>JAYKKO010000010.1:14148500-15523000 GCA_037074685.1 Glyphodes pyloalis | reverse complement strand
ATACCATTGTTGAGATTTCATTAAGATTCTTTACGGCGCTTTTTGAAAGTTTGATTTCGCTTGTTTTTGTATTTTAAATAGGCTTGGGTTGCGGTTTTGGGAATATCCTGGTACTTAATTTTAAGACGAGGGATTGCTACTTGAAGGTCGTTAAAGTTAATTACAATTGTAATTTACCAAGAATACTCTCTGATTTGTTTGTCTGAAGACAAAAAAATAATAGTCTTATTAACAATTATTTATTAACAAATCCTAATTAATATATAGTACACGCAGCATTAATAAAAGTTTAACTGACTCTGAATAAATGAAGAGGTTTCTTAATTCTGTAAAGAGCTTTTTTATATAAGTAGATATAATTTCGTCGCTTAGAATCGATTTCGTTAATTCATTTTTAGGACCGAAGATAAGATATACTAAACTAAGAACAGGATCTAATGGTAGTAATTATATCTGAATATTTACTATCATTTTCAATTGTAACCCTTTTTTAACATCACCACAATTTCCTTTCTCATCTACGCACTCACACCACAGTCTTACCCCTTAATCGCAAGAATCTCCACCAAACGATTCAATTTCTTTCAACTCTAACCAAATTAAGCAACCACTCAACGCAACTTACGGCTCACTTAATCTCACTTACAGGACATTAAAAATGCACCTTTTCTCTTACCCTTTACCTTTACCGCTTACCCAGGTGTGAAATTAGTTGAGTGCCTGCAACTGCTATCTGTAATTAGTTAATTCTCCCTTCTTTGTAGATTAGGGAATCTTTGGAAGTGTAATAGGTAGCTAATTGGAGGGAATGTGGCGGTTCTGCGCTTGACGGGAATCTTTGCCTATTTGAGTTGATACGTTTTTTTTTGCTTTTAAATTTAGTTTGGATACTTTTTAGAGATGAAAAAGGCGTGTTAAGGTCGCACTATAGCTAATAGGAGTCTTCAAATATATTGCAAATTTAAAATACATAAATATAACCATAATAAATTGAATAAATTGTAATAATAAATATTGTACAAAATCACACACATTGCTCAGCTTCTGAAGTAAGTAGCTAAAGCAATTGTGATACAGAAATCGGAAACAATAACGGTACCTACGACAACACCCATACCCGAGACAGTGAAGAAAACTGCTATGTGTAAAAAAGTGAATATGTGTACCTGTTGCGTTTCTTCTTCTCAATAGAACCAAAGTCAAAGCGATTTAATATGACGTATACAAGAATTTATTGGTACGAGAAAAAAGTCATTCCATTTCTTTTAACCAAACAAAATTGGTTGTCTATAATAAAGTCGGTTAACGGACGGTAGTTCCATGTGACAACGCTGAGCCAATCACTTAAGCAAATCATGCCTCTCTCTCGCTTGTGCAACACGACAATGAGCGAAACGATACAATGACGTCATCATTTTCGTGCATGCAGCCCGTACTATCGAGCTATTAGACGTTGTCACGTCCAAAACAATAAAGCATCACGAGTTTCCTAAAATCTCGAATCAAATTTAAAAGTTAACTTTATTAATAAAGTTTTGAAATTAGGCTAGACTAGATTGTGTCAACGACCTCATTCCATAACAACAGTTTACTAAACGATGACGTGAGCATGCAGTCGGGCGCAACTCATTCTAATGCACCTATCAGAGCTCATCATTTGTAAAGTGCATGTCGGAATTGTGGAGGTGCGGGTGAGTAAGCGACGGTGGCGCTTCAAACATGCATTTTAGTATCATTATGTTACCTATTATGTTTAAGAGAGGTAGGGCATAGCGTTTTATCAGTTTTATTATGCTATACTTGTCGCCCTTAAGCTAGGACCTCATTACCACTTAATCAGGTGGGATGAGGTCAATCTTGAAGTGTTATATAAAAAAACAAACTTTATTTGAAAATATGTATCTATAACTAGCTGTCCCGGCGAACGTAGTTACGCCTATTTTTCCAGATTTTCTAACCATTCCTACCTTCCCTAGACTTTCACGGTTATTTCAAAACCAACATTCGCCAAATTGGTCTAGCTGTTGTCGAGTTTTAGCGAGACTAACGAACAGCGATTTATTTTTATATATAAGAAGATAATGTATCTCTTGTTACGGTGTAGGATTGGAACTCACGACCTTCACGTATCGCGCGTGCTGCTTTCAACTGAGCTAGCGGCTAGTTATTGTGGCTAATGAATTTTCTGTTACACTTACTTATTAGCCTTGAGAAAGTATCCTTTGTACAAAAAAGTGCAAAAGGTGGATTTAATGCTAGGAGCAATCTCTACTAGTCAGTATTATCTATATTTTTTTATCCTGATATAAAGTGCACAAATTGCGGCCACCATCTAGTAAGAAATATAAACCGCTTACATTAGGTGTAGTCCGCAAGGGCCATTTTCGCTCACGCTTCAGCAGCTAAGCAAAAGCACACCTCATTGTAGCCGTTGTATTCATCACCGAGACGGCTGTAGGGATCCCATACTCGTTTATATCAAGAGACTGTAAAGGACTTTTAAAATGTATTGTAACAAGGCGTTACATGTTTTTGTGCCTTTATTTGACGATTAAGAATGTGAATTGCGAGACAATTAATTTTCTTCATTTTGTTCAAGACTTCTCTGGTTAGTTGGCTTGGTGTGTTTGCATCACCATATGTGGTTTGTTTTAGGATTCAAATTGTTAATTAATTGTGTGAGGAAAAGCTCCAGGAAATCCTCCAGGGAAGATGATGTGCGGCTTTGCTTGATCTTTTCTTTATTTTTGGAGCTTGCAACACTTGGGCTAAATAACACAATCCAAGCTACCAGGTTATGTTATGTTTATTTTTTATATGCTTATAAATTTTATTTCACAAAAAGGACAAAAAGTGGATTTAACGCTAGGAGCAACCCTTTGGTCATGTAGATTATATTTTTAATTCCGTATCCGTACGAGCCTAACCAGCTGTTATGTATAAACGTAATTTGTTTAATTTAGGTTTGAAGACATTTATTTTCTCATAAAGATTAAAAATCACTTACATGAGAAACAGAATACATAAAACATTTTACACTTTGTTGCACTCATTATGTTAATTACACAAATGTATTTAGTTCTTACACTATGATCACACCACAAAACATACAGAACATGATTTTTTTACAAAAGTATTACGGAGGTAGTTTACTTGCAAAATCGGCTCACTCACAACGGCCACCTCCATAACACAGACTTAGTGCGCAACTGGAAATGCTAGAAGGTAATAAGTCGGGTTAAGAATTTCATGTAACAGATTATGTAGACATATAAATAAAATAAAAATTTGAGTCCCTTGGCAATATTGAAATAACTGCTATTTACTACATGCATATGAATATTTAAATAGTACATACAATATATATATATATATTTTACAACCTTTGTCTGTCAGTCTGTCTGTTTGTTTAGGCCAGTCACTGAAACGGCTGTACCGATCCTGATAGGATTTAATTGGCAGGTAGCTGATGTAACAAGGAGTAACTTAGGCTACTTTTATTTTAGAAAAAAATAAATAGTAAATCGTGTAATTTACCAAAATAAACTTGTTCAAATACGTATCACATCTTGTTACAAGATAGTTAATACATAAATAAATTGTATAAACTTATTGCATGATATATAGATATTCATAACAATGTATACACAGTTTATTAAGGTTATATAAGAAAATTAATATAAACATTAAATTGCATACTTAGTATCTAGCGGATAAGTGCTTATAAACTGTATAGCATGCACGAGAGCTACTGCCGACAAACTATCTTGCAGTTTGGCAGAAAGTGTCATGAAGTACTGTATTGTTTTTGAATAAATAAATAAAAAAAAAGATATAGATTTAACTTTTTGTTCAAAGTGGATAATAGTAAGTCAATTTTTTTTTCAAGTACATAAGTATTTACTAATCAACTATAGGTATAATCTATAATAATTGAGTGGTGAATTTTTAATGCATTATGCGGTTTGAAACCAACAATTGAATATTTGTTTGGTTATTAACGAGCTATTGTTAGTTATCAGTGATGCCGTATGAAAACCTACTTTACTTATATTATAACTGCAAAATATTTTAAGAATGTATGACTGTTTTGATGCATAGATGCCTGTTTGTATGTTTGTTACTGTTTCACGCAAAAACTACTCGATGGTTTTGGATGAAATTTGGTAGAAAAAGACATGACATACTAAATTAACATACAATATACATTTTATCACAAAATAATGCGGGCAAAGGCGCAGGCGACAGGTAGTCAATCATAAAACTGGTTTATCCCGACTCTCCTTGAAATCATATCCAACCTACCCGTCATAGTGAACGGCGGATATGGCACAACTAATGCCCCTGTTTATTATGAGTGACGCCGCATTCTGCGGGCGAATCCGCGCGATTTGTATAGTTAAGGTGCGCCGGCCCGCCCTGTGCAACATGCAAATGTGAAGCGGGTGTGGTTGAATTGAGGTAGATTGTTATCGGATATTGCAGTTTTGAAATATTAGTTGTGCATGCGACTCCGCGTGAACTCATACTCTCATGGTCGGTTTAACTCCTATCTTCCCTTATATTTGGAACAAAAGTAGTCCATATTGTAATCCAAGTTTCGAGCTATATTTGTGCCAAAATCCATATCTCTAACATTTTCCCATATAAACATTCAAGATTGGTATCACCCCAATCCCTCGTTATTTTCAAAACAAAAAGTACCCTATGTCCGTTCTACAGGTCCATCGTATACCTGTACTAAATTTCATAAAAATCGGTTAAGTAGTTTAGACATGAAAGCCGGACAGACAGACAGAGAGACAGACAGATAGAGTTACTTTCGCATTTATAATATATATTTTCATTCATACTAATATGAATGAAGACACCACCAACATAAAACTTATAAATATTGTATTCTGGTGTTTAGTTTATTGCGATTTATTATTACTTATTTTGTTGTAATTCACACACACATTTTTACTGTCACCACACCTACAAACAAACTATCTGCATGACCCAATGGCTGACTGGTAGTACTTTTGTAATTTTTTGTGCAATAAAGTTTTTAAAAACTAAAACAATATATAGAATAAAAAAGTAAAGACATAATTTCAAGCTATTTATTAACAAAAGTAATAAACAAGCATTCATTCTACAACTACATCGTTTACAGTGAATCTGCAGTTAATGGATATTTGTGGTATTTTTTGCAGACTCTTGGCAGTCTTTGCGGTCCACGGAGCTTACTAATAAACTCAAAGGGCGTCCTTAGCTGATCTTGAGTCACGAACTGGAAAAAGAAAAATAATATGCTTGTGAACATGTGCCACCTTTGCAGACTGCTCTGCTCCAGCTAGACTCTCGTAAATAAGTACTTATTTGAGCACTTAATTGTTTCATCACTGATCGAAACTAAACTACAGGTCATGGTCCAAAATGAGTTACACATAGCAATAAGTTAGATACTGCTACTGTTACTAATTTTCTCAGGTTCTTACCGGTGTTGTATGAAGGTTTCGAACGGGCAGTAGAATCTACTTGAATGAGAAATATTTGACTTTTGACTTGGACTTTGATTTACTGTTAAAACGAAAATGTTGAAACTGCTTTACATGAGTGTTTCTTAATGTTTGTTTAAAAGCCCTTTGATTTTAGTTATTGGGCACACATCTGCACAGATTGACTAAATGCTATGTATTCCACTTAATATGTCAAAAATATAATCAGACGCTAAGGTATCTTCAATTTTGTATGTTTCAAACATCATTGCAACTTACTACGATTGGCCTAAGTTTGTCTAGCAGAGGGCATCAAGGGTTTACAGGTTAAACTAACGGAAAAAATCGTCAACTTTAGTTAAATTAAGTTTAGTTACAAGAGCATCTCACTTGTAATGTAGAGTTCATGGATTCAATTTGAACAATCCGAGAGAAGATGATATTATTCTGGTTATGTACGCAAAAAGTAGTTTTTCACCTACTTATCTTTTTATTACCTTATTTTTTCCATAAATAACTGCAGTGATCATTCTTCCCCACAACATTTGGATAAGATACGGCTGTTTCTTCCCAGATTCTTGAGTTTCTATTGCATAGAGTTGCATGAACGTTTCTTGCGTTATGGCTTTGGCTGTGGAAGAAATACAACTAACTTTATGGTGGTATAATGATTAAATGTTATTGTGGTTTACATACTGTGGTGATCTTGGGATCCTGGTTTGAATTCCCAGGTCCAAGCTAAGACCTAAGTTATTGACTAAGCTCGAGTTTGTATTGTGCTAACGAAGTGATTAAACCATCATCCATTGTTTTACCGAAGGCTCGATGCAATGAGGCGAGGCAATTTTTAAGGCATATGCCTTTCAATAGAATCATATTGACGACCTCCGTAGCCGCGAGGCGAGCGTACCGGACTTTGGCGTCGCGCCATCTCTGAGGTTCCGGGTTCGATTCCCGATCGGGTCAATATGGGAAACGAACTTTTCTGTATTGTCTCGGGTCTTGGTGTTGTGGTACCGTCGTTGTTTCTGATTTCTGTAACACAAGTGCTTTAGCTACTCACCACAGAATCAGAGCAATGTATGTGATGTTGTCCAATGTTTATTTCTTATATTATTTATTTATATATTTCAATTAAAATTGTGTTAATAATTATTAAAGTTCTCTTGTGGCTAGTTAGGAATGCTTTATTTTTTAATCTGCCTAAGTAGGTCTTTTGAGGCATACTTTTGTTAAATCCTACGCTACACGTAGAAAAAGGGGATACGCTGATTGAGAAGTCGCTTTATTTTTTTTACTGTTTTTAACTTGATCAGTATGACATCAGATTTACGAGTTTAATAAAGTCTCCTTAGTTTTTAAACATAGTCTGTGTGCAAATTGAAAGAAATCCACGACCTATATATGTATATACCTAATCTAAAACTATAAGTGGTACATAATATATATTAGAAACAGAAAAATTGTATCTCCCCTTGCGGTGCGGGAATTGAACCCACGATACGTGAAGGTCGTGGGTTCAATTCCCGCACCGCAAGGGGAGATACAATTTTTCTGTTTCTAATATTTAAAGTTCGCTAGTACGGCGTATAGTACTATAAAAATAATAAAATCGAATAATATATATTAATGATCCATGTTCATTATTAAATATTTTGTATTGCTATGCCTAAATGGGTAACATGATGTACTGTAATTCATATTTAATTCCACCTGTATAACATTCATGAAATGCAATGAATGACTTGACTTTGACTTTGACTTTGACCCCCTGGGACCACGCGACCAGTGGCTGCTTTGTATGGTAAGCAAAAAGCGAAGTTAAATTGTACTTACTGATGTCGCTGTACGGGTGCTGGTCAGCGTCCAATGACAGCACAAGGCGGAAGCAGCCTGCGCTCCCGACCCCACGGGACCACACGTCAAGTGGCTGCTCCGTGTGGTACCGCTGGCGAACGATAGTGCCCGTGATCAGCGAGGATAACTTCTCGTGAGAATCCACTGTCTTGTTAATCAGCCAGCGGAGGCCGGCCTGTGGAAAAAAAATCCATTGTATCATACCTATACAAAAACATTGTACCAAATTCAGCCAAAAAGACTGGTGGACTAGTGGTGGCATCAATTTGGATAGTAAAGCAAAAGTAGTTCGGCCTGACCGTAGAACATTTTAGTCTTTTGCTAATGTTCTTCAAAATACACAAACTCTTTATTTACTTAAGACATATTTTGTAAATGAAATGATGATGTAATGATTTATTTTTGCAACTGGATTTACAATAAATTCTTATGACGTTTGACGATCTCCGTAGCCGAGAGGCGAGCGGTCCAGACTTTGGTGTCGCTCCATTTCTGAGGTCCCGGGTTCGATCCCCGGTCGGGTCAATATGGGAAACGAACTTTTCTATATTGTCTCGGGTCTGGGTGTTGTGGTACCGTCGTTGTTGTTGATTTCTGTAACACAAGTGCTTTAGCTACATCTCATAAATCACCCCCTTATTTATTTTTTCATTGTGTATTAATCAACATAACACACCAATTGAACTCACCTGGTCTGTCTCACTAAACTCCACCATAAAACACGTCACTTCCTTATCCGGAAACATCTTTCCGGGAACAATGGCCGCCACAAACCACGGACCAATCGCGCTTTTCATGTCAAAATCCGGTCCAGTTTCATTGCAGTATGTCTTATTTTTACTGGCTTCTATGCTTGTGAAGGCAGTTAGTAAAAAAACGAATAATAGAGACATTTTGGTGTGGAGGGTACCGTAGTGAGTTCGTGACTGAAGGTAAAAGAGAGATTTATGAGGTCTATGAAGAAGTTTAGTAGACTTATGTAGTTGTTAGAATTGGCAGAATGACACGGTATTGAAATTTGTGAAAATATAAAATTCAGCATTACTGATTTAAGGCTATTTCTCAATTGTAAGCGTTACTATATAAACTCTCCAATAATCCAATCTGAAATTGCAATATTTCATAGAGTTAGGATGACTTTGCAAATTTGGTTTGTTGCTTTAATAAAAATACTTAAGTATCTTTTTGGTTCAATATATCTTAAAATAAAAGATTAATGATAATCACTTAATTTAATAGATAGTTCTTTCTTGCTTAATTATATTTAACGTTTTTTATAAGTGTTGATTTGAATTAATTTCAACAAAAAAAACAATGCAGTGTCAGCCGCGGGATTAACTGGGTACATAGTATCTTATTGCAATTATTAAAATACAAAAAAGAGCCTTTCTAAAATCCTATAGATCTACAAAACCCAACGGTCATCTGTGAACAAAAGAGTGGGCAGTAATTGTCAAATTACGGTGTCATCATACAGCATGAACCTGTCAGCTTCCAGGATCTTGGAAATTTGTGCCAGTGAACCTAATGAGGTAAACGGCCTAACCCACTTTTGGCTAGATTTGGACATATCTGGTAATGGGCTCCGGCTTTGTTAGGAGTCAGGTGTTGGTTGAATTAGTTCTAACTAGCGAGGATTAAGCTTGATTGACTTGGAAAGCAAGTAAATTTAAAGAGAGGTATATTAAGAGAGGTAGGGCAAAGCGATTTATCGCTCAAACTGGAGCAGCCCAACTGGTGAAATACCTCTACCTTATAGAAGACCGCAGCTAAATAACAATTTTTTTTCTTTTTTTCTTACTTTACTTTATAAGTATTCATTGTGGAGCTAATTATAGTTCTGATTACCTGTATTGTACAAAAATACCTTTTACTCAAATATGGCTACTCACATGGAAAAAGCGAGACCACTGACTTTCAAAACACAGGGTATCCTAGCTTGAAAGTCAGGGGACTTTATCCCTTATATTGTTATTTAACAGCCTAGTAATAAGACAAACCAATGTACTGTAAATCAACATGTTGTACCTGGCTATACAATAAATATTTATTATTTATTATTATTATTATTAATCACTTCGGTGTTGTTGTGTTCCTGCGTGTGAGTAAGGTTTCCAGAGCTCCTTGGGGGTGCTACATTAGTAGCAGGGGTCAAGCCTTCAAGGTAAGGGCGACAAGTCTAGTAGCAGCTTTGTTATGCTGTACTTGTCGCCCTTAAGCTAGGACCTCATTTCCACTTAACATCGGGTGGGATGAGGTCAATCTTGAAGTGTAATATAAAAAAAAAGAAAAAGTTTGGTCATAGTAGCTCTCCTTGTGTAACTCCTTAGCGTTTTTGATTAAAATCCCTCAGTATTAAGTTTGATTTATGCTCAAAATATAACTTATTTATTTTGTTATTTAAATTAATCTAATTAATTATGTTATAAACATCAAGATATAATAAATAGACAAATATATATTTTATTAAGATTAAATCACCAATGATCACCATAGCGGTGACTGACGTTTGGCGTCATCTTTGAGGTCTCGGTTTCGATTCCCGGTCAAGTCAAAATGAAAAATGTTTTTTTTTAATTTTGTCTCGGGGTTGGGCATTGGATTTGGATGGATCCTTATTTCTAATTTCTGTAACACAAGTGCGTTGATTGCTGTGCAGAACACAAATTGATTTAATTTTAAAATTCCATTGTCTTATGTAATAGATCGTAAAAAAACCACTGACCATGATTCACACGCTCCCAAATGGCACTAAAGAAAACTCTAAGAAAATAAAACTTACACCGCGTTTATTCTGGAGTCCATTCAAAACATCTCAAGTTATTATCAGCGTAAAGAAAAATACGGTGATTGTTTAAAAAGTCAGAACCTACATAGATTTACTTGAACAAAGGCAGTAAAAACGGTTTATGGACTTGTTATTGACGTCCCAGCGGACTTGGCTGGTGGTCCAAGTCAGAAGAGAATTGGTAATAGCAGCAACTGTTACATTATATACAGAACGATATATTATTATGAGGGTTTGTCGAGTTTAAAATGTACAGTTTCAACATTTCAAGAACACAAATAAAATATATTTTATTTTGTCAAATAAAGGTAAAATATATTTATAGTAAATATATTTTCAATGTTTTACCTATACAAATGTTAAAAAATATTGAATGAAGTATGCATTAAAATTTACTTAATTATGATTTATAGCTTGGCAGGTCAATTCAAACTTTTTACATAACTTTTCAATATCAAAAAGTCAAAGTAAAACAATTAAAAATTGTCAGTGACGTCAAAGTTCGATAACCTTTGTCTAGGCTCCGCACAGTAGCCATTTAAAGTATGTCTTTAGCTGACCTCTTGAACTTAGTGACAAAACCTAGTCTAGCTCCTTGAAAAAAAATTAACGGTAAGGTGAAGGATCTTTGACACTCGCGTTTAACCCGCTCAAACTCATCTTTGATATCCTTATATCCATAGCCCTTCCTCTACCCAATGGCGGAAGGTTCCAAAAGGCTTAATTGAGTGATTGTTTGTTATCATGAGAAAATTATAGGTTCTATCGCACTTACGGAAGTTAAATATTAAATATTTAAATCTTTTTCATTTATTGTAATACTAATTAATCCAATTCACGGGGACGTGCATGGCCTCTCATTAGAATCATCTGTTTGTATTGGCAAAACAAATATTATTTCCCCTAATTTGATAAATTGTAATCTCTAAAACGTGCAAAAATATATTTTATGCTTAATGATTTACGCTATTATCTTATAACTTTCTCCAATCTTGGAAAGGCGAAGCAGTGGAAACAGATTTTAATGTATCCTATGAAAATCTTCATTCGGAGCTCCTTCCTTTGAATTTTAATATAAATCTCGGATCGGAAGTTTATTAGCGTTCTACGGGACGGTTATAAATGCGGAAATAATGTATTTCCGTATTTTCACGTGAGTGTCATTACAGATTCAAGTATTTTAATGTAATGTTTTTTGTTTATATAGTCTTGAGTGATTTTTTAGATAAAACAGTTAGTGTGTTTTTACTAGTATGATAAATTAAACAAAAGGTCATTTTTTTTTGTTGGTTACAAAACAACAGGATTGATGACGACTTTTTACGAATTCCTAAACAGTAAGTAGGCATACTACTGCAAACGCCTAAGTGTAGAATATTTGTCCGTTGGGTTTCGTTAAGGAATATACCTGTTACCTGTAAATAATGATGCTGGATTCACTTAGACGGCGAGATATGAATGGACAAATTGTTTGCAGCGAATTTTATGAAAAACAGTACTTCACAGTGTTTTCATTTTTTCATGTAGGTATAACAGCTATAATTTTAGAAATTAGGACTACGTAATATCATTCACCCCTTTTTCAATTTTATTTAATCTGCATTCGTTTTTATCCAACTTAACTGGAACAAGAAAATTATTCTCGTACGATTTTTTAAAATAAGGTTTTAATAAATACCCAAATCATCTACAAACCACACAAAAGCTTTTGTCATACAAAACTTGCCTTAAATTAATTTTTACATTTAATCTTCTATGTATAAAAATATAAAAACAAAGTCGTGCTAATTACACTATTTATAGTTCCAGAGCGGCTAAACCTGTTTGGCTGAAAATTTGTTAGAAGGTAGCTTAGAACTGGGAGACGGACACCTATGTCCGTACAATGGAATGAAATAAAACATTTTAGGATATGTTTCATAATATGTTTTATTCCATTGGATTTCAATCCAAAATTTGCTTATCTACTGCCTTAAAGGTGGAACAGAGTTCACCGGGTCAGCTAGTTTTTAATAAATCAACAACATTACCAAAATACTGTCCAACGTAATAACCCTTTCCAAAATAAATTTGATTCACCTTCTCATATTTCATAATCCAAAAATTAATGAGCCCGAAACGTAGTTAATTAATTTCCCTCGTACCAATCAAAAATGGCTCTCGTCAAAACAAAAATGCGGCAATTAATCTTACCCTTTCACGAGCCGTTGGCCGTGGTCCCAACTAAAAGGATTCAGGTTCATGCCTCATTAGGTAAAATGCTCATAAAGGTTGCTTATTTAATTAGATTTAAAAAGTCTAGAAGATGTTTGTTGATATCCGGCTCGAAGGACCAAAAGGTTTATGCCGTATATTTAAAACATCACTATTTTTAGAAATGTGATTATTTTGCTACATGATATTTTTAGCATGCAATTATTAAAAAAGACCGCACCCATTTTGGTTATTTGGCATTTTATATGCAATTAAAAAACAAAAGGCAGGTGTATATTTTTTTATTGTTAAAGCATGACAAAATCTATTTTTTATGAATTTAATTCCTAGTGTGGAATGGATATAATAACAATAATGAAATTATGAAAATAAACTTATGAAACTAGATGTTTTCATAAGTATATATTTCCATAATTTACAGAAAGATTTTATCAATATAATTAATCATTTTTACACATAACTGATGTAACATGACCCCAAACTTTTGGGACAACTCAATATATGAAATTGTATGATATTTGTGAATATTTTTTTATTTAAAAATACACATAAGGTAAGGTATTCAATATCACCTACCAGGACTTAATAAACCTAAAGATGTTATCTACACAACCCGCAAGAAAACTGTTACTATAACCACATACATAAACGTCAAAAAAAAATCATAAAATCTCTTTCCAATATCCTACTCCTCAAGCTGATTGTATTAGAGATATTCAATCGGTACACTGCCACAATAGTGTCAGGGGGCGGTGTCGGATGCGAGTCGTAAAAGTTTATGCACTACCGCCCTTTGCAACTATCGGTGACAATCATCTTGGTGCACAGAGTAGAGAAGGGTACAGAGAAATAACAAGGACAACATTAAATGGTGTTTTAGAATTAAAGACTTTCGTTTCTACTTTATTTTTGACTTTCTATTTTAAACGTCATTATTAATGACTCATTAATGTCCAGTGCCAATATTTAAAAAACGATTCGTTCTAGTCACAGATCGTAATTAATTATAGAAAGCGTAAGCTACAAACTATATTTAATATGATGTTATGTTATTTATTATGATTTCTTGTATTTTTCATACTATTTATTTATTTATTTTATTTTATTTCTTGCATTACATTGTAACAAAATCATAAAACAAACCAGTTTTAAGACTATTAATACAAGAACCCTGTAAGGGTATAGCAAGATACATTGTTACATCATACATGACAATTAAATAATGGACAATAGGTACTATTTATTTACATAAAGCATATACTAATAACAATTCTAAAATTATTATACTACCTACCTAGGAAGTAATATAACACATAGTTTTAAGATGTTGACGCACTTCTTCACTATTACCGCACGCATATAGTACAAACTATCTGCATAACCCAAGGGTTGACTCGTAGAAAATGCCCCTAGCATTAAGTCCACCTTTTGTATTTATTTGTACAATTAAATTTTTTTAATAAATAAAATAAAAAAAAGGCCGAAGACTGATGACAGCTGATATGGAAAGTAAATTATGGAACGGTATGAACTACTCGTAGCAGGTTCGAGAAAGACGGGTAGTCATTATTGACACGTTACGAATCGTAAAATATTGGAACTGGCCATTCGAAGTTCATATTGCGCGGCCAACTAGTTTGTAACTAGCTGCATATATTAAGTGACCGAATGACGTTGATCACAAGGATTATTATTTTTTGTATATTTATCATCATTGCTGTGGACCCTTAATTTAGATCCTCGCAAACTATCTACCTCTCCCTACTCTGTGCTACTCGCCGAGATTTCAATAAACGCATCGGGCCCGTGATTGCCGCGACGCCAACGCACTCAGATTGTCTGCCGCTGCCGATTCACTTAAACGTTCTATTAGCATCGATCGCCGATGATTGCTGGGGCTCTTACAATACGTACTATCAAGAATTATTCCCGTTGATACCGCTCTTTCAATGTTTCGTACGAGAATATAGAAAGGTAAAATATAAAGATAAAGATTTATATAAAGATAAGAATATTCAAGAGAAGTAGGACATAGCGTTTTGAAATAACGCAGAATAGAAATGGAGCAGCCCAACTAATGAAATACCTCGACCTTACAGAAGACCGCAGGTAAATAACAATTACTTCAGTGTTGTTGTGTTCCTGCGTGTGAGTAAGGTTTCCAGAGCTCCTAGGGGGTGCTACATTAGTAGCAGGGGCCAAGCCTTCAAGGTAACTTCCTAGTATAACGGAACATTGTTACATTGAAAAGAGTAAGTGTCGAGTTTCTTGCCGGTTCTTCTCGACATGATCAACATTTCCGAACACGGCGGTAGAATACTTAATTTGTACTGACGATTCATAAGTGCTTTTCTAAAGCTTACATGAATAAAGATGTTTTCTATTCTATTCTATTCTAAGGTAAGGGCGATAAGTCCAGTGACATTATTCTGTTCTTGTCACCCTCTTAAGCTAGGTTCTCATTACCACTTAACACCAGGTAGGATGAGGTCAATCTTGAAGTGTTATATAGAAAAAAACCTAAAAAACATTAGATTCCGCTAAGATTTCTAAATCCTAAGAAGGTAAAAATACTAATAAAATTAGTATCGTTAACTTATCTTTTATTTTGCAGCAACAAAGATAGTCTCTTCTATCTAAACACTAATAAATCGCTTTGTCTTTAACCGAAACTCATAAACAACCTCTCAAGAAACCATACATCTCTTATCAATTTAAAAACCAATGCGTCTTCATTGTAAAGCTCATTGCTGCAGGTCCTGGGTAACAAACTGTTAAGTATCACGCCACCATTGAACATGTTCGCGATAGGAGCCGCTGTGGTCGGTGTGGGTAAACGCCAATAAAGGTAAAACAAACTGCATGCTGAATAGACTGATTAACGTTTAGACCTGCCATAGGAAATAATAAATACTCGGTTCTATTATTTGAAACGATCCGTTCTAGTAATAAATATAATAGGTGTAAGCTTAAACGACCGACAGTTGACTGATGAAAGCTGGTATGGAAAATAAATTATAGAACGGTATTATCGACTTGTAGTCGGTTAAACAAAAACGAATAGTCACTTTTATAGGCATAAACCAACAACGTAAACTCTGCTAAACAATATTATTTTAATGATTTGGTGTTATGTAGATTAACATAAGATTCGGTCAAGATCTTTATTCGATTTAGGAAAACCTTGAGACAAAGAAAACATCTATTTATAATGAAATTTTTATGTTCAAATACGTATTAAAACTGGTGCGAATATCTTTGAACGGATTAATAGATACTCAAATAAAATTACTATTAGAGCTTACGTTTTCATAAATTAGTGAAGTTAAGGCTTGTGATTCATGTATTGATTTTTTTTTCTGGATAGATAACAATAATCATTTTAAAAAACCTTTAATTTTATGCCCAACTGCTTAGCAAAGGGTTCATTGTAACTATAAATTGGAACGGGTATCACTTCAACATGCAGATCCAGTGATTACGAGCTAACTGGTCCTGCTCGCCTTCTTCTGTTCGGGGGAACTTGCCAATCCTCATCCACCCTCACATTCTCGCATAACAAAATGTTATTGAAATCACTTCGACAAGTGTGTCAAAGTGTGTGGTTTTGATGATTTATTAACAATAAATCAAAAGGCGAAAATTATTAAAAAGCCCAGTTCCTATAGACATATATTTCTATGGCAATATTTGTAGCGAGTTCGTGACGGAACCTTATTAGTGTATGGTCAAATTCCTTCAAGAATCGCTGAAGCTATTTACGTGTGACGGTTATGACTCGGCATTTTTCATTCCTTGTTTTAGTTTTATTAACTTGCTTATTATTTCCTGTGTTTTTTTTCATTTTTGGGATAAATGTAAGTATTGGGCAACATCACGTACATTGCTAGGATTCTGTGGTTAAGTGGTGGTAGCTAAAATAGTTGTTATATGAATAACGACAGTACTACGTCACAAACATCTTATATAGAAAACAATATAGATAATAAGACCGAATAAAGATAGCAGGTTTTGATTCTAATCGACTTAGTTGTTAATACCGTTCCATTATTTACTTTCCATACCAGATGTCATCGTCTGTCGGTGGTTTTTAGCTTACGCCTCGTAGGTATAATTTATTACTATCAGTAACTAAAACATATCGTTTTTCAAATATTGGAATCATGCATTCTTGGGTTTGGATGAAATTCGGTACAAAAATATGTAAGATACTAGATTGCCATATTTTTTTTTTTAGTAGCGCAGTATATTGGCTCCTCCAGCCTGATGGTAAGCAAGAGAGGAACCCACATCGCGATGACAGAGGATTTGATATCAAAATATCCTATCCGTTAGCATCGCCATACTGGCCCGCAAGATGTTTCTTCACGCTCCTTTTGAAGGAATCCATGTCAAAGGAATATGATAATAAACGAGACTTTTTATCCCTAATAAACGCGAACAAAGTCACTGGAAAGAGTAAGCTTCTCATAATTTTGATCTATTTATAAAACCTATATACAAAACTGAGAAATAGAAAGATCCTATAGAAATTAGATAGAAGTAAAGGTCAAATCTATAAATAAAAAATTAAGCTTATTTTACAAAAAGGGCAATGTTTAATGCCACAGATGTCCCTAAACTATTCTCGCTCTACGGGTGTGTAGGTAACGTAAATAAAAATAAAATGACGAACGGACAGACGGTATCAGGTGTTGGCGCGCGGGCACTGATTGATTTTGGCCGACAACTCAAACAGAGCTCGCTACAAATGCATAAAATGTTCATAAACAGGATGTTGACAAAGTTTACAAACAAGTATTTTGGAGCGAAACAAATTCAAAATCAATTACTTTATTCAAGTAGGTTACATTTAACACTTTTGAATCGTCATTGAATATCTACCGAAGAAGAAAAATACACCGATAAGAATCTCAATAGGTTAGTTACACTAGCAGTACCTAACTTATTGCTGTAGCTCACTTTGCACCAAGTCATATAGTTTTGTTTTGATGAGTGATGAAATAATAAAGTACTCAAGTAAGTATAGTATAAACATCAAAGTATGAATATTAATGTACATTGTTGGGTTTAAATAAACATGTATATAAGTGTAAAGGGGAATCATTTACATTATTTATTCAGAAAAGTATATGTTGTTTTCTATACTTTTTCTCTATTTTTAATTATTAAAACAGAATATATCGGTTAATGATTACACACTACAAACAGAATTACTTGTACAATGATGGTTGAGATAATTTTATTTGTTGATATTTGTACCATAAATTAACTAAATAGCACTTGTGGGTACTTTTATTATTATTTTCATTCCTGAACTATTGCTATGTGATACGTAGCACCTACCTAATTGAAACTTTAAAAACAATACAGTTACTTCATTGTTTTTTCATTACGATACAAAATGACCGATCCGGTACGGAAATTGTATTTTCCGTTGAAATATTTATTTCATGCCACATTGGGTAAAAAGTGACATTCTTAAGGCTAAGTACATGTGATGCCCTGTAGTTACTTAAAGGTTCCAAATCAATAAAGTCATTTTGCATTGTATTCAATGACGAGACGAGTGTTTAAATAAACCTACTCAAATAAAGAAATTTTCAAGTGCTTGATTGATTGATTATACAATTTATGTAAACTATTTAACATGTAATACTATCAATAGAAACTATTGCTAATGGTATCACCCTGTATAGTGATAGGCATGACGGGTGCTGAGTCGGCTGGTTTCCAAAGGGGTGTTCCAGTTGGCTCGCTTTATATCCATTGTTTATGCCGAACGGGGGAGATTGATGGGCACCTATAATCATAGATACACCCTGTATATTATACTGCACGAGTAGTAAAATGTTTACACATATAAATCTGAATTGGACTCCATTTTGTACTCATAAAATAGCCTTAATTTCTTTTTACTATAGCATTACATTGAACACAATAAATAAATATTATTTTATATTGCAGTTTTACATTTTATGTAATTACGTATCCATACTTCCATATTGATATTATAAATGCGAAATTAACTCTGTCTCGATCTGTTTGTCTGTCCGGATTCATGCCTGAACTGCTTTTGATGAAATTTGTTATTTATACGTTGAACCTCTAAAACGGATATAGGCTTCTTATAGTTTTGACAAACAGGTAGGATGGGAGCAATACCGCCCCTGAAAGGATATATGGGAAAATGTTTATTCTTAAAGTTAGACATGTGAAATTTAGTACAAATATAGCTCGAAACTTGGATTAAAATATGGATTACTTTTTGTTTTAAATATTAGGGGATATAGGGGTAAAACCGACTATGGAAATATGTAGTCCAAGCGAACGAAGTCACTGGCACAGCTAATATTAAATATTTATATCTTTTTTTGCTTGAATTGTTTATTAGTCTACTTAATTCAAATATTTTCTCTTAATACTAATTTCCCCACTCAATACAAGATTAAAAATTAAATTGTATCATAACAAGTGGTGAAATATTTATTTGTAAGGTTTTAGTACCATAATATTAATATTTGCTTTATCAAATAGTTTCGTAGATGTATATTCCGTATAAAAATGTTCTTAACCTGATTTCACTTTCTCGTCCTATTTTTCATTATATCTTAATAACCTTCCGAATTATTCCAAAACCGCAAATGGCTCCGAATAAACTAATCAAACATTTTTAATCACTTTAACCCTAAACTGCTCGGGGCCGGAATACCTCAACCCACTTAAACTTTTAATAGGTACTCAAGTAAATCCTCATCTTCGGATCCACGCCGTGACGGAATTACCTTAGTCCTTCAACAATAAAATTGCAGTAAAGACCATTTTATAATAGGGCCGTAAAACTGGAGGATAAGAATTATAAAGTGCTCCCCGGGGGCAGTTTTGTAATTTCATGAGGCATGTTTGCTGAATAGAGCAGATGGTCTATTTCAGTCATGAACTTAGTTGATTATTTTTGTTTGGGTAAACTTGCTTGGAAACATATTTTTTAAACTACAGAAAACCTGTTCACTATCTTATTTCTTGTTTATTTATTAACAATAAGGTTTTTGTGTGTATGCGAGAGAGTGTATAGGTGTTTTTATAAACAAGAATAATAAACTTACTTGCACTTCTGCATGTCTCCAAAAATTAAGGGATTGTAAATAATTAAAAACCAAAAATTTGTGGACATTTGTAACATTTTGTAAGATGAAAAAGAAGAACACGATAATAAATACTGTTTATTATTTTTACATTTTCACTGGACCAGTTCAAAAATTAGCTTGATGTAGGATAGTTCAAGTTTAAAAGTTTAAGTTCAACATGTCCGAACAGTACTTACTGAATATCAGAATGAAGAAAGTAACAGTTGAAATAATAGTTTTGAAAAACCACGATGTAGAAAACGAATTCATTGATTTAATTCTGATTTATATTTCAGTGATTGCGCTTTCTTCACTTCCCATTCACTGCATTGATAAATAAAAAATGGGGATTCTTTATCAAGCAAACGCTTTCAAAACCTTATTAAAATGATGAACTTCGAACAGACAAAATCCGGTGCCGACCGCAGTTCACGGTCAACTGGACAGGCGACTCTTCCGGAATTTCCGGACGATTTTTCATTAACTCGCCCGGTTACGCGGTTATTGTGATCTGGTCATCCGACTAATTAGTTGGGGTCCTTTTTGATCGCTTCGATAATTGTTCCTCACATGTCTGGCGAGGGTTTAATGAAGGGACTTAGGTGTGTTTTATACTTTTGTTTATGGGTTTAGCAAAGCGTCGCTGCGCCTACAAAACAGCGTAAGAATAGTTGGTAAATACTGCGTACCGACTACGTAGGATTTATAGGAGGTGAAAAAAACCGGTGGATATCTCAGTAATTTCCCTATATTTCACGAACTGCGCTATACGGTAACTTTTTGTGACTTGTGTTATAAGAATGTACCGTAAATTGGTGCATAACTCGTTTATATAGCGCAATATATCAATTTTGCACCTTTTGCAGTTGGGTAGTATAAACAAACTGCTTTTCCGCGGTATTGAATGCGCTTCAATGCGGTTGTTTTTATTTTTTACTAGCAATTTCCTGCATTTTTGTTCGTTATTTTGGTATGAAAATGGTCTAGCTACCAAATTACCAAATTTCATCGAAATATATTGCGAGAAAGAATAACTAAAATTTTAGACATCAAACTTTCATGAAAAAAATAAGTACTTTGTTTTTTTTATTGCAACAAAAAAAGCTTTGTAAGAGTTACGAGTTCAATCACCCAATAAACATGAATGTCCTTTCATTTGGTGTCTATTATATTTGTAAATAATATTCTTCTTATTTTCCGAAGCAGAGCTTCAAACGTATGAGATAATAATTAAATATACGTCAACTTATGGACATTTATGGCTTTGATTCTATATTAAGTAGCTAAAGCACTTGTATGAAAATCTGATACAGTGAAGGTACAACAACCAGACCCGAAGTAACAGGATTTTTTTTGTCGGTTAAGAGGGGATGTTACAATAATTTAATTGAATGGATTATGATAAAATATTCATACATATATATAAATATATATATATATATGTGTATTATAATATTATAAAAGACTTAATAAACCTGTTGTTTAGTATATAAGTAGATAATGAACGTTAGAAATTACATGTATAAGATAAATTGTCTTCTTTCATTCTTACTTATTTGGCTGGAAATTTAACAACAAATATTTTCGTAACGATAATCTTTTTACGAACCTTGCATTTTCTCGTAAGAGGGCGAAGGTCTCCTCAATTTTTTTCTAGAAGTTAGTTAATCTAATTTTTATCCTTCTTCTCTTCCGAAAACCCGGTAGCAATAATGTTTTGCATCCATCAGCAGATAGGGTCACATTGTTTACCCAATTGTGACCTAAAGATTATTATTACGAAAATATTTGTTGTTAAATTTCCAGCCAAATAAGGAAGATAATTTATTTTAATAGCAATACTTTTTGTCTTAGTTTCTGGTAGTATAGATATTCTTATAAGCATTTCAACAGGAAGATTCAGTTTTGCCACCATTGTCACTACGAGATTACATCAGCAACATTCACTTTATATCTTTGTTTTTCCTATTTAAATCGGATTGTATTGTTTTTACGACATCAAAATGGCTACGTGAGAGAGTAAGTAAATTAGGGATGTACAAAACTGGAGCTGAATAACGTTAGTGATGATGGTGAAAGATTATTTTTTAAAAAAAAATACGTAAATAACGCAAAATAAAACAGAAAGGTAAAAAAAAATTAATGCCTTTTTGTGAAATTATAAAAATCTGTTATTTAGACTGATATATACAACCAATTCAATTTATCAATTTTTATTTTAAGATTTTGAATGATCAAATTTTCTTGCATATTTTAACCAAACCATGAACGGGTTGGGTGGTAACACAAATACAAAAATACCAGTTGTGTTGTTAATTCCAGATTTTTTTTCTCATAAAACGGTTTTATATATTTTCTTAGATCTAGTAAAAGGCTAACACAAAGTTTACAAATTCGAATACGTTTTCAACGTATTGTAAATAGGTGGGCAAGTACTGATATGGTCATTTCGGGTCCATTAAGGAAATAAACTTTTTTATCTCTCCATCGCACATTGTGTGACTGTGAGATTGCGGATGGCTTGTGTTTGAGCATATTCTCTATTATATTAATAACTAGTCGTTTTTTTTATTGAAACCTCTTTTTACGCGTTTCCTTGTGTTCTTGTCAACATGATGTAGTTGGAAGGTGGCCATAGGAACTCCATAATGCCCCTACATAACCCCATCAACTTTGGGCTCGTTTGATTCGTCGTGCTTAGTGATATCAAACTGATTGGCGGCGAATGTTACCGGACCCGGCCAAGTTGAAAAACATGCTGCGTTGCAATCTCTAGTGGTAATTAGTACTCCTCATAAATAAAATCTTGTTTTTAAAAAAAGTTATTTTGTGTTTTTATTTCTACATGTTCTTTTTGTTTTTGCCAACCCTGACGTAAATAGTCAAAGCACCACTTTGGCATCTTTGTCCGCTCGGAGCAAAAGTCCGGCGGACTCGTTAAATTTTACGTGTACTAACTCCCGCTATAAATGAGAGTTAATCTCAATACACCGATAGCGCTTATTATCCGAAGTGATGTGCGGAACGCGTAATTGTTGTCGATAAAAGAAAAAAAAAAGTTATAAATACAGTCAAAGTCAATATTTTTTTTATTCATATATATTACATTAGTAATACTTATAAATAGTGTCTATATAAAACAAATGAATCCACCTCTGGTTCGGAACCTATAACTACCGAGAACATACCGGCAAGAAACTCAGTAGTTTATTTAAATAGTTAAAAATATATAGGTACCTTTTTAAATTAAAGGACAACTTAGGCAGTCCTATCACTAGAAAGCGTTTTTTTGCCTAAATGAAGTTCAAAAATTAGTATTTAAAAAATTAAGAACATTAGCCCAATATCTGAAATCCTCCATAACATCATGGTTACGGCACATCACTATCCGGAAGTAAAAATCGTAAATGAAGCCATTCGCCGGGGCCGATGCGATTAACTGCGTTTCGGGTACGTTTAGTGTCCTTTTATTTCAGGTGAACTGTTATTTATTTATTTGCCACGTGGGGTCGTTGACTTGCATTCATTTTATTGATTGCATCACAAGGAGGTGCTTCCAGTTAGAATTAAGGTTTTGGTAATATCTTATTTTAAATTTGATAAATAAAAAACTTAAAACCCTTTCTCTTTTTTTAAGGGGGGAAATGTATTAGTGCAAATAATTTCTGTATGTGATACAGTAGGAATTTAAGTAGCTGCAGCAAATTTGAAGTCATTGACATAGCTCTAACATTGCTTTTATATTGTGATATACGTCATCAAAGCAAAGATAATATTTAAAAAAATATATTATTTAAAAAAAAATTCTAATAAATTCATTATAATTTTAGAAATGAAGTATTCTTTACTCGTTTTCTACATTCGTAGCTAGCATGCTACACAAACAGTACTACGATTTTATATTCATAGCTACGCCGTAGTAATTTACGAATATTCGTAGATTGGAATTAAGTTTGAACTTTTTTTGGCTAATCAATTAAAAAAAATCTTATCTTAAAATTGGCTCACTCTTGACCTCAATTTCACTTGATGGAAGACAAGGATGAGGCCCTAGATGTACACGTTTGCCTAGGAAGTATCTGTTCACATTGCGTGTTTGTAGCGTGACATATTTTTTTAAAGTTTTAAAAACAAATAACCGTCACCAGTCCCATAATTGTTCGTTGATACATACAGAAGTTAATGTAACTTTTGGTGTCATAATCTCATTTCCATGTTTTATGTGACATTGCTTGTTTTCCCCAATACTCTTCATTTTTGTGAAAGAAATCAGAAAAAACGACAATTCCACAACACCCACACCCGCGACAATATATAAAAGTTCGTTTTTTACATTTACCCTAGCGGGGATCACACATAGGACCTCAGAGATTGCGCAACGCTAAGTCCGGTCCCCTTGCTTCTATAGAAGTCATCAACAAAACACCTTACAAATTTAGCCACATTCATATCTATTTTTATCTAATTACTACACTGTATGTCTTAGTGCAAAACTAGTTCAGCTATTTTAAATATTAGAAACAGAAAAATTTTATCTCCCCCTGCGGTGCGGGAATTGAACCCACGACCTTCACGTATCGCGCGTGCTGCTCTTACCAACTGAGCTAACCGCAAGTTATTGTAGGCGATGAAATTTTTCTGCTGTATCAACCGTTAGCCTTTAAATAATTTTTTCTGTTTCTAATATTTAAAGTTCGCTAGTACGGCGTATAGTACTATAAAAATAATAAAATCGATTAAGCTGCCAGGTGTCTTCGATTCCGTGGTTTTCAAACATTTCTGCAACGAATGTACTATGGGCCGATAAGTATGTAGATATAAACATATGCGGCAGAGGGCACTTACCGAAAGGCTAACGGTTGATACAGCAGAAAAAAATTTCATCGCCTACGATAACTTGCGGTTAGCTCAGTTGGTAAGAGCAGCACGCGCGATACGTGAAGGTCGTGGGTTCAATTCCAGCACCGCAGGGGGAGATAAAATTTTTCTGTTTCTAATATTTAAAGTTCGCTAGTACGGCGTATAGTACTATAAAAATAATAAAATCGATTAGTTCAGCTATATTTGTAATATGAACGACAGAGTTTCTTGCCGGGATCTTCTCTGTAAGTTATAGGTTCCGAACCGGAGGTAGCGTCATTTGCATTATATAGTTTCATAAATATTACTGGTGTAATTTACATGAATAAGAGAAAATTGAATTTTTGGAATTTATTAGTGGTATACCACTAGTAGATATTCAGCCCAAAAGATTCCGCATAAATAAACTTCTTACTCACTTAACTGGAAAAGAGTTTACGCAAACTCATTCAACATTCCATTTCCCGGCCCAATATTTAAGGAAAACTAGTTTCACCGACAATTACCGGCGAAACTGAGTTTGCCGGTCAAAGCCGCTTCCTGGCTATTACCGCTATTTACCGGCCAAACGGGACCGTATTACCCGAATTTCCTCTTAACACCTTTCAATATTAGATTTATGTCTTATTTCTTGTCGGGATATTGGAAATATGTTTAGTGGTTGAAATAAAACAAGCATACAAATTATTTGACGACCTCGGTGGCGCAGTGGCTAAGGTAGGCGCCCAAAGCGCGTAAGGTCCCGGGTTCGATTCCCGGTCAGGTCAATTTGGAAAACGAACTTTTCTCAATTGACTTGGGTCTGGGTGTGCTGGGATGACGCCCCCAGTTAGTATCTGTCGTCTGGTACTCATAGTACAAGGGAAAACCTTAGTTTGAGACCAGGTGATTGGTGTGATTATCTGGCACATTTATTTATTTTATTTATTTAAATTGATAGGTTTATATTAGAAAACTGTTTCTAAATAAAATAATTTTAAATTTAAAAATTACTTATCCTATCCTTTTAGTTGTTTTTTTTAAACCTTTTTTTCACTTCTTAATATATTAAATTAATTCTATTAGATGAGTTTACAAAATGTATGTACACATATGTTTTTGAAGTCGGTTAAAAAGACGAAAACATCAAAAAACCGTCATTTCAAAAGCGCACTGGTAGCGAGTTCAAAGCTTTGAAACCGTCAAAGTGCCTCATTAATTCGCGCAGGTTGATCGACACAATGCCCTCCTGAGGGACTGTCTGTCTGTCTGTGCAAAGTAATTGTTTACGAGAACACTGTGTCTCTAAGTTATATAAAAAAGCAAACAGATAAAGGAACATACTTTGGTCAATTTTAATTAAATTGAATTAAGTTAACGGGTCATAATGAGAGGGCTATAATAATTTCTCTCTCAAAAATGATGGTCTCTGTAGCCAAATTGAAGTCTCCGATATAGCTCTTATGACATAAAATACACCATTCAAAACGATGACAATTTAAACAAAATAAATAGAAACCACTAAACGACTTTGTTTTCAAATTAAAATCACTTTTATTTACGAGGTATACATTCGTAGCCAGTAGCAAGTATGCTACACAAACACCGGTCTACGATTTAAATACTCGTAGCTACGCCGTAGTAATATTCGTAGATAGACTTAAGTTTGAACTGCCTTTAGTTCATTAATTTCAATAATCCAGATCAAAATTAAAAAAATGTTTTTACATTCTAGTTTTTTAATCAATATGAGTGACATAAATAAAAATGTGTATATTGCATTAGGTACATTTTTTGAACATTTGGAAAGTACTATGTATATCACGAAAAACATAAATTTCAAAATATTGACTTTTTTTTAAATCTGTAGAAATAAAAGATTTCATTATTGAAATTTATTTATTTCATTAATTTCTGTATCGAACATTACTCGTATTGAATTTTCCTTTACCTGGTGGAATACCTCCACCTTACAGAAGACCGCAGCCAAATAACAATCACTTCTGTGTTATTGTGTTCCTGCGTGAGAGTGAGGTTTCCAGAGCTCCTGGGGGGTGCTACGTTAGTAGCAGGGGTCAAGCCTTCAAGGTAGGGGCGACAAGTCCAGTAACAGGTTTATTATGCTGTACTTGTCGCCCTTAAGTTAGGACCTCATTGCCACTTAACATCAGGTGGGATGAGATTAATCTTGAAGTGCAATATAAAAAAAAAGCCGCACTTTGGTTTGATTTGCGTAAAAAAACAAAAACACAATAAGTGTGCCGTCGGTTCATCTCTCATTTCCCGGCGGATGGGCCCGTACTCCATTGATCTCGCCGCCAAAGGGCCGCCGCGTTTCCGCCGGAGACTTTTCCCGCCACACGCACCTTTAATGAACTCGAAACGAAAGCTTAAGTTGCGTACACAAGGATTTAACAATTTGTTCTATTTTTACTAGCAAAATTCACTTTCACTTTTACATCGTGATGTTGGCAAACCATCAACAAAGCGTGTTTACATAAAACTTTAAAAATCTTAATGGAGCATAAAATTCTTTACCTTTTAGCGTAGTTTTTGTATATTATGATGTTGGTAAATAAGTACAAGTCTATAACTATACAGTTTAGATAAAACTAACAAAAATGTCGATAATGCATGAATTCCTTTATATTTTAATGTTGGCAAATAAGTACAAATCTATTACTAGTTCAGATAAAACAAAAAATGACAGAATAGCATGAAATATATTTAAAATATAAAAATAGACTGTTAAAAAACTCTACAGTGATTTTAGTAAAAATATGTTTTAACACATTTTCAGTCCTTTAACTCTTCATAAACCAAAATTCTGACTACATTTGTGTCTGGCATTTTGGTTTTCTTTTTCAACGTACCGTTGAATAATTGGAATATGAAGTGTTAAAACTATTTGATCGAAGATTATTAAAAAAAAGAGGATGCCTAAGTTTGCTAATCTTTTACATCTACAATTAAAATAAAATATGAAGTAAATACGGACATTTTGCTGTGAACTTCTCCTAACAATAACCAAAGCATCTCAATAATCATTTGCTTTTTATTACGTGGAAGCAAAGTCGAGAATGACACTCCGCGCGTCCAAATGGTTCCGTATGAATATTTGATGGAGTGTACCGCCAAAGGGACAAAAACAATAGACTTTACTCCGCTTTGTGCTCATCGGCGCGGTATGAATTTTAAAGGAGACGAAATGGAAATTAATTGATGTCTAACCGAAATCTCTAGAGTAAATCTTAGGATTGGCCTTTGGGATGTTTTGTTCAGTTACATTAATAATTGTTTTGTATACATAGCCTTTAGATATGACTTTAATCATGTTTGTTGTATTAAAATTGTCCGTCTACCGTATGATCGTTTTATTTTTAAATCAGATACCATCACCTGAGAACAACCTAATTAAAAACCAAAAAAAGTTTTACTTTTTTGGTTTTCAACTAATTGACCACATTATGTTCTGTGTGTGTGTATTTCTGTTTTTTTTAATCGTATTGTGTGTCAATAAACATATTTCTATTCTATTTTATTCTAACTTGCATCATGTAAAACCAAAATCAAATGATCATATAATGTATATACATGCACTATTAATATAATACATACATTAATTATTACTAGATTAATTATTAGAGAATCATTGCCTGAATAATTTATAATAGGATCCTTTTATCATATTAACATAATTTTGACATTTAAAAATTTTTCTTATTTTTTGTTAAAAATAACGTTATATTTAAAGGAAAACATACCTAACGAGGTGCAAATAGTCTGGCTCCCCTTTCCACATATGCCTATTTACTCATATGAACATATACACCGAAATCACATTTGTCCACAAAATACCATCCACAATAATAGTGATATTCAAACGGCACCGTCTCTACGCTCGGTTGGTCACGAGACAAATCGACTGTCAGTGCGCAACCCTAACACAATAATAGTGTGAACACAGTCCAGTTGAATATCTTTTTTCACATCTCTGATTTGGATCAAGACCGGTTTTTTATTATTTTAGCCTGTGTTTATAAATGTGTTGGACAAAAGAGTTGACACATTAGATATGTGTCACTCTTTTGTGCAACATCTACTGAATGGTTTGGGATAAAACACAGATCAAACAAATTTTAAAATACTGTTTACCTCTAATAATGTAAACAAAGTCATTTTATTGTATAGAATGCTCAGTTCAACATACAGTACACTTTATCCACTGAAACAGAAACTATTTTATTTACTGTCTTTGGTTGACTTTCCATCAAACAGGCTGCTTCGCTTTTTGTGGCAACGCAACCGCCAAAATTAGCAAATTTCAGGCCATACCTAATATTACAACCATGTTGACATACTTTAACTATCAAGCACATCAGGCTACACTATACACTTTGGACTTGGCATATTGACGTCCTGTTGACCATACCCAAGCTATTTTAGAGTCATCAAAACTTTCATCCTGTCCTATCGAAGGTAATGTACACAATGCAGCCGCGGTTTAATGCATAGTCAATATATAGCCATCGTTACAACTGCCCATCTAAGCAGTTTCTTTTTAGCTTCCATACTGTGGTAATTTTAATTGCGGCACAACCCTACGCTTCGTGATGTCGCAGGTAATTTCTGATTTATGAGTGGAAAATGGAAAACTGAGATTTTATTATAGAATGCCGTGTAAGCCGTTTTTGACGTCGCAGTTGAATTTAGAGGAAATAAAGGATGGTGGCGTTATGAGGTGAGCGGTTCGTATAGGTTTAGATTTCATGACACATAATATTTACCCCTTAAAGCTTAACTAAAACCTTATTTTTAAACAAGTTTACCTATCGCGTTACTTAATCTACGTGCATATTTTGAACCTTTTTTAGAAGAAATATTTTATGACATATAAAATATCAGTTTTACAGTTATAAAAACCTTGTTACGTATTGTTTTATTTTCTTTGTAAAAAATGTAATGTAACAAATGACGAATTTCTATAAAAACTTAGATTGCCTAATTCACACCTTTGTCTTACGAAAACATTTGAATAAATGTGTTTCTTATCAAATGTCTAACTATAAAGATTCATAATATTACCTATCATAAAAAAAATACATTGTATCACATAAATGTGAGCCAGCTTTTCCTGGTGTCGAGTTTCTCTTTGTACCAAATTTCATAAACTGTAAATTACGAGTAAAAACGTCACGGGCACACCGACACAAAAAGTCACATTCGCATCCATAATATTAATTGAAATCGTAACAAACTAAAGTTATAATGTATAAATAATGAGTCGAGTAGATACATTTTTTTTTTATAATGCACTCCAAGATTGAACACATCCCACCTGATGTTCAGTGGTAATGAGTTCCTAGCTTAAGGGCGAAAAGTATAGCATAGTACAACTGTTACTAGATTTGTCGCCCTTACCTTGAAGGCTTGACCCCTGCCACTAATGTAGCACCCCCCAAGCTCTGGAAACCTTACTCACACGCAGGAACACAATAACACCGGAGTGATTGTTATTTGGCTGCGGTCTTCTGTAAGGTGGAGGTATTTCACCAGTCGGGCTGCTCCAGTTCAAGCGATAAGTCGCTTTGCCCTGCCTCTCTTAAAACACATCTCTCTTAAAATACATCGTTTCAGATTGCGCTATTTTTATTTAGGTAGGATAATAATTAAAAATACAAAAAAAAGTATTTGGAATCCCCATATTTATTGTAAGAAAGAATTCAAAATGTATATTTCACCTGATCCCAATTAACGTTATTTATTCTCTTTGCCAACGTAATACAAGTCATTAAAAGATTAGAAGAAAAAGGGTTAGCGAAATAAAATGTCCACTTAAGACCTTTGATGTAAAAATAAGAAATAAATTACAAAAAATATTTCAGCAGATTACTCCAAGATTAACTTCGAAGTTTTTAATGAAAATTGAAACGACATTTTTGATTACTATGAAGTCAAAACAACAGATGTTTATTAATTTACTATTCTTTTATGATTTTGATTAGACAATATGTTTTTTCTACGTTTTTTGGAAAAGGTTGTAATATTTTAAAGATACTACGTTTTTACTAATATGGTTTTATTTTAGCATTCTAAAAATTAGGTCGATTGAGTTTGATGTTTCATTCCGAAAATTACAGAAAAAATATTGGTTTTCAATATGAAATACCTACAGCAACAACTTTTTCCAAACATTTTTATTACAATTAGAATGTACTTACATTATAAACAAATAATTTTCAAGTATCTATCAATGCCGTAAAAAGAACTAAGTGTTAATTAAAATTTATTTTTAAATGCTCCGAAACCTTTTTGACTCAAACTCAAACTCAAATATTTCTTTAATCAAGTAGGTTACATATAACACTTTTGAATCGTCATTGAATACAATGCAAAGTGATTCTACTTCCGGTTCGGAACCTATATCTACCGAGAAGACACCGGTAAGAAACTCAGCAGATCATTTACAGTATCAGTATCTAACTTATTGCTATGTGTAGAACACTTTGGACCAAGTCATATAGTTTTGGTTTTGATGAGTGATGAAACAAATAAGTACTCAAGTAAGTTTTGACTTTCGAGAGGTAAGCTAGAGCAGACCAGTCCCCAAAGTTTGATATGTAGTAGTGTCAGTATAGGTATGCTGTCTTCTTAAAAAAATATGAAGGAACGGTATTTGAAGAGTTGACTGGCTTTTAGCTCAAAATGTTAGTTTTATTTAAACTGGAACAGAGTTTTTGCTTGAATATATATACGCCAGAGTAGATATTACAAAGCTCAATAGTAAAATTTGCATGAAGTTTGCGCTGGCTGAAAATAAATGCCTTAAAAATTGTGTACCTACCTTGACAATTATTAAGTAAAAAAATCCTTCCTTAGGATGTTTTGACATCTTTCCACTCTATGGAATTAAACGTACTCGACAATAAACCGCGGATATATCCTCAACAATAAAATAACCCACAAAATCGCAGCTCCGTAACGCATCTTAAAAGGTTCAGCCATAACAAGGTGTATCGTTACTGAGCTCAAATACTTTTACCCTCCATTCAATCACGAAATATTTTATAACTTCCCCGCTCTTTCGAAATTCCACCCTATCTCTATGAGATACGGTAAAAAACTGAGCATTCTTCAGCGATTTTTTCCACGTCGTCAAAATTCGACTTTATTTCAAAGGGAAACGAGTTCCAAAACGTAAAAATAAGTATTTTCGAACCAGACACCAGATTTTTTCAAAGGCGAGTATTACGTTTTTTCTTACGATAAAGGGGAAACAGGTCCAAATTGGCGGCTGTGGTGGTTTGAAGAAAAACCATTTAATCAATTATAAAACCACTTGTCAGGAAGTCAATGATACGTCAATTATTTTTTTAACATTTTTGTATGTTTTGTTTTGAAGGGGCTTTGAATATTAAAAGCTTTATTTTCTTTGTTTTTTGAAAACATTTCATTATTACGACTTTAATGGTGCAGTGGCTAAGGTACAAACAAAAACACGTCAGATTACACATTTTGGACTTGGTACCGTACCTTTACGTTGTGCGCTTAAGAACTGTTATTGAACGTACGTACTGTAGACATTCTATCCGTAGCGTAAGAGGTCTCAGGTTCAATTTTCGGTCAGGTCGATCTAAAAAACATGGTTTGATTGACTGATTGACTTAAAAGTAACTTCCACAAATGGCATAAAGAGTGTCAAAATTGAAATCCATGAAACTATTTTTTTATCCACATTTTATCAATTTTGTTTACCAAAATTATAATCCTTGAAACTTTATTTTTATCTAAACAAAATTATCAATGCTTAATAAACACATAACTTCTCTAAATTCACAATATGTTCCCATGTAACCCTATCCAATGCAGTCATAAAATTTAAAATGGAGCAATTATTTTTTACTTTGCATTTTGAAAAACGAGAAACATCACAGCGATCGTCCAATTACGCCTGCCGGCAATATTTCCCTAATTAATTAACATTATTCTTCTAAATCATTCAGATGGTGCCCTGTAGCATTCCCCAAGCGTCCGACTAACATGATTTTAACAAAAAAAAACAGGATAAATTTATAAATAGATAATTAACGTACTATCTGCATGACCCAACGGTTGACTGGTAGAGAATGCTCCTAGCATTAAGTCCACCTTTTGTACTTTTTTTGTGCAATAAAGTTTTTAAATAAATAAATAAAAATAATTTTAAACTAAACAGTTGGAAAAAAAATCCTATCCATTGTTATCGAAATTTTGCATAAAAATGTTGGAAAAATTTGTTATGTCGCTCCATATTTTTAAGTTTAATCAGGTAGATATAACTTAAAAATATTATCAAATTATTTTACCGTATTTTTTTTAAAACAGTGGACATAGTAAAGTTGTAATCACAGCTGAATTTAGTTATAAAACAATAATTTCCTTCTACGAGCAAATACATTCCAGAACTAGGGAGGTGTACTCGTAGTTTAATAGTTGATTTAACATAAGCATAAAACACTGAAGTTCAAACGTGATTTCATGGTATTTAAAAATTTAGATTTTTTTCATCCATAAAAACCATAAACATGGTCACCCTACCTCTACAGGGTAAGGGTAAAACAACGCAGGGTAAAACTAGGTCACGCGGACGCGACTCTAATCTGTTTAATTAACATGGTTCGATTTCACCCCTTCGCCCCTCGACCACAGCTAATGATGTGTTAATCCTCTATGGGTACAGGAAATTATGGGATGGAAAAAAAATTGGAAAGCCGTATGTGGTAAGCCATGAAAATGGTAAGCCGATGCTGATTGGAGCTTTGAAAACGCTATGAGATTGATGTTGATTTCATTAATGTGTTTCCTCACCGGGAGCATTCACGAAAAATTTTACCTCCCCTTGCGGTGCGGGAATTGAACCCACGACCTTCACGTATCGCCTGTGCTGCTCTTCCAACTGAGCTTGCCGCAAGTTATCATAGGCCATGAAATTTTTCTACTGTATCAACCTGTTAGCCTATGGTAAGTGCCCTCTGCCGAATATGTTTATTTAAAATGTTTAAAGTTCGCTAGTACGGCGTAACTATAACAATAAAAACCGGCCAAAAGCGTGTCGGGCCACGCTCAGTGTAGGGTTCCGTAGTTTTCAGTGCATCACAATACTTAAGTATCCCCACTTAATGTTACAAAAATGGGCTATCTGTGTGTAACATTGACTTGACATAGGTAGGTATACACTAAAAAAATATTTTTTCAAAAATTTCAAAAACTTTTAAAACTATCAGGTTCAAAATAATTTTCCTAGAAAGCCTTCATGCAGTTCTATATCCTAGATTTTTTTCATACTTTTTGAACTTATGGTTCAAAAGTTACAGGGGGGACACAATTTTATTTCTTTTGGAGCGATTATTTCCCAAAATATTTAAATTATCAAAAAATGTTCTTAGTAAATCCCTGTTCCTACCTATCCAATGATACATGTTGGGATTGAAATTAAAAAAAAAATACTCCCCAATTTACGTGTAGGGGGGACCCTAACAAAACATTTTTTTTTTAATTTTTGCACTTTGGTGACGTGATTAATATACATATTTGTACCAAATTTCAGCTTTCTAGTGCAAACGGTTTCTGAGATTATCCTCGGACGGACAGACAGACAGACATGGTGAAACTATAAGGGTTCCTAGTTGACTACGGAACCCTGAAAAGCATTCACGTATAATGTAACATTAACGACCTCCGTAGCCGAGAAGCGAGCGTGCCTGACTTTGGTGTCGATGTCGATCCCCGGTCGGGTCAATATGGGAAACGAAATTTTCTGTATTGTCTCGGGTCTGGGTGTTGTGGTACCGTCGTTGTTTCTGATCTCTGTAACACACTTGTGTTACTTGTGTTACGTTCCATTACATTTCGGTTAGTAGCTAAAGCACTTGCTTTAGCTAATTAATAATAATGGAAATTTCATATATTTATTGGTTGACAAATAAAAATAATTCGTATCTACAGCTACCATACCATAGGCCTCGTATAGAGTTTGTAAACAAGGCCCGGCTGGGCCCTCGTATCCATTTGAAAGCAAATTAAAGCCAATTAAACGCTTTCCCACTTCTTCCTTATCCTCAGGTGTTCCCACAGGAACACATCCACCGTGATTGTCTCAGTACCGTCATAATGACACGTTGGACTCATCTGGGTATCCCAGCTTATGGCTTAGTGCCCAATTTGCGTTGCCATTCACTTTAATTCGTATTGTTTATGGCAATAAAATATTTTTATGACAATTAGGGTGCAAAACATTTGCAAGAGATTGCAGATTTTTTTTCAATGTTTGATAAGAAATGTTTTAAATGAGACGTGTTACATAAAGAGAGAAAGACACAAAGAAAAACTGTGCATTTACTGATGTGCATCTAATTTATAAAACACTTACTTAATTTTATTGAAAAAATATATTTATCTCAATATATTTGTCTTTGTTTTGGAGAGACACTCCAACACAAGTCTAATAATAACACAAGAATTTGAATTTTTTAGGTAATAATTTATCACTCACTAGCGACTCCGGCTTCGCATGGATGTAATGCAAATACTAAAAAATATTGGCTTTTCTGTTCTTTATTGTAAATAAAAACCTTCCTCTTGAATCACTCTATCTATTTAAAACCGTATCAAAATCCGTTGCGTAGTTTTAAATATTTAAGCGTACATAGGGATATAAGGACAGATTTGTTTTATACCATGTAATTGGCTTAATAATAATATTGTCCCATATTTATGTACCTGCTTAGCAGTTAGATCGACTGGCCGGTAAATCCTATTTTACATTCATATTAAAACGTCTCAAAGGACCGGGAAGGTAAAACTTCCCTTGTAATTCAAAGATAATAATAATAATTGCAAACAAAACTAAAATATTAAAAAAACGTCTGATTTATTATTTTGTTTGTTTCTAAATAAAGCATAAAGCCTTCTCTTTTTTGAAGTCAGTTAAAAAACAAAAATGTACGCCAGCAATAAATAGACAGAAAACTCAATCTACTTCGAATGTAGTGTAGGAGGTCAAGTCAAAATATCAACTAGAAAATAAAAACAACGAGATCTTATATCATATTTACAATAAAAAATGTAAGCAAATATTATAAACGGTTAATAAACATTAGCAAATTTTTAGTGATTTTGTAATTAAAGGTATAAATTAAATGATTTGTATTTGAGAAAAACAATGTAAATTGTATTTTGAGTACCTAGTTATATCAACAATAGTGACAGTCACACAGATAGCCTAAGCATAATATTGTACTTAATGCCAAAAAAAGAAAAAGATTTCGATAATTTCAATAAAAAATGATAGTAGCTATAAAGTATCAACGGAAATAGCATCATGCACGTATTGCAATGGTATTTGTCACAAACACACACACAATTATTATCATTGCATTAAAAAAAACATCAATTGTTATTAGAAAATCATTTTACTTAGTAAGATTACGGCGATTTTATTACTAATGTGTTCAATATTCATAGACGAAAGCATTGACATTATACGGTTAATTGTCCGTATGAAAACATTACACTTTTTCGAACTGCAACAATTTCGCTGACACCTCTTAACTAACTTTTTTTCTACCTCGCATCGTCACAAAAAAACTAAAGTGGATCATATTCGATTATCCCTCCGCGAACCATGATTTGATTAAAGTTCCCTTATACTCCGATTTGCCAGGAATAGTTGCATTTAACCGCATTTGGGGTGAAACTAAGGATTACTACCCGATTTTGGGGTGAATCTTCTCCCTCGAATAATTTCATTATCATAATTTTGTAGTGTATTATATCATCTCATTACGTGAAGATTTAAGACTGTTAGTAGTCAAGGAAAAGTGCGGTGCTGTATTTGGGGTAATTTCGTTATGTATGATTGATGGGTAACAAAATTTGTCATCGTCTAAGATACTTAAATTATAATTATACAACAGAACAATCAAACAGTAATAATTCTTTTATATTTAAAATCTCTAATCATTTAATTTTGTTTAATATCAGACTACTTTACTTTTCCTTATTACTAATTTGGCATATGGGATCATTTGTAATATTTCAAGGGGCGAATAAGTTATTATAAGGTAGGTTTGTGGTGCGAAACTTGCGGGGTGAATGAGTACCAGATAGTTATTTATATCGCGGACCAAAAATGTATTAGTTCGTCCTACTGTATTTTGGAAACAATCCTGAAAACATACATCAACACCTAGGTGTAATTGAAGTAATAAATGTTCAGATATTAATGGTAACTTGTGGTGTATGGAAATTTTTGACATTTTAACTGTTCAGAAGTATGTGGTCACTTTGTCTGCTCCGACATATCTGACGGCGACTGTACATATACTCTTCAGTATTATTTCTTTTTTTTTGTAACGCTTAATTCCCCCACAGAATAAGCTTAGCCTAGAGTGGAGGTCGGATAATGTGTTTAATATAAATCTATACCTTTTTATTAATGAATATTTATTATTACAAACTTAACTACCATTAAGAAATACCCGCAAAACAACTTTCATACAAAACTTTGACAACGCAAACTTGGTACGATTTCCCTGAGGAATCGTTTGATGTTTAAAGTCTGGGAAGTAATGGGAATCTTGCAGTTCACTGAGCAAAAAGGCAAAGGATTGTGGGTGCAAACAATACTTTGATGCCGAGAAATGTCGGTCTCTTTGTTTAAACAGGACTATTTATACTCAAGGTAACTTTGCAAATGGGTCAATCAACTTTTATTTGTCCTGTAAGTAATATGTTTTGTCCCTGACCAATAATCGCAGTTCTAAAGAAAATTAAGTGGTTTTTTGGCATATGTCGCATTTATATTATTATTAGGCAAACATACGAGTAATTTATTTTAAATAAATCACTATTAAACTGGAATTTTAATGGTTGTCCAGGTGACAAAACATCTGGATGTAGTGTTTTTTATTTGTCCCCCAGTCGCTAATTATAATGAAACATTACTTTATACAAAGAAATACTATATGGCAATTAATTACGCTTGTACATAATTATTCATTACAGTGTTTACTAAGATGCTAGCATATAGATTTTTGTTTGTTTCATAATTTTACCGAATTTTTTGCATGTTCGTTTTGGTCCCTATTATATTTTATTATTCCGATTTCCACCGGACAACGGTAAAAAAGTTCCGAAACCAAAACGTAGATGGGTGGATCAGTGCCTTGACAATAAGTCGGTCGATTTGGTGACAACACTCATCTAACCGCTATTTTTATTTCATCATTTCCGCGGTGTCAGTCGGTCGCGCGCATTTTGAAAAATTGGGTGGCTTTATTGTGTGTCCACCGGACAACCAGCACAAAAACGTAAATATTTGATATATCGTAGTAAATAAAAGTGAAATATATTCTATTTTATCTATATTTTTCACTGCGCGTAAGACCTAATTCAAAATATAATTATTTTTTATCAGGAAGCGCAAAGACTGGTAAATGTCACTCGGACAACCAGTCACTTGGACAACCAAAACCGTTGTGCATGGGAAATTTTGGTTGCCCATAGGACAATTAACGATATAATCAGCATAAAGCAATACTTTTTCTTTCAATAATTAGTCACTAAAGAGCCTCTTACAAAGACTAGAGCATTTAATATAAATTAGATTGATATTTTGACCAATTTCAACTTTTTACTTCTTTACGTGTGGAACACCGAGTAGATGAACGATCCGATGATCTCTGGTGTCAGAGTTTTAAAACCACGTACTACTAGCAGTACTTAGGCCTCTGTCTGACATGATTGTGTAACGACTGCCATCTAATTAATCAATAACTAGAGTCATGTGGATTTCAGAGTCAAATTTACTATTTTATATATAAATCGTGCTGCTCTATGTGGATTCTTAAAATATAAATAATTATCTAAAGAAAAAATGTTAAAATATAAAAAAAAAAAATTAAAATTAAAAAACTAAAATTTATCATTGATGTACACTTAAAAGTTGATTGACCCAAATACGAATCTGTGCTTAAACTTATACGTTATAAACTGACAATTTTTAATGAGTACTTCAAGAATGCAATAATTAGTAAGATAGATATCTATCTATCCTATTCTAAGCATATATTTGATTGCACAAAATTATGTCATAAATTGGTTTAACAGACAAACTATGTACTCGTACAATTTAGGTGGTATTTTGGAACTACTGCTGTTCTTGGAATGTTACGTTGGTGTGTTACGTTGTGCAGTTACATTAATGTATTTCAATACATTTTTACATCTATGTATGAACCTATCATATAACTAAGATAATAAAATTTCATGTGAAAAATAAGTTATTGAGATTAGTTTTGGCGACCAATACTTGCGAAAATATAAATCGAATATTTGACCACACATATATATAATCGATCATTTACCACTTTCAAACGAATATACACTCTCACTTCTTCAAAATACAATTGTCCAACAGAAAATAATCCGCGACCCTACAAATTATGGGGGTTCATACTCATGAGGGGTCAAGCAAGAAACTGTAGCCGGCAACGCATGGCCTCGTTCCGCAACTGACCGCACTTAGAACAGGAGCTACAAACACACGACGCGTGATAATCCTGGATAAGGACACAATATATTTGAACAGATATAACAGAAAACTGTCATATATTTAATGAAATATATACGAAGAATTCCAAGCACTGATATAAAATATTACATATTACACAGGGCTAGTTTCAGACAAGACACTTATTAGATTTTTACATTTTTTTAATGTACTTTACGCCGCACTAGCGAAGTTATTTATAATAGTGAAACATAAATTATTGCATCTTTTCTAGACGACGAACATGTTTAGGTCAATAGAAACAACATATTAGCCGTTACAATTTTAAACAATTCCAAATTCCCATGGCATCGCCATTGCCGTCGTCTATGACGAGAGACGCGGTGTGGTTGTGGGTAGCTTGCTCCCTTCAGAGCACGGAGTCCCACACGCTATTGTTCCAGTCTAGTTTTACTGATCAGTGGTCCCCCTTTCTCAAAAAGGTGAACAGAAATAAGGTTGTTGAACTAAAACTAGTCCAAAGTGATTTTTTTGTACTTGTCAATGCAAATAAGCCTATCTGCAGTAATTTTTAGCTCGGGTACGATCGTCACGCCCCAAAGTTCATTAGCTCTTGCACTATTATTTCGTATCGCAGTTTGTCTCCATCGCGGACAGGTTTATAGCGGGGTGCGGTAAATAATATCAGCGCGAGAAAACGTCATGTAACATTCATGGGAATTATTGGGATGTACAGTGTGTCCAATCTTGAAAACTATTCATGGAAAAATTTACAATTGTTTGTCTGTCATTTTTTAAATCCAACGACCTCCGTAGCCGAGAGGCCGCACTTTGGCATCGCACCATCTCTGAGATCCCGGATTCGATCCCAGATCGGGTCAATATCGTCGACGCGCGTGCAATACCGCGTCAGAACATTTTTCCGTAAGTTCTGATTTGGATTGAAATAATATGAAATAACAGAAAAAAAATATCGCAGCATTGCAAGCGCGTCGACGATTTAAAAAACGAACTTTTCTATATTGTCTCGGGTCTGGGTGTTGTGGTACCGTCGTTGTTTCTGATTTCTGTAACACAAGTTCTTAAGGTACTTACCGCAGAATCAGATCAATATATGTGATGTTGTCCAATATTTATTATTATTATTTATTTATATAAAAATCTTAAGGAACTAAATTTCCTACTACCAAAAACGATACACACAAGTGAAAGATTTCGTTTTTGAAGATTAATCCAAAGCTTGGGAGTTAAATCGTGTTTTTTTATTGGAACCAAACATTTTTTTTAAAATCAGACATTAATCGGTAAAACATTCGATATTAATCGGATACGATGAGAACTGAAAATTGCTATCAGTCATCGGATAAAAAATATTTCCCTGGCCATGTATGATGGAAAAATGTAAAACGTTCCTGGTTTCCATTAAATACATGCTTAAGCTACTTACTGAGGGTGGTCCCTACACCACACTTAGTACATACGCAAGATAGTATTATCTTACGCGCTTACTACGTGTGGTCCCAACATACTATCCTATATACCCTACATTTCTGTTTTAGAACTTTTTTTTCTTAACTAGATTATATATTTTTTTCTATCACCCTGTATACCAACCTCTGTAAGTGGATTCCCACAAATGCGTCCAGCCGGCATTATCTTTGCTTCTATTGGAGCTAACGAGAGTTATGGGAGGCAGCTGCCGGCCCTTCATGGCTGCTCTTGAGAAAATACGGACGAAATATATACGTCACGATGAGCGAGTTTCATGACACGTCTGTAATTGAATAAACTATGGAGTTCCTTTAAGAAGGTTTCTAGACACCATTTTAGATTGTAATACTTATGATTTTTAAAAATGCTATGCTTCTGAAACAAGGGCGATATCATACTTATAATAAGTTTGTATGTGTGTTTGTAACTCTTTCACGCAAAAAGTATTATTATTATTATTATTTTTTTTTATAGTGCACTCCAAGATTGACCTCATCCCACCTGATGTTAAGTGGTAATGAGTTCCTAGCTTAAGGGCGAAAAGTATAGCATAGTAAAACTGTTACTAGACTTGTCGCCCTTACCTTGAAGGCTTGACCCCTGCTACTAATGTAGCACTCCCCAAGAGCTCTGGAAACCTTACTCACACGCAGGAACACAACAACACCGGAGTGATTGTTATTTGGCTGCGGTCTTCTGTAAGGTGGAGGTATTAGATGGGTTTGGCTGATATTTGATAGATGAGAAACTAGAATTACATATTGGATACTTTAATATTCCGAATCAACGCGCAAAGTCGTAGGCCACAGCTAGTAATCAGATAATTTGACGACCTCTGTAGCTAAGAGACGAGCAGGCTGGGTTGTGGCAATGATGGCAAATAATTATGGTTCATTTCCTAATTTTTTTTTCAACTTATGTTTTTTTTAAGATTTATTTCAAACGGTTTCAAAACAATTTTCAAAATAACTGTTCCTTTCGGCAGAATCGACGTAAGCTGATTGAAAAATAATGTAATCCGCGTGTCGCGAACGGAGGCGCGTGCCGCAACATGTATGAATATCGGATAAATCTAAAGAATTTGCATGCGTCAGCTGTGACGAATTTTCACATTTAGTTCTAAGCTTTTAAAACAGGATGACAAAGATTTGGCACTGTTTATTGATATTGGAACTCACACGCGGATTATTCCAGTTTTTTTCCACATTATTCCATTGATCTTTTGTTCCTATTGGTGCAGTAAGATGCTTTATATACTAAATACTAAAGACTTTCTTAGTAAATTGACTATCAAAACATAAATGGTTTTTCAATTGGAACCAGTTGTTCCTGTGATAAGTGCATTCAATTAAACGAACTTGGTATAGATAAACAAATTAGTATTGATAAGAAAAATATAACCTCATTTTTCAAAAAAAACATGTGTAGAATACACACGTTCGAAGTGTTGACCTTTTTAAAATCAACTACCTACTCATTTTATGAACGAAAACTTTTATTTTACATAGGCTTTCTATAAATTACACGTGAAATTGATATTTTTATTAAGTTTCTCGATCATCATTATTCTACAAGTCCTTCTCAACCATTTATAACAAAAGTGTGTAAAAGAATTCCAGCCCAAATTGTGTTGCTACCGAAAATCCACCAAAAATATGATTTTCTCCCCTCGGAGGCCCTTGATAAACGCCATCTGTCTTAATTTTGCGACAACTCTAAGCACCATAGATGACACTCGGACAGACCGATCGCCATTGAATATGTATGAGCGTTGAGACGTTGGGGTGTGGACTGCACAAAAGACTGTACAAATCTGTTACAAATTTTGGATTTTAGGGCAACATTTTGGTCTCAATGGCGTGATGGATTGTTTGGTTTTCAAGGGCCTCATGTTGTGGTTTAAATGGTAAATAATGAAAACGAAATACAAAATATATAAAAAAATTCTAAGTCAAAGTCAATCTTTTTTATTCATATAGATTACATTAGTAATATTTTTTAATAGTATACCTATATGTAAAACAAATGAAGCTCCGGTTCGGAACCTATAACTACCCAGAAGATATATGAACTAGCATATCTTCAGAAATATTTAACTAAAACTCTTAAAATTTATAATATTTAACTAAGTTGGTTAAGAACATATTTATTATGATTGTAATTGTCAGGACAAGGTATGTAAAAAAAATATATAAATAAAAAAAAATACTTTAGTTAGGTATAAAAACTTGCTTTCTTAATTTGTTTTAGTGAATAAATTGACATAATATCTTAGATGGTTCTTCAGATAATTATTTTATGACTTTCAACTGACATAGCTTATGTCCGTTCTTGACTTTTTATTAGAAAATAAGGGGGGGTGGGGGTAATACCACCTTTGAAAGTTTATATGGAAAATGTTTATTTTTGAAGTTAGAGATATGAAATTTGGCACAAATATAGCTCAAAACTTGGATTAACATATATACTACTTTTTGTTTCGAATATTAGGAGAGAAAGGGGTAAAATCGACCATGAAAGGATGTAGTCCACGCAAACGAAGTCGCGGGCACAGCTAGTTATACATAAAGCTTGATTATTTTTCATGATTCAACTGTATGTTTTTAAACCGAACTCAATATTAAACTTTCCTGCTATTCAACATTTAAAACAACATTGAAACCGTAGCTAATTAGAGAATCTACTCGTAGTACCAAAGACATAATTGTTGCTCTGAGTATAGCTTTCAAAGATACTCGAAACTCGTCCCAACGAACCTTTGTCTATTGAAGAGGAAATAATTAGAGCAGTTTCGCTCAAAAAAAAACAATAATAATTCATCAGGTAAAGTAAAAGATAATTCTGAAATTTCAACAATGGGACGACGCGGTATTTGTGTAGGGAGGGACTTAGATCATTCATTGCATTCAAATTCAAATTCAAATCATTTATTGCATCCATGAGTATACAGCAGGTCTTACAATAGCTATAGAATAAGTACTTCATGATACCCACTTGAGTATAGCAAATAATTAGTAATTAATTAACAATGTTTAGTTGCATAATACGAGTAGATCGAATGTGAAACAGCTCATAAGTGTGTAATTAATTATTTTATGTTAAATTTGTCTTCAAAATATTCGGTGAGGCTATAATAACTTTTACTTATTAGCATATTTCTAAGGGTTTTAATAAATATTTTAGGGTTTTCTTCATTTCTAATACTAGGTGGCAGTTGGTTGTATATTCTTATTGCATTTATATATGGGCTTTTCCTATACATTTCAATTCTGATGGATGGTAAAGCTAGTTTACCTTTTTGAATTGTTCTTGCATTTCTTTTTATGGATTTTTCAAAATATGATGGGTTTTTCTTAATAAACTTACATAACTCAAGTATGTACAGACTAGTAACAGTAAGAATTTTTAAATTAATGAAATGAGGTCTGCATGATTCCGTTTGCCGTATATTAACAATTATACGAATCAATTTTTTTTGCATAATAAGAATGTCCTCTATATCTGTCCCATGCCCCCAGAGAATGAGACCATAACTTAGCCAGGAGTAGGCATAGGCATAGTAGGCAGATATTGCAGTTTTTTGGTCTGTGCAAATCTTCAATTCGTAGAGGACATAAGCGAATTTGGAGAGCTTAGATTTCAGCTTGTTTATATGCGTTTTCCAGTTGAGGTTGGAGTTGATTTCTATACCTAAAAGTGTACATGATTCCACCCTGTCCAATTTCATATCATTTAAGTTAATCTGTATGTTAAGTGGAGTTTTTTGGTAGGGTAGGAATTCTATTAATTTAGTTTTAGTATAGTTCACAATTAAGTTATGTTCATTTAACCAATCAATTACTTTTCTAAATGTATGCATTATTTGATTTTGAGTGTCTGGTGTTGTATCACACTGAAAAAGGAGTGAAACGTCATCTGCAAAAAGTACGCATGTTGAGTTTATAGCTTTAGGTAAATCGTTTATATAGGCTAAGAATAGTATACAACCCAGCACACTACCTTGAGGAATTGAGCAGTTCATCTTTTTTGGTTCTGATAGGTAACTGATAATTTCACTTGAGTCTGTATGTTGGTAATTTATCATTACATATTGAAGTCTATCTTTAAGATAGGAACTCAGCCAGCTGTAAGCATTACCTCGTATACCCATATTATATAGTTTAGAAAGTAGTATATGGAATTGGACTCTGTCATAAGCTTTTGTCATATCGAGGAGTATACCTATGGCATACTTTTTTTTATTTATTAACGACAAAGCTTGCTGAACAAATGTATAAACAGCTAATGTTGTAGACCTATTCTTGCGAAATCCGTATTGATTATCATCTAATATATTGAACCTTTCAAAAAATGAATATAGCCGATTTGACATTGCTCGCTCAAAAATCTTTGATATTGAAGGCAAAATAGCAATAGGTCTATAATTCGAAGGATTGTGTTTATCACCTTTCTTAAAAATGGGTTTTACGATTGAAATTTTTAACAAGTCTGGATAACAGCCTTCGGTAAACGATTGATTAATTAATTGAACTAGTGGCAGGACCAACTCATCAGCACACTTTTTTAAAACATTTGTTGGAAGTTGATCAAAACCAAAGCTGCGCTTATCCTTTAGCTTTCTAATCAATGCCTTTACTTCATTGTCATCTATTGGTTTTAAATATATGCTTCTGGTTTGGCTATTCGCATTGTTTTGAAAGTGTTTGCTTATATGTTTGCCCAAAGCAGGCTCTCCAACTGTAGCAAAGTAGTTATTGAAGCTATTTGCAACCTCAGACGGTGTTTCCTTAAAGTCATTATTTATGTTTAGTTTTATATTTTTATGTTTTTTTATTGTATTTTTACCAGTTTTTGCTTTTACTATACTCCACATAGTTTTAATTTTATTATCCGACTTTGTCATTTGTTTTATGTACGCAATTTTTTTAGATATACCTATAGATTTCTTTAGTATTTTCCTGTATAATTTGTAGAACTTTTTAATTGTAGGATTACCCGTTTGATTTAAAAGAACACGTAATACTCTTTTATGTTTACACGAGCGTTTTAAACCTGTACTTAACCATTTTAACTTAACATTTTTGTTATTAATCTTATGATATTTTTTTTGAAAACACTTATCAATCAGATTTTGTAATATATTATTAAATTTATTGTAATTTTCATTTAAGTTGCTTGTTTTATTTAATACTTTATTCCAGTTTATATTTCTAAGCTCTGTTTTAAAATTCTGTACTTGTAGATCTGTATATAATCTAGTTTTAGTTTTTAGTGTTCTACATTTTTTATTTGTTGTTTCAATGTCAGTTTCGACTATCACACCATGGTTATCTGAGAGGCCCAATTCGTGTACAGTTACTTGTGATGGATTAAAATTTGTGAAAACTAAATCTATGCATGTTGAGGTAGTGGTACATATTCTGGTGGCTTTTTTTACTTGTTGATTGAAATTATACGTTAAAAATAGGTTTTTAAAGTCAAGTGGGAATTTAGCGTTTTCTAACATGTTGATGTTGAAGTCACCTCCTAGTATTATATTTTTGCTTTGTTCGCGTTTTAGCTGCATTAGTAGTTTATTTATAGATTCCATAAATATGTCTGTTTCACGTTCGTTCCAGTAGATGCATATGATTAACAAATTCAATTTTTCGATTTCAATTCCACAGTACTCAACTACAAATTCAATTGACATATTTGATATATCTATGCGTTCGGTACAATCAATATTCTCTCGCAGTAGTATCGCAACTCCGCCCCTTTTATGGACTTTACGACAGAAGTAAGACACCATATTATAACCCTCTATTTGCATGCTAAGTAATTTCGCTTCAGTTAAAAAAGTCTCTGATATACATAAAGCGTCTATTTTGTAGTCTAACAAGAGAGGTTCCAAAATATTTATTTTACTGCTAAGACCTTGAATATTTTGGTATAATATTGTGAACTTATTAACGAAAAAAGGCATTATTCCGAATTACATTTGATTGCGCTTTTATATCTGGTTGCGGACTCTCATCTTTTGGTTTATTTTCAATATATTTTACATTATTTTTGTGTGTCACATTCTTTATTTCCGCATACTTTTCTGTTAATCTATGGTGGTATTCGAATCTTAATATTTCTTGAAGTATATTTCTGCATACATAAGTTAGGTTGAAATGTGAGTAGTTTGTGGAATAAAGTTGATCAATAAAGTTAACATGGGGAAACTGGGTACTAACATGTTTGAAAACTTTATTTATTTCGTCTGTATTTAAATTGTTATTATATCCGCTTTCGCACAAAATTATGTTAGTGTTCTTTAGTTGACTGAGGTAATAATAAAGGTATGAGCTTTGTTTCATTGGTTCTGTGTCATTTTTCCCAGTTAAAATCAAGACATAGTCGTATTTTCCGTAGTTGGCACATGTAGGTATAATATATTCCAGTACTTTATCTGAGGGAGCGTTAGGTCTAATTTCACTTGTTACTTTATATTTATTTCCTACAACTTTTTGAAGTTTTCTGCATATACCTCGTCCCTGTTCATCACCAAATATGTGCACCCGTTGGAGTTCTTTCGCTTTTTTACCTTTTTTAAATAATTTGTCAGAGTCCCCGATAACGGTGGCGCTGGTAAGGATATGAGTAGGTGATGTCATCTTTGGGTTTTTATCATCCTTTAATCCTGAATCAGGTGAGGTTTCAAAACCTGTGGCTCCATCTAGCGTCGGGAAGAGTGGGTCTTGTGTAGGGTTATCGTTCTTCAATGTATTGGTTTCTAATAATTCGTTAGAGGGCTCTGTTTGACATATTTCTTGCATACTATCATTGTGAGTGAAATTCAGTTTTGTTTTGTTTAGACTTTTCCTTTTTTTCTTTTTGATATCTGTACTACATATATGTGTCAGTTTATGAATTTTATTCTCGCATTCTGTGACTTTATTCTTCAAAATATAGTTTTCTCTGAGTAAGTTTTCTATTTCATTTTCTGCAATTTCTAAGTTATTTTTAAGGTTTTTTAATTTTATATTTAATTCATTATCATTTTCTTGCGGTTTCATTATTATATTGGGGCAGCTTCTGTTCAACTTCCCATCCATAGATTCTATTTCTGTGTCAGAAATACTGTCCGACAGGCTTTCAAAGGAATTTTCTGTAGATATATTTATCATATATTTTTTCTTTCTAAAGGTAATATTATCAATAGAACCTTTTTCGCTCACATTTGTTTTTTTTGACCAACATGATGTACAATTCCAAGATATTTTCCGCTCTGGGGTCATTATATAGAAACGTGTAGTGCTGACATTTGTGCATTTTAAATGATAAACTCCATCACAACTTGAACATTTTAGGTATTGGCAATCAATTATTTGAGCACAACATGTTTTGCATGGTGGCTCCATCTTGTAGCGAGTAGATGTATTAAATACTGGCTTTCAAAACAGTTCACTTTGTTGATTGTTAATTAATAACCATTTGCCGTTTACCGAATTTAAAAACTGCGGTTATTTTTCACAAGAGTTGTAGTTTGTTATAATATTCTGAATTAATTTAGCACTTTCTATTAATTTAAATTAAAATTTACTCACAGTTTACTGTTTATTCTCACTTCACAAAATGTTCAAAATGAGTTATTGTTTTGCACTTTTTAACACTATTTGTCCAAAGTGTTCGCCACAAACGTTTTCACTTAAAGTTCAGCACTTTACAAAGATATTTTTATGGTTTTTAATACTGGACTACTTTATTTCCTATTTTTAATTTGACTACGAATATGGAGCTGTTGTTTACAATTTGGACTGATGGTCTTTCAATTTACTTTATAGGCTTTTTTTGGCACTGCAGTTTACTTTGTTCTTTATTTTTATATTATAATTTCATGACTTAGCAATAATAAAGGTTTTATAGGTCAGATATTTCTGAAACCGGTGTTTCAGATAGAGTTTATTTGTTTAAAATAAAAATTTGAATCTTTAATGTTCATCAAATTTTGACGTTTTGGGTTACACCAAACCTTGAGAAAATATTTAATTAAACTAAAAATCACATTTACATTGCTAAAAAATGCGAATAATCACATCAATCTTAAGCTAAGGTTTTCTTTCGGTTTGGAAGTACCAGACGATGGAAATTAACTAAGGGTTTCATCCCAGTAGACCTAGGTCTTGTACTGGCTAATATAAAAAACATTGTTCTTTATCTTTGTTCATTGATTCATGTAAACTGACCTAAATCCGAATTAGAACCGCGACTTTTCGCGCCTCGGGCTACCGCCTTAACTACCATGCCCTTGACATTGAGAAAATATCATACAAACAGCTAAAAAATATATTTCTTACTTAAATCTAAACCTCCCTCATTTATGTTCAAATATTAAACCTTCAGTAAGTTATGACACCTATTCATATTATGGCAATGCAACAGATATGAAAATGTACGCTTGAGTAAGTTATCACACATTTGAATATGATATATCTGCAAGTTATATCCAAAATCAAAAACTATTTCCAGAGTATTTTTAAAATAGTCCAAAATTCTTAAAAAAAAATTCGGCACACTTTTGACATTAAGACTTTATTCATTCTTCTCCAGAGAACTAGTTATCTAAGGAGAGAAAGGAAATAAGAGAGACGGAGAAAATTAGCAATTATTTAATAAAAAATTCAGAAGGACCCGGTTTTTTGAGAGCGGTGTCTTTTGCTACTTTGTTTTTGCACACTGGGCATGTTTTCTCGAATTTCAGACTTAATGCTTGTTTTATTTAGACACGTCATGGGAATAAGATACAACAGAAATTAAAACAAAGGCGCTTTTGGAACCCCTTGCTATTAATGTGAGTGAAATGTGAAAGACAAATTCAACGGCTTTTAAAATCCTATTTATTATTAACACAGGCCTACAGTTAATTTACGAAAAACAAAAATACTTAATTCTATTTATTCTATTTCTTTATCATTATTATTTATTAAATTAATCCTTTTATAATTGGGATGACAAAAACGCTGAATTTCATTTGTCGTTGTTTCTGATTTCTGTAACACAAGTGCTTTAGTGACTTAACACAGGATATGAGCAATGTATTTGATGTTGTTCAACATTTATTTATTTATTATTTGTTTATTATGACACTCAGAACAATAATTCTGTTAAAAAAGTAACCAATTCATTTTATCTCAATAGTAAGTTAGTATCTGTTTCCAATTGTACGTTTAAGCAAGACAAAACAACATTGTTCATTGTTTTGGTATTGCAAATGCATTTAACAAGCCCGTGTGACACTTTAATCTTTCCAAGCGCAGCTTTAAAGCGTGAAGTCCCATAAAATTTAATTTTAATAGCGACACGAATTCGGTGCAATTACAAATACAATCAACGATGTAAAGATGCTGGATGAGGCATTCAATACCAACGGAACAGGAATTTTATTAATATCTACAGCTAGTGAAACGTCACAGGGGGTGCTACATTAGAAGCAGGGGTCAAGCATTCAAGGAAAAGGTGACAACAGTCCAGTAACAACTTTATTATGCTGTACTTGTCGCCCTTTAGCTAGGACCTCATTACCACTTAACATCGAGGCGGATGAGGTCAATCTCGAAGTCCATTGTAAAAAAAAATTTAAAGATTATAGGTTCCTTTTCAGGTGGCCCCATGATCACCAATTCAGGATATCCAGGGGAGCCCTGATATTGTACTTAAAGTTATTCATTTATTCATGTAGGTTACAAGTAACGCTTAAGAATTGCCAGAAGAAACTAGCTGTGCGCGCGACTACGTTCGCGTGGACTACATACTTTTATTGACGGTTGAGGTTCACCCCTATCTCCTCTAATATTCGAAACAGCAATTAGTTCATATTTTAATCCAAGCTTCAAACTATATTTGTCGAATTAAATCCCATATCTGTAACTTAAAAAATAAACATTTACCCATATAAACTTTCAACCTTATTTTCGAAACAAAGAGTAACTTATATTCGTTCTAGAGTTTCAATGTATACTTATAGCAAATTATATCAAAATCGGTGGCATAGGCGTAAATGCAGGGCAGACAAACAGACAGATAGATAAACAGAAGTAAATCTAGTTTCGCATTTATGATATTAGAATGGAAAAGCACATACAGAGTGCATTTTTTTTATATTATTCTTCAAGATTGACCTCATACCACCTGATCTTAAATGGTTATGAGATCCAAACTTAATCCTAGTTTACTATAATAACTAGCGGACCTTCGTCCTGTCAAAAAGATTTGGAATGGCTTGACTCTAAATTTTAGTAAGAAAACATTTGTACTGGAATAAGAAAATGGTTGTCTTTACAGTTTTCCCGTCGTATAATTCGAATTTTCCTCCGTAAAAACCATCATTGGACTTCAACGAACATTTAAAAAAATAATTGTCAAAATTGGTCCAGGCATTGTCGAGTTGTTGTGGTTGGTTAGGTTGATCCGATTTCCAACACTTAGGCGATGAGGTCCAACCGAGGGGTTTTAGTGGGTAGTCCTGCCGTTGTAAGGGCAGGGAGTTTCACACACGCCGTCACCTCACTCAGGTGAGGGTACGGTGCGTCAAAGCATTTCCCCTCGTCAGAAAAAAAAGGCATTGTCAAGTTATGTGCTTGCTTACCAACACATTTTGCGATTCATTTTATATAATAGATGGAGGTTCCAGTGTTTGTGTATCTGTTTTCTTGTCAGTGTCGCTTGTCGCAAAGCCGAGTCGCAGTCGCGGATCAACGGCTTAGAGCTCGCTCTAATTGCGACATCCGGAATTCCGGATATCTGTCCAATACGCATTTGCATCTAGAGATAACTTCGTAAGGGTGTTTTCGAGGTTTAGAATTTTATATTTATAAATACGTTGAGAAATAATGGCACCAACTCAAAGGCTTTAAATGCTCAAATATCTTAGTATCACTGTCTGTCAAAATCCATTCGTGGTAGCTATGTCTCTGAATTCTTAATAGTAATTTAAAAATACATGTTTTATTACTAAAATGGATTTTATTCATAAGAATGCTGTTGTACTTTACGTTTAAATACTACAACTAATAAAAAAACATGTGTGTTATATTTTTTGGTTTCGAATTTGACTTAGACTTTCGCGAATTAAAGTATTTAGAGAGGTAGGGCATAGCGATTTATCGCTCGAACTGAAGCAGCCCGACTGGTGAAATACCTCCACCTTACAGAAGACCGCAGCCAAATAACAATCACTTCTGTGTTGTTGTGTTCCTGCGTGTGAGTAAGGTTTCCAGAGCTCCTGGGGTGTGCTACATTAGTAGCAGGGGTAGCCTTCAAGGTAAGGGCGACAAGTCCAGTAATAGATGTATTATGCTGTACATGTCGCCCTTAAACTAGGACCTTATTACCACTTAACATCAGGTGGGATGAGGTCAATCTTGAAGTGCAATATAAAAATATAAAAAAAAATTGGGGAAAAATGTAGATAGTTAAAAAATGATTTGATTTAAGATATAGACAGCCAAAAACAATTTCAAATTAGTTAACGGGTACAAACGCGACAATATTTTTTAGTAGTTAGCAAAACGTCGGGCAAGTAGTTTGTAATAACTCTTAAAGAATATTTTTTGCTATTCTAACTCAAGGACACAAAATACAGATTTTTAACCATCAACATTGCTCAAAGGACATAGACAATCATTATTTTTCCAAAACTAACAGCATTACAATCCGATTCGAAAAATCGAATTACAAATGATCATTCACTTAGATCTCAGATAAAACGCAACAAAACGTTAAAATTTGATCGATTGTCGGCACGCGTCGGAACGCTGCACTTCCGCTTATGCAACCGAGTTTAAATGAAATGAAGATGACGATGCAATGCGATTCAGCAATATGAACTTTAATATAACTGTACTAGAGTAGAAAAATGGTAAAACTGTAAACGAATATGAAAAAGGAATCGATCATTTTGAGGGCAGCGCAAAATTGAATGAGGTTGATGAGTGTGTGAGACTGATTTTTTAAACCAAATGAAGGGGGAAATGTTTGCTTTAAATATTAGGACTATGAAATGGGAACTGGAATAACATTTTTTTATTTCACTGTACATATATTTCATTAAGTTCAAGTTACAGGTGGGAAAAGGTTTAGTTCCTAAATTAATCTATCAAAAACAAAATCTCGGACACAGAAACACTTTTTCTTAAAATCGATTTCTTACATCAGCTGAAACTGTTTTTAATGTAATGCATTTAGAGCAAAATGAAGTGTGTTTCCCAATGAATATTACTATCAAAAATGTACAAAGCTTTCAGATGTTAAAGGTAAAAAAGTTAGCAAAGTTGAATATAAAAAAATATAACAAAAAAATTAAACATATCTTATACTTCACCTGCTCTCAAAGGAAGTAGGCACTTTCAATTTATAAACCAAAACCAACGATAGTAGCATAATATAATACTTAAATACATCATATATTTATAAGGACAACAAAACGCAAATGTTCATGTAATTATTATTTGTCCTGCCTGCTCCTCTATTAAATATTGGAATCGGATTCGAATTCGAAAAAATGTTTTATCCCTTTTTTTACAAACAATTGGACAAAGACAAAATATTCGCTTTTCGAATCGAAATCCTTTCTGATGTAATTAATCAGCTCCTCGGTCTGGATTGATCCCACAACTTTTAATCTTACAGTGATGAGCGTTAATCATGATTCCAACGGACCAACCGTAATATGTAACAACGACAACCCATATATCGTTATTCTAATTTCTTCCACTACATATTACCCTTTTAATACTCCTTGGTACCTATACTCCTCGGTTGGGATCGAACCGAAGAATCTTAGTTAAACAACCACAAGCGCATTCGTGCTAATAATGATTACATCATTACAACGGACCAACAATTGTGTTAACCGTAATGCATAACAACGATAACCCATACATCGTTACTCTAATTCCTTCCACTACACATTACCAACAATAAAGGCAATCACACAACATCCAAAGCTTTACAGCAATAACACTTCAAACTCCAAACTCAAAATCCCCATCACCTCAATCCAAACTACACGTAAACTTAACCGGAGATTACATCGCAATTCCTCAAAGCAGCCATCACTAGAACCGACCTTTATCTTAAACTGTCAAACATTTAAAACGTCTCCGGCTATGTGTATGTAAATGCCGGATTTCAACTCGGGGCGCCTCCTGGTTTATTGTTATGGCAAGATGCCTTGAGACGTGCACCAAGCGTGCAAGACCTTCGTGACACACAGTCCACTTGGACTACGAGCTATAATATAAAGACGACCTTCGTAGCCGAGAGGCGAGCGGTCGCTCCTTCTCTGAGGTCCCGTGAGGTCGGGAATGGGAAACGAACTTTTCTATTTTGTCTCGGGTCTGGGCAAGTGCTTAATCAACTTACGACCGAATCAGAGCAATGTATGTGATGGTGTACAGTATTTTTATTTATTTAAAGCATTTTGGACGAAAACATTGATATGAGAGTATGGATTTTCGCGGCAGCTCTAGCGTTACGGGAAGCACTTTAAGAATTGTGAAAATCGATTTCGATGTCAAGGCATCTTCGATTCCGTGGCTATTATTATCATTTCTCATATTTATTTCTTAACGACAGTACCTCGGGCCGATAAGTATGTAGTTCTATACTCATACGGCAGAGGACACTAGGGCTGAGGTTAATACAACAAGAAAAAATCATGGCTTACGATAACTTACGCACACATAGATCCGAGACGCTACAAAAGCTTACATTGAAATGTAAGCTTTTGTAGCGTCCAAAAAATTTTGGAAATTCATTTCCAATTAGCATATTTTTTTGGAATCGAAACCAGAAAGATTGAAATATCTAAATTATTATTTGATAAATAAAACAAAAACATAAATAATGGACAACATCACATACATTGCTCTGATTCTTTACACTTGTGTTACAGAAATCAGAAACAATGATGTTAGAACGCCCAGACCCGAGACAGTATAGAAAAGTTCGTCTCCCAAATCGACGCGACTGGGGATCGAACCCAGGACCTTAGAGGTGACGCGCCATTAAAGTCCGGCACACTCGCCTCTGGGCTATAAGGTCGTCGATTTTGCTTACACCATTAAGTATGTAACTGTTTACCATTCTCCATGGCCGTATTCTCGTCAATCATCGAACCGTGTCTGAGTGCTGGGTCTCAATAGCGAATGCTCGCTAAATTCAAAACAGGCCATCGTGATGAGTGTCGACCGATTTATTGAAGCGATCCTGAGCAAATTCCGCGTTTTATAGCGTCTTGTAGGCCTTCAACTGTATTATTATGCGAGATTTCCGATGTAAGTGCGGAAAATGTGAAAATTGGAGAAGCGGAATTCAATTGAATGAATTTAACAACCTTAAATTCACTTCTACGGAAGGAAATCGTAATGTGTTTTATTTAGAAACTATGTTCAGCAAACATTTAAACTTGAAATTAGAAGATAGCCAATTGTCAGTCATTTTGATTTCATCGTTTCTTTAAGTGGCAAATGTTTGGGTCTGATATTTCAGTTGAAAAGCTCGAGTGATCTTGAAATGTTAGTACATATGAACCTATTGAAAGTCTAAATTCAATGATTGGAACCTTGGTTAGACCTCTTCAGATATTCTTAAAAATGTTCATACCAATTTTTTTAATAAAACAATCATTACAATAATTAGGGATCAAGTTGACAATTCGTTTCACTCGTGAATGTTATAAAATAAATATATTCATTTTTGTGTTGGTTTTGGCAGTATAATAAAAAAAAACATTAGATTAAAGCGTTCAGTAACATTCTTCGGAAAATCTTTCCAACCAAATTCGAATTATTTTTTGTCAGCCTAATCAGACGGTTTTCGTGTTGATATTATTACCTAGTGAAATGGAATCCGTTTCTAATGAAAGCGGAAATGGTAGTATCCACAATTAATCCTCGGTATAATTACTCCCCTAAATAGGATAATTCTTTATCCTTATGTTTGCCATTGTCAGGAGAAGGTATCTGAGAAATAAAATCTTTCAAAATTTACTAGGATAGTACGCATACGATGCTGCGGGCGGCTAATAAATAATAAATAAAATCCATCAGACCACAATATATAATCAAATAGTTTTAATACTAAGTTCCTTCGTTTACTGACATAACTTAAGGCGTTAACCCACTACACCCAAACCAAAGACAATTTAGAAAAGTCAGTTTTTCTTATTGACAGACTGATTGAACCTGGGACTTTCCGCGCTTTGTCCACCTTAGCCTCTACATCACCGAGCTCATCACATACAAGTCAAACAATAGAATAAATAAATAAATATAAATAAATATTGGACAACATCACATACATTGCTTTGATTCTGCGGTAAGTAGCTAAAGCACTTGTGTAACAGAAATCAGAAACAACGACGGTACCACAACACCCAGACCTGAAACAATGTAGAAAAGTTCGTTTTCCATATTGACCCGACCGGGGATCGAACACGGAACCTCAGAGATGGCGCGACGCCAAAGTCCGGCACTCTCTCGGCTACGGAGGTCGTCAAAACAGCAGATAGTCAGAATAGCATTGTCTAGCCACTGAATTATCCTCAAACACAACTAAACTTACACCGACTAGACCCTCATTCTCCAATTCCACGGCCAAGCAAAGTGCCCAATCAATTCCCCGTCTAGAACCATTGTGACAAATATCAAAACGTTACCAACAAACTGTTCCATTAGTCAAATTAATTATTTACCATCCCGACTAGAAATTTGTCCCTTTGACCATATCGCAGCGCTGACTTATTGTTAATCTCGGTAAGAGCCAAGTTAGTCGATGTTGCTATTAATTCTCGAAGGCTGAGTTTGAGGAAGAGGTAACCTTTTGAAGTGATAACTTGAGCCGTGTTTATGGGTAAAGGTGGAAATGTACAATGTGGAACGAAATTGGTAATTCCGTTGAGTGATTCTGGTTTCCATAATGTTGATTATTAAAGTGTTTTCACAATAGTTGTAGGACGCACTTGTTATGCCCGGTTCCAATATTTTCGATTCGTAATGTGTCTAAAATGACTTTCCGTTTTTCTCCAACCGACTACGGGTCGTTAATCCTAATTTCAAATTTGCTTTCCATATCAGCTGTCATCAGTCGTCCTACGGTCGTTATTAACTGACGCCTCGTATAATTTATAACTATTCGTAACTACAATGGATCGTTTTTCAAATATTGGAACCGGCCATTAATTGAAATCTTTTTATTACGATTATCTTTGATACTTTTAAAATTCTCAATTTCGTTTATTTTATCTTTGCTCAATTTTAAACATCGTTTTTATCACCATTTCCCACTGACTATTTTATTCTTTTAAATGAGGAATCTACTTAACATCAGGTGGGATGAGGTCAATCTTGAAGTGCAATATAAAAAAAAATCTAAATTCTAAATATGATTGCTAAGCGTCATTGCTAACAACTATTTTGCAACCAGTAACATTGTTGTTACAACATAAAAAAAATACTAAAAACTCCATCTGTAGATGTTTTCACTTGCATCAATGCAACAAACTACCTTCAATTCAGTTTCTTTATACAACTGCACGTATTATTATGCTCTCTAAGCTATTACCAAGCAATTTAATATCAGTCTTATTCGGTCTGCCTGTCGCAAACAATACAACCGGAATACATTAGCCGCGGCCGCAGCCACGTCTGTAGTCAAAGCATTGGGAATGTGATTTATATTACAAATGTTTTGGTTTTGAAGTTTGATATTGTGATACAAGACATGGGTCCTTACCTACGCATAAATAATTCAGAAGATATAACACTTATACTACAAGAAGATGATGTTAAAACAGCACTGATGTATTCATCTTATCATTTTTAATTACACCAAAGAATAAAATTTAAACAAAGTTATACATATTTTTACAAATGATTGAAAATTGTTGATCATTAGTACTTTTGAGAGCAAATTTACGGGTAAAAGGACTTTTGACAGACGCTTTTTGTCAAAAGTCGTTTTAATTACAATAAAAAAAGTCAAAAGCCATAATGACTCGTTGTCGCTCATTGTTGTTCTAATATGAGCACCTTCTCTACTAATAGGAGTAATTTAAAAGATTATATGTGCATTTGTCGTTCTTTTTATCGTTCACCTTAACGTTTTAACAGTTGACTGCTTTGTATCAGTCAACTCCTTTTGTCAGATTTAACCAGTTCCATTTGGCAAAAGCACTTTTAACTTTTATTTTAGTCAAAAGTATTTTTTACTAAAGCATGTGGTCAAAAGTATTTTTGTCTGAATTTGCTAGTCGATAGTACTTTTGACTGGTTAAGAGTTTTGACAGCAACATATACCAATAGTTTGTGGCGACGGTAACTTTAACATCGCGATGTATGATCTATTTTATTGATTGGCTAATCGTGCATTACGTATGGAGCGTTGTTTACTATGCCGATTCTACTAATGCTGTATTTGTATCGGCTTATAGGCAATGTCGTAGGTCGGCACAATGTCATCCAGATACTTCAAACAAGAAAATTTGGTAAAACCCATTCCACTAGTGCGAGAAATATCTCAAATAATATCTTACGCCGGTCGTCATAATCCCAAATTGCTTTCCAAACAGCGAACTTTAAAAAGGAATCTATGATTGAATCAACACGCGATAAATCGGGGTCCGTTAAGGGTGCCCTATTGTGTACATGCCCTTTTGATAAAGCAAACTGGAAGGCGCATGACAATGATTCCAAAAGCAACTATTTAAGCTTACAAATTTCTTTAAAAAACAGTTTACGAAAAATGTGCAGGTGAACTTAATACCAGGCAAAGTCTCTTTCAGTTATTTATTAGGTCAAACAGGGACCTTTTTTATAGATACGATATTAATTACATAAAATTAATAATAAAGTAAACACTACAAATCAAAAATATTTTAATTTTAAAATAAGAAATAGTAATAAAAACTTACAAATTGCTAATTATTGTGTGTTTTGAACCAAAAAATTGTGTTCATTATTTATTGAAAATATCATCTAAATTAATATTTTTACGTCTTTTCAAAGTGTTTTGTTTAAAAAATTAAAATAGACGAGGTATTTCACAAAAGTACCTAATAAATATTTTTCTTTCTTTCTTTCTTTACTGATAAATATTTAATTTTTCTGTTAAAATTTCAAAATACATAAAAAAGGTATTTTTACTTCATCAAATTTAAAATAGTTGATGATAACATAGCGCATTTAAGCTTAGTGGAGGGGTGTGTTTACATCAGTTTTTCTTTAAAACTGTGCAAAGAAGTGACGCTCTAAATTTTAAAAGCAACGTAGCTTGTTAAATGTCTATAAACATTATAAAAGATTAAAAATTGATAATAAATTTATATTTTTAATTAATCCAACTGTTAGAACGAAAAAAATGTTTAGTTAATCGCTATTGTCACATCCAGAAACTCTTCACCTATGTAATTCCATTGTATTCGGCACAATATTGAGTGTGAATGTTAGGGCAAGTAATTGTGAAGATGTCTTCGGATTACTTGAAGGGGAGGGGGAGTGGGGGAGGGAGTGATACATCACTAACCCACGCCTGGACCTTTGACGCGAGCCTATTGAAACGAGCCCTGGTATCAGATAAGGGAATTTACAATGAGGTTTGACACTTTTGCGGTGTGAATTGTTGGTGATAGATTGGGTGAAATGACTCCGTTCGTTTCGTTCTGATATTGATGAATTTCATCCGCCATTTTGAATTGGAGGCATTGGCTTTGGCGCCGCACCATCTTTGAAATTCCGGGTTCGATTTCCGATGGGGTTAAAATGGAAAATGTTTTTTTTTTATTTTCGTGGGTCTGGGTGTTGTGGTACAGTCGTTGTTTCTGACTTCTGTAACACAAGTGCGTTAGCTACTTACCACAGAATTGAAGCAAAGATTGTGATGATGATGTTTTCCAACACTTGAAAAAATTCATCGCCTACGATAACTTGCGTTTAGCTCAGTTGGAAGAGCAGCACGTGCGATACGTGAAGGTCGTGGGTTCGACTTCCGCACTACAAGGAGAGGAGCGAACTTTGAATTTAGAAACAGAAAAAAAAATCTACGCTTGCTGCTAGTACGGCGTATAGTACTATAAAAATAATAAAATCGATTAAGATGCCAAGGTGTCTTCGATTCCGTGGTTTTCAAACATTTCTGCAACGAATGTACCACGGGCCAATAAATATGTAGTTCTAAACATATTCGGCAGAGGGCACTTACCGGAGGCTAACAGGTTGATACAGCAGAAAAATTTCATCGCCTACGATAAACTTGCGGTTAGCTCAGTTGGTAGGAGAAGCACGCGCGATACGTGAAGGTCGTGGGTTCAATTCCCGCACCGCAAGGGGAGATAACATTTTTCTGTTTCTAATATTTGAATATTTATTTGTTTATTACTTTTAAGGTAAGTCGAAGTAGACAACCAATTATCATACAACGTATTTGGTTTCACTTCAACTATCTTAATTTTTAGTTCTGTTCATTAATTTATTTTATTCGAATAACGTCACGCTGAGCAAACTTATCCCATCAATTCAATGAAACCGTCTCATCACACTTACATCCCTCGTAAACTACTAACCCTATCTAAGCCGATTGGTCGAAGAAAAACTCACAAACGATCCAAGCGCCAAGTTTAGCAGGAATTACCAGTGACGTTGATGGATGGTGGCGAACTGACCCCAAGTGGACGCCACGCTGGTGGAACGTCTTTTATCGGGAATGGCTTGAAGGTATGATTTCGGACAAACAATTAAGTTTCTTATTCGAATATAAAAAGGGGAGAGATTTGACTGCTCGTTTGTTTGCATTGAATAAGCTCTGAACCTACAAAACTGATTTGGAACATTTTATCATTGTAGAAAAGCTTCACTATTCCCGGGTAACATATGGTATATGGTATACCTACTATTTTTATCCTAAAATTAGGGATTTTTTATGTTTTTATTTTTATTAATAAAATTAGGAATCCTGAAAGAAGTCAGGAATGAAACCGACGGACGGATTTGGATAAAATTTTGTATTAAGATGGATTAGATACTAATATTAAGAAGGAAACACATCATATGTCTAAGTGTCTGTTTTGATTTGACTCCAAACTAGTAAACAGATTTGACGAATTATTTAATGTTGAGAAGCTACACTATCCTCGAATGATATAGTAAAAAGAAAAATATACAATTTAAATATAAAACTCAATTAAACGTAAAAATAACTAAAATATGAAGTATTATTATAAATACCAAGCCGAGGTTTATTTCAATAAAAAAAAAACAGAATAAATACTAATTAGGTATATTAAAAAGTGACCGTTTGGGTATAAAGATGTTTGTTAACGTAAATTATCGTTTAAAAATAACTTAAACGATACATTTCATCCCGAAAATTACATGAAATTTAGCGATCTGTCTAACCGGTTAACAGACGTTAAAACACATCACTGACGAAAAAGAACTGGCATTATAATTTATATTATAAAAAAAATCACTAACAATTCATACAGTCCTGAATGTTATTTGGAACTTAAGTTTTAAATTAAAATACCCTCAATTTAAATTAAATATCTGCAATCTGTCATAACAAACATAAGTTGAACACACACCGATGAACTGAAAATATATCCCACGCTCGGAACACAATCAAATCGCACTTTAAAGCTTGCTCGGCCCTTGAGACCTATTCTCATGTCCCGAAATTTATGGTCTTTCGTTTGTGATCCGATGCGTGATCAATTGAGTGTTATGGAAACCATTAAACATCGCTAAACGCACTCGTTGACTCCTATCGTCATGAATAGGGATGTTAAACGATGTAAATGTCGATGAAAATATTGTTTTTTTAAGTCACTAGTTTGTAAGAAATATTATCGATAACGTTGCCAATTGTTTAAGTCGCGCTGTCATTAGGATTTTTAGTTTTTATAAGTACGTTTACAAACATTACAATCAGATGCATTTCGTACAGTCCAGGGTAGTGTACTTCATATCTATTTAAGCAGGTTTACGATTAATTTGTAGCAGATACAAACTTGTGCTTAAATTTTAGAACGGTTAGTGCCAATGATCAAAAAGTGATTTGAGGTGATTTGGTTTTACACTTAAAGTAAAATGTACCATTAGAAAACAATATTTCCCAGAGAAAAAGTAAATAACGAGAAACAGATACTTACGGCCGTGCCAAATCATAAATTGATAAAATACTATTAAAGAAAATTAACAAAACACATAAAAGCGGGTGTTTATTCCGTACGCAGACTTATAAATATATATAAAACTCCTGTTCACACGAGTTATAAAAAAATTTGAAGTGTAAAATTACAAAGAAAGTCTATCGATGTCGATATTTTACTACTGTTATTCTTAACTTAGGCACAACCCTACTCACGCCCTGCAGTTTACATATCAATTTGATTTAATTTAAAACTTCATCCTCTTTTTCTATTTTGACATCTAAACTACATGGTTTATGGTGTGAATTTGAATGTAGTATTTTTGTCAACTTAAAATCGGCGCACGCGCTTTCACGGTCGACGAGATTTAAGACATTTGTCATATTTAGATGTTGTTGTAGTGTAATTATTACTTGTTAATGCTTTGGGCGTGGGAATGTTGGTACTTTTTAGTTTTCCCTTGATTTTAAATCTTTAAGGGTGAAATATTTTGTTTGTTTTATTGTAATAGAAGGAACTGTCGACTCGATTTTTAATTTTTAAATTCGATGTTATTTCAACCAGAATATCATTATTTTAAGAAAATGGCATAGTTAGGTATATTAACCATAAGTTAGGTATAATTTCAGGTATTTCGTCATTACCAGGTATATTAAACAAGTGAAACTCCATACGGGTAGATGCCGTATGAACGGATATTCTTTGTATTTCACGACAAAACGGTTGAATAAAAGTTAACACAAAAGTCAATAGTAAAAAAACAATATTGTCTTATAAACAGATTATTTCATTAATCTTAAAGTGACTTAAATATTACTTGGAGCGATAGGACGATTAATATATTACTTACAGAGTAAGGAAAATATATTATTTTAATTTTAAAATAAAAGTAATTGGACGGCAAGAATTTTATGCTGCGTGTCTTGTAGACTTCCATAAAACAAATTATCTACTATATAAAAATAAGTCGGGTTTTCCTTCCTGACGCTATAGCTCCAGAACGCACGAACCGATTTCCATGGTTTTGCATTCGTTGGAAAGGTCTCGGGTTAGGTTTATAAGAAAATTCAGGAACAATTTCAACAGAAAAGCGGGAAAATCATCTTAGGCGAAACGAAGTTCGCCTTGACCGCTAGTATTTTTTTTAAAACAAGTAATAAATACACTTGTATGTTTACCAAACAAAAATGTGAATCAAAATCACAAACCGAACTAAACCGAAAAGAGTAACCACACCCCATATTCACACCCCACGCTCTCACCCCAACCCTGAGGTCAGTGTCCTAACACGTATCTTGTCTCTGACTAATATTGCTCTTGGATAATCCAATTAGAAGTCCGACTGTACGTCGGCTGAATGGACGGATTCCTTTGATCTCGTCTAGGAATCCTGCCCTTGATTGGTTATTGTCAAGTGGTCCGAATGGGTGTATTAAATTACAACTGTACCAAGTTATGTTTCTGATTATGTCGGTGACTTAATAGAGCAATGGGCTGGGTCAAATTACAAGATTTAGTTCGTTACGTAGCTAATGAAAACATGTTAGACATGTATTCTTTAGTTTTTGAAATGAATGAATAAATATTTTAAAGAGATAATTTTTTTCTGTTTCTTTAATGTATTTAAAGTTCGCTAGTGCGGCGTAAAGCACTATAAAAATCGTAAAAATTGAATAAATAAATAACAGCATCACATACATTGCTCTGATTCTGCGGTAAGTAGCTAAAGCACTTGTGTTACAGAAATCAGAAACAACGACGGTAGGCACAACACCCAGACTTGAACATTTAAAATAATTTAACGGGTCAAAACGCGACACCATTTTTATTTAGTAGTCAATACGAACTACTTACTGCTGAAGTCAGCTCGTGAGCACGGTTGGTGCAACCTAACCGAAACGTCGGGTTCGTATTAACTACTAAATAAAAATGGTGTCGCGTTTTGACCCGTTAAACTATTTTAAATGTTTAAAATGGAACGCGAATGTCTTAAAATTTATACTCAGACTTGAGTCAATATAGAAAAGTTCGTTTTCTATGTTGACCGGACCGGAAATCGAATGCTGGACCTCAGCGATCGCATACAAACATACATATAGTAAAAACGGTAATATATAAAAGAATGCCAAGTTGCGAGGTGCAGATGTGTATCAGATTTCAGAAACAAACAACAGTACCACAACACCCAGACTCGAGGCAATATATAAAAGTTCGTTTCCCATATTGACCCGACCGGAAATCGAACCCGGGACCTCAGAGATGGCGCGATGCCAAAGTCCGGCACGTTCGCCTCTCGGGTACAGAGGTCGTCAAAATTACGGAGGTAGTTACAGTCAAAATATTCAAATAATAATACGCATCAAAAAATCCAAAAATATCGGAGCACATAGTAAAACCCGAATTTGAGCCCAGTATCATTTTCTTCAAATCTTCGACAGGGTCTCCAAAAAGTTTTTCTTCATATCATCTACCTCTTTATACCATAAATCAAGCAACCGTGGCGCAATAAAAACCCATCACCAACATCATGATTGATCCACAATTTGATGGAACAAGTTCGGAGTTTATCCATTACCATGCACCAACAATGGTCTGCAGCAGCCACCATTAATCTTGCCAGATGTATGCAAATTTCCGCTGATAAATTGATGGTCAAGCGTGTGTTGGATGGTAAGATGTGGAGCGTCCATTAGAGGTCGGAGGTCATGTACATTTTGTTAGTCTAACGTAAATGTTATTCGATGATATTCGCTACGTTAAAAATAAATATGTTTTGCCTGCTTAGTTTATACTTACTTGTAGTATAATCTAGTTCATTCCCGTTATTTCAAGATAAAAGTTTTTTTTTTTTATATTACACTTCAAGATAGACCTGATCCCACCTGATGTTAAGTGGTAATGAGGTCCTAGCTTAAGGATGACAAGTACAGCATAATAAATATGTTACTGGACTTGTCGCCCTTACCTTGAAGGCTTGACCCCTGTTACTAATGTAGCACCACCTAGGAGCTTTGGAAACCTTACTCACACGCAGGAACACAACAACACAGAAGTGATTGTTATTTGGCTGCGGTTTTCTGTAAGGTGGAGGTATTTCACCAGTCGGGCTGCTCCAGTTCGAGCGATAAATCGCTATGCCCTACCTCTCTTAATAAAAAAAGTATTATATATGTTAATCAATAATACCTAAAACGTATGTCATCTCTCTTTCTATCATGTTTCATATTAATCTGTTGGGTAGTTTTTGAATCCATTCATTCTTACAAACTTTCGCGTATAAAATATTAGTATTATGTAGTTTCAAAATTATTCATTAAAATGCCACATTATCCTCAATAGATACGCTTCATCATAAAATTCCACTCTGACAAAGCAGCAAGCAAAATATTTTAGTTATTCTTAACATTAAATATTACTAGTATGAAAATATCCTTAATTAAAAATAGTAAAGTTAGCGACTTTGTTAAAATCAGTCAACATATTCTTATTTAAGTCGTGTTTTTATTTTGCTAATATAAGTATAATTTACAATTATTTAAATCAATACTTAAAGCGCAATATATTTTTTCTTTAGGATAGACTCATCTTTTCTATTGTTCTCTTTATAACCAAAACGATTGGTAATACTACCAAGCCTCTAATAAGAACTTTTTGCAAATAAAAATAAGAATATTACTACAATCACGCCAAGAACTAGTTATTAAAACAAAATGTTGTTTAAATCTTAACTTAGAATATAATTAAAAAGGTCTTAATTCCCGTTAACTACACATAATTAGTTATGGAGCTAGATACTAATTGAACTTTGTTTTTATGTCTACAACATTTCTCAAAAAAATAATCAGCCAAAGAAACCGATAGTTACCTTTTTGAAACTTTCATATCAAAAAGCCTTTTACACTTAAAAAAAACAACCTCAATTGTTTGAAAAAATCTAAATTTAAAACGTATTTAACACCTCATGCAATATTCAAAGCGAAACTTAACCAAGATTTGTTTCTACGGGAACAATTAAAACTCAGCGGACTCAGTATCGCTGAGTACATTTGCATCTAACAGCAGTTAGGAGCCGTTATTGAAATTTTATGTGAGTTTGATTGTATTCAGTAGACCGCTATTAGGAGGCTGGACAAGGGATGGGAAGTGCTAACAGATATGGAAACGGCTTTCATTTTCATATTTTTTTAAGTCTAAACCTCCTTTTAAAAAAAAAGACACAATTGATTTTACATGGTGCCAGGATTTCGGTGTCCTAATATCATATAGTTTTGTTAAAAATTTACGTGTGAAATAGGCAGTGAAGAGTTAAAATTTATAGAGACTTTATCTGATATTAAAACTGACAAACTACCCTGTATGTCTTGGTGCAAAGTTTGTTTTAAGTTAAGCTTTTTCTTGCTATGAAAACTGCAAGTTCCTTGCCTGTATTTTATAGCTATAGGTTCCGAACCGGAGTTAACTCCATTTGGTTTTTATAAATGACTAGCTACCTGCCCCGACTTTGCACGGGTGCAAGTAAATACAAATTAAGTTTTCGGCTTTTCTGTACGTTATGTAAGTAGGTATGAATGACTTATTAATATAAACTTTCCTTCTACATCATTCTATCTATGAAAATTAAAAATCCGTTGCGTAATTTTAAAGATCTAAGCATACATAGGGACATACAGAAAAAGCGAGTTTGTTTTATGCATAGTGATTTTAATGATTTAGTGATTCGTAAATTTATTGATTCAGTTTGCATGAATAAAATCTTATTTCATAAATAAACAGTTAAATAAAAACAATCTTCAAACTGCAGCTATAAAGTCCGTCTCCATGATAGCGACCCCACCTTGATCGCGGCGACATCGATGAGTTATGTAATGGAAACCTGGTAATTGCTCCCAAAGTGCTAACATGCATAATTTATACGCGCTGAATTATGTAGCGCAAGACGACGCGCAAATGTTGTTTCATACGTTAGAACTCGAAAGGAGAGGAGATAAAGGAAGTAAGTACTGACTTACTTCCTACCAACATCAAACAAATCGTATTTTAAATATTAGAAACAGAAAAAATTTATCTCCCCTTGCGGTGCGGGAATTGAACCCACGACCTTCACGTATCGCGCGTGCTGCTCTTACCAACTGAGCTAACCGCAAGTTATCGTAGGCGATGAAATTTTTCTGCTGTATCAACCGTTAGCCTTCCGGTTTTTCTGTTTCTAATATTTAAAGTTCGCTAGTACGGCGTATAGTACTTTTTCAAAAATAGTCTTTACTAGGTTAGATTTAAGAGAGCTATTTATCGTTCGAACTTGAGTAGCCCGTCTTGTGAAGCACCACCACCTGTAGAAGACCGCAGCCAAATAACAATCACTTCGGTGTCCTGCGTGTGAGTAAGGTTTCCAGAGCTCCTTTGATGTTGTGGTACCGTCGTTGTTTCTGATTTCTGCAACAGAATTGCGTTAGCTACTTACCATAAAATCAGATTAAGGTATGTGATGTTATCCATTATTTATTATTATTTGTATCCCACACCGCAAGTAGAGATGATATGTTTCTGTTTCTTTAAAGTAGCCTTTGAACTACTTTATCCTATAAATTTTAAGACTTTTGCGTTCCATTTTGACATTTGACGACCTCGGTGGCGCAGTGGCTAAGGTAGGCGACAAAAGCGCGAAAGGTCCCGGGTTCGATTCCCGGTCGGGTCAATTTGGAAAACGAACTTTTCTAAATTGTCTTGGGTCTGGGTGTGCTGGGATGACGCCCCCAGTTAGTATCCGTCGTCTGGTGCTCATAGTACAGGGGAAAACCTTAGTTTGGGACCAGGTGATTGGTGTGATTGTCTGGCGTATTTATTTATTATTTATTTATTTTAAATACTTTATCCTAGTTTACCCCCGCTGCAAAAACTATGACGTGATGTTATAAGTTTATCTGTGTGTATGTGTGCGCATGTGTGTGTCTGTCAGTGACATCAATGCTCCCAAAGGATGAACTAATTTTTTTTGTAAAAGGTGATTTAGTCGTGATTTTATAGTTGCAATTGATGGGAAGATCATCCAAGATGGTGGTCACCACAAAATGCTAGATTTCGTATTTTGTCACAACTGCTTCAGAAAGTTGCGATTTTTGCTTATAGCTTAAATTAATCGTCAACTTGTCTATCCATGATTATTTAAAATTAGAGACAGCTCGCACTCTATATATTTTTTATAATATTTAAATTAATATTTTCTACCCTAATAACCAATTTTCAAAATTGTAGTGTACAACTAAAAAGCTCGTTAATACGTGCCTACATACTTTTCTCCATTAAAATGTAACCAAATAAACCAAACTCCTGAACAATCAAAACATAATTACAAAAATTGCATGGAACATCAAAGAAAGAAAATTTATACGAAAAAATTTTTAAAACATCAAATTAAAAAAAGACTCCTCTAATTTACCATCCAATACCCCAATTTATTTTTATTACCATTCTAATTACGATCTCAAAAAACGGGGAATTCTTTTCACAAATTGCTTGATCCCAATCGTATACGATTTCATTTTAATTGGAGGATTAGCTATTTGACGTGTCTCGCTTTAGCAAGTCTAAACAGACAGACAGACGGATGAAGACTGAATCCAATAGATAGGGCGACAGTAATTGCTCTCGTTTTTTAGCATTTTATCTGATTCTTGGTTAAGAGGGCACTGGATTGATGCGCAACATGTGATTTTTGCGGACTTTTCTTAGGTTTATTTGAACACTTTTTAAAAAAAAATCTGAATTTTCTTTGCTATAAACCTCACGGAGCCTGAGACTTTTCTAACGAATGCAAAACCGTGGAAATCGGTTCGTGCTTTCTGGAGTTATAGCGTCAGGAAGGAAAACCCGACTTATTTTTTTATAGTATATAATAAATAATATCTTTTAAATATCATCATCATACCAAATACATTATTATTAATCATACCAGATACATAGTGGGAGGCATAAAAAATAAACAATTATGTTACTTATAACACATTTTTTTTTCGGATTTTTAGTAAAACAAGATCGATAAGACTATTTTTGACCCAGTAAACTCGATCTTCAGCTTTATTGTTGCTGAAATAGAAGCTCAGGTCTAAGTCTAAGGCGGCTAAACAAAATTAACAGTATTGGATTTTTAGTCTTCAAGTTATGTATCGATGTAAAATATGCCTCCATAATTGGTTCTACTATTTTTAAAAAATAATGTACATACAAGTCACTAACTATTAACTTATTTGAGGACATCATCAAGCTATGCTACTGACGATCTTCCGCATGAAATAGTTAAATTCCTTTTATTATTTAGTCTAGGTAAAAAACTTTTTACTCAAATCTGATGTCAAAAACATTAGAAAACATTTTTTCGACTTAAAACTCAAGGGTCCTCTTAACAGTCAGCCATCTGACCAAGCATTTCAGCAACTCCGTCTAAAACAAACCTTCTACTTCAAAAGCTAAAGCATTATTTCCCTTGAGTTTCTCCCAGAATTTTCCAGGACATTTGTGGGCATCTATCAGGATGGACAAGCGTTTTGTAGAATCGTGAATTGGACTGTGGCCGTTTTAAATCTGAGCGATTTACGTGAAAATAATAGCTCGGAAGCAATCGTGGGGCGAGACGAATGGCGCTTTTTATGGCTCAATTTGAAATGTCATGCTGGTCTGCTTGATAGATTTGATTTTATTCATTCAGACTCTAAAGCATGTTAATCTATGAAGGTTTTTGGTGACTGTTACTTGTTAGGACATCAGTTTATAAGCTGTAGTATTGTTGTTTGGGTTGATTTTAAAGGTTTTAAATAGATTACAAATCGGTAGTAAAAACACTTTGCATTGCATTTCATGAAGTTTCAGAAGTAATTATGTAAATTACTACAATTTTTTAGACCTTTTGAAAGAAATAAATATCCAAATTTATATTCCGCACTTAGAGTCTTTTAAACAGAATTAAGATTAATTATATATTATTTAATTTAGGTATTATGTAGATATTCACCCAGAAAAAAATACAAACATAAAAAAATGGAACTGAAATTCAGATTTTTGATGTTTTGTAAGAATTTTGTTCTTATAGCAACGTACAATTTTGAGATAGCATGTCTGACAAAAATTGAAATGTACAATACAACAATGAATGCAATTTTGTATTCTTATAATAAAAAATAAAAAAATACCAAAGCCATCAAAATTCATTATCCCTCGAAAATCAATACTACATCTAATAGATTAAACGGGATTTCATAAAATACATAGAACAAGTGCCAAAATATTGCTTTTAAACACATAACGGTTTGTTTATCCAGGAACTACTCTGCCATAGACAGACGTGAGGTTTAAAAGAAGACACAATTAAGCTATCTTTATTCCTTATCATTAATGTTAGTTGAAAGCCTATTTATATTACAAAAAAAATACCTAAAAAAGAAATAAGTACCTACATACCATTTTATTTCAATAGTGTGTACTCCGAACAATATCCGAAGTAATATTTGGGCTCAAAACGCCCCACAGGTGAAGCCAACAAATTTAATCACACCAAACGCATACCTTCAAACAGAGTTACGCCACATGACGTCATCATATTTGAATTCAAACAAAGAAATTTCCCGAATCGTTGTGTCTCATAATCCATTTCATAGGTCTCAAAGCTGCTTTAGCTGGCCTCAGCAAAACAAAGACGGCCTTTAGAAGCCTTTAGCCTTTCTGAAATCCAGTCGTGGCCATTGTCCATTCCGCCTCAGGCCAAATTGACAGGACCAGCGTAAAATGACCTTTATTACTTTGAACTCCCCCCAATGACACTTCTAAAGTGAGGGGTCTAGTTAGAGTGGCAGGTAACCAGTGCAAACCAGATGTAAGGGGAATGATCCGGAATATTATACTCGGATAGGAACAGAATGCGGTTTCCGTATATGAGATGGTGACATCTGATAGTCGATAGGTGTATAGGCAGCCGTATTATCGTTTGGTAGTGTTGTGCCATCTTCATCGATATTTTTACTTAGGTACAATTAAATTGCTTTTCATTGGTGATAAGTATTTATTTATGTATACATTTTATTGCACGAACAAGTACAAAAGGTGGACTTAACGCTAGGAGCAGTCTAACTATTGGGTCATGCAGATTGTTCTGGGTGCGGTAACAGTTAGAATGAGTGCTTGGATTATGAAAAAAATAGTAATTAGTTTTGAAGGAGTTGGAATTCCTTGAGGATTTATGATCTTATCTTGACGAACCAAGTTGTTTTATTAGAGCGTATGCCATTTGACTTCTGCAAGACGTACAAGGGAAATCAGAATTTTTGAAAGTTAGCTAAAATTATCATCCAAAATACGAACTCATAACGCAACGTGCAGGCAAAAAAATGTCCTAACAGTAGATATAAGTACATTGTTAATAACATATGGATCCGAGCTATCTGAATAAAAATATTTTAATTGAATTTAATTTAACATTTTCTTCCATAAAACCAGGTGATTCAACCCTGTAATATCCTAAAAGTGGGAAAACCTCAAGTGAAAGTGTGATGTATGGAAACCAAACGACCGATCTGAGTTTTGAAGCCAATGCTACTTCCAAAAGGCATTTAAATAACAGCATAGACAATTAGAACAATGCAAAATCACATATAAATAAAGCATCGATACCGATACCACCTTCATCGATAGCCACCAGACGCGACTAGTAATCGTGTCCCCGTTACAGTTCGGATATTTAGTACCGAACGCATTTGCATCCGTACATGACGTCATAACCGACGCACGGAATCACATAAGTACAGACAAAAGCACATCGGGCTTGCCATCGTCCTTATGTAGTGCTCATAAGGTCTAATATGGCACTTCATGTTTACTTTGACGTGCTGTTGACTGTATTTCGGGTGCTGGACGCCTAAGGCGAGTTTCACGAATCTCTGTGTAATGGAACTCTAGGTGCAATAGTAACTCATCAATCTTTATGAGGTTTTGTTAATGGCTTGTTCTTCAAATTCCTTCATTCGAGACTTAGGTATTCGGTTTTTATGGATATAAGTAACTTAGCAGAATCAATTTTTTAAGTTCTTATGGCTGGAAGAACGAACTATCTTTACAATTGCAATAATGCTTACAATATTTAACATTCATGTTGGTTGAGTCTGAATGTCTCCAAACAAAATCTCTACACCCCGTTTCTGTCATTCAAATATATTTCTTTAATTATATGAAAACGAGTAGAATTTAAACACAACAATAGCTGATTCTAATAGCCAACTGAACTGAGTCACTGACAAAAGCTATTTTTTATATTTCATCTAAATATTAAATTATTAGGTCAATTAACAAAAATAAAGAAAATACCGAGGCAAAGCGTTATCCATATACTGGAAAAAAACTGACAATTGCATTCAATTGAATTGAATCAATTCGTTCAATTCAGATTAAATACATAGTTGATACATAGATTAAAATTCAAATCTCAAATTATAATAAAACTAAGATTAATAACATTAAATCAAATTAAAATTATAATCCAATAAAATCAATAAGTAAATTCAAAATACAATTAATAATGCAATAATGTACGTTAAACGTTACCTACTATCAAAAATCGTAACCACTTACATGTAAGATTACTGAATCTGTGGTTTTAACTAACCCTAGTACCTATCTAGGCTTACCACTAATCACGTTGTCTGTCCGTTGCTATGTGTCCAGCGGATTGCACCCTCAGGCGATCGTCTAATCAAACGCCTGTGCCGGTATTGTCACGTGCCTTGCTTGACTCTGGCAATTAACAATATGAAATACCTCCACATCATTACCGATATGACCAATGACAACTATAGACAGAGCATTGGTAGTTTCATAGTTCAGTTATTTTGTAACCCCTGTTTAATTATGTGGGTCTACTGTGCACCAGTGTTATGGCCTGCGACGTGGGCCAGTCTTATGCTGAGTAAGGCCCTTTTATTCAACAAAAATATTGAGTTTCGTTTCGTTAATGTTTTTGATTGAATGTAGTAATTTATTGTACATTTTTGTTGACATTACTATAGGACCTGATGAGTATAATTAATATCGTAGTGTATATCACCACTGTTCTTCAACTCTCCATCTTGGTATTGCATAACACGAAAACTCAGTTCTGAGAGGTATATTTTTTATGGCGACAAGTACAGCATAGTAAAACTGTTACTAGACGTGCCACCCTTACCTTAAAGGCTTGACCCCTGCTCCTAATGTAGCACCTTCAGGAGCTCTGGAAACCTTACTCACACGCAGGAACACAACAACACAGAAATGATTGTTATTTGGCTGCGGTCTTCTGTAAGGTGGAGGTATTTCACCAGTCGGGCGGCTCCAGTTCCCTACCCTACCTCTAGCTAAATTATATAAAAGTATCACATGAAACTCTTCAATCATCATCCCTTTCTGCTTCAATTAAATCCCCGCATCAGATGTTACCTTTCGTCATAAGCAGCGAGATCTCACAGCTACGGTTGTATGCTAACAGGCCGGCTTAATATCCGGACGTGTTCAAATAGGCCGTCACTCCAGTCAGTAACGAAGCCTTTGAGTTCATCTCGAATCGGTTCTGAGTCAACATTAACAAGTTTGTACTTCGAACGTTGCTAATTCAGTCAGTTACATTGCATGCATAGTTATATTAATGCTGTATTTTGGAGTAAACGAAGGAATTAGTTCATAGATCGTTCTTAGACAAAACAAAAGTATCTTCGTAATCCAATGAAACTAAGAATTACGTGTAATTCATTGCATTTACCCATCTGGGGGCTAATTCACAAACGTCAGAGACGATTCTGATTCGGAGAGTCAATTTTGTGTCTCAGTCCAACCGTATATGTTAAGAAAGAAATAAACTGTGGTTTCCGAATTCTTGGTTTTTGTTTCTCTGTCTACAGGCTATACACATAAGTTTCCTCGATTAATACTTAGTTTCTCTTTGTAGGTAGGTTATTGTTACAAATATTATATATGAGTATGTTTAATAATAGTTTAAATTTCTATAACATAAATTCATTATTTACATTATAAGTTAGTCCTTTAATTTTTTACCATATCATGTTCACTTTTTAAGTAATTTTTTACACCGCCAAAATAATACCCGCTCAAATCTGTATAACTGACCAGGATAGAATGCCTGTAGGCTTTATGTATGGTTTTTGTTGTTTTTGTATGTATGGATTAAAATAACATGTATGGTACATTACATCGAATTCTTACTTACCGCATTTTCCTCGTCCCAAAGCTACAATTAATCCAATCCTCAATAAAAGTAGATTAACAGAAGGCCACTCGACAAATTGTGTATTAATATTTTATGTGTCTGTTCACACCACGGCACGGGGGCATTTTGCCATAGCAGGGGCCATAAAACTGTCATCGGGCAAGACAAACGGCTCGGACATCTTATGGCTGATTTAGGTAGAGATTATGGGGGCTCGGTGTTTGTAAAACATGGGGAAGGGAATGCGAGAGATAGTGAGACTATTGTTTTATAGGCTTCATATGAACTAGACAATTTTATTTTTTAAAGAAACAGAGAAATTGTATCTCCCCTTGCGGTGCGGGAATCGAACCCACGATTTTCTGTTTCTTTAAAAATATTAAAAGTTCGCTAGTGCAGCGTAAATCACTATAAAATAAAAAAACCGATTCGACGATTGTACGACCGCGAAATCAATTTGAAGACGATACTTGGTAAATATTTTAAATATGAAAGTATATAAAAGTATATAAAAGATACTAGACAAACATAGCACAAAAGGATCACCTACTATGTTATATGTTATTTATCTATTCCTTTCCAAACTGATTTTATAAACCCAGGTAAATTCAGTACTGCATCCAATTAAGCTAATGCGTCAAATTACATGCAGAGTTTGCTCAAATCCCGAAATTTGCACATCCACTGGCCGCCATTACTCGATTTAGGCGATAAATATATTCTCACTTTGCGCGATTAAAATCGATGGAGCCGCGGGCGTTTAACGCAGTTTATGGGCCGTGGTGGCAATCGCTTTTAATTGTAATTTGTGACTTTGCGGAGTATTTAAAAAAAAGATATTGCTCGTCCTTTGTATCTTCTATTTGTTGGGAAAGTACTTATAGGAAGCACAATCCATACTAATATTATAAATGAGAAAGTAAGTCTGTCTGTCTGTTTGTCTGTCCGGCTTTCACGCCTAAACAACTGAACAGACTTTGATGAAATTTGATATGGGTATTCGCTGAACCTCTATAATGGACAGAGGCTACTTTTTGTTTTAAAAGAAAAGAAGGATTGGGTAGTATCGCCCTTGGTAATGTATATGTGAAAATGATTATTTTTGAAGTGATATGAAATTTGGCACAAATATAGCTCCAAACTTAGATTAAAATATGGACTTCTTTTTGCTTCGAATATTGGGGATAGGGTTTAAACCAATCATACAGGTTTATTCCATATTAGACATATATGTATGTGCCATATATGTCTAATATGGAATAAACCTGTAGTCCACATGAACGAAGTCGTGGGCACAGCTAGTTTTTATTAAACCTGAAGCTTTTCATGACTCGGTATGCGTCTAAGATTCCTACTGCAGGTAGTAAAAAGATAATCTTGAAACGAATAAGCACATTTTGATAAATCCTGTTTTGGTGGAAAAAATCTACTTCAAATTCAAATTAAGTTGGCAGTAATATAAAATCATAGCCAAAAAGGCTCCGAAGGTTGGATCGCAACAGTCTCTAATTTACTCATTTGGCCGTTTAACAAGTAATACCTCCTGCTCAATAATACCTCAAAGTCATTTGACCATTCTAATTAAAGTACGAACCGCCACAGCTGTGCTAATTGCATGACGTCACATTCTGACGTCACCCATTTAATTAATCCGCTCATCGGTGCTGTTTTATGTAATGAGCACTAATTGATTTTGGGGCGTGCTGACGCGACCGCAGGCGTTAGTGATATAGGAATTTTGGGAATTCAAGCTGAATATTTCCACAGAGTGAATGGAAGCTATTTGTCCTTCTATGTATTCTGGCTAAGCGTTATATTAAATAAATAATATCAACATCCCCCAAGACTTACACAATTATCGTATTTGCTTGGTTGCCAAAAAAGATATACCATATAAATAAATGGATTACTTAGAGATCACCTACCACTTTCGCAAAGATCTAATCGATATTCAATATTAATAGGCATCACTAAGACCAAGACCAAGTAACGACGATCACTGGACTTCCCGTTGTAACCGCCAAAGGACAGACAAGAACCGGAACAAATGGAGAAAGCTAGTGCACGAAGCTACGAAAAACTTTCAGGGACACGACCTTTGCTGTGGGAGGTCTTCTGTTCCCATGGCATCACCATCAAGGCGATGAGGTCCCTGCCCGCATAAGGGCAGGGAGTCCCACACACGCCGTCACCTCCCTTCGTTGACGGTACGGTGCGTCAATGCATTTCCCTCCGAAAAAAAAGGGATACGACCTTCAGAATTGAAGAAAGCAATCACGCACATACTGGCATCACTAACAACAATTTTGAACATCAACAAACGCCAGCTGTCAATATAACGAATAGTGATGTACATCTACAATACTGTATTAATATCGGTATTACCATGTGCCGCCCAATTGGTTCTGTAATTACTGGCATCTCATTAGTGACAACGTCACGTGCGGGTATCAGCGCTGTCTCATTATGCAAGTGTCACATGGAGCCAATAATACCTATTATAGTTGTAAACTATACGCGACTGAACGTGGCATTAAATTTTTGTTTAGTTATATTTTGATCGGCAATATTATACCTTCTCTTTATGGATATAAAATAAATTATTCTCAGATATGTTACGACCTTCGTAGCCGAGAGGCGAGTGGGTCTGGCTTTGGCTTCTCTGAGGCTCCAGGTTCGATTCCCGGTCGATTAAATATGGAAAACGAACTTCTGTATATTTTTTCGGGTCTGAGAGTTGTGGTACTGTCGTTGTTTCTAATTTCTGTCATACAAGCCCTTCAGATACTAACCATAAAAAAAAATATCGGAAAACATCACATATTATTGAATTGCACTGATTCTATGGTAAGTAGCATAAAATCAGAGCAATATATGTGATGTGGTTTTATAATAATATAATATATTAAAATTGCTAAAAAAATATTTGTATCGGATTTTATTAAAAATCAAATGTTTACTTATGTGTTTCTGTTTGTTTTTAAACTCTATCAAATAAAATGGCTATTGCCCAAGTACCTCACCGTTATTTATGAACAGAAGGCAATTTGCATCAATTTACCCGCGATCCAAATTACTTCCCCGACTGCAATCTGTTTCCATTTACCTTCTGTATTATCTTCAATAAGACTCGAGCAATCAAGAGAAATACGGTATAAACATCCATTGTGCACTAGTGATGTGAAACTATCGAAAGTTTTTTATGGTGAAAATTGGTAGATAATGGGTTAATAGTACTGAAAGAGTATTCATTATATTTTGGAAGTTTTGTGTGAAATAGTAACTATTTGTATGGCTGTTGGAATGATAAATAATACAATTTACATCTTAGTTGAACTTTATAATTTGATAGCTTCACAAACATTTACACTGAATCATGAATAATTTGCGCAGATCAAACGCGAAGTACGGATTTGTGTTGTTAAATAGTAAATAAAGAATTATTAAGGGATTTTTTTTTCTGTAAAGTAGACACCGGGAAGTGATACTCTTTATTGTGCCTGGTACTTAAAACTAAAGTTTATTATTGATCGTGTAAATTATAGTCATATCATAAGTTGAGTTTAGAAAAGTTACGATAAATAATAATAAATTAAATTAATTTAAGCAGTATTAGTCAATCAAATTCAAAATTTTAAGCTAATTTTATATTTCGAATGCCGTAATGAAAGGATGGCTTTCACCAACGATATTACATATATTGAGTCCCTAAATTATCGATGATTTATTAAGTATGACCATCTATCGACATCACTATTTGGTGAACGTCTCGGTCGAAACCAGGCTATCTTGAGCTATCGCCACGACCAACTTTTTAGATACACTCAAAGTCTGAACGAACTTCTATAGTAAGCAGGAGTTCTTATTATTCTGGTGGGTTTTACTTAAATAGGAAAAGCGTGAAACACAGTACAGTTGAGTTCAGTATATTAATTGAAAAACATTTGATTTTTTGATGCCTTCAGTACTGGTATGGAATGTATTTCTATGTAGTGTGTTCGACACTTAAATTTGACGTGTTCTAGATTGTATATTTATTTTAGAAAATATACATAGCACTTTTCAGAATTATTTTGTGGTAAATGTTGTATCAAGAGTAAATCAGTGTATAAAATAATTTATTTGTTTGATTGATAGTAAGGATACAAAAAAACATTTTCATTTGAAGTACACGTACAGGACAATTGTTGTTAAACGTGTCATTTCGAATAATTAGTCCATCCAGCACTCAAACTAAGCAATATTAAACAAAAAGTACGATTTCAGTTTTTCAAAAATACAGACGATAGTTCATTAAGATTAAAAAAAACGGTCACTTGAAGTGTTTTCATAGAAGATAGAAGATTGATTACAATTCACCTCCCTTGAGTGACAATACTGTGCTTCAGGCATTTCCCCCCACTACCCGGCCGGCCTTACTCAGTCTTTCTTCAGGCGAACGGGAACAGCTTAGCACATTCAGTTAGTCCCGTCAGTCCCCCAATAAGCCTGGGGGGACTAGACACAGCGATGAGAGGGGCAAGGGGGGTTTTAGTGGTTATTCTCCGCTCTGAAAAGTAGGTATAGAGAAATGCAGTGGTATGGTGAGCCAATACATTTCTCCCGTTAAAAAAAAGAGACATTCCTCCGGCTGTGAAATAAAAGAGCCGTTATTGACATAACAAGCCTTACTGATATTCGTATCACTGTACAGGCGCCGTTTTCGTGAAATCTTGAATATCACTTAGCCGAGAGAAGTTATAACAATAAATTCCAGCATTTGCATACGGGCCTGATCCCTCACGGGTCACTTAGCACGGTAATGCGGGCTTTTCCCCGTTTTCGGTTTTTGAGTATTTATAACCGGAGCGAGAAGTGTTTTCTTGACGCCATACGTTTTGTTGGGGGTTAATTGACCGAAACTTATTGTGTATCCATTCGAATTTATGAGTCGTTAAAATACGTGCATAATAATTAAGGCATACTTTAGATTATGTCAAAGCTTAAATATTCGCGTTGGTTTTTCGAGATCTACAAAAAAACTAGTAAATGTTTAAACGTTATTACTATTGCTACGTTTGCCTAATTAAATACATATGAAAACATTTTTTATGGGCTTATTACTTTTGGCAGAACGACAGACTTTGTGATGCAGTAAATGTAAGGTTAACTTTTTTTGTATCAAGAAAAGTGTAAACACAAGTAACATTAATAACAACATTCCTAATTCATACAACAAAAACCCTGAAAATATGTATGTATAATCTGATAAACTGAATGGTCCAATCAAAAGCATGTCAGACTACACACTTTGGACTTTGCTCCGCTCTTATGCGTAGGCATAAGAACCGATCTCGCACCGCAAGTGTTTAGCTTAATGTGCTGTCGTTCGTATAATGGTTAGTGCTCGCGTCTGTTGAACCAAGGATCTTAGGTTCAATGTATGATCACGAAAATGTGATAAAAAATTGTGCTTATTATGAGTCTGGTGTATTACATACATTTAACTATAACAACAGCGTTGATTCTGAATTCAAATTTTGTCTTATGCAATTATTTCTTATTGGTTTGAGTTCAAGACTGAATGCTGCCTGCGTGCAGTAGTGCTCACTCTCTGGGCACATACGGAAGACCAGCGTCGGGGAGTCCTCGCCCCCCGACACATGCTGAGTATGTTCCTTTTCAGTGTTTTGTACCTATTGTTCTTTTTTTGTTTTCTCATGTAACTAATTTTATACTTACACTGAATAAATATTTTTCTATTTTTATTTCTTCTATTTCTTAAGTCAGCTTTTAGCGAAAAAAAGGCTGTCAGAGAAGATTGGTTTTGTCTTAAAAAAATACTGAATAAAAAAACCTTGCAAACAGAAAATACTACTGTAAAAGCTTGCAACCATTTTGGTCTCTCAGACATCAAAGAAAGCACTCACTTTACCCTACCTCGTACCAAACTAGCAATTCGCTGGTACAATATGCACATTATCGACTTAATGCCGGGTAAAGTTAAGAACGATTCTAAAGCAAAGTAAACAAAGCGATTAAACGGAACATTCGACAGTTTATAGTTCAACTCACTTAGACCGAATAATCAAAAGTTAATGCTAATGGGCTATGCGCGGTTTGCCTGCGTAAAGTCCGGAATGGCGGTTGAAGTGCGAAATTATTGCACCGGAGACATTTTATGCTGGTTTCAAATTTGCAGCTTAAGTGGTTTGCTGAGTGATTCTAGAATTTTAACCTCTAATATGTCGTACCATACAAATACAAATACAAATACAAATACTTTATTTGCGAAATATGAGTGTACAATAGATGACAAATTAATATAAATAGACCATATGTCAATTTATTTTGATTATTTCCTTATTTCATGTATTTTTTGTGCCATTTCAATCAGAACTAGGATTTTACAAAGAAGTTCCTTTTCAAAATGATTAATATAGGTAGTCTTTATGTAAAACAATAAAATCTAGTTGGCACTGATTTGTTATGTATTGTAAATGACAACCCAGACTATTATATTAGTCACTAGCTATGGCCCGCGACTTTGTCTACATTCGGGATACAAAACCCTTGAAGTTATTCAAGTATCTAACCTGTCTAGCTATCATGTTTCATCTAACTCTGTTCAGTAGTTTTTGTATGAAAAAGTAATAATAAACAGACAATCTTTAAATTTTCGCGTTTCTAATACTTGTAGGGCTATGCTAGTATTAGACTACTAGCCCAGAAGGAAATGCATAGTCGATCCAATTTACTATTTTTTATCATTAAGTGAATTTTAAAAATTTTTATTCAGAGCAGAATGGTTTAATGATATTTAACAGTTATTGAATTGTGTTGGCTCACATAGGTGTGAGTGTGTGTGAATAAATTCTTGTATATTATCTGTAAAATATTATTCATTCACGTGCCTATACATCTCTCTGTACCCTACAGATAAATACAAGCATAAACGAAGAGGGCTGCATTCAATCGCTCATCGATTGTCAAGCTACTTGTCTACATGGTCAACTTATTTGAGACCCCCATTGTGTCTTAAAACGAGCTTAAACTGGATCGTTGACTTCCACGGAATTCTTTGGAAGCTATATAACATTAAAAAACCGTGTTCTATATAATAAAAAATAAAATAAAAGAAAAAGAACGAGGAGGAACACGTGATATGTGAAGGTCGTGGGTTCTATCATAATTTGCAAGGGGAAATAAAATATTTTTATTCCTTTAAAATATATAATAAAATAATATATTATCTCACGTGACATTGGCATAATGAACTTGAGTAAAAATGTAAAAAAGACTCTCTCATCTAAATATATACAAAAAAAAGGCAAACCTTAGTCTGAAATATTTTTGAGATATTTAACAAGTCAAATGTAAAGTAAATTTACTTTACATTTGACTTGTTGGGAATTCCCAAACCTACCCTAAAAACAAAAAAATATATACATATTTTTATTTTGTCACTATTTGAAAAAAATAAAAATCTAAAACAGAAACTATTCAAAAAGCAGATACCTACTCTCTATTTTAAGAGATACTTACAATTCAAATGTTAACAAATTTCCAAAACACATCTAAGAACCAATTCATTTAAAACAATTGCGAAATAGCGAACAAAATATCTGTCACAAATTGCATATAAACAGTTTGTCGCGCTATCAAAAAGCTTTTCGCGATAAATTAAAGGCAATATACATGTTAATGGTGTAAGGAAAATATACATTTGCGTCTTCCCCTTTTGCTCTCCTGTACTTGCCTTACGAGATTTTTGTTCTCGAAGATTTAGAAGAAGAGTTTTGGATGTGGCATATTCAAGTGTTTGTTTTAGCCTGTTGGGAGTTTAGCTTACAGATGTGCCACTTTTGCGTAGTTTAAATATCTATGTATTTAAAAATACAACAGGTATTTATTTTATTTATTTATTTAAAAACTTTATTGCACAAAAAAAGTACAAAAGGTGGACTTAATGCTAGGAGAATTATCTACCAGTCAACCGTTGGGTCATGAAGATAGTACGTTTATGGGTGCGGTAACAGTAAAAATGTGAGTATGGATAACAACAAAATTAATAATCATAAATAGCAGAAAATTACACACGAGAATAGAATATTCATTAATATTAATAAGAATATTTATTGAATAGGTAAACTAAACGCCAGTATCAATATCTACCGAGGGCCATACAGAGAGTTTGTCTATAATAATAATAATAATTCATTTATTTCGGATCATTACATTACAATTCATAGGTAGGTACAAAAAGTTTATCACGTTGTGCGAAATAATAACTTTCGTTTCTGTTATAATAACTTAACAGGCCTTCGGTTGGTGCCCTCTACCTTATAAGTAAAAGTCAAATATTTATTTATTTTTTAGTAAGTTACACATACTTAACACTTTCTATTTGTCATTAAATATAATGCACAGTGACTCTACTTCCGCTTAGGCAACTATATCTACCGAAAATATACCGTTAAGAAACTGAGTAGATTTATTACAGTAGTAGTATCTTACTTATTGCTATGTGTAAATCACTTTTGACCTACTCTTATCTTCATCATCATCATCAGCCTGTTGCAGTCCACTGCTGGACATAGGCCTATCCAAATGCTCGCCACTTCGCTCGATTTTCGGCGACTCTCATTCAGCTCCTGCCAGCCGTCCTGCGCAAATCGTCACTCCACCTGGCTTGAGGGCGTCCTACACTACGTTTACCGAGGCGTGGTCTCCATTCCAGAACTCGTTTACCCCAACGGTTGTCGGCTCTGCGGCTGATATGGCCAGCCCACTGCCACTTCAGCTTGCTAATCCTGTAACCCAACTGCTATTTTTGCCCGAGGTACACATATTTTTGAACAACTTCGAGGACGGCGCCTTGCGGCGGCTACTCTTATCTTAATAGTTTTGTTTTGATGAGTGATTAAACAGATAAGTACTCAAATAAGTATTTATTTTTGAGAGGTAAGCTGGAGTAGACCAGTCCCCAAAGGTGGCATCTGTTCACAAGCATGACGTATGTGCCAGCCGTCGCTTCACGCAATGGAGCTGTGCGATATGCCATGTCCAATCCTGCAACAGTCTAGCTTCACGTCTCCAAAACAGATCGGTAGCCAACCTATGCGCTCGCCAGTGGTGTGTTACTAAAAGCATTGTAAATTTCACACAATCGCTTTAAAGCACGCTGTAGTCTGATGGAAAGCCCCCTTACGACGTTTTAGACAATGTTTTTGTCGATACAGCCCGTTGGTATGTTTGTACCTCATTTTATTGTTAGTCGCTGGAGACTAATAAATTAGGGGCCGGATTTTGGTCTGGAGTAGATCTTTAAATGTAGTATGTTCCTTTAACAATGTTTTTTTTTATTCCAAGTTTGACTTCATCCTACCTGATGATAAGTGGTAATAAAGTCCTAGTTTAAGAGCGACATGATAATAGGTGTTACTGGACTTGTCGCCCTTACCTTGACGGCGTGATCCCTGCTACTAATGTAGCTACCCCCTCGAGCTCTGAAAACCTTACACGCGGGAACACAACACCGACGTGATTTTAATTTGCCTGCGGTCTTCTGTAAGGTGAAAGTATTTCACTAGTTGGGCTCCAGTTCAAGCGATAAATAGCTATGCCCTACCTTTCTTAAAATATTACATTGAGTCCGTTTAGTTCTGTTTTTTTGCTTTATCTTCACCGCAAATATATGTAAACCATTTTTCATATTCACATTCGTCTCGAACGAATAGGCTTGCACCATTAGGTTCGAGGAAAAGGGTGACTTTAATAAGTCACCCTTTTTTGGGTTCCGTAGCTAAATGGTAAAAAGCGGCACCTTATGGATTCGTCATGTCTGTCTGTCTGTCTGCCCATCCGTTTGTATATCACAGCCATTTTTTCCGAAACTGTAAGACCTATACTGTTGAAGCTTGGTATGTAAATGTTTTAATCTGTAAACCGCATTAACATTTTTACAAAAATAGAAAATAATAATAAATTGTAGGGAAATACTTAAAAATGAAACTTTTTTTTTTCTTTAAACCAATACGTGTAAGATTATTTATGGATGTCTTTGAAAATGATATTGAGTTTTAGTTTGCGCGAGAGTCACTTCCAAAGTGGTAAAATATACCCCCCCCCCCCTTTCCCATGTTATATTTAAAGTAACTGAATGATAAAACTAAAAAAATATATGATGTACATTACCATGCAAACATCCACCAGAAATTGTTTTCAACGAGATCTAGTAAGCAGTTTTTTTTTATTTATAACGTCATGAATCGTAAACCGCAATTAACCTTTAATTCAATCAACTCCAATATAAACTATTTTATACAAAGTTACTTGCTTCTACAGAACCCTTCATCGGCCAGTCTGACTCGCCGGTTTTTTAAGCTAACACAGTTAGATTAAAAGGAAAGTAAGGTATGAAACCGATACAAAGCTAGATTAATGAAGCGGTATGGTGTTTCGGGAAATAAAACAAGTCTCGTACCAACATCGTTTTTCGATTTGGACGAAGGAAATCTCGAATCGGTCATAATTTCTCATCGCGGATTGGCTAAGCATTGTTGTTTTAATGTACTTGCCTAATGGATGGTGCGGGATTTGTTTTCATAGAAGATTTCAAAATGTAAAACTAAAAGATAAAATGCTTTATTCTTTTTACTTGGGGACTTGGTTTCGTCCGCCGTTTTGTTATGGTTAATTTAAATTAAAAGGCTTGGATTTTAGTGTATATCGAATTGTTTATCTGTCTAGCCAACTCTCTTTCAGGTCCATACTATTTTCTTGAAAGAGTTATTGACGTAAGTACGTACAGTCAGCATTATTAGTTCGTATACACCTCAGTACCTTGTCACATTAAACGTCCATGTGACTGAGTAAGTCAAATAGACAGTTAGATTAATGTGACAAGGCACTGAGTTGTTTACAAAATAAAAACGCTGACTGTACAAACTCTCACTTGGGCAATATTAGGAGGAATGATAAACAAGTTGTTTTAAAAAAAACTTAGCAATTTGTTTTAATGATATGAAAACGTGATAGATAGATACACGTAATTTCACAACCTACTATCTATCTGTATATATATATTGTACTTTATTCTTATAAATTTATTAAATGTATACGGAAATCTAACTGCTCTCCTGTGAGAACTGAGTGAGCATACGGTCACCTATTTTTCTCCGATGTATCATATTTGAAAGAAAAATTTGCGAGATTGGTTTTATAATTGTTTTAGACCCTATACTAAATGATATACGTATCATTATTATTTTGCTAGATGGTGCTCACTCAATCCTCACGCACATATTTTTATTATGGTCATCCTTATTTATTTTACAGTGATACCTTTTATGCCCAGTTCCAATATTTATTTATTTATTTTATTTATTTATTTATTTAAGGACAGCTAACAAGACATACACCAATAAATACGCATAACACATTCAGTTACAACTAAAGTGTACAGTGTTGCCTTAATTAAAAGCTGCCACGACATGCATAATTATTTGTGGAAGCAATGTAGAAAGTATAACATAATGGAACAAACAGAACTAATTCTTGAGACGCTTAGTAATGAGCGATAATGCCACAAAGATGATAGGTCGTACCCGTCCACAGTACATTATGTTCACCGTAATAATAAAAAACAGAAAATCAAAAATGAGCTCAAAAAAAGTTACAATATTAATGATAATGGGGCATTAGGCTGAATATTTGTTTGTATTTCAGAATTTAACTGTGATGATATTTAAATTAATGATTAAAACCTCACTATGCCTTAACAAGTGCGACTTGAGTCTCATTAGAATTAGTTCCCAATTTAACATCTTAACTTGTCTTTAAAACTTAAAGACTAGAAGACTGTTAACAAAATACATGCAAATGTGTATGATATAATTTACAGCTTTTTGATAATATCTCGTAAACGCGATTTAAATATATTGAAATTAATATTTGAAAAATGATCTCTTCTAGTTACGGATAGTAATAAATTATACGAGGCGTAAGTTAAAAATTAACGACGGACATTAATGCAATTAAGGGACTGGTTAAAAACTCATAGTCGGTTAGTGAAAAACGGATAATCATTTTTGACACATTACGAATCGTAAAATATTAGAATATTAGAACTGGGCATTAGTGATTCACAAGTAAATCTAATTTATACAAGTCATGTGAAGTCAGGAGACGAGTATCACCACAGATACCGGTGGCTCCCCGCGTCGTGGCGAAGGAAATAGCCGCCATTACTCATTGTCGAATTTGAATGCAACGGATGCGGGAAAAACGACTGTCATCTGTTCTGGTCGGTTCGTCTGTTCGTTTGTTCCTGTTTATCGCAATGTACGATTGTGTCTTGGTTTAACTGAATTTTGTTGTAATCTACCAATTTTTCTCCTCATCTATCATTTTTGATAGCGGCGAAACAAACCTTTGCATTCTCATTAAACTATAGATTGATTGAACTATTTACTATGTAGATTAGAATAATTCTTCAGTATATATAGCATGAAAATACGGAAAAACGACAGATTCTAAAATAATAGAATTTAGTTAATCGATTTTTTGCCTCCAAAACCTCCTGCAAATGAAAATTTCGTTACTGCTATAAATTGGGCCAACTGGCTAATAAAATGAAACGAGATACGTAGGGTATAAATGCGCATTTTTTTCGAAACAGCTTAGAAAGCAAGTATAGCCTGAATAAAAAAATAATACCTACACACGAAAACTGTGTGTATAGTTTTGTTTATATTTCACTCAATGCGGTTGTATCATGCATGGCGCGTGTATTAAATATTTGAATAACGATGACAAGATTTTTGTACCGTCAGATATAAGACCCTAGGAACACAGGTCATAAGCTTTATACTTGTGAGTGACATCAAGTAAAAGTTCCTGAAGATAACGCAAGCCGGCCAGTGTAACTAAGTTTAATAATGGGGCTGCCAACAATTACAATTGTGGGAACTTTTTCCGAAATATACAAAAATTGATTGATCTTCTAAATATATAAAAGGAGTAACCGACTGACTGACTGACATATCAACGCACAGCCTAAGCGGCTAAACGTAGGCACTTGAAATTTGGAAGGGACGTAGCTTAGGTACTGTAGAGGTGTATTAAGAAAGGAATTCCCGAAAGTCTCAAGGGAACGGGAATTAGCGGGAAAAAACTTTTGTAAGAAAAAATCTAAACCGCGTAAGATAGATGTTTTCAATCTAGCATGCATACATACCTATGTTATACTATAACCTCATTTAAAATTAAGCATTTTTTAAACTTTCTCCCACACGCACAGAGATCTCTCTTTTATAACACGCCACGCGGACGAAGTCGCGGGCAAAAGCTAGTTATAGGTGTAAGATTTTGAACAACCGCTTAAATAGAGATTGTTACAACTGACGACAATAAAGGCGGAAGCGGTAAATCTCCCACTAAGCCTCGCGGAGACCGAAAAATACAGGAATTAAGACGAGCCATTACTCAAATTCGAACTCGCTTTGCGAACACGAAAAGCAGAACATAGGGGGAGGATTTGCAAATGAGGGCATGGGGGCATGTGCCGCTTTTGTTTCAGCTATTTTGATTTATGAGCTAAATTATAAATATTTATTAGCAAACGTAGATGTGAATAAAATGTTTGTGTTTATATGCTGTGGATAACGCCTGCGTTATATAGGGATAAACGTATCCTACTCGTATATGTTAATCCAGTAAGCCATTTTTCTTCCTACCAAATTTAATCCAAATTATTTCAATAGTTTTAACGTGAAAAAGGCACAAACATTCAGACATCCATAAAACTCAAAACTCAAACTCAAATATTTCTTTATTCAAGTAGGTTATATCTAGCACTTTTGAATCGTCATTGAATACAATGCAAAGTGATTCTACTTCCGGTTCGGAACCTATATCTACCGAGAAGACACCGATAAGAAACTCAGCAGATAAGTTACAGTAGCAGTATCTAACTTATAGCTATGTGTAGAACACTTTGGACCAAGTCATATAGTTTTATTTTGATGAGTGAAAAAAGCATTAGGTATTATTTTATGTTAAGAGGTAAGCTGGAGCAGACCCGTCCCCAAAGGTGGCACCTGTTAACAAGCATGACGTATGTGCCAGCCATCGCTTCACTCAACCATATAGAAGGGAATGTAACGACCCGTCACATAGCGCCACCACCCCAGTGACGTTTTAGTGAGCATGACTTAGAGGGACCCCACACTAGCGTCTTTCGAGCGTCAGCGTCTTGCCGCGCCGACGTTGTTTGGGCGTTGCGTCGACGCGGCGCCCGCTCAGCGTCGACGCGGCGCCCGCTCAGCGTCGACGCGGCGCCCGCCCAGCGTCGGCGCGGCGTTTGAGCGGCGCTTGCGCTGGGCGTCCTCTGCACATCGCGTTCGAGCGTCGCGCCGCGCTGACCTCATGTACAGTTATTTCGAAAATGGAAATGTAAGATTTGAATAACGCACAATATAATGTTTTATATTGCAGTGATAAATTAATGCTTTCAACTTGTAAAGGAAAAAATATATTTTACCTATTTGACACATGGCACGAAAAGGCATTTATTTTCTCGAAAACTAAAAGTACTTAATTGAAATGGGTTTCTTCGGCCATATGAGCTAGTATTTTAAGCTACATCCATATTTGCTATCAGCTAAAAAGTCTTCTACCTACTGATTCTAAAACACGGGCGGGCCGAAACAATTGAGTTGATCATTGTACTGTTGTCAAAATAAACGCTGCGCAGGCGTCGCGCCTGTGGAGCGCAGTCCTGGCGTTTGTCATTTCGACCGCGCCGCTGCGCAAGCGTTGCGTCGGCGCCGCGTCGACGTTGCGTCGACGTCGCGTCGGCGTTGCGTGGGCGTCGACGCTTAAAGAACGCTAGTGTGGGGTTACGCTTACTCCCAACTCCATACATACAAATATCCAAACACTCGTACAAATCCATGCGTTTATAATATTAGTGGGATGTGATTAAGAGAGGTAGGGCATAGCGATTTATCGCTTGAACTGGAGCAGCCCCACTTGTGAACCTTACAGAAGACCGCAGCCAAATGACAATCACTTCGGTGTTGTTGTGTTCCAGTGTGTGAGTAAGATTTGCAGAGCTCATGGGGGTGCTACATTAGTAGCACGTGTCAAACCTTCAAGATAAAGGCGACAAGTTCAGTAACAACTATTATTATGCCGTACTTGTTTTACTTAAGCTAGCACCTCATTACCAATTAACATCAGGTGGAATTAGGTCAATCTTGAAGTGCAATATAAAAAAAAATGTATAGGATCGAGATTTAGAACATTTCTAATGTTCGCACTTTGTTATTCCGTGGTAGAATTCTAAGAAGAAACCAATAACAATGTAGGCGTTTCAAGTAAGAGTGATGATCACACTTTTTGTTCTCGCCCCTTGTCTGACGACCCAAATCATACATTGCGAGATACAGGGTTGTATTAACAAAACATGGGCTCATTTTAGTGGAGTAACAATCACGCGTGGACATTAATCATTGAGTTTTATGTAAATTTGGATAAGTGCACTGATTAATGATGGTCAAGCGTGGATGGGAGGCCGCGAAAAGTATGAACTTGCGACTTTTTTACGAATTGGGATCACTACAACATAGTTATAGAACATAGTATTCAAAAAACTCGCTTCCCGCTACCTTTGCTTATATGCGTACCCAAGCTAAATCTATAAAACTACCCAGCAGATTTTAATGCATTTTTATATAGAAGTTAGAGCCTCATTATCACTTAACAACAGGTGGGATGAGGTCAATCTTGAAGTGTAACATAAAAAATATGTTATATTATATGAGTAGAGTGTTTTAAGAGGAAGCTTTATTGTTTAATTGTTTAATTAGGTGTGTTCGAACATCATCGTGCCCTCAATTTTCATATGTTACTTGTAGGCCTATCACCACAAATCGCGTAGAAAAATTTAAATCAAATGTATGCGATAAAGTGTCTGCTAAACTTCAAGCCAAATAACAGCATTGATCATTTTTATGGAAAACTGTTTCACACCGTTGAATAAGAATTTCAAAGTGTTTTTACTAAAAAAACTATAAAAATAAATAGTTTAAAAACAAAATTTAGTGACTGGGCTACGTCAGGTATACACAAAAGTAGACGTAGATTATTTGAACTGTATGATTTGAAAGCAAATTCAAATGACGCTTCAATAGTAGAATATGTTAGAAAATATTCGAAATTGTTCAAGAAGGTTTGTGCGATAGCAAAATCTAATTTTCTCAGGGACAAAATAATAAAGGCTACTAATAAAAGTAAAGTAACTTGGCAAATAATTAACAAAGAGACTTGTAAAAACAAGATACATACAAACAAGCTCTCTCTTAGAATAAATGACAGTATTCTTGAAAAAGATGCTGAAATAGCAAACGCTTTTGAATCTTTTTTTTTTTCTAATATTCCAGTCACAATAACTAGTGTTTTATCCTCAAGTCCATATATTGCCGAATCCCTGCTCAAATCACATGTGGATGAGTGCATAACTCCCTTCAACTTTGATCATATTAATTATAGGACAATTTTGAAAGCATTCAGGGAGCTTAATGTGAAAAAATCTGAGGATTTGTGGGGTCTTTCAGTAGAAGTACTGAAAAACATCATACATTCTATTGCACCTCAATTGGCTTTTATATTTAATAAATGTATCGATGAAGGTCAGTTTCCAAATTTAATGAAGATCAGTAAAATTATACCTCTATTTAAAAACGGGGATAAAAGTGACCCATCGAATTTTAGGCCCATATGCATTTTACCTGCATTTAGTAAAATATCTGAAAAAATTATATTTAATCAGATACTCTCTCATTTTTCAGTTAACAGGTTATTCCATAAAAATCAATATGGGTTTACTAAAGGCAAATCCACAACTGATGCAGGAGTAGCTCTCATTAAGCATGTGTTTGATGCATGGGATAATAAGCAGGATGTTGTAGGTGTATTTGTGATCTATCAAAAGCGTTTGATTGTGTGGATCATAAAACAATGGAATTGAAGCTGCGGCATTATGGTGTTTTGAACAAATCACTTAGTCTTATTCAATCATATCTGTCTGACCGAACTCAAAAAGTCAGCGTGAACGGATCAAACTCTTCTGGCGCTCCTTTATTCATGGGAGTGCCCCAGGGTTCGATATTGGGACCATTACTATTTTTAATTTATACCAATGACCTGCCCTTTTTCACAAAAGACTTATTTGAGATAGTATTATTTGCTGATGATACATCTCTTATTTTCAAAGCATCAAGCATCTCAATACATTCTAATAAATTTAACATTCTAAATATAGTATGACACATTTTCTCAATCAATGTCAGTATTGGGCCCGTTGACGCATGTAAGTCCTACACAGTTAATTTAATTTAATTTACAAATACTTTTGTTTTATTTTCATTTTATTTTTTTTCAATAACTTATTTTTAATTATTATTTTACAATTGACGAACTAACTGTGTCTTAGTGCAAAATTAGTAATAAATGTAGCTTTCATTTGTAAAAAAAACTACTGAGTTTCTTGCCGGTATCTCCTCTTTAGTTATAGGTTCCGAACCGGAGGTAGCTTCATTTGCTTTATATAAAGACTATTCATAAGTATTACTAATGTAATCTATGTGAATAAAAAAGATTGGCTTTGACTTTGACTCTGAAATATACACGTCATGTTGTATTAAAAAAACCCAGATAACTCATTAGTAGCTACATTGCACGCTAGGGTGCAAAGCAAGAGTGGAACACATTATACAGTAATATTAACAGAAAAGTTTTTTGTATTTTTCTGGGTGTGTATCTATAATTGCAATGAATATACTGTGCCAATTGGAAAAAATATTTCACCATTGTTAATCTTCATTCATCCTAACATAGGCTATATTTGAATATTAGAAACAGAAAAATTTATCTCCCCTTGCGGTGCGAGAATTGAACCCACGACTTTCACGTATTGCGCGTGCTGCTCTTCTATCTGAGCTAACCGCAAGTTATCGTAGGCGGTGAAATTTTTCTGCTATATCGTGCCCTCTGTGGAATATGTTTAGAACTACATACTTATACTTATTATATTTAAAGATCCTAAATTAATCCTGAAATTCCCTCTGAATCAGTTTATCCGTTTGGGAACTATGGTGCTATACACAGACACACACGTCATAATATAATACCTTAAGGGGTAATTCTTTTCCGAAATAGATACACATTTTTTCGGATGTATTAGTATTGAAACATAAACTCACTAAAACTTTTTTTACGTATTGTTTTGAGCTTTAATAAGCATTCCTTATATTTAATTAAATCTAACAACCTCCTCTGACCTCTGAATCTAGCACCTCCGAAAACGCAAGGTACTTTTTTCGTTGGAGTTAGTTAAATAAAACGTTCTTATTCTAAAGTCCACAGCTAGAGTGGTCCCCTCGTCCGGCTGTCCACTTCATTTCATTTTTCATTCTTAACCGTTTTGTTCGCTGACGCGGGTGCGTAGTGTATCGGAAGAGTTTGTTTTGCGGACCCCAATCTGGTTTATGGGAGTTGATCATTAACAGGAAGGGCTAAGGATGGGACGCGGGCTGAATTGATTTTGAGGAAGGATGAAGTGAAAAATGATTTGGGTCAAAGATTAGAATAGCTGAGTTGAACAGAAGCCTACAGGAATTAAATAGTAAATAGTATTTTCTTCACTCATAAAAACAAAACTATATGACTTGGTCCAAAGTGAGCTACACATAGCAATAAGTTAGATACTGATACTGTAACTGATCTGCTGAGTTTCTTACCGGTGTCTTCTCGGTAGATATAGGTTCCGAACCGGAAGTAGAATCACTTTGCATTGTATTCAATGACGATTCAAAAGTGTTATATGTAACCTACTTGAATAAAGAAATATTTGAGTTTGAGTAAGACACAAATTTTATTGGCGGTTTCATATTAGCGTATTTTTCTGCGCATATGCGTTTGTTTCAGCAAAAATGCTTACACCAGTGCTTAAAACCAACTATTGAGTGCATTGCCGGTATCTTCTCTGTAGTTATAGGTTCCGAACCGGAGGTAGCGTCATTTGTTTTATATAGAGACTATTCATAAATGTTACTAATGTAATAAATATGATAAAGAATATTGACTTTGACTTTGACACGCGGGGTTCTTTACGCTAGTCTGAAACCGCTCAAATAGTCTAATTACAGAATTAAGAGAGGCAGGGCAAAGCGATTTATCGCTCGAACTGGAGCAGCCCGACTGGTGAAATACCTCCACCTTACAGAAGACGGTGTTGTTGTGTTCCTGCGTGTGAGTAAGGTTTCCAGAGCTCTTGGGGGGTGCTACGTTAGTAGCAGGGGTCAAGCCTTCAAGGTAAGGGCGACAGGTCTAGTAACAGTTTTTCAATGCTATACTTTTCGCCCTTAAGCTAGGAACTCATTACCACTTAACATCAGGTGGGATGAGGTCAATCTTGGAGTGCATTATAAAAAAAAACTTCGGTGTTGTTGTGTTCCTGCGTGTGAGTAAAGTTTTCAGGTTTTCAGTAAAAAAATAATATTTGTCTCGCGGACATTAGACCTTATTGTGCCTTGAAACAAGCGTGTACCGGATCATTGGCTTCCACAGAACATTTGGAAATCTAAAGAGCATCGAACACTTGTGAAATATCTGAAATCTTCTTTAGTGTCGCTAATAACTGGAAACCAAAAATGGATTCCGATAAAGAATTACAGTTGCCATCTATACATATAAATAAAATTGGAGTGTCTGTTTGTAATATTGAAATAATTACTTTTTACTTCATGCATAAATAGTTATAAGCCTTCATATATACAAAAAAAAATACTATATTTGTCTGTCTGTTGACCTGTTTGTTCCCGTAAATTTCTGAGATGGCTGGGCCAATTTTGACTGGACTTTTTTATATAAACTTTAAGATTATCACGTTCAAATTTAAATTATTTAAAAAAAATTACGGGTCAAAACGCAACACAATTTTAGAGTCAGCTCGTGACCACGGTTGGTGCAACTTAACCGAAACATTGGGCAGTAAGTAGTTCGTATAAACAATTAAATAAAAATGGGACTTTTATATATTGGCAGGATTAACTTAGCCTTTTTCAAAATGTGATTAAATATTGTTTTCATTAAAAAATATATTTTATTAAAAAAACTATTTCAAATACTTTAGTCTACGCAAGCACAGAACAGCACATACATAAAAAATCTTCGTCAATTCGATTACAAAGCAACTACCAGCAACCAGATTCCTTCACAGCCTGTTCTCTATCAAATTAATAGTGTACTATATCATTTGTATTACAAACGAGTGCACTCTAGGTCGAATCGCGGGAATTTGTCTACTGGACAATGCTCCATCATGCATCCTTATGGATGGACCTCATTTGTCAACTGTACATCAGGACCGCTTACCAGAATCTTGAACTTTATGATCAAGACATAAGGATGGTTTTGTGTGGTGTTTCTATGGTGTTTGGCTGATGGTTTTAATTTAGAAGGGTTAGGGTCGCAGTGCAAAGGGGAGTGACCAGAAGTCGGTGTAAGGAGTAATGACAAATGCGTGTTGTTTGTAGATGAATCATGCTGGTTACTGATGTGCCTATTTTGAAGTTAAGGGATTTTTGTTGCTTATTTTGTGACTTGCATCCCTACGATCCCTACTTCCCTACTAATATTATAAATGCGAAAGTAACTCTGTCTGTCTGTCCGTCTGTCTGTCTGTCTGTCTGTTACGCTTTCCTGCTTAAACGTCTCAACCGATTTTGATGAAATTTGGTATAGGTATACGTTGTATCTAAAGAACGGGCATAGGCTACTTTTTATTAGAAAATAAGGGGGGGGGGGTAATACCACCTTTGAAAGTTTATATGGAAAAATGTTTATTTTTGAAGTTGGAGATATGAAATTTGGCACAAATATAGCTCGAAACTTGGATTAAATTAAAGACTACTTTTTGTTTCGAATATTAGGGGAGAAAGGGGTAAAACCGACCATGAAAGGATGTAGTCCACGCGAACGAAGTCGCGGGCACAGCTAGTACTATATATTTAATAGCATAGATACATAGATACTTATTGATTTAAAGAAACAGAAAAAAATTAACTCCCTTTGATGTGCGGGGCTCGCACCCACGACCTTCACATATCGCGCATGCTGCTCTTCCAACTGAGCTAACCGCGAGTAAAATATTTAAAGTGCGCTACTGCGGCGTAAAGCACTATAAAAATAATAAAAATTTAGACAAATTGGGTTTACGGACATATAAAAGTACAATTGAGGAGGTCTTATTGCTAGAAAGCAATCTCTTTCAGACAACCTTATTCATATAAGGCAAATGTTATCCATTATGCATGACTGTATAAATATTGATGTTTATGACCAATAGTCATTTTATGATGAATAAAGTCCTGTTTTTATACTTCTACAAAAAGCAGATAATATTATTATACCAAAAAATAACTTTATGCCGTCAGAAATTTTTTTCAATAAAAAAATCTATAGGTATATTACAGAAACATATTTTTTATCTGTCCCTAAAAATATTTCCTACTTATTGAGACTTTTTAAAACGTATTGCAGCAACATAATTTTTAGAATTTTCTTGTCAGAATCGATGTTCTTTTATTTAAAAAAGAATATTGAAGAAAGTTAAGAAAACATTTTAGCCGCCCTAAAAATGTTTCAAAAATAATTATACACTCGTGTGAAACCGAGATTATACGTATTTATAAATATTGTTTTTTTTTACTTTTCATGTTGTACGAAATATTATTTATGTTCTCTTCTTCTACTATATTCAATCAAAAAAGGAAAGAATAATTATGCATTCACAACCGTAGTTCTACATTCGACTCCACCAATTTTGTAAGATAGTATTAGTATGGGTCAATTATAACTATGGCCTTACTAAGCCTTATTCTATGCAGAACACTGAACCTTGCATAATTTTCCAAAGGTGATTAAATATTGCCGCGCAAAATATTAATCCGCACAAAAATAATCTAAAAACTAATTTCGCATGCAATGCAGCTTGCATTCACTTGTCACCCCTAATGTTATGACACATTTTAATTACGAACCCGCCGCCATTTTAATTTTAACCATAATCCGCTTACGGCGGTGTTAATGCAGAGTTTAAATTATAAAATAGTGATGGGCTTGTCGATAGTTTGAGGTGTCACCGATATCGATAACGAAATAATTACTAATTATTATCGTAGTTTCTGATGTTTTTTGAGCATGAAGGATGGAATCAAGCAAAATGATCTAATCTTTTAGTAATGAAACATATACAACAGTAAACCTGTATTTTAAAAACATACACAGGAAATTAAAACGTCACTCTCTTTTACTAAGTATACTTGAGTATACATTAAATTATTGAATAAAGCTAATATTGCTAAAATAAGTAAGTTTAATTTCTAGAATTCTTAGGAGTTTTTCCTACCATCGAATTATGTAATTTTAAGTGCAAGTTCAGATTACAAGTTGTTACTTAGGAAATTGAAATATACCAAATTCGAAGCAATCAGTAAAATCCTGCAAACAATATTAGTAGTAGATAACGAATTTCTTGAGCACAGTTTAACATTTTAAGATTATCAGATTCCATCTTGCCAACCACATGTTTAAAAAAAACTCTCGTCGGTCCAGATGAGGAGAGACAGGCAATCTGTCATACAGGTCTCCTAGTTCAGTTGCCAGTCTCTTACTTAGACTATTAATATAAATTAAACATGTAAAAATGGAAAATTATTCGTTGAAAGAGTGAGAGAAGAACTAAATAAAGATTATTATAATATTGTTATTATCTTAATTATTATTGTTGTTGACAGACACATTCTTTTATCAAGAATAGTAATCTAAGGGACTTAATAGATACTTTCATACCGACACTTAAATACGTAAAACATCGACAAATTTTCTCCTCACTACAAGATAATTGTGCTCTTGCGGCGACAATAATATTGTCAATTAGCAGAGAGTAATCCTCGACAGGTTTCTTATTAGCGCCATTTGTTGTTTGGCAAAATTTGTGGCGGGATTACGGCGAATCACCGTCGCCATTTTTGTGGCACCCATCTTAATGATAAAGTGACGGATTCGGTTTTAAATATGATTTGCTGTTTTGTACTAAATTATTTCCTGGACACGCAATATAAAAACTATATATATACAATTTTTTTTCTTATAAAGTTTAGCTGACATTAGAAATATATAAAATGCGCGGATAAGCAAAATATGCAGTTATTCCTTTTAAGCAGCATTTTTGTTACCGTGTGTATGAAATGTTAACTAGGCTTTATATAAGAAACTCTTAAAGTTTTATACTTGTTCACAATATCTTCCAACGGTTACAGTGTTCATGTCATTACCTAATAACAGTCGGTAGTTGAACAAAACGCAATACTGGTGGGGTGCACGGATTATTTGAGTTGCCCTTTTAATCTTCTGTATTTAGCGACTCAGTAATATTACTTTGCATATTAGAGAAGGATTAGTTCTGAATGTAATTAATACTTTGCTTTAGGTGATGGAAAGTGATATTGAGATAGTGAGGACGAATTTTTTAATGGTTGTTTGTTAAAAAGCTGATCTTTTTCTAAACAAAATACAAATTTGTATATTAAAGACCCACTGCTAGGTAGGTACCGGGCTCAACTATAAGGTACGAGTAATGGTCCTAATGCACACCCATCCATGTTTGACCATCCGCTGTTATTTCATATGTTCAAACATTTTATCTTTTTTGAACCAGCCTCCTTCTTTAAACGTCAAAAACGCTTTGGCATTCGGATATTTTATGATATTTTGCTCGGTCTCTTTTAAATGTTTTTTTCGTCAGTTTTGTACCTTTTTCGAGAGTTTTTTCTTATTTATAATGATACTTGCTGTGCCCGCGACTTCGTTCGCGTGGATGTAGTCCAGTCCTTTCATGGTCGGTTTTACCCCTTTCTCCCCTAATATTCGAAACAAAAAGTAGTCTTTATTTTTATCCAAGTTTCGAGCTATATTGTGCCAAATTACATATCTCTAACTTAAAAAATAAACATTTTTCCATATAAACTTTTAAATGTGGTATTACCCCCCTCCCCCATTTTCTAATAAAAAGTAGCCTATGTCCGTTCTTGAGATTCAACGTATAGGTATTATACCAAATTTCATCAAAATCGGCTGAGAGGTTTAAGCAGGAAAGCGTAACAGACAGACAGACAGACAGAGTTACTTTCGCATTTATAATATTAGTAGGAATAATATTGATAATAATAATTAATATGCAGGTACTTATCTTATAAGCGTATTGAAATTAATATGTCAAGCTGTATGATGCTTGAATAAATAAATAAATTAATATCGTCAGAAACAAACCGAAAAAATTAAATCTATTTCAATTAGTAGATATTTAGTTAACATTTAAAATAATCCTTAAATAATTGACGACCTCCGTAGCAGAGAGGCGAGCGGGCCGGATTTTGGTGTCGCGCCATCTCTGAAGTCCCGGGTTCGATCTCCGGTCGGATCAATATGGGAAACGAACTTTTTATATTGTATCGAGTCTGGGTGTTCTGGTACTATCGTTATTTCTGATTTCTGTAACAAAATGCTTAAGCTACTTACCGCAGAATTAGTGCAATGTATGTGATGTTGTCCAATATTTATTAATCGTATTGTACTTTATTAGACTTATTCCTAGTAAATATATATATATTTTTTTATAGTAGCGCAGTATATTGGCTCCTCTCAGCTTGATGGTAAGCAAGAGAGGAACCCACATCGCGATGACAACGTATTTGATATCAAAATATCCTATCCGCTAGCATCGCCATACTGGCCCGCAAGATGTTTCTTCACGCTCTTTATTTTATTGATTTTAAATTTTTAGCTATAAAATTATTATTTTAAGATGATGACTGACAACAATTTAATACTTTTTCATGTCGACAAATCAGACCAGTTATATCTTTAATAAAATCACATCTTCAGACAAGGACTAATTACTCACTCTATGATAAAAGTGACTACAAATAATTACTTCACACTCCAAAATGAGAGGGTGGTCCACCCTCCGAAGAGAGCTCATTCATCAAAGACGTCATATCAGAAGGGAGTTTTAACAAACCATTTAACTTTGAACTTATCGGTGACATATCATAATACGTAAGCGTTGACACAACCAATGTTTGGATACAATAGATCCTAAATTAATATCATTTGTAACTGTAAGTTCATTTACTATCGTTGGTAGAGCAGTTTTGAAGAAAGATTTAATATTAGCATATGATAAATTTGAATGATGACATACATTCAGTCAATATATTATAAACTAGCGGTCCCGGCGAACTTCGTTTCGCCTTAGAGGATTTTCCCGCGCAATTTTACCAAGGATCCCTAATTTTGTAGCCTATGTCAAATTGGAAGAATGTAGCATTCTATTGGTGAAATAATTTTTTAAATCGGCCCAGTACTTTTTGAGCCTATTCATTACGTTTGTATAAACATACAAAAATAGGTACAAATCCTTCCTCTTTGAGTGGAGTCAAGATTAACCTCATCCCACCTGATGTTAAGTGGTAATGAGTTCCTAGCTTAAGGGCGAAAAGTATAGCATAATAAAACTGTTACTAGACTTGTCGCCCTTACCTTTAAGGCTTGATCCCTGCTACTAATGTAGCACCCCCCAAGAGCTCTGGAAACCTTACTCACACGCAGGAACACAACAACACCGGAGTGATTGTTATTTGGCTGCGGTCTTCTGTAAGGTGGAGGTATTTCACCAATCGGGCTGCTCCAGTTCGAGCGATAAATCGCTTTGCCCTGCGTCTCTTAAAAATTAATATTATTTTGATATTATATTAATATTAGTATGATATGACGCCGCAGGCCTATGTTTTGCCAAACACGTGCGAAGGGCGTGCTGTAAAAGCTAGTACATATATATATATATATACATACATATATGATTCTACGAGTATAGTAGGCAGCTGAAATTGCCCTCGATATTATTTGCATTACTTCGCAATCAAATAAACATATTCCTATTGAACAGCTTAACATACACAATGTCGTAAGTAGCTAATGCACTTGTAACAGTATAGAAAAGTTCGTTCGTATTGACCCGATCGGGAATCAAACCCTGAACCTCAGAGATAAGACGATGCAAAAGATCGGCCTCTCGGAAGTCGTATTTATGATAATTTTACTTCATTTATGATTTTATAATAAAAATCTTTACGAAAGTGAAAGTGAGATAATATGAAGTGTTGTCAACCCAAAACACCTTCTCTGCGTATTTTGCGATTAAATAATTACTTAGTCGCTGTTTAAGACTGATGATTTATTATAAGAAAGGTTCCTTACAAAACACTTTATTATTCTAAAAAAATACAATGGCTCATAAATAAATGGCCGTCAAAAAACGTTTTAGCATATTTGTTTTGGTGGTATTAGTTAACGCCTACCAAATTGCAATAGCAATATGTCGCCTAGTCGTAATGAGTGCTACACAATTTCACATCGAGAAATGAACGGTTGTTTTGCTTGTATATAACATGTGAGTAAAAGAATATGATTATTTTTTTGTTTTATTTCTCTCTATGGCTATCCAGGTTGTTATTAAAGGCCCCGGGGTCCACCACGATTAGGAACCTGTAGATCTCTCCTAAAAATGAAACGAACAAACGAAAGGTTTCGTTTTTGAAGATTAATCAAAATAGAAAACTAACTTTTCTATATTGTCTCAGGTCTGGGTGTTGTGGTACCGTCGTTGTTTCTGATATCTATATCACAAGTGCTTTAGCTACTTACCATAGAATCAGCACAATGTATGTGAATTGTCGTCCAATATCACTACATGGTATAAAACAAAGTCGCTTTTTCTGTCCCTATATCCCTTTGTTCGCTTAAATCTTTAAACCTACGCAACGGATTTTGATGCGGTTTTTTTGATAGGTAGAGTGATTCCAGAGGAAGGTTTTTATGTGTAATAAATAATAGAAAAGCCAATAATTCTAAGTATTTACATTACATCCGTGTGAAGCCGGGGCGGGTCGCTAGTTTATTTATAATTACTATTGTAAGCTCATTTACCCGAGTAGAAGGCGCCTTAACGATTTGTAGAGATCCTATTCAGGCGATGTCCGGTTCCAATATCTGAAGAACGATCCGTTCTACATACGGATAGTAATAAATTATACGAGGCGTAAGCTAAAAACGACCGACGGACGACTGATGACAGCTGATATTGAAAGTAAATAGGTATTGAAACTAGAATAAACGAATATTAGAAACAGAAAAATTTTAACTCCCCTTGCGGTGCGGGAATCGAACCCACGACCTTCACATATCGCGCGTGCTGCTCTTACCAACTGAGCTACCTACCCGCAACCGCTTTTTCTGTTTCTAATATTTAAAGTTCGCTAGTACGGCGTTTAGTACTATAAAAATAATAAAATCGATTAGAATAAACGACTCGTAGTCGGTTGGAGAAAAACTGATAGACATTTTTGACACATTACCAATCGTAAAATATTGGAACTGTGCATTACTCGAGCAGAAGGCGCCTTCATATCCTATTCAGACGATTTAGCGCGAGCACATTGGCATGTGAATGTTATGTACGTATGTATACAATTTTTTTATCTTAATTGTTGCAAACGTCCATACCACGTTGAAAACACCGGTTCTCGTCCGATCACCGAAGTTAAGCAACGTCGGGCGCGGTCAGTACTTGGATGGGTGACCGCCTGGGAACACCGCGTGACGTTGGCTTTTTTGCTTTTTTTATTTAGTTTTTGATCAATAACCTTCAAAACGCATCTAGTAACTTTAAAAATATCGCACTAATGTATATTTTAACGTTTTTCAAATTGTATATCTGAACGCTTTGATGTGCAGTAAAACAAATAAGACTATAAAAACTTCATCAATAAATAACAATATTTTAATCAATAATAATGTAAAGAATAGATAACAAATTTGTCAAAACGTACAATGAAGTTTGAACATTAAAATAAACTAGGAATTCCATACTTTTTTCACTTAAATTTTTAGACAATATTAAACCTCAGATCTGAAAATAGAAACGGTAATGAAGCACCTATGTGTATAAAAATAATAATTAAATAAAAATATTAAATACAAAAAAAATATATTAAAATTATGTAAATAAAAATTGTATTTATGTTGCACGGCCGTACCCATTTCTCGCCATCCACTATTTCCTATACCTTAAGGTTGTCTGGAAAATATAGCTTTCTAATTTCTAGCGATAAGACCGCCTAAATTGTACTATAATCAATCTGTAGAACCTATTTCTGTAAAGATTTTGTGCAATAAAGTATATCTATCTATCTATCTATCTATCTATCTATCTATCTATGTGATAATCTCAATAAATATATTAAACATCGTCAGGCGTAACCTCGTAAGAGTTAATAACTTTATGAACTTAGAAGTGGAACAAGAAGCATAAACTTATTTCTCGTGTTAAATTAAGAAAGAGTGTATGTTCTGTGTGCAGCTTGAATCTAAAATTCCAGGTATGAGGGATGTCATGTCGATTAAAATTTTTCGAATCTATCTAGAACAGTTTACAGATTCAATTAATCGATCCATAACCCTCCCCTCCGCCACAACAAGAAATAAAAAAATAATGGAACGAAAATTATTTTAACCACCTCAAAAAAAAGGAACTTGAATCTGAACAACAAACACCTAATATAAAAGAAAGAAAGAAAGAAAGAAAGAAAATACATTTATTGACCACTACACAGAAGATACAAATTTACACAAATAAAATAAAAACTAGAAACAAGAAGAAGTACAGAAAGAAGTAAAAACAAACATTAAATAAATCGCAACAAAAACAAAAAACAAAACAAAAGACTTAATGGGTAAGTGGTCAACTAGGCCACACCTCAGCTATATGCTGCAGCGACGCAAGGCTGCTGCAGCGCTGGTATTATGGTGCGGCCTATTTGAGTGACGCCTAACATATACAAAGAAGAAACTAAAATAAAAAATAATAATAATAATAAAAATTTGATTAAATAACAAAGAAAAAGAAGACAAACCAACATAACAAAAATAAGGTATAAGGTAAAAGGTACTAGCGCTGATCATTCTTTTTTAGTTTTAGACAAAAGTAATTCCGCAACACGCCTCATCCTCCTAATCACTGCAAGGGCTACTCCGTCCCTACCTAATACACGGATATTAAGATAGGGCTAATCCGATCGTAACTTAGGCTCAAGACTATAACGCTGACCATTGTCCTCCGTTTAATTTAGACGGGCAGCGACGCCCCAAGCGGGACGGTAATGATTTTACTAGCTGCTGTATAGGGCGACCAGATTGGACACTAAAAGTGGACAATGGGGACGCTAAAAATTGGTTTTCAAGATTACCCAAATATGGGACGCGTATATTTGCATTCTCAACTTAAAAAAATATAGGCGATACATATTTTATTTTCGCAAGACGTCTTTAGTGGGTACATTTTTAACCCACAAGGGACCGCAACCCGCAAGCTTGCTAAGTATTTTTTTATTAATTTGGCGGAACAAAAATACGTGTCTTATATTTTTGTAATATCTATTTAACAAACTAAAATTAATAAATAAATAAATATAAATAAATAAATATTGGACAACATCACATACATTGCTCTGATTCTGTGGTAAGTGGCACTTGTGTTACAGAAATCAGAAACAATAACGGTACCACAACACCCAGACCCGAGACAATACAGAAAAGTTCGTTTCCCATATTGACCCGACCGGGGTTCGAACCCGGAATGTCAGAGATGGCGCGATGCCAAAGTCCGGCACGCTCGCCTCTCGGCTACAGAGGTAGTCAAAATTAATCTTAAACACTTTTGACCCGATCCACTTACCTACCTATTAAATTAAGATAATTAGAAAATTCTTCTTTCAACTTTATTTGTCGCTGAATAACTACTTATACAATCACTTACAGTACATATAATGAACATACACAAAAGAAAAAAAAACATAAAGTTGAACATAGAACCTCCTCCTTACTTGAAGTCGGTTAATATAACAATGTCGCTTCTCGCTGTCTGTTCCTATAAACATAGCCTTAGATCTTAAGACAACGCAATAATGATGAGTTTCGCATGAAAATGAAAAATGAACGTATATTTCTAAACATAATTTTTTACTATTTTATTTAATCTTACAACTAAACAAATTAATTAAAAGTTTCTACTACAAAACGATTATCTTAAAAGGAGTAGGTAATCCATATCTTGAACCAACTATGCTGTTAAGCTATGGATTTTACCGTCCTTGTCATGGGTGTAGAAACGAATATCGAATACCTTGTGCTGCAAGTGTTTGCTGTAATTACTATTGATCGTACTTAAATAGACCTACCTATAAGCATTCCGACAACACCATATGTAATAATATTTTCTCATCTTAAAATAACACAGTGTGACCTTCATATAGTACGTACTCCACGTAACAATGCTGCCTATTCATTGCCCTTCTAAAATTATATCGTGTTCCAACAAGCATGTGTAGGTACCTATATAGTACCTTTGGTATATAAATTTCAACATTACTCTCGCCAACGTCCATACCACGTTGAAAACACCGGTTCTCGTCCGATCACCGAAGTTAAGCAACGTCGGGCGCGGTCAGTACTTGGATGGGTGACCGCCTGGGAACACCGCGTGACGTTGGCTTTTTGTTTTTTTTTTCTTTGCTCATTAAAATTCCAGACGATTATATTAATAATCACCGATTTGACATAATGTCATTAGGTCAACCGTTCGACCATAGTTTTATGTTTAATTATTTTTCGAAATTTAAAATACATATACGACATCAGCCTGGGAACACCGCATGACGTTTGCTCCTTCTTATTTAAATATAATTTTTAAATTTCATAATTAAAAAATACAAGTAATTTATGCCCAGTTCCAATATTTGAAAAACGATCCGTTCTAGTTACGAATAGTTATAAATTATACGAGTCGTAAGATAAAAACGACCGACTGACGACTGCTGATATGGAAAGTTGAAATTAGAATTAACGACTCATACAAGCCTAGCATACGCAACGCGGCTAAATTTTATCGCGCTCTTAACAAACGTCAAAACCGATTGAAGTCAGTGCGTCAGCTGCTGATTGGCTGAAAATACGAGTGAAGTGTGCTATTAGCCAATCAACAGTATCGAAACTTTTGTCGTCTCATGCGATAAATTTGACATATTGCGTATGCTAGGCCTGCTAGTCTTAGACGGATGGAAAAAATACGAATTGTCATTTTTGATACAATACTAATCGTAAAATATTGGAATTTGGTAAATTTCCTTCTACTTACCTACTTTTACAAAGACTTCACTTTGTCATAATTTTAATTCCACGTTTATCCTGTATCCCATGGTCACTACAATCATATCTGATTTCAGCTCCTACACTGTCGGTACCGTATTGACCTTAAAGCCTATTAAACAAGGTTCAAACTCCCCCATCAAACAGCAACCTACCATTGTTCCAAGGTGTCGTAAGATTTTATGTCCAAATATCTTTATGCAAACAGGTCCTGCGGGCGACGTTTCCGGTTTTTGATGCTATTGAAACTTGACCCGTCATCCAGCCGTTTAGTTATTACGTCATAACCGGGATTACAATTGTTTGATGCCGGGTTAATCTCGCTGTTTGAAATTGGAACAATTTCATGGTTCCTCTTGTTATGGGAATGATACAATTTATCATTACCGTTATACCGTCATGTGTATGGGTAATGTGATTACGGTATGTATGTAATTCATGATGACTTACATTGTAATTACAAAATTAAATGACTGTACCAATTTATTGGTAGGTAGGTACTTATATGTATTTTAGTCTTTGCCTCTCTAAAAAAGTGATCTAGTGTAATATGAAAATGAATGGGAAAAATATGATAATGAATGAATATGGGAAATGAATTTCGCAGTTTGTTTATATTAAATAAAACAACAAAATACCAACGTCACGCGGTGTTCCCAGGCGGTCACCCATCCAAGTACTGACCGCGCCCGACGTTGCTTAACTTCGGTGATCGGACGAGAACCGGTGCTTTCAACGTGGTATGGACGTTGGCGACAATCAAGGCGAATTTTATATAAAAAACTTATTTATGTAAAATAATAACTATAATATTTGATTGCAAGTTGAAAATATTAGGTAGTTACGGACTTTTGGTAAATAAGAATCTCTATTATCTGATTTGCCAAATTACATCAGTTATATTTAGTTTTCTATAATCAATGAATAATAAACATTTAGTTGTATGGCAATAATAAATGATAAATAAATTCCTATACAATTCCTAATATCTGTCATAATTGTAAATATACATAGTGTATCATAAACATACTATTTTGTCGTTAAAGAAAAATATATTTTTAACTTTTATACCAATATCACATCCGTAGCCAGAAGACTTTGGCCTCGCTAAGGTACCAGGTTCGAGTCCCGGCCGGGTCAATATGGAAAACTAACTTTTCTACAACACAAGTGTTTTAGCTACACACAACGGAATCAGAGCAATGTATATGATGCCTAATATTTAATTAATTATTAACTAGGACGTACCTCCAAAGCTTTGCCCTTAAAGGCGTTTCCCCATAGTTTCCGCTCGAGTGCTCAGCGCCCTTATCATCAATATCGTTAATTAACGCGATTTTTCCAACGAGAGCCCCGTATGAATCATTATAATCATTATTCATAGCTTGAGAGGTTTTATTGAGATTGATCTGATCTGTTACATTTTTTTATAATTCGTTAGAAATAATGGACCGGTATTTTTTAGGAAGACGATCCTGTCTTAAGTAAGAATGAATTATTTTTTACTTTGTATCGACCTTATGGTAGTGGCAATAAGAACTATTATTCTACTGCAAGTGTTCTAGAATTTTAACGTAAAAATTGTTTTTACTGGTATTTTTTTTTCTCACCTACGCAAAAGCTACTAATGGATTTAAATTAAATTTGGTACATACATATGTACTTTGACAAATATTAAATACTTACTATATTACTTTATGATATTTTTCATCCCAAACTAGCATGAACGGATCCGCGGGCAATTGCGAATTAAAACATGTATGATAAATATTATACTATAAAAAAAGTAAACTGATTTTGTGTTTTATCTTAAGGTTGGAATAAAAAACTGAGATAGATTAATGATCAATAAAAAATGAAAAAAATTTTTTTTAAGTCCAAATTAAGCAAAAAGCCAACGTCACGCGGTGTTCCCGACGTTGCTTAACTTCGGTGATCGGACGAGAACCGGTGTTTTCAACGTGGTATGGACGTTGGCGATGGCATGGTTGAAATTTGTTAACTTATGTAGACACAAAAGATCTGCGGTTAATTTAATGTTGAATGCGATAAAAAATATGAAATTCAAGCCAAGTTATTTATTACGAAATAATTATTATGCTATAGTTGAAGACAATATGATAATATTTTACGAGAACAACTTCTTTAATCAAATTATCATTCAATCATCAATTTCTGTTTGAATTTATAACTTAGGATAATATACTTTATTTTAATATGTATTTTTTTACTGAATTCGTTGAGAGCTTTATTTTTGAGAATTCAAAGGAACCGAATATATGTAGGGGCTTAATTAAACTAAGAAAAAAGACTCACAGATAGATGGACAACAATGTCCCATATCCTATATGGGTTCCGAATTTCCTGTTGTGGTATATGGAATTAACATATCCAAGATTTTATACTAAATATTTAAAAAAAATGTGTTTGTACTGATTTTTTCAAAGGGAAGGTTTGTATAAATAATTTGTTTCAATTCTTAAGCGACACAAAATACTTCTTATCAAGAAAATTAACGCGGACGAAGTCGCATGCAAAAGCTAGTAAGCCAAATAATTAAATTTAATCGCTAAATTACACGTATCAATTGACAAGCAAATCCTTCAACATCGATACTAGTTGAATATTCACTGCAAATGCGATTCATATTGAATTAGCAGATACTAATATCGTAGTTAATTGGTTCTTGTCTCTAGATTGTTACATCTTAGTATAGTGAGATTAAAATATACATAGTTCTAATATATCATTACCTCGTGCATTATTGACAATTCTAAAGACGTGAGCATGAAGGTTCAAAACATCTAATTATTGTGTGGTGATTGTTCTAGAGGACTTGAAATAAAAAGTATTCTAAAATATATTTTGCATTGTTTGCATTTTGGTATAATTGATAAGTGAGAAAAAAACCGGCCAAGTGCAAGATAGACTCGCAAAAGAAGGGTTTGCAACAAGTAACATAATATAAAAATTTATATTGGAGATTATTGAATTAAAGGTAAATTGCGGTTTACGATTTATGACTTTAAAAAAAAACTACTTATTATAGATTTTCTGTGGAAATGTGCATGATAAAACTAAAAAAATATATGATGTACTTAAATACTTTAAACATTCTCTTATTTAAAAAAATACTCACATTTTACCGTTCAGTGATGACAAAACACGCTACAGATACATTGTGATTTACGTTTTAATTAAAATATTTATTTTAATTATAATGTGTATTTGATATGAGCGTGTGTTCAAGTGTCATACTATTGAGAATCTGTACGATAATGTTTTACTTAATAAATTTTGCCTTTGTCTGCTTTAAGTTACAGACATTTTTGACAACCTTCTTAACAAAGAAAAAAGTAGGCTAGACTTTGGTGTCGTGCTATCTTTGAGGTTCTGAGTTCTATTCCCGGTCGGTCAATATAGAAAACGTTTTTTCTATACTGTCTTTGGACTGAGTGTTTTGATATTGTCGTTGTTTCTGTTTTTATGTAACACGTGAACTTTAGCTACCTACCACATAATGAGAACGATGTATGTGATGTTTCCCAATAACTATATTTTTACACTCTCAAATAAACTACCGACCATTGTATCAACACCTTTAGTTTCCATTACAACAACAGAGATAGCTATAACGTTATCATGCCCTAATTACTTGATCCGTATCAGCGATATTAACCGTTAATTGTCTTAATATACGTCTAATTATACCTTGTTAATTAGTCACCTACAACGTTGCTTCGAGTGACATGTCAATTTCTTGGTGTATTTCAAGTTATGTGGTCTATTATTGTTTGTTAAACCAATACCACTATCACTAAGTTCAAAGGTAGTACATATATAGTTTATTTCTTTATATATTCCTTTTATCAAAAAACGATTTATTAACGCAGGTTGGATGAAACACGAAATATTGAAAAAGCATTTAGTGGAATATATTTAAAACTAAATCAATACTACAAACATAATATGTACCAATATACAAAATGAATTAGGACTTAAAATAGAGGACATTAATATTAACAGCAGTTTATTATTTTAAGTGAGTAAATGGAACACATTCCAAATGCAAAAAATAGAGATATTTTTGTTTTTCAAAGAGCAGTAGAATAATTTAAGTTTATTTAATTAAAAGTATTTTATTATTGGTGCATAAAAAATAAACAATAGCTAAATTGACAAAATCGTTTTATTGCGTGCGCCTTATCTAAAGATTCTAATAGAGTTTAAAAAGTCCCTGTCAAAATAATTAGCAGAGAGATGGATGCGGTGTTTTACCGCAATTTGTGAACATTACCGTGTTATAGACAAGATCGGGCAGCCGATTGATAATGAAGGAAGAAAATTTATAACGTTCGGTGAGCTTAACGATGGGGGAAAGCTAATATTTAAAACAAAACTTGTTCTATAAGTAATTCTTAAATGGTAACGTGATAATTAATGCATTTAAATTACAATTTTAATGCCCGTATTAAAATACAAGAACGCAAAATACCTAAAAAGTGCCCCATTTCAATGTTCTATTATATGACATTGCGGTGATAACTGTGAAGTACTAAAACATTCTATTACAATTTGGGAAATTTTAAAAACTAAAATGTTACAATATTGGAACAACAATAAGGCTTATCATAACATATTAATCAATAAAAATTTATAAATGAAGCGGCAATAATGGAAGACGAACTTTTTTATATTGTCTCGGGACTGGGTGTTGTGGTTCCGTCGATGTTTTTTTATTCTTACCACAGAATTAGAAAAATGTTTGTAATGTGGTCCAATATTTAATAATTAATTACAAATTATGTACAAAAACATTGTATACAATTTTAATAAAACTAAGTGGTAACCCAAAATAACAACTCGTTTAAATATTACCGATGCGCTTAACAATCACTTAACCAACGTAAACAAACACGACCAAACCCCGGTTAGAGGGAAATGTTTACAAAATAACTAATAGGAAATAATCAAACTGTAATTCTGTTATGACCAAATTCGATTGTCCAGCGTCAACCGGTATTAGGCCTGACAATTTTCGAATTGGAATCAGTAATATATTCACCCCGTCAGGGTGTCGAGTTGGAGCCAGAAGTAAGAAATCATAATGAGGACTTACCCTCTCTCGTAAAATAGTTTCAGTTACCATATTTTCTCAATTGTCATTAAGATTTTAGCCAAGCCGTTGAGTAATTACTGATTTGACATATGTAAAATGGTAATGGTAAAGTCAAAGTAACTAGGATATGCTGCTGAGGTAATTACTCAAAGGCTTGACTTAAATAATCTATCTTAGCTGATGCGGCATTGGGCTCAATACTGCGGTATCTCATGCTGAGGCTAGGGTTGGACCATTTTGGAATATTTCTATTTGCAGTTATGACCTTGTTAATGTTTCATTTACCTTTGTTGATGTGAATGTCATATTTGTATCAATATGAATAAAAGTTGTGTGGTTCAGCTTTATTCGTCAAAAGTATTATATTTAAAGTAGTGACCTTGAGCAACGTGATGCTTTATAAAGATTAACGTTTTCTATTTTTCTTTTCTAAATCAGAGTCTAATTTACGGAAATAAAAAAACTGAAAATTAAGATCTCTTTAAATTTCAATAGAATTGTGTGTAATCTAATCTCGTAAACATAGTGCGTTTTCAGATAAACTGCAAATCGTGCTATTTTGGCTTTTACATCTATTTCCATTGACTTATCATATAAGAAACATATTTATGTTTCTAGGTCTTCATTTGAAGCACAAATTTGGTTAAAATAATTCAGAAAAGATCAAAGTAAAAAAAGTAATATACTATTTTGATTTAAAATATACGAAAACAAAACTTCACATTCCAATAAGAATATGATCAGAAACGGTAGTTTTTAAACACGAATGATTAATTTACTTATGATTTTTTATCTTGTTGGTATAACACATCCACACAATTCTTACGTCTATCTTAACATGTGTACACATACACATGCCAGTATTTGGTGTCGACAGATTTTAGATAATACTGATACCTCAAATTTCAGAGGGGATTAGAAAAAAGACACCGCTTTGGGGCCCACTAATAGGAACAATACGACGCAAGTAGTTAGCGGTATTGTTTCTAATTCAATTTTAGTTAACAGCCAATGACAGCTTGTTAGAACTGTTTAATTGGTTATTTTGCAGTAAAACGTGGATAAATCTAGTTGGAAAGATTTGCAAAAGAAATTTATGGGATGAAAATAAAAGTGTTAGTTCAGGTTTGATGATCTCTGTAACCAAACGAACAGACTTTAGATTCCCGCTATTTTAGAGTTTCTGGGTTCGAATCCCGGTCGGAAGCTGTAAAAAAGTGAACGTTTCTTTAGGGACTTGGTGCTCAGTGTTGTGGTACCGTCGTTGTCTTTAAATTTTTAACATAATTACTTTATCTGCTACAAAATCTAACCAATGTACCTATGTGATGTTGTTTAATATTTATTTACTTATTTAAATTTGAAAACAAATGTAATTCATTATTTTTGTAGGACCGTTTGTATGTTAAATAATATTAACAATGTTTAAATTAAATTAAAAATACGTGTCTAATATTTTTTTTAACTTTTTTACCTACTATTTATAACTATTTAACGAACTAAAAATAATCTGGTATTTTCGACCTATATAGTTCGCTTTCCTATTTACTTCGAATTAAGCGTTTAAAAAAACTAATCTTCAAAATCAGGACCTTTAGTTTGTTCGTTTCGTTACTGGGAGAAATCCTCCTGGTTTCAATTCTAGACTTTCTCTATCTCATAAACAAAACACAAAATTTCCACATTGCAACCATACACATATGCATACATTCCAAACATTAATCGTCACAGATTACCCCGCGTCTGTATATTAATATTCAGTCAACTAGCCAGAAAGGGGCGAAGGGTGAAGGGGTGAATAAATTTTATGACGACAAAGTGTCTACGTCTGAACGACAGAGCGTGTGCAATCCGGTAATTAATACTCCTATAAAGGAATGAGGATGGAATTTTGTAGGGACATATCCTAGCATGCGGAATAAGTTAAATTTCTCGCATGAGACGATGATACTGTTGATTTGTTGATAGCACGGCGCACTCGTATTTTCAGCCAATCAGCAGCTGAGCGCGAAAAAAATTTCTTATGTGGCGTATTTTACGTGTGGTACACCACCAGACTATTTCAGTCAGATTTAATCTAGTACGCAGATACGGGGCGTACCCATGAAATCTCGTAGAAAATGTATGAACACGACTAATCACCACCCAAAAAGTAAACGGGACCTTTAGTCCTAACTTTGAACATAATGTTTCATGAAGGTGTCTGTGTCTATGCTAAATCAGGCATAGACGAGCTGATCTAAAAATCTGATTTGCCCTCCAAGGTTAGAAGTTGGGTACACTTATGGGCCGATTAAACGAAAATTATATCATTGTGTTTTGGAAGGCACTTGCATTAGTTGATAATGGGCTAGCACCTCTTTGTTAGTCTTAGCCTAGTCAGAAACCTCTTGATTAATTATTTGACGTGAGCTTGATCACTTGTCCTAAACGCCTTACCAGAAATTCTAACTAAGTATTTTATGCCCCGTTTTCAACGTAAATATGAAACATGAGCTCAGCAGTGACACGTATACTTTGTTCACCTAAAGTACTATACCGAAGACTTAATAAACAGGTAATGCAGTTTGAGATTTCAAAAACCATTGCATACAATTGTAGGTAAGTTGTTAACTTTTCCATTGTCATACACAACAGTATGAAGTAATGCTTTATATTCAGGTATCTACAATAATTCGTGATATTTTAAGACTTGGCCTTCAGGATGACGCTTTATTTAACATAAATCCGTTTCTGGCATTGAACCCTTAATCAATAAATTTATATTAAACAGCAAATATTGTGTACCTATAAAATCATACAATATTTATAATTATTCCAAATATGAAACAGAAGTTTCTTAAACATTTGATGCAGAATCGGCTATTAAAATATTTGACATCATCATATTTAAAATAACTGGTGAAATTTTTGAGTACCAATTAAACGTATTACGCAGCAATGAAATAGATTAAGTATTCAAAATGCTCCAACATTAGGAACCTAAGCTAAATGCCAAAGATTACCAGATACGCTCGGTACTTACCACGTAAGTGCACCTTCAACACCAACTAACAAAGACCCCAACAGAAGTATCGTTTCAGATCAAACACGTGATAATGGCTATAAGAGGGCCCCTATTATTTCCTACAATAAAAGTGAAGTGCCGACATATTCCGAATTCTACTGCAACTATACCGGTGCAACATTGCCCAAAATCACGATCCACGCCCAAGCGAAACTAGCCCTACAACCCCAGAACTCAAATTCCAAATTCAGTTATTAGCTGGTGATGGATCTGCAAGGGATGTCATGATTTTGGAGGAATGGAAATTGAATCTTATCACGGGTATGCTAAAGATGAAATTGGATAATCAGAAGAAGATGCTGTTGAAAGATTTAAGGGCGAACACGCACAAATAATGTTACGTATCGTAGCAATGAAAAGGTCGGTAGGCAGATAGATACGGACTAATGGTGATTGGGAAAAATATTGCCTGAGGCACAATTCGCGGTTATAGTCCTTCATGAATATTGAAGATGCGATGTTTTTATTCGATTATGGATGTGATGTGGCGATGTCATCGTAAATTGTGTGAGAGCTTTATTGTTGGTGGAGTGTTATCGGATTTTCTGTTCTGTTTTGATGAGTAATATTGTCTGAGTAATATTGAAGATGTGTCTAGTATTTACGATGAATTACAAGTGTAGGCTTTTACCTTGGCAAAATTATTGAACACGTATGGGTAACATTTTATTTTCTAGGCCATTTGCAGTTTCACACTTTGGGTCACTGCGCCATGGCAGTAAATAAGTAAGTATATGTTGTGTCTATTGTTTGAGCACTTGTTTCTTTCGCTTTACTTGTTTATTACAAGTAAGGGTTTAGCACAATAAAAAAGCTCATATAATTGTATCCTACGGGTACAATGAATGTAGGCTTGTTCCTTGTAAAAACTGAATGGAAAAGTTCTATTTCAGTGAAATGGTAAAAAAATTATCTCCGAAATCCGAAACTCATACGTAAGAAATTTGCTGGAAGCACTGCTACATATCGAGGTCAAAATTTTTTGTAAAACTTCCATATTGAAAAGAAATCAGTTTTTTATACCAGAACCAAACTAAAGAATAATAATTTATATCATTTTTATGGTAGACAAACTTCAATGATCTAAACACAAAATGCTCATCAAAAAATTTACCCCATATCCAGGATGAAATGATGCATGGTAGCATCATTTTCTGAAGACAATAAAGCACAAACCAAGCGGATGCTGGCCCTCAACTGAGCTCCAGTCGTTCCTGCAGATCGGTCCATAACCGTTTCCTTCTCCCATACAACTTGTATTGAGAAATGTGACACAGGGCAAGACGGATGCAGTGGGTTGTATACAACTTTGATGTTTTCTAATAAGAGCTTGGAGTTTCTGTGTCAGTATGATCCAAAAAAATGAAGATTTTTTATTTTTTAGGTCGTTTAAAATATTTTTCAATTATATTTAATGTAACAAATCAACACGAATTCTAATGAAGACATCATGTTCTCTATTTGTAATAACTTTTAATAACAGTAACCGTAATCGCGCTGTGTTTACTCCTATTTTTAAGTTTAATTTCTTTCATTAATATAACACTAGAGGAAGTTTCTCAATTTATTTACTATGGATTCAACTTAATTCAACAAAAAAACATCACGTTTTCAATAAGAAAAAAAATAATCAAAATTGGTTCAGTTAAAAAAAACAATAATAAAAATGGCTAAAGCTGTGTTGGGTTTCCTAATGTAAGATTTGGTTATTGCCACGTAGCACGTGCTCAATTTTGACTAAGTCTAGATAAATTTAATCTGATTTATGTAGGTATTTACATATGTTAGAGATCTAATAAAAAAATAATCTTGCCAGTAGTTAGTTCTGCATATTCCTACTATACTGTGGCAAAGATACCATCCGTCGAAACTATTCTACGACCTGACACGAGCAATCAAAACACAATAGGTTATGGATAGCTCGCATTATATCCTAACTACCCATCCATCCCTTACGTACCCGCTGCTGATGGAATTACTACCTTAACACCCAGGCATAAGGTCCTCAAATAAAGCGTCGGGGTAACGTTAAGTTTGCAAGTTAGAAGCTTTTCAACTTTGGCCCATAACCGTCCCGCTGTGATAGCTAAAATGGATTCCATCAAAATTTCCCTCCCTGTGAAATAGGACCAAGTCTTGTAAAGAAAAATTTAAAACATTTTTTAATGTCTGGCCAATGTAAATAAAGAGTTATAACTCAAGCTTATATTTTTGTAAACTTTGCAATAAAATAAAAAAAAAACAAGTAACTAAAATTATTTTTACTAGAAAAATTGTTGCCCATCTGGCTAAGGACTGTTTCGTAAGAAAAAACATGTATAATAATAACACAAAATCCCCAACAAAGTTCATAACCTAAAATAAAATTCAATAAATTATTAATACACTTTTCCGCCGCTAATATTTTTAAAATTTAATTAAATTGGTTTACACAAAAATAATGTCCGTAACAAATAATAATAAATAAATTATTTATTTTCGTTATAATTAATTATACTTGTATAAAGTGACGATTTCTCAGAACTTGGTTTTACACTGCCGTGCGCCTAAATGCCGATAAATATGAGCATTATTTATTCGCAGTGTTTGCGGGAGTTTCAGGCCATTGCTTTACGTCTGAGGATGACTAGAGATTAGTCATAATAATAGCTAGAAATATATCTATATTTAGACATTAAATATATGTATGTATATACATATATATGTGTATGCACTATGCATATACGATCATATCAGTAAACCTTTGGGTCAGGCAGAAAGTTTTCATAGGAAAGGATTTAATTTCGTTATGAATATTAAATGTAAATGTACAGATATGGTGTGTATGTAGGCTTATCCACACTAATGATATAAAAAAGGAATGCTATTTATTTTTGTTTGTAGTCTTAAACTCAAAAAATGCTGCACAATTTTTAAAATTAATTTTACTGTTAGATACGTTAGTTACATTATTCCGGAGAAAATGGTCCACTAATCTATACTAATATTATAAAGAGGAAAGATTTGTACCTATTTTTGTATGTTTTAATGAATAGGCTCAAAAAGTACGGGGCCGATTTAAAAAAATCTTTCACCAATAGAATGCTACATTCTTCCAATTTGTCATAGGCTACAAAATTAGGGATCCTTGGTAAAATTTGAAAAAATTCAACAGAAAAACGGGCAAAAATTCTTTAAGGCGAAACGAAGTTCGCCGGGACCGCTAGTTTTAAATAAAGACGTTGATGCATCAAAACTCGGACTTTAAAAACTTACTATCATTGGAATCCCTACTAATATTATAAATGCGAATAAATAAATAAAGCCCTTAAATATGTCGTAATTTCAAAATATTGTATTCCTGCAAATGGAGCGTGAAGAAACATCTTGCGGGCCAGTATGGCGATGCTAACGGATAGGATATTTTGATATCAAATCCGTTGTCATCGCGATGTGGGTTCCTCTCTTGCTTACCATCAGGCTGGGAGGAGCCAATATACTGCGCTACTATAAAAAAAATATAGTAATTCTTGAAAGAAAGAAAGAAACATTTATTACTTGAAGAATATCTTGAATTGGGTGAATTTAAAAGTTTAAATAGATACCTATAAAAATGAATCGCTGAATCTGTCGCTTAATGCATATCATTCAATTTTCTTAAAATTTAATTTCGTTGACATCATGATAAATCATGATGAAAGATTGCATATCTTTTATTTTACAAAATGACATTGATATTGTTAAAAATATCTATTATGGACATAAAATGTATATTTGTGAATTATGTATAATTATGAATTAGGTATAATAGATTTCTTTCTTTTTTTTTTAATCTAAACCAAAATGTAGGTTACTACTTCGTGCAGTTGTTTGATGAATTTAATTTACATAATAAATACTTACAAATTATGGGGAGATAAAGTAGTCATGCTCACTAAAATGTCACTGGGGTGGTGGCGCTATGTGGCGGGTCGTTACATTCCCTACAATATGGTTGAGTGAAGCGATGGCTGGCACATACGTCATGCTTGTGAACAGGTGCCACCTTTGGGGACTGGTCTGCTCCAGCTTACCTCTCGAAAGTAAAAACTTACTTGAGTAGTTATTTGTTTCATCATTCATCAAAACCAAAACTATATGACTTGGTCCAAAGTGAGCTACACATAGCAATAAGTTAGATACTGATACTGTAAATAATCTGCTGAGTGTCTTACCGGTGTCTTCTCGGTAGATATAGGTTCCGAACCGGAAGTAGAATCACTTTGCATTGTATTCAATGACGATTCAAAAGTGTTAGATGTAACCTACTTGAATAAAGAAATATTTGAGTTTGAGTTTGAGAGTTTGAGTTTCAGTTTGATCTAGAGAACAGCTAAACCGATTTCACTATTAATTTTTTTTAGAATATTCCTTGAAGTGGTTTGGTTTACGTAGAAACAAAATAAAAATAAAAAGTTTGAATTTACCAGGATAATGCACGTGCCGCTTAATTACCGGAAAATATTGTTGCCTAAGAATAGATTTCAAAAATAAAATAAAATATTTTCATTTCTATACACTACATTTCTTATTACACTAAAGTATGAATAATAATGATTAAAAATAAAAAACAAACTCCGCCATGACAGTGTTGTACACTGCCGTGACCAGGATTCGAACCTGGGTTACTACGGCCACAACGTAGGGTCCTAACCACTAGACGATCACGGCTATCGGAGCGGTGGAGGAGGCGGCGAAATTACAGTACGCTTGCCTCGACGCGGGCGCGTGACGTCACCCGATTACGGTAACAGATTTATTTTGTGTCTTTTATTTTGTCAATCGACTTTGATTGTTTGTTTTTTTTTGCGACGACAGTTACGTTAACAATTGACTCCATATTTTAATTTTTTTAACTGATACTGCATCTTATTCGTAATAAAACAAAAATAGTAATACTTAAAAATCCGCTAGATGACACTATGTGAGCGTGAGGTCCACTTCTACATGATTGGTTATTTTTGACATGATGTGTCGCCATGTCATGTTAATCACCAATCACGAAGCAGTACGACCTCACGACATCTGGTGGATTTTTCATGCGCGGTAGTCCCCTTTTTGTATACGAAATATCTTTTAGTAATTCGGTAAATTTTTTACTGACTATCTGCTCAGATATGAATAAAGCAATGAATGTTCCGATATTAATCATAACTTGTACTTGTAATTTATGGAAGGTATCAACATATAAAAGTGTACAGAAGTGTTTGGTCAGTTTTTCTGCTCCAATATATCTGACGGCAGGCTGTAAATACGGTCAAAAGCACATCAGATTGCACATTTTAAACTTTATACCTACCGCCCTTATATTGTGGACAGCCATACTAATATCATAAATGCGAAAGTAAGTCTGTCTGTCTGTCCGGCTTTCACGCCTAAACCACTGAACCGATTTTAATAAAATATGAGTATATGTTGAACCTCTAGAACGGAGATAGGCTACTTTTTGTTTTGAAAATAAGAGGGGATGGGGGTAATAGCGCCCTTGAAAGTTTATACGGGATTTTTTTTTCTTTTAGGAATATAAAATTTGGCACAATATATATGGCTCGAAACTTGGATTAAAATAGGGACTACTTTTTGTTTCAAATATTAGGAGAGATGGGGGTAAACCCGACTATGGAAGAATGTAGTTCACGCGAACGAAGACGCGGGCACAGCTGGTAAGAACTAAAATGAAACTGGAAGTATTATATATTTACCTTGATGCGCCATTCACCGTACAATAAAAAATATGTACTTACAAAATTCCTACAAGAAACAATTACCTTGTCAAAGACAGAAATTCTAATCCATTACCGTGCTCAAACAAAACTAATTACAACAGGAAACAAATCCGTTACCCAAACAGGGGCAAAGCACCGAGCAATTACTCGATCGACTGACCAAAAATAGTGTCCCCGGGAGTCGGGAAAATTGTCCCCCAATTTGGGACAATCTTTGACACGTGTCAGAAAAAACTATGGGAAATTGTGCGGTTAGAAAACAGTACGTAATTGGTTTCGCTTTTGATGTTTAATTCAGGATAAATGGTTTGTTGTGGAAGTCGGTGACTTGATAGTACAAATGTTTTATAAGCACCGAATAGTAACTCCAGGGAGGGCTAATATCAAAAACGAATAGCAAGTAAGTAAAGCTAAAATTTTAATTCTCACATCGCAACCGACAGACTTAGATGCGATTAAAACGCTTTAAAAAAATTCAAAATACTATTTTTTGCAAATCAAAAACTACTCCTGAGAATGAGAATGACAAAAATTTTTATAGCATCAGTAATATTTCAGTTCATTTAAATGTTTTATATATCGTTTATATTTAACATGTAAAGATACATGAGCAGCAAAAACCAAAACATTCGTTGGTTCGGTCCCTTTTTTATGTAAGGAAAGAAATAAAAGAAAAAAATACTTTTAAGAAATACCAATTAAAAAAATATACTTATCTAACTCACACACAGTACATTTATATGATCGTTTGAGTTCCGTCTTAGCAAATGCTGCTATGGCATTATTTCTTACACCGTAAAAGCCAAGAAACAAATCTAGTCTCGCAAAATTTATATAGAAAACTTTCCATTCGGAGTGGTAAAAAGTAGATTTTATTTTTGTCATAGAACCCTCCTTTTTATTTTAGAGACCTGATAAATTTCCCCGGTCCCCCGGTTACGAGTTGTGGACCTCATTTTTTTGTCCACGCCAAACACCCGTCGTTAAGGCATTAGATAAGCAAATTTTGGATTGCGATGGAATGGTTCTAAGCTACCTCCTAATCAATTTTCAGCCGTTCTTCTATACATCTATACAAATATTATAAAGAGGAAAGGTTTGATTTTTTGTTTGTTTGTTTGTTTGTATGAATTGAATAGGCTCCGAAACTACTTGGCAGATTTGAAAAATTCTTTCACCGGTGGGAAGCTACACTATCTACGGGTGACATAGGCTATATGATATTTTCAAAAAAATTAGGGATCCTTACTAAAACTTCAATAATGTAATTAAAGGTGACCTGAAAAAATCCTTACTTCGCGTGCGCTGCGAAAACTATTGATGATAGAACAAAGTCATGCACTACGACTTTGCAGAACTCATCATTATCTACAAAAATTGTCGGGATAGCATATGACTAAATATTATAGTTATGTAACAATAAGCGGTTTTTTAATCTAAAAAATTTATTAATATGCCGCCTCTTTTAAAGGCTCTTTATTTGTACCTTGGTATTAATCCTTATCAAAATAAATTACTTTATATTCAAGATAGCTTCAATACCTTTATATAACTTTTTGAATTATTCAATTCAGACATTTAATTCGAAAGATATCATGAGTTTAATAATGCAATTATTAGAAAAAAGTCGCTTGGTTGCCGCTCACCGCGCTCAGCTAGCCAGCATGCGATGTAGGCTCCAAGCGTCACTGGGGTAAGGGAGGAGTCAATTGCAATATTTATATGTATAATACGTACATATTTTAGTACCTATTGCACCCGTGCGAAGCCGGGGCGGGTCGCTAGTGAGTTATAAATAGTGTAACTAACACGGCTTTGTTTTATCGCGACTTCTCTCGCGTGGACTACATCCTTTCATGGTCAGTTTTACCCCTATCTCCCCTAATATTTGAAACAAAAAGTAGTCTATATTAAAATCCAAGTTTCGTGCTATATTTGTGCCAAATTTCATATCTCTAACTTAAAAAATAATTATTTTCCCATATAAACTTTCAAAGGTGGTTTACACCCACCCAACCCTTATTTTCTAACAAAAAGTAGCCTATGTCCGTTTTTGAGATTCAACGTATACTTGTACCAAATTTTATCAAAATCGGTTGAGTGGTTTAAGCAAGAAAGCGTAACAGACAGACAGTGTTACTTTCGCATTTATATTATTAGTAGGGATTTTGAGCATTACTTTTAAATACTGCCTCAGAAGGGAATTTGCTCACCAAAACTGCATCTTTGGTGTAGTAGCTAAGGCCGGCACCCAAATGCCCGGAAGGTATCGGCGTCGATTCCAGGTTAGGTCAATTGGGATTTTTACACCACACATAATTTTAAAGTATCAATACTGTAAAAGACAATGTTATATGTTACATCGAACATTCATTTCGTTGTAAATTATCTTTCAAAATGTATTTGAAATAGCTTCGAATTATTAAGAGTCAGTGCGTTGGCAACTCGGTTACAATATTTACGATTCGTAATGTGTCAAAAATGACTCCGTGTTTCTTCAACCGACTACGAGCCGTTAATTCTAATTTCAAATTTACTTTCCATATTAGATGTCATCAGTCGTCGGTCAGTCGTTTTTAGCCTACGCCTCGTATAATTGATTACTTTCCGTAACTAGAGTGGATCGTTTCTCAAGTATTGGTACTGGGCATTCGAGGTTAATTTTGGTTCAAATATTTCTTGCAGTCTAAAAAAGATATTAATACCTATTATGTTTTCTGCTGTAACATAACATAAATTTTATCTATTCAGTCGCCAACGTCCATACCACGTTGAAAACACCGGTTCTCGTCCGATCACCGAAGTTAAGCAACGTCGGGCGCGGTCAGTACTTGGATGGGTGACCGCCTGGGAACACCGCGTGACGTTGGCTTTTTGCTTTTTATTTATGTTGTAAAATTAAATTTAATAAAGTTGTTTCCTTACGTAATATGTATAACGGATATTATGATTAATTTTATTTCAATGTAAAATTAATCTCCGTTAACCCTATCACCGCCGGTAGCAGACAGAATACCGATACCGTAACAAATTTATCGCTACTAATGACATTTCTATGACGTATGAACGACACTGGTATGCTAACGATGACATCTAATCGATGAATGTCAAATCAGACGTATCGAATCCTTATCGTCACGGAGTACAATTAGCGTTTGTATTATTATACGGACAGTAATCCATCATTTAGTTGCATTTAATTTTATGAATTCCAACTATACATAGAAAAGTTTTATTGATTACTTGAATTTAGACAAGGTATTTTTTCGGTGTCATTATAATATTGTTATTTGGTGTCATTATATTTAAAAAATCTGTGTTTTAATGATCATTGTCTTAAACTTCAATTTAAAAAACGATTTTATCAGTAAGTAATGACAATCTAAATATGAGTTGAGTAATTATCAATCTGGATTTTTATTAAAAACTATCACTTATAAGTTATAACATAATAATATTTAGTAACTTTTTTTACAAAATTTACAATTGAAAACAGTAGGCGATAAAAAGTTCTATAAAAATTTTAACAATATTCAAAGATAGGAAACATTTAAAATGACAAAGCTAGGCACTTGTGTAATTTAAAGAGTATAATTTAAAGATACAGACTAAGCTTCAGTTGCAATTAGATAATTATAAAGGTTTTTGAAGATTTAACGGATCCGTTTTTTTTAAAACAGACAATTTAAATTGGTACAAATCTAAGAAAACAGTAAGACTACACTACCCGAAAACGAAATATTTCAGATCTGACGACGAATAGCAATTTTTAATTCTCAATATCGCAACAAACTCACTTCAAATGCAAATAAAGCGTTATCACAAAACAAAATATTATTTTTCCAAACAAAAACCACGTGTTTATTCGCAAAATTTTGGTTAATCTTGAAAATCAAAACCTTTCGTTTGTTCGTTTCAATTTTTGGGAAAAGGTAGACCCCCAGAAGTTGATATCTTACAGAAGACCGCAGCCAAATAACAATCACTTCGGTGTTGTTGTGTTCCTGCGTGTGAGTAAGGTTTCTAGAGCTCCTGGGGGTAGTACATTAGTAGCAGAAGTCAAGCCTTCAAGGTAAGGGCGACAAGTCAACAGTTATTATTGTACTTGTCGCTCTTAAGCTACGACCATTACCACTTAACATCAGGTGGGATGAGGTCAATCTTTAAGTGAAATATAAAAAAATCTGAATGCTTTAAATCTTGGAGCCCCTGGTAATAAGATATTCAAAGAGCTTATCAATTTAAATTAGCGCTATGGTTTGCAGCTCACTCTTGGTCATCGGGACACAAACCATGCGGGCGCATTATGCGTCTTGCGACCGATCGATCAACATCAGAGCGCAACTCATCTGCATATTAATTCGCCCTGTGCCCTTGTTAATCAGGGGATATTTTAAAGTAGGACGAGTGTACAGTGAGATTCTTTTTTTTTATTTTTTTTTACTAATTTTTGTAGATGAAACATAAGAACTAAGTGCTCGTGCTGTTCGATATTTGATTAGAAAGAAATGAATATTATCCCGAAAGGTACTTTTTTATTTTCTCCGTTTCTATCTAATTTTTAATTTATTTATTAGGACACAAAATCAATACACAGACATAAAAGTGACACGAACAAATAATAGGTACAGTAAAAGTATAATAACAAAAAAAGAAAAAAACATAGTGATTGCGTACTAACAAGTTTCCCCAGCATTGAGCTGCTACGACGAAAAAGAAGTTATTTTAAAAATACCTCAAAAATGTTCGTTTATTTTTACCGTTTATATTTATTTAAATATGTTTGAATGTTCTTTTTGAGATATTTTTAATAAATTTAAATTATCAATGAAGATAAATTTATACCTAAAGGGTAAAATGTATAAAATGTCTAAACGATGTAATAATAAATACAATTTCTGATATATTAATCTTGGATAATTGTCATTATGTTATCAACTCCTTTTTTATGTTAGTACTTTCTTTAAGATTGTTAACCCATTCGAATAGTTTTTACTACTTTGTAACATTATCTTCAGTATTTTATTACTCTGCATTTTATTTTTATGCCATGAAAATAAAAATCTTTATTTTCCAATAAATTGATTTTTATGTCAAACGTCTATTACCTATGTGGTTTTGAGTACATTTCAACAAAACAATCCTAGAACCTTTCAATCTAAACTGAAAAGGATTTTTTTTATTTATGTAATAGAAATATCGGATGAACTGTACTTACATTATTACGCCTAGGTGCTTAGTTAGCCGATTCACAAATAAGCCATGCGGGCAATTAAGTTCAATAATTCTAATAATCGCATGCAAATTTTACCATCACTTATTGAATTTATTTGAGAGCCATTAAAATCAATTAGATAAAATCTATGAAATCTACTTGCTAAAGTTTACACAACACGGGAGTAAATTTAGTAAAAAACAGTGATTATTCTAATACTAGCCGTCATATCGGGATAAAATGTATCCTAAGGTATCTTTTTTCAATAAAGAGTAACAAACATCTATACATTGTTACAAGCTTTGGCTTATCTATACTAATATTATAAAGAGGAAAGATTTGTACCTATTTTTGTATGTTTGTATGTTTGTAATAAATAGGCTCAAAAAGTACTGGGCCGATTTAAAAAAATCTTTCACCAATAGAATGCTACATTCTTCCAATTTGACATAGGCTACAAAATTAGGGATCCTTGGTAAAATTTGAAAAGTTTCAACAGAAAAGCGGGAAAAATTATCTAAGGCGAAACGAAGTTCGCCGGGAACGCTATATGATATAAATAGGTTAATATCTACTGTATGGAACATTGGTTAACGATTTGCTCAAAAAGTTTTATGCTAAATAACATATACTAACAAGAAATGGTTTTTTTTAAATTTGACAATTTTGTTGATCCGATTTGTATATTTCAAATTGGAGTTTGTGTATCTTTGCCGTGTAAACTACATCAGGCGTTACGCAAAAAATCAAATCTACTAGATATTGAAAATATGTCCTGTCTCTTGTAGCTTATTTTAAACGATACAAATTATAGATTGATTGCTTAGATGTATTCTTAACCCGTTAATGATCATTAAATAAATTAAATTTGATTTAATTTGTTTAATATTCTCGTCTATATGACTAGTATATTCAACAAAGCTATTCACAGAAACCATATTTCAAATTTATTATTTTGTCATTTATGAAGTAGGTAAGTCGTCCCCATTCACAAAGCTACGCAATAATCTTAGGCTTGTTCTTTTAACAAAATCTTAGCTTCTTCAACCCGTAAATACAATATAACTGCGTCTTCTAATCCCTAATCCTGTCATTATTTCTCCAGCACGCAATCAGTCTTTTTGAAAGCAAAATCACGCCCATCAGTCAGGAAGACCCGGATAAAATTAAATATGCATAGAGAGGGTTAACGTTTGGTCAGATTCGCCACGCTTTCGGTATTAATATCTTGATCCATCAGTTGTTGACGGGTTAAGATGAATCAGCTAGTCGCGAAAGGGTTAGATGTATTGGTGTTCAAAGTTTTGGGGCTTCTTTTGTTAAAGGGAGATTTATTGTAATAATTTGTTTGCGTTGATGTAACCTGTGCTAATATACTCTAAAGTATGTTTACTGTAAATTGAACCTTATGCTAACGTTATTAAAGTTTTTGTAGTATGTGCAAAAAAATAGTTTGAAAGAAACAATGAAGTAACTAATAGCAAAGATAACAGCACGTCAAGGGAAACACTTAGTTTGACTTTAGTTCTTATCGCCGTGATATAAGGTCGATTTAAAGTTTAAGTCCGTTCATTATATTTGAGAAACTATAATACTCATTTAGAAATTTGATGATATATTTTCTAAATATATAAAAGGAGAAATTGACTGACTGACTGACTGACACGTAAACGCACAGCCTAAACGGCTAAACGCAGGAAATTTCCCCGGGAACGGAAATTAGCAGGAAAATCATCTTGTATGAAAAATCTAAACCGCTTAAGATAAACGCTTGAAATTTGGCATGCAGGTACCTTAGTAAACTTAAAGCTTAGTTGCATCAGGATTTTGCAAAATTCCCACGGGAATGGGAGTTAGCGGGAAAAACCGAAAAACCCTGAAGTCCACGCGAACGAAGTCGTGGGCACAGCTAGGATATTATGTGAATGTTCGTAGTGTAGGTACTTGGATTATTTCTAAATTACGAAACTTAAAAACCTTTGCATTATGACAATTTAATAAATTGTATGTGTGTTTATTTTATAGACTGTATCTGTAAATTGTTTTCAAACATAGTGTAATTGATAAAGAAAAAATCTAATTAAATATATAGTAAAAAAACCAGTACAATTGCATTACATTTGAGAACCAGGGTCCTGTAACGATTTATCCTACGTCACAGACAAAGGGTTAGGTTACCATTAATTAACGATTTTGTTCGCGATTTCTGGGGAGAGTCGTTTTAATTACCAGTGTAGCGTTTTATTTTGGTACTTAATGAGAGTTTAAACTTATATAAGTTGCAAAATGATAAGTTACCCTAATGAGTTATTTTACTAGTTCAGGTTCTGGTTAGAAACTACTTTTTAATTTCATAACTTGTTTTAGAAAATAATTAAGTTTAATTATTTTTTATAGTTTATAATGCAAGGTAAATGTTAAAATCTAGTTTACAAAGTAACGGTTATCCATTTCCATGTAATTTTGGTTTTGACATATAGATAATTAGGTAAAATTTACTTCGCAGTTTCGAGAAATGCATTTATAACCAAAATAAGGTACTAGAAATACATTTCTATTCTAAAAAAATTGCAAATATTATTATTTTACGACTATTAAAATATAATTATGTTCAATCTCCAAATCTAAATTTTACAAATATCATCATATTTTCCTACCAGTTTCATTGTTATGTCATAAATAAAGCCAAACCTGATTTTTTAATTGAAAATAGTATTCATTATTAACCGTAACAGCAAAATAATACATTTTATTAAAACCGTGAAAACGAACACGACAGTCAAAGTCTCAAAAAATGTCATCAATTCACCGAAAGTTAAAAAAAATCTATACAAAACTGTGACGGCATGAAACCCAACCCACCCACATAGATTAATGACGTCCCACCAACAATAGCGTAGGCTCTGATCCCTTTTCGATTTAACAGCAATTAAAAAGTTTCACAGAGCATCGAAAGAGTTAACTTCATTTGCTTGTAATGAGTCTGTATCATGGGAATTTAACGATTTTTTTGTATGCCAATTCGTAATCTTTATGAAATAAAGGCTAACATTTATATTAAAAAAACTTTTTGCAAACACAACAGTGTAAAAGTATTGAATCTTTTTTATAATAAAACACTCAAGTGTTGATAAACTAAATGAGTTTGCAATTTTTTGTAAAAAAAAAACTGCTGAGTTTTTTGACAGTACCTATCTTCTCAGTAGTTTATTTTTAATAGTATCTTCTTAGTTGTTTATTAGTAATCATCTTCTAAGTAGGTTCCGAACCGAAGGTTGCTTCATTTGGTGTATAAAGCATGTCCCTGAATGGGACCTCTTTTTTATGTCGTTTTTATACTTTTTTATACGTTCTGTTTTTTGATAAGTTTTATTTTTGTCGTCTTGAATACGTCATTATAGCACGTCACAGAAAACAACCGGGTTTTATTTAATAATTATTTAAATACGATAAACCCAGGTACGTTCGATAATAAGTGGTAAAGAGGCAATTAATAAGTCTTACTGCTTGGACCTATATGTATGCATTAGAATATATTGACTATTGATTAAGCACTGTTTTCTTCCAATCAAAATTTATAAAATATTTATTAATCTATTTTCATAATTATGTACCAAAGCGGCACAATATATTTTTTCTTGCTTGAACTGTAAATTAAAAACAGCTAAAAAGAATTAGTAACCGCAATCGTCCCCTCGCGCACAGATCTTAACTTTTTCGATTCACAAATTAATTCTTATTTGGTAGACGGGCACAATGGGCCCCCTTAATCGATTTAGCACGGTCCGCTGAGATGCCATCGCGGTTAAGGGTTAAGATGTGAAAGAAGTGAATACATAGTTGCTACTTGCGATTATTTATTTAAATAAATATATAAATATTGGACGAAATCGTCGCGCCATCTCTAAGGTCTTAGGTGCAATCCCCGGTCGGGTCGAAAGGGGAAACAATCTATTCTATATCGTCTCGGGTCTGGGTGTTGTGGTACCATCGTTGATTCTGATTTCTCTAACACAAGTTCTTAAGTTACTTACCACAGAATCAGAGCAATGTATGTGATGTTGTTTAATATTTATTTATTATGAACTGGTTTATTTACAGTCGTAAGTCTGTGACGATCTGACTTGTACAGCGACAGCACATTAAGGTAAACACTTGCAGTTCAATATTAGTTCTTATTCCTACGTAATAAGGGCGATGTTAAATCCAAACTGAGTCTGACGTGTTTTTCATCGTACCTTCAGTTAAGGGTCGCGGTCGGTTTGAAGGTACAACGGATTCGTAATGGAACCGAATTGAATTTGTCTCTAATTCTATAGAAGACTTTTTCTGCGGAGAATCTCTTTCATTAACCCTGCAGGTAATTTAATTGGAGTTTTTATTCGGAGAATGCTGGTTGGGGTTCGTCGGACCGAAGTATGACTTAATTATAGGTTTGTGTTTATATTTTTGTTTTAGAAACTTCTCTAAAATAAAAGTGGTTTAGAAAATCAGTTTTTAATTTTAATAATAAAAATTTTATCTATTGAGTAGTACTAAATTATTCTTACTTAGCTCTTTCCAATCGTGTTGGATACGGATATCTATCCTAATATTCTGCCAGCCTTATTTTCACTACATCGTTTAATTGACACGATATTTGTAACCCTAAAATAAAAATGTTAATGTTTGCAATAAAATAAAATAAATAAATAAATAAAAATAAAAAAGCCTTTTATTATTTCCAGTAAATTTTACATTTCTTAAAATCTATTCATGTGTTAGTTTTAATTTGTTTATTTCTATGTTACTTATTGTTCTCTCATTTAAGTTGTTTTTTTTTTTTCTTTTTTTTTTTATTTAATCTACCGGAACCCCAGAATGGGTGAAGGCCTCCTCCAGTGTTGCCCATTTAGTTCTGTCTTTCGCTACTTGTTTCCAGTTTAGACCAGCTATTGTTGTAATGTCATCTTCCCATCTTGTAATAGGTCTACCTCTCATTCTTTTGCCTGGTGGCCCGTTCCAGAATGTTACTTTCTTGGTCCATCTTTGATCTGTTAGCCGCGCAATGTGTCCTGCCCACTTCCATTTCAATTTTTGTGCGTACCTCAGAGCGTCTGTTGCTTTAGTTATTTTTCTTATTTTAGTGTGTGGTATTTTATGCAGCTTTCTTATATTTAGCATACTTCGTTCGAGTCCTCTCTGACAGACGTTTATATTTTTTCAAAAAAATAAAAATACAAAAAGATTCCTTCGAGCCGGATTTGAACCAGCGACCTATGGATTTCAATTAGATACCAGCTACAGTCCACCGCTCTACCAACTGAGCTATCGAAGGCTTACGAAGAACGGTGAAATTACAGATGCCAAGCTCGGCGTGGCCAATTTATGACGCACTTGCTGTGAATGATAAACTTTATCACACAAAGTATGTCAGTAGATCAGTGTTGATAAAATATTGTTGAAATAGTTTTACAAAGAATCAAAATGTAAACTTTCGTATCGTATTTTATTATTACCTACTCAATACTTGTTTCAAGTTTGTTGGAATACTGTTTTTATTAAATGTTCAAGAAAGTTTAAATAAATAATAGTAACTATGAATCTTATTTTAATAAGGTTTTTTTAATACAAAACAAAATAAAAACTTACATAATAAAGCATACCGATATTTTATTTTACTTTTTAATTCAATTACATCCAACTCTAACAAACACACTTAGAAAATGCGAGAAATTCCATGTTAACTCACATTTCTCTTATCTTATTATTTTATTGCATCATTTAGATAACACATTCTGTAGCAATTTTCGTCAGGTAAGAATTGCTTTTAAGAAAAAAAAATTAAAATCCATTACTTAATCAATTCACTGTTTCTACTGTACCTACACTTTTCATTAATTCTCTTCTTCCCGTTTCTTCTCGACATCATCAACATTCCGAACTTGGCGGTAGAATACTGGAGTTGTGCTGACGATTCATCATAAGTATTTTTGTAAAGCTTACATGAACAAGGATTTCTTCTATACTATTCTTAGCATTTTAGTAAATGTTTTTTTCGCATTACACAACTAAGTATTTTTTTTATTTCAAAGAAACAGAAAAATTTAATCTCCCCTTGCGGATTTCTTGTATTTTGATTCCTTAAAGTATTAAAGGTTTGCTAGTGCGGTGTGCTTTACTATATTAATTGTAAAAATCGACTTAGTATTAAAAAAAAACAAAATGGCGTCGCTTAATATAACGACATCGCGCAATCAGCGTCTGTCGCGAGACGCGTCGAATATTTCACCGCGCCGACCACTCAATTATCTGACAGGGATCACTACCAATCAGCGAGGGAGACAAGAGATGGGGAAAATAGGAACGAGATATACTGGAAGGAATAAGTTAGGTACAAACTTATTATTTTTTTTTTAAAGATCCATGGGTATTTGGAAGTAAGTATTTATAGCAAAATGCATAGCTTCTACAGTTAATTATTTATTTGCTATGTTCGTAATAGTTAGTAAGTAGGAAAAAATAAGGGATTCACCAAGATTCACGCGTACGGAGCAGCCGGGCCGCTAGTTTTTAATATTATTTTTTTACTTTTTCGTAAGTTATTAACACTGTTTCAAATCATATAAACGTGTCTGATTGGGTGTTTGATTTTATTTACACAATACCATTAAATAAACAACAGCAAAAATTACTAAATGGATTTGAAGGAAATTTGGTAGCCAGATAGAGCACAGTTCCAGTTTGGGTTTTAGTTACTTGATAAACCATGTAAGATACTACTGCTACTGAAATAATGCCAATGAAGTTGTGGACATCAGCCAACATGGTTATAATTTATATTGATGAATTAGTTACGTAATAAATGAATAAATAAAATCACAAACATACGATATTTACTTGTTCTATTAATTTTTATATACAGTCGTTTGCACTTATTAGTCCAAAAGACCTCTTCCAGAAAACTAACATCCCAACACTCACACCCGGAAACGCTCAAAGATGGCGGGCGGAATCTCGTCGCGCCTACTGTCATGCCGCCGGAAGTCCTCCGCCATTTGATAAATAGTTGTTCTTCACCAGTTTTTCTCATGCAAATGAGGGGTCGGATGACGGATGGCGTTTGTCACAATTTCCTCGGATGGATTTAATTTGAGAGCCTCTGGGGTGACTAATCTGGCTCCACGATTGCTGATTGCGCGGGAATGCAGAGCGCCATTTTGTTTTTTTTGCGGTCCGTTTTCGTTTTGCAAGTTTGAAATTGGAAGCTGTTTTGCGGAATGGAATGCAAATTTCTGTCTCGGGAGGAAACGGTGTGTTGTCTTTTGGCATATTTTCTTTTGCTTAGGTATTAAAGTGCTTGCCTTTTTTTGATACCTTTCGTATTTTGTTACAAATATACCGTATTAACGAAGTTGTACAAGCGCTAAAATTTTGCTCTTGCAAGTAGTGATTGTTAGACACTTAGGCTAATAGGGATTCTTGAATTTAAACCACTTCCGAGCACTCTTAGATATTAAAAAACATTTATGTTAAGGAATTAATTCGGAAAGTTAAGCTGTAGATGGTATGTCAGTATTGGATGGGTGGCCATTCCAACCGAATGTAGTACCATTTGTACATCTACCACTTTTTGCTATTTAGCCGTTAAACCTGATAGAGGTTATTGGCGTTATAATAATTAGTCTTTGCCCAAATTAATCAGCATTTTGTTCGTCATTACTTGCATCCGATTCTGAACATAAACCAAACTGACAATTAATATCCAAGTTTGCGTTATAGGAAGTAAAATAATTATGGCAAACTGAAAAAAAATATAACAAGTGAAACCATAATTCACTTCACCTATAGGTAACTTACCCACACCATAACTAACGTAGTAGGTGCAAATTAATATAGCTTATGCAGTTTTGATGACCACAATCCCATTACTAAATGCATGTAATGGTATATGACATGGCGTGCGCTCATAGGAAGTGGCGAAACGCATCTGCCACTGTTTGTTAGCATAATTGTGCACTCGCCGCAGAACATGCTAAAATCGGAGATAAATATTGATTAAAAATGTTTAAGGTTATAACAAACAATACATAATAAATTATGCCTTGCTTTTAAAATTACGATTATACATCGCACCCCTAGATAAAAACGCTATGGATTCTAACAGTTTGCATTGCACTACTAACAATGACGTTTTTGAATACCTAAATGTAGTAAGTTTAGCACATAAATGAAACTGAAACGCTGCGTTTGAGAATGTCTCGATAGATTTAAGATCTGTGATATGCATATTATTAAAATCATTTACGTTAATTCTAAAATAAATGTTTTTTTTAGTTCCTGAAGTTATAATCTAGATATGATTCCTCGCGTTTTAAGTGATAAATAAGGTGCTGATTTGTACAATAAAGTGCAATAGTGAATGTTCCAGTGTTAAGCCATTTTTCTCAACTTCAACTTGCTTCGAAACTGATTGTGCTTTGAAACAAGTTAGCATCAAACTCTCGTTGTCTATCTGATTGTATCTGTTCTCACCATAAACAGAGGTCGTCTTTGCTAAAAAAAGCACAATTTCCATCGAAAACAAAAAGTTTATTAAATTGCCGTAAATTCAACTGATTACTCTAAACATCATTGCAAAATTAACTTTTATAATTGTCTTAAGTCTCAGTCCTGTGGCCCTGTGGTTGTATCTGATTTCTGTGTAATTGCTTGACTTACCAACCACAGGCTTAGAACAATTTGCATGATATAAATTTTAAGACTTTCGCGTTCCATTTTAATCATTTAAAATAATTTAACGGTTGAGTCAGTTCGTGACCACGGTTAGTGCAACCTAACTGAAACGTCGGGCAGTAAGTAGTTCGTATTAACTAGGTACTAAATAAAAATGGTGTCGCGTTTTGACCCGTTAAATTATTTTAAATGTTTAATTTGCGTGATTTTGTTCAATCACACAAAAAATACAAATCTTTCCTCTTTACAATAGTGTACTTTTGTAAAGAGGAAAGATTTGTATTTTTGTGGGTATGTTTGTAATGAATAAACTCAAAAAGTTCAGTGGGAATGTCAAAAATACTTTCACCATTGAAAAACTACATTTACCCTGAGTAACATAGGCTATTTTTGTTGCTAGAAAAGATAAGAAATTGTAAAAACTTAAGTAACGTAAAAATCGTATGTCCACCCGTGCGAAGCCGAGATTAACCGGTAGTAACATAAATATAGTTTACTTAAGAATTATGATTGCACAGACAAACGGACAGGTCAAACTTATAACAGCCACGTTTATGCGTCGTGATTTGAAAACAATTTGTACGTTTACCTTCCACTTACACAAAAAGGCATGTTTTATCTTCAATCCTCGCATGTACTGCGTAGACCATAACATAATCCACTTTCGTGATTATTCCTTCCTATCTCCACAGCCATTTGTAATTGTCTCCGAGGTGTGGTTATTTGCCAATAACAGTACATGCATTTCCGTTTTAATTACAAAGTCCATGTTAAATGCCAAGCGGCAGATGTTTGGGAGCCGGTAAAGTCGCTTGTGGACGGTAAAAAAATATTGAAAAGGTATAAGTCTGTCACAGAGTCTAGGTATAATTGAAGCGTATCTTTGTATTTACAGTTCATGGTTTAAAGACGTTAGATGTTGGGGTTCTGTATCGGATTTAAGGTGTCATGTTCTTAACCCATAAACAGGCAGTGGGAAAATAGTTACCACCTCAATTAGACTTTATGACCTTAACTTAAAGAGGAAAACCAATAAAAAAAATTCAACACTCCAGGCCTGGTTAAGGGTTAAAAGCAGTGTAGATCTACGCAACGCGTTGACGAGAATGATAGAGATTAGATAGGTGTAAGCTTTAATCGACACCAGATATTTTGTTTACATTCTTAAGCACTTTTAACAACAAACACTTTATTTTGTGATAATATCTAATGTGTTCCCCTACAACATTGCCTCTAAACCCATTAAGTAATTTTTGAGTGAAAAAGTAAATATCAACTAGATATTGAAATACTCATATTAAGAAATATTCATATAATACGAGTACATGTTCATCTAATCAAAATATATAAAAAAAATCTGCTTCAAACTTTTGAATAAGGAATATGGAACTTATTTGAAATGAGTTCATAAAGAATTAAAAAAACTACTTATATTAAAAAAAGCCTTCATTCGTTCACAACAGAACTCTAAAAGGAACGTACTGGTCGATATTCGCACGTGCAAAAGGTTAACTCGACAGATGTTAACCAAGCGGTAATGTTTAACTGACAGACCTTTATGCAATAAATAATGTATAACCGGTTATCTTTCTTTCATGTTTTTAAAGATCATGTAATTTTTTTGTTATTTGCTAAAAACTTAAGTGAAATAAAACACAAAATTTTGGTTTTGATACGTAGAAAAACAGATTATGGTACTTAATAAGTGTCTTTGTGATGTCAATAAATTTATTTTCTTTCTTCTCTTCTTTCTAATAACATTTTTACTGCCTGCGTATGTGCAGTGTGTAGCATTAAAAATATCAAAAGTATTTTAGATTGTCACTTTTAATGGGAACTAATAATTAAACTCTGATAAGCTTTTTTTTTAATATTTAATAATTCCAGAATACATATTATCATCAGCTACATATTTTTTTTACTAAAATCTACCTATTTTGGTTACGTTTAGTTAAAAGCACGTCAGATTACACACTTTGTACGTTGCACTTCAAGTTTTAGTGGTTTACTATTTTTTTTTTTATATTACACTTCAAGGTTGACCTCATCCCACCTGATGTTAAGTGGTAATAAGGTCCTAGCTTAAGGGTGACAAGTACAGCATAATAAATATGTTACTGGACTTGTCAACTTTACCTTGAAGGCTTGACCCCTGATACTAATGTAGCACCCCCCAGGAGCTCTGGAAACCTAACTCACACGCAGAAACACAACAACACCGAAGTGATTGTTATTTGGCTGCGGTCTTCTGCAAGGTAGAGGTATTTTACCAGTCGGGCTGCTCTAGTTCTAGCGATAAATCGCTCTGCCCTACCTCTCTTCAATTTAATCAATTCTCAGTAATTAAACTGTAAAAGTGTAAAAAAAGTTCAAACGGAATCACCCTTAAAAACTAAAAGGTCAACGTTTGCAAAAACTGACCACGCGCCGTCTGACCTTAAGGACAAGATGAGTCATGGGCCACCCTTCGTGTCTTACCGACCGTGAATACACCTGGTCACCCTAGCTCACAAAGTACGAACGAAATTCAACCCCACTTCTTGTGGTATAGAGTCTAAATTTGACAGTTTGCAATTCAAGATTTTCTTAGATTAATGTCAAAGAAAATATTGTTTTAATTACGGTATAATAGAGTTGAAAATGAGTTATCACAAAAGAACAGGTGTGTATGGGCTAATGTTGAATGGACGTTATGAATGTGGTTACTTGTGTGTTATGCGGGTGCAAAAAATGCGAAGACTGCAATTTTAATTGCCTTTTGGCTGTGGCTATAAAAGTTTTCAAAGAAATCTTAACAATCAATAAGTAGATATTGGGCATTAGCAAAAATACGTGTGTTATGAAAATTAGAAAAAACGACGGTACCACAACACCCAGACCCGTGACAATTGGCTACTTTCCACTAAGAACAAATCGGAAGGATAATAGTTTCTAATGATAAATTGAGATATTTAGATAAGGAAATACGAATTTCAAGAACATAAATATCAAAGATTATATATATTTTTAGAAAAGAAAATCCAATAACATAGGCATTAAGTCACGTGACTGAAAACGCCGAGCAGAAAGTCACAACGTCACAGCAGCCGATATGTCATATTTTAGGGGTGTCCACTCTGTACCACAGATTAATAATGAAAGTACTATGGATGTTTTCGATTTGAAAAATCGGAACACGAAGTCGATGATTTTTGAAACATCGTCTAAAACATCGATATTTTTGAGTATTGATTATTATTCATAATTTTATATTTCCATCGTGACGCTCAGTTCGCAACGGGCCGTGCAGCAGAAATCGTAATATTTTTCTTTCGTCCACCACCACCACCATACTTTAGTGGTGAAATAATTTATATTGGTAAGGATTAATAGCATGAAAATAAATGCGGTTTAATGTGGTCCAAAAAAATTCAAGATTTTTTAATAACAAAATGGTTGTTGTACCTCACTCGACTTATGTAGATAGGTTTAGTGTGTCGCGAACTTTTTTGTAGATAGTTATAAGATCTACAATTAATTTGAACATTTTATGATTCTATCTTTGATAGTTTAGGCAGAGTACGAAAAATAAGTAACCTTTCTGGTTGATTTTAAACCTTGTGTCCGAAAAACCCAAATATTTTACGGAACCCTATTTCTTTTCAAAATGAGTTTCGGATATTATCGATTATTTGTATTTGTGTACTATTTACGTAATTGACTAGCATATGCTCATAATAAGATTAAGTATTATTGAATGATCAGATATTAATAGTAACGTTTAGCGTATGTAACGTCAAATTTGACGCATGGGATGACAAAAAATCCATATTGTTGATTGTTTCGTACGATATTATATTTCACGCATAATTCGTATTTTACGCTACCGTACAGTACTCATAATTTCAAGTTTTCAGCCAATCGACAGGACGCTCTGAATATTAACGATTTTGACATATGTAAGATTGCGATAAAATTTATTTGCGTGGCGCACTGAAACCTGCTTTGGGTATTCAAAGGTGTCAATACCGGTAATTGAAACTAAATCGAGATTGAAGTCATATCTTGAGTAGTGTTAAAATTGATTTTGGTTCTGTGGTTGTCATGATTCAAAGTTTTTTTTTGTAATTTTAATACATTAAAAATAATTGTCAAATAAAATTAAGAATATCGAGATAAAACATCATAAGGCATCCATCGAACGAACTCGATATGACAATCTATGATCAATAACAGCTCTAATCTTGCTAGGGTGCATTGACGTCATTTTAGGCGCCATGACAGCTTAGAGCGTTTTCGTGGGAAATTTAAAGAGATTTTTTAAAATGAAAAATACATGTAGTAAATTTATATTTTTTTGTGAAATATAATTTTCCTGCGATGAAATGAGTATCAAGGTTTACAATTAACAAGATTTCAAAATTGGCTACTTGACAGTGTCAACAATAAAATATGAAAAGTGTTAGATACGTTAGCTTATTAGTTAAGTAATAATTTTACTTTTTTATTTTTTAATTAAAAGCATATTAAGTATTTTATTTTTGCAAAATAAAATTTACTTTTTTTATCTGTGGAACAAAAGAACCGAAACGGAAACCACCATTGCAATTCGGAAATGACAGCTGTCGGCGAAAATTATTTATTTTAATGTGGCGAAACAATTATTTTTTTACCGATTAAATTGAATTATTGTGTCTCTAATCGTATTAAGAATTTGTTGAAACATTTTCCGTTTATCTAAATTAAGTCGTTCCTATGCGTGTCGGTTCGTTGTCTAGGACGTTGACGTCATAATTGAAACAGTGACGAGACTTGGCGTTTTCGCGCGCTTTTTAAATGTGTTACACAAAATCTTATTTTTCTCTGGTTATTTACATTTTCCAGATAAATCGAATTGCTTGGGATATAAAATTAACGGGCGCACATTTTACAATACTTTTTCAAAAACTGTCAAGTAGCCAATTAGTTTCAATTAACAATGTTAGCTTGTTCAATTTACAATGTAAGCCTTTTGTTTGAGACAGCTTTTCTAAATAAAAAAATAATAAAGGTTCAAATAAAATCACATTTTTTTACATTTAACTATCTAGTTTGCATAAAGGCTAAAAAGTCATAAAAATTTAGCATTTTTAACTTTTCCATCTACGTGTTCAAAACTTAACCATAAATCATTTTTTTAAATGCCTGTTCTAAATGTATGACAGTGAGTGTCATAAAATGGTTCATTACGAAATTAAATGGGGTCGAATTAATTTTTCTCACACATTATATTGACCTATTTGGTCAGTGGACAATTCACCCCCATAATTATTATGCCGGAGACGCAATGCCCATTAAACGGGACGTGATGCAAAACAATTCTATCGGCCATCTTTCTACACACTCCAAGCAAAACGGAAGCCATATTAATAAACATCTATACTCAAAAAATGCAACCAAAAAATAGCAAGTTAAACCTTATTCACAGCCCCTTAAAGTCGTTATAAAAATGGAACTCCTAAATTTGAAATTGGAAACCACCACCAAACAAAATCCACTAAGCGATTCGAATCCGTATAACAAAAGCGTAGAGTTAAATTTTAAAAATAGAATATGAAAATAAAGTTTTGTCTACAACGAGGGTCCAGCAGAAGGCGTGCGAAGTCAATACGGTGATTTGCATATAAAAGGAGCGGGTAAGCGCGCGTGTGCCCGAGCCTTAATTGTCGGATGCTGGCGACTATCAATTGCGAAATTAAAAAAAAATGTCCAGTTCATTGCGTTCGAGCGGAATGAGAGCGGGTTTTTGGAATTTTAAACAAAGAAAGTCGTGGAGCAGCGGAGTCTTTTATTTTCATTTATTGAGACTAACTTTTTAACTAGAAATATTTTTTAACATTCAATTGAAAAGTAACCACATGTGAAACGTAGGAGTACATGAATCTCAATTAAATTATTTAACCAATTATTTTTTTATTGCGAAGACTAAATGACAGTATTAAATTAATTTTGTGTCAAATTCTGCCTAAGAAAAGATGCCCTAGCTGTAAGGTACTACTTAAGGTGCCTTAGCATTAAGTAAATAAGATATTCAATAAATAAATGGAAAGAGAAAAACGTAGCATATGTTATTCCTTATTACATCAGCCAATAAAAGTCCCGTCAAATCGGTCCGACCATTTTAGAGATTAGCCGGCCAAACGAAAATTGTAAAAAAAAATATGTTTTGGCGTATGTATGAATGTAATCAAAAGTGGTTATTTTAATATTAAAAACAGCACTTCAATTTTATTTAAAAACTAGTTGACCCGGCAAACGTTGTTTTGCCACTAAATAATTTTTAAGTAAGAAAAATGTTCAGGGTGGACAACCCTTATCACTAACGGGTATGAAAAATAGATGTTGGCCGATTCTCAGACCTACTCAATACGCTCACAAAATTTCATGAGAATCGGTCAAGCCGTTTCGGAGGAGTACGGGAACGAACATTGTGACACGAGAATTGTATATATAAGATATTGTTAAATAACTATAGTAATCTCATTTACCGTAAAATACACACCATCTTCTCAAAAAAAAAAAAACTTTCAAATACCGTCTCCATCGTCATCATAATCATCACGCATACTCCATACTCCGTAGGGTTATACTGCCCACGCTTTTGTCTTCAAATGACCCCAAACATTCCGGCCATTTTCCCATACAACCGCCCAAGATACGGGCCTGATTTGCGACCAGATTTGAATGCCCAAATTATTGTCAATTAAGACGGACATTATTTGTTTGTGTCCGTTCAGTAGGACATCTATTAACCCTTCAATGTGAGGCCCTTTAATAGGGTAAGGTGATCTTTAATTAACGCGTGAATGGGCTTGATTAACTAAATTATCGTTGCTGTTATTAGTAATTATTATATTTAGTTCCGTGTTTTCCACTGTTTGTTTGACCTTAGTGGGATTTTTTTATATATTTCAAGATGTCTGTTATTACACCATTAAATTATTAACAAAATTTGAAATAATGTGTATTTTGAGTCCCGAAGCATTTATTGTTTGTATTCAAACAAATTATTGCATTGTCTAAGAATAGGTACGTGTATTAATATTATTAAATATGTTCAAAATGTGTATGACATGACAACATTCAGCGTTCCTAAAAATCTACACCCAACAATAATATTCCAAGACATCCGCTATGATTCATATTGATAATACCGTCCATATTTACCCGAGCTCATTCGGCAGAACAGTCTGGAGACTGGTTCCGTGTACTCCCGGCAGCACATACCTAAGTGTCTGCATAAAGTTTACTCTCAAAATATTCTCTGGAGACACGTCTTTGGAATTGTGCACCCGCTACTACGGAGCTTCGTGTTTGAGTTGGCACCAGTTTTATTACAACTACTTTTAAGTAGGTACTTACTGGAATTAGATTTAAAAATTTTAATGGCTGTTTAAAAAATTTGTGTTCTGCGTAATAGGTATAATAACAATACTTTATCATTAATATAGATACATGATCACTTTATTTGTTTAATATAATGTGTTTGAATACTAAACATGATTGTAAATTTCCATGGAAGTTATCAATTCGTGCTTTTTGTGAATATTTTTTTCTACATAAAAAAGAAGAAAAGTAATTAATTTTAAGTTGATTTGATGAGATTTAGGTATTAATTTTATAAACAAAAATGTTACATTACAAATATATGTCTATTCATCCTGTATGTAAGTATATTTTTTAATATACATGCAAAAAAACTGAACAGGTTGGGATGAAATTCATTAGGAAATTAGATAATATGCTAGAGTAACATAGGGCATACTTTTATCGCGAAATAGAGCGGGCGAATTCGCGACCAAGTATAGGATAGTTTATTTTTTCTGTTTAACTACTTAAGTTTAAGTTTAAAAATAAGTTATTAATACGAAAGTAAGTACAAAAGAATAACATACATATTTTTAAATAAAAAAAAGAAAAAAGAAACTTTTAAAACGTTTTTACGACATGTTGCGTAGTGTTATACTTATTGAATCCATTTAAAAACCAATCTTTGACTAATTGTACGACATTAATACGAAAACAATAACAAAAATGCTTCCTGCAATATTTACTCAGCAAAAACGAATTTCTTCTTACGTCACTCTTACTTCTCTAACAATATGCACCGGCAGTTTTGCTAAAACAGCACAAAATTTAATACGAAAACTGTACGTCACTCAATGTATCACGCAAATTGACATCGATTGATGTCTCCCGTGTCTCCTTGGCTATTTCTTTTGCTCCCAATTCGTTCGTGCTGTTTTTGAATCTGCAAGAAATTCATAACTTGGAAGGTTTTTGTTTTGTTTATTCAGAGGTACTGTCGTCGACAGCAAATCAAGTTAAAAATTGCGGTTTGATATTAGTTCTTATGTGTAAGATATAAGGGCTGTACAAAGTACAATGTGTTAGCCTGATATGCTTTAGACTGTGCCCTTCGCTCATTTATTTTTGAAAAAGGATGTATGTATATTTATATTTTTTATGTCCTTCGCGGATAACTTCATCGTGTATAATGCCACGTTCCAATATTTAAAAAACAATCCGCTCTAATTACGGATAGTAATAAGTTTTACGAGGCGAAAGCTAAAAACAACCGACAGACGACTGATGACAGCAATTTTCATCAAAACGATTACAATAAGGTACATCCTGTATTAGTGCCTTAAGGAATAATTATAAAAATAATGAAGGTTTCAGAAAGTTTTTAATAGGTAATCATGCGCAGGTACACCACAGTGGAATGCTTTAGTTAGAGTAAGGAATCAGATTATATTTTCAAATGTGCATATCTCGATGTTTTTATTAGTGACCTTGCTTATTTTCTCCTGTACTTTTCGTATTTTATTATGAATTTATTTACAATCATTCTCATACTATCATTCGAGAGCCGATAGTAAGGGCTAGACTACTATTATCATATGTCCGCGCGAACCAGCGAAGCGTTTGTCTTTTTAGCGCATTTGTCCTCAGCATCTCGCTGAAAAAGGTTTAAAGAATTGGACTCCTTATATCATAGCGGGGAAAATATTCATGTTTGGTTAGGGATGGCAATGCGTAGATTAGCTAATTTAAAACAAAAATGTTTAAATATTTTTAATGTTAACAAATGTGTTGTATAATTAACCTTTTTTTTTTTTTTTCGAAGGGAATTGCATTGACGCACCGTACCGTCACCCGAGGGAGGTGACGGCGTGTGTGGGACTCCCTGCCCTTATGCGGGCAGGAATACCCACTAAAACCCCCCGGTGGACCTCATCGCCTTGATGGTGATGCCATGAGAACAGAAGACCTACCACAGCATCACCGGCTGTATAATTAACCTGGCTACTTGTTTTAAATGTTTCAAGAGGCCATTTATTTTAAGTTTACATTTAGTTTTAGTTACTTTTTATGTATATCATCATCACTCTTATACTGTACGAAGAATTGATGTTTGTTTGACTGTGGGACCAAACATACCTTTTTTTTTTTAATTAGCACAGTGCCTATATTAAAAGCTTCTGCCAGCCTGATGATAAGCAAGAGAGGAACCCAAATCGCGATAATACCGGATTTGATACCGTCATGCCATGGAGTCATGTCATCGAGTGGCGACCACGTACCGGACGACGCAGCGTGGGGCGGCCCCCAACACGATGGACTGACGACATCGTCAGATGTGCGGGGAGCCGCTGGATGCAGATAGCGCAGGACCGCGCGTTGTGGCGTTCTGTAGGGGGGGCCTATGTCCAGCAGTGGACAAAAAGAGGCTGATGGATGGATGGATGCCATATCCGCTAGCACCGCCATACTGGCCCGCGAGATGTTTCTTCATGCTCCTTTTGGAGGGATTCATGTCAAAGGAGGAAGGAAACACATGAGCCAGCAACGAGTTCCATTTCTTGAGGCTACGGGAAAGATATGAGTTATCAAAATTTTGGTTTGCGACGGAAAATTTTCCACGGTGAAGCGACGACATTGTATTAGATTTTATCACATACTTATTTTTCTTATTATAATTTATTAAACACTATGAAAATGCCAGTAAATGCTTGTAAAATCGAAAAACTTCCGAGTATTATATTAGCAAGGGAAAATTTTAACAGCCCTGATTATGTAAATCCCCAAAAAGGGGAAAACGTCTAAACTAAAAATTACAGCACTGAAGTAATCCGACAGATTTGCGCATAAATCATATCTTCCAAGCCAATCCGATATTTCGTTTCAATTTATTTACATATGCTCGTAATTCAAATATGCAAGTGAAAAATATGATAGGATACGATTTTGTTATTGTTTTTTTTTTCTTAAATTTCCGTTAGATCTGGTAAATAAATTATCTATGTTAAGCAACGAGAATAAGTTTTAATTAAGATGTTTAAAGAATGTGTTGCGTACTTAAAAATTGCAGAGCTTGCGTTTAAGCAATTTATTTTAATTACTAAAAAATATATTACTTAAAATAGTATTATTACAAATTCCCTAATAAAAACAGAATTGTGTTATTCGTTCAAGAGTTACGATACCACGGACAAACAAACAGACTGACACGACAAATTAAAAACACCCCGCAATGTTCGCGTAAGAGTTAAAAAAAAAATTAACATAATTAGCTCATGTTTTATTGATTGTAAATGTTCAATCAATAATTTTGGTACAAATAAATGAATACTTATATACGAGTACCTAAAGATTTTTAATAAAGAAATAAATGAAGTATTATAAATAAATAGAAAACCAAAGTACATACAGCAACCACATAGGACACGCATCAAAATTAACGCATACAATAATTACTATTGCAATTACCATCAACCCTAAAACCGTCTTCATTGCAATTAACAATGCACCTCTCAAACCCATCTCCCACCACACAACCAATCTTGCACCTTATCCCCAACCAAAAGAGTTCACAAAACTCTGCACAAAATTTTATATACAGGGTGTAACACAGTAGGGTGACCACCATTCAATCAGCATCGGGACATAATCATAAAGAGTCCGGAACGCGAGTCGTAAATTCCGGCTGCGTCCTCAATAACTGTCCGGTGTCCGGTATTGTCGCGATGTTATGACGAGGGTGCTGTAATTGATACGGGATTGTTGCGTTTTTTGCGTTTATGTACGAGTGGAGTGCTGTAGTTTTTGGATGTGATGTGTAGTTATTGGGCGGTTGGCAAGTGTGAGTAATGGAAAGAAGTAAGGGAGTATTTTTCGGGCGGTGTTCATAACTCTAGAGAGATTACTTTGGTTTAAATCGTGTTTTTTTTTTATAATGCACTCCAAGATTGACCTCATCCCACCTGATGTTAAGTGGTAATGAGTTCCTAGCTTAAGGGCGAAAAGTATAGCATAGTAAAACTGTTACTAGACTTGTCGCCCTTACCTTGAAGGCTTGACCCCTGCTACTAATGTAGCACCCCCCAAGAGCTCTGGAAACCTTACTCACACGCAGGAACAGAACAACACCGGAGTGATTGTTATTTGGCTGCGGTCTTCTGTAAGGTGGAGGTTTTTCAACAAAATTTAAGGAATTTAAAAAAATCTGTTCGAAGTGCTTTTCGTATAAAAACTTAATCGTATTCTACTAATATTATAATGCTTTAGGGTTTGTTGGTGTATTTGTTTGAAAGATCTTCGGTACAACATGTTTTTTTATAATTTGTCGAGAAAGGTGTTAGGCTTAATAACATCATGCAGGCCGCTAGTTTTAGATAAAGGTAGGAGTACTCGTTGCGCTATAGTGACTATGATTCGGAAACGACATCGGAAGTTAAGTTGTCACGTCTCGGTGTTGGATGGGTGAGCAGACATCAAAAAGACCACATGATAGAAACAAATTGCTTAAAACATATCGCTCTTCAAGATAGTAAGAAATGCGATCGTTCTACGCTCGGTTCAAATATTTGAAAATGATTCGTTTTAGTTACGAAGAGTAATGAATTATACGAGGCGTAGCCAAATACTACCGATGGACGACTGATGACAGCTGATATAGATAATAAATTTGAAATAGAATTAACGACTTGTAGTCGGTTGGAGAAAAACGGATAGTCATTTTTGGGACAGTACAAACCGTAAAATATTGGAACCAGGCATTGGTGATAAAACCATAAATTGTACGATAATTTGTCTGTAAAATCTATTTCTGTACATATCTGGTACAATAAAGAATATCTGTCAGTGTATATGCAAAAAAAGTTTTTTTGTTTTTTTTTTTTATATTGCACTTTAAGATTGACCTCATCCCACCTGGTGTTAAGTGGTAATGAGATCCTAGCTTAAGGGTGACAAGTACAGCATAATAAATCTGTTACTGGACTTGTCGCCCTTACCTTGAAGGCTTGACCCCTGCTACTAACGTAGCACCCCCCAGGAGCTCTGGAAACCTTACTCACACGCAGGAACACAACAACACAGAAGTGATTGTTATTTTGCTGCGGTTTTCTGTAAGGTGGAGATATTTCACCAGTCGGGCTGCTCCAGTTCGAGCAATAAATCGCTATGCCCTACCTCTCTTCAGTTCGCAAAATTAACCCTAAAATGTTGAGTAGATTACAAATATACGCGCCAAATCCATAATTACTGTCTCTCTCGAAATCCGAGCAGCTACTAAGGTATGCCGGATTATCGATACGTCAATTAGGCGCAATCGGACACTGATAGCGACGCGATCCTCTTAGCGAATACATCAGTAATTAATCCGAGGAATGCGCAAACTTTGCATTAAGTCGACTTAGCAAGGGTTAATTCTGACTATTAGTAATTCGGTTCCAATTGGAGTGATTAGATATTTCGTTGATGGTATTATACCACGATCGAAATAAATAAAGGTTATTATAAAAAAAAAACAGAAAGCAAATTTTGAGAATCAATAAGCAGGATAATACTAAGTACCAATAGCCTCTAAGTTTTAATCACAGCAGGAATCACAACTAAGGAAGGATGAAACATTTTAAAAAATATATAAATGAAAATGTATTGAATGTAGCCACATTTTTTTTTAGTTTTTTTGTTGCATACAAACATCAACTGTTGGCCCTTTCTTTGTTTACGTTGTTTAGAAAAGTATGCTTGATATTAAATCGTATCTTATCTACATTTATTACAAATTGCATCCTAATCTATTGGAGTTTTTCTGAGAAAGAGTAACATAGATAGACACATTAATATTTTCTTCATGTTGGTGCGGTTTAACCTTTGTAATTTTAGAAGGATTTGTATTATTTTTAAATTAAATAAGAAGATAATAAAATAAAATAAATAAATAAATGCGCCAGACAATCGCACCAATCACCTGGTCTCAAACTAAGGTTTTCCCTTTTACTATGAGTAGGTACCAGACGACGGATACTAACTGTGGGCGTCATCCCAGCACACCCAGACCCAAGTAAATTTAGAAAAGTTCGTTTTTCCAAATTGTCCCTACCGGAAATCGAACCCGGGACCTTTCGCGCTTTGACCGCCTACCTTCGCCACTGCGCCGCCGAGGTCGTCCTAATAATTAATACAAATATACTTGTATTTTTACGGTTCTGTCAGAGGTTACCACTGGATCCATGTAGGTTAAGTGTACGATTTAAGTGTAAATTATAACGTAGAACAATAGTCTTCCTTGAAAAAACTGTTCATCTTTCATACTTTTTTAATCCATTTTGACCATTTCTCATGATCAGTGTATACAGTTACCATGTACGTTTAATAGGAAACTAATCGGAGGTCACTAATTAGAATTTCGACTACCCAACCCCGAGCTTACGCCCGGTTCTAGCGAGCGAGCTTATAAGTCGTGTCAAATTAATTGGCGGCAAGATGGGGTTGAAATAATCTCTGGACGGTTGGAGGGTTAAGTCACAGTGCAAGAAAAGATATTTTCTTCTGTAGCTATAATATAATTTGACTCAATGGAAGCTAAGAGTAAAGAAACAGGTATGAGCCTGAAAGAGGCAACGAAAAAAAAGTATTATAAATACATAATTCGTTGAAAAATCATGGAGTGATATATAAATATAGCTGTTATGTAATAAGTTTGAAATAAAAAGAAGATATACGGGATGTTTGAAACAGGAATAGTAGCATATATTATTTAATAAATAAATTGTAAAATTTATTTTGAATAGACATTAATTCAACGTAACAACGATTTTCGTAATAAAGCTATGAAATGAGATACAAAGTAGAAAATACACGTTTAAGTATAAATTTTATATACCAATAATTATAAACAGCTTGTTAAATAAAAGTTACATGTGCTTGTAGTACAACCCTACTTGAGAAATTCTTCTGAAACATTTTCGTATCATCGCTTTCTTTGATCACAAACCTAAACTATCGCAAAACCAATCATAGCAACATCTTTATTGCTATTTCAATAGAGTCCAAATTCCCCTTCTCCAATTTTACTGAAGTAATTATTTTGCTCCGTATTTTCCCAAAGGCTTAGCAGAACACGCATGTTTAATTAGTTTCGTATTGTGTAAGGTGTCTGATTAATGAAGTGACAAGTTTTACCATCTGAGCCACGGGTGTTTTGATAAACCGTTGTTTGTTAAACTATGATATATATGAGTTAGTAGATTAGGTAAAAGTGTCTATTAAAAAAAAAGGAAATTATGAACTGGAAGATATAGTCTACAAGTTCAGTTAATGGCAAAGATGTGTGATAACTTACTAGAAGGTCTGCCTTCACATTTGAAATTTACTTTTTCCTGTTTGTTCAAAATACAGCAGGTACGTATTTTTTTATATACCCACATGATAAGTTGGTTTGTTAATTAAAGTAAGAGTGGCAGGACATAGTGACATCATTAGCCTATAATTGCCTAATAAAGGTATATTAAAGCATAAATATATTTATTTTTACTGTATTATTGAAACATCATCAATATTAATTTTATAGAATAGAATAGAAAATATCTTTATTCATGTAAGCTTTACAAAAGCACTTATGAATAGTCAGTACAAATAAAGTATTCTACCGCCGTGTTCGGAATGTTGATCATGTCGAGAAGAACAGGCAAGAAACTCGACACTTACTCTTTTCAAATATAACAATGTGTCCTTAAACTAGGTACTTAAATAAAGTATACAAAGCTATAGTAAGATTTCAAAGAATTAAGTTATTCTAGACCTATACATTTTTGTCATTTAAATAATCATCAATTTTGTAGTAGCCCTTTTTTATTAAATAATTTTTAACATGAGACTTAAATCTATGCCTGGGCAACTGGATAACATTTTCAGGTAACTTGTTGAATAAATTAACGCTTAAACCCACTTATCTTATGTAGTCTTAGATATGGAACAGCAAGCTTGTGTTTATATATACTTTACTGTGTAACTCACAAGGTTTCTTAAAAACTTAAAATACATGTATAATATATATACCTAATAACCAAGTTCAAAGTGTATATATAGTCATACGCGCTTCTGATTGTGCGTCTGTGTATCCCACAATTGGTCTTCATTCAAATTCAAATCACGTCATTGTATAGGAGTCGTACGAACAGCTCTTGTGTACACGTTACTGATTCACAAAGAGGACCCGTGTCATTGGTCTCACTCCTTGAACGTATTGGAACAGGCAGGCCAGGGGCTACGAGACATTTGTAAAGTTATCAAACTTATCTGTCACATTGTGTTGTGTTGTAAACAGATTTTGATATTTCTTATATTGTTTGGTAGATCATAAAGTATGGAAGAAATTATAAAGGTAACACAAATTGTGGTTAATATATTGTTGTACTTATAAATGTCTGCAAAATTGTCGTGCAATTTTATATTCTAAAATAAAATGTGTATTGTTGCTATCTAGATAATAATATAAGAGATGTGACTGCTATTATTCGTACTACGTATAAATTAAATTAAAATAAAATTATTAAAAGAAAAAAAATAATAATTAAAGATTTTATTAAATGTTATCAAGTAGTTCTTATACTTAGAATGTTTTTTCACTAATAAATGAAACAGGTCTTGTGTTTTTAAATTATTCAGTTCCTTATTCTGTAAATTTTAATTTTCTAGTATATTTTCGGAGATTTAGAGGTTTAAAAATAAAATAGTAAATGGCTGTCCCACTCCTTGATTCTTTGAATTCCTTGAATTTATTTGCAAAACAACTTAACGAGTTTTCCTTTAGTCATTTTATTAAATATCGTCATAAAATGAACGCGCTAGTCATTCAATCAAATAGATGTCTGCGACAGTGTCCAATGGACTCATTCATATAAGGAGTTTTTATCTAGTGGATTGAGGGTTGAAGCTATCAATATTTTCTTTGACCTATGTCAAAAGGCAAGTACGCCTGACTTTGACATCGCACCATCTGAGGTCCCGAGTTCGATTCCAGGTCAGGTTAAAAATACAAGCTGTAGTTTAATATAAACTTTAAGACTTTCGCGTTCCATTTTAAACATGTAAAATAATTAAACGGGTCAAAACGCGACACCCTTTTTATTTAGTAGTTTATACGAACTACTTACTGCCCGACGTTTCGGTTAGGTTGCACCAACCGTGGTCACGAGCTGACTTGAGTCAGCTGTAGTTGTTTAGTTTAAATTAGAATCTTTTAATATTAGTAGTAGTATTTTTTAATAGAGTATTGGTTTCATAATATGTTTATGAAGGGAAACCGAGCCACGTACACGTATGGCTCTTACACTAAAACTCTCAAAGCCCTACCATGGCGGCGAAAGGTGTCAGGGTGTCAAAACCAATTGCGAGCCCTTCCCAGTTCATTTGCCCTTTTGGACTGAGTGCGGTGAGCAGAGTGGACCCTGGCTAAAGATATTGACCACACACTATAGGAACGTGGTATTGGTTTGAACGGCTTTTTTATTTTTATTCCTAACTAGCTGGTACAATTCCGTTCGCGTGGGGATTTCGATTTATTTATATAAAATTAATTATTTTTCTAAAATAAAATAACCTAAATTTAAATAAATTAACAGGTCAAAACGCGACAACATTTTTATTTAGTAGTTAATACAGTTACAGTATTAGTTTCTGATATTGATCCGACCGGGAATCGAACCCGGGGCCTTAGAGATGACGGGACACCGAAGTCCGACACGCTCGCCTCTCAGCTACGGAGGTCATAATGATGGAAATATTATCTAATTTTATATTTATTTCCTTCCCTATCTACCATAGATAGATAGATATACTTTATTGCACAAAAACTTTACATAAATAGGTTTTACAGATTAATTTTATAGTACAATTCAGGCGGTCTTATCGCTAGGAAGCGATCTCTTCCACACAGCCTTAAGGTAGAGGAAATCGTTTGTGGCGAGAAATAGGTACGGCCGTGTAACATAAATAGAGTTTTTATTTTAGAATAAACATCATTACCATGACGAGTTTGAACGGTCAGAATCTCTATCAAGATAATATCCAATAATAGATTTGCGAATCCAATCCCATTGGTTTCAACTTGTTCCAAACTAAACCCACATTGGAAACACGAGTAAGTAGTTACACCCATATTAAGCTCCATCAACAACAATAAATCTCCGCGATCTCAGAACTCCTTAACCCAAATCTAACACAAGAGCTCTCAAACGGAGCGTAAAGTTTCAATCTACCTTCATATCCGCGAACACTCGGCTTGTCCCCTATGTATCTTCGTCTCTTGAAGACTGATGTCATTGAGTATTGGTCTACATTGGAGCAAACTTGCATGGCAAACCGTCTACTAAATGTGGACTAAGATGGTTTTTTTTTATATTACACTTCAAGATTGATCTCATCCCACCTGATGTTAAATGGTAATAAGCTTAAGGTCGACAAGAATTGCAAAAATCTGTTACTGGACTTGTCGCCGTTAACTTGAAGGCTTGGCCCCTGCTCCTGCTACTAATGTAGCACCCCCCAGGAGCTCTGAAAACCTTACACGCAGGAACACAACAACACAGAAGTGATTGTTATTTGGCTGCGGTCTTCTGTAAGGTGTAGGTATTTCACCAGTCGGGCTGCTCCAGTTTGAGCGATAAATCGCTGTGCCCTACCTTCCTTATTGTGTGGTGGTATAATGGTATTCTTTATGAGACATTGTGAAGTAAGCGTAATAAGGGCATGCTTTGTGTACTTGTTACACAACATCCAATACGAGTATATTGCTCTGATTCTGTTGTAAGTAACTCAATCATTTGTGTGCTAGGCAGGTACCACAATTGGGTATTGGTCTGAGATAATGCAGAAAAGTTCGTTTTCCATTTTGACCCGACTGGGAATTGAACCCAGAAACTAAGAGGTGGCGCTTCTTTTTTTTTTCAAACACTCTTCTTTGCTAAAGTTATTTCTTTGAAAACCATTTTTTTTATTTCCTTTTTGTATACCCGATCATATAGTAAGAGGAAATAAAATTTTTAATTATAGAATTTTTAATTATTTTAAAAATATTTTAAAGTTGCATGTGCGGCGTGTAGCATTATAAAATTGTAAAAAAATATTTTTGTATCTCTGGTTGAATCGATACTCTTAGTCAGTTCCATTGTCCCGGTGTCCCATTGGGAATGCAAATCGGACGTCATATCCATGTCTGTGAAGTGGACCCATGATTTAGGAGCTGTGGGTGTGATTTACTGGTTAAATTCGAGGTGGTAATTTACTGCCGAATGTGATACATTGTGGTACGCGTTGAGTAAAAGTTTTTTTTAGAAAATGTTTAAATGTGTAATCTCCAGCCTATGCTTTTTTTCGAGGTAGGGGGTAAAATCTGAAAATTTCATCCAACAACTTTAGGTTTAGTTAAATCTAAACCTATAAAAGCGAAAGCTGACAGATTGATAGATCTATAAACACGAGACCTAAACTATAAGGGACAAAAACTTGAAATTTTGCACATTTTGCACAACTTTGCCGTTTTTAATGTAATTTTTATGAAATTCAGTGTAAAAGTTCTCCATCAAGAGTCATGAAACACACAAACATTTGTTTTATTATAAAATCATCCCATAAGAAAGTAAAAGGGGGGTTGAAAGTTTGTATGAAAGTGCTCTGACTTTCAAAGTAATTTCAATTCAATTTTGCATCTAGGAAAGTAAAAAAACACTTGTTTAATTTCTGGTAGAATGGGAGGGGAGGGGGGAGTGAGTTAGTGGGTTCGAATATTATCTGATTTCAACGAAGTGTTCCATTCGAACCATGGACCTAATGTTTATTATACTATGTCCATGATTCGAAGTTTATTAATTTCAAAAATTTCGTCTAGATATTGTATATTTTGATCGTTTTTATGCGTAAAATAAATAACTCCACGCGTAGGTACGAATTGGGAGGAGGCGGAAGGCCGCTGGTTTGTTATTTAATTCTTTTTTCTATCTCACACATTTTTGTAATCTGCTCAGATTATAAACGTCGCAGTAAAGCTCGTTCAAAGACATCCAAATCATTTTGATATTTAAAAAACATTATTGCACGCATCTCACAATCTCAAAAGCCACGATGCAAATCCCAAACAATGACGTCACTTCACCCTCAGACCGCCCGCATCCTCTCAAGCACTCTCGAAGCGCCTCCAAGACCTCGAGAGTTAAATGCATCTTCTGAGACTATGCAGATTGTGTTTATTGAGTGCCCTCTGTTTTCTGTTTCAGTAATCTTTTTAGAGGTTTTAGGGCGGTTTGTGTTAACGCTTCGATGGTTTAATGGTTTAAGTACTGGTTTTTGAATTCGGGGTCCTGGGTTTGATTTACGGCTCAAGAAAAGTATGTTTGGGATTTTTTCAACCGATCCCTATTTGGCTAATGTGATTGTAATTAAATCAATGTCCATTGTAGTAACTACAAGTGTTACGGACTCTTTTGTAAGGAGCCTTTTATAGTTTTTGTATTGCTTTTAACATATTTTTTCTAAATGTTGTTTTTATTGCTTTGTTTTTCTATGACTTATCCACGTCGTTCATTACAGTCCACGTAAATAATACATTTAATTTTTAAAATATCGCAGCCGCGGTTTTTATTTTTGCGGCACTTGATCGCGTTTCTACCATGTCCTTTCTTTAGGACCAATAATAAGAAGACCAAAGAATAGTAAATAAACGATTAGTTTGAAGACCTCCGTAGCCGAGAGGCGAGCATGCCGGACTGGCTAAACGCCTTCTCTGAGGTCCCAGGTTCGATTCCCGATCTTTCCCGATCCCAATATGACATCTTTTCTGACATCTGTTACAAAAGCGCTGTAGCTACTTACCATAAAATCAGAGCAATGTATGTGATGTCGTAACCGAAGACCATTATTTATTTATTTACTAGCTGTGCCCGCGACTTCGTTCGCGTGGACTACATCCTTTTATGGTCGTGTATATTTTAACCCTTTCTCCCCTAATATTCGAAACAAAAAGTAGTCTATATTTCAATCCAAGTTTCGAGCTATATTTGTGCCAAATTTCATACCTCTAACTTCAAAAATAAACATTTTTCCATATAAACTTTCAAAGGTGGTATTACCCCCACCCCTCCCCCCTTATTTTCTAATAAAAAGTAGCCTATGTCCGTTCTTGAGATTCAACGTATACCTATACCAAATTTCATCAAAATCGGTTGAGAGGTTTAAGCAGGAAAGCGTAACAGACACACATACAGACAGACAGACAGAGTTACTTTCGCATTTATAATATTAGTAGGGATTAGTTAATAAACTATCAATGGGAAGTAGTAGACGCAGCGTGGGGCGGCCCCCAACACGATGGACTGACGACATCGTCAGATGTGCGGGGAGCCGCTGGATGCAGATAGCGCAGGACCGCGCGTTGTGGCGTTCTGTAGGGGAGGCCTATGTCCAGCAGTAAACAAAAACAGGCTGATGGATGGATGGATGGATGGGAAGTAGTGTGCAATGATAAGAAATATTTTTTTGTACATGCATCAAAATATTCTGTACGCAAAACAGTAGATACTTTTTTAATTCGCTAGCTTTAAGTTTAATCCAAATCAGTAGGCTCTAAGGTAATAAAAAACTTAATTACCTACTCATTCAAACACTATTATAGATAATTCAATGTAGGCAAACAACATTTCAATCTGGGGTTATTTTTTGATCATTTATAATATATGTAAATAGTATGCAAAAAACAAGCTTTAGCGTCATGTTACGATTTTGCAAAGACATGGTCTTTGACTAATGCCCGGTTTCAATATTTTACGATTCTTAATGTGTCAAAAATGACTATCCGTACTCTTAATTAAATAAAACAATTAAATTTAACGTTAACTAAATACCGTTCTATGCAGCTGTCATCGACTGGTGACTGAACGGACGACTGTCCGTTGGTCGTTTTTAGATTACGCATCGTATAATTTATTACTATCCGTAAGTAGAATAAATTATACGAATGGGCATTCCCAGTTCCATGAAACAAATCCTCCTAATCCTAATCCAGATTCCTCTAATGAGAGGTTAGAGCCGTTCCGAAGTCATTTGACTGACACACAACATCATTTCAAATTTAACATCTAAAACCGCAGCAAGGCAAAACCATATTAATTTAAGAATGCTCAAGAATTCATCATCAACAACGATAATGCATTGAAAATATTAATATCAACAGTTCTCCAAACAAATATATCCGTGTTTATTGTTTCAGCGCCAAGGCGTTCCGCGTCTGAGGTATTTTCCTTCCATTTTCCCCGTTTGTATCTTTCAACCACGTGAGTGCTTATCTATTTTTATTAGGAATTGTATGTGGAGATGGTGTTATATCTGATTATTGATATTGAGTAGCAGATTATGTGAATTGACAAAGTAAGCTGATAAAAAGCAGTTTGTTTATGAAGATAATATTGAAAGTGTGTTTACTGTACTTGTTTCCAATTTATATTGCCTTTACAATGTTATGTCTTTAAGATATAATTAAAGGAAAACATAACATGCTTGCAATATTTCGATTACAATAGAAATAATAGTATCTAACTTAAAAGATCTCAGTACAAAGGAAAGTTTTTTAAATTTTTGTTACAACCTTTGCCCGCGACTTTGTTCACGTTATTATGGTCAAACAAAGGGTCGAGTCTACGTAAGGTCGATTCGAAAGTAGCTATGTACTAAATTCAATCTAAATAATCGAGTAAAAAATAACAAAAATCTAGACAAACCTACTTTCAAGTTTCTAATATTTGCATGACCTTTTTATGTATTTATTTAGTTATAAACAAAAAAATATTCAAAATGTTTTCTTGTTATTTTAATTGTGAAATAGCATTCTAAAACTTTCCCACATTTAGCACTCAACCACCACAGAATGACGCAAATGACAATACAAAATTAGTCACACCATTTTCACTTAGCCCAAACTTTGTCAATTATACATTCGCACGAGTTCCGATTCTGCACACTCTTCAGTTGTCAGTCAAAACTTGACGCAATCCGCGACGACCATGCAGTACCTACCGTGACGGATTCTGACGCAGATTTAAAAATGTCACTTTAAATTAACCCTTTGATAAAGGCACCAACTAATTTTTACCGTGGGAACCATTGAGCATTTAAAAAGTTCTTTTTGTATTAAAATTTCTTTTCTGAGGGTCTCTTATTAAAACTGTCTTTTATTGCTTACTAGGATTCTAATTACGTTTATCACCGTTTAAAGTTACAACCGCAGATGTTCCGTTAAATAGAGTTATAAAAATTAAACGCTCACTTTTTAGTACCGATACATCAAAAAACTAGTAAACGTCATCCATTCCATCATTATCACCGTCATCTGGCGTCTCTTCTTTACAATAATCGTCGTGATTATGCAAATCAGCATCGTATATTAACAAATCAACCGTTACAAATTAATGTTTACCATCATTAGCATATACGACAATGAAAACGCGTGTCATATTTGCCATCTTGCTAATGCGATATGCAAAAAATTCTAAAAATTTTTTAGTGCGTCATTAAATTTTGTTCAAAAAACTCAACAGATTTATTTTTACGACATCGATCGATCAATACCGATCTTATGCAAATGCGGTTTCGTTTTTTTTAATTAATTCATTAGGGTCGTCGGAATTCCGATCGTAAATTGCAATTTTATGACGTCATTTGGTATCGCCATTTGCAATAATATCTTCCGCGTGAATACTCCGTTCGGTGATTTTTAAAAGCAATATTTTTAATGGTATGTCAAATTAATATCAATCCTTTGTGTGCGCTATTGTCAATATGTCGATAGGGTTCTCTTGAAAGAAATTTTCGCGTGTTGTGCCATCCAACCCCTTCAAATTTCACGGCATAGCTTTATGTTACAAATCGAATCAGTACCCTTTCTATTTGTTCGGATCGTACGATGCTAAATCTATGTTCTGTGTGTTAATTTTTAAATTTATTTGACAAGAAGTATTGAAGTTTCACTCTTTTAATTCTGTCCATTGGATTTTTGTCGTGATAAAGTGCGTTATGTTGAATTACTATTGGCGGCTGTACAGATGTTTGTATTTTTGATATTGACTTTGAAAATCATAGTTACACGTGTAAACAGTATCTTGTGTTGTAAAATTTACTAAATAAAATTTTTATTCCTAGTTTATTGTTTATCTGTTGCTTGTGATTCATCAATATCTAGCTAACCCGTGAAACTAGACACGTCTTTTTCAATAAAAAAAGTGTATTAAATAAGTTCGCTGTTGTATTTTTTCCTGTTTTTTGTTGACGTACTATTTACAATATAATATTAATATGAATTGTCAGTACAAATAACCTTATTTAACCGCGTGTTCAGAAAGGGGAAAATGTTAAGAAGAACCACTATGAAACTTGACACTTATCTCTAATGACCAGGTAATTTCAAAATTACGAAGTTTCATATTGCGGAAACTAGTAACGCCGGATGTTCTTTTAAAAATTAGACAGTTAATTTTCTATTGTGCCTGGTTTTCTTGGTCTTACAACTTTAACTGATGCACACTTGAATTTGAAAAAAAAAATTAAAGACCGATGAAGTGTGGAGTTTCTTTCCGGTTCTTCTCGACATCATCAACATTCCGAGCACGGTGGTAAAATAATGTTCTAGTAGTTCTTTTGTAAAGCTTACACGAATAATGATATTTTGTATTCTATTCTATTCTAGCCGGAATAGAGTAGATGATGTATCGCTTATACAAAATTCAATAAATATAGCAATGCTCTTTAAATAATTAACTGATTGTTTTACAAATACCAAGAAAATTAAATAAAGGAATCTCCTTGCAGCATTAACATAAAAATTGCTTACATCATCTGTTAATTATTTGGCAAAAGTTTTAACACAAACCAGGCTAGCCGTAAAACCGTTAAATCCTCTTCTTGTATAATTGTCCCATAGCAATTAGATGAAAACAGTAACTCTTACTCGTAAAAAGTCCGTAAGTTCGTTTGTTTTACTGCTACTGTTGATGTAAGAAGGGGTTATAACATGGAAGAATGATGGCTTATAAAATTATTTGGTGGCCATGTCTGTTTTCTTGATTAATGAATATAATGTTTGTTGTTAATTAAATTATTACAGCCTTTTGTGAATTATGTAACTCATTTGTTAGGATTATAAAAGTAGAAAGCAGTTTAGTATGGATTTATATACTTGGACTGACTGTTAATTAGCATACTATATTTACAAAAGTACTTTGGATGTGTAGGGCTTAAGTAGTTTTTATTAAGAGAGGCAGGGCAAAGCCATTTATCGCTCGAACTGGAGCAGCCCGACTGGTGAAATACCTCCACCTTACAGAAGACCGCAGCCAAATAACAATCACTCCGGTGTTTTTGTGTTCCTGCGTGTGAGTAAGGTTTCCAGAGCTCTTGGGGGGTGCTACATTAGTAGCAGGGGTCAAGCCTTCAAGGTAAGGGCGACAAGTCTAGTAACAGTTTTACTATGCTATACTTTTCGACATTAAGCTAGGAACTCATTACCACTTAACATCAGGTGGAAAAGGTCATTATAAAAAAAAAGTATTGTCTATACACTATTCCGCTTAAGATGCGCCACGCAAATAAACTTTATCACGTTCTTAATAAATGCCTCAATAAAGTCACTGTAAATACGAATGCAGTGTGCTATCTGTCAAACAACAGTAGGTATTTAAACTTTTGTCATATCATCCGAAAGACTTTACGTTTTGGTCAGTGGGCTATGGCAATTTAAAATAAAAAATTGCTACCATTACAAAATGGCGAAATTAATCGGCGGATAGGCAACGTAACAGTTTGGACTGTCCGCTCTTGCAGCCCAAGAACCCACGAAGGCCAGACCTTCGTTATTTTGTAAACACTGAGAAGTTTTTCAGTGCATGTTCCCAATACAGGTAAGGAACCAGCAAGTATAGAATTTGGGTGATTGGTCACTTTCGCTAGTAATAGGCAGTAAAAGTGTATAAAATAACCTTTGACTTGTTTAAGTATAGGTAATGCTCAATTTTTTATTCTTTTTCTCCGGGATAACTTAAGAAATCACGTCATCAATTGCTGGGCATTTATTACAGTTGCTACCTCCAGCCTGATGCCTCTAAAATTTAAAATAAATAATTATACTTATTTTATACTAGCTGAGCCGACAGACGTTGTCCTGTGTCAATGACGACTATTTAATAGTAATAATTTTTTTAATTCAAATCAATTATAAGTACCTTCTCCTGATAATAACAAACAACATAAATAAAATTGAACTTGGTCCAACCGTTTACGCGTGATGGCGATGGCGTAACTACGGGAAATAGGGATTCTTTTTTTATATTAAGTTAAACGCTAATTTTATATTGTCAGGTATTTTTTTAATTTAAGTCTTGTAAGCAGATAGGTTGTGTAAATTATTAATGAAGTCGCATCAAACCCTCAAGCGTTTAGTCCAACATTAATTCGCTACCATCACTCTGACAGGCGTTATCTCCCGCTATCTCATCTTAATTTCTTACGTTTCTTTCTTACAAAGCACAATTAATCTCTGTCTTGGGTCCCGGTTGTAAACCCCTGACAATTTCATTAGCTCGAGGAACATTACGTAAATACGAATTAGGTGGCCAGATGTCGCGCACCGTTGGTCGTAACTCCTTTTTATTTTGTTTCATTGGGCACAAAGCTAATGTTTTTGTGGTCTACTTTTGTCAATATTGTTACATGCTATTTGAGATACGTTATGTTATGCAACGTTGATATAATAAATAAAAATATTTTTATACGACTTTCAGTTTTAACTTTTGAAGAAATCAAAATAAGCTTTGAAATTTAGATAGAAAATGACATTTATAACCATTTTGGTTTACGTTTTGAGAGTAACTTTGAATTGTTAAATTGGTCACTTTTCCACCGTTTTTCAGAGAAAAACTGTCATCTTAACAGAAATTGACTTAAATAAATCGTTTTCAATGAATAGATATTGAATTTGCATATTAAACCTAAATTTAAACTAATTAACAACTCGAGGGTTCCCTGGTCAAACCCGATAAGTGCCAAAAACATACTTCTGAGATAATCGATGTTAAAGGTTTGTAAACAGTTAAAGTGCATTTTAATAAGTAAATGTCCACAATTTTGAGTTTTATTAGTAATGATATTTTATATAGATTTAGTTTTCATATTTATTTTACTTCTAATGCTTACAGTTTTGCTATAAAAAAATTTTTTTTGGTAATGGGTGCCGACTTATTGGGTTTCACCAGAAAGAAAAAAACAATTTAATCACTTAAGTTTTTATTTATTCCAGGCAAAAAACAATTGTTATTATATTTGCATTAGGTTATTAATTACTTTTATACTCTTTTTATATACTTATTCATTTTTGTTTAAATTTTGGGGATAATTTTAATTTAATGTTCCATCCAGCTATGATTTTCTTCGGGAATGATTTGTTTCGTGTACATAGTTTTCGACCGATGAGACCCATCAAACTACCGCCTTATTGCCGTGACCTCAGTGCTGTTCAAAGTCATGGAACGGATTATCTATAACCGGTTGGTCTGCTACCTAGAGGATCACTCCTTAATTAATGATCTCCAACATGGCTTTAGGCCGAAACGATTGACGGTTGATCATCTAGCGTATATGACGCCTCTCAGAGGGGAGACAATTGCCGAGGCATTTGATCGTGTCTTGAACAAAGCTCTTTTTTCCAAGCTTACGGCATATGGACTACCCTCACGACATCGTGTCTGACGGATTCGTATCGCAGTTTATGCGTATTTATCGCCCACCCTCTTCCTTCTTCATATAAATGATATGCCACTACTTGGAAACATACATTGCTATGCTGATCACAGTACGGTCAATGAAAGAAACCTTGATTGGCCTTCGGCTGGCAACGCAGTAATGGAGGAGGTGCGGGAGAACTTTGTCGTTAAACTGGATCGGGTGTTGAGCCTCATGAGCCAATGGGTTTCAAATAACCAGGTCCTGTTCAATGCCGAGAAAATCCAAGAGTGCGCATTTTCGACAAAAACATCCCAATTCCTTCCGCTCCTCATTCATCAGGGTACTCCCCTCTGCCTGCGTAACAGCCTAAAAAGTAAGTAAGCCTGCTTGGCATGGATATCCTCTGCAACCTTAATCAAGATCAGTACATCGAGAGTTTCATCTGATTAGCATCCAAAAAACAGGGGATCCTGAATAGAGTGCATTGTTTTCTCACGCCGGACCAGCTTTGTCTTTTATACAAGACTCAAGTCAAGTCCTGTCTGGACTACTGCTTGTATCTCTGGGACGGTTCCGCCAAATACCTTATGGATGGTCTTGATTGGTTACAGCAAAGGGCTGTGCGCATTATCAATGTTGAAGGGGTTATTGAGAACCTTGATCCTCTTCAACTTCGTAGAGACATTGGTTTATTGACTGTCTTTTATCGTTTTTATCTCGGTGAGTGTTCCGAGGAACTGTTTTCTCTTATCCCGCCTTCCCTTTGCCTTTACAAAACTACAAGAGCCGGCCAACGATGTTATCGCCACCGTGGAAAATATTCTATCGCGAACCAAAAAGTTTGATAACTCTAATCTTTGACGTACCATTAAAAAATAGGCCTCGTTGCTGGCTCATGTGTGAAAAAGCATAATGCAGGCCAGTATGGCGATGCTAACGGATAGGATATTACGAAATCAAATCCGTTGTCATCGTGATGTGGGTTCCTCTCTTGCTTACCATTAGGTTAGAAGGAGACAATATACCGCGTTTATATAAAAAAAATATTGGAATCTTGGAAACAAAGGTAAAGCTAATAAACATCATATTATATGTATATAACATGATTTAAAAAAATTACATGTGTCTGTCACCAAAAAAAAAATATGCTTGACGATACTTTTCATCTGCGTGGCAATATCTTTTTGTGACTTATCAAGTTCTGACGAGTAATTTGTTTTTGCTCCAAAGATAATCTAGCGAGGAGAAAGCAGAACAATATTCCACGAACATAGGTACAGTAAAATTGACCAAATTCCGATTATCTACGTATTTAGAGCTTTGTAATAGATCACGCCCCCAAAAAGCACAGGCTCATGGCACGTGAGAAAAATAACCCTCTGATCTTTCTAAATAAATAAAAAAATAGCATAATAGTGTTAATAAATACTTTCAAAAGATATTAGATTTAAATTTAAACCATGCAACCAATAGTACCATTGATATGAATCTGCACATAAATGCTGCTATTTTTATTTTCCAAGGGAACATTAAGCTGAGGACAGGAAAACCGGAAATAGCATCCTCTTAACCATACGTAAAAAGAGTAAAATTATTTCAAAACCTTGTAATTATAAGTACGTAAAACAGAAATAAAAAGTAAGACATGAAACCCAATAACTATCCTTCCATTAAAAATATTTCTCTGTGCGTAAATATTGTAATCTAAATTGGTTAGATGTAAAACCCAATAAGTTCCCTATTCCGGAGTCTAGATGATGCTATTTCGTTTCAATAAACGGAAAGTATAATTATTTTGTCAAAATTACGTGCAATGCAATCAAACGAAGGTTGACGCTCGCGATCCTGTCGCCACCTGTCTAATGTTATGTCTACTGTCATATCTACTTATTGGGTTCTTCCCCAAATAAATTACAGTCCAATGTTGATATCTGCTCGTGCGAGTATCCGATAAGTATGCTTTTCATATGTCATTTCTAATATTTGCTTGAAGTAAAACACTATAAGTAGTACTTATTGGGTTTTAGCTTGATGATTAAATTTGTTGGCATACTTGATATTATAATAGTAAAACCCAACAAAATATGTTGATGGATTTTAGTTTTAAGTAAAACTTCATGCTTTCAGAATTTCCCTGGTATAAAAACCCAATAAGTGCAAATAACGTGTCTTACCTTAACTCAATTAGTTTAATTTCCTAAAATATATTTGTCGTAAAACCCAATAAATATACATTATTGGGTTTTTCATCTAATTAAATTCAAAAAAGATTCCTTTAAATATACTTATATCGTTTATGTATTAGTGAAAAAGAAAAAAGTAGCACTTATTGGGTTCTTAGTGAAGCGTATCTTTGTGATAAATTGAAACTCGGCTTATTGGAATATACCATTAGAAAGAGCAAAAAAAAATGCATCTTAACTGCATTTATAACTAAAATTCTCAATTTTTGTCACTTATCGGGTTTGACCAGGGAACCCTCGAACTATTACTAACGTAAGTCCTCATTAGTAACTATTAGACCTTTAAAATTTTTTTTTTTTATGTTTTTATATGTTTTAACTCTTAAACGTTGTTATTAAATCTTTTATAACTTTTAAATAAATTGAAAATTGCACATCAAATTTATCACATTTCTAAACTTAATAAAAACGTAAGTTACCACAGTTACTAAAACTTTTTCATTGTTCAAATGAAAAAAAGGTTTTATTTTTACTGAGGAAATATAGCATTACTAATAGAAAAAAAAACATAAGTTAGCAATCGCCATTAGGAGCAAAACAATACAATTCCTCTTGAATACCACACCACCCCACCGGAGGACTGACGTAAGCATTTTTACGAGATCAGTATTTTGTCTGAACGATAGGGAACTGAAATTAAGCGGATCTAATAATGAAAACGAGATGTTGTTCTGTTTGCGAGAGGAAAATACGGCCTCGTTCTCGTGATTTGAGTTCTGTGAAAAGGTTGGCGATTTATGGCGTTTTGATGAAAAACAAAAAAAGATAAAAATAAAAAAAAAGTTTTGAAATATAAGTATGCATTGAAAATTTAACTCCTTGTTTTGCCATTCCTTTAAAAGCTAAAATACCATTTACAAACTGTTGTCTTAATATCGGTACTCAAAAGCGCCGTCAAAGTTTTTTTGTATTGTAAGGGACGTATGTTCCTTTACTAAAAGTGGAAATACTTCCGCCGCGCTAGGTAGGTATTATCTACCAATATTGGTATTTAAATAAAATAAATCGCAACGATAGCTTTGACATTGCGATGTAGGTTCGATGTATTGATTAGCTAATCATGCATTACGTATGGAGCGTTGTTTACTATGCCAATTCTGCTGCAGCGTCAGCACATTTTTGTGTCAACATTTAGGTAATGTCGATCGGCACAGTATTTTTTTTTTATTTATTAAGTAAGAAAAATAAACGTGTTTTTTATTTATACCTAAAAACACAGGATGAATAAAGTAATCCATACAAAAAAATAACATAGGAAAACTCCCAAATTACTAAAAAGCCGAAACGCACAGCCGGGCGACAAATTGCTATAATTACAATTTCCCTTACATTTGATTTAGTTGAGATAATGATACGACTGCGAATCTTCGTAATATTAGACCTTATACGTGTTGAAAATAAAGTTCAAAATCGTCTAGAAAATTACCTTTGCGTAATTTTGGCCCCTCGTCCTAACCAATCAAAAGACACGTCAATGTGTCACAATAGAACAAATGCCTAATTAATTGTGTTATTTTTATCTCCTTGTTGAATCGTTTGTTGGCAAAATGAAAGAGAAAATTGAACATGATTGGGCAGGTGGATGATTTGAATGGTTTTGTCTACTTTAATTATTAGGAGAGTGGATAAGATAGCAATCATAGACCTTGTAGCAATTAATATCTCAATTCAAGCAAAAAAAAATTATGAACGATTTTTTTTTTACTCTAGTAAATTATTTCAAAAAAATATGAGACGTGACTTGTACGCAGGTAAAATAGACCTTGTATTAATTAGTATCTGAATTAAAAAAAAATGGTACTTGAATTACTTTAATTCACGTTAATTTTAACGTAGCTGTATTCCTATCACTAAAATGTAATTTATAAAAAAACGTGAGTCGTGATTTGTGACCAGGTAAAAAAATATTTGAAAATTACCTACTAATATTATAAACGTGAAAATGGGTATGTTTGTTACTCTTTCACGCAAAAACTACAAAACGGATTTTGCCGAAATTTGGTAGGAAGAGAGATGACATAATAGATTAACATACTTTCTATCTCGAAACAGTGTAAGCCAAAGTCGCGGGCATCAGCTAGTTCAAAATAAAACGAAGTCAATTGAGAGGGTTACAAATTCTGATGCTAAAATAAAGGCTTGAGGAGCTTTAAGAAACATCTTGCGGGCAGTATTTTACATGTCATTTTAATCGCTAGTTTAAAGAATCTTATAAATACATATTAAACACAAATCGTTATAAGAATATATCACCCTTTCTTTGCTTCGCCGTAGTGGAATAAAAATATGTCATAAAAATGACATATTGACCCACACTTCAAGTGTCAAAGTGCAAGTAGCAATTATCCGATAATTTCGTGACAAAGCGTCACCTCACGCCATGCCACGGTTAATTTTAAATCGCTGATAATATTAGACACATATGCTCGATTTTCGATGTAAATCGTTTTGTACTTCTGTCGAATACATTGAAACATGATGGTTATCGTATTTTGTTTTCAATATATCGAACCCGTGGTGCGACACTGTCACTTATGCAAAAATGTAGGTTTTCAGTAGAAGCATTCAAAACTTCGACCACAAAACAATTACTTAAGAATATATATGTCGCAGTCATCTGGTTGAATCAGCTATTTGATTGGATCACTAGCGCGTTCATTGAATGACGACGTTTAATTGAATGACTAAAGGACAACTCATCAAATTGTTTAATGTAACGTTCAACTTCTTGACTGAACGTCATTTAGCATAGTCAAGAAGTTAAACGTTATATTAAACAATTTGACGAGTTGTCCTTTAGTCATTCAATTAAACGTCGTCATTCAATGAACGCGCTAGTGATCCAATCAAATAGCTGATTCAACCAGATGACTGCGACATATAGATGAGATGAACAGCTTTTACTATAAAGTCAACTTTGAACTTTACTTTTTGATAAATTTAAATCACTTTATGTTGTAAAAAATATACTATATCTTTATTAAGGCCTTCCAACCCCCTCAAAAGTGACGTTGTGGCTCTATTGAAAATTTATAATTGTAGTTGAGTCGTAATAACTCTCACGTCCTCACGGAAATTAATGCGTTCTACACAAGTAACGTTTTCGCATCAAGTACAATGATTTGTTTGTCTGTCCGGCTCTCACGCCTAAACCACAGAAACCAATCTGGAAGAAATTTGGTATAGGTATACGTTGAACCTCTAAAACGGACATATGCTACTTCTCGTTTGAAAATAAGGGGGGATGGGGGTAATATCGCCCTATGGGAAAATGTTTATTATATAAGTTAGAGATATGAAATTTGGCACAAACATAGCTCAAAATCGGGATTTAAATATGAACTACTTTTTGATTTTAATATTAGGAGAGATAGAGGTGAAACCGGTCGTAAAAGTATGTACGAACCAAGCCGCGGGCACAGCTAGTATACTCGTATTAGGTCGTGTACGTTTACTAATAATAATAATAAATATTGGACAACAACACAAACATTGTTCTGATTCTGTGGTAAGTAGCTTAAACACTTGTGTTACAGAAATCAGAAACAACGACGGTACCACAACACCCAGACCCGAGGCAATATAGAAAAGTTCGTTTCCCATTTTGGTCCGACCGGGGATCGAACCCGGAACCTCAGAGATAGCGCGACACCAAAGTGCGGCCCGCTCGCATCTCGGCTATATTCAGAGGTTGTCATTAAATTCGTTATTAAAAGTTTATGAGGTCGATTTGTGGCTTCTTACCGAAATAACTACCCCACATCCAAGAAACAGCTTAACCCTGCTCTCTCCCACAGTCGAAGACCGATCAGATAATCCAATTTGCGGTCTTGTGTCGCAAACCGAAACCCGAGCGTCTAATGGGTCGAGCCTAAAGCCAACACGTCGCGAGATAATTCAATTATTGACTGGAACGGGTGTGAATGGCTCCTGATGATGGTAAAGCGGTTTAGGGTTGTGCTTTCCGTTAATCATTTTGTACTCAACGTACTTTTTACTTCATGTTCCTATATTGTTATTTTTTTTTGCAAATAGTACTGAATGTAATTTGGAAAGCGGTTAGGGTTGTGCTTTTCGTTCATATTTTTGTGAGAAACGTTGCAAAAAGTATTGAACGTAATTTGGTACGAAGGTAGATAAGTTTATGAGTGAACTTGCGGTCGCACGCGATTTCGTATGTGTGAAGTAACTTTTTTACTATTAAAATTTTGTGTTGACTGTGTTTCTCGGGGTGACTGTAGCTTTCCAATGATAAAATAAATTATAAAATCAGCTTAGTAATTTTGAGTTTATTTACTATAAACATAAACATACACACGAATACAAAAATACAAATCTTTCTTTAACATTAGTGTAGGTATAGCAAATAAAATTGCAGGTAACATCTAATTTTATATACTTTAACTTAAAAATATTATAAAGGCGAAAGTTTGAATATATAAGTGTAGATATCATGTTTGCTAATCGTTCTCGCAAAAAAAAACTAAACAATAAAAACATTAGATAATACAACTAGAATAACGCAAGGATATTTTCTATCGTCAAATTAAAGGAAACAAATTTGCGTAGAATAGCTAGTAAAAATTAATAGTAGATACATAATAGTTAATGTACTGTCTGAATCTAAATGAGCGCTAATGATTGCATCCCAGCGCGTCAATGAAATATTTACGATGCTTTTACAGCCTTCTCGCGTGCGTTACTGGACTGCCGCCATTATTACGCGTTCCCACTGAATTCGTACTAGGGGTGTCACAGGACAATATGATATTCTTAGGGGTAAAACAACAAAGGTGATGATGATTCGGTAATAAAACAATTATTTCATTTTGTCCGTCAGTTCAATTTTAAAAAACAATGGGAATAGATCTCTTGCTTTAACAAAAAAAAAAATTTAAATAGCCGAGTACAATAAAGTAGAGTGGTGGATGCCTTTACATCACATCAAAGTACAGTGGTGATTTCAGTGGTATGTTTACGTCTCAATTTCGTAAACACTGTAGAAATACGCAACGTCGCGCAAAATTTTATCAAAATGAATTTTTTTGATCACCGCATAACAGACAAAATACGTCTCTCGTGTGAGTATTTCTTGGTAATTTCACTAGTGTCTCAAACGCACTTTTCTTTTTGCCTAGCATCTAGGTGTTGTGGAACCGTCGTTATATCTGATTTTTGTTACCCAAGCTCTTAAACTATTTATCGAAAAATCAGAGCAATGTACACGATGTTGGCCAATTTTATTTTATTTCAAAATTTAACGAAACTAATCATTTGATTCATAGAATATGCTCTTTTTTTCTCTCTTAATTTTTCTTTTTTTATTGAGCTGGTTCACTTTTGCATTTAAATATTTAACAGGCCGACAGCAACGAAAAACAAAGAATACAAAATACTTTACGTTAAAAAATAATATTTTGGGTTTCGATAATAGCAGATACAGCATTCCATACTAATAAGACCAAAAACACCAATTAGAATTTAAACACCAATGATTCGTATCGGATGACTCTTTACTTTTAAATTCTGTTTCTGTCAACCCTACCCACGCAATGATGACGTGATCCGAAAAGGCGTAAACGCGGCGTATTTATTACGCGCACGCTCTCGATTAATTTCGATCGGCCCGATATTTATTAGTCATAAACCTGAAGCACGGTTTGACATCACTAGTATAGGATATCGACTGTCATGGTTGATCATTAAACGGTCTAAAAGTTAGGGGAAGAGGGGGTAAAGGGAAGCGAGGATAGGAGTATAAGAAGCCATGACGTAATAGCAACTAGGTGTTATAAGTTTGATATGTGTCTTTCTGTCTTGCCATCGTAGCTCCCAAACGGATGAACCGATTTTTTATTTGATTTTGTTGTTTGAAAGCTTTATAAATTGAAAGTGTTCTGATCGTTGTTGATGGAAATCGAACCAAGATAGATACTGCCACAAAATGACGGATTACATTTTGATACAACTTTTAAGATTGGTATTAATAAAATCGCTTACGTTTGCTGTCTTTATTTCAAACTCATACCCGTCCATCTTTAGTACTTTAATAGTGCCAACGTTTCCAATGGTTATTTACTTCTAATAATTCATTACTTTCATGTAGAAACTGAAATAATAGCGTTTTAGTATTAAAAATACGAATTAAATCTTTACGTCAGAAGTAGATAATTTTATGTATTACATTTTCGCTTGCCGTAGGAAAAAAAAATAAATGTCGAAGATTTCTAATGCAAAAAAATGAAACTATAGTAAATAACTCTTCTACTTTCATATTGCTAGTACAATTACTGTGACAAACGTTGCACAATATCTCACCCCAGCGACTACAAAACCGTCATCAAAAATCAAATCGTCCCCAACGTCCGAATCTAAATAAATATGGCGACGGCGGCCATCATAAATACGAGCCGCCATCACTGTCAAAGTGACATTGACAGCGCACGTGGCGGGCAATCGTAAAATTTTACGATGACGCGGCACTGTTGCTTTGGACACTGTTTCCGCGTTGTGGGAAACTGGCTAGGATTGCGGTCTGAAATATTAAACAGTGGTCGTATAAACTAATGATTTTTATTGCAGCGTCCACTTTATGGTAATGACTGGCTTTTGATAGCGACTGTGTTGAATGGTAATTGCCCCAGAAGAATTGACAAATTGAAGATAATAATAAGGTCATCCGTACATATTCATTATTAATATTAGACAACACCGATAGCCAACTTGAAAAAAAAGTATATACTATTTTGATTTTTCCTACTGAAGAACTTTAGTTATTTGTATTCGGCTATAGAAATAAAAATTAGACAACAACACTTACATTGTTTTGATGCCGTGGTAAGTAGTTAAAGCACTTGTAACATGAATACAACATGATACAACGACTGTGCCTGGGTCTGGTACCGACTCATGATAATATACAAAAGTTCGTTTTACGTTTTGACTCGACCGTGAATTGAACCCAGTACCTTGAAGATGGTGCCACCTCTCAGCTACAGAGGTCGTCAAAATGAAATGTTCGAATGAAAAAGTTTCGAGTCGTGACAAAACTGTAGACTTTAACTTTGATTTTATAATTATTTTTTTTATTGAAAACAAATCAAATGTGTTAACAAAAAAATATTAATCTAAAACCAATTATTTTGATACTTATTTCAGTTTTTTGGCTACCCTATCAAAATATAATTTAATTAAGATATTGACAAAGAAAAAATGAGAACATAATTTGTAAACAAATACGTCTGGCAGGTAGCGTAATAAAAAGTGTTTTTTTATTGTTTTTTAATATTGCATATATTTTTTAAAACCACATCAAATGTGATAAACAAAAAGCTCTTCATTTCAAATCAATTAGGTTTGATTCTTATTTCATTTGATTTTCTTGGCTACCCTAACGAAATATGATTCAAGATCTTGAGGGAAAATTGGAAAATAATTTGAGAACGAATACGGCTGGAAGATAGCGTATGTTTATATGATTGCGAACTGTCTCTCTAAATAAGAACTCGATAACACGAATATCGCTTACTATAACGTGAGCGATAAAAGCATACAGAAGTGGTGGTATGAGAAAGCTTAACATGGATACGAACAATAGGGAAAATGACTGGTATTTTTTGTATGATTCAACAATTTGATTATCTAAACATACTAGACACATATTTTTGCAGTAATAATAATTTACATTTAAATATTAAATGACTTAATTTTCTATTTAATACATAAAACAAAGTTAAACGGAACTATAAACATTAACAAAACTATAATAAAAATATTTTTTTTTTCAAAAGAAGAGAATACATAATATTTACTAAAAATAGTCAGCTCCCGCGTTTAGTGTCCCCAAAATGCTTCTACACTGCCTCTTTAAACGCATTTTTTTTCGAATTAGCAACGTAAACACTGCCCTCTAATAAACTCATTTGTTTCTAATGTATTTTTTAAAACTTACCGAGTGTAATGATTATCATTGTTTTGTAACGAGTTATCAACATTCCTACATTTATGGAATAAGTCAATTTGTTTTGGCTAATTTTAGAAACATTATCATAAAAATATTCTCTGCAATTTCTTGTAAGAGAACACCATTACACACACAATGGACTTATCCATACTAGTCTCAACTTGTAAACTGTAAAAGGAAAACCTTCAAAGAAACTCTAAGAAAATATCGGATAACGATTAGGCCATATACTTTTATTGGGTTTTTCCACTATATTTATTTAACAACCTCCTCGAGATTGGAGGGAAACCTGAATGTACTTATCTAACGCTTGGGTATAAATCTTTTTGTTTGTTAACACACTTTCTGGACTCAGGGGACTCGGATATTGGACAAATAGAGGTTCGTGATAACGTCTCGGGCTTAATTTATAGACGTTCATATTTTTTCTTTTGTTGAAGTATGTATTTGTTGGCTTAAGTTCTGTTTTTTGTGGGTGGGAAATCTGTTGCAGTTTTTTTTTGTTTGAGTTATCGTGGATTTAAAAAAAAACAACGTGCCTTATTCTTGTTATTTAAAAAAATAGAAAAGTAATTTAAACAAAAGTAAAACTGACTTATAATTAGTTTTAGTTCGTTAGATTATCCAAGAATATGGGATATTTAGTTTACATTTTCTATCTAATCAAAAAATAACACCCATTCATTCATTTAAATAAATTGTATTGGATTTAGAGTATTAGTTAACATATCTTAGTACTGGTTATTTCTTCACTTTCTCCAGTATTACCGCACCCATATACAAACTATCTGCGTGACCCAATGGTTGACTGGCAGAGAATGCACCTAGCATTAAGTCCACCTGTTGTAATTATTGGTGCAATAAAGTTTTTAAATAAATAAAAATAAATAAATTGTCGCATTTAGCCAACAGTAACCCACCAAGCAAATGAAATAATAAGTGTCTAAAATTTTGTATAGCTATTTAACGAACTAAAAATAAAGTGGTATGTTTGATCCAGTCCGCTGAAGAATAATATTTAGAAAATTTTAGTAAATTAGTTTTGGGGTTTGCCTCATCAGGCAAATGGCTACGGAGTGGGATTTCTGCCGATGGCGAAATTATTATTAACTTCATTGAATATATGTGACAGTGTGAAGTGGTTCAGAAAATTATTTCTTTTCAAGTGAGTAATTAATTTCTATAGAGGTGATGTCAAATAGGCTATTATTATTATTTAAGATATTAAAGTATTTGTTAGTAAAAAAATAAATGATAATAGTTAAATATCCCATAGATATTCACAAAAGACATGCGAGAGTGTATTTTGCTAATAAGGCGTCAATACACTGACCAACACTTTCCCACGATATCTTAACAGCATTATCTCTTAATTCGCCGTATTTGGCCGGATTCGCGTTTTACCCCTTTCGACCCAAAAGTGGGCTGGACAGTGGCCACTGGTCAGTAATCCGATTGTGGCGGTCAGTCCGTGAAGTATCCGTTAATGAGGTTAGGTGGGAATACGGATTATGTAGTATTCCCATGTCCACTGTAGATCTTTACCTAAATTGGGTAATTTACTACAAATTAATGATTGGTTCATAAGAAAAATTACCCTAAAATACTAGACACACATATTTTCTTTTTTTCATGCTAATAATAATTAACTGAAATTCATTACGTTAAAAATTCTACAGTAGCATACAATTCTCTTCCACAAGCACTCTATTGAATTTGATAAGTGTATAAATCAGTTTCAAAATAATAATAAAAAATCTTACTATTGTTCCCACAAGCGCGCGCGTGCATTGGTTCAAAAATGTAAGCAAATTTCAGAACATACTTTCAAAATCGATTCATGATTGCTATGTCTCGTCGATATTAGCCTAATAGCCACAATAGCACTGATTTATCGGTAAAAATATAATAATTTCAATTTTTGTATTAGTTGTGGTTTTCATAAATAATGAACACGCATTTTGTTCTTAAATACATTTGTAAAAAAATACGATAGAAATACAATTTTAAATAATGAGCTCGCTGTTATTTAAGATTGTATTTTTTATTTGGCTCAAAAGTTTTTAGGTTGCTATTGTATTTTTTAAGTGGGAAATTAAATTTCATATTTCAAATTTCGAAAAAAAACCCTATGAATAGTTATTACAGTTGTTAATATTGCTTCCTTGACAGTATTTAATACCTTTCCAAAATAGGTAATGTACAAAACAAAAAAAAAACTATAAACGACTAAACAACCATCAATTCTGGCATTACGATCTCGCCAAACACACAGATAGACGTTTTTTAATAAAACCGGATATATCCGGATGCGTCCGGAGTTAATCCCTCGCCGGTCGTAAACGTTTACGAGCGCGACTCGGTGTGAACGCGCCCTTATGACGCCTAAGACAATGTCAACTAGCCCTAAGGCTGGAAACACAATCAGATCAAAGAAAAATAGATTGTATCATATACGGAATTCATTGTTTTTTTTTGGGATCCCAGTTTGATACTGCTTAATATGGAAAACAAATTTATCTAAATACGGTTATGTTATGGTAACCAGCATATTCAATTAATGTCTTAATTTGGATGTTGGGTCAATTAACATGTTTTACGGGTATACATTTTTTTAAAAGAGAACATTTTGTTAGATAAGCCATAATAAAAGATATTTTGTAAATTGACTTTAAAATAGTATGTTTCACATAACCATGATTATATGGTCTGTGTGTTGATAAGTAAACTAGTGACGTCTTTAGTTACTATCTTCATAGAATATCTGTAAATGAATATCAGTATTAGTAACAGTATTGAGAGTCATAATCACATGATTATGACTATTCCGCAAAGGCTCAGTGTAGACTAGCTGACACCAAAAATAGAACGGCAAAGCGAAATACATAAAAGTGACATGGTAAAATAATATAGTAATTCTTATTCTAAGAAAATTGTACCTGAATATTATTTCCTTAAGACATCCTCAAATAAACGCTTGAACCAATAAAAAGGTGCAATAGACTAAGTCGCTACTTTCAAATCGTACTAATATTATAACAGTGAAAGTATATATAAGTGCGTACGGATGGTACAGATTTGGTAGCTAGACTTATTACATAAATAAATAAATAATAATAAATAAATAAATAAATGCGCCAGACAATCACTCCAATCAGCTGGTCTCAAACTAAGGTTTTCCCTTGTACTATGAGCACCAGACGACGGATAATAACTGGGAACGTCATCCCAGCACACCCAAACCCAAGTCCCAAGTTTGTTTTTTCAAATTGACCTGACCGGGAATCGAACCCGGGACCTTACGCGCTTTGGGCGCCTACGCCACCAAGGTCGTCATATTAATATTAATAGATATTTGAAAACATGTGAGATATTTTTAATCCCAAATCGAACAAAGTCTCGGGCAATAGCTAGCAATAAAAATATCAAAAAATTATCCCAGTGTGCCCCACCTTTACCTTGTGCGTACTCCCAAACACCGCCACTTATTGTGTTTTGTATTATTTACCGCCGTTTACGAGCGTGTCTACCATATTCGAGTCCGAGCCACTTGATATTTTATTCGTCAGTTTTCCACTTCGCTCGCGGCCGATTTTATGGGCGCCGTAAAGTGTTGCGTTTTCTATTTAATTGGATTGAAGTATCGGTTATTGTTGACATTTGAAGTTGCCATTAAAGAGTAAGAGAAGGAAAAATAAGAGATACCATGTAAAAATCTAGAAATGCAAATTTCAACAATTTGATATGTCACACGAAGGTATTCCTCTGTGGGCGCATGATGGTTTAAAAAGTTTCCAAACCATATATTATATCAGACCATAAGTTTTCGTTGACCCAGGATGAGAGAAGAGAAGTTAATGTACCGGTTGGTGTTGTAATTTCATTTTTTAAATTTATGTGAAGTAGCTTGTTGTTTTATTGTATTCTTCATAATTAAGGCGTGTTTTTTTAAAGCTTTTTTAAAGCTGCCATAGTCATTTAAGGTAGGTTGTGGTTAGAAAATAAGTATTTAGTGAGGGTTGACTGGTGTTAGATCAAAAAACTTAAAAAAAAAAAACAAATATTCATTTCAAATGAAAATTTGAGTTTGCACAATTTATAAGATATTAACAAGTCCCAAGTGATCAAATTACATTTAGTTGAACACAGTATGAAAGAAGTTGAAGATTACTTGAATTATGATAAATAAATTTTATTGTTTTGTAATAAAAGAGTTTTCAGATCTAAAGACATTGAACATTCTAAAAGTCACATAAAACAAGCTATGAGAATCGCCAATAACATTTCATCACACCATTTATCAGCTCGGATCACATCATTAACAGATTATATGTTTTGACAGTCCATTAAGCTTCGGTCTCAATACATTTGACGTCTCTCTGTCAATTGATCGAGTGTTATTGACAGTTGCATTTTACAGTTGATGTCATTTTTATAATGTCTGACAGTGTTTAGCGAAGTTTGACTTTATAATGCGAGTCATTTATCAAGCTGCTCAGACTTTGTTTTAAATAAATGATTTTTTTATATTTAGCGTTAAAAAATAATAAAATAATTATAAACTACTTAAACTTATCAGCTCTAAATTGTTATGCTGTAAAAATATGGTATAAAACACATTAGAAACGAAAGCTTTTTAAAAAAGTCTTAAATATCAGTTAAAGTGTGCCAGTCCATCATTAAAATATAATTAATCATAATCAATTAGTAAAATCAGAACTACAATTAACAGGAATACTGCGTGTATCACATTGCGTGTGGTCTATGAGACCCCCTATTCATCTGTAGAAGCGGAAGGGTTAAACTAATTAAGGCTAATTAATTAATTTGCAGTGTAATCTTCACATTATCTTCCCACTAAGTGACAGTTACATGACGTTTTGACGTGATGTGGGTGGTAATTTGTTTTATCTATAGTGCCATCAATTTAATTATTCTATTCACTATTTACCACAAGCTATACTCCGCGCCTCGTTCACGCTATTTTGGGATCAAAATGATCCTAGATGATAATTTAGTATCATATTTGAAACATCTTCCTAATTCATCACATTAAATTGTTTTACGCGAACAAATAACAAACACTTTTACGTTTCCGTACTAAATCTTGCGTTTGATATGTTGGTAGTATTTGAATAAATAAATTATATATCTTGAGAACTATCCACACCATAGGCAACAATTGATATTGGCATCAATTATAAAGCTGAAGAGTATGTATGTTTGAATGGACTCATCTAAGGAACTACTGGCACGTATTAACGAAAAAACTGATTTAAAATGAAAATAAACTAATATATTTGTTTCGGATATGTTCACAATAAAACACATTTTTTTACTTTTTTTATATTGCACTTCAAGATTGAACTCATTCCATCTGATGTTAAGTGATAATGAGGTCCTAGCTTAAGGGCGACAGGTACAGCATAATAAAACTCTCACTGGACTTGTCGTTACCTTGAAGGCTTGACCCCTGCTACTAATGTAGCACCCCCCTGGAGTTTTGTAAACCTTACTCACATGCAGGAACACAACACTGAAGTGATTGTTATTTGGCTACGGTCTTCTGTAAGTTGGAGGTATTTGATCAGTCGGGCTGTTCCAGTTCGAACAAATTCAAACATCAAAACCGTCCGATTAACAAACAAACAGTTTCGAACACAAGACAATTTATTTCCCAAATACAGATGTTACAATATCAATTGTTAACCCCCCAACGCCCGCGTGGGTCCTAACGACCGGCAATGACCGTGACGGTCGGTCTGACCGCACGTGGTCTGCAGATTTGCATCGCGTAACAATGTCTTAGCCGTGACGAAGTGGTAATGGCAAGTGGGTCTACGTAACGGGGGCAGTGTCACGTATTTGAGCAATAAATTTGGAAATTCGCGTAGCGTCTGTTTTGTTTTCAGAGATTTTAACAGTCTCCTGTTTTTTTTTAGAAAAAAAAATATGTCTTGACGTGACTGGCGTTTAAAAGTATGGTTAGCAGTAATTTTGTGTCTTTGTTAGTTTTGGTCTGCCTTTAATAGTATGAATAAAATATCTGACAGAATCGCAACATTTCCTCTGTTGATGAAATTGATTTGTAAATCAATTGAAAATATGATTTATCGGCGCATAAAATATATGTTTGTGTTTTTTTTATTCCAAAACCTACACATACGAATATCATTCTCAATTCAAGCATTAATTATTGTTTTTATTTGATCATTACCGAAAACAGGCTGAATAAAAAAAAAACTGATTTTTAATTCTGAAAAACAGATATACCTATCCATTTAACTCCGAAATGGATAGCATTTTGGAGTGATTTTAAAGATTTATTTTGTGTAGCAAAATAGCCATTGTTAACCTAGGAATCGCCATGACCGGGTCTAAACGACCCCTGAATTTACGGACAATGTATTTTTAAAGACATTTCGCTGGGTCCAAGTGTAAATGTGATAAAATTCGCCACGCCACCTCTAACAAGGGGTCAATTTCGAAAATATCCGACATTTTGTTTTGGCCACTTAAAAGTTGACATATTTATGTGTTTTTCTTAACACGCGTTTAGATGTGGGTGTATAGTTTTGCGAGTCGTAAATTATTTTGTGACTTCCAATAGATTTGTTACAGATAGAAAATAATGATATTGTTAATCCTAGAAAAGCGCACATACAGTGGCGATATTGTACTCAAACAAGAAAAGTAAAGTCAAAACTTCAATTACCTTTTATTTTACATGTCCAAAGTTGCCATTAATAGTGTTTGCAAATAATGAACAAATTTGAATACATAAAAAAATTTACTGTCACAAAAAATTCTGAAAAAAAGTGATAAGAGATTTTTAATTTTCTTAATGTTTTTTTTTAAACGATTGTGTCACACTTACTATTTTCTCAGCGTTTATGATGTTTTAAGGTTGAGTGAATGTATGATAGAATTAGTACAAAAAAGTAACCCCAAACTACTAACAATAAATATTATTATTGTTATCAAAAGACTTATCTTCTAGTAAGTTACTAATGTTTCAAAGTAATACATTTTATAACCATTAATCTTGGTTAAAGAACTGTTAATGTTTTAAAGATCTCAAAGGTGGGGTCGAACGAAATTAATAACACAACCATAATCGATATTGAAATCGACTCAAGCGTAATCGTCTTACCACAAACAATCGATTACTTAGAAAAGGAATCATTTATCATCGAGAAACGTAATGTGACAATTGGCAAGGCGAAAAAGAAAAGTTGAATGCAATTGTTCAATAAAAGGGGTTAGCTGACTCTGACACTAATACTTTTTGGTTGAATAAATACATAGGGGAGAGGGAAAAAATGTTTTTTTTTAGGTAAATTGGATTTTGACGCAAGGATATTACCGAAATTGAAGTGGTCGAGGGAAAAACAAAATTATTGAGTGTGGAACCATGGAAGCGTTTGAGTGATTATTGGATTAGAATGGTCGAATGGGTTTCGGCTTTTTTTGTATTAGTGTTTTTTGATGTTGTTAGTGTAATCATTTTAGTATCTACCAAAACGGCGGTGTTTAGGGTTAATGTGACATTTGGGCTTTTTTACGTTTTTGTACGGTATTATTATGTGTTATTAACGAATGATTACATGAGAAAGCATGGTTAAGCATAAATGAGGAATTTTAGTTTCAGTGATATTTTTTATGATGAGAGTAAATTTAGAATTATTTTAAATACACGTCAAACTGGTAGTTTATTCAGTTTTTAATAAGAAAGAAAAAAGAAAGAAATTTGTTGACCGTCACAAAATAATCAAACAAACACAGAGCAACAGAAAACTTAAAATAACTTGTGCGGCGAATTGGGTTCCACCTCAGCAAATGTTGCTACGGTATTTTTAATGCCACAGCAGCGCTGGTATTCTGGTGGAACCCACTGCATGAAAAAACAGCAAGAGCCCTGGCTCTGCTAGTTTTCTACGCAAGTTAGTCCATGATTAGATTTGAGTTTTTATTCCCGTCGGGTCAATATGGAACACGAACCTTTCTCATATTTTCTTGGGTCCGGGTGTTCTAGTATCATCGTCGTTTCTGATTTCTGTTACACAAGTGCTACTTACCACAGAACAAAAGCAATGTGTGTGATATTGTCCAATATTTATTAATTTATTTTGAATTAGTGATAATCTATATTTATTATGCTAACTGTCTGATTTTAAACCAAACAAGCCGTTGCTTGTCTTAGACGTAAATTTAAAAAGAAAAAAAATCCTCCGGTTCCTTCAAAAAAAATCTTAAATTCAATTTCGCACTTTAAAAGAGCTCTCAAACAGATCCCTCTCAAATCAAAGCGGCTACAACTCAACGAATCTAAACCTCGTAAAGTTAAATGGAGTGACGCCGACCCCAAACATGTGTACTCGCGGAACTGCTAATGGATTTAAAATTTATCGCCGCGCCGCCTACTCGGTACATCGCGGCCTTAATAACATCACTTTGTTGTACCATTATTGTATTGATTAAAAAAAATGTGGTTTTTTGAACAAAATAAGTATTTTGAACAATAACGCATGTGAATTGTCTATAAAACAAAAAACATAAGTAACTCTAGCAATTGTTTGGAATTTGGTTCTGAATATGAAAAGTGTTGATTTACAAGACAAAAAAGAACAAGAATATATATACACATATAGATACATATATAATTTCTAATTCCCCCTTCCTCTTATAATTCAATTGTGTTGCTTTCAATGTGTTGAAGTAAGAAATAGCTCACATCACCGCAGTCTTGTTAAAGTGTCTCTCTAAACACTTGACATTTGCGAAAACACTGTGTTGTTACTAAACGCGAGCCAGACTCCTTTGAAGAAACGATATCGAAGATCATCGACTTACTGGAATGCTTCCAGAACGTAAAAATGTAAGTAAGTAAAAATACCCAGCATAAATCTCAAAAATCCAAAATACTCACGCACTTGAACGAGATTCCATTCAACCCTACCAGCGACGCCGCGGTAATTGCGACCCGGCTGTAAAAATTTACAACTGCGCTTCCGAGCATTGTGATGCTGATGCAGCTGACAGATAGAGGGCGCTCCTCAAACTGTAGTATTGCGAATGACAGGCACGATTTTTATGATAATTGTTTTCAAAGGATAACCGGACACATCATATAGACGCACTTTAAATTGAAACTGATTTTAATAAAAAAATAAATCTTTATTGTAAAAAAATATGTAAATATAAAGCAAATTTCACTTTACAGTAGAAAGTAAGATCTTTCCAAGCTAAATAAATTCCATCTTCTTCCATGATGTCAGGAGTTGTTGGTGTAGGGTTTTTGTATATACAAATCTCATTTAAATTTGTTCAACTAAATTTCACAGTAGCAATACTGAAGCTAGAATATAATATTTCAAAATTCAATTGAATGTGTAATTGTTTGTCAATCTTTACTTTTGTTTTGTTTAAATAAACTCTTTCTTTGCAATTATAAAATCGTTAACGAACACATATTTTCTGATACACGCACAAACGCACACACACATAACAGACAACACACACACATACTACGAAATCATTATACGTTTCATACAAATATGTACTTACTTAAGGATAACCAGACACGTTACTTGACATTACTTTTATGTTATATTACATTTTAGAACTCTAATCAATATTATTTTTATTATTTGTACCAAAATCTAAATAAAATGCGTAGGAAAAATCAAGGATTTGGTTTTAATTACTGGAATAATTTAAGATATTTTTATTATTAATCGCCCACCATCGTATTAGGACCTAAGAGGATTTATCTTTTTAGATATCTTCAAAGTTGAGAACCAACGCAAGTGCAGCTAAAACAGTTTAAACCTGGTAACGACACCGATAAATGCGACTAATGCCGTTTTTAACGAACCCAGAACGAACGCAGGAATTTTACCGTTGGCTTTACAGACCCGATACAGACAATAAAGGGTTAAGTATGACAAATATTTGCTGTTGTGATATAAAAATAATAAACGTTAATATAATATTTTGTGTTTGAAATTTTAAAGCTAGGAAATAAAATAAATAAAATGCGGTTATTTCCCGAATATTAAACATACCTACATTATGACATACATAATAGTAACAATACCTACGAGAAGAAACAATGTAAGAACTCAGAAAACTAACACACTTAAATAACATAGTTTACAACCCAAGAGTGTTTGAATAAAAATAAAAAAATAAATGCGCCAGACAATCACACCAATCACCTAACCTCAAACTGAGGTTTCCCTTGTAATATGAGGACCAGATGACAGATACTAACTGGGGGCGTCATTCCATTACACCCGAACCAAGTCAATTTAGAAAAGTTCGTTTTCCAAATTAACCTGACCAGGAATCGAACCCAAGACCTTTCGCCGCCTACTTTAGCCACTGTGCCACGAGTTCGTCAATGTATATGGGAAGGGGAAACATTTCAAAGCCGTACAGACGAGATAAGAGTTGAATCTTGTTGATTAATCATGATACCAGAAGGCAGAAAAGGTACAGTAACTCTCTTACAAACTTTCCCATCTTCCGTCACAGAAAGCATACGAAGATTTATAGTCCCAATGAGTCACAGACACGATCATCCCCCGTCACGCTCTGACTTGACGTTTTTACAACTACAACAAATGCCTTGGCACCGGAACTGGAACCCTTTCGTATCGGAAGTCACTCGATATCGTAAAACTTTACGATTGCCTTCCTGCAAATTAATGTCAGAAACGTCCACTGACATATTGGCAATGAGTTCGGATGGTTTATTCCTTGCTTTCTACGGAAAAGTGGCTTTTCTATTGGTTTTTCATATTCTTGCAACTGAGTTCAATGCGCTGGGGAGGTATCTGAGGAAATGGAAAATTAAATTGGTGTTGGTTTGAAACAACGAAAGGATTTTCAAGTTAACAATTATTATTGTATTAAAAAAACTGAAATACATACATTTTTTAAAACGTTAAAGTATCACTATAAAAAAAAATTACAAAGTTTTTTTCAATGACCTCACAGTTCGGTTCGGTCATACAAGGAAAATTAATGTGTCAGGTACTCATAGTTTTTCTCACCTTTTGTTTCAGGCGGTTAATTAGTGTGATTGTTCGGCGAATTTTTCATATTATTAAAAAAAAAGAAAACTGTGTTCCCTTTTTTAAATACTAAAATACAAATCAATTTATTACATTCAGAATTAGAAAGCATTCTCAATCAATGACACAGACATAAACTCGATCATTGGCCTCCATGGAACCCAGGGAAAGCTAATAAATACCAAACATCAATTTAGTATGTTTCTCACGCAATATTGGCATAAGACTTCAGTAGTCTAAAAGCCATTTAACATTAAAAACAAATACTTTTAAAAAGGGAACAAAGGTTAACAAAAGATAAACTATACCTCTCAATACTTTGTAGACAAAGCACATCAGACTTCACTCTTTGGATTTTATGCCGACCTTATGTTGAGTGCATAAGAACTAAAACCGAACTGAAAATGTTTACCATGACGTGTTGTCGGCCGTATTTGGAAAGTGTCAGTGCATCGCGACTTCAGATGCATTATTCAAACGCTACCCTTTACCTCCCGCAGCCTCCGGTCGACATTTATCTGCAAGATACTAATCCTGCTTCGACGCCTATATGTAAATGTTTTGTGGACTTAGAGCTTATTGAAGAGCAGTGTTGAGCCCCGAATAAAATTAACTTCATTTACAGATTTTAACATTAAAAAGCTCCGTCCTAATTGACCATGTAATGTATCAGTTTGATAAATCCGTAAACAAGTCATTATTATTTTCAAGTAAATATCTTTCTACTAAATTTCATTCATATCCATGAAAAAGCTTTGTTACTTTTTTTTTTAAAGAAACACCGTACAAAGTAACTCTGTCTGTCTGTTACGCTTTCCCGCTTAAACTTCTCAACCGATTTTGATGAAATTTGGCACAAACCATCTTTAGACCCTGAGAAAGGACATAGGCTATCTTTTATTGTGAAAAAAAAATCTCAAGTCCACGCGAACGAAGTCGCGGGCACAGCTAGTCCTAAACACCTACCAAAAAATTTTTTTATTGAAAGGACGATTTGCACGTTGGGCCGAATTTATTGCCAATCAACTATTAACCCCTGTGCAGAATTATTTCTCGAGTATTATGTTTTTATTTTTTAGAATTCTTATGCACTTTGTCACTATTACCGCACCCATAAACTAACTCTCCGCATGACCCAAAGGTTTACTGGTAGAGAATGCCCATAGCATTTAGTCCACCTGTTGTACTTTTTTTGTGTAAAGTCAAAGTCAAAGTCAATATTTTTTTATTCACATAGACTACATTAGTAATACTTATGAATAAAGCAATAAAGTTTTTAAATAAAAAAAAAATTCTTCCCCTTTATACTATAGAGACTCATGTAAAAACCACACAGGTAGCTTCAAAACTCCTTCCAGATTTAAACTAAGCTTATATCCACGTTTATTTCCAAACAGAAGCTCGGTCAATTCCTGTGCCGAGTTATCTCTAATATCGCGGCTTATCCGACGTTATTCCTACTCCGTTTCGAGGTTCTAACTAGTCGTGTATGAATGACGAACTGACTTTATTATAAGCGAACTAAACTGGGATTACAGAGATATGAATGCGAAGTCTGACATGAAATGTTATTGCCGTAGTTAAAATTGTGTTTGTGTCACTTTGTCGTTAGACTGGGATGTTGTAGTGATGGAAACGTGAAGCTGTCTGATTAATGTGTATATGTAACATTTCGGCGATATGTTGTATGCTTTCGCATTTATAATCCATACTTATATTATAAATGCGAAAGTTGCTTTGTCTTTCTGTCTGTTTATCTGTCTGGCTTTGACTCCTAAACACTGAATATTGGTCAAATTTGGTACAAGTATACGTTGAATCTTTAGAACGGATATAGGGTACTTTTTGTTTAAAAAAAAGGGCATATGGGGGTAATACCGTCCTTGACAGTTTATATGGGATAATGCTTATTTTTAAGTGATATGAAATTTGGAACAACAATAGCTCGAAAGTTTTTGGATTAAAATATATACTTCTTTTCATTTCCTGCACTCCACGCGAACGAAGTCGCGGGCACTGCTAGTTTGATTTTAATTATTGAATAGAAAAAATAACGGCGATACTTTGAATTGAATTTACCCGTGACATTTTTTACCCACCACATAACGAAGAGAGGTAGGGCATAGCGATTTATCGCTTGACCTGGAGCAGTCCGACTGGTGAAATACCTCCGCTTTACAGAAGACCGCAGCCAAATAACAATAACTTTTGTGTTCCTGCGTGTGAGTAAGGTTTTCAGAGCCCCTGGGTGGTGCTACATTAGTAGTAGGGGTCAAGCCTTCAAGGTAAGAGCGACAAGTCCAGTAACAGATTTATTATACTGTACTTGTCGCCCTTAAGCTGGGACCTCATTACCACTTAACATCAGGTGGGATCAGGTCAATCTTGAAGTGTAATATAAAAAAAAACAAAGTTTTTTCTAAGTTTTTTTATAACTTTGGCAAGTGAAAAGATAGGTACATATCTATATTTTTTTAATAACTATTTAACGAACAGAAAACAATCTAGTATTTATGACCAAGTCAGCTTGGGAAGTGGCAAAGGTAGCCAACCTAATCCACAATTGTCGAAAGCTAGATTAAATTTACAATTCACACATCAAAATTGGAGTGTCCATAATTTATCGAGTTTCAAACGCATTTCCCACGTATGCACGTGTGCGCCCTCCTCAGATGAGGGGTCTCCTCGACCAATATTGTCTTTGAGGACACCCCACTTGAGTCTTGACTGTTTAAGGGTTGATTGTTCGATGGGAGTGTAATTTGGATATTATTTGTGTCACGCTGTATTGACGAGTACTCGTTTGTCATTATTTTTGATGCTTTAAACTATAACTCGTTGCGAGTGGGACGTTGTCTCCTAATTTAAAATGTATGGTACTTACCAAGTAATTAATGTAAGGAACGTTATTTACTATGCCAATTCTGCTGACACCGTATTTGTTGTTGACTTGAAGGTCATGTCGTAGGTCAGAACAAATGTAATTGGACTTTTACAGGTCGTGAAAAAATTAAACTTTTTACTTAATAGTTCTTTATAAATATTCTTTAATCGTTAAAAGATGCATTCGGTTCTAGTTTTGTAGTAACACTTCGCATATATTTGAAACGTTATAATTTATTGTTTCTTTTTGCACGTAACTTTTCTTCTTTCTTTTCATTTAGGTTACATGCAACCTAATTACTGATAATTTCATAAATCCTTAATGATAAAAAATACTCATACTCATATTCATTAATGCCTCAATGCCAAAACCCTCAGTACCAATACGAGCATCTTTTATGCTGATGATTAAAACACCTAATAACAACTTTAGCGTGAACACCTACGTGATTTAGTAGTTTAAATACGGGGCTACGATTTCAGGATTCGGGGTTTAATTCCGGTCGAGCAAAACATGTAGGTATATTTCACAGCCCCGGTCTATCGTTTATCTGATCATCAAAGAATATATGAGCACAAGGAATCATCTGTTAATTTTTTTTTTTTTTAAAGTTTCAATGACTGTCTTAAAAGGGTAAACCTAGTTCTAAAGAGTTTTAACAAAAAATATAACCTTACATGGTATTTGCAAACTTATTATAACCGGGGATCTAACTACCCCTGAGGACTGAGTGAGACTGAGCACACGTTTACCTATTTATCTCAGCTTGTATCGTTTTACGAATTCTGAGATTGGTTTTACAAATTGTTTTAGACCTTTTACTAAATGATAAGCCGTTTTTCTAGAAGGTGCTCACTCAATCCACACGCACATAAGGATATTACAAAGGCTTCTTCGCCTAGTACTAAGGTGCTCTACCTTAATCTTTAATATCAAACAAAACCAAATTCAACGACTTCCATTATTATCCCTCGCTATACCAAAATATCCCCTGCTGCTTATAGCCTCAAAGATCGGCCAACAATCGAACAATCGACTTTCCCTTGTTAACGTCCACTAGAAATCTGGACAATACGATACCAATAATCTCTCTCCCTATTAATTATAATTGACATATTCCGTACTTCGGCAATTTGTTAGCGCTGAATGGTCACGTGACCTCGTGTTTGTTTTGATGTCCACGGGACGGGAAGACCGACCGCTCTCATTAGAGGGTTTTTGTTGAGAATGTTTGGGATGTAATAAGAGATTATTGAGGTGACGCGTAATGGAGGTAGTTTTATTTGGATCATCAATATATTTCGACAATGATTTTTTTTATATTACATTTCAAGATTGACCTCATCCCACCTGATGTTAAGTGGTAATGAGGTCCTAGCTTAAGGTCGACAAGTACAGTATAAATCTGTTACTGGGCTTGTCGCCCTTACTTTGAAGGCTTGACCCCTGCTAATAATGTAGCACCCCCCAGGAGCTCTGGAAACCTTACTCACACGCAGGAACACAACAACACCGTAGCGATTGTTATTTGGCTGCGTTCTTCTGTAAGGTGGAGGTATTTCACTAGTGGGGCAATTTCACAGTTCGAGCGATAAAATGCTATGCCCTATCTCTCTTAAAGTTTCTAGATGTTGAATCAACTAAGTTCGACACTTAGTGTCCTAAGTATGTTTAATGAGTGGGTGTTTATAAGTACACTAGCGACCTATCGCTGCTTCTCACGCGTACAATTCCCGTTTTTGACACATTTTTATCAGTTCTTCTCTCATTGGTCGTATTCAAAACAAAAATATTTTTTCAATTCAAATCAGTACAGAAATTAGTTCCGTTCAAACAAAGAAATAAATTCTTCCGCTTTGTAATACTGGTATAGATTAAGCATATATATATAAGCATGTATTTTTTGCTAAATTACCATTTCAATAACACAAATGTTTAAGATAACATTGGGATCATGTCAATATGATGTGGTTTGATTTTTTTTTCAATTATTAATTATTATATTTTATATAGGTTCCGGGTTTGAACCCCGGTCGGGTCAATATGGAAAACGAACTATTCCTAAAAATGCTTCCGGAGAATGCCTCAAGTTTTTTTTGCGAGTTATTTCTAGTAATTATCTTTAACAGTAGGTAACATTCGTTTTAAAAATATTTAAAAAAATATATAGTCATTCACGCCGCACTAGGGAACTTGAAATATTACACACCGCAAGGGGAGATGATTTTTTTTGTTTTTTTTTATAATATTTGTTCTGAAGATATGCATCTAGACACTTTTTCTTTGTTCTTATTTTATTTATCTAAGTTTGGATCAGCATGTTTTTTTTACAAGTACAAGCACAATACTACAATCATATTTTTTTTTCAAGACACACTACTACCCCATAGTCGATCGCTAAAACGAATTAACTAATCACAATAAAAACCTCACGCAGGGTCCAAACAATTAAAATGTTTATCAAAAGTCAATACGTACAATTAATTCCCACGAAAAAATCAACCCTCAATTGCTACACTAATTTCCGTACTATTTAGTAGACTATTTTGAATCATTTAGTACAACACGGGACACACGACCGCCGCGGGCGATTTTGAACAAAAAAATTACAATAACAATTTTGGAAGTGTAGAAATGAATAAAACATTGTAGCTCTGGGTATGATTTTGAATTTAGGGGTTCGGTGCTAAATTTATTTTTCTCGATACCAAAAATCATGCTTTAAACTCAAGTTATTTAGAGCATTTAGAAAACTTAGCGTAGGCAATTAAGTTATTAAGAGCGGTTTTCACTAGAATTAGAGACTAAGATAGTATTTGGAGTCCGAGTATTCGGACATTTGCCGAATAATCAAAATCTTATTTAGATTTTTTCTGGGACATAAAATATTTGTTTTAATTCGTTTTTTTTATATTGCACTTCAAGATTGACCTCATTCCACCTTATGTTAAATGGTAACGAGGTCCTAGCTTAAGGGTAACAAGTACAGCATAATAAATCTGTTACTGGACTTGTCGCCCTTATCTTGAAAGCTTGACCCCTGCTACTAATGTAGCACCACCCAGGAGCTCTGGAAACCTTACTCACACACAGGAACACAACAACACAGAAGTGATTGTTACTTGGCTGCGGTCTTCTGTAAGGTGGAGGTATTTCACCAGTCGGGCTGCTCCAGCTCGAGCAATAAATCGCTTTGCCCTACCTCTCTTAAATAAAGTATTTTTTTTAATTTTCATACTTGCAAGAGGTACAGTCGATAAAATATAAGAACTGTTAAAATTTTACGACGCGGTTTATTTTACGATGTGGCTGTCTGTAGATATACATATTAGTTTATTCACGAATCTAAATATTTTTTTATTTTCCATCTTAAAATAAAACAAAAACAATATTTTATACTTTTAAAACGGTGATATTTTATGTTGCATTAATTCTATGCACTGCATTTAAACACAAAAAAATGGTTTAAAAAGGTAAATAATAATCCTACAGAACCAAAAAATACTTCAACGACTAATCGCTTTTTTTGTTTGTTATAAATTGTTATCAAATTACTCATGGGAGAGTGAACGGGTCCCCAATGTGGGATATGTCCTAAGGCAAGACTGACTAGGTTTGCGGAAATAATGGTAGCAGTATGTTTACGTACAATATTTAAACAATGTTTTATGGGTTGGAAAATGTTTTTGGAACAAACATTGTGTTCACATTGTAGGTTTCTTTTTAATGTTTTGTGTGTGTGTACTAGGTCCTCTACCAAAAAAGAAAAAAAAACGTTTTGTTTTTGAAGGAAAATCAAAAATTTTTTTGTATACCTAAATAATATAAGTATTGATTTTTTGTAACGCTTTGTTCTCATTCAAAGTAAGTTAGTTACGGTAATGCGAACAAAGCGACATATTTGAATGATTAAAATAATTTAACGGGTCAAAACGCGACACCATTTTTACTTAGTAGGTAGTACTAAGTCAGTGACTCAGTCAGCTCGTGACCACGGTTGGTGCAATCTAACTGTCGGGCAGTAAGTAGTTAGTATTAACTACTAAATAAAAATGGTGTCGCGTTTTGACCCGTTAAATTATTTTAAATGTTTAAAATGGAACGCGAAAGTCTTAAAATTTATATATTTGAATGTTGGTAGTAGGTCTTTTTTTGATTTGGTTTGTATAAGTATCCATATCAGGCTCATTTGAAAAAATAATTAATTAGTAGGTATATGCGTAGAAGTACTTACGTAGAATATATTTAGTAGTGAAATAATATGGAAATTGTAGTGGCCCTAAAGCATATAAGTCATATTTTTTTTATCTTAAACTAAATATATTTTTTATTAAAGTGAATCAAATAGTACGTAGTTGTAAAATAATATGGATAGTATAATGCCAGCTGCGTCATATCTTAAATAAAAATAAAATTTAATTAAATAGCTTACGCGTTTATTTTTAATACCAACACTCTTTCATCATTCTCCTTTTGGTCGTTACATATAGGTAGTCGTTTATTTTTGTAAGGCCAAAGTTACATCCATACTAATATTATAAATGCAAAGGTAACTCTGTCTGTCTGTCTGTCCGTTTGTTACTCTTTCACGCCTAAACGGCTGAACGGATTTTGATGAAATTTGGTATAGGTATACGTTGAATCTCAAGAACGGACATAGGCTACTTTTTATTAGAAAATAAGGGGGGATGGGGGTAATACCACCTTTGAAAGTTTATATGGAAAAAAAAATATTTTTGAAGTTAGAGATATGAAATTTGGCACAAATATAGCTCGAAACTTGGATTAAAATATAGACTACTTTTTGTTTCGAATATTAGGGGAGAAAGGGGTAAAACCAACCATGAAAGGATGTAGTCCACGCGAACGAAGTCGCGGGCACAACTAGTACACAATAAATTATAGTCTATTACCTACTCTACGGTAGACTCCAATCCGTTTAACCCTTCACCAAATCCTGATTACTATAAATACTAAATAACAAAGCATTCCACCGAAATATCAATTTAAAATACAAATAAAAACGCGTGCTCACATGTTATCCTAAACTGTTTATCCTCACACAAATCCATTACAACTCTATTAAAATGTGACACCAAAAAACTCGCAGAAAAACATTCTCACGCCTGTGGTGCTATCCTCAGTTCATTATAATGTAAATTTGACAGTCAATCAAAACTGCGACACGCTCCGAGTAGACGTGACGTACAAAACAGATAAAAACAGCGCAACAAAAGTTTGGTACAAGAATCAGTGAAGAGTAAGTGTGCCGATTCTTTGTGTGGGGTTCCGTAGTTATTTAATAGTTTTGTAATAGTTTTGTAATTTGCTAGTCCAGATTGTTTGGGTACGAATCTAATCAGTATTTTTAGAAGGCTAGTTAGAGAGTTGAGGTAAATTTTTAAAACATAGAAACCTCTTACTTTGTGTTTTAATTGTTGTTAAAATAGATCGATACTCATAAATTATTAGGTAGAGAAGTTTTACCGTAAACCACTGTATTAATAGCTGAATGGCATAAACTGAACTTACTTATCGAACTGACAAATGATGCGCAAAAGCACTTACGAGTATTTTGTATATACGGCGATACTTTGACCTTAATACATATCAAAACACATCATTGTGTTCAGCCGCCGAAAAACGTCACAGGACAATAAAAAGGTTTCCTTTTTAAAAACGGATCCCTAAAAACGCAAACAAAAAAGTGTCATTCGCAAATCAAAAGTTCGGCCGAGTACACACCGTACTAAATGAGTGGAAGCCGAGGGCACACAGTAGATTGTATAAAAACAATCGTCGACACGAATAGTGTTTTACGACGCCATTGACAAAATCAGAATCGAATCAAACGCACGTAAATGGAAGACTTAGGAGTGTGGACAGGGAAAACTGTGGAGTCGACTAAGTTTAATTATTTATTTAGAAACGCTTCCTGTGTTATTGAGCTCTTATTATATAAGCGCTCATAAACTTTAATGCTGTCTTTAAAGTAACAAAGTCTTTAGTCGTCTTGGTACTAACTAAAAAAAACTAATAAACTAAAAACACATGTCACATCAAGATGGGATCAAGAGAAAAAAATAATGTCTTGACAGACACTTTCAAAATAAGAATTTAATCAACACAAGATTAAACCTTTAAATCTTGCATTCTCAGCTAAACTTTTTACATTCTGATAAGACTTTTTTTCAATAATGTATTTTTTAAAGTACAAAATATCGTTGTTTTTAGCGTTTTTAGTATATAAACATTTTTGGACGAATAAAATCATCTGACTTTCAAAGACTCTCCAAAACATTATATGGTGTGCATTTATGATATAATGAATCCGAGTATATAAATGAAGTGTTTAGCAAACATATCTTGTATTTGTAAAACAAACCTGCATGGGGCAAACGTGAAAGATATTAACAAGTTAAAACTATAAAAAGTATAATAAAAAGAGGATTTGCTGGTCGTCACGAAAAGGGTCACAAAAAACTAGTTTCTACTAAAACAGGGTTACAAAAAACTACTTTCCATTAAACAGGGTGACAAAAAACTACTTTCTACAACAGGGTTACAAAAAAATACTTTCTTCAAGAACAGGGTTTAAAAAAAATCCAATAAGTTCCACTAAAAACTGGTTTACAACAACTACTCCTTTTTACTAAAACAGGATTTTAAAAAACTACTTTTTTCTAAAACAGGGTTACAAAAAAATCGTATTACATCAAATAAAGCGACTCCACGCCTCTACACGGACGCTCGCATCAATTTTCCGCTGTCGGACGCGACGCGCACGCGTCGTCCACGTGGCGCGAGCGTGCGCGCGCGCTTTTGTTCTTGCCTCTCTGAGGTCGCTGTTTGTTGGGAGAAGGCGTTCTGTTGTAGCCGCTGGGTTGCGATTATCGCGTCCACTAAAGATAATAAATAACAGAGTTGGATATCGGTGCTGTCATTTGTTTTAAGATGATGATCAGTGTAGAGGTCAAACAGGAACACAGTGTGAGGTTTTAGAAATTTAAAAGAAAGAACATAGGAATACATTTTTTGACCTATACAATTACTGGACATACGTAATATAAGCCATAAGGTACCTTGTGTAGCCAATTTAGTTCCTCCACTTCAGCAAATGCTAATACAGTCTCTTTAACACCGCATCAGTGAAAGTATATTCGTGATTGTCCGTGAAGAACGATGGTTACGTGCTTCCGAAGGTATTGGCTGTTGATCTGGACGAAATAGATCTGGTTTGGTTAGTAAAGGTAAACCTTTACCTCTTTCTCTCTTTTTTCTTTAATCTTCTAAAGAAGATCAAAAGAAGGCTATTTACCAATCGGTGCATGCGTCTTGATTCCTGAAGAGAATCCTGATTTTACAATCTTGGTTATTATATTGTAGCAATCAACTTATAAATATAATCATATAATCTAGATCTTGAAATGTCAAACCCAAGCTTTTGAAGTTTGTTGAAACGATTTCGAAGTTCAACTTTGAAGTGCCACTTTCTAGATGGCTACCGCGCTAACTTCAATCGAAAAACTAGGCTAGTCAAATCATGTTCTTAGTCGTTGCGGATTTTGGGCTCTATGGATAGGTATCTACAGTCTCGCAAACATGTGCTTTTATACTTACCTTTCTGAGATCATTGCTCATTAGCAGAAAGCGATCTGTTGTAGCTATTATGGCTAAATATGCAATACAGCAAAATCTTCATGATAACTCATTAATTATGACGCACTTTTTCACTTCATTGCGTCAACTCAAATTAGGATCATAGCATAACATAAATAAGTATTTAAACACATTTAATAATAAATGGCCTTTTTCATCTCAGATTCCATCTGAATGAAAAAAACATCCGAATCAAAAAGATACAGGAGCAAAGAAGGAAATTACGTAAGTACACGTCTTACAAAATAATTAATGTTTAATTGGTCAAAATGGTAAGTCAATTTTCGTATACCAATTAATAGCTATTAAAATGGGAACGAAACAATACCTAAAAGAATCAGAAGCTAATCACTTCACGCGTCTTCAAATAAAACACTCGAAGTTCCCTATTAATTTTCCTTCCGTGCGAATGGGCAGCACATCTCGATTGTCCCCATTCGTTCTAATCGTTCATTAAATCCACTACGCATGGTCTACTCCGAAGCTCCCCATCCCATAATTACATACGTTTTAACCGATAGCCACCCTATATTTAAATAAATGGATCCAATACTTCATCAACGAGAGCAAGTCAACCGCTGCACTCCGATTTCTACTTTAGCTTCAGTTTTTAAGGACGGTAATTGCTTGAGCGCTGTGGATGTTATAAGGACAAAATGGCGTGGAGTGTATAGGAAATTAATAAATGAGTTTAATTGAAAAGAGTAACTTTATTTGTAGTATTGTCACCGCCACTTTGGAGGCCACATGTCGCCTCAAGGGTTTTTGATTCGTATTATTTTCGATTTTCGAAAAGAGTAAGTAGCGGGTTTTTTCGAGTTTCGGTCGCGTGTGGGTTTTTTTGTTCTGGTTGCAAACAGTATTGGGTTTGACATTGTTTAATTTGTTGAAGTTAGAAGAGAGTGTACGTTTTACAGTACCTACCTAATTACTAGGAGGTTTGTCAAAGGGCGTAATAGATTTATAATACTTTTCGTTTATTTTTTGGTTATGTTTGCTTCAGTTGAAGTTTTAATTGCTTAATGCTGTAAAAGGATTTTAGTATTTTTTAACAAATTCCGGTTTCTTAATAGGTTAAATGATATTCTTAAGTTAAAAATATGTGATGAAGATTTATCTGAAGGTAAAAATATTTGCATATTAAAGAAATGTGTAATAAAATTTAGAATTTTGTAACGTTTAACTTCTTATAAACGTCACAAAATTCAAAGCTTGTGGTGACAGTATAAAATAAATTATATGCTATTTACCTTAATAATACATTATAGTCTTGTAATCAACTAACACACTGTATATTGTATGGTCTATTAGGTTCCACCTCAGAAAATGATGCTACCGCATTACTGCTAACACCGCAGCAGCGCTGGTATTCTGATGGAACCCACCTGCTTAAAATATAACTAGAGCCATGACTCTTATAATTTTTCCACTCAAACAGCAGAATTCAAAGATTAAAATCATAGAAGGAAAACAGTTTAAGAAAGTTGATATATGAACGCTCCAATAAAAATATGAAAACTATGGTGTATTTATTTTAATTGAAATTTCATCAGTTTGTTCTCTATAATCACATACTATCACTCATTCTTTGCTCGGTTTTACCTTGAAATAAAAAAAAATGTTTCATTATTGACATCTCAATATATAAAATGAATACCTATTTCCCTTGGTCACGCCATCACGCGGACCAATTTCACTTTCGGTTTAATTGTTGTCTTTGTTATTGTCAAGAGAAGGTTCAAAAAAAAAATAAAAAAGTATATATAATTAAAAATACATCGTTAAGACAGGACGACCTCTGTATGATCAGCTAGCATCTGATAAATACATACGCTACTAACCAAATTAAAATTTTCACCGACCAATAAAACGCAATTACTTAAACAAATTACTTAAAACAAACCTCTCCAAATCGCATAAAAGTTCAATCGGGTTTAATGGCAGTTAAAATTCCGGGCAATGTGCGAAGTGTCCGGTTAATGGACAGCCGGACAGCGGCGAAACCGCGGAACGCCCGGACACGGAACAAAACTTAAAATAATTGGTTCGCAATACGCTTCGACGACCTGAACTGGGAGGTGCGACTAGTCTTGATACTTGACTTACATAAATATGATTATTAGTGGTAAAGAAAGTACGTCACGCTACGCACTTTCTAACAATTGGGACCTCATGAGAGGTATTTATTTATCACTTTGCCATTCGATAATATTATCGAATGGCACGAAGTCATGCAGTATGATATTATACTGCATGACTTCGTGGGGGGGGAGCCTCTAAGTCACGCCTGATAGTATTAGAAAGGGCTCAAAGGTTGATACTGAAGGTTGGTTGGAAAAAACCGCGACTTTATCCCACAATAGAGCTATACAGGGAATGCAAAGTTCTAACAGTTAGACAAATGTATCTGTTTGCAGTTATTATGAAAAAACACTCTCTTATGCCGTTCTGCAAGAATCACCCACTCTCTAATTTTAGACGCTGTCATGAGGTCTCTACAATGCGATATGGCAGTACAAAATTATTTAATAGATTCTTTATATACCAAGGGAGAAGACTTTATAACATTGCTAACAAAATTTTAAAAATCTACTCACAGACAAAACATAATTGTAAAATGAAACTTTCAAACTGGCTACAAACTATGGATTACTATAATACAGAGAAATTATTTTCTAACTAAGTTAAATATATGCCTACTACAAACATCCAAATTTGTGTGTGCACACACACGAAACTCACGAACACGAAACTCACACACACAAAACTCACACATACAAAACTCAAACAGCCATAAACATACACACGTAAACAAACATCACAAATAGATATTCAAACTACTATAACACTTTATTATAATTCTGATCTTAATATAATTGTTTTTGGTGCTGTAGCGGCAGGGATGAGACCTGGCGACCTAAGACACAGGATTTACCTAGTTTAGGCACCAGTCTCCTAATCACTGTGTATCTAATGACTAGAATTGTAATAGTGTGTATCTTGTACAAGGGAGAAAAATAAAAATTGTATTGTTTTTATTTTTTATTATTTTTAATTCTAATAATTAGTTTGCAATACGCTTTCATGATTTAAATTGGGAGGTGTGATTTGTCTTGATACTTGGCTTACATTACAATGGTTATAAGTAAAGACAAAAGCACATCTGACTACATTGACACTTATGTCTTGCGCACAAGATCTAATATGAAACTGCAAGTGTTAACCTTAACGTGATGGTGACTGTACATTACATCTATGAGGATACATAGCCCAAATGGAGGAAATAAAAAGTCTGAAAGCCAGGAAGACACTTTCTAAAATCAACTCAGCTAAGAAGTTACTTTAAATTGGAGACGAGTCTCAAATAGATTTGATAGGTACATATTTAAGTGTGTATATTTACTTTCAGAATTATAGGCGGATTTTAAATTTTGTTTTATGCCAAATAAAGATGATTATTTAATTAACATTTCAGATTATTAAAATAATCATCTTTTATTAATCTGAAATCTTCACCAGAGAAGCTGGTACCGAAACCCGTCAGATGTCGTTTTTTTTTCAAACTATCAAGATTGTTCAAACTCCTATAAAACCCAGAAAGAGTTATATTTAACTGGTGGACGTGTATAAGTCATTAACTAATACAAATAAATTAGATTTACGGCAAAAAATGGCGGCGCGGGACGGTAAGCTTTGGGGACTTTGATGTACTGGCGAGCTGCTGAATACAGGGTGTTCCGTTTTGTGGAGAAACTGATTTATAGTGTCGATTCTTTTAATATGTATCAAACTAATCTATATTAAGTTTTTGTGCTGTCAAATTGAGTTTTCTTGGTAAAAGCTCTGTATTTATTTATGTACGTTAATTTATGAGGACGGACTTCCATGCATATTGCCATTCGTTTCCAGTCAAACCCAGAGATTCGAGCTGAATACTTTTACTGATTATTTTGAAATTTATAAAAATGCATGTTAAAATAAACAACACTTAAAGTAAACATTATCAAAAAAATATGTAAACATATCTACACAACATTATAGTAACAATTTCTACGAAATGCAATAATGTAAAAATTCAGACTGCTTAGATACTGCTACATACCAAAAATCCGCTCGGAGTTTTAGAAAAAAACTCGTCTATACTTTGGGTGGTCCCAAGGCTGGCACATACCTCGCTAAGCGTATTGTGTTAGCTGTTCAGCGAGGTAATGCTGCTACCGTCTTGGAATTGATCCCACAATTTGTAAATAGGTACATGGTAGGGGTTTAGTTTGTGTAATATATTGTAAAACTTTGTATTAAATTAATTAAATACAGGAAACAAAGAGCCAGATCTTACTTTAAACTTTTGTTCATCGCAAAACATAAACTGCACTCCATCACACATAAACAACATTTTTAATAACGAAAATCTCCTCGCATCTCCAGTATTCAATTACACTGCTTTTCAAACAGACGTATGTTTCGCGCAAACTTTTATCCGTTGGAAATTGTCTGTACACGTTCACAACTAGTTAATTAAACGTCCTGCAAGGATTCAGTGTGTTCTCTTGTTCTGAATAAATTGGTAGCGCAAACAAAGCGCGTTTATTTGATATTCGTTGCGCGAATAACGGTAATTGTTTGGGTTTTACTTATGAGCGCTGTTGTACAATTTTAAATGTAAATATGGCATTGTTTTGGACAGTTGTTGCAAACTGATACTATCTCGCAAATATGTCCTGCTTGTACATCACAACTTATCACTTCTGGACACTACTCCTACTTATATAGGTATCAAATAAATGGGCTAGAGAAGTTTTAAACGGATTTGAAATTTGTCATTGTAGACAAATTTCAATTCCGTGCGCTAATAATAATATGGAAATGCATTTAGTGGTTTGGTATTTTTTTTATGAATAAATTTATTGTATAATTTTTATAATTAATTAATTTAATAATTTAAAGTTGCAGACAAATTAATGTAGCTGAGAGGTGCGCGGGCCGGACTTTAGCGTCGCGCTATCTCTGAGGTCTTGTTTTATAATGTTTATTTTTTGTAACAACACTATGTATTGTTTTAACAATATATTGATTGTAATAATGGATTCTTTAACTCTACTAAAGCCTTAATAACCTTTAGCAACGTAATATAGATATAACTATTTTTTTTCAGACTCTTTGAGAGGAATTTTTAAGCTTCTACATATTTTTTTCTACAATAAAACCAGCCTGTATATAGCGCACAGTGGCACAGTCCTAACCTTTTCCGCAATCTAATTACAATAAGTGCTTTTCTCGCTCCAGTCATACTATGAACATTAGCATCCCAGCATAAGGTGTAAGATATAGGAGAAAGATGTAAACAAAGATGTTATTACCATCTAATGTAACCGCTACAACGTGGAGTGAAGGGTAGATGCCTGAAATTTACTCGTATTTAACAACATGTCACATTAAACGTCCGCGTCCGCGTAAGTCAAATACACGATTAACTTAATGTGACAAGGTACTGAGTTGTTTAGCAACTTAAGAAGCGGACTATACCAAAACTGTAAGACATAATATGTTGTTTTAGGGTTCGTAGCCAAATGGCGAAAAACAGAACACTAATGGATTCGTCATGTCTGTCTGTTTGTCTGTTCGTATGTCACAGCCTTTTTTTTCCGAAAATATAAGAATTAGACAGTTGAAACTTGGTATCTATATGTATTCTGTGAACCGCATTAAGCCTTTTTATAAAAAATTTGGAGGTTTGTTTTTAAATTAAAAAGTTTGCACGAGAGACACTTTCAAAGTGGTTAAAAAAAAAAAATTTACACTGCACTTTAAAAATCGAACTGACAGACTAAATACACCTATTGTTTTTATCACAATATATATCTAAATATATAAAAGGAGAAACTGACTGACTGACTGACTGACATATCAACGCACAGGCTAAACGGCTAAACGTAGGCACTTTAAATTTGGAAAGGACGTAGCTAAAGTACCGTAGAAGAGCACTAAGAAAGGAATTCCCGAAATTCTCACGGGAGCGGGAATTATCGGGAAAATCCTTTTGTATCACAAATCTAAACCGCTTAAGTCAGACGCTTGAAATTTGGTACGCAGGTACCTTAGTAAACTTAAAGCTTAGTTGCAAGAGGATATTGCTAAATTCTTACGGGAACGGGAATTAGCTGGAAAAGTCTGGACAAACATTGTAGTCAACGCAAACGAAGTCGCGGGCATAGCTAGTTATATATATTCACAAACACAAAAATTAACAAAATTTACAAAGGTTATTCGTGACATTTTTTTAAATAGGACAGATTCTAGTAACTTGTAACTTATACCAAACGACGAGTTAGTCACTGGTTGAGGTCATGTAATTTGCACCCATCAGTCAGGGGTCAGCAACACTGATCGCTTTATTTGCATTTCCTGTGATGAATACACAATGATTAACGTTTGATATGCATTAAATACCTTTCACTTTTTATTTCCTCTTCGATGTTGTGCACACCTGTTAAAGGCTTATCTATGAGAATTTATTTATTTGAAGACTGTATCTAAACGTTGTTTCGCGTGTTTTTATATTATGAGAACGGTTGTGTATAGGTTTGACAGGCTTTTCTGAGACATGGGACTACCATGCATGTCAAGGCCCCGAACCATTTTTTTATTTTATATTACACTTCAAGCTTGACCCTATCCCACCTGATGTTAAGTGGTAATGACGTCCTAGCTTAAGGGTGACACTTGTCACTTGTGCATCATAATAAATCTGTTACTGGACTTGTCACCCTTACCTTGAAGGCCTAACCCCTGCTACTAATGTAGCACCCCCCAGGAGCTTTGGAAACCTTACTACACGCAGGAATACAACAACACACAAGTGATTGTTATTTCGCTGCGGTCTTCTGTAAGGTGAAGTTTTTTCACCATTTGGGCTGCTCCAGCTCGAGCGATAAATCACTATGCCCTACCTGTCTTCATTCTTGCTGCGAAATAAATGAAAATGTAAATTAATTCTCTCTTTAAATTAAAATTACATATGCTACAAACCTATGTTAGTAGTTATATGTTTTAAAAAAATAATGTTACTAAAAATCAATATGGAAAAGGTATTAATGTTCCGAAATAAATTACATCATTTATTATTAAATATGTAACACGGCGGACTGCATCCATGTTTTTACACCATTTGCCACTGATTCTGTGCTCCTATTGGTTGTACCGTGATATTCCAGACACACAGACATATGTACATTCATACAAACTTTCGAGTTTATAATATTAGTACCTAGGGTCTGTTATTGTGGACAACATGCATTAAAATATTGTTCTAAAATTTAAAAACGATTAAACTATGTTACTAAAATACTAATACAATCCATAATAAAAACTTATATATATACTTATTTTTTATATAACAACACATAGTGCAAGAAAAAAGCGATGGCAAAAAACAAAAGCAGATCGTTTTTCTTCGAATACATATTTTTTTAAAATATACATATATTTTTTTTTATAAAAAAACAAAAAAAGGTTTGTATTATAACCATCCTTCCGCCGACTTATAGGTTTAAAATGCAAATTGAACAAAATTTCGATTTTCGCTCTCGTTCGGTCATTTGATACCGAAGTGCAATTACCAATGGAACCGTCATAATTAAATGAAGACCGCCAACCAGACGTGGTGTCGCGTGACTCGGTCGCAAATGGCGAAATAACAGCCCAATATTAGTTCAGTAATTGCATTTGTTGCAGGAACGCACGATGATGCAGGTAGAATTTTGTGCCGATATTAATTAGATAACTATTGGTAGCAGGGTTCGGACGGACACCCTGTGTATAAAATAATATGAAACTTGTTTAGAAGTCAAGATTAAATAAAAATAAATAAAAATATATGGGACAACATCACATACATTGGTCTGATTCTGCGGTAACAGAAATTACCACTTGTGTTACAGAAATCAGAAAAAACTACGGTACCACAACACCCAGACCCAAGACAATATAGAATAGTTCGTTTCCCATATTGACCCGACCGGGGATCGAACCCAGGACCTTAGAGATGGCGCGATGCCAAAAGATTTGCACTATTTTCGTGTTTTTATATACATATTAGCAGCTTCGTAGGCGTGCTATCCGATTCTTTGCTCAGATTGTTCGCAGCTTGATGTTATAAAGCCTAAACCCTTCTTTAACGTATGAACTATACAACACTTTATTTTTTTTTATTTGAACCAGTAGTTTCTGATATGAAAGAGTTCAAACAAAATTTTAAGCTTTAAAATAATTTGTATTATTATTATATTAAAATTTGAAACTCATAAAAATAGATTATTTTAAAATTTTATAATCCAGGTAAAATCGCAAAATAACTGAACCATTTTTAAATACTAAATGCAAATTTATCCTTTGTAATTTATATACAAAAAGTTGGTTATACCTACATTATTAATAGAATAACTCCCTAAATGCATGTGCATCAAGCAAAATATTTGTATGAACTTACTTTAAATTAATCGTTGCATAATAACATTGTATTTACAAGATTTTTACAACAGATCCTAATTTGACACAATCAACTAATAAATTAATGACACACTCACATTACCCCAACTACCATTCGGCATCCCTACAAAATTAATTTTTACTTCGTTTCCGAATACTATAAACTCTATTTTAAGTCCAATACAGTTTAGAACCATTTGTCAAAATTGCAGATCATCATTTGTTCCAAAACAATTATTATAACTCGTGTTACTGCAGCATCTGTCAAAATGACATTTGTCACGTGATCATATTTAATCAGACGCCATTACATAAATGTGTACGGTCAGCAATTATTGAATTAAAAAAGTATTTGTCTAAAGAGGTTTGTGATGCGTTTTAAATTGTCCTTGTTTGATGACACACTGTTTTGTTTTGATGTTATTGTTTTATTGTTACAGATGTTATCCAAAATTAGCACTTTTAAATGCAAATGAAGGGATCTTTTTTATAAAAAAAGTAGGGCAAAGGATACGTGCTTTATTATTAATATAATATGTAATTCGAGTCGATATAAATTATTGAATTATCATTTATAAATTAATTTATATTATGGGCAAAAATTATGAGTTACTTCTTTTAAAACATTATGGTTATAATTTAGGTAGCGGCAACTCATTTACAAAACAATATTTCCTATTGAGAAGCAATTTAAACATCCTGCTTTAATATTCTCTAACTTATGTTAATTAATTAAATAACCAAACTAACATAATCTTAGTTCTGAAATCAGAAATCTAACTAGTTGAAAGACACCATATTAAAAATCTACGCAAAAAATAATATAAGTAATAAAACAATAAATATAACTCAACTAGGCATTAAATATTATTTAGCTCCTCCGTAGCCGAGAGGCGAGCGGGCCGGACTACGGCGTCGCTTCATCTCCGGGGTCCCGGGTTCGATCCCCGGTCGGGTCAATATCGGAAACGAACTTTTCTTTATTGTCTCAGGTCTCGGTGTTATGGTACCGTCCTTGTTTCTGCTACTTACCACAGAATCAGAGCAATAAATGTGATGTGGTCCCATATTTATTTAGCTTAATCAGCAACACAATCTACATGAAATATAGCACTTAAATAACATAGATTTATAATGCTGTACTTGTCACCCTTAAGCTAGGACCTCATTACCACTTAACATCAGGTGGGATGAGGTCAATCTTGAAATGCAATATATAAAAAAAATATACATAATACTTTTCAACACCTCATTGCCATCGTTTCAGAGGCACGTAAAGTCAACATAATTAGTTGTCCCTCCCAATACAATGTTCTTCCTGTTTGGAAAATAAACGTTCGTGATGTAAGGCCGAGACATGGGGTTTAGCGAGGAAATGTTTTGCTAAAAGCGAAGCCTATGGATAAGTATGTTTGTGGAGGCTGTATTGGATTGTTGAGGATGTGATTATTAGTTTCATAAACGACTAACTGTGCCCGCGACTTTGTTCGCGAAGACTACAGGATTTTGATTTATTTTAAAGAAGGGTTGATACAGCAGAAAAAAATCATCACCTACAATCACTTGCGGTTAGCTCAGTTGAAATACCTCCACCTTACAGAAGACCGCAGCCAAATAACAATCACTTCGGTGTTGTTGTGTTTCTGCGTGTGAGTTAGGTTTCCTGAGCTCCTGGGGGGTGCTACATTAGTAGCAGGGGTCAAGCCTTCAAGGTAAGGGCGACAAGTCCAGTAACAGATTTATTATGCTGTACTTATTTGTCACCCTTAAGCTAGGACCTCATTACCACTTAACATCAGGTGGGATGAGGTCAATCTTGAAGTGTAAAATAAATAAAAAAAAAACAAGAATTTTGTCATTTTCATACTAAACGAGCGGCCAATCGCGACGCGGCTTCGCAAATGAAGAACCTAATAGATGTTGGCATAACTTTACATAAACCATGTTTTATTACATATTCACCAAACAAATCCTAAACATTTGAGTTGGATAGTTGAGCACGTTCTAGAGTTAACAGATATTTTTTACTAGACACATTTTTATTTTGATATTTTATAAGTTTATATATCCGTGTAAGTAATAATATAACACCAACAATTGATTCAGTCTCCACCGTCTAACTTTGCATCCCCAATCAGTCAATTAGGGCGAATTTAACACTTCTTCAATTTAAAAAAAAAATCACAAAGCAATCGTGCATGTCACCAGCTAATCCACCAGATGTCGCCACGATTGTTGGTGAAAATTAATCCCCGTCCGAAGGAGTGGTCCCTATTTGAACACTTGCCTTTGGAGGCACTCATGCGCAAATAGATTGATCTGAATGTGCGAGGGAGACGCTGTGAAGTAAGCGCTTTTTTTGCTTAAATTTTTTTCGTAATTAGAAGTAGGTGTGTATGTGATAAGGGTTTAAATCAAAGATGTGAAATTAAAAAATAGGTAAACTTTTTAGGGTCAGTTTTACAATTGTCAGATAAGAAATAACAACTGTTTTTTTTATAGTAGCGCAGTATATTGGCTCCTCCCAGCCTGATGGTAAGCAAGAGAGGAATCCACATCGCGATGACAACGGATAAAGATAATAAAGTATTACATGACTTATTTTAATTAATATTCCATAAAAATACTTAATGACGTTCTTATTTCAAAAGGCTTACCTACATGTTTAATCGAGCTTGTTAATTTAACAAAACCAAATAATTATTTTTACATAACTATTGGATTGTACTTTAACCACTGTTTATAGATTAATTTAGTCTAAGAATGAAGTTCATATAAGTTAAAATAGTTTAAAAGGCGGACTTAATATTTAATGTCGTGGCACTAGTCAAAATTAGTCAGACATTAGAGATTTTTTACAGTTTTAGCCGGTGAAAATGCCTCTACAAAGGAAGCTTTGGCAATAAAAAAAACTACTAAGTTTCTTGCCGGTATCTTCTCTTTAGTTATAGGTTCCGAACCGGAGGTAGCTTCATTTGCTTTATGTAGAGACTATTCATAAGTATTACTAATGTAATCTATATGAATAAAAAAGATTGACTTTGACTTTGACTTAATCAATTATTGTGTGTGGCAAGGAATTCATAAAGTCAATAAAATTAAAAAGCCTAAATATGAGACTCTCTAAAGTGTATACTTTGTCCTTATTAAATGCATTTCGTTCTTAATGTCTAACCTTAGTAACTGTATCTTTCATAAAAAAGATTGACATCTTTTATCAATTAAATCCGTTTAGCACTTTGTTTTTACATAGTTAGGGCCATACCGCAGCAAGTTCAAATCTATTCCATCAAAAATCCTCTTTACAACAAAGCGCTTTAACCGCTCAGTATTTTCAAATAAGCGAGCGATAAGCGACATTCTCGCGCCGAAACACTCCAACAAAAGCGATATCTGATTGACACTAAAGCACAAGTGTTAGAATTGTCGCCGAACATAACATGGGGGTGTTTTTTTCGCCTACCAAATTTTAGGGTTCAGTACTCAAAAAATAAAAACTATAATCAAAAATAAAAAAAATTTAATAACTTACTTAAAACTTAAATTTATGTGACTAAAATTACTTCAGGTTTACAAATATTTAAGATTAATCTAAACACCATTAGGTTTAACGTTATTAATGATGTAAGGCTAAATGTGTGACCGATTGTTTGTTCATTCAACTGTGACAAAAATATGTGTGCATAGACGAATTATAAAAATTGAAAAAATATTTTTTATCGGTAAAGGCATTATTTTTACATATTTTAATATGAGCGAAGAATCAGTAAAAAATGTGGAATTACGGGGATAGTACGCATGGCAAGCATCTGATATATCACTTTCATTTTTTTTTTAATTGTCCTCCATTCCGACTCCATTGCTGTCAATAAATTTAGGACCTTTCTCAAAATAAAATTAAAAAAAAAAATTGTATTTACCATACGAAACCCTTCAAATAAGAATTCAACTTGCACTCGACCAGTTTTTTCATACGACATTTTTTCTATTGTACTAGCCAGATATTTTGAGTGCGACTGACAATGGGGTTTGGGTAGATTTAATATTGGCTTTATTTGTAGGTGTTGAACAATTGCACGTTACAGACTCATATATTGTAGATAACCCTCCAACCGTGATAAGGGGCCATATTTTAGCCGGTTCAATTTTGACGTTTGACATGTAATAAGATCTAGCACTTACAAAAAACTCTTGTCAAATTAAAAATGGGTAAAGGTTTGAATTAAAGACCATAAAAAAGTGGAACTTGTTGCCAGCTCATGTGTTTCCTCTTTCCTTTGACATGGATTCCTTCAAAAGGAGCGTGAAGAAACATCTTGCGGGCCAGTATGGCGATGCTAACGGATAGGATATTTCGGTATCAAATACGTTTTCATCGCGATGTGGGTAAGCAAGAGAGCCAAATACTGCGCTACTGTAAAAAAAAAGATATATCTGGATGTCTTAATATCAAGAACTTTGGGTGAATGTTAGTTTCTGAATGGAATATTAGATTCACATAAATAATGATTTTTATCCCGGGATAAAGCGAAAGAAGACGCGTACAATAGCTAATTTAGAATAAATGCGTCAGACAATCAGACCAAGCAACTGATTTCAAAGTTAGGTTTTCCCTTAAACTATGACTACTAAATGGGAGCGTTAGTTCAGTACACCCAGAATCGATCCAATTTGGAAATGTTTGTTTCCCTGACTGCCTTAATCAAAAAACGAACCCGAAACCTTCCGGTAATTGGGCGTCTGCCTTAGCTAATGCGCCATCAATGTTGTCAATATTAATAAGACTGACACTTTTGTGCAAACATTTTATTTTCATTAGTCATTCAGTTTTTTCTTGTAAAGTCTGTCTGCCGTATGTAATTTGGTATTAAATTATTCAAACTTTTACGACCATTTTCGCATGAATCAATCGGTGGATTCACGTCTTATGAGCAATTAAGTTGAACATTTATAACTTGGTCCAAGTAATGACATCCAAGCGATTCAACAGTTGCGTTTGCATGAAAATATATTTTTTATTGAGGACAGTATCTTATGCTATTGGTTGTGTTAATCCTTGATAGAAATGTCGCTCATATACATCGCTTTTGGTGTAAAATAAATTTAGAATCGAAATCAGAAAAGTTCATCACATTTAAAAAAATATTCGTATTGTATCTTCTAGCAGATGCGCAAATTTTCATAAACACAGTATAACAATGTAGATGAGAGTAATGAGATTAGCTGTAAAATTAAAAGCACGTCAGGACACTTTGGAATTTGTACCGTTCTTAATGTCCGTGACATAAGAATTAAAATCGAACCACAAGTGTTTGCTTTGATTTGCTGTTTACCGTACATTATGTCAATAAAATAAAAAGTGGTAAAGTTTAAGTAACTAATAATAAATTATCGTTTCAGGTCCAGGGTCAATTTCGACTTTTTAATTTCTGTTTGACCTTTTTTTAGGACACTAACAAGGGCAGGGACTACCTACCTATACCTATTTAAGGTCTATGTTAAATCAAGTTTAAAAAAAAGGGTACTACAAACTTAATGAATATTTCAATGATAAATTTATTATATGGACATGTTTGTCTGCTCGCTCGCACACCATATTTTTAAGTTCTTTAGTTCCAAATATTGTAAAGATTCGAATAACTACCGAGTTTCTTGCCGGATTCTTTTGGTAGGATTAGGTTCCGAACCGGCTGTAGCTTCAATTTTGGTTAATATTCATTTTGTCGATGCGTAAGCGTTACTTGTAACCAACATGAATAAATGAATTGATTATGATTATGATTACCCACTGTAAGCTAGCTGTCCGTGGACCAAATTGCTTGAGTAATTATAATTATGTCTTATCTGGCATCCTGATTGGAGGCAAATAAACCTTACAAGGAGAGGCAGACCTATTTGATTCATAGTCAAAACCAACGGCTTAGCTTACCTTTTGAACCACGATATTCGATTTTTTAACATAACAGTAATCATTACCCCACGGTAGAAGTTACAAAGATTGATAACGTGTGTATCTATAAGAAAATATATTAAAACATTAATTTCTATACTTTAAGTATATTTTACACAAGTTATCGGTTAGATAAATTATTTATTGCTCCCTCTACATCTTGTAACTAAGGTCAAAATCGTAACACATCCAAGTGAAGGCGACCGCATCGCAAGCTTAACTGGAAGCGATCTCAGGACCCAGGTTATGAGTCAACTGGGCAATATATGCCTTAACTGCAATATTACAAAGACTAAACAACATACAGATGATACTTTAGGTACTTTACTTTATAAGTAATCAAACATTTATATGATAAAATTTTTGGATGTTCCGAATCTGGGTGTTTGAGTACATACCGTGATACCTACCACAGTTGATTCTAGATTCCGCAAAAAAAGCTTAAGCTTTTGGGATCAATGTATGTGATGTTGCGTGATATTTATTTATCAATATAAATATTTCTGCCAACTTACCATAGTTTTTGACCGACTGCAAAAAAAGGAGGAAGTTCTCTTCGACCGTATTTTTATTGTCATGTTAAATCTAAAATAAAAGAGAGTCTAAGACTCTAGAGTCTTAGAGGTCGAAACTCAACTATATTCCTGAAAAACTAAATACATAAAATGTTGAAATCAAATTATTAGTTAATTTTAAAATTTAGTGCTCACTTTTACAACATTCATGGATTGGCAAATACAAAGCAGGTTGATAGCCTTAATTTCGTAAGCACTCACAACCTGCCTTATGAATTACTAGGTGTGCCCGCGACTTCGTTCGCGTGGACTACATCCTTTTATGGTCGGTTTTACCCCTTTCTCCCCTAATATTCGAAACAAAAAGTAGTCTATATTTTAATCCAAGTTTCGAGCTATATTTGTGCCAAATTTCATATCTCTAACTTCAAAGATAAACATTTTTCCATATAAACTTACAAAGGTGGTATTACCCCCCTCCCCCCTTATTTTCTAATAAAAAGTAGCCTATGTCCGTTCTTGAGATTCAACGTATACCTACACCAAATTTCATCAAAATACGTTCAGCCGTTTAGGCGCGAAAGAGTAACAGACGGACAGACAGACAGACAGACAGACACACATACAGTAGTGACGTAAGCACTCACAACCTGCCTTATGAATTATTATGAATATTTACTCGACAATTTTGTTTTATTTTATTCTTATAGGAATTAAAATTTGACCAGTTGAGTTTTTATCTGATTAGAATTTGATCAAATTTTTAAGTCAATACCTTAGTCATTTTAGAAACAAGAAAACACACTTATTGTTTTGTTATACTAATTTTTTTTTCATAAAATTTCAAAATAAAATGTTGGGCATAAGTATTTGATATTCATTTCAAACTCCCAAAGGAAATAAATTAAATTAGGTAGGTAGGCATAAAAACAAAACGTAAATAATTATAATGAATAAATACAAATTTTCCTTTCATCATTCTTCATAATTATCTGTCATAACGAAAAACTAAAATAAAACTACGACTCGCATCATTTCATTCACTCAAAACATCAAACAAAATTCCAATACAAAACGTAAGCAAAAAGATGAAATTCTTAATATAAAAAAGTCAAAACTTGACTTTAAAAAGGGCCACTTGGTATGAAAGTTTAATACAACGCCTTTAAGCAAGGTAAAAAACCTCGACAGTAATTCTTGGAATCTTTATTCTTTGTCTCCTAAGGAGTAAAACTTATAATTGAATTTCTGTTAACTGCACCCGACTGACTGTTCGGCGGCCATAACTTGATCGTAGGTACATACGAGTCTAAGACCTTTGTCCTCCAACAATGTAATCAAACTGCACAGCACTAAATACTATTATGACTGATCATGCTAACAGTTACGATTTAAGAAGATTTGTGAGTTGAGCCAAGAGTTAGGGTCGATAAACATGTATTTACCTATACAATTAGGTCACTGATTCGCCTCTCAGCTACGGACGATCTCCGTAGCCGAGAGGCGAGCGGGCCGGAGTTTGGCGTCGCGCCATCTCTGAGGTCCCGGGTTCGATCCCCGGTCGGGTCAATATGGGAAACGAACTTTTCTATATTGTCTCGGGTCTGGGTGTTGTGGTACCGTCGTTGTTTCTGATTTCTGTAACACAAGTGCTTAAGCTACTTACCGCAGAATCAGAGCAATGTATGTGATGTAGTCCAATATTTATTTATATTTACTGATGCAACAGTCATTTAAAGAGGCTAATGTTCTAACTGTTCGACAACTATAACGGAAGGCTAATACAGTAGTTTGCAATAAGGCTACCAAAACGGCATTTGCTCGTAAACAATTTTCGGCTCAATCTGTGTCAATAAACAATAAATTAAATAGAATACTTAACGTATATACCTTAACTTCTCCTACATGTAAAAAGAAAGTAACAACTTGGCTAAAATTACAAAACCACACCAATATAGAAACATTTTTAATTTAGATTATATATATAGATAAATAGTAGATATTATAACTACTGATAGCATAAGGCATGGTAAAGAGAGGGGTCTCTACTAATACAGGTTTTTTTAAACTTAAAAGAAGAGTCCCACACATTGTAACAACAACAAAATTGTAGTTAATAAAGATATATATTTTTTTAATAGTAAGCGGCATGGATATGAGTTACGGTAATAATTGCTCAAGTAACTTACTTCGCGAAAGATTCATGAGTGTATTATCTGATAATTATATGTTTTTAGCATTGATGGAAATTAATAAATTTAAAAAATTTTAATGTGATAATATTTGGCAATTTTTGTTCCGTTTCCCAGTCGGATCTATTATAAAATAAAGTTTGTCCGGAAGAGATTGCTTTCTAGCATTAGGACCGCCTAAATTGTACTTAATTATGTCTGTAAAACCAATTTCTGTAAATTATTCTGTGCAATAAGTGTATCTATATATCCATCTATACGGAAAATTAACTATTCCATACTGTCTCGGGTCTGGGTGTTGTGATACCATCGTTGTATCTGATTTCTATAACACAAGTTCCGTAGCTACTTACCACAGTATCAGAGCAATGTATGTGATGACGCCCAACATTTATTTTTTTATTATTTACTGATTGCTAGATGACCACCGAGTCGCAAACAGCCATTTCGTAATGTATTCATTAATAGATAGGCAGGCCTAGCATACGCAATATGTCAAATTTATCGCACGAGACGACATACGTTTCGATACAGTTGATTGGCTAATAGCATACCGCACTTATATTTTTAGCCAATCAGCAGCTGTCGCACTGACTTCAATCGATTTTGACGTTTGTTAAGAGCGCGATAATATTTAGTCGCGTTGCGTATGCTAGGTCTGAAAGACTAGGCATAAGGAACGTTGACGTTTAAACTAAAAATAAATGTCTAAGTTAATTTTTTAGCTTACAACAGCAGTATCATTTTCTTACTACAGGATATTTCATATCATATTTGAATCTCTAGTAAGGATATGCTCGCCTAAATCATTTCAAATCCTGGAATCTCCGCCTCATATTTAGGGATCTAGTCCTACATGGTATGACGTGCGTGATTAATGCGTACACCTCGTGGTCGCCACTGATAGCGTGCATAAGCCAACAATTGATGTATTGGATATTATCTCAGAGATATTGGTGGTTACTATCGGTACTATGCAAGGAGTTATCTGTCCGTTTAATGTAAGTGACTGGTTCTCGTCCGATCACCGAAGTTAAGCAACGTCGGGTGCGGTCAATACTTTGATGGGTGACCGCCTAGGAACGCATGACGTTGGCTTTTTTTTCATTATGTCTTAATTTATTTTAAAAGTGAGTTAATTAATATGTGTTGTTACATTTATATTAATGATTGCCCGGTTCCAATATTTTACGATTTGTAATATGTCGAAAAAGACTAACAGTTTTTCTACGAGTCATTAATTCTATTTTCAAATTTACTTTCATATCAGCTGTCGTCTGTCGGTCGTTTTTAGGTTACCTTTCGTATAATTTGAAACTATTCGTTACAAGAACGGATTGTTTTTCAAATATTGAAACCGGGTATATATCAAAGTCGAAATTGACGAATCAAAAGTGTTTTAAGTAACATATTTGAATAAAGTTATATTCAATTGAAAAAAGTGTACCGCAAAAATATGTACTACCCGGAAATCTGCTACACAATATTTCACACTAATTCTAATATATCTTCCTATCCTAAACCAAATAAAACTTAATAAAATACACAGAAATATGGACTCGGTACCAAAGGGCGTTCTGAGATAAAAGATATTGACTCTTCGTATTCTGAAAACGTAACCGCATTATTTTTGTACAGATAATCCCTCTGATTTATATTGTTTAACTCTGATTTATTGCACAACTTTCTGATTGGGCGTTTGTTTTTATTGGAAAATATTGTGAATATTTAGTTTCTTGCTACTTTTTATAAAACAATGAAAATGTTTGACACACAGATTGCTCATGAAAATGGATACGACCTTTGTTAAATTAATCGTTACGTATAAACTATTTGCTTACCTGGTGGCTGCAGTAGCTACGATATGGCGCAAACTGTGAAACAGTGTGGGTTCGATTCTCAGTCAGGAACATTGGGCTTGCTGGATTGGTTTAAACCTGGGCGTTGGATTGACGTTTTTAGTTACTAGCCTTCGACTGTTTTTTTTTATAATGCACTCCAAGATTGACCTCATCCCACCTGATGTTAAGTGGTAATGAGTTCCTAGCTTAAGGGCGAAAAGTATAAGAGCATAGTAAAACTGTTACTAGACTTGTCGCCCTTACCTTGAAGGCTTGACCCCTGCTACTAATGTAGCACCCCCCAGGAGCTCTGGAAACCTTACTCACACGCAGGAACACAACAACACAGAAGTGATTGTTATTTGGCTGCGGTCTTCTGTAAGGTGGAGGTATTTCACCAGTCGGGCTGCTCCAGTTCGAGCGATAAATCGCTTTGCCCTGCCTCTCTTAAAAATCTCTCTCTTTCACATAGCGCAGGGGAAAATATAAGATTGAAACTAGTCGATTGTTGTGATTCTCTAGCTTAGGTATTCTTATTAGGTATATAAATAAATAAATAAATGCGCCAGACAACCACACCAATCACCTGGTCTCAAACTAAGGTTTTCCCTTGTACTATGAGTACCAGACGACGGATACTAACTGGGGGCGTCATCCCAGTACACCCAGACCCAAGTCAATTGAGAAAAGTTCGTTTTCCAAATTGACCTGACCGGGAATCGAACCCGGGACTTTACGCGCTAGTATAAGTAGGTACTTAATCTTTGCAGTGCCCTTGTTGGGTTCATGTTTATTTAGTCAGAGATTCATATTTACTTAAGGAAACTTTATTTAGTCATTTAAGATCTTTAATGTACAACATGAAAGCAATAAACTATTTGATTTGATTTGATTAGTGTGATTTTTTATGTATTCACAATTGTATGTTTGTATTTATTATTTGTTTTTTAATCGTATTTTTTTAAAAGAGTAACTGTTATATATAGAAAAGAACCAGCAAGAATTACTATGTAAGAGTAACTAAAGTAGTTTCTTGCCGGTTATTTTCAATAGCACTGACATTTCAAATATCTGATGATTTATAAATGTGTGTTGTAAAAGATGACATAAATGAAGGCATTTTCTATTATGGAGCACTTGTTCTCAAACTAAGGTTTTTCCTGTACTATGAGTACTTGACGGATACTAATTTTAAGGAAAAAAGCACGCAAATAGACTTTTTAATAATAAATACAATTGTTTAAGCTAATTTACGATTGTTATCTACATTACACGTAACAACTAGTTGTGTAAACAAAACGCGATTTACCGACAATTTTCTTATAAATAATTTAGCTTCTTGCGTTGTATGGTCAACAATATGTCAAGGTTGCAATTCAATATTCAATCTTAAGTAGTCGACATAAGGGCGATGCTATGTTCAAAGTACGTAGTCTCACGTGCTTATGTCTGTATTTAAGTCGTCATCGCCTATTCACCAGTCAATACATTGTTCGTGCTACAATTTCTGAAGGGTTCGTTTGAAAAAAAAACTTGCAATTAAAGCTTAATGGAGAGCTAGTTAAGCGCGTGCTTAACAGTGCCAAAGGTTCTGTAGAAAATTTAAAAAAAGTTTTTTTTATACTGCACTTCAAGATTGACCTCATCTCACCTGATTTTAAGAGGTATAAGGGCCTTTTTTTTTTAGGGAGGGAAAATGCTTTTTCGCACCATATCGCTGTCGTGGGGACGACAGGGACTTGTGTGGGACTCCCCCGCTCCAAAGGCGGGGACTACCCGAACTAAAAAACCTCCCCACCTTCACATCGCCTATTGACGGCGCTATGGGATATCGGGCGACCCATAACTGCCACAGCGCCGTCGAAGAGGTATAAGGTCCTAGAACAAGGGCGATAAGTACAGCATAATAACTGTAACTGAACTCGTTGGTCTTACCTTGAAGGCTTGACCCCTGCTACATGTGCAACGTAGCACCCCCCAAGAGCTCTGGAAAGCTTACTCACACTGGAACACAACGACGTCGAAGTGATTGTTATTTGGCTGCGGTCTTCTGTAAGGTGGAGGTAAAATCAATCATTTAGTTCACTTGTATACGTGTCATATTTTTATAGACATAAAGAAGAATAATGACGAAGGTAAATGATTTTGTTAAAGTAAAAAAGAAAGGTAACTTTAATTATCACGATGCATGTTAATTGATATAAACTTGTGTAAATAATTTTAACGGTCAATATTTATTTTTTTTAGAAATAAAAAGTTAATTCATTGAAAAGATTTACTCATTAATATTTACGTTCATAGAACTTACTGTTACGATAAAAGAGTATAACAATTTTAATGACTCGTCAGCTGTGAGTCAATTAAAAAATAAAATAACATTACGTTATATTATTCTATAACTATTTATAAATGTACTGAGGACAGGAAATAGACCTATATTTTTCGCGAAAACTTAACCCTAAAAGAATAAATTAAGACATCTACCTAGTATGACGTAATGATAAGTAAAGGAAAAATAAAGACTACTCAGGGTGCAATAAGGGTTGTAAACGACGTAAAATTTTAGCTTTAAGTACAGGTCTAGATTTCAAGAAGGGGAGAATATTAGCGGTTGTTGCAGTTTGTAGTATAAACTGTGTTGAATTATTAATAATGGTTTCGGTGTTTCGACGACACTGAATTCTGACTTTCATTGTTGGTAATTATTTGCTTTTGAGTTGAAGAAAAATATTTGTTTTTCTTGGAAGGTAAATATAGCTTAATGAGTCATTGTAATGAATATATCATAACTCTTTTTCTTTTACTACTTGCGGGCAAATAAATATGCCAGCAATTTTTTTCTTAGAAACGTTGCGTTTAAATTTAGCGCAATGTCACTTGTTCGTAAAGTTTTTATGAATCAGCGACGTAACACACCTCTTTAGCTGTGTCATCGTCAATTTTTATTTATCTGTTTTAATAAGCACGTTTTCATTTTAAACAAAAATAAGTTAACGGTTGAAAACGCGACAATATTTTTTTGTCGCTAATAAGAAACACTTGAGTCAGCTCGTGACCACGGTTGGTGCGACTTATCAAAAACGTCGGGCAGTAAGTAGTCTTTATAAACTGCTAAAAATGTTTTAACCCGTTAACTTTTTTAGCATATTTAAAATGGAACGTAAAAGTTGTCGAGTCTTTACGTTTTCATTTTATTTTGAAAATCTAACTGACTGACTAATTCGAATCATTATTTTTTTATCGTCATCACGACTTTTGTTTCCTGGGTATCACTGTTGTGTCAAAAACGACTATGCCGATTAAAAATAACTTTCTAGATTTTATTTATAGTATCTACTTTACGCCGTAGCGATCTTTTAATATTAGAAGCAGAAAAAAATTATCTCCCCTTGCGGTGCGGTAATCAAACCCAAGACGTATCGCGCGTTACCAGAGCGGTTAGCGGTTGATACAGCAGAAAAATTTCATGCGGTTAGCTCTGTTGGTAAGAGCAGCACGCGCGATACGTGAAGGTCGTCGGTTTCGATTCCCTCACCGTAAGAGGAGATAATTTTTTTCTGTTTCTAATAATAATTTAAAATAACTTTAAGCATTGGAAAGCTAGATTCAACCTGAGTAACATAGGCTATATCTAATATAAACATACATGAATTGCGTATATTAGGGATCCAGAAGTAATTTCGTCAAACGCATTCCAGCCCATACGAGCCCAACCGTCACTGAGCTGTTACCGGAGGTATTCCAATTAGAGACATTTGTCTTTCCCGGCACAAGCTAATGTTTAATTGAAATAGCCGATGTCAAGTGCTTGGTGCGGTGACTTTTGACTAGGATGGACGAAGTTTTCTGGTTAAAGTGAATTTCTCAAATGGAAACTAGATCTATATGGATCATACCCAGTAAGGGAAGGAAGCAAGAAATCATCTTCCTTTTCGGACTAGCAAACAGAGGATGCCAACGTTCACAAATTGTCATCTGACTAAATTTGTTATAATTCATCTTAATTAAATTTTCTATACAATACCTAATTTTAATCTAATTCAGTTTAATCCTATTTTGAATGCTGTGTACACCTCTTATTGGAGCATATACTAGAACGTATCTCTGTTTTACATGCCCATAATTGTTATGTATATGTTCTGTTGGTGTACCTATTAAATAAATAAATAAGTAAATAATTGGATGGAAAAGTGTACCACGCAGGGTTCGAATGTACAAGAAGAACGTACGTGAAGAGCCCTACCCTCTATGTACTTCAAGACCAGGGTATTCTAATGTTACTTTGTAACCCTAGCTAATAATTAAGTTTTGATTTTGCATTTCCTTCAATATGGTCGAGTTAAGCGATGGCTCATACGTCATGCTTGTGAACAGGTACCACCGCCGGGGACTGATCAAAACAAAAATAGTTTACTTGGCTCCAAAATTAGCTTCACATAGCAATAACTTAGAAAAGTAACTGCTTTTGTAACAAATCTGCTGAGTTTCTTACGGTGTCTTCTCGTTAGATATAGGTCCGGCAGTAGAATCACTTCGCATTGTATTCAATGACGATTCAAAAGCGTTATGTGTAACCTATTTGAATAAAGTAATATTTAATTTTAATTTGTATTTTTAATTTGTTTCCTTCTTCCACGTAGCAGAGTTATTTTTTAAATGAAATATACGAGTATATATGTACCTACCTAAACGAGTATGATGTCACGGTATAGAACAGAACCACACTGACAGGCGGTAAAGGGTGACCGGTGTCGCCGCGGTGACGGCAGGCGTTACTGTGGAACAGGGTTGTCACAAACGGAGGATTTCGTTTTTTAAAAAGGTTAAGACAAATGTTTTTGTTTCATTTTTGACTGAAGTGTCTAAGTTTGATGCTAATGGGCTTGGTGGAAATCCATTCACTATTTTTAATGAACGGTACATTTATTTACTGATGTAAGTTATTTTTTTTTTTTATATATTTAATTTCTAAATGTAAGCTAAAATGTTTAAACATGCTGTGTATGCTTTTTTTTTTTAGATTGCCGTCTAGTCAAGTAATTTTTTTTTTTTGTGTCTTATTGTATTTCTCACTGACTGTAATCTGTCTGCATACCTATTTTAAATAAATAAATGATGTAACTGCGTTCGTGGTGTAGTAGTGTGTTGAAGATTATTAGTCTCTTAGGAAGTCAAGGGTTCAAATCCCGGCGAACATATTCACTGTGAGGTTTTTGTAGTTTGGTCAGTATATTACGGCTTGGAATCACTTAATTGGTAAGTTTCGCTATTATCCTAATAGGCTTGGCTTTGGGAAGGTCAGACGATAATTACTCCACCAACACGCTTGTTAAATGAGGACAAGAGTCGTAGTGGATTCGGGACTTCATAACGGATGCTCAATGAGAACACATGCTTGGTAAAAATAATAAAAGCCAATAAAGTATTATGAACGCTTGCCATTGCTTTTGTCATTACAAATGGTCATGTCCTATGTTCGTTTATCAATGTGCACCATTTTTTTCGCTTATATCGAATATAATCTAAAACCTAAAAAACATTAATGCTGTACTATGTGCATTTAATGTGCTCCCTCAAGATATAAATACATATAAACAAGAAGTAAAAATTTCAATTGTAAAATCGATATTTATATTTTCTAAAACAAATACAATAATTTAATGATGACTTACTCAGTTCTCATTGAGTCAGTCAAATATCTGTATTATATTGAGTTTACAAATACTATTCGTCCAGTTATGTTTGAAAAATCTCTGTTAAGTTGAGGCTTATAATTTGAGATTTCTAAGCGCCGCAATCAAAAATATACAAATGATTACTTGTGCTCACCAAATCGTCAAGCTTTTACAAGACTCGATAATTGACAATACTAAATATTAGAGTATAAAGTAAGTACGCTTGCCACCCCTACACAACAAGGGGTCAAACCGAATCGTCCCCCTCCGAGTTACCATCGTCAGACGAGTCGATATATCAACGTTGCATATCAATGTGCATCCATCGCCTCTATTGGGCTTAGACATTGTGCCTGATGGCGTGATTACTGTGAAATATTTGCTCGGTCTACTGATACAATTGGGGACTTATTCAAAAGTTGATACATCATACTTTAACATTCATAAACGTGGTTTTTGTGTGGAGTCCATTTAGTCGGGTTTTGCGTGAAAGGTTCTCTTTAGACTTGCAGGCCTAGCATGCGCAACGCGAGTAAATTTTATTGCGCTCTTAAGAAATATCAAAATCAATGCGTCAACTACTGATTGGCTGACAGTACGAGTACGGTGTAGTATCACCCAATCAACGGTATAGAAACTTTTGTCGTCTCATGTGAGAAATTTGACGTATTGCGCATGCTAGGCCTATTGGATGTCGAAGCCTTTTTTAATTCTATAATTTCAATCATTGACACTTTAAATCGTCTATTTAAAAACAAAAATGTTGCTATCACCATTCGCACCTTTTACTGCTGAGAATATACAAGCCAAAAATGTTCGTGTGTGAATTGCACTAATGATTATATTTACACTACGAGTAACAGAAGACGAATATCGATGGCATAGACCAAGCACGCTCGGAATCAAGCCATTTTTGGATAATTTCTATTCCCAATTAACCAAAGTTAGAATTGATTCTGGATCTTATGCACTTTATAAATGAAGCTCAATAAGAATATAGAATTCACGTGGGTCAACCATTTTGAAATAATCAATTATATTGTAAGGCACGGTGTCAAAGTAGGTTAGAAAAAATGAGACGATCCCTTTGAAGCATCTTATTTGAATAGTACTGCGTACTTGTAAATGAACTGCCATCAGACAACAACATTAATAATACAAAAAATACCACATCTCCCTTTAATATATCGTCAGTATCAAATGTATTATGTACAAAAGGTCACATCAATCTCCTGACATATTGTGATACAATTTCGTCACGAATAATTAATAACTTCGGATCTAAGCTATCTCCTTGAAGCACACCTTTGGGGTCCTATTGTTATAGTTTAAATAGGACCCTCGGAGTTCCTTATCTCAGTGCATTATTTATTCATGGTCATTATTTGACCATTTTGGATTTAATGATGTGTCATCATTGTTCTTAGATAGTTGATGTTTGGAGAAGTGTGAAATAGGATATTTAATAGGTGTAACGGATGCATATTGTGTGATCCTTTGACCCTTGCGCCGATTTAAGGGCACTTTTTTCTTGACGTAAATGATGATGATCGTTTTGACAACGATTGAAATAAATACCGTTTCAAATCGGATTGTTATCTAGATTATTAATTGTTCACCTATCTAAATAAGGGAATGACACTAGTAAAATAATGTAAACATTTAATTTATTTAAACTTTGTCCTTTGTTTTAAATAGTACAATTAATGGAATTCTTTCCCAGTGAGCTCCGCAGGATTGAGTCAAAAATTATTACTTACAATCAAACTAAGCCTTAAACTTCGTTAAAGGTTACCACGACAATGAATAGAATACTCTGAATAGGAACTGTCCTACCAATCATTATCACACCACATTCAATGCCGCAAGACGGTGACCTAGACGACGTGTATATTGTAAGTTTTTATGCTTGTTTTATTTTATTTAATTTTGTATATTTGTATATATAAAGTAGTTTTTATTTAATTTTAATTATTTCTTTTTTTGTTGGTAAATTTTCACAAATTAATTAAAATATATTTTCACCACATTCATATTTATTCATATTTTGGCCTAAAGTGGAGGTCAAGTAATGCTTTTTATTCTGCCTCTATACCTTTTTGACATTATTTTTATTGTTTGTATTTGTATTTTTGTTGTTTAATGTGTAATGTTAATAAGCATCGACAACTCGAGAACAATTGCATGTTATTATTTCGCAAACAATTGCGTTTAGCGGGATTCACTACCTTTCTCTTGAATCCAATATTTCTACGAGTAACTACTCAGTCAACGGGTCTGCTAAATAACACGAAAACACATATTTTTGTGTTACAACGTATAAATAAATTTTAGTTTCACAACGGTAAAACTATGTCTGAGCGCTCCATTACATGAGCTCAATGTAAATTGATGGAGGGTGAATTAAAGGTAAGTGGCCTAAAGCCGTTATCAAGTTTGCATTTGGACTTCCATTTACAGCTTTCCTTTTTGTCGCAAAAATAATATAGATTTGCAGGTGCACACAAAACTAGTCTTGCAAGACAATCCAAGAAATTATTGCAAAATTTCTCACAGCAATAAAAATCTTTGAACACCCAAACACACTACTGAAACAGCGTTCCAATTAAAAGGCCCAAATTGTTAATATTGAAAAGCTTATTTTTATCGACCATTAAAAATGTAACTGCTTCAAGTGTTTCTATTATTTGAACGGGGGTATTAAAATCTACTTCTGGTTGTGATTCTTTGTTGGTTTTGTTATTTTTTGCGAGTTTCACAAATCTTTTGAGGAGGGTCGCTTTGTGCTTATTTGGGGCGACACTTCGCTGTCTTCAAACAGGTTTTGGGCAATAATCAACAATGTTGCGATGTTTATTAAACAAGGCAATGAGCCTGAATAGTTCGACACTGTAAAGTTCGCTTGACAGTTGCAATTATTATTTTCAACATTGTATGGGCATTTTAAATTAGCTGTGAGGACACAGTGCTGTGTTACCCATGAGGACATGGGTAATACAGCATATGTGACCTCCTATGGTCACACATAATGTGACCTGTTTAAAACTGTCAACATCTACGTAACGTGGTTTTGGTGGTAGTGAGTAGAAAAGATTGGATTACTGTTATTAATAGGTATGGTTTGTGGCAGTGTGTATTTTTTGGTCAGGAATTAAGAAAAGCGTTGAGTTAATATTGATTATTGAGTCTAAAACATATATTTGACTTGATTATTTGATAAAGTTGTATCGAAAATAAAGTTTAAACAATTTTTAACTAAAGAAGATCATTAATTTTGGCATTTTATTAAATACTTATTAAACAAAATATGTTACCGACCATCGTTATTAGTTATTAAAAACATGTTTCAAAGTACATAACTCTTATTTACAAGCCAACACATGGTATTTTGGAATAAGGTTATATAAATAAATACATTTCTATTTTCTGTTATAGATCATTGGTCGTATTAATATCATCATTATTACAGGTTTTCCAGTACTTTAATAAAATAAATTCGATTGAATGAATGAAATTATGGGATTTACGTGATCATCGAAGTAGTAGAATTTGGTTAAGAGTAATTCCATCTTTGATGTCTTATTAATTATTGCTTCAAATCAGTAGTTCGAACGATCAATGCCATATTTGTTATTGGCCGGATTTTTGAAAAATAGGTAAAAAATTTATGGAGCCTTAAACACCTCCTTTTAAACCCTTCAAAATTTAAAAAATCATCAATTTGTAGTTCAAAATCATTCCAATTATAACAAAAAAGTTTCAAGAGATCAATTGCAATTCATACTACACACTCATTCATACAAAAACTTTCTTTCAATCTCCCCTCAAGACTGTCCCCATCCAACCCCATACAATTTCACACAATAACTCTTCCTTGACCCATAAACAAATATCTCCAAGAATAGCCAGTAATGAGCTGACGGTATTAATTCTAGACCATAAACTAGAGAATTTATGGTCTTGAAGCTAGTCCTATAAAATGAGACATGGTTTCTTTGGGAGGTAATGTGTGCAATGGTACCTTGTACCGTGACAATGTTGTTGAGTTATGGGGACAAATTTCGCTATTGGATTTTGTTTGTAAAAGATGTGGAGTTGCTTAAAAAATAAATACTTTTTAGTAGCATTGGCACTTCTGCGAGGTCAATGTTGGGTTGGGTATTCTTTTGTTTTTTTTTTTGTTAGTTTGGTAACTTCTGATGACCTGATAATTACTAAAAATGACTGCTTATTAAACTGCATTTAAATTTGTTTTTGAGATTTTGTGGTAGGCGATATTTTAGTGCATTCACATTTTTGTTCGATTAATTTATTTACTTGGGAACAAAATAATATACACTATTTCATTAAGTAGCCCTTTTAATGATCTAATCTTGATACAAAATAATTTGAGTCCAATAACTCTCGTCGTTACATTCTATTTTTCATGTGCAAAGGTTTTTGTATTATGAAAAGGATATATTTTGATAATCTGATTCAAGTAGGTTTAACATATATTTTTTAATCTTCTAACTGTTTAGTTAGCCTAACTTTGTACTCTCAAATTATTTCTCAAATTTTATTTAAAAACAACGGTCCAAAACAAACCAACACAAAAAAATGTTTCATATGGACAACATAGAAAAATATTATGTGGAATACTATTTGGCGACTCCACTGCCTCAAACACTACGTACTATTCATAGACAAGTCCAAGACAACTAAATCCAAACTTGCAGCCATAAAGAAAACAGACGACTCTAATAGCCTTTAACAATCCGGCATGACCATTTACTGGACATAATTGACCATAAATAAAAGAGATTACACATGTTTATTTTAACCGTGCACATAGACAAGGGGTGTAAAGAATTGCTTTTTTTTATGAAGATTTTTTATTTCGCAAATGTGTTAACAAATGTAACGCATTTGCTAAAATGTAATAAATATTCTTAAGGTATTGTTAGCATGCAATTTGCAGTTTTTAAATACCCGTTATAACGAAGATAATGCTTTTCAAATATTTGAATAACGGTTGCGTTCGTATTGAATTAAGTTTGCTGTATTATTTTACCCAATATTTTATTTAACATAAAGTAGTTACTATAATGTTCTACAGGTGTAAGTATGTACCTAATCTTGATCGTCTAGGAGTCCTGAGTCGATTGTCAGGTCGAGAAATATACGTTTTTGGATTTTTCGAACATAGCTCAGTTTTGTGCATTTTTGCGTATTCACAATTGCATTTACAAGCATTAATTTCAAAATAAAAAAGGAAACAGAAAATCCTTGCAAAACCATAAGTAGTTTAAACTAGCACAATACAATACAATACACTACATTTATTGCCAATCATATGATGGTGTAAGTAGGTGTTACATTCTCATATAGTACATATGAACCCTGATGGGTTTACCAATTTGAAACGACAGGCAGATTTTATCATGTAATGAAGTAGGTATGTTAATATTATGTCATCAGTATAAAATTATTTACCTAGTGAAAATATGTATCATTTTTTTTTCTTTCTTTTTCTTTAAATTTAATTTCGATTATTGTAATAAGTATGTATAGTCAAATTAGTATTATTTGTGTTATTCATTGGTCAATTTTTTTTAATGTCAACGGTATATTCTTATTCATATTCATGTCAAAAATTTATTCTTACAACGTAAAATATTAGTAGTTTGTTAATAGATACCTACGTTAAATATAACAATCAGTCAAATAATTTTTTTTATTGTTATTATTATGAGGAAAAAAGCACTGATTATAATTGTAAAATGTTCAGTATTTTTTCATTTACTGCTTTAAAATCTATATAAGGCCATATTTAGTATGTTAATTTTATTTTATATTTTAATTTTCAAAATCCACAGCTCTTAATTAAATTACAACAACAAAAATTTTAATTCTAAACTTATAGATAATAACGGATTTAAGTACATGAATGTTTTAAGTAGCAATGACAAATAGACGACGAATGTTGACGTCACATATTCATTGACATCACACATAACCGACAGACAAATACGATAGTTCTAACTGAAACACATAATTAATTTCGAAGTTCAGGAATTATAAGGGGAGCGATTAAAATATATAATATGTGAGTGTATTAATTTTTTGCCTCTTTACAATCGGATTATCGGGTAAAAGTTAGCAACAATTAAGTTTTGTATATGTTTTATAGTGCACTAGCGGTCCCGGCTTCGTTTCGCCTTAGAGGTTTTTTTCTAAAATTTCTTTATTATAAACCACACGGAGCCCGAGACCTTTCCAACGAATGCAAAATCGTGGAAATCGGTTCGTGCGTTCTGGAGTTATAGCGTCAGGAAGGAAAACCCGACTTATTTTTATATAGTAGACTAGCGGTCCCGGCGAACTTCGTTTCGGATTTTCCCGCTTTTCTGTTGAAATTTTTCCTGAATTTTCTTTGCTATAAACCTCACAGAGCCCGAGACCTTTCCAACGAATGCAAAACCGTGGAAATCGGTTCGTGCGTTCTGGAGTTACAGCGTCAGGAAGAAAAACCTGACTTATTTTTATATAGTAGATTACGCCGCACTAGCGAATTTAATATAAACAGAAAAACATACTTTTCCCTTTTCTTTCGTTCTAAAACTTTTGTTAGTTAGGTTTTAATGATTTTGGGTGGACACAAATTCATTAAAAAGGACAGTAACACTGTTATTAGCAGTTACCAATAAACGTAAAAAATCTCCCCTTTCTAAATTACCCCATTTTGAACTTTGGCATCTCGTGAGCACAAATTTATCAGATAGCCTTTGGCCTTCCAATTTATATAATTTACGTTGAATTTATTTATTTAATTTTATGTGGGAACATCAAACACAGGTGTGGAGATTGTTTTAGATGATAACAGAAAGTTTAGATTTATAGATTTACTTTGTAACGGAAATTGTCCTATGTTTGAGATTTTATGTAGTAGTAGAACGGAATGGAAAATAGTTTTAAATTAAACTTACTTGCTTGGTCTAAAATAATCATATATTTTTTATCTCAAAGTTGCGGTTAAGTCTTTTTGGAGCTATATGTCTGTAACAATATTAGATTAAATTTTCATGAATAGAATGCATTAACTCGAGAATTTATTGACGTTTTGACGAACTCCGTAGCCCAGAGGCGAGCGTACCAAACTTTGGAGTCGCGCCATCTCTGAGGTTCCGGGTTCAATCCCCGGTCGGGTCAATATGAGAAACGAACTTTTCTGTATTGTCTCGAGTCTGGGTGTTGTGTACCGTCTTTGTTTCTGATTTCTATTATACAAGTGCTTTAAGTACTACAGAATCAGAGCAATATATGTGATGTCGCCAATATTGATTTATTTATTATTATTATTTATTTAATAAGGATACCGAAAACAGTTTGAATTTTCTTTTATGCATTACTCCAGCTTTAGGAGCTCCTCTAGGAAGTAGACAATTTAGGGGAAATTTTGAAAATGGCTGTTTTATATATTTTAGTACGCTCTTTGAATTTCAACTAAGCCACTCCGTTTTTTGCCGGTCACGCCGCCATGTTAAAAAAAGGGATGATTTTGAAGTTTTTTGAGCGTTACTTTTTTCTCGACTATGCTGAAAATATATTTCACAACCCTAATACAAAAAAATCGTACGTTTTCTCTCGGAAAAAAATCCATGTAACGCTCTTATTTCGTCCAAATGACTGGACTAACCAGAAGTTTTACTTTTCTAAATATTTCTTGGAATTGTTTGATGTTTGGTTATGTACTCTTCAATTTACGGCTAAAAATAATACAACAGTAAATTATAAAAAAACACAATACAAATAACATGAGTCATCCGAACTAAGCTTCCCCGGTCATCGACCTCATCTCAGCACACAAACTCACTTCACAAACGCCACACACCAGTTCACAGGTCATAATGCATCCAGCCTTTGTGTTGACCCCTTAGATATTACGGAGATAAACAATGACATTCTGATCGTCTCTATCTTGGAACTTAATACGGTTAGCATCAAAAAACTGAGGTAAGAGTTGAATGGCAGTGAGGCAAGTTTAATAAAAATCGTCCTAATAAAGTTAATCACTTTTCTGATATTATTGTTTCGGCGAATTTCATTGTAAAATTATTAAGATAATAATAAGGCTGAGTTTTAACTGCAAGGCAAATTAATGTTTAGGTAATATATAACGTACAAAACATTCAATCGTAGTGTATTACAGCTAAATAATAACTTCTTCATTTCTCCTTTTCTGCGCAAAAAGACTACGAAGTACAAAATTATTAATATGTGTCTAGATAGGTTAACCTTTTTTCACAAAACAACCATTATAGAAGCGCTAGAAGAAAACAATTTGTACGAATTAATTTTTTGTTTACCTATTTGCAGTAATAAAACCATCGTTTTTTTAATTCTGATAAAAGATAAAATAAATTAATATATTATATTTACTACATATAATATGTTAAAAACCTTTATAAAAATCAATGACTTATGCAATCTTTGAAATGCACGTTTAACTAATCTCCCGGTGCTTATCACCAACCCCATTTTGCTCCGATTACAACTTGTAAGAACCATAAAAACTTTTCGAACTTTAAAATGGTACTGATTCTGTTGTAAAATTCATAATCTTCATTGCTAATTCGCTTTCAAGAGCACACAATTTGAGCATTTGTTCACATCATCTTCAATGAATTCTAAAGACGCAAGTTTACCGTTAATCTTTTTACTGTGCCATTGGCCCGCCAAGGGTTGACAATCATTTTTAAACGCATCATTAAGTTCGAGACAAGATCTGAGGAGTTTTTAATGAACTTTTTTTGGTTAAAATAATAAAGTGTGTATTGGACGTGATTTGCGTGAGAATGGTCTTGTTAATCCTTTTGAAGTATTGTCATTGAGAGCGATGCAATAAAGGTCGTTGTTAATAAAAAATAAATGATTGTTTCTTTGATGAACCTTTACGACGTTATATTGTGTGTATTTATTCAGTGCGTTTTATAATTTTTATAGAACTAACTGCTAAAGGTGTAAAATATTTTAATTTCTAAAAATTTGTAAATATTTTAATTTCCGCCGAGAATTAAGCCGATGATAACATTTATCAAAAGTAATTTAAAAGTTATTGAAACTAAAAGATTACATTAGTAATAATTATGAATAGTCTCTATATACAACAAAGAAAGCTACCTCCAGTTTTGCACCTATAACTACCGAGAAAATACCGGCAAGAAACTAATCGTAAGTAGTAACTATGTCATCTTGGAATGATTCCATCACATATAAAACTTAAAAAATATCAGTTCATCCGCTCCGGAACTACGGTTCCAAAGACAGACACACAAACAGACAAACAGACACGTCAAACTTATAACACTCCGTCATTTTCGCGTTGGGGTTCAAAAACCTAAGCTCTTAAGACGTTACCTTACGATATAATATCGAATGAGGCTGTATACGTATGAATGCTCGTGACTGTATCCCGTTAGTATAATTGTATTAACATCTGCATAGGATCTAAAAGACAAGGAAAACAAAACAATATAAAACTATACGACATAATTCAAGAAACTATTCTCCTATATCCTTTGGGTTCTAATCTTGAGCCACAAAAGACTGGACAATGCACCGTAAGGCCGAGTGCACATACTTTACCAGCATTTCCTTAGCGCACAATGTTTATTTCTATCCTAAACACACGAGGAGCTTCCTTGAAAGAAAGCGGGCTTGGCAGTGTGCGTAGCCAAGTTGGAAAAACATGTTCAATATTTTGACTTAAGTTTGGCTTCATCAGACACGAATCAAAACTTTTTTTTGTTTTTATCAATCATTGAATTTTAATCAAAATAAAAAAAATCATAACACAGCTGTGAAATGTTGCAAACTCACACGGTAGTTTAAACTCATCAATAAAATATAAAAACTAACCTTGTCAATGATACTATGCAATGACGGCAAGTCTGGCACTGTTATTCAGATACTCTACTCTAAGCTTTTCACGGTAGTATTTTACGATAGTAACAAATAAGGCCCATTAATAAAATAGATAAACTAAAAAACATTTTCCTTGTTAATTACGGTATGCAACAATAGCAATCTTACAATATTTATATCCACAAACTAAAAAAAATTTACACATCAAATAGTTCGCTAAGATTGCTTAAGATCGTGAAGAAACAATTTTAAAATCACTTATTTAAAAAAAACAGTAACTAAAGCCCAGCAGTTATTCGTAAAATTATTTTCAGAACCCATATAAAAGACATATCACCGTTCCATTTTTCACTTTTGTAAGTTCAATTTATGTAGTTAGTTAACATGAGTGTTTTAACTCAACTGCCTCTTCAGAAAATAACCTATATTTTTTGATCCTAGATCCAGTTAACACACAGAACTTGGCTTCTCCCCACACAAAAGCGTGTGGCAGGATATTATTTATACGAGGGAGACAAGAAAGGTAATATTTAGCTCCAGTAAAAATTTCTGCGCCACCGGGATGTCTCATAAATTTCCCGTGAAAAAGATTGCTAATGGTATCTGCGATTGTGTAGGATATATCTCTAAAAAGTGTAGACGATGTTATTGCGTTGTGTAATAGGCAAGATGAAATTTATTGCCCAAGAATAGTGCTACACTTTTCATGTTGAAATTTTGAGAGACTTTTATTTGTCAGTGCCTATCTTAAAAACGCCTCGATGACCTAGTGACTTATGTATCGGGCTGTGATCTTGAGGTCTTGGATTTGTTTCCTGTTCCAAATAGTATGTTTAGAATTTTTCAACTCGCATTTAAACTAACCTACTCGTTTCCAATGATGAATGCATAAGCATTGCATAGGCTGACAAATTAACATATAGTTATATAGTATTAACACCTATGTGAAAACTTAGTTTATGAAGTAACTTCACTTGGATGAAGTCAATTTCTACTAGTTTTAAGTTAAAAAAGCTCCAATAGTAAAATAGGAGTCCATGCCCTATCTAAAACCATTCTAGGATTAATTGTTAAGAAGTAATAATGAATGATCAGTACCATTGGCATGAAGTATTTAATCTTTTAAATAAATAAGGAATGTTTACTTCATTCCAAAAGTAGTCGAAAGCTTTTTCTAGGGCAAGAAATGAACTTTTACCTCTAATAGCCTTACTAATTTTTCAATCATCCTAGTTTCTGGACAATAATAGCCTTTCCATTATATTTTGGAAATGCATGCATGGTTTGGAAAACAAACCTTTAGCATTGTTTTCAAACAGCTTATCTTGCAAAAGTTATCGAATGATCAATTAAGTGTGCCAGCTGTATTATGTATTACAAATTTCGTAGCAGTGTAGTAATAATTAATTAATAGTCAAAGTCAAAGTCACAATAAGCCAAAAATACGTATTTTAAAACAAAAAAAAACTTTTTTAACAACTTATTACTACAATGCAAAAAAAAAATACTAAATGCACAGCAAAATGTGTTCTTTTTGTTCTGTATTTGGTATAACTTCGGGACAAAATACTCGCTGTCATATTGACCATATTTGCAAAGATTTATTTAAGCTTTCTGTGGTCTAATCATGGGTAATGATATCAAAGAACAAAATAGCTACTGAGTTTTATGCACAAGTAACAAAGTGTTACTTATAATCTACATCAGTAAATGAACTAATGATCAGAATTACGAATCGAGTATTATCACTCATAAAAAATCATATACGATGAAATCTCTCACCGTAAAGTCTGTCCAAATTGCTGTTAATATGTGGCTGCGACATTGTCAGCGCGAAAAATTTAATTAACGAGACACGCTATTGTGGATCTAAAAGTTACTGGAATGTCCATACAAATCTAGTGTTACCTGAATATCTAATGCTATTATTGGGAACCGTCTGACCAGAGAACTTTTATTATCATCAGTTTGATGTTAGTCGATTTTCTTCATCAAAGTCCATGATTGAGTTTTCATAGGAAGTGAGGTATATCAGAGGTGTAAAATTTAATATTTATATATTTAAGGACAGCTAACAAGACATACACCAATAAATACGCATAACACGTTCAGTTACAACTAAAGTGTACAGTGTTGCCTTAATTAAAAGCTGCCACGACAGGCATAATTATTTGTGGAAGCAACGTAAAAGTAGAACATAATGCACAGACAGGAACAAGCCGATCTAATTATTGAGACGCTTAGTAATGGGGGCGATATGCCACAAAAATGATAGTTCGTATACTGTCAACAGTACATTATGTTCACCGTATATACAAAAAAAATGAGCTCGAATAAACATTGTTTGGCATGAATTTAGGAACGGAGATACATCTGTATAAAAACGGATGTTTAATTTTACTAAGACTCTCTGTCTGTTTCGATTTTAGCGGCGCATTAATTAAGTAGGGGTCCAAAGTACATGACGTCCCTAGTTTTATTCTTATTCAATTCTAAGGTCCATTTAAAAAAATTGATGTACTATTTCTCTTTTGTCATCTAGTAAGTATTTCGTATTACTGTCCCTATGACCTTTACAAACTTCCCATTTCACGAGAAGAGTATTAGAAACATCAGAGGAAGTTTAAAATTTAGAATTAAAGAAAAGTAATATTGTTTCATGTTTCCCTTCTTCCTGCTAATAGCAAAGAAAAATTAGTTAACTCAAAAGGAATAAATAAAAGAGGCGAGCGGGCCGGACTTTGGCGTCGCGCCATCTCTGAGGTCCCGGGTTCGATCCCCGGTCGGGTCAATATGGGAAACGAACTTTTCTATATTGTCTCGGGTCTGGGTGTTGTGGTACCATCGTTGTTTCTGATTTCTGTAACACAAGTGCGCAGAATCAGTGCAATGTATGTGATGTTGTCCAATATTTAATTATTTCTTTAATTGAAATTGATACCTAGAGTATTTCAGTTATCACCCAAAGTGAATATTACATTACGTGTTAGTGATTGCACTATTCTAAAGACCGGTCATAAAAATATTTATGATGAATACATTTACATGTCTCTTCCAAGTTTTATTTGATCAAGGCATTGTGCAATAAAGTGCATACGTAGCCCATAAACTCAGGTTAACAGGTTCGATGCACTGTCTGTATTTCCGTTAATGGTTTAAACGACTTATATTAACGTTAAAATGTGCAGTCCATGAATAATCATTTATTCTTATTAGATATCTACTAATATTAAATTCTGAGATTTGTGAACAATTATAATGGAACAGCACCTTATTATATACATATTTGAATCGTATACTATTTCAACAGAAAGTTATCTTAGTGTGACAGTTTTTATTTAAAAGTCATCCTATTTCAACAATTATCATTAAAAAAAACGTAAGTTTAATGTTAAATGATCCTACTTACGAATGAAATAGATATATTAATATTTTATTAGCATTTATCCGCGATATTGTTCACAGTATTACAGGATAAAAATTAAAAAAAAAAACTCTTCATCTAAATCCATTTGCAATTCTTTGCCCCCACATTCATAGACACCTGCCTCAGTAAAATATTTAAAAATATATAAAAATTATAATATTTTAGACACATCTGTAGTACTACTTTGGCGGTCTTATCAATGGAAAGCTACGAACATAGTAACTTACTTCTAAAAACTCCCATCTTCACCTAATCCTGACCTCAGACACTTGTCTGAAAGTTAGACGACACTGGTCCAAGGTAATGAAGTAACATCATATCAATGAATTGCTGTAAGTCTAGAGCACGAGATCTTATCTCGAACAGAACTGACCTACGACAACCGTCTGGACATTGGGCAAGGCAGCATTGTATTGCAGCATTGTGGAGTGAAACATTTCGAGCTGAGTTTTACTGAGTGCAGTGAACTTGGAGTCGTTAACTTTTGGGATATTAGGTATCTGGGGGCAGATTTACAGACGTCTGAAACAGTCTCGATTCGGAATGTTAACGTTTTTTCTTTTTCTAATTTTAATCTGTCATCTTGTGAATAGGTATGCATGGAATATACATTGGGTTTCTATTTTATACCTTTGGTCTATGTTAATAAATGACCTTTCGTAACCAGCTACAAACACAGATTTTTTCCTTGCTCTATCTGGAACTGGTTACCTACGAAAACAGAAATAAATTGTCGTTTTTGTAACCAAGTTTCGTAGCTAGGCATGTAAGTGTACTATTTCTTTCAAAAGTGTCATTGGTTTAAATGGACCTCCAATGATCGTAAAATTGAAACTAGTTTCTAAAAATAATTAATTGTTCTAATGAACAATTAATTAGTAATAATGCGCACTAATGTGCGCATTATTACTATAATTTTATTACAAGTGAGATCTTTCTTAACAGCTTTCCCATGAAATTAACTAAACAAAACAGCAACACTGTCGCAGTTGGCCATATTAAAAGTTCACACAACAATGTTTAAGCTAAAGTCGTGTATGTCCTGTCCGAAGAGGGTAATGAAAATATTTTCCATCTACGCTTTATTACTGGGAACATTAAATCCGACAAACAAGCTAGGAATTTGGTCGACAAGAATGAAGGAAAATCCAGCTGGTGGAATACAGGATTAATGAACATTATGTCTTACATTGCACTGCCTTGGGTCTAAAATGATCTTATTTCAAGAATGCCACATTTACTGAAAGCAATAAATGGTTAAGTATGGAGTATAGTGTAAGTTTTTAAATGCACTTAAATTAAAAAATAGGAGCCATATTGAAATTGACGGATTTGAAATGATGCACTAAAATAAAAAAACCGGCCAAAAGCGTGTCGGGCCACGCTCAGTGTAGGGTTCCGTAGTTTTAAGTGCATCACAATACTTAAGTATCCCCACTTAAAGTTACAAAAATGGGCTATCTGTGTGTAACATTGACTTGACATAGGTAGGTACACTAAAAAAATATTTTTTCAAAAATTTCAAAAACTATTAAAACTATGAATCAGGTTCAAAATAATTTTTCTTTTGGAGCGAATATTTCCAAAAATATTAAAATTATCAAAAAATGATCGTAGTAAACCCCTGTTCATTTTTAAATACCTTTCCAACGATATATCACATGTTGGGATTGAAATTTAAAAAAAACACTCCCCAATTTACGTGTAGGGGGGGGGGGGGGTACCCTAAAAAAACTTTTTTTTTAATTTTGCACTTTGTTGACGTGATTAATATACAAATTTGTATAAAATTTCAGCTTTCTAGTGCAAACGGTTTCTGAGATTATCCTCGGACGGACAGACAGACAGGCAGACATGGCGAAACTATAACTAAAAAGTTAAAATAGAAGAGCCTTTTAAATTAGCGAAATGCGTGCGACTTTACTACAGCTGAAGTTAGATCTGCTAGGACGTAATGTAAGGTTATATTGAAGTTAGTAATTTGACTTGGTAATTTGTTAAAAATTAGCTGAAGCTTAGAAATGTCTATATTATGTTAAATTGGAGTGTTATGCAGCTTGTCAATGGTTTGCATGCGGTCCACAGTAAGCTTTTACTGGTAAATTAGGGTATCATTCTGGCGAGATAATTGCTGGAAATGATGATACCACATCATCCTTTAACTTTAAGTAAAATAGTTACTAATTAATGGGGCCTTGAACAGATCTGACAAATTTACATAATAATAAAAATTTGACGACTTCCGTAGCCAAAAGGTGGGCCGAGCTTAGCGTCGCGATTCAAGTCTCATAATATTTTCACCCCTTTCTTTGAAAAGGGAAAAAAGTTCAGTTTAAAAGGTAAAAAGCGCATCGCTTAAACAATGGATAGATAATGCATGTTTTAATAAAGCTTCCTAATTCCTGGATGGCGTGGCGTCTATATTGGCTTTGGTTTGCTTTATGGTTCGGCCACGCCCACGCATATTGCTATAAATGCTTCATTTGGACCAACCTTTGGGCAAATATTTGTATTAGATTATTTAGATCAGATATGGATAAAATGCTTAACTGTATTCGGTTCGAAATACTCAGATTTGGAAAAGTTTATATGATCCACATTGAGAAGCTTACTATTATAGTTATTTTTCGATTTATGGCCATTTTGAACCGTTATTTCATATGGATAGAGCCGTAATTGTTTTAATTACAAGCTATGGCCCGGCTTTGATTCTGTTATTTAGAGGTCAAAATATAAATACTATGTGTTAAGTTACTTTGTATTTCATGTATTTACTTACTTAACTAGAGTACCAAACATCTATATGTTTATGTACATAAAATGACAGACTCTACGCCCAATGGCTTTCTATGCCTGATTTCAATCTCAAACCATAGGTCATGAACTTGCTAACATCTTAAATATTATGTTTTAGGGTTCATATAAATTTATGCTAAAATAAATTATAATAAATTACAGAAATTAGAAAAACATGTGTTTATATAGCACAAAGCAAAACTTATATGTTTTTTGCGTTTAAAAATGTTAAACAAACAAACATTGGCCCAAACATTTGAACGTTAGCCGGCACATTAGCCCTAAGCAGTGCAGAAGCGTGCGTGAAACCTTTTATCGGTTTGATTGGCTGATATTGCTTTATTAGTGCCATAACTTTTTCTATCTTCTTCTATTATCGATGCTTCAATCTAGGTTATTATTTTGCAATTTAGTATCACACTGTAAAGAGTTTTGAAAGGTGAATAATGACAATCTTTTGATATATTTTTATGCAGTAGTCGCCCGCTATTTCATACGCGTGGAAGTACAGCCCGACTGTTTAACGCGCGTATCGCCCGAGCGGTAAGAATGGCAAATTTGTTGTGAATGGGAAATGAAAGGAAGCAATTTGTAAAAAATCTAAAATATTTAAGCGAAACTATTTTAAATAGTAAAATATATTCTACAATCGTTTTCTTTTGTCGTTCAAATTTAACTAAATACCTCTCAGACGATATTACCAACGCGAGTTAAACGGTCGGAGTATAGTTATTTACTCAATTTGTTTCTTAAATTCGCGCCCCACTGACAGTGTAGAGCGAGGTGACTCGGTCCGCACGAACCATGCTAAAACATTTTTTATTGTTACAAAACCTACCTCGTCATAATATTTTGTTTTCAATAATTCTTACAATTGTATACCTACCATAAGTTCTCTCCGTGGTCGGTCCCTCATATCTGAGGATCGTGGTCGCATGTTGGTTGCATCTGTAACGGACGATCTTTTAAGCTTTTTAACAAAATGCTTAAAACTTTTCTTTTAAACAAATGTTACTACACTCTGCATGAATTTTTTAATGATATCGATGTTATGATTTAAAAATAACTGAATTGTCATATTTTGTGTAATGTTAATATGTATGCTTATAAATAATATAATGTAATAAAATGTAATAAATGAAAGAATGTAATAGTTAAATGTAAAATGTTATAGTTAAAAATAAGTAGTAAGCCCTCTTGAGTTGCTGTGCCCTACCAGGGCGTCACATGTAATATAGTATAAGTATAAAATTTCTGTACCAACTTGTAATCTGTAATGTGACATGCAATAAACGAATTGAATTGAATTGAATCTGCCTCCACCAGTTTCTATCTAGCACGTCTCTTACAACCGTATACAATTAGGACGATGACGTTTATTTTATTTGATCGGTCCATCTAGTTGGTGAGCAAGAAATAAATAATCGCACGGTCGATTATTTATTTCTTGCATTACATTGTAACGAAAACATAAAACAAACAAGTTTTAAGACTACATATACAAGAACCCTGTAAGGGTATAGCAAGATACACTGTTACATCGTGCAAGACTATATAATGAACAATACTATTTATTTACATAAATTATATACTAATTACAATTCTAAAATAATATGTACTACCTAACTAGGAATTGTTATTGCCTCTGCGCACTGTGTCGTCATGAGTTTATCATCAGTAAAATAATGCAATATGTTATGTTTGTTTGTTTTTTTGTTTTATATTGCACTTCAAGATTGACCTCATCCCACCTCATGTTAAGTGGTAATGAGGTCCTAGCTTAAGCGCGACAAGTACAGCATAATAAATATGTTACTGGACTTGTCGCTATATTATATATGTTATTTTTCTATTGCATTAAAACAGTCGTTTATAAAACAAATCTCATTTGCAATCGCAACAAGCGATTAAACTACTCGAAGGCGCCTATTTCAAGTTACGAATCATGGCGTTTACTGTTCACCTCTAGTTACTCTTTTACTTTTCGTCGCAGAGTGCTGTGGAGACTCCATCTATTTGTATTTTTTTTTACGAGGTTAACTACTACTGTACAAGTTATGAATGTGAAATTAGCAAGTCTCTCTACATAATAAGATACCATTCTCTACATAAGTTTTATTTCTTGACTTATGGTTAATGAAATTAAGTAATAAAAAAAAATATCTTAATCTCACCAATTTGGGCCAATTTGCTGTTCAACATTAAGCATTTATTTGTCTTCGCCCACCATATTGGTAGATTAATTGAAAAAGTCTGTTGATAGGTAGGTACAATAGTATCATAATTCATACTACATATCTAAATTTAATGGCACAGTATAATATATTGAAAATAAAGGAATTAATCATCAAAAGACGTTATAATACACTGCAATAAAGAAATTAGAAAGATCTTAGATGCTATCAAAGCTAAACAGCAAAAACAGCTAGCAAAAAATATAAGCGTTAATATTCTCTTATAAATGACTAAAAAAATTAAAAGAAATTTGCTCTTTAACCTTATTGCATTTAATTTAAATATCAAATTTATTTGACTCTAATTATGTGTTTAGTAATTTTTCGAAGCAGCAGTCAAACTTTCGCACAAACGGGACAATTTTGCGTCCCACTGTTCAATATGGAGACTCGTTATTGTAGAAAGGGACAGTCTCGTTCTGGTCACGTTCTCTATCTAGAAAATAAAGAAGGTAGATAAAAATCTCATAACCACTCCTCCCCTCCCCTGTTCCAAGTGGCCCACTTCAGCGTGAGTCACGCGGTGACTCACTGCATACCTCCAGCGATGCACCTGATGCAGTCAACGACCACCGCGGTCCACTGCACCGTGAATCATTAGGCTGCTGAAATGGACTAGGAAACTTGTATGCTCCAGTTAGGACATACAGACTGACGAAGAGTTCCGTATATCTGTATAAATGGCAAAAAATATTTTTAATCCCCCTTTTAATGTTCATTTCAGTCAAAAAAAAATGACTATTTACTTTTAAAAAAATCTAACACGCTATACATATATATATTGAGCAAAGTCAAAATCAAAGCATTATTCATAAAGATTACATTAGTAATATTTATGAATAGTCTCTATATAAAACAAATGCAACTACCTCCGGTTCGGAACCTATAACTACCGGGAAGATACCGGAAAGAAACTCAGTAGTTTTTATTTACAAAAGAAAGCTAAAGTTATTACAAATTTTGCACCAAGACGGTTTGTTTGTCAATTGTAAAAAAAAAATTAAGAATAAAAACAAAAAATGTACTGTAAATTGAATTAACTGTAGGACTTACATGCGTCATCGTGGCCTTATTCTGACATTGATTGAAAAAACGCAACAAAACTTTTAAAACGAGCAGGCTAGTAGGGCAAAAAAAAAAAAACACGTTTGTTGTCATAAGCACGAGCGCCCTCTAATTATTTATTTTATTCTAATTACTCTCTAGCGACAAGACCACTAAATTGTTCCATATTTTGTCTGTAAAAATCTTGTGCAAAAAAGTATATCTATCATGTATTACTTGTCATAGTGGTAACTAAAATAAATAATCTTCAAATTTTCAGCTATCTAACCATCATAGACACAGCCTGTTAATGGACTCATTCGCACTTAATTTATTTCTACACTACCAATTGACCATTAATCAAAAATAAATCTTTTAATTGTGAATTTCCCACTAAAACGCATTTAAATTTAGCAAACGCTTGTACCATACAGAACCAGTCGGCTGAACTGTTTCAACATTGACTGCTGTCACTTTTTAATCCAATAAGCGTAGAATTTCACGGTCCGCGGAAACACCATGATTCAGCCATACGCCGGATGCGTTTACCATTTTATTGCAACTGCATCATATGCGTTCACTAAATGGGTTTACATTTGATTGTTGTCAATGACAAATCATTTTGATAATCTAGATCTATAGAAGCGAAAGCTGACTGACTAACTGATTGTTCTATCGGCACAGGGCCTTAACTACAAGGAGTAGAATTTTTGCACAGAGGTTCCTTTTATAGGGTAGGGAAGCACATCAATATTTTTTCTTAATTCGCTGTTCTGATGTTTTAGGAAAATTTTAATTCAATTTACATTTTAATTATTAATTTTTTCGTCATTATTTCTTTTTTACTAAATTGCAGACGTGCTTATGTAAAATATAGGTATTATAATCGTATTTAAGTATTTCTTTAGACTAATCCATGTTCTGTTGATTCCTCAGTACAAACATTTATGAACTGAGGGTCCTTGTTAAACCGTAATAACTTCGTAATAACGTATTCTATATATTTGAGAATTTCTTAAAAATTGTAAGAATTTCTTAACTAATACCTTGAATAAAAATTATCAGTCCAGAGGCAGTACTTTCTCACATTCAGGCTATGTCATTGATGCAGGCATCAGGATTGAGCGCCCTAGCTATTTCATCATAACAGCTTTATTTCGCGTTTAAGAAATGTATGGCATATTACCCTAAGTTTTACCAAATTTTAAATAAATTCCATGTAAATCTTATTTTGTTTTGCAAAGATTTAAAATTTGGGCCCTTAATCCAGATGCACACCCCCAAGGGGGTAAAAATTTATAAAGTTATCTGATTTTTAAAGAGGATAACTATTATTACACAATTGAATGCTACGGCCAAGCAACAGGAGTGAAGGATCGATAAAAAATGTGGAAAAAACGGGAATAGTAGGTACAGCGTCGCAACTTATTATATCATACATCTTTCATTATTAATTGTTTCTTTCTCATCCACGCTGTTTATGTTACATGAAAAATTTATTTGCGGGAATGAATGACATATCTTTCTTGTTAATTAATTGTTTCTTTTTCATCACACTGTTTATTAATTAAACATGGAAATATGATTACGGGAGTGCTATATTCCCTTAAGTAAATTTAAAGTTTAGAATAAAAAGAAACACATTACAACTTACAAAATTATTTGCTAAGGTAGGTTGTTGAAGTTTACTCAACTATTATACTTAACATTGTGCTAATAACTAAAGTATGTTTGCAAATCTAAACATGTTAATACGTGACTATTCATAAATTGAAACAATATTAAATTTCCAACGAATTCGCTTCCACCTTCAAGATTCTAAATAAAAGACAAATGTATTTTGTTTATGTAATTTATTCCGATTTTTATGAAAACAATAAATGTAAACTATATAACAAATGTGTTACGTTCAATTTTACAGGAATATTATTATTCTATATTTAAACTATAAAAATTACATTTTTATTCTTCATAGTTGTACGTACATGTAGACATCAAGGCTGCTTTCTGTAATAAAATAAATATATAATTAAAAACAAAATTTGGGATAAATTTAATGGTTAATTGTGAACTTAGTAGGTATAATGTATATATTTTTTGATTACAGACTGTGTTGAGCATGAAACTACGAGTAGCTTTCATGTTCATAATCAAAATAAATATATATTTTTTTAATAACATGTCAGTTTTTATTTATGGCTTCTACCGTGTCGAGTATCTTAAGTAACAACTTAAGAGTTGTTTAAAAATCATAAAAAAACTTGATTTTATACTTTTACTTCATTATTTGTACACTGTTTAATCTACTTGTATATTTCGTGTGTGTAAATGTCATCACATTGTTGTTAGTATTATAAGAATAATATTTCTAATTTTGGTATTTTCTATAACAATTTTTCAATAGATCCAAATAGCATTTTCGCTATCCCATTCTAATATGCCAATTAGAAGACAAGAGCCTGAATATTTTTTCCAATTTTATAACCGCCCAAAGCAAAAAAAAAAGACTACGATGTGTAGGGTTGTCACTCGTCTTTTTTTAATATTTAAGGCAATTGCACTGTAAACCATAACTAAAAAATACTAGAATTCTTTTTTGCTTGACTTTTGAAAGTTTTATTTGTCATAAACTGATACATTTCACAGGCACTTTTTTACTAATTTTGATGATGAAATACTGAGCCATAAGTGACTTACTTATAAAATTTATGGGCAACCTATAAGTTTAATATAGCGATATGATTACTTCTTTCTGCATCAGTGGAATGAAGTTGATATAAAATAGCATGTGTATTCAGCCTGGAAAATAATTAAGTTACTGCACGAGACATTTTTTAGTGGACTCCCTTTTTCATATTTCGAATAAACATTTTCCGTCAACGGTTACTAGTAGTTATGTCTTAACTTTTTTCAAAAAGTTGTCAAGCTAGATTAAAAGATAATTTCTATTTTTATACTTAAGAAGTGACTTTGCACGCATATTAATTTGTTATAAAATGTCATAAATGAAAAACCGTTTGACCGATTTTGTGGAAACTTTGCATAAACAATCTACTAAATATATCCTACCCAAACCAAATGTTAGGACTTTGTTCTAAAATTACAACGAAAAGTGGCATTCATTTTTATATACGTATATTGATTTGGACAAAAGTGGCAACCTTAGTTCTAACTGCATTTCCTTTCAAAGGGCTACGTCCGCCATTCATAGTGCAATCAATTCTTTTTCCACCTCTAGGCCTATTGTCTTGCTATCAAACCCAGATTCTGGAATAGCCATTGCAAACCCATGCTCAGTTTAATTGACATCCTTATACTTCTAAAAAAAGATAAGTCAAGTGTGAAACTAGAGCAAATAAGTTAGGAACCTTATACATTATTCAGTTTAAAACCGTTCTTAAATGATAAAACGATTATTATGTCAATAAAAGATCTGCAAGTTTAACTAAAGCGAAAGATTTGAGCTATTTTTTATGTAAAACTAGCAGCCCGACGCAACTTTGCACGCATGATCAATTATAAATAAATAAATATAGGACAACATTGCATACATTGCTCTGTTTCTATGGTAAGTAGTTTAATCACTTGTGTTACAGAAATCTCACACAACATATGTAGTTTCCCTCATTGACCCGACAGGATATTGAATGCGGGATTTTTTTATATATTACACTTCAAGATTGACCTCATCCCACCCGATGTTAAGTGGTAGGTGCCAGTAACAGCTTTATTATGCTGTAATTGTCGCCTTACCTTGAAGGCTTGACCCCTGCTACTAATGTAGCACCCCCCAAGAGCCCTGGAAACCTTATTCACACACATGAACACCACAGCACAGAAGTGATTGTGATTTGGCTGCGGTCTTCTGTAAGGTGGAGGTATTTCACAAGAGGAGGTATTTTCAGGGATCTCAGAGATAGCGCGTCGCCAAAGACTGGCCTGCTCGCCCTTGGCTACAGAGGTCTTTAATTGTTTAATTAATTGTTAAATGAGATAAATGAAGAACCGCTCGACCGATTTTGTGCAAACTTCATAAAAAGCTTTTCTACCAAATAGTTTGAACAGTCTAAGCATTTGGTTTAGATAGGTGAGCCTGTTTTTGAGTTATAAAATCACAACAAAACGTGGCATTGATTTTCAAAAAAATTGATAAGAAGAGCGGAGATTTGATGCAAATTTATTGGTGTAGATTTTACGATGGTTGGTGGGTTACCCACGCCGCCGCCTTTCCCTTATTAATGACAATGTCTAGAGTCCCTTAAAAGATTTGCAGAGGACATACATATCATAATATATAATCATAGTCATAGATGATTAAGGTGCTCTGTATTGAGTTTACTATGAGAACAAAGAAGTCAGACTTTTAAATTTCACAGGAAATAAACCATGTTATCATATACATCTGACTATAATAGTAGAAAATAGTACAATTTTATGAGTAAATTCACGCAAAAAAAATTATAGAAATGTCACGCGAGCAAGAAGATGGGAGATTATAATAATATCAAAATTGTCTATTCATATTACACCAAACGCTAATACACATTGCAAATATATCACAAGGATTTCTTTTCAAAAAAATTGAGTATATATAAGCGTTTTTTCTCATACAATCTAGCAGCTACAGAACACCAAAACCCATAGAAGTGAACTTCAAAGCATCCGCCGACATGACTCATACGCAATTGAAACGTTCGCCACAGCTAACGCAAACGAAACAATTGACGATTCGCCGACCAACAAAATATCGGAACAACCCTCCAAACGACAACAGACCTTAAACCAAACAACTAAAGGACAAAATACAAGAAACAAATGCAAATAAAGGTGAAGACACATTCGCTGTGGGTGGTGCTGACTTAGGCGGTGCGTTTGCAAACAGAGACGCTATTTTATATAATAAAGACATGGGCGTTGCCGAAACTCGCACAAACATAGATTTTAAAACTATAAAATTGGCTACAATGGCAGGAGAAGTAGTAACTGACCTTTTTATCGGCAGGAGGAAATGTCCTGCTGTGTCGGGAAGGAGCGAATAAAAGGAAAGCTTTCAAAGATGACCGTTTGGTTGTCTAAAAGATTCGTTTTTAGGGTTGTCACGGTATAAAGATACTAATTAGCGGTAAACGGAGATTTTGTAGTCGAAAGGCCTGCTTGCCATTAAATGTGCTATTGAAACGGACACCGTAATTGCTGAGTATTGTAAAACTTCTATTTTGGAAGACGATACTTAAGGAATAATATTGACAGTTCCATTTTCTTATGATTATAACGAGTTTTTTTTAAATTGAAAGTTTTATTTGTTATGATTATAACGAGTTTTTTTTAAAATTGAAAGTTTTATTTGTTAGCAATCATATATTCTATATTTAGTTTCAGCTTTTAGTTTTAATTTTGCCTACATCCATTTATAGGAGTTTGATTCTTGGTCAGTTTTATTAAGAAAACAATTTTCCAATTCAAAATATTTTGATGGTACATTATTTTATACCTAAAACTTATGATAAACTGGCGTATTTCCAGCAATTAATAAAAACTATAAATATAAGAATTGCAATTCAAAATATACTTCGTTCAGTTGAACATAATATATTATTTTGTATTTCGTAATTACGAAGTACGTACCTACATCGTTTTTTAATCTGGCTTTGGAAATCAATAATAAATAACCAATGCCCTTGTCATTTAAAATATGTATGTTTATTCATTTACGAAGTTAAAATAAACGTTTGCACAAAAACAGATGAAAAAAAAAATCGACAACAAAAAACGAACAAAAGCTTTTTTTTCGCAACCAACCCTATTTGAGTACAATGACCAATATTTATTACAACTCATTTGCACTTTACAATGTGTCTTTCTGTGTGTCCTACTGTTCGTTTTATTTACAACCTTTTACATTGTGAACCACTATTTTTAAGAGTTCAAATGTCCTTTTAGTGCGTTTCAGAGATCGTTAGTTTAATAAGGAAACGAAAAAAAAATGGTTGGGTATCTTTATATTTCAAAGAATTGATAAATATGCATGTTGAGAGTTGGATATATAATCTATTATCTAATATCTTAAATAAGTCATTTAGACAAAGCTTTTTTAAAAGTCCTCAAAGCATGTCTTGCAATAAAATTAAACTAGTTTTAACTTGAAAATTGTTGTGTTTAGATTTTTGTTACACATTATTTTTTGTTATAAATTAATTGTACGATATCATCTCAATCCCTACTAATCCCTACTTCCCTACTAATATTATAAATGCGAAAGTAACTCTGTCTGTCTGTCTGTCTGTCTGTATGTCTGTCTGTCTGTCTGTGTGTCTGTTACGCTTTCCTGCTTAAACCTCTCAACCGATTTTGATGAAATTTGGCATAGGTATACGTTGAATCTCAAGAACGGACATAGGCTACTTTTTATTAGAAAACAAGGGGGGGAGGGGGGTAATACCACCTTTGGAAGTTTATATGGAAAAATGTTTATTTTTGAAGTTAGAGATATGAAATTTGGCACAAATATAGCTCGAAACTTGGATTAAAATAGACTACTTTTTGTTTCGAATGTTAGGGGAGAAAGGAGTAAAACCGACCATGAAAGGATGTAGTCCACGCGAACGAAGTCGCGGGCACAGCTAGTAATAAATAAAGCAAAATTACTATCAATATTTACTTACGCTGACAAATGCCTACATTAGGATAAATAACGTGATTGAAATCAAGTCATCAGTACAATAATTATGAGTTTAATAAAACTGTCGGCCCTTGAGTATACTACGGATTTTTGGAAGATGTTTTGGACATCTAGCCATGCAATAAAATATAGATTAATTTTTATTTCGTTATCAAATAAGAAAGAAAAATAAAACCAATAATTTTCATTTCATAATCCGAGTATGCTTTTCAGTATTTTCAATTTTGTCTGATTTGAGTAGCTAAGGTAAAAATCAAAGAAATGTTTAACTTTTTTCTAGTCTTTGTTGACTAACCTGCCCTTTGGTACTTTATAATTTATTAATTACCTACATATCTTTAAGGTATTAAATTTAATATAATTAAGCACGACCCAATATGTGCGATTAATTGGTAGAGTCTGCAATTAGACCCAATGGTCTGCTTGTTTAGACTTTTTATATACGTATAATAAGTTAAAATTAATAAATAAATCGAGACGCAGAATTTAGCAATAAATAAGCAACTCTTACTTATTTATATTCATATATCAGTGTATACAACTTAAGCATTTAAATAGCAAACCGTACTTATGTAATATATACATTTTCTTATTATCACAATTTCAATTATACCCAAAACATAAACGTAACTTTTCGACTACGGAACACCAAAATTTAATGCCAAACCATCCACTATCCCAGAGCTTCCTTTTAGTACTTTATTACAGTAATTAGTTCCAGTCCCCATTGTCTGAAGACGATAGAAACGTCGCCGTCCAGTCGCTAATACATCCCTGTAGTCGCCTTTAGGAGAATAATGAAAACAATAATATCAGCGTCCGTTACTGTTTAAAACTTAAATGGAGTAGCAAATGCAGTGTGTAGACTTTTTTTAAGCTTTTGTAAAGCTTTCGTATGACTGTAGTATACACTTGTTGTTCGATATTCGTTCTTAAGCACTCGACATAAGAACTTCACAAAGATTGAAATGTGAAGTCTGACGTGCTATATATTTCGGGTGCGGTCTTTGAGCCTTTGTTGAATAGTTTTACTGTTGTACAATGTTACGGAACTTAGAAAGAGGTCGATGCGAATTGGCTAATTAGCCATTGTTAGGTTCATAGCGTTTGTTGGGCGGTATTATTTAGCAATTTTTAAAGCTTTGTTTGAATGAATTTGAATGTTACTAATATTTTGGGAATTATTATTGTTTTAATTAATATTTTAATAGGTTTTGTTTGCACGGACATTTTTAATATTCATATACCAGCTGCGCTGGTGAAATAAGCTTGTACCTACTACATCTAGCTGTTAACATCGATATTGTCTAACCTTATTTCCATGAATAAATCCTTTGACTTTGACTTTGACACATAAGGAAGCGGACTAAAGTTTGGTTTTTGGTTCGCCTGTTAAATTATCTAAAAGTAAAGGGCCCTATACATTTCATTGAATTATTGCATGTCGTCATAAGTAGTTAGATTTTTTTACCCAACAGTGACGTAGCGTAACGTGCACTCTGCAATCTATTTTATCGGAAAACGAAATTATTCAAGCCTACAATGTTCTGACGAAACAAAAATCTCACTTATGCCCGGTCCCAATATTTTACGATTCGTTATGTGTCAATGACTATCCGCTTTACTTAGAATATAATATAATAGAAATCATCTTTATTCATGTAAACTTTACAAAAGCACTTATGAATAGTCAGTACAAATTAAGTATTCTACCGCCGTGTTCGGAATGTTGATCATGTCGGGAAGAACCGGCAAGAAACTCGACACTTACTCTTTTCAAGCGACTAAGAGTAAGTCCTTAATTTATTTTCCATACCAGCTGTCTTCAGTCGTCCGTCGGTTTTTTTAGCTTATGCCTCGTGTAATTTATTGCTATCAGTAACTAGAGTAGATAGTTTATTCATATATTGGAACTGGGCATAAGAGGATTCGCGAGGAACTCGTCTAAAACTGTCCTTCAGTTCCAATACCGGCCGGCCGGACTTTGGCGTCGCGTTATCTCTGAGGTCCCGGGTTCGATCCCCGGTCCGGCAAATATGGGAAACGAACTTTTCAATTTGTAGTACCGTCGTTGTCTCTTATTTCTGTAACACAAGTGTTTTAGCTACTTACCACAGAATCAGATCAATGTATGTGATGTTGTTCAATATTTATTTATTTAATACCAAGACAACAGAGGACTACTCACTTGATGATGCAAGCCTTAGGATCCAGCGAGAGCAGGAAGTTGTTCAGGCTGTTCTCGCAGTTGGTGTAGGCCATGCCGAACCCCAGGCCTCCGCCGACGAACATGGGCCACCTTCTGTAGCTGCGCATGAAGAAGCTGCCCATCATACTGCCGATGAGGACTCCCACCGCTGTGACAAGAGAAACGAAATAAAATGATATGAAACGAGGCGAAACAAAACGAAACGAAACGAGACGAAACGAAATGAGATTAATTATTCTGCAAGTGGATTTACAATAAATTCTTTTGCACGTCAATATTTTTTTCCTAGCGCCTCGACGTTGGTTCTGTGCAGAAGAAGGGCCGCAACCAACTCAAGAGATATTTTCTTATAAAATAAATTATGACCATAACAATGTAGCATTTAAAATTTTGTGGAATTGAGAGTGGAATAAAAGCTAAAGTCTTAAAATTTATTTCAGGTTAAGAGGATCCTACCTATTATTAGTACTACTTATTAAAATGACACAACTTTGACGATGTATGCCAGGAATGGTAGAAATAAAAGATGTGTGCCAGGACCATAGATAGTAAGTTGAAAAGTTTTTGGATTTGGGTATTAGGAATAAACTGTGAAAATGTGTGTGACTAATAACTGTAAAAATGTGTGACTGACTTTTGAATAAATAGTGATCCCTTAATGAAAAACTGAATATTAAGAATGTTATTTAAATGGTTAAAATTTGCCCTTTTCGATAGTTCTGTTTAAATAAATTATTTTGTTAAAATATTTTACTTTTGTTATGTTGCCCTTTGATCACTTTATTTTTAGACATAATATATCCTGTGTGTTGTTCTACTATACAATTTTCATACAATCAATTTATAATAAAAAATGTAAGGTGCGACAAAAATCTAAATACAACAATGTTCAAGTTAAAATGAGTAGAATTTTATTGCAAGATGCATTAGGAACTTTTAAAAGAGTTTTTTATAAATGGCTTAATGAAAATTAGAAAATTCAACTCATTCCAAAAATGTAAGGACTTAACAACTTAAGTAGTCAGAGGCAACCAGTCCTCAACATACATTAATCCATCCATGAAAAATCCACAAGTTATTCAAAGATCTATAAGCTTTAAAACCAAAATATAAGCGAGAATCTTCAATTCTTCGCAAAAACTTACTAGTTTTTATGGCAAAGTCGACGAAGCAAGCTGAGTATCTTTCTTCGAAATCCCTCTTATCTGGTTTACTCATCACTCTCTCACGTGCCGGAGAGGTCAGCTAAACACATTGCAGTTATTACGACAACACAGAACTTAGGGGACACAAATAAAAAACGTTAACTTATCATCACAAAACAAATTTTGAACGGCTTGACGTTTGCCCGACGTTTCTGTCGAAACTCTTTTTATTTCTTTTTGGAGACATTTTGGCGAAAGAGGTTGAAACTTACACATTTCATTTGAAGAAGTATGTGAATCTTGTATAGGATTCGGGTGGATGAAATCTGAGCATTTTTTTAGGTTTAGTAGTATAATGTTATTTACTATGAACCTAAAAAAATTGCTTTCGAAATTTTATTCAAACCATTTAAATTTATCAAAAAATATATTTATTGTTAAATTGTTGTAATGTTAGCTGTTGCCTGGGAGTTTGTTCGATTTATTTTGGGATAAAAAGTAGGTAATATATAATCCTTTGTGTCAATCTAGTATCTTCCGAATTTTATCCTAACCCTAACGATAGGTTTTGCGTTAAAGAGTAACAAATATCATGTATATTGCAAACAGCCACAAATTCTTACAAATTTTCTTTAAGGTTGGTATTAGTAGGATCATAATTTGTAACTACTGTTGTGTGAACACCGCACGTGTATTATCCCCATTTTTTTTCAAATTTTACGCTGATTTTTTGAATCTATTGTTCCAACATGATATTATATTTCCTAATGCATTAAGAGAGGTAGGGCATAGCGATTTATCGCTCGAACTGGAGCAGCCCGACTGGTGAAATACCTCCACCTTACAGAAGACCGCAGCCAAATAACAATCACTTCTGTGTTGTTGTGTTCCTGCGTGTGAGTAAGGTTTCCAGAGCTCCTGGGGGAGCTACGTTATTAGCAGGGGTCAAGCCTTCAAGGTAAAGGCGACAAGTCCAGTAACATATTTATTATGCTGTTCTTGTCACCCTTAAGCTAGGACCTCATACCACTCCTCCCCGACTGAGGTGGCGGCAATCCGGCGCGAGGCACATGAACAGATGGTTCAGCGGTGGAAGACGGGTGTCGACGAAATACGACCCAGGGGGCGAGTGCTTGACGCCGTTGGCCCGGTGTTGCAGGAGTGGCTGAGCCGGGGCCACGGGTACCTGTCCTTCAGATTGGTGCAGGTGCTGACTGGGCATGGATGCTTCGGTCAGTACCTGCACCAAATTGGGCGAGAAGAGTCGCCGCTGTGCCATTCTTGCGGCGCGGCGGCGGACACGGCGGACCACACACTGGCTGTGTGTCCGGCCTGGGCTACCGAGCGGGCCGAGTTGGCTGCTATTGTTGGAAGCGATTTCTCGCTCCCAAGCACTGTTACAGCCATGCTTGGGAGCGAGGAGGCCTGGACGGCAGTTGCCGTTTTCAGCGAACAAACAGTCTCGCATAAGGAGGCGTCGGAGAGGGAGCGAGAGAACGACCCCCTCGCCCCACCACACCGGAGACGCAGAAGACTGCGCGCAAGGCGTCGGTTTGACGCCCTTGCGCTTGTTAGCGGGGACCAGCCGGCCACGGGTGTGGGGACACCCCGGCCGGCCTTGCACGGTCTCCCGCAGATGCGCGGGAACGGTTTAACACCTTTGGCCGTTTCCGTCAGTCCCCCGACCACCCAGGGGGGACTTGGTGACGCCGCCCTGTAAGGGCAGCAATTCCGCCGACGGCGCCGTGGCAGTCATGGGTCACCCGATATCCCATGGCGCCGTCAATAGGCGATGAGAAGGTGGGGGGAGTTTTTAGTTCGGGTAGTCCTCGCCCCTTCTGGGCGGGGGAGTCCCACACACGTCGTGCTATGGTGCGAAAAGAAGGCATTCTCTCCCCCTTAAAAAAAAAAAAACCCTCATACCACTTAACATCCGGTGGGATGAGGTCAATCTTGAAGTGCAATAGAAAAACCATCTCTACAAATGGACAATCCAATATAAAAATATTTTTTAAATTCGAACTGATAGTTCCTTAGATTAAACAAACAACCTCTTCAGGTTTATTAATATAAGTTAAATAACTATCTTTTAGTACCTGGAAGCTACTAACCTGGCATATGCTGAAATAAGATCACAAAAAATTGCTGTTCACCGCCATTTTTAATGGGGCACCTTTAACCGTTACAAAGGCTAGAAACCCGATAAGGGCTTGATTAGTACTAGTTTTGTATCATTAACACAGTTTCAATACATTATTTATTTATTTATTTAAAACTTTATTGCACAAAAAAAAGTACAACAGGTGGACTTAATGCTATGGGCATTCTCTACCAGTCAACCTTTGGGTCATGCGGAGAGTTAGTTTATGGGTGCGGTAATAGTGACAAAGTGCATAACATTATATAGGTACTAGCTGTGCCCGCGACTTCGTTCGCGTGGACTACATCCTTTCATGGTCGGTTTTACGCCTTTCTCCCGTAATATTCGAAACAAAAAGAAATCTATATTTTAATCCAAGTTTCGAGCTATATTTGTGCCAAATTTCATATATCTAACTTCAAAAATAAAAATGTTTTCATATAAACTTTCAAAGGTGGTATTACCCCCATCCCCCCTTTATTTTCTAATAAAAAGTAGCCTTTGTCCGTTCTTGAGATTCAACATATACCTATACCAAATTTCATCAAAATCCTTTCAGTCGTTTAGGCGTGAAAGAGTAACAGACGGACAGACAGACAGACAGACAGATAGACAGAGTTACTTTCGCATTTATAATATTAGTATGGATTAATTTTACAACACTAAATCAATTGCTTATCAACGTAAGCTACAAATCAACCGCATGGTATTATCTAAATCTATTAGGTGCGCTAGGATAATTGTCCAAATCATCGGAATCAAATGCGCTTTACGCCGCATTACCATCAAATTGCTCTTCAAATTATAATTGGGCGTATTGATTGTGGACAGATTAACTTGCCTCTCTCAAGTATAAATGAAGATACGAGGCAACTTGAAAGTATGTTTGCCATAGTTGAACACTTCAGTACCAATTCAAATTAAATTAACCGTATTTGACTATTTAATTACGCGTAGGTTTTATCATTTGAACCAACTTATTTATTTTAATCAACTTCATAAGAATGAGGGTTTCTCAATTCAAATATAACTTGGTATTAAACTAATCAATTTAGAAGCAGGTACGGGCAAATCGGCTTTGTGAGAAACGTTGCTGAAGCAAGTCAAAAGGAGTTACGTTGGGGTTTGAAATGTATTTGCTTCGTGATTTTAATCGTTACATCGATACAACAGGTATTTTTTGTTCGTGATTTCGTTTGCATTTAGATGGTATCATTATGGATATGTTTATCAAGTAAGTAAATATATCGTCTATTCATCTTCCAAATGTTATCCAATTTGGATGAAAATTCAATCGTTTTTGCGTGAGATATTCCTCCATTCATATAGGTACAGTTCTACACACTTTGCATTTAGAGTTAAACTAAGAAGGATAGAACATTATTTCTGATGTTGTAGGAGTAGAAAAGTAGGTTTTCGAGGTAAGTCAATCACTTCGGTATTGTTGTGTTCCTGCGTGTGAGTAAGGTTTCCAGAGCTCGTGGGGGGGTGCTACATTAGTAGCGCCCTCAAGGTAAGGGTGACAAGTCTAGTTACATATTTATTATGCTGTACTTGTCGCCCTTAAGCTAAGACCTCATTACCTACCACTTAACTTCAGATAGGATGAGGTCAATCTTGACGAGTAATGAAAAAAAAATCAGGTAAAATGTATTTATTTTATCAGAGTCCTAGGTTTACTATGAACAATATTTTTTAACTTACTTACTTACCCCACCCAAGTCCAATAAAGCAACCACATATTAGGTTCCCAATCTAGTTAGATAGTAACTTCATAATCGACCGGTCATTACTGGACAGCTAATAACAATTCTAAACATAGTGCAATATGCAAACAAAGCACGTCGGTTCAACCGAATCATATCTAATTGATCCGTAGTAAGCTGGCCATAGACAAAGGATTTAGGTGCAGTGTCTACATAGCTAGCAAATCGCTTTCACAAAAATCAAAATCACTTTTAGTAATCTTGCACTGTTTTAATGCACATGTATACTCGTATCTAATGGCTATCAGACAACATCTACAATGTCCCTGCAAATACAAAGTATTCAACGGGAAATATATGTCATAATTATCTCCACCTAAAAATATCGTAGAATAAGATAATTGTTTTAGAGCCAGAAATAATGTCATTTTTTATAATAATGTAGATATTTTAAATATTAGAAACAGAAAATTTTTATCTCCCCTTGCGGTGCGGGAATCGAACCCAAGACCTTCACGTATCGCGCGTGCTGCTCTTACCAACTGAGCTAACCGCAAGTTATCGTAGGCGATGAAATTTTTTAGAAGAATTTTTGTGAAGGTCGTGGGTTCGATTCCCGCACGGCAAGGGGAGATAAAATTTTTCTGTTTCTAATATTTAAAGTTCGCTAGTACGGCGTTTAGTACTATAAAAATAATAAAATCGATTAATGTAGATTTTGCCCGGGACGTTGTACCTAAGTATTTAGTGGTCTATAATCTACTCTGTCTTAATACTTAATTTCATCTAAGTCTATTGAGTAGTTTTTGTGTGAAAGGTCCATCCAGACAAACATCTTAGACTTCAGTCTGTATATATTATTATAATAAATTAATATTACTTATTTATATAAAACGTTATAATGATTCGATATATCTATCTAGTTATCTACAAAGGGAAAAATAATTTAAAATCGTATGCATGTATTTTTCAAATTAAATTTGTTGTTCCTACTGTCGCGACCTTGTCGTTTTAAATTACGCTTGTTTATTATATTTATTTATTTACTGTTATTAAAGAAACAACACTTTTTGAAATTTCACATAAGGCCTTGCAAACCAGTCTAAAGTTGTTGTCTGCGTGCTTCGGAAGCTATCGCCGTGCAAATAGACAGAGACCCTAACCCTACACAAGCTGTATACTAATTATTGCAGAAACAGGGCTGCCACCGCCACTAATCCTATCTACATGTCTTATCAAAGCGGTTTTGCGGTAACGAAGCAAAATTGACAACCTTGATTGATGCCACTCACTAGACAAGACTAGAGGCTTAATTATAGTCATGTGTGAGGAATTTGGCTTCCAAGTCAAAAGGAATTTGTCATGAACTAAGGCGAAACTAGATGAAGGTAGGAATTTCATACGTGACGTCATTGTAATAGATGTCTAGACATCTATTGGGTTTGTGACACGATATTCAATTCAATAGGTATTTAGTCTGATATATTATTCAAAACTAGCGGCCGCCCGCGACTTCGTCCGCGTGAACATTTTTTTAGATCATTTTAATAGGAATAATTATTTCATACATATATTTTTGGTATCTTGAACCGTTTTTGCAGCGCACGTAACGGAAGCCCTCAAAGATGAATAATTTTCCCCGTTTTTTTTTCACATTTTCCATTATTTCTTCGCTCCTAATAGTTGCAGCGTAATGTTTTATAGCCTAGAGCCTTCCTTGATAAATGGTCTATTCAACACAAAAATAATTTTTCAATTCGAACCAGGCGTTCCTGAGATTAGCGCGTTCAAACAAACAAACAAACTCTCCAGCTTTATAATATTAGTATAGATATAGGACAAGTATTTTTGCATTTTAAACCTAATTAAAAAAAAAGTGAAAATACCGCGTAAATAATTTTGTGATTTGTCTGCAAAACCAACTAATGTAGTTTATTTGTACTGTGTGACTTAGGGCCCAATATTTGATAAGCAACTATAAAAGAAAGTAAAAATAAAACACAGAATACAACTAAAGCACAACAGATGAAAGCATTTAAACTATGGAATAAATAAAATAAAAATAAAATATTGGGCTCATCTATCACTCGTCTTATTTATATACTAGCGACCCGCCCCGGCTTCGCACGGATGTAATATAAATACTTAGAAATATTGGCTTTTCTATTCTTTATTACACATAAAAACCTTCCTCTGGAATCACTATCTATCAAAAAAAACCACATCAAAATCCGTTGCGTAGTTTTAAAGGTTTTAAGCGTACATAGGGATATAGGGACAGAAAAAGCGACTTTGTTTTATACTAGGTATGTAGTGATGTGCCGACCTACTACATTACCTACAAGTCGACACAAATACAGCGTCAGCAGAATTTGTGTGGCACAGTAAACAACGCTCCATAAGTAATGCACGATTAGCCAATCAATACATCGATCCTACATCGCGATGTCAGAGTTTTCGTCGCCACTAACTCTATATACAACAAACCAAGATTCGTAGTAGGGCCTTGGTCCCACATATGTTTCTTACAATATAAATAAAAGTTTATCAGCAAAATGTAAAACTTCAGAAATACTAGACAAAATTGTTTATTTTTAGAGTGTTCTTGATTATCGGCCCAAGGTTTGTAAAAACAAGTTTATAATTTCCCGGGACAGTACGCTTGCGAATTTGCTAGAAATAAATATTACTGTCATTCAAGCTCAATTGCTTTAAAATATAATAGAATAGAAACAATTTTTATTCATGTAAGCTTTACAAAAGCACAATCGTCAGTACAAATTAAGTATTCTGCCGCCGTGTTCGGAATGTTGATCATGTCGAGAAGAACCGGCAAGAAACTCGACACTTACTCTTTTCAATGTAACAATGTTCCTTTATACTAGGTACTTAACTAAAATATACAAAGATTATATAAAACATTTCCGAGAATTAAAGTTATTCTAGACCCATACATTTTTGTCATTTAAATAATCTTCAATTTTGTAGTAGCCCTTTTTTATTAAACAATTTATAAAATTCATGAAACTATCTAAGTGTCCCAATTGGTCGTTTTCAGAAATGCCGCGACACATTCCTTCCTTTGACATCCCAATCATTACCGCACACAATTACGGTCCAACACTGATTATTTTAGTCAACTCACAACTCATTCACACGTGAGCGCAATCACACGGTACATTTGCAGTCACGGTGATGAAGAAGAGCTTCAACATTGTCTCAACAAAGACACTAAATAAACAGCGAGACAGACCGACAATAGGTGATGGATGACGTTACAGGATACTGTGTGGGTCATATGACTAGCTAATTAGTTCGACTTGTATTCAAATGTTCGCTGGAATTTAAGCAAATAGGGAAGTGCATTCGGTCAAAATACCACACTATTTTTAGCTCGTTAAATAGTTAAAAAAAATACTGGACAAGAATTCATTTCGAATTAGAGTTTGCAAACTGGTGCCTTTTGATATATCCACCGGCCATTTTCTACAAGTTGGGGCTCCAGTTTCGGGCCTGGTATGAATGGAAGGGCCCGGTGGATGTTTAAAAAGGTACCGGACCCGGCCAGGCTGTTTTCGCAGATTATTAAAAAATTAAGACGGAAAAAGATTTTATAATAACAACATATACTATGTAAGTTCAAATTTTATAAGAACATAGCATTTAAATCAAAGCTTATAAGCTATTACACGGCTGCGTATATAATTTTGTTTTTAGCTTTTTATTACAAAATCGATTTTCGAGATTTAACCAGAACACTAAAAAAAAATGTTTTTTTGATACTCTTATAAATTAGAATCTAAGAGGCGTAGATTAAATCCAAATAATCATATATCATTAAGTAATAATTTACCAGTTGACTAAACGCATACTAAAATATAGGTCTGGAATAAAGTTTTGATAGAGGAATAGACTGACTGACTGAGTTAAAGTAAAAACAAAGTATTGATCAAAAAATTGCATTAAATTATGCAATTTCTTGATCAAATCTTTGTTTTTTTACCAATAATTAGGAATAATATATTTACAACGAAAATATAAGGTGCATACACTCAATCTATAATAATATATTTCCCATTGGGCATTAATCGTCTCAACTCAGCGTTTAAGTTACTTGCCTAACAAAATACCCAAAACGCTTCAAACATTCTTTGAGAATAATAGCCTCCAGTCTAATCCCTAAAACGAATAACTGATCTCTAATTTGTCCGTCATTTTGTCATCGCTAATACCCTTAAATACGTTTTGAAGATATTGTAAACAGCTTTAGGCGAAATTAACAATTAGAGAAATTATAATTTCAAAGCGTCTCGAATTTGCATAAAGCTAAAACACAATATTTTGACCGAGGGGAGTCAATCACACCCTAATAATGAATTTGTTGCCTTTCAAAATACGAATTTTGGCTTTGAAGTTGGATGTGTACAAATGGATCAATTGTTGCTACTGAGATTCAAGGAGTAAAACGATCCGTTTAATCACATAGTGCATTTAATGCCCCGGTCCATAGTTTGTAACATACCCATAGTTACAAAGAAATGAATTTTTCCCGCTTTGCTGTTGAAATTTTTCAAATTTTACCACGGATCCCTAATTTTGTAGCCTATGTCAAATTGGGAGAATGTAGCATTCTATTGGTCTTTCACCAATATATTTTTTTAAATCGGCCCAGTACTTTTTGAGCTTAATCATTACAAACATACAAAAATAGGTACAAATCTTTCCTCTTTATAATATTATAGTATAGACATAGACTTACTGTCATTTGGTGTAAGATTTGTTGGCTGTCCTCAACAAATAAATAAATATTAACCTTAAAAGTAAACAGACTTTTTCAGCGACGTTTATTTTTGCTAATATTGGGTTAAAATTTTCCATAAACCACGGGTTTATAAACTAAAACTGATACCTAAAGACTTCTAAGGATTCTTTGGCGATATATTCCTGAAATTTTAATATGTATCTCGCTATTACTCACTTAAATTAAAGCGAAACTGGGTATTAAAAATAACAAAAATTTATATATTATTAACTAACATTCCGGCACCAAAGATACTAACAAATTATCTTGTATTTCTTAAACAAATGAATTGTAAATTCTTTTGAGTAAATAAATATCTTAAACCGTTAAAATCAATATTTATTTTTTTTATATTACACTTCAAGATGAACCTCATCCCACGTGATGTTAAGTGGTAATGAGGTCCTAGATTAAAGGCGACAAGTACAGCATAATAAATCTGTTACTGGACTTATCGCCCTTACCTTGAAGGCTTGACCCCTGCTACTAATGTAGCACCCCCCAGGAGCTCTGGAAACCTTACTCACACGCAGGAACACAACAACACAGAAGTTATTGTTATTTGGCTGCGGTCTTCTTTAAGGTGGAGGTATTTCACCAGTCGGGCTGCTCCAGTTTGAGCGACAAATCGCTATGCCCTACCTCTCTTACAAATCGCTATGCCCTACCTCTCTTACAAATAGCTATGCCCTACCTCTCTTTTTTATTTTAAATACGTATAAATATCTGTCTACAAGTTTGTTACGTTTTTTTTTAATTTTTACGAAATCTAGCACAATCGTCAACATAATATAAATTAAGGCTAATAAATAAACAAATGCTTTCAAGAGTAAAGATTGCCTAAATTGTACTATAATTTGTCTGTATAACCAATTTCTGTAACCGTTTTTGCATAATACCGTATGTCTATCTAAATATTTTGTTGAGTATTTATTAATTTCCAAAAAAAAAAATGCATACGGAATGATTGTTTTTCATAGAACTGTTATTCTTTAACTAAGTTATAGCACAAAAATTTCACTTCTCACTTAAACTTTTCACTGGGTCTTTAAAGCTTTTGGCATTTCTATCGAAAATACAGATTTTGGCTGAATTAAATACAAGCTTAAACACAGTGCGTGTGCAAACACTAAATTAATTTCAAAATATGCGCGATCAAATATAGGGACTCGAATTAAAAATTCCTGACTCCACAAAAGGGAAACACACGTGGGCAGAATTTTAATGCTCACATATCGTAATTAAGTTGGACGTTGAATTCCGAATCGGTTCATTTGAATGCTTAAAGATATAAAAATAGATATTCCAGTAAAAGGTTCGAGTTTTAGTAGTAATTAATCGAAATAGTTTAAAAAAATAGTTAGACCAAAACTGTAGTCAGCAAAATGATTGAAAATATTTTTAAAGGTAGGTTTAATTATTAATTGGGTATAATTTCTCATTATGAGATTTATTATATTCGACAATTGACGGTGGCGCAGTGGCTAAGGTGCGGAAGGTCCCGGGTTCGTTTCCCGGTCGGGTCAATTTGGAAAACGAACTTTTCTAAATTGTCTTGGGTCGCATTATTTATTTATTTTTACCAAAATTACTTATTATGAGATTCTACAATGGACAAACTTAACTTAAAAAAATAAGGTTTAAATTTTGCTACTTTGATAATAAAGCTATTTATTTTAACTATTTATATTCTTGTTAAGTAGAAGACGCTTAGTACCAAAATTGCAATAGAAAAAAATATTCTCACAGTCGTATTCGAAGTGAGTACAAATAAAACGCTTATAAAAATCAAATTATCACTATATGTTTATAAAAACCGCTTTTCACTTCCACATTTTACATTAATCTTTAAAAACGACACCATTCGTCGTAGATTAAATATATCGTCTAATTTGTGCCAACGTTAACGCTATTAATATTCAGAAAGTTTAAACCATTAACAATCATTAACCACACCTCTCTCCGAAACACTGCAACACTGTAAAATTTCCAAAACTCGAAGTAGCCTCCTACTAAAAGAAATCCCAAAACCCAAGGCGAACAGCACATCAAAGTAAACATGTATTGCGATTTCAGTTCTTTTGCCTACGACATAAAACCGATACAAAGTGTCTGACGTGCTTTCAACCGTATTGGACCACGGAAAGCAAAACTAATCAGGTGCCGTAAAATTAAGTCAACTATAAACCTGGCTGATGAGTCGTAAACTAGATGAGGTATTCGCAGTCACTCCGCGATGAGGCAGTTTGATAAATCTCGCAATTACTTCATTGTCGTTTTGTGTGAACGGCTGGTCGTAAAATCGGGCGTTTTTTTCCGATGTCTCGAAATTGGTAGGGAGAGTGATGTTGGTGATTTGCTTGCTGAATTACATCTCGTTAGATTTGCCTACAAATGAAACTTTACTAGCATTTAAATAAAATGTGCCTCGTATCTAATGCAAATCAAAAATATTTTAAAACTTACTACGATCAAATCCTGCTAATATTTTAGACAATAGTTTGTTATTTGTATATCTAGAAGCTTTCTCTGTTATGAATAGGATACAGTCACGATTCAGCCGATTGGCACGTTCAGCTACCGTGGATATTAATATGTCCTACTCACTGCCAAAATTTAAGCGCACCCTGGTGGCGCATGCTACCAGTGGTTAACTTTTTGTTTGTACTGTTTTTATTTTTATTTCTTATGCATGTCGTGGCAGCCTTTAAGTAAGGCAACACTATAGAAATGTATTTTTATTTTTAAGATTTTTTCATGTATGGTGTATGCTTTGTTGGTTGTCCTTAAATAAATAAATAAAGTTTGATACTCGTGCACGCAAAAACTACTTACAAGATTTATTATGAATTTTGTTATAAATTACTAAAGATATTATACAGTCAAGTTGTTAAACTTTCAACATTTTTTTCAGACTTTTGCTAAACTAAAAGACGTTTGCTAAAATATAAATGTTCAATACATACTACATTAACAAATCGGACTATTTTTATCAAAAAACGAGAACAAAGCCGCGGGTAAGAGCTATAATAGCTTAGCTTACACATCAGTCTGTTGTCGTCACTATAAAACTATTCTTCAAAATGTACTAAAACTAATGTACGAGTGTTATATAAAACATTTTGGATTTTTGTAGGACAATATTATATTAATATTATTATTTTTAAAAATAATAAGAAACAAAAGCTTATATAAACGTTAAAACTCTTACTTTTAGGGTTTAAAATTTTGCTGTTTGCCTATTATCTTTCCAAGCGAGTTCATCCACATAATTCCCTACCTAACCGGGCGGTTACAATATTTTACGATTCGTTACATGTGTGTTTAAAATGACTATTCGTTTCTTTCCAACCGACTACGTAACGATACCGTTTCAAAGTTTACTTTCCATATCATCTGTCATCATCATCTGTCGATCGTTTCTAGCTTAGGCCTCGTATAATTTATTACTATCCGTAACAAGAACGGGTCGTTTTTCAAATATTGGAACCGGGAATTAGTTTCCAAATCATTCATCTCCATCCAAATTGCTTTGCTCCTCATCACAATTTCTCATTAATCGAGCCTGCATACACGCCAATAAACCAGATCCGAATTACAGCCACTCGTAAAGTGCACGACATGCAAATATAAAGCCGTAAAGTTGCACCCATTGTCTCCCTGATGAATCGCTTGATCCTATGCGGTGGGTGGTTTAATGGGATTGCTCATCAGTATGTACTTTTTACACTGGCGAATATAGTGATGGAAGAACAAATTGCTGCAGACTAGGGTATTGATCTGGGGACACCCCGGCTGGCCTTGCATGTTCTTTCGCAGGCGAATGGGAACGGCCCCGATGGGTTCCGCATCTTGTAGAAATGTAGGAATGGGGGGCTCAGTAGCCATGTGGTCCGGTTTGTTGAGGCTAGCCTTGCCACTCAGTCTCCGATACAGCACAGGGTAAAGCTGAGACGAATCCCGAGATGAAGAGCTAGTGGCTCTCGGCGGCAAGCCCGTAAGAGTGGATCGCAGAGGAAGAGGCGGACGTTGGTGTTTCGTTGCCGGTCTCCTTGTACTTCGCGGCCCGGAAGTAGCGCGAATCGCGTCGTGGTGGGGCCGTGGAGGAAGAAGAGGAAGGCTGGCAATCGCAATACCGCATATTGCAATTACCAGCCTTCCTCTCTATCTCTGCCCTTGTGGGCTCGGGATTCATCTTAGTTTCACCCTGTGCGGTATCTGAAACTGGGTGGCAAGGCCAGCCTCACGGGGGCTAACAGAAGACCTACCACAACATCACCGGTGGAATAGCAGCTAAGTAAGCACCAGCGCTCAGTTTATCTGCTGTGAATCCAACGCAAAATCCAATCAGGATTTAGACTACAGTCATGAGCGGAAATGACAAAATAATCTTGATTCAACCATCAAAATTGATGCAAAAGCTTTACATGTATGCAGATGTAGGGTACCATCGACATAACTGTTGGACATATCGATGGTGGAAGTATCAATTAATGTAAGGGACATTTTGGCCAAAATGACTTTTAGATATCGCTGTGTTCAGAATTTTCTGCTCTATCGACTGGTATACTTGAAATTCTGATATCTTTAGAAAAATGTCCCATACCTTAGAATTTTTTGGTCATTTCTGTATGATTTTTGCCTTAACAAATGATTTAATGGACGTTAATTTATTTTTCTTACTACAAAATAAAGTAAGTCGTTTTAGTAAACCAATTTGGCCCTTACTTTAAATGATTGTAATCAACTTTTGATAACATTTAACCTTACTTTACTTCAAAATTACTGATTTATCAAAATTAGTCCCTTACATTAATATGTCATACAGGAATTTTAAGTGTACGCTCCTTACCCTAAGTTGATCGCGCATCGAGTGTAAAACAAGGTGCGGGGCGGGTAGTGGGTTACGCGCGTGAACAAGTTGCAACCCGCAGTTTTCTGTTGTACGTCATTTAATGCACAACTCGCACCTGTTGCTGGATTTTATTGTCAAAGTGTTGGAATTGACAGTATTTACAGAATGTCTAAAAGTAATGATGATGATTTACGTGACTTACAAGCCCGGAAGGACAAGTTATTAAACATGAAAAGAATTATTATTGAGAGGTAAGAAGTCTAACTTAGTATGTTACATTTGTGTGGTCAGAAACCTTGTTTATCATAGTAATAATACTTTAAATATGAATGGATGGACGTAGGTTTATTTATTTATTTATTTTGTAACTGCAATCTTGCCAAAATGACTTAATGATATGATAATTTTGGCAAGATTGGGTTACAATTCTTTTGGATTAGGATGAAACTTAATGTATCTTGGATACTGATAAAATACTTTTTATGCCAGTTATAGATTCTCTATAAAATTCTTAAGCTGCGATCACAAAATATCGATCCAAGAGCTTCCGATAAGCATTTGTTTTTGTTAAAAGAGAAATAATTCTCGTAGTTAGACATCTAATTTTCCTAGTCCTACATCTAAAGTAGTAAAATAATAATACAATGACTAAACCTAAGATTATAGGTATTCGATTATTTTCAGCAATTTATCATCTGTCGCTTTTTAAACTATAATTTAGCCATAGAAATTTAATGTAAGGGGCATCATTATTTAGAATGTCACTTACATTATTTAATGTTAAAAATATTTATTGATAATAAGTTGATTTATTATTATTATTTTTATCAAAATTAGTAATAAGATAATAATAATATACACATAGCTAATAATTGTTGTAAATCCAGGCTTTCTAAGCTTTTTCATAAAAAATATTTAGTCTTTACGTTAGAAAAGTCTGAATTCTCGATGATTATGTCCCTTACATTTAATTGTTCACTAGTATTTTATTGTAGCTGTCCCATACACTATGTGGTACCTTTAAACCGACAATAATTGTATCCTTTTTTTTAGATCTGCTGAAAACCAGATAAATACTTCAGAAAGTATTACAGAATATGATTATAGAGAAGCGGACATTAATAGTTCTAACATTGTTGTCAATGATAGCAACGAAACAGTATGTACTATCGAAGATAATAACATGGACATCATAAACACATCCACCTTGTCTTTGTCACGATCTCATTCATTTTTTAATAAACTTGACGAAAGCTCCAATAATATTGCAGAGAGTGATAATAACGTCAATGAAGGTATTATTTCATATACATCATATGTCATCAATATTTTACAGAGCGAAGAAAATCTTAATGTTTTAACGGAAACTGATGCAACCAATTCTGACGCAATTGTAATGCCTGAAATACATGGTGAAATTGAACATATAGACGAAAACGAGAATACACAGATAATAAAGAGAGCGACATTACTTGATCATAGCCTAGTTATCTTGCATAATCCAACAGAGAAAAACCTAGATAGCTGTGAAGAAACTGTCTCTGAAAACTTGATTGTACCACAAGAGGGGAGGGGTAGTCAGGTAGTGTCTCCGACCATACTTACTAATGAAACAACAGTCAACCTGCAAAAGAATATGTTAGAAGATTTGCATTGTGATAATGATATTAGGGACCCACGTCCTTGTACTTTTCTTGATGATATTTTGACATCGAATGAGAACGAAGGTAAGAGCAATAATGGCATTCGTTTAAAAAAAAACGCCGCGTGACGTCGACGTTTACAAAATCTTGCATGGATTTTTATATAGACGATGAAGAACAAGATTTTTCTTCGGGAAGTTCTGATATTTGGTCAGAAAAAGAAAATTCTTCAGATGAGTCGGAAGACAATGATAAACGTAAAAAAAAAAAGAAAACTAAAACAAAAAAAAAACAAATCGATAAAAAAGAAGTTGTCCCTGTAAAGAAAAGAAAAACCGAAAGTAAACGCAAAATACGAAAAAATCTAAGAGAACAGGGTTGTTCTTACAAAACGGCATCTGGTAAAATTAAAGAAGCCCGAATGTTACAAGAAAATCCTTGTAAAGAGAAAAAATGTTTTAGAAAATGTTATGAAGTAAAAGAAGAAAGAAGGAAATCAATATTTGATTATTTTTGGACACTCACTGATGAAAAGAAACGTGATTGGATTGTGCAATGCTGCAGACCAGCCGAAATAAAACGTAAAAAGACAAAAAATATAGCCAGCAGACGATCGACGACCTATGAGTACTATATAAATGAAGGCGAAGGACGGAGACAGGTCTGCCAGCAGTTTATACTGAAGACACTGGATATAAGCCAAACATTTATGTTATACAATATAAGCCATGCACAAGAAGGACTTTCTAGTCATGAATCTCGAACACGGACTGCTCCGGATAAATACGATGAAGACACAAAACTTTATGCTAAGACATACATTGAAACATTACCGGCTTTACCATCCCACTACAGTAGAAAGGACTCAAATAAATTGTATCTGCCTGAACAATTTAGGAACATGTCAAACTTATATAGATTATATGTTAAAAAATGTCAAGAACAATCTAAAACGTATTTAAGCGAAAAACTATTCAAGAACTTGTTTAATGAGTACAACTTTGCGTTTCATATTCCCAAAAAGGACAAATGTCTTTTTTGTACTAAAAATGAAAATAATCCAGATACTACGACTAATGACGAATTAAAAGCTCACTTATTAGAAAAAGATGCAACATACAAACGTTTCAAAATTCATCAGAACATTAAACCTGATGAGACATTAATTGTGGCTAGCTTCGACCTGCAAAAAGTTTTGGCCACCCCTTGTGGGGAAAACATGATGTTATATTACTCCAGAAAGTATGCCGTCTATAATTTTACCGTTTATGAGAGTAGAACGAAAAACGGATATTGTTACACATGGGGGGAGGCAGACGGAAAACGAGGTAGTTGTGAAATAGCAACATGTCTTTTTCGATATCTGAATGAGGTCGATTCCAGAGGAGTAAAAACGTTGTTATTATACTGTGATAACTGCGCTGGCCAGAATAAAAATAAAGTAATACTCTCAATGATCAAACATTTTTTAAAACAATCTAAAAATTTACAAGTAGTACAAATTAATTACCTTTTGGCCGGACACACATATATGCCCGTGGCTAGTATGCATGCAGTCATTGAGAGAGAAGTCAAAAAACTTATAGTTTGGGCACCTTCTCAATGGCCAACTTTTATGGAGTCTTCCAGAAAACAACCTCAGCCATATTGTGTAAACGTCATGGAGCATACAGAGTTTATTGACTTCAATAATTTAGCGGATACAGAATTTACCCCTGAAACTCTTAAAAATAAAGATCTGCGGATGAAAAATATTAGAGTGTGCACATTTAAAAAAAGTAGCTTGGATATAATAGAAGTCAAATATACTATGTCAGAAAGTGGAAGAACTTATTGCATAGAACTTGCCAAAAAATCGGAAAGAAAAGGGAAGGGTAAAGGAATTGGAAAGAGGACTCTAATGAGAAGCAAACAGAAAAAGATGTTAGATAATACAAACCAAAATCCAGTTGCAAGTACAAGCTCGAATATGATTCAGAGCAATATAGGTAATTTACCATATCTTTATAAAGAAAGGTTGCCAATTTCTATACCGAAATACAAGGATCTCAAAAAGTTGTGCGATTCTGGAGTAATTCCAAAAAGATTTCATGCTGAATACCTAAACCTTTCTTATAAAGCACCTGTCAAAGATACCCTTAATGAAACTGATGAAGATGATATTGAGGGTAGGCCTGATGAAGATTAAATTTAATATAATACAGAAATTAATTATTAGAAGTTAAAAGTCGATCGTTTCTGAAAGTATTATTAAATAATAAAGTAATATTTTTTTGTTTAAGGAGATTAACTAGCAATCGGTTTAATTTTATAACTTGTAAATAACATCTATATCTATTTAGCAATTAATGCTATTTGGAAGATATAAAAGAAGTTTAAAAAAAGTCTTGAAGTCAGTCGTCTTGTTTTATTTCATTTTTTACTTTGAGGGTTAATATTTATAATAATTATGTTAGTACATTATGTATAGTATGTTAAACTAACCCTCTTAGCATAAACTAAAATAGACCAAGACTTTTTTCATTTGAAACTCCTTTAGCATCTGCCAAATAGTGCCAAATAGATTGCTAAACAGATTTAAATGTGATAATACATTCTAAATAAGATTAATTTATAATAAAACTAAAAAATAACAATAAACATACAATATCGTTAATAGACAGATACAATATCGTTAATAGACAGTTGATCACTAGTGAGATAGTTTGAAATTATAAACATGTTATGATTAAGTAAAAAGTCTCTATTATTTCTGTTACTCTTTTTGGATTTTTTATATTAATTTTCAAAATGTCTGACCTGAAAATGTCAAAAATAAACAATTTAATTAAGTAAATGTTTTATTTATTTTATAATAAGTCGGTTAGTTTATTTACGTTAGCCTTATATAAGGCTGATGAATTGAAAAAGGACATTAACATAATAATAAATAAAGTTTAGTCAATAATTTCTCTATTACAATAGTCAGTTACAATATTACTCATAACATTTGTTTATTATTTGATGCTCCTTACATCATTTATAACGTTTTATATTGTAAATTTTTAGCATTGTAAGGTACAATTAAGCTCATATTTTTAAGGTAAGGGACATACTATCTTTGGAACTACAATGTTTTCTTAAATTTGGCGTTTATAATATGAAAGAAGGGAAAAATTTAAGAAAAAATGTCATAGAATCCATTTCAATCGGTCCTTCCTATAAAAATATATAAAGGTTTGAAGGAAAAAAAAAACGTTTTTTGGCTATCCTGAAAAGTCGTATTTTGTCCCTTACATTAATTGATATTTCCACCATCGATATGCGCTGCCTTAGATAGACACAAAAACATGTACAAATACCGATCTACATACCTTTTCACGCACCTTCATAGCTTACGAAATCCGATGTTAATTCGTAAGATATGTTTTGATTCTTTCTTTATTAAAACGATTGATAAAAACCAAATAGACTTTCCAAATCATAATAGGTTTTTGGGTAATTTACGTTTGTAAATAAGTGCAATTCCTTTTTTCGCCGCAGAGGGAAAAAAACTGAATACAGTCATTTTAAGTAATTTTTAAATAAAATATAATTAGGGATAACTAAATCAATCCGAATTATTTGAGCATGAATATGTTACAATTTGTAAGACAGGAATACTTAATAAAGCTTCTATTACCCCCTATTCAAAACGCACAGAGCATCAGAGCAGTCGAATTACCGGACGAAATGCATAGGTAGTAAAATTTACGGGTATGCAAATGTGACGTCAGATTGACCGTAAAATGTAAGCCCCGATATGTAGGCGTCAAGATTGCAAGATTAGTCTGGCTGTAAAGATTTCGTGCGAAGCTGTTAAGTGCTTGTTTGCAGAAATGTGAAAAACTTTCTTGTTAAGCAAGTTTATTTTGAGCGGTAGGCGTAGATACGAAATGGAACTACTGCAAAATTAGTAATAAGTTTAGCTTTCATTTGTAAAAAAAACTACTGAGTTTCTTGCCGGTATTTTCTCTGTAGTTATAGGTTCCGAGCCAGGGGTAGCTTCATTTGCTTTATATATAGTTTCTATATATAAAGCAAATGCAAAATATTCACAAGTATTACTAATATAATCTATATAAAATAAAAAATATTGACTTTGTCTTTGTATCCCAAAAAACGAAATGAACAAACATAAGGTTTCCTTTTAGAAGATTATAAAAAAAATGGGATTCAAATGTGTTTTTTAATTTGCATAAACAAGATTTTGTTTTTAAAAAGGCTTTATTTTCATTCGAAGTGAATTGGTTACGATTATGAGAATAAAAAATTGCTATCAGTCATCCGATGCGACATATTTCGTTTTTGGGAGTAGGTTTTCTTATCCATAGAACAGGTATGGATGTTGTGGTACCGTCGAGTTTCCTGATTTCTGTAATACTAGTGTTAGGTTTGCCGATTTTTATGGTGTATAAATTTAAAATTATCTAATTTCTGAACGTAGCATAAAATGTTTTAAATATCGTTTCGGAACGGAAATTCTCGACCGTTGAATCGAGCGTTTAAATGGAGAGAGGCGAATCGAGTCATTCTGGTCGGAGCGCCGAAGGAGAACGGACGTCTCTGGAGCTTGTACAATGCTGTCTGAGGAAATAGAAGCTTTTGGAAACTGTGTAAGTGATTTTCTGTGTTCCTATTCCTTGTGGCCTTTATTTAAGGAGTGAATTTTACTATACTAGTTTTTCAGCAACTTACCACATAATGTATGTGATGTTGTTGTCTTACCTTTAATTTGCCAATATTACTTCAACAGTACAACACTATTATTATTCAGTTGTGTGTGTTCCCTTTGCAAATGGTAATGGGATGTATTTTTAATGGTTTGTTCCCGTTGTAGGTATATTTATGGAGTGTGCAAAAACGTTCGAGCTAAGACAAAATTAAAACTACAAAAATAAAATTACTACTTCACATACAACTTTAACAATTATTAAAACTGAGGTTCAAAACCTTTCTACATTGTCATCTATCTCCAAGCGACTAATAAAACGGATGTAAGATAAACTCTTTATGTCAACGAGATTAAAAATTTGCTCGTAAAACGTCTACGAAGATGTGTAGTTACCCGACACTGGAGTAATTTTATGACAAGGAGTCCTGTTATGAGATTTTCCGTATTACTTTTAATAGTTGAGTATACTCTATCAATGTTTTATATTAAGGGCAGTAGCAGTCTTTGTTTGTGTAGGTTTATTATTTAAAAATAGGTATTTCCTTACGAATGTTTCATTTTTAAAAGGAGGCCCAAAACCATTTGATTGCCTAATTGTAGTCTCTAGGTTTTCCACGTATTAAAAATAAATACAAACTGTTTCAGACTGTTAGACTACAAGAGAAAAGTATAGAAAATTCATTTAAGCAAAAGTGTTCAGAAGTAGTGTTGTATAATATCGTAAACTGAACTTATGTGATTCAGTCATTAACGATTCACTACTGGGCATAGACCTTATTGCAATTATGACATGCAATGGGCTATAACTTACTTTGCAGGGCTAGTGCAGAATATTGTTAGGGGTAAGGCAAGTGAACAATCTTTCTGTCAGATGTTCTCAAGCCGCCAAATACTCTCTGAAGAGTCAATTATTTTGTAAATAGTTAGGGCGTCAATTGAACTTACTTTTTGAGATACGGAAAGATTAATGTCGTTAAAATGGTCAAAATAATAACCCATTGACACACTATTGCTTGCATGCCTGCTTGCAGATCAAATACAATTTAAGATACCACTTTGTAACATCTTCATATATCACACTGTATTTTATGCAAATGAATATATGTTATCCTGTTATTCAATATTAATATAAAGACGTGTATAGTTTAACTTTCTGCATAGTTTCCGAACCGCTTGTTACGCTGTTTTTTATTATTTTTATTTTAACAATCATCCACTTAATAAGGTTCATGGTAAATAACTCATTTAAATAACGACAGTAAATAAATTTATTGTTAATACAAATCTGTCGCGTATTCTATGAATTTTCATATAAATGACACATAATCATTATACCATACATTTAACCAGAACTGTTCTAAAGCATTTATTGAAACCATCAATCAAAATCTAATTGCAAAGTCACAACAAAAATTACTTAGAATATTTGGTCAAACATTGAAACTTGTGATTATGCTTTAAAATTACCAATAAAAGTCTGCCTATCAACCCTAATTAGTATGAATTAAAAACACGTGCATTCTTTCATAACCTATTATCTATTTAAATGACAATACAATGTTAGTCGATTTCAATTCAATGCAATTAAATTGTAAATTATCGGGTACTTTCATATTTGACTACAGTGTATGAAGCAAAGTCAAGGTTTAAGCGTAAAAACCATTTCAACTTTACGCACTTCGAAATTAAAACTTAAATTCACGTGTATTAAACTACAATGGCCGTTGACAATACGATAGTATCATTATACGAAAATAAGAGACAGTGAGACATCTTTGTTCTCAACTTAATTAATTTAATTTTTCTTTTTAATTTGGTCACACTGTTACCTTATTATGATTGGCAATATTTAAATATCGGTGGAATAATATAAAAATAAATACTTAGTGCTGTTGGTTACTAGGTGATGTCTGTCTTTAAATATTGTTGTAAGAAAAGAGAGATAGTACCTATATAACTTCTGATGAGATTTTACCGTTCAATAAATTTTTAATCATAGTGAGTGCACTAAAATATAATCCTATATTATCCGGCGTATTTTTATAGATACCTAGTTTTTTTTGTATTTATTTGATGATAAAATTTTGCAAATCAATCTTAATTTTTATATAATTCATATTATTGGTATGCACGATTTGTATTAAATGCATAATTACGTTTTATTTTTAAATAATTTCGTTGTACTCTGTTCTGTTTTGACTATTTAGTTAAATAAATGTCCTTATGATCTCTTTAACTAAATAGCCAAATGATAGTACCTTCACTGTCACTTTATTTTTACTGTGACGATGCTCAGGTGCATAACGAACTAATTAATTCGAAGCCCGCATTTGATTACACAAATCAAATGGTGTACATTGTGGGGGTGAAATGAGAAATCGCCAAGAAATTTTGTTCGTCACGTTTCGGTCTTGTTTCCGGTGGGTTTTTTATGGTATGTGACTGATCGTTATGGAGTACTATGTATGTAGTATTACACATCTATAGAATAGCTTACTATACCCAACGACAGTTTGTTTGTTTGAAATTATTGTAAATTTCAGAAAAGTAAATATTCACGTTGCAGTAGTTTTCTAATTTAACTGAAGTAAATCATTTTATTTTTCATTTTTACATTTTTATGAATCAAATCACTATACACATTTAATTTTGATTGTTCTTAGTGTTATTAAAATAATTAATTTCATTTATAAATGTAAATAAAAATGCTCCCTTAGTGCTACCATTTTTTATTTTATAATCTTCAATCATTACTAAACAAACACAAATTAAACCAGTTTGCATTATTTTCCTTTTAAACTAAAAAGTCTGATTTTTTTGTTTGTTTTGATTAACATATTAATTAGTTTTTTGTTTTCATTAAATGTGCTAATAAACAAATAATTAAAAATTAACGCCTCGTTGTTCTATTTGCTTTCAAAGCGGCCCATGATTTCGGGCCGGGTTCGGTTCCCTGGTCAGAAAACTGTATTTTTGGATATTTCAAACATAGCTCAGATTCGTGATTTTCAGCCCGCATTTAACAAACGTTATTAAGCCAGTACACATTGTTATAACGACGACTTAATATAAATGATGGCCTTAGCATTGGCTACTGCAATCAGTGGGACAAAAAAAATAATAAAAAAGTAAATCATCAGACCGAATTGCACTATAATTAATATCGCCTAAATTGTACTTTAATTCCTCTGTAAAAGTAATTTCTGTTCAGTTTTTGGGCAATCAAATATTATCTATCCGTCTATCAGGAGTAGTGTTTATTTTTTTTTTAAATTAACGTGTCTACAAAGTTCTTAACCCTACAAACTGCGTGGATCCCCCAGCACAGGTGTCGCCGCTTCACACGCCGCCTTTATGATATCTCGTTTATTATTTTGTCCGGTAATTACCGATGCCTGCCCACTGGGCGGCCATGATTCCGGCTTTCATTGTTTTCGCGTTCGTAAATACGATACTGTTGTTTGTTTTGCTGTCAAAGCTGGAGATTTTGATGGGATGAGTGAGTTTTGGAATATTTTGGTTGTCTTTAATTGGGTGATGTATGCTCTAGCTGTGGTTTAAGTTTCATTTGCTGTGTAACAATTGATTGTTAAAACAAAGATAAACAGATTTTTATTTAAGTATGTATTTATACTGTTGCCCAATAATTAAATAACGTTGGAACTTTTATGTAATCAATTGTGTTGATTTTGTAACGAAGAATCAAAGTACGTGATTTAGTACAACACTTTACATTTAATAAATTTAATTGATGAATTTGGATTTTTTTTGCAATAATATTTTTATTGGATTTGTTTCAGCAAGATATTCTAGTCATCGATTTTAGTTCAAAATCTACTTTTTCCATGATGCTTATTTACGATGGTTGTTTGAAAAGGAAGGTATATATTTGAAATTTGTAAACGTATAAAAATAAAAATTAACCTCCAAAATATACGCACGCGCATATTTTCAATAGACCAAATTGGATAATTATGTTTTTGCCGAAATATTGTTAATTTTTCTAAAAAAGTAAAAATAAAATAATTTTATATCTTTAGACACAATTTGCCATGAAATTACTGTCCAAGCTGCAGAGTGTTCGTCTCTAAGTTTTTTTATTACACCCATATACAAACTCTCTGCATGACTCAAGGGATGGCTGGTAGAGAATTCCCCTAGCATTAAGTCCACCTGTTGTACTTTATTATACAAAAAAGTTTTGAAATAAATAAATATTAGACAAAAATAAATAAAGTATACAATATATTAACTGTGCAAATACATTTAATTACGCAGTTTTTAATCGGTTACCTACTCCACTAAGAATTAAAAATAAATTAAAAGATTCTAACCAAATTTTATTTACATGTTATAAAATCCAAATAATTAATATTAATAATTCTGATTGTGGCAATTAGGGATCTTATCGATGCCCTCTTTTGATGGTCATGAATCATCAATTTAAGGTTTTTTTACCGTAAAAACGTGGGAACACACGCGATTCCTGATGGGGAGAAAAACGTTTGCGGTCAAAAACAATTTCATGATCAATTTGTGTTTTGGAAATGGCATTGCTTATGTTAAAGTTCAAAGTTCAATCGGTATGAAATAGATAATAATTTCTTCATTCATTCATTCTAACTAGCTTATAAAAATAATGAGTGCAGAAACTCTAACCAATCATTCGTTACAGATGTTACAACTTTTAAAAGAAAACTTAAGTATTTATTTTAGTCTGTATCATCTCATTAAACGAACAATGAATGATAAGAGAACGATTTATTTCTGTAAGTGTTCATCAAAAAACCTTCCGCCTATAGTTAAACGTAATCCCTACTTCCCTACTAATATTATAAATGCGAAAGTAACTGTCTGTCTGTCTGTCTGTCTGTCTGTTACGCTTTCCCGCTTAAACCTCTCAACTGATTTTGATGAAATTTGGCATAAGTATACGTTGAAGCTCAAGAACGGACATAGGCTACTATTTGTTAGAAAGTAAGGGGGGGGGGGTAATGCCACCTTTGAAAGTTTATATGGGAAAATGTTTATTTCTTAAGTTAGAGATATGAAAGTTGGCACAAATATAGCTCTATTAAAATATAGACTACTTTTTGTTTCGAATACTAGGGGAGATAGGGGTAAAACCGACCATGAAACGATGTAGTCCACGCGAACGAAGTCTTATGGATTTAAGCAACAAATAGCTCGAAATACTTTCCCAGTCTCGTTGCATTAAGCCCACGAAGCAACCTGCTAAGCAAAAGTAACAAATGATTACATCAAAAGCTGCGCCACGGTTTAATTAAATTAATTGTCAGCAGTTGCGATATAAATGACATAGCAAAGAGGAAAAAGTAGATTTTTTAAAGATAAAAGCAATAATAAAACACTTCCCCTGTGTTTGCGGGCTTGCTACGTCGAATTATGTACTTTGAAATCAACAGAGAGTGTAAAATAAAAAAAATCACAAATCCCCGACGCAAACCTATGTAGTGTAATAAGGTTGACGTTTTTGTCTACTGTTGATAACGTCGCCCACAAATGAATGAACTGATAATGATTCAGATTAATTATTTGAAAGAAGTTCGCTATATTCGCTGGACATCGGTCGAAAATGGTGGCCGCCAACATAAAATGGCAAAATTGTACACCAACAAGTCAACATAACAGTTTATACTTTGACTGTTTTTATGTCGTAAATATAGAAATAAAATAAAACTATTTAAAAAGTACTTACGCAAAAATATGCCATCAAACTTTACTTAATTAGTTTAGGTCTGGGTGTGCGGAGTTGATACTTCTAGATTTCATCGTTAAATACAAAGTACAAGGGAAACTTTATTTTGAGACCTGTTGATCAATCTGATGCATTTATTGTAAATTCAGTATTTTGTATTAAAAACGGGCCTTACTTTCTTGTTTTAGAGGATTCGTCGTATCAAGCCCGCACTCTACCCGCATAATTCGGACAAGCGATCACGATTCTAGCGGACGAGCAAGTGTTGGGATGTTATTAATCATCGTGGAGGGGAGGATTGTTTTGGGAAATTAGTTTTGCTGTAATAAGCAAATGAATACTTTAATAATAAACAGTATATCGATCGATTTAACACCAGAAATAGACGAAAACTTGCTGTTCCTAAACGTATACTTCATGAAATAGGTATTTTGTTATGGCTACGAGTATGCATACAAATTTTTAAACTAATTAAATTATTAGGCAACTTTTGTGCAAAGTCCAGAACTCGAAGTCTGACGTTCTTTTCATCGTAAATAAATGGCTGCATATCAAGGCAAGCAATGCAAAAAAGACCTCAGGTGTTAATATAATCCAGGTGTGGCCAACCGATCGCGACTGTTAGTTCAGTCGATCGGGGCGAGGCAAAAAATATAAATTAAACTAGACTGCGAAACGTAATTATCAACCACTGCAGCATCATCTTGTATCATTGTTCAATCGCTGTTCCGTCACGTTATACGAAACTACTAAGACTGGTTAATAAGAAATACATGATTGTGTACTAAGCTATTCTGTTTCACTAAAGATTTCAAGAAGTATGTACTTGGTAGATCGCACAGGGTTTCATTGGTAAACAGTAGATCTTAGGTCTAATCAAGTTGGCCTCCCCTGATATAGTCTAATCTAATTTAAAACTTTATACTTTATAGCCGACGACAAAAAGATAAGAATATCTTAAATAACTTCTAGTAGAAGCTTTATAAGGAATTCATATTGTCAAACATGACATACGTTGCATTGTTCCTGGGGTAAAAAGCTTAAGCACTTCAGAAATCAGAAAAAACGACATTACGCAGCACCCAGGCTGTATTGAACAGTTCGTGTTGCATATTGGTCTGACCGAGAATCGAACCCGGAACCTCAGCGACGGCGCGACCTCAAAGTTGGGCTCACTCTCCCGGCTACGGAGGTCGTCAAAGTAATTCAATCAATCCCTCAATGTAAATAATCTTCAATCAACAATTATTTTAAGTTAAGTCAAATACTTCTTTATTCAACTAGGTTACATTTGTAATACTTTTTAATCGTAATTGAATACAATGCAAAGTAATTCTGCTGCCGGGTTGGAACCTATATCTACTTGTCTACCGAGAAGACACCGGTAAGAAACTCATCAAATTCATTACAGTACCAGTATCTTACTTATTACTATGTGTAGACCACTTTGGACTGATTCATATAGTTGTGTTTTGATGAGTGAAGAAAAAACATTAAGTTCATATTTTTAATAGGTAAGTTCTCTAGTCCTCAAAAATGCCAACTTTCATATGCATGACGTATTGCAATGCAAGGCCTTATTCAATCAAAAAAGTTATGTTTCGTATAAATCATTTTTTTTACATAATTATAGCATTGAATGTAAACAAACAATTAGCTTTCCAAGAAAACAACACTAAAGAGAAAGTTTTCCTCCAAATCCTAATCGATTTAACTCGAAATCCGTTAATCGACTTTCGTTTTTACAAACGCAATCATGTACTGGATTAGTCACTAAAGCCTTTGTCCTGCGGCCTTCAAAACCGACAGTGCATAAATTCGCCCATAATAAAATCTGATCATCAACAATTATGCGTTCAAGTACAAATTCCACACGCACTCTTATTCTCGGCACCATAAAACTTGCAATCGCTTGGCTTAAAATGAGTAACAATTTATGCAAGCCTTGTTATATTTTGATTAACAAAAAGCCTTATGTTGAAGGTGATGTGGTCTTTTTCTGATTGAATGTTAGATTGGTGTCGATTTTTAGTGCGATAGGCTTTGTTGTACGCTGGAAATGTTTTAGTCATATATCACGGTTTTCCTTTTCGCAAGATACGTATTTCATTGTGGTTACTGGCAGTAGGTTGATTTGATTGGAAATGTTAATTGTGATAGCCCATTTATAAATTGGTTGAATATTAGTGGACACAATTGTGTTTCTATTGTTATGGCACCAAGTTGCATTAAATAATATTAATACGAATATACGTTACAACATTCTAAAAATATTTACATCAAGTAGAATAAATTGACTTAGCAAGCTGGGGCTCAGTAACCCTGTGGGCTTATCCGTTGAGGCTTGCCTAACCACCCAGCCTCCGATACCGCACAGAGTGATAATGCCTCTGCACGTAGACATATTTTCTGCAGATGGCATCGTGATGGCGTCCGCCGACTTGTAGAGGGTGTGATTTTCTCGTCTGTGATAGGTATTTGATATGGGGAGACGAGGAAATCACATCTCTACATTACAGGTGGTGATTGACTTGATTGCCGATGTCATCGGCAGAGAAATCTGTCTCCGTATAGAGAAGGCATGAGGCGTATCCCGAGCTGGGCCGCGGGGCAGGTTATACTGAAATAGTTTTTAGACAATCTATGTAAAACCTAAAACCGTCCACAAAAGTATGTAGTTCACGCAATTGACGTCGGAAGCACAGCTAGTTACTTATAAAAATTCTTCTAAATCTATTAACAAAAGTTACGTCCAGCAAAAGTCTTCCTAACACGTTGGTAGATCCAGTGGTGGATTTACAGTTTTGCCGTTCTACAAACCCCCCCCCCCCTCGACAACAAAACATTTATGTTTCTATTTCATTAAAAAAAATGAAACTGAAATTGTGTATAAACGTGTTGAAAGCGCGTGACAATACAAAACGAATCCTACATTCCTAATAAGATTTAGGTATTTTTTTTTGGCTATTTCTGTAAGAAAAAAAAAATTTTGGGGCAAATTTGCTGGCCCCTAAAATCTACCGCCCTAGGCTCCAGCCTACTCAACCTTCTGGTAAATCTGCCTCTGGGTAGATCAGTGTCATACACGCAGTTAGACATTTAATCTATTGGATCTGCTTTGCTGGATAAGGAAAAAGTTCGACACACAATGAACATTATCGTAAACTTTTTGAGAATTTACTATAATTTTATTTACCCAACACGCTCAAACATCGCTACCTAAATACCAAACAAATATTTACAACCACAACAATAGAATCTCCAATTACGAACAGAAATGCTTCATCCAAGCAATTATTTAAACGGGAAAGAATTCCTTAATTCGACGTGGATTGATGCAAATGACACCATCTTTGCCTCGACATCACGCCGCCATTTCGTTTTTACTGACAAATTTAACATCTTTAGTGCCACTTACAACTTTAAGCCCAGGCAATAAGAGAGTAATTTGACTTTTAAGACGGCAAATGTATTATTGTGACAACGAGACACGGTGACATGTCAGTATTGACATAGGAACGATGTTATTTATTCAGGGGGTGGTTCGTAATGCCGTTTTTCTTTGGGCTAATGCTCTGTGACTATTTAGTATGCGTTGTTTTTGTAAATTGGGGTGTAGATGTAAGGAATTGTTTGGAAAATAAAGGCAGGAGCTGTTGATATTACTGTCTATCATGTTAATAAAATAAATTTGCTTTTGTTGTATCTAATTCAAAGTGCTTACTAATTGTTATTTTAAAATATGCATCTTATAAATAGTTAAACTTCACTGCTTAGTGTCAAACTGATTTTTTTATACAGATACATCGATCTATTTCAAAAGTAAGTAGCTCATGCACTTGCTGTATTTGTGTCATAGAAATTATACCTAGCAAATAAAGTATAACATATAAACAAATACATTTTATAAACACAAAATTTGTTCTGAATGGGGATCAATTCAATACCACTGGTACAAAGACTAATTGAGCTAATCTTCATTTACAGAACTTACATCTGTTACAAAACCGATTTTTTTCAAACTCAAACTCAAATATTTATTCAAGTAGGTTACATGTAACACTTTTGAATCGTCATTGAATACAATGCAAAGTGATTCTACTTCCGGTTCGGAACCTATATCTACTGAGAAAACACCGGTAAGAAACTCAGCAGATCATTTACAGTATCAGTATCTAACTTATTGCTATGTGTAGCTCACTTTGGACCAAGTCATATAGTTTGGTTTTGATGAGTGATGAAAAAAACAAACTTTGTATATAATGTAGCAAACTTAGATACATTTGAATTGCAAATTACTTGAGTTAAGCCTTATTAAAAGAAATATTACCAAACATTCTCAATTATTCCATTGCATAGCCATCAAAATGCATGTATTATTTAATTCTGGTTTCATGTTAATCAGATTTACAAACACTCACTTTTGTACTTAAAATAATTACACCTATTCCAACAAAACTACCCTAATTAATTTCAGGAACCCCTTCTTTCATACAACAGTGGACTAATTACGTCGGTTCCAAACTAGCACCAAGAATAGTACGGTATTTCTCAACCATTATACAAATAGTGTCTGTCAACGGTATTAATGTTCGCATCCGTAGGTGTTGGTCCGGGAGTTAATTTTTGATGGATTTTGATCATAAGTCATTTGCATTTGGCGGCGTATGGGTTAAGTTAGAGGCAAAAAACTATTTTTTTATTTGCGTTGGCTTTGTTTGTTGTTTTTGAAGATTTTGCAATATAGAAGACCTTTTTTCTTTTTTAGAATTAAGTCTTTCGCGTACCATTTTAAACATTAAAAATAAGTTAACGGGTCAAAACGCACCGTAGTAGTTAATACGAACTGCATAAGACTTTGGTTCTTTTGATTCTGAATGATAGTTCAGAAGTACAAGATTAAATAACCTTATAAGATTAAATGCTCTTTTCAAGTCAGACAGGATTGATTTTCTATAGTGTATGGTAGTCAGTCTTATGACCATAACACTAGTAGTTGTCTGCAATCTCTTTCTTGTTATCTCGGAATATCATTATCTCATTAGCTAATCTAGTATTTTTATAATCTAATCATCATTTAAACCCATTTAGTTTTTGCGCAGAAGAGTACTAATACACGTTCATACAATAAAACTTTTGCGTTATAATACAAATTTAATAAAATACATTTTAGTAGCATTATAGGTTGGTATTAGTTTATGTTTTAAGAATATTTCATTTTAAAGAAATATTGCATGATAAACAAACGAGAGAGAGAGAGGTTTAAGAGAGGTAGGGCATAGCGATTTATCGCTCGAACTGGAGCAGCCCGACTGGTGAAATACCTCCACCTTACAGAAGACCGTAGCCAAATAACAACCACTTCTGTGTTGTTGTGTTCCTGCGTGTGAGTAAGGTTTCCAGAGCTCCAGGGGGGTGCTACATTAGTAGCAGGGGTCAAGCCTTCAAGGTAAGGGCGACAAGTCCAGTAACAGATTTATGATGCTGTACTTGTCACCCTTAAGCTAGGACCTCATTACCACTTAACATCAGGTGGGATGAGGTCAATCTTGAAGCGCAATATAAAAAAAAAACATAGGTATATTCAGAGAAAAATCTTTTAGTTACTAATCAGACAGACATTGGGATCGTTTGTTTTGTCTCCATTATCTATGAACGTCAAATAACTTGTATGTAAAAGTTGTGTGTATCTGCCTTTAATTTGCTATTTCACATGGTCGTATTTCTTACTGTTATAATACCTTGTACCTATATTTTTGACAAAAATAATTATTTTCAGTTTCTTATCATTACTTAAAGAATTTTAAACACCACTCTTTACGGCTTACATTTGAATATCATACGTCTAAGTGTCATCTTTAATTTTAGAATCAGATTATCTTCTTAAATGTAACGCTACTTGTTTAGTACCGTATTAATGCACGATAAAGTGGACTTACTCGTAAAGTGATGCTGGTGAGTGTTTATGCTAATTTTTAATATTACGTTATTGATTCGATAGATGCAATACACTTCGCATTTGATATCATCATTAATTTTATCAAACTTACGAGTGACCATTTCAAATAGAAATTCAGTGAAAATTATTTAAAAATGCAATAGAAAATTCAAACATTTTTTAAACGACTTCAAAAATAATAAGAAGTTTCTTAATTCGACCGTAAATATTATATTTTTAAAGAAGTATTATATGACGAAATTCCACAATGGCGATCGCACCAATTTAAAAACAGGGCTCGTTCAATGAAAATAAAACAAATAGAAGTAATTTATTTTAACATCATAATATCCGTCCAGCAGAAATAAGTAAATAAGTATTTTAGCCATGAAATGAAAATCTTGACAAATATTAATAATGCAAACAAAACGGTCGATATTTGTCAAATATTCTTAACATTTCAGGTAATGCATCTTTGATTATATAAAAAAATATGCCTACATTTGAAAAGCGACTCAAATAACTTTTACTTGGTGGCAATATCGATTAATCACAGTGTCTAATAAAAAATTTAGTATACTGAGATCAGCAGGCATATTAACAAGCGTTTCACGGCTTTTATAAGTTTAAAACATTCTAATAAATACTCATCAATGCTTTTAAATGAAAATTGCCACAAATCAAAAATACATAAAACCATTTCCGACATCACACTGTAAATTTATCCGCACCAACTTAAACTAGACAGAAAACGGCGAAACTCTTCAATTTAGTTAATTAGTAAAGTGTAAACTGTAACACCTGATTTTATGGTTGTAATAAAGAAACTAATTGACCATAAAATGTTCATGTTAGGGAACAAACAGTTGGTCAGTCTTTGATCATTGACAGGATACATAATTTAAGTCGTGAATAAATTTGGTGTAAAAAAGTGGTGCTTTTATTGACTACCTCCGTAGCCGAGAAGCGAGCGGGCCTGACTTTGGCGCCGCACTATCTCTGAGGTCCCGGGTTCGATACCTGATCAGCAGGCCTAGCATGCGCATTACGTCAAATTTCTCGCATGAGACAACAAAAGTTTCTACATCGTTGATTGGGTGATAATACACCGTACTTGTATTTTCAGCCAATCAGCAGTTGACGCATTGATTTTGACATTTTATAAGAGCGCGATAAAATTTACTCTCGCGACGCATGCTAGGCCTGCAGGTCAATATGGGAAACAATCTTTTGGGTGTTGTGGTACCGTCGTTGTTTCTGATTTCTGTAAGACAAATGCTTAAGCTACTTACCACAGAATCAGAGGAATGTATGTGATGTTTTCCAATATTTATTTATATTTTATTTTAACATTTGTTTGTTCAAAGTTGAAAAATTTTATTATATTAATTAATCTAATTTTGTAACTTGGATTGATACATTTATATCATAAAAGCTTTGATGACGTCTTGCTGTCCATATTTTTGTGCCGACCTACGATATTACGTACAAGCCGACACAAATACAGCGTCAGCAGTATTTGTGTGGCATAATAAACAACGCTCCATAAGTAATACACGATTAGCCAATCAATACATCGATCCTACATCGCGATGTCAAAGTTACCGTTGCTGCATATTGTATATACAACAAACCAAGATTGGTAGTTGGACCTTGGTCCCCAAGCAGATGAAACCTAGCACGGCTTAACCTAGTATCTAAATTTTTAGTAAAAAACATACGTTCATTACATTTTGAACTTCGGGTTTTTGATTAAAGATGTTTTTCATAAGTGGTTTAAACACATTTTTGAAAATTAGTGAAAAATACGATCTTCTTACTTGTTTATGTAACTGGAAAAAGGTCATCGATATGTTTCGTTTCATTATCTTTTTACTAGCCCTATCTTAACAAATTATTTACTATCAGACAAAATAATTTACGACCGCGGTCTGCCACCCTTGATTCAAAATGCAAATGCATAGGAAAGCAACACCTGCATCGGGTATTGAATTAGCATAAGATCGCGTTTATGTCCATCAAATCTGTGGCCATATGGCAGGTCGCACGACCATTTAGAGCTCATTTGAATGACTGCCTTTATAATAGGACTAGCTGTGGCAGCGACTTCGTTCATGTGGACTACAAACCGACCATGAAGGTTTTACCTATATCTTCCCTTCGAAACAAAAAGTAGTCTGGATTTTGTATCAAAATATATCCAAGTTTCGACCTACATTTCTCTAACTTAAAAAATAAACATCTTCCCATAAAAATTTCAAGGTCGATATTACCCCACCTCTTCTTATTTTCTAAAGAAAAAGTAACCTATGTCCGTTCTAGAGGTTCAACGCATACCTACAAAATTTCATTAAAGTCAGTTCTGTGGTTTAAGCGTGAAAGCCGGGCAGACAAACAGACAGACATACACAGTTACTTTTGCATGTATAACATTAGTATGTATGGATTAATATGGATACATATTTACACATTAAAGAAACTCCTATAATATTAAAGATATTGACGACCTACGTAGCTAAGTGGTGAGCGGGCTGCACTTTTGCGTCGCGCAATCTCTGAGGTCCCGGGTTTGATTGTGTTACTAACTACTAAAATAACAATCTCAATCTAAGGTAATTTCAACCAGTACTCAGCTATAACTGCATTTAGTATTACACTGAAACGCAATGAATATAAAGTCTGATCTAATTTATTAGCTCGTACGTAAGGATTTAATTTTATTGCGTTAATTTGAACGCGTCGGTTTGACACACATTGTTGCGTCGGCAATGATGGATCCTCTACATAGGTTGAAATATAAAATTATGTTATTAACTTTATTTTAGTAATTTCAGAATAAAAATGTTTTAATAATATTTTAGTACCTCAATTAATAATGAAGCACCTTTGGATAGAAGCTATTTTTCGTTTTATTATCAGAACGAATAACGTAGATGATCTACCGACCCGTGCCACATAACCATGAGCAAAACATGGATTTTCTAGATTTTTAAGGCGAATTTTTGAGATAACTTTTAAGCATTGGCCTTGTTATTTGGTTAAGATATAGCGAATGGAAGTCGGATAAGAAATTGTAGTCGTTTAAACTCAAACGGATTGTCGGAGGGGATCATCAGGATCCTTGTATTGAGAACTTCGCGTATCGTTGGGCAAATTACATTGTTAATCAATTTCCTTACCACCAAAATACAAAAAAGTAAAGAAAAAATGAATTATAAAGTATCATTATGTCCTTCTTCTGGTTTAAGCTACCTCTCCACTAATTTTCAGCCAAATCAGTTTAGCCGTTCTTGGGTTATAAATAGTGTAACCTTACACTTAACTTATACAAGAAACGTGATAAAAAGTATCCTATGTTATTTTCTTGGCTCTAAGCTATTCTTTTATATATATTGAAAAGATATAAATAATAAATAGAAAAATAAATGCGCCAGACAACCACACCAATCATCTGCTCTCAAACTAAGGTTCCCCCTTGTACTATGGGCACCAGATGACGGATACTAACTGGGGGCGTCATCCCAGCACACCCAGACCTAAGTAAATTTAGAAGAAATTGTTTTCCAAATTGACTATATAGATTAAGAGTACTTTTGCGACCATTCCCTTACAGCCAGCGCAACATAGTTTCCGACCACGGTCGCATCGTCACCAATATTGATATTTACGATCGAGCATTGTCCAATCCGCATTACACTTACAGCTTTATTGGCCCTTTGACGGCCACAGCTCTCGGAGCGACAAAGACCGAATAGACTCTCTGTGCGGTCCGAATCCGTGTCTAATTGGAGTTTAAGCAAAATAGAGGTGTTTTGTTGATGTATTTATTGGACTATTGTGTCCTTTTTTTGCTGATTCCAGATTGTATGACTTTCTTTTTGAGTTGAGTTTGCCGACAGTACACGGGTTGTTAAAGCGCGGAGATTGGATTGATAGATTTGTGTACCAAGTTAGTACATAATTTAGTACCAAAAAAGATATTCATCAATTTTAGTGAAACCGGTTTTTTGATGATACCGATTTTTTATCAATATTTTTTATGATGCTAGCAAACCAAAATGCTACGCTATTTCTGGAAGCAATAAAAATAACAAATTTTGGACAACATCACATATATTGCTCTTATATATGATAAGTAGCTTAAGCACTTGTGTTATAACAATCAGAAACGACGACGGTAGTACAACACCCAGACTCGACCCGCTCGCCTCTCGGCTACAGGACTACGTGCGATTCGAATCCATATCTAATTGGAGTCCAGGCAATATAGAGGTGTTTTGTTGATGTATTTATTGAACTATTGTGTTTAGTTCCTTTTTTGCTGACTCCAGATTGTATGACTTGAGTTGAGTTTGCCGACAGTATACAGGTTGTTAAAGCGTGGAGATGAGATTGAAACATTTTGAGGTTATTACTGTTTAGTACCAAAAAAATTGTGTTTCATCGATTTTAGTGAGACCGGTTTTTTAATGATAACGATTTTTTTTATCAATATTTTTTACGATGGTAGCAAACTAGAATGCTATGCCATTACTAGCAATTTATGACGATTAAAAGAAAAAAAAACATTTATAACTCAAAGAAGATTGCGTTTTCGAAATAGTATATTCTCACTTTAGTTGGGTCAATAAATGTATTTTTTTCTTTCTTTTCAGTTTTTCGCTGGATTCTCTGTAGTATTAGTAGTAGTAGTTTACATTCCAAACCAGTAGTAATTAAAAATTGAGTTGGTAATATTTTCATACATAGTATAAAATTAAATATTCCTTGCTTGCATAATGATGTACATTATGATAAATGTAATTTCACGCCTTTCAACACTAGTGCCATTTTTTCTCTCTACTCTGTGACATTGATTTAGGTGAATGTGTAATTGCGCTCCGCTATAAAATAAAACGAGTTATTACTGATTATAGTGATTATCATTTAATTAAAACAACACATTAAATTACTATCATGTAATTTTTATCCCACAAGACATAATCAGATAAATAAAATTTCCAAATCTCAGTCCAATTTTCTGCGTCATCCCCCTAATCAATCAAGTTATAAGGATATTTTCCGAAACCTTAATTTCCTCTCTTACTCGATTATGCCGTTATAGCATTAGGCATATTGCCGAGTCACTTTGCAAACCATTTTTCTTGCATTTTTGTTTCAAAGATTACGATAAAACAGAACGGTAGAGTTGAGCTTAGTTTGCAGCATTTATTTATTTATTCAAACTTTATTGCACGTATAAAAAGGCGAAATCGATGCCTAGCGGCATTATCTACCAACCAACTACAGATCAAAGCAGAAATTATAATGGTGTCACCATTTATAATAGAAAGTTAACTAATAAGAAATAGTTAAGTTTAACCATACCTACAATATATAAAGTACATATTACTAAATATACTTAATTCTGATCTTCCTAGTCGGTTTCTAGTTTTTAATAACTAGTTGCTATTTTTACTAATACTTAAGATACTTATACTTTATATGCGTTAAACAGAGCTTTAAGTAAAACAAATTAATTGCAGCAGTGTTATAACCTTATTGTGTAAATTAATACAGGCCTGAATAAAAATGTCTACAATTTAAAAAGGCAGATACCGACTTGATATTTTTTTTATATTTTATTTTTCAAATGTTAAATAAATGGATAATAAATAAAAATATTTCTTTTTTTGTGCAGTCTCAACTATTTTGCATGTTTCTATAATACAAAAAAAACGAATCATTGGTGCACCTTTGTTTCAAGTTTGTTGTGAAGGGACACTAGCAATATGGAAAGCTAATGTAGTTATTAGTTTTTGCACTTTTTAGAGTAGGGGAGTGGGGAGAGAAGTCCCTCTTCTCCCTCCGTCTCCCTCGACTCCCGTCTCACACACGTCCACCTTCTTTAGAAAGATGGTAATGAGTGATATCAGTAGGTAGGAAAGTATTTGTTCAGTGTCTCATCTGTACTCTATTCTACATACAAACAGCCCCCAAAATTCACTTTCAATGAATTAGACGGCATAAGCCGTGGCTAATTTATTATAGTTATCTGACTGGGAGTGATAGAGCGAAATGGTTTCAGTCTTACAAGGAAGTGGAAAGATCAACCGGTATTTTCTTGAGTAAAAACAAAACTGTTAATATTACTAAAATTGTGGAGGTAATCTATAATAATTGAGCTTTGGTTTTTGGGTACACAAAAAGGTTTTCATAAAGAAGTTTTAATTAATTGATTACAATTATAAATCAATGAAAACAGGCCTTTTACAAGACAAAATGGAAATTCTGTCAGAAATATTAAAATTAACATAAACTTTTTTTTGTTTAAATTGTAACATAGTATTTTTTTGTTGTTCTGAAAATCATCTGACATTTGAAATGTTATTATATATATTTTTTTTAGTATTCTTCTAATAATATAAGGTAAAAACACATCTAAAACATAAAATATATTTGCACGGGGTTCCAAAAATATATATCTATAGGTTTTAAAAAGAGATGAAAGCATTGATATGAAAAATGACATTCAATCTAAAGATTTCCATACAACGAACAAAACTGAATATCTAAAATACCTTAACACCCCTTATTTATCTCCCGCAAAAGGAAGTAAGTCTCAAAATCAGTCAGTCAAACCCTACATCAAAAAACCGTCACAAGCCCAAAAATAATGCCATCAAAAACGAACTTAAATACCTTTATTTTAAGATGCAAAATAGATAGAGTCATGTAGAGTTAGGTCGTTTGTTTGTAGTGATGCGAAATGTACGCGCAAATGCTTTCGTCATGCCCCTAAACCCCTAGAGTGGTAGAGTTCGGTAGAGTCATGATGAGTCGAACTGTAACATTTGGTATCTATCCATCGGTATTAAGTCGCGAACGTAGCGCTAAGTAGGCTGGGGATGTATTGAGTTCAAGAAATATTTTTAGTAATTTGAGTGTTATTTTTAAGAATTCGGTCCATTTTAGAATATTTTTTATTTCTTTTTGAAAAATATTGTGATCATTCATAATTATTTCGATAAAACCTTTTTTTGGGAACCAATTTTTAAACAAATAATAAAAAAATATACATTGCTCTCTTTCTATGGTTTAATTATGGTAAGCTAAAGCACTAGTATTACAGAAATTAGAAACAATACCGGTACCAAGATACCCAGAGCCACGACAGTGTAGAAAAGTTCGTTTTCCATATTGACCCGACCAGGAATCGAACCCGGGACCTCAGACATAACGTGACGCCGAATTTTAACCCACTCGTCATTTAGCTACGAATGTCGTCAATTATAATTAATAATATGTCTAAGTTAATAGTTGAAAAAACCATAATAGTTCTTACTTTTACAAGTTTCATACAATTACAGTACAATTTAAACTATCAATTGGAAGTAAGTTTTTTTAAACAACAAAGGAATATAATTGTTTATTGCAGTATATAAAATAAATTTCATTACTATTTAATGTTCTTTTAAAAAATCCAATCTTACTGAGGTAAAGTTTTTTTACTTAAATATCTATTTTTAATAAATTTTAATTCATCGTGAAATAATTTTCAAAAAATTACCAAAATACCTATTGCATCACAACTTACTAAAATCCGTTCACTTACGATAAATCTCCTTCATAAAGGTTTTAGCGCTCAAAACCGACTATCGAAGGGTGAAATATGACGTACAATAAACAGCATTTAGATTTAAACTACCCCTTTAAACCGACGCACTTTTAGACGGATCAGTTCGAAATGGAACAGGGTCGATTCTTGTATTTTTTCAAGGATTACAGATTAGTAATTGTTTTTAGTTATTTAAGTTAAAAGGTTGGCAAATAGACTCTTAAAATCTGTGAAAATTGTAGGTCGACTCCAACGCCGCAAGGGGAGATGCATTTTTTTCTGTTTCTTTAAAATATCTTAAAATCATTTCAGTATTTTTTTCATAGGTTTTTTTAACTTTGTACAATATAGCATACATTGCTCTGATTCTGTGGTAGCTAAAGCACTTGTGTTGCCGAAGAATTACATAACGACGGAACCACAACACCCAGACCGGAGACTGTATACAAAAATAACGTTTTCCATATTGGCTTGACCGGAAATCGAACCTGGGACCTCGGAGATGGTGCAATGCCTCAGAGGTGTATTTTACATATTATAGCACAGATAAGCAAAAAAATAATAATATTCACATTTCACCCGTGCAAAGCTAGGGCGGTTCGCTAGTTTCGTTAAAACTTAATTCATACTCTAACTCATACTCACATTGCGCAATCACAATGACCCACTGACAGATCTAAATCGACGCCAAACCAACAGATGGCGCTAAACGCAAATTACCGTGCGTAATCTTTAATAAGCTCACCTGTTAAATTACTATTGACGTTGAGTAATGTGTGGGGTGAAACTTTTGACATAGGTATATTGTGCAAATCGATTAGTGAAAAATAGTAATCCAGTTACCCATGCATTGTATATATTTTAGTCTCATATGAAAAAGCGTTGTTGGAAAGTGATGCTAGAAAATAGATAGCCACTTAAATGACAGAAATGCATCTAGAATTCTGCTGTAAATCTATCTTTGTATAGTTAATTACTATGTAACACAGTGAAACATTATTGTTTGGAAAAGAATAGGTAAGTATCGAGTTTCTTGCCGGTTCTTCTCAATATCATCAACATTCTGAACACGGCACTAGAATACTGAATTTGTACTGACGATTCCTCGCATTTATAGATAATGTTTCCATGAATGAATAGAAATATTTTCTTTTATTCTATTTTATTTAGTTGTTTTGAAGGTCTTGATAGTTAATTAGTTTAAGTTAACACGTTATGCCATCCATAAACTACAATTTTTCATGTTAGTTTACAGATTGACCCTGAGCGTTCTCCTCCTGAGAGCTCATGTGTACCCTCAGGATACTACTGGTTTCGGAGTTAATTAAACACTGATACTTTCACTCGTTGACCAGCTTATAAAATCATTGTCAGACGAGACCTATGTACAAACGGCGGAAAATCTCATAACCGCGATGTAAACTGGGATAGAGAGTTAGTACAAAACAATCATTCATATGACATAAACTATCAAATACGCCATATTGGCCTGTAAACAGATATTGCACCATTTATTGATTCTCAAAAACAAAACAAACCTACCTAAAAGTTAATCGTCATTACAATAAATCACCTTACCATATGTCATAGTCTTGTCGTACCCTTATTACAGGATTCCGTATTCCACATCGACACAGACAGACCGACAATCGGACAATTACTAGCCGTTTGACATCTGACCCAGCGAATATTCAAATTAATGCATTATCGATGCAAAGGTGCGCTCGAGTGCAGGGGGCGTGGTTATGACACCTTTGTGAGTGTACAGAGTGCGTGTACTAAACAAGACACAGTAAAATGTAAGGTAACTCGTTGCCTAGCTTTGAACCATTTTTACGCATTTAAAAAAGAGGGTCTAGTTAAAAAAAATTAAGAATTTACAGAAAAAGATTTTTTTTATCTCCCCTTGCAGTCTGGGGCTAAAAACCCACGACCTTCACTCGCGTATGCTGCTCTTCCAATCGCAAAGGGATTTTAAAAATCATTTTGTTGGCGACTCTCCCCAATAATCTGTTTGCTTGTCAACTATTCCTTAACCGATTTTGAAAATTAGTTTTTGTTGCGTGCATGCATACTTTTCCTGGGGTCTCATGAAAATTTTATTAAATTAGTTCAGTAATTTAATAACCATGAAGTCACATAAAATATCCTAAAAATTAGTACAAATCACTTATTTTAAACAGAATGAAAAGTAACTGACGTTGAACTTAACTTGAAGAAAATAAGCATTTAGAAAGATGAGAGTCAAATTATTATAGCATCCAATGGAAAATTCAGATTTCGAGAACTGTGGGTAATCATAATTTAAACATACAACAGCTGATTTCTCAAATTCAAATACTTATTCAACAGCCAAATTATAATATAACTTCGTCTAAAGTCGTCGACGTATAGCAATAAGTTAAATACTGCTACTTATGTATCACAAATCTACTGAGTTTTTTACTGGTGTTGTCTCGGTAGACGTAGGTTCCGAGCCGACATTAAAATCATTTCGCCTGTTATCACAATTAAACAGTGTTATATGTACATAACCTAATTGAATAAAGAAATATTAGACTTTAATATTATCAACATTATTAATACTGATTGTCTTTAAAATGTGTACGTAATAATTTGAGTATTAACCAGTTTTTCATGAATCATGTTGCATTTTTTTCTCCATTTAAGAATGAGTCCACTGTTTATTTTGTTCTATGGCTCTGAGCGCTCACTTAGTGTGTACGCGCAGTTATGACACGTAATTTGCGCGTAAATCAAATTTGACCGGTGGGTGGGGCCCGCTGTCTGGCACATATGGCGACTTTTCTGGTGCCACAGACTAAGAATGTAGTAAAAAAAATATTGTAGTAATAAAACTTACGAAATACACCCAAGATCACACGAGGATTGTAGAGAAAGGAGCGGTTGTTAGCAAAATTTAAAAATTATTAATAATTTCTATTACGCAAAAAACATAAAAGGTGGCTTTGACGACGACAGTATTCTCTATCAAACGTCATGACCCATGGGTTATCTGCTAGAGAATGCCCGTAGCATTAAGTCCATCTTTTAGTACTTTTTCGTGCTATATAGTTTATAAACAAATATAAATTGCAATTAAAACGATGATGGATAGTGATCTTTAATTTTAATTTCACTTTGAATGCGAGAATAGCGTTAAAAAGTTTTTTTATCAAATGAAAAGAAAAATTTATATTTTCTTAAAAAACGAAACTGTTCGTTTGTGTGTTTGTTATTGGTTGTACAGGCCTGTCCTACTGATATCATCCTCGACTATACCAAGACAACAAACATCAAATTCACACTCGCTGTCATCTTGCCACCTTATAATCGCCTTTTTATCAAACACCTTTCGGTTTATATTTCCAAAAGGCTTTTTCCCATATGGGCGGACGTTTTTCAACAATGATTGTTACTATTTGAGTGCTTTTGCGTGTCGTGACGATCCGATGTTCGTGATGGTTGAAATAAAGGCACGGGGTGGAATAATGAGGATGGTTAATGTGCCTTTAAATTGTTTTATCGCAAAGTGTGAGGAATCGATTTGATTATTTTTATAGTACTAAACGCCGTACTAGTGAACTTTAAATATTAGAAACCGAAAATTTTTATCTCCCCTTGCGGTGCGGGAATCGAACCCACGACCTTCACGTATCGCGCGTGCTGCTCTTACCAACTGAGCTAACCGCAAGTTATCGTAGGCGATGAAATTTTTCTGCTGTATCAACCGTTAGCCTTTCGGTAAGTGCCCTCTGCCGAATATGTTTAGAACTACATACTTATCGGTTTTTAACATATTCGTGGGTTCGATTCCCGCACCGCAAGGGGAGATAAAAATTTTCTGTTTCTAATATTTAAGTGTGAGGAACCCTTGAAGAAATCAAAATGAGCACCTACAGATAGATAGGCTGAAAGTTTTACTAATTATTGTGAACGTTAAAGTTTGGATGGAGAGAAGACTTTCACTCTCTCGACTTCCAGTCTGCATGTATGGATGCTTGTGTAATTTTCACGCAAAAAAGTGAGTGAGTGTGCGTAATTTTTGCAGAACCTCGCTTCGACGGACGCCCGATGACAGCTGATACAGAAAGTAAGTTTGAAATTAGAATTAACGAATTGCAGAAAAACGGATAGTCACTTTTGGTAAATATTGGAACCGGAAATTAACTACAAGCACTTACCATCCGTATATTTATAATAATAATAATAATAATAATAAAGCTTTATTTGATTCCATGCATGATACATATTTAACAAAGATATTAATATAATTAGCTATTACTGCGTGGACCCCGTTCGGGTAAAAGCCTCCCCCAAGGAACGCCATTCTTCTCTGTGACTGGCTCTGTCTAGCCATCTTTCGCCCGCACACGCTACGATTTCGTTTGCCCGTCCGTATCCGTATATTTAGTCTCCCTAAAACAATCAAAACTCCATGAATATCTTATCTCGTCAAAGATCAAAACGCAAACTGTGCACGTGGTTAAATCGTGCCACCTAATTATTTGCACTGACTCATTTCGTATGCTAATCGTATTCAAAAACCTTATGTCACACTTGTGTTACAACTGTGCTTTTTTTTAATGTAAAGTTTTACATAAAATTATGAGTAATAGATTATTTCTTAAATTCCTAAAATTGAATATTACTTCAAGGAATGTAACTAATATAGTAAAATAAGTTAGTCATCAGTGCCAAGTAGAATAGTGGAAATTTGTATAATTATGTTCTTTTCCACATTTGAAAAACATAATATATAAGATAAATATTCAAAATGGCCCAAAATCTTTAAGTTGAGTTAATTATATTCAATACAACAATTTTAATCTTAGTTTTAATTTCTTTAATAACGCTTTTAACAGACATAACAATAAAATCATTATATTTATATAGTTATAAGATAGATCGTTTGAACATTAATTAAGTGAAAGCATAACATTTTAAAATTGTATCTTTAAAATCAAATTTCAAGTTTGATAATATAAGTCAAACCTATAGATTAATTATTATAATATTTTTAAAATTAGCCTACATTTTTTACGGCTATCGGTAATATTTAATCTTTTCCAATATTATTTACTTTTGGCATCAACGCATAATCTTCTTACGTAACCAAAACGCCATACTTCAAACAAATTAATCCTCATTTCGCTGTATTATCAGTACAAATAGCCGCTTATTAAGTCGGCTCCCATTTTACGCTTACACTGGCGGCCACAAAAACTCGCCACCCCATTTCTGTGTACACCTGCGAGTTCACAACTTGCGCAATATGTGCTTTGACTTGTTGAAATGCGTTCGGTTGAATAGGATGCGGGGATTGAGGGTGTTATTTGCGATATTATTGTTTGAATTAAGAATTCTTATAGGAATATTGAAGCAATTTTTTTTAGATTAATTATATTTCTGGCTGCTGCTGCTAAAAAAAATCGGCCTTATGAATTTAAAATTGAGCTGAGTTAAATCAGAACTAGATTTAATAATAGAAAAAAAATCATGCGAATATTAAAAAATCGACCACAAAACAAAATAGGTGTTTTCATAAAAATATCTATTTATCGAAAGAAAAGAATCTGTAAGTTGGTTTTCGTTCGTCGCATTTTTTTATTAAATTGAAACTAAGAAACAAACCACGCTTAAAAAAAATGTCTTTGTAAAAAAAGTACAACATACAGCCAATAACAACTTTTTTGTCAAAGAAAATACCACTCTATTCAGTCGCACGTACTACATTTCACCCCCACTAATCGTGTTCGTGAAGAATTATTGTTTTTACGTAACACTCCAGTGTTTTGTGTAAGGATTTCCTTTCTATAAGTCTCCTCACTCTTTAGACAAACACGTTTGCACTTGTGACCGTTTTTGTTGGTTGAACTACTTTTTCGTCCACCCTATTTAAAAAAAAACTTCGACACTTAAGCGGTTGACATAGGATTTAATTTCCTTGCACAGTTTCATTTACAACCCTGTATTTATTTTTTAATGCAATTCACTTGTAAAGAATTTAACGATGTGCTCTATTTCATTGAACTAAAGTGTAAATTGCAATGTACGGCATTTTATTTTGAGCATACGGTTTTTGGCCATCACGAGAGTTTTGTGACCACTGGGTCATGATAATTAGACGTGACAGGTCTGCGTTGCACAGTGGGTAATAGACCGTGAGGATTTTTGTTTTTGGAACGTAAATCTTTTGTACATTGTTATATTAACAAATGGCTGATTAATATCGCTTTGCGATGTAACTTAAAAATACACTGCAATGATCCAAAAACTTGCACAATTTACACAGTGTAAGTAAGTTTAAAGGCATTTGACTTCTTAATCTTTTATTTAACAGCGTCAGAGCTTCTTCTTTAATTTTGTAGTTGTTAAAAACCTTGACGAAGAAATTTGCATTTGTATAATTGCGGAAATTATATGCAATGTATCATTCAATTCCTAAAATTTGTACAAGGCAGAAATTGCAACAAGAACATCTATGTATTAAAGCTAGTATGTATTTAAGTTTATGAAACAATAAATAAAATAATAAATAATAATAAATAAATATTGGACAACATCACATACATTGCTCCGATTCTGTGGTAAGTAGCTAAAGCACTTGTGTTACAGATATGAGAAACAACGACGGTACCACAACACCCAGACCCGAGACAATATAGAAAAGTTCGTTTCCCATATTGACCCGACCGGGGATCGAACCCGGGACCTCAGAGATGGCGCGACGCCAAAAACCGGCCCGCTCGCCTCTCGGCCACGGAGGTCGTCAAAATAAATACTTTATACATTTCCGGTAACAAACAAAAAAATTGCATCTATATAGCTTTAGCTGTAAAATATTCGCAACTGACAAAGCATGACAACAAATAGTGTAGGAGACAGTGTCCAAGCATTAACTGCGATGACTTGCCGATCCCCCCTTGAGGATAGTCGGAGTGCATGCGAGTATAAATCATTTCTAATACGATTTAGCCGAAACATATTTTGGCACTATCTCTATGTCTACCTAAACACATATAGGGTAGATGACCAACAATTTCTGTTTAGTCCAGCAATTAGGTTAGAAAAAATAATACAACACACTTTTTTTATTTTATCCCATGAAGAATTATCCTTCGCACGTCGAATTTCGTATTTGTTACGTTTCGTAATGTTATATAGAAAATCGAAGTTTTATTAAAATACTTTTTATGCACATGTCACTTTTGACACTAGTCGATTGTCTTCTATTATTCTGTTTGGACTTTGGTCACATCTAGTGTGTGGCTTTTAAATTTTTCTTTCGTCTTATTTTTAAAGTACTTTATCCATTCCAAAACAGTTTTATTCTATACAGTTCAAAAGTATTCTATTAAAATTTTTTCAATAAACTGTCATACACTTCAAACAGATATGCACCTTCATTAATCCACTAATTGCGGACGCGCATAATCTGCAGACGTAAACAAATATATCGCAAGCGTCTCATGCACGGAGCGACTTGTTTACCCGGCCCGGGGCTAGATGGCGTGCATTAGTTAAGTCAACAAACCCGTAATCCGTATCTAGTGCCTTCTGTAATACCAAAATTGACTATGAAAATAGAAAGAACACATTTAATGATCATTATTGCATATTTAAAATATACAAAATAAATGTAAAAAAGTAATATTTTGAGAGAGGTAGGGCATAGCGATTTATCGCTCGAACTGGAGCAGCCCGACTGGTGAAATACCTCCTACTTACAGAAGACTGCAGCCAAATAACAATATCTTCTGTATTGTTGTGTTCCTGCGTGTGAATAAGGTTTCCAGAGCTCCTGGGGGGTGCTACATTAGTAGCCCTGCTACTAAAACTACTCTCAAGCCTTCAAGGTAAGGGCGACAAGTTCAGTGACAGATTTATTATGCTGTACTTGTCGCTCTTAAGCTAGGACCTCATTACCACTTAACATCAGGCGGGATGAGGTCAATCTTGAAGTGTAATATAAAAATATATATTATATAAAACATAAGCCTTGCCGAAATCGCAACTCTTAAATCTAAAATAGTATGCGGGATAAAATGTTGTCTAGTTTGTTCAAGCAAACAGAAAACAAAAACTATGAGATGCCCTTTTTGGCGAATTGGGATCCACAGTATGGTAGAATCCAGCTGCTCGGAAAAATAACAAATAAATACTTCTGATGGACATTAAAAAAATAAAGGAAGAAAAATATTTATTAACCATCATTTACAACACATTTAAAATACAAAACAATGAACACAATACATAATGTACCTTGCAAGGCCAAGTGCATTGCACCCAGTAGATAAAACAGTTTCCTAAAAATAATTAGCCTGTTTTATCTTCCAGTTGCACTATTGGACACATACTTAAAATAAACCTTTTTAATGGCAAATTGCTTATATTTTCAAACCAAAATTTAATCCGTTCAGATCTGATGAATAAGATAGCAACAGCGGGATCACCAATGTAAGGAATATTCTTTGCTTAAATTTGAAGTATTTCCGCCAAACAAGATGTTATCTGCTCGTGGACCAAGGTCCTACTACCAATCTTGGTTTGTTTTTTATATAGTTAGTGGCAACGAAAATTCTGACATCGCGATGAAGGATCGATGTATTGATTGGCTAATCATACATTACGTATGGAGCGTTGTTTACTACGCCAATTCTGCACAAACGTTTCAATTTGTAGCTTTCAATTCAAACCAATTCAATAGAACACCAAACCTAGATCCTAGCTATACACAGCAAGCTTTGAGTTTCTAGCCAATATGTCGCCGCAAGCCCTGTACTTAGGCATTGTTTAAGACCTCCGTATTCAATAAACCCTCTAATTGACCAGCTAATCTCCTTACAGCAGGAAATAGGCCTCTGCCCGCCTGTAAGCCGCGGAGGCAAATAGCGAGGATGCTGAGCCGACACACAAATATCGAAGCAAGCTGGATTTTGTACGGTCAGACTATTAATTGTCATAATATCATATTAAGCATTTTATTTTATTCATTAACTTTATTGCACAAAAAGGACAAACATACTCATGAAGCATACATATAAGTTAACTCGAAGAAGTTTTATTTTTTTAGGTAAGGAAGTAGGTACTTTCTAAATTGGGCTTCGAAGTAAAGTATCTGTTCTACGGCGTTCCATAGCTTTACAAGGATTCAAGGAACAATTGGGTTTGAAGTGAGTTGTCAGTGTTGTTGTTGCAGTAAAGGATAAACATATGTGATTATTTTTACCCCGTGATAACATGGGCGAAGTTGCTAGCGAGATATTAAACCGAAGCATATTAAAAAGATAAAACATAGGTACTATGTTCCAACACTAAAATGGGCTGGGTTCTAAAAATTTTTTTTATTTATTCTTCATAACTATAAAACAATTTACATTTATGTTGGTCCCACACTAGGATAAGCCTATCTTGTGAGAAACAGTTAACATTAACAGATACATCAATGACAGTTGTACCTTAATAAGATTAGAAACATCGCAAAATATTTTAATTGAAATGGTTTCTTCTAAAAATAATTGAAAAACTTGAATACAATTACAAAATATGTAAAGAAAAATGTTTTTTAAATGATTATGGGGGGGGGGGGGGGGTAATTGAGAAACAGGAGTTGATTGATAGTACGAAAAATCACAGGAAAATTTGTTAATGTAAACAAGTATGTACATAATTTTAAAGGTAGTTTCTTCTGACCGTACATATATCACAGCTCACTTGTCAGCGCTAGGCACGTTCGGTTCAACTCCCAAGCTCAACGAAAACCGACGACGCACTAAGACATCAGAGTAGAGTTACCTAACTATTGATTGTTTTAGTATGCATAGTAATTGATCTTACAATCTGGTAATAATATCGATAGGTTTTATGTATAATAAATATAAAATAAATAAATATTGGACATCACATACATTGCTCTTATTCTGTGGTAAGTAGCTAAAACACTTGTGTAACACAAATCAGAAACAACTACGGAACCACAACACCCAGACCCGAGACAATACAGAAAAGTATATTTCCGATATTGACTCGACCGGGGATCGAACCCGGGACCTCAGAGATGGCGCGACGCCAAAGTCTGGCACGCTCGCCTCTCGGCTACGGAGGTGGTCGTAATACAACCATATTAGCCGTAATTTCGACAGTTTAATTAAACAAAAATCGAAACTATACATAGTTTTTATGATTCAATACATCATTACTATTGTTAGGGCAGCCCTACCAGTGTACGAAAAAAATGGAAGAAATTCCTGTCATACTAATTTCAATTGAATATTGGCACCAAAACACTCACAAATGTAAAGCACAAGCAATAGATACGTAATATTGTAATAAAGTATCCACACGTGAAAATAAACTTTAAGCCTAATGCGTTTAGGTCGACAAAAATACGTTCGTTAAAGGGGTCGTTAGTTACGTCATCTCATAAAATGGGATGGAAACGCACAGTCGCGCCTATGACTCGCGGCGTCCGTGGAGACGGTATTCGTAGCGCTAGCTCACTTTTGAAAGCCACGCCCACCTTGCCTTACTCTTCGTGGTGCCTTTTTCGAGCGTTAGAAATGTTTCTCTACTTTTTTGTTTACTGAGCACTACCCACTTAAACTTCCGGGGACCTCATCGCCTTCGGTTAAGTAATTTAGAGAATTAACGTAACTGATAAATGTACGAACATACTCACACACGCTTAATTATCGGTCTTAATCATAATCAATCGGTGCATAGATACTTTTTTACCAAGAAAAAATGACTGCTTTATTTTTAAACTATTTTATATAGAATGTATCACCCCAAATTTAACACGTGTGGAGGCGCGACCAAAAACTAGTCTACTATATTGGAAGAAAACTATGTAATAAGTTGATTTGTCAGCTGACAAATAAAGCTAGGAAGCAGGGTTAAGTGGAACAAGTGCGCCGAGTTAATCTGCCAGATGATAAATGGCTGACGAGCGTACCCGATTCCACTCTACTCCACAGGATGTTCAAAAAAAAACTCGTAACAAAACATCTACCGGGTATCTTGCCGTTGTCTTTGCGGTAGGATTAAGTTGCAAACCGGAAAGTTCACTGCTACCGTACCCTTAAATATATAGATAATACTGCATAACCCATAGGTGACTCGTAGAATGCTCCTAGCGTTTAGTCCATCTTTAGTTCTTTTTTTGCAATAAATTCAATAAATAAATAAGAAAGTTAACAAAAAACTAACCGTCCTAAATTTCACGTATATAATCCTTATGATTCAATTGTGTCATAATAAAATATCAGGCATTTTATGGGTTAAAGGTCCAGAATCTATCTTTGAAATCAAGTCATTACAACAGCAACAGGTGCTTGAATTAATCATCACGCCAGCCAAATACTAGTTGGTGATTGTAAACCCGAGCTATGTTCAAATCCGAAACTTGAGTATTTTGACTGACCCGACAATTGAACCCAGGACCCAAATTACAAACAAAGGCAAAAAACGTTTAATTTTGTTTCATTGGCATATTTTTTACTAAAACATATATATATTTTTAATTAAGACTATCCATGTCCTTTTTCACTTCTAAAAAAAACCTAAAAGCAGAAACAAAGTGGCGACTGCTTCGTAATTAACATTTTATTTGCCAGACGTAACATGACATGTATTTTTTTAAAGGTTTCAGAAAAGCCTATGTAATTCTACAAAGTTTCCAAGCTATTTAAATAGAGCATCCTGTATCTCCAAACGGGCGTGACTTCGCGACCGGTCCACAGATTATGTGCGTAGCTGCATAATAGTAACTGCATCGATTATACCAACAATTACTCGCATCGGGTCAATGCCCCTAAATTAGTTGTAATGACGTTTTGATGAGAGTAGCTGGATGAAAGGTGAGGTGATGCGTAAGTTTACGTTATTGTTCCAAACATAATAATATCACAGTAGTCGCTTGTGGCTAGAGATATGAATTACGCTAAGAGATGTGTCTAAAGATTGATTTGATTAGTCAGAAACATAAATACTTAGATTTAATTATTATATTTATATAAGCTTACTATTAAGTGTAAGTTTAATGTGTAATGTGTATTAGTTCTAAGCACCATACACCCGATCGCACCCAATAACAAAAAACAAATCATTAATAATATATTTAAATTCAATTACATATCTGTTTCGTTTTTGTTATTGGGTGTTAAGTTAAGATAAGATAAGATACAGAATAAAAATAAAAATTAAGGAACTAAGAACGAGTACATTATAGTGAGTAGGTACTCGACAGTATTGTTAACCCTGCAAAGTACTCTGTTTGTTATTGTGTAAGGATAATTTTGTTTATAAAATGTAACACGGGGACCACTGCCGTAAAACTGCTAAGCAGTTTGGCAGACGTAAATATGTAAAATTGTTCTGTAAACATTATTATCAATAAATTAAAAAAAAAAAAAAAAAAAGATATTACGCGTATTGTACCTGTTTGCCTGCTTTATCTTTTTTGTTTAATTTTGACGTTTCGTTAGTTTAAAAATATAAGGAAAATAGATATCCAACCAATGGAAAGTGCATTTAATTAATGTTTTTATCAAAAAATACCTATATAAATAAAAACCTAGAATGGTACCCGTATCGTAATAAGATACATTAGTTAAACTGTAAGTCTTACTTAAACTTTCTTCGAATCGATTTAAAAACAATTTTAATACATTGTTTGGCGACGTCATCGCTCAGGAGCTTTGGTAAAGCCCCTAAACAAAAAACAAAGAAATATATATGTATATGCTATGCTGATAAAAATTGATGCTATCAAGCATCATTTTTTGTACTTTGGCTAGTACTTATAGTATAATTGTGAATACTTGTTTGAGATCAGTTGATTGATTACTTATTGATCGCTTATACTGGTCTTATGTTTGCTATTTGACGAAAGTTTTGCGTCTTTTTGCTTATAGCTCGGATTTCTATTTCTCTACATATATTTTTTATATATTTACTTATATGGAAGTATTTTCATATTGAGTATTGACTTGTTGTCCAGTAACCAAAATATCTCGCCCAACGCCTTAATGATGTTGTGGATTCAGTAATGATTATGATCTTAATACTTGGATTTTACTTCCAAGTCGAACACAGTTTGTTATTGAGTTTCAACTATATAATTTATATTCACTAATCCCCATAGTGATTAAGTCGTTACATATTATCGTAAAGGTAGCTTCATTTCAATATTAGAGGCTTTTTTCCCCGTTATGGGGACTGATACTTTCATCTTTACCAAATTTAACGAAAAAATACTAGTGTAAATGATTTTACTTATTTGACCAAAATATCAACGTAAGAATTCGTAAGTACACATTTTGATCAAACGAGTTAGTTTAATATTTGTATCAAGCTTTTAATTGAATAAGGCTTTTAATCACTTTGATATTGAGTTGAGCTTTAAACTTTTTGGCTAAAAAACATATTTTATTGATAAAAAAACCCCACTAGTTTAAGAAAAGTTTAAATCTTTGCACTTTTTTACCAAGTAACCATCATATAACAATCTAAGCAACGTACAAAATAGGATCAAAACAAAGTACAAACTAACAATCATACTGTCACAATAAGACATGCTCTAACGCTTCGGAGCAAAAATAATTTAGGGTCAAATAGGGAACCGGAATAACCGAATTTTGGGCTTTTTTATACAATCGCACTTCGAACCATGGTGCTTAGGGGGACTGTAAGATTAAACGAAAGTGATGGCTTACATGTCGACACTATGGTCTATTTATGCAATAAAAAGAAAGCAATTCACAAAAGTAAGTAAATGTTTGATTTTGATTGTGTTAATGGAATTTAGATTCAATTATTGTTTTGTGTATTTTGTTTCGATAAAAAAATTTTTTGGTCTGTCTGCTATTATTTTAGCCGATGGGTCTATTCCTGATCCAGATCGACCAATCGGAAAATAGCACTCTACAGACGAGTGAAGAAAATTACTAAAACAGGGATGGCGTAGCTTGAATCAGACATTATTGGAAAAATTTAGGGCAAACCGTTGCCAGGTGAGTAGTATGAAAATTATATATTTTTTTTAATTGGTGTAAATAGCCCCGAGTATACCACTGCATGAAAAAGATCCCCTAATCCTTTTTCATAATTTATCTATTTGCCCTGCTCGCTCTTTGTTACTGACGACACTTTACACACCTTATTTAATGAATAAAAAAAGTTAATGATTTTGTAACAGTGAAGTTTCTAATTTTACAAAATTTAAAATGTAGAGCGACAAATAGAATTCTAAATACAGATATTGTTACTACATATAATCTCTCCCTTATTTTGCTAAACAAAAAACGTACCTAAAACTCCCAATTATGCGGTTACACTTTTTATCTATTTTCCCCCATTTCGATTTTTTGCGAAGGGTTTGACCTCGTAAATACTGTTTTGTTGTAATTCTAAGCTATGGGTGAGTTTGTCATTAAATGTCAAACTATTTTATGTGCTTATTGATTGAATGATTGCCATAGGACGGCGTGGGAATGATCATTTTTATCATTTTTATGTCTATTTTGCGCAGTAATGATGACATAGACTTTTTATTTGATTTCGATCGTTTATTGCCAAATTTCTCATGCTTGGGGTAAGAGTGTAGCGGAAATTTAACGGATCATCTTTAATCCTTTTCCTCTAGGGATTTCTAAGTCCAGGTGTAATATGAACTGTTAAAAAAACGATGCCATAATAAAGGTTTTGTGCGCATATTAAAAATATCTATATGAAATCTTATGATTACATGTTCAATGTTGAATAGGCATATATTTTTACAAATGAAAAAGCGCCCTTAAAGCTTGTTTACATACAATGACATTTAGTTTATACACCCATAAGTAGTCAGTGATAATTATTTATATTGAGGTCAAATCTCGAATTTATAATATGAAAATAAAGTTTGCAATCATTCATAGAACTAAAAATTAAATAACTGAAACCATTATTGAAACTATCATTTGTGCTATTTTGGTGATCTAATAAATAAAATCAATTATTTTAAAAACTTATGGAAAACATAATTTTAACAGTGGGGTAAGACACTAGCATTATGGTCTTAAATTTAAGCACATCTCGTACCAGGAACGACCTAAAATCCTATTTTGACTACAACACCTGCATGGTCGGTGAAGACGATAAGGTTTCGAAGCAATCATCGATAACATGGTAGAAAATGCATTTTAGATTTTTCTTTTTAAATTTTTACCATATACAGGTATAAACAAAAACATTAACGTTGTGTTCATTATTTTTATAGTACTAAACGCCGTACTAGCGAACTTTAAATATTAGAAACAGAACCGGAGGCTAACGGTTGATACAGCAGAAAAATTTCATCGCCTACGATAACTTGCGGTTAGCTCAGTTGGTAAGAGCAGCACGCGCGATACGTGAAGGTCGTGGGTTCGATTCCCGCACCGCAACGGGAAATACAATTTTTCTGTTTCTAATAATTAAAGTTGTTTATGGCGTTACTCTTAGTCATTTGAGATACCGTCTCAAATCTACCCTAAAATTATAAATGGAAAACAATTGTATTTTTTAAGTTTTTAATGAATGAACTCAAAAACTACTGTGCCGTATCAAAAACTCGTTCACCATCAAAAAGCTACATTCAACCTGACGAACATAGGCTAAATAAAATACAAGAAAAGCCTAAGTCCACGCGTACAAAGTCGCGTGCGGCCGCTAGTCACTTAAAATATTATCTTCTTATAACTACAATATCTACCTCGTTCTCTCCTAACCATCAGTTCAAATCCTTGCAGTGCAACAAAGGGCACAATACGTCTAATGGCGGAGGCGGCACGCAACTCGCTAACAATTACGGGCTTAATAGAATAAATAGAGTAATCAGCCCACTTCAGCCCAGAGTGGGTTAACATAGGATGCGCGGCCAATGAGAGTGCGATACTATTCATTATTATTCGTTTCAGATCATACAGAACTGCCAAAAAAATAATCAAGCGATTTCAAAAGTTATCAACCCATTTGTCTAGTTTGTACACTATTTCTGGCTAATTGATGACAGTTATTTTTGTAATTAATGCCAATTAAAATATTGAATTATAACAAAACATCACAAAATCAATGACCAATAATAGATGAATAGACGTTTTGGAAGCATCATATCTAGTCATTCATTTTGATTTCTTCAACTTACCTCTGTATATCTTTGCGCCAGGGGTCGTGGGTTTGACGTCCAGGATATCATAATATAACGAATTATGATCTAGTCTAGAGAAGCGTTTTCATAACAAAATTCAAAAAGACAATTGAAATAATGGACATTAGGTTAAACCCATAAAAAGTGCTGCCGGGAAAAGTTTATGAAATATCAAACCTTGGAATTTATCGTATAAGATCACTCGTTTATTTTAATAGTAGTTCATGATGTCTTATGTCCACTATAAGTCTCGCAGCCTCGTTCGTCGTATATTGGTCACCCCCCGTGCACACACGTTAACCGAATCCTGCAACCCATCTTTTGTTAGTGTTATTTGGATGCTAATGCGTTCATTAGCTGTTTGCATCGTAATTAGCACTCCATACAACTCCGGCAAGCTATGAATATTATAATTGACGAATTTACGCGCATTGCCAATGGCAGGTGAATGAGGTTTCGTTGGCGGTGAATGGGTTAACTATAATTTGGTTTCGTGTGTAAATGGTGTTGGGTGAATAATTGAACAAAAGATGCTTTAGTAATTTCATATAAGTAGCACAAAACAATTTAGTAGCTAGGCTTATTTTTTTGGCACTAATCCGATAAGCCCTGGTTTTACGAAAGGTCAGATGTTATTCCTCCAAAAACTGGTTAAAAATGCTTTTTTTTCATGTTGACTTAAAACTTAGTTAATAAGGGTTTACTCTTTGTACTTGTAACTGCGTAAGTCAAAGATCTTGACACTAATCTTTATCGTCCGTTTAATTCCAATTGTTAACCCCATTAAACTGTCTTAGGTCTACTTCAAGAGCAGTTTTGTCATACAGTGTTTTGTTTCTTTAAGATAAAGTATAAAATCCTTTGCACAAACTTTTAAAAGTTAGACAAAGTTGCACGTACTGTTAACCGAATCGAATTGTCAAGGGTTAAAGTATAAAAAAGCAAAAAAAACTATTGAAGTCGGTTAAACGAAAAGGGGCAAGTCAAATACAAAATGACGCACCTTTATTTAACACCCCATACGTCAACCATAGATAATACTCGAGCAAAAAATAAAAAAAAGAGCAAAAAAAACACTAAACGCCGTTTACAAATTTTTATGCGCCTTAAAACTTTATTATTTAATAAACTCGCATTGCATTTAAAAAGGGGGTCATATATTCATTAGGGGTAATAAAAAAGTAATGTTCTATTGTAATCGATCGCGGCATTCGAGATGATTTCGCGATTTTACGATCGATTTTTCGATGCGTTTACGATGACGTGACGGAGACGCGTGAGAAAGGCATTTTGATGACACCTGGTGACGCACACGAAATTTAGCTTACGTACTTAGTTTAAGTAACTGTTATAAACATACTTCAATAGCAGGCAAAGGGTTATGAAAATCTGTATTTTTGTTTAGACGATAATTCTGGATACTATTTCTCAAAACGTCAGGCGGCCTAATACCAAAATTCAAATTCAAATGCAAATATTTCTTTATTCAAGCAGGTTGCATATAAAAATACTTTTGAATAGAAGATTATTTCTATTTTATAATATCCTTTCTTCATTAGACAAGTTTTGATCAGCCTTCCAAAATGTTATTTAAGTATTTTGGTTTTTTGATTGTATTTACGTATTTTGGATTTTAAATAGTATTTAAGTATTTAGGTTTTTTAATTGTATTTAAGCATCTTGGTATTTTAAAACGTAATCATGAAAACATTTGTCTCCAAAAACGAAATCGTTCGTTTGTTCGTTTCAATTTTCGTAGTAGGTCTTCAGGAACGGATTCGAGTTCGAAAATTATGCTCGTCTTTTTAACGTTAACGAGTAGACATTAAAAATCATTAAAATTCTGCTTCGGAATAGTTTGCGGCATTTATAAATAAATACACTACACGTACAATCGCGACAGCAAGACAAGGGAATTTGAGGTAAAAAAAGATATACACCTTGATTAAAATTTTAAATATTAATAGCTTTAAGCATACCACGGACTTTAGATCATAAAAATTACTTTTCAGGACATGTTTAACTTTCTTTTAATAATACTTAGTCATAGATTCCTCACAGAGCTAAAGCGAATGAGATATCTTTTCCACTTCACATAAAACAGAAGTAATCTAATATTTCTAACATAACACACATTGAAGATGCGTTTAACCAATTTACCGAAAACTTTGAATGTATAATTTAAGCCACCCGCAGCCATAAGTAATTTAGGCAGCTCATAACAGCATTATGGCACCGCTTAAAGCATTAGCCTTATCTATTCAATATTCGGATTTGTTTTAACTAATTTATGGAGTTTTGACACGGAATAAAACGCCCATGTTTTTAGGCCACGATCTAGGAATGTTAACTGGAAGAGGCAAGTTTAATATTTATTTAGGTAAAATAAAGTAATGCGCGACTATTAGAATAATTCCTGTGACTATTAAAATTCGACTAAGGCACTATTTTTCAATTGTCAGATAAGAAATAACAGTAATATACGACTTATTTTTAAAGTTATTATAACTTTTGTTATGAAGCAATAAAATTTCTGATCTATGATTTCTGATTTCTGAAGTTACATAGTTACTTTCTATCTTAATTCAAATAGTTTATACTAACCGGTTGTTAATTTTGATCTAAAGATTGAAAAATCAGCCCTTTAAAGTAAGCTCTGCGTGATCCTTGGACAGACAATGCCATACTAAACAGACATGTATAATGTATATGTTAATAAATACAAACTTTGAGTATGTCATCTCATATACTTACTTATAGTTGCAGTTACTAACAGGGACAAAGCGCCTCGAAATGCACTGTCAAAAAAAAAATAAGAATCTTAAGAGACAGTGTTTTTATTTTCTGTTTAATTATTAAGTTCTTATTACCTTTTATTTCTCTGTCTGTCTTTTAAATTTGTGAAGTATTACTTTTCAAATTAAAAAAAAAACATAATTATATGCTATTAACCTACCTTTTTTTCAAGGTTTTACTGAACCTCAAATTTATACAAAACTAGTTTTTTTAGATAAAGCTAATATACAATACTGTGTCTCAATATGTTTCTCTATATCTACAACAATAGGGCCAGCTTCGCCCGAGAGATGAGATTTTAACCACGGATGTTACAAGTAAATTAATTAATAACCACTCTTTAACTAATGCGGTCGAGTTTACAACTATTATTACTGTGTAGGTAGCCGCCTACACTGTTTAGTTTTGTTTATGAATTTTAAATTTTATTACATTTAAATGAAGCTAAATTACGCACGTCGCTAACTGGATGGGTCACCATTTTGCCCTCATGAGATTCATCATGGCCATTTGTACTCAGGAAAAGCTTTTACTTTTAAATATAATGGTAAAAAAGGTTTTAAAAAAAGGTCAAAGCTGCAGTAGGTATATTTTAAACCACATTATACGCACTATTGCTGTCGACTTTTCTTTTGAAAATAAAAACTATGCTGATAAGTATTCTCAATAAGAAACCAGCCAACTAATTGGATTTTAATCTAAAATTTAAATGCTCCTATCTAAGGTTTCACATAGACACTACAATTATAAAATTAATAAAAAAATGAAAAATCTCAATTGGTTAAAATACCTAAGATTTCCATATAAAAGAAATTCACTATACAATTACTACACCCATTCAACACAAATTGCTGCCATATTTTCAACTGCCGCTCCATCAAAATAAACAAAAAATAAACTCAACACAAAACGTATTCTCTTTGATACTAGCCGTCCCGTGGAATATAAAAGGTTTCTTGCATAAAACGTGAAAAAGTCTGACTGTACTTTATCCTCAATGCTGACAAAACAACGCAAAATTAAAATTAAACGTTCCCATCGCTAATTGCGGCGGTTGACTGTACCATTCAATAATTGCCTACTTGTTAAGTGGAAGACGTAGCAAATAAAGATAGATATTAATTTATGCATAGATAATTATACATTATTTTAGGCAATTTTATCAGTAGAGGCAGAGGCAATAATATAGGCGAATAAAGTCAATGTTGTGCCATAATATGAAAAAATTGGTATATTAAAATTATTTGACCGCATGATGGAGTCATGCCCTGAAGGCCCAGGTTCGATCACGGGACAGTAAAAGAAAACAATCTTTGCTATATTGTCTTGGGTCTCAGTATTGTAGTACCGTCCTTGTTTCTGATTTCTGGGACACAATAGCTTTAGATACTTACCATGAGTCAGTGCAATGTATGAAATGTTGTCTTGTATTTGTTTTTTTTATATTTGAATATGAAAAGTGGTACATGATTATAAATTAGAAACAAAATTGGCAATTTAAAAAACATTGAAAAATATAGAATTTAATAACATAAAAAGTGACAGTATATTTGAAATTTATTTCTGGAAATAAATATTCTCAGCATACATGTTTGCTGAACGAATAAAAACTCTACGATTTGAAGTTGAAAAAAAATGAATCCACATTTGTATATAAGGGATGGATGTCTCATTTAGTATTTATAAGTTATCCTAAGCAAAACATTATTGACATTTAGTAGTTCGCGATTAGTTAATTAACTTAATTCATTATGTAAAACTAGATCATGACAATTATAAATGTTCTAGTTGGGAAGGTAATGTAAGTTCTTAGAGCAGGTTTATTAATTTAGAATTTATGTAACGAGCTTGTAATATGCTAATTATTCTACTGGGTGGTAAAATGTAAGAATAGCAAGGATGGCGAATCGTTCGGTCTTCGCAATATGCATTTTTGAGAAATTAATTTGCAGAATATTTTTTCTGAGGTTCTATAAGCTATACTAAAAAAAAATATTTTAGTAACAACTTCCTTTTTTCGTCAATATTTTTACATTTATAATAAAATCTCCAAAATTGCACACATAATACCGTTTAAAATAGATATCAAAATTGTAACTAATAAAAATACCTAAGACAATTAGTTTAATCGATTTTATATTTCACCGTTCACCGATCGCCATCCTTAAAACGTGGTTGTCGAGACAAATTAACGATTAGGTTAACTAAAGTAGCCAACAGTTAACTATTAATTAAGATTTAAATCAATATACTATCTAATTTAAGTAACACCTCTCGTAAGAGATCGGTTAAAGAAGTAAATAAATAACATGAGCGGTTTTGACGGGAGAAAGATGACAAATTAGAAACTCAATCGCGTCATGTCGTGGGTATAACCTACAAAATATTTTTATTGAAATCTAGCGATAACCCCTAATGTAATTTTAATTGTAATTTGTAGTGTATAATGCTTAAATTATTTTTATTTATTGTACACCACATTTATTTGAAATATTTTGTCTGCATTTCTCATTAAAACAAATTTGTATTCTTTTTGAGAAATAAATATCTTTAACCATAATGAAAGTTGATTAATTTATTGAGCAGTATACGATTTCTTTACACTTACCCTTTTGTTATGTAAACTAACGTGTCATATTCAAAATCAAAATTCCAATTTTTTAGTTATTTTCTTTTTTGCGCGTTCCATTATTCCTTCGCCTTAAATCCCTAACCATAGCAACTTCTCGTCGCAAAATAGCCTTTTGTATCAGTCGTGTAATGACAGAAAATTGTTCAGAATGCATCCTTTGCAAGTTAAACTAGACGGGGTGGCCCTTGGGATATGAGTACTATGATTTCTACTTAGAACTTTATTTTAGCGGCCCGCTGCGGCTTCGTACGCGTACCCCCGTTTTTTTCACACTTTTCATTTATTTTTTGTTCCTATTTGTCACAATGACATGTGTTATAGCCTAAAACCTTCCTCCAAAAGTACCTACTACGGAACACAATTTTATTTTTAAATTCGGACTAATAGTTCCTGAGATAAGCGTGTTTTTTTTATAACACACTCAAGATTGACCTCATCCCACCTGATGTTTAGCGGTAATGAGTTTCTAGCCTAAGGGCGAAAAGTATAGCATAGTAAAACTGTTACTAGACTTGTCACCCTTACCTTGAAGGCTCGACCCTGCTACTAATGTAGCACCCCCAAGGGCAGAGCTCTTACTCACATGCAGGACCACAACAACATCGCAGTGCTTGTTATTTGGCGGCGGTCTTCTGTAAGGTGGTTTCACCAGTCGGGGTGCTCCAATTCGAGCGATAAATCGCTTTGCCCTGCGTCTCTTAAAACAAACAAACATTATGATATTAGAAGCATGGCTTACAAACACAAACAAATCCAATAGGGAAGCAGACTTAAAATTTTCAGTCTGTCTGTTAGATTATCAAAAAGTATGGGAATATTTTTGCGATTTTACACCTAATCAAAGACAACGACGATACATTCAATTCAATTGTCGCCTGACGTTATTAGTGGGTAGATATATTTTTACCCACCAGTGACTTACTGAGCCCCCATATGTAACTTGTCATCGTTTGATATTGTCGACGTTAAACTCACATTTCGTTAAATCCGTTTCTAAGAATATTTGAATATTGCGTGGGAGGCTGTGGTAATTTTTTTACGCAAAGTATAATCTTATAAGGGGCTTCTTAGAATATGATTGAATCTCTCTGTAGGTTATTGTGGCTGAATGAATTAAAAGTAATTTGCGACGCCTTTTGTATTTCTACGTAGGCTATAATTTAAGTTGTTTTCTTTGTTAAAGTTACTAGCAAAATGTTTTACGAGTAATATAGACCAGATAGAGTATTTGATTGTCTACATTGTGTCTTTGACTTTTAATAATATTGTGTTCTGATATAAAACTCGTGATAAAATAAAAAAAAAATTGTTGGCTCTTTGAACTTTTACTTAACATTTCATTGGCAATTTAGTAAGTATGTTTAGGAATTCCATGTATTTAAAAATATGACAGCTTTAATTATAAAAACACATCTATCAAGAATTGCATAAACCATCCAACTAACTAAAAAGGCTTACCTACAAATTGGCAATTTTTATTAATATTGACGACATTCTATTTTTTTTTCATTCGCTCATGATCGAATTAATTGGTCTTCAGAGGTCTAATGAATTTTCAAAAATAGTTCGATGTGCAGTTTTTTAATAATTTCTGTGGTGTGAAAATTTCAATTCTTTTGCCAAATATGTAAGATATTTTTTTTTGTACCCTGTTCTAATAAAATAGCAAAACATTTCAAAAGTCTGATTTTGTGGTCTATACCGTCATCGAAAAGAACTTTTAAAATTGGCTGGCTAAAACTAAACCCTAAAACGTTATAATAAGGTCTCCTGCGATTCTTGTAAACATATTCTACTTCTAACAATTCCTTCTTCAAGACAGTTAGAGATATGCAAGTTGCACGTTGCTCATTCTTTATTATAATTGCGTACATTAGATTATCTTGCTTCGCCTTAAGTGTTAATAGCAACATAAGAGACAATCTTCACTCTCACACTCCCCAACTTAAATAATTCAGTCAAAACACATTCGAGTTCTCAAACTTAACAACATTCTGCTCAATAAAAAGCCAATACACCACGTCTTACATTTGCCAAATAAGTTTCATTCAGGAAATTAAACCATAAAACTGGGGCGCAGCGGCTATAATCGTGTCAGTGTTTCCGTTTGCATTAGCTGCATATTAAATCACATATAAGATTCAAGCTTCGTTTCCTTATTTTGTTTGATATGTTGATGTGTGAATTTTGATTACAATTATGTATTCTGTTTTAGATTCTAAGACATTGTGCAAAGAATTTATGCTTAGTTACCACATATTAATTGCTTAGGTTTATGTATTGACAAAAGTACATCAGACTACTCTTTGGTATTTGAACCTCCCTTATGTCGTACGCATAAGATCTAATTCAATTCAATTCAATTCAATATTATTTTATTCATGTAAATTACAACAGTAGTATTTATGATCTCTACTATATATCCCTACTTATATTATAAATGCGAAAGTAACTCTGTCTGTCTGTCTGTCTGTTACGCTTTCCCGCTTAAACCTCTCAACTGATTTTGATGAAATTTGGCATAGGTATATGTTGAATCTCAAGGACGGACATAGGCTATTTTTGTTAGAAAGTAAGGGGGGGGGAGGGTAATGCCACCTTTGAAAGTTTATATGGGAAAATGATTATTTTTTAAGTTAGAGATATGAAAGTTGGTACAAATATAGCTCTATTAAAATATAGACTACTTTTTGTTTCGAATATTAGGGAAGATAGGGGTAAAACCGACTATGAAAGGATGTCCACGCGAACGAAGTCGCGGGCACAGCTAATACATCTACATAATGCAAATGACGCCTCCTCCGGTTCGGAAATATATAAATAATATCGAACTGTAAGTGTTTATTTTTACGTTCTTTCAAACTTACTTATTTTTGTGGTGGCATTGGTTAATTTGTGACTATTAGCCCACGATTTCGTGCACGTGAAAAATACCATCCCCTGGTTTAAATCCAACTCTGCCTATTTTATAAACTTATTTGTTGTGTTTAATTAATAAATTATAACCCTTATAAGTGGTTGATATCTAAAGATATACTAAAAATCTAAGATATCTATGGTACAAATTTCCAATCCCCTTCAGGTTCGGTGTTTTGGAAAATCCATCGGTTCATTCATTTTTTTATTTCTAATGTCATAGTTATGACAAGTTTCAACTTAACCCTGTCATAACTTTATGACATAAGATTCAGATATTTAAGTTAAATTTAAATGGAGATTTATTATCACAACAAAATAGTGAGTTCCTCAACTAAAATTATAATTTTAAACTTTAATCAATGAATGATAAAAATTCTTAAAAGCCTAAGACATAATGAACGATTATAAAAAAGCTTGACTTTATTATTTCTATGAAATAAATTAATCCTTTTATTGTACTATTTAACACAAACGAACTCTCAAAATATAATCTAAAGCATTTTACAGTCTTCGGAAGTCGTAAACCGGGTTTTATTTACACCTTTTCTAATTTCCTGATAAAATATCTGACGGATTTTATTACTTTTAAATTGGACTCAAAGTGAGGAATACACCAACTTACTGTGGCAATTTTGGAAACCATTCTCAATGGAATTCAAGCTTTATTCTGAATACAATAAAGACTATGGATATGGTAGCGACGGTAATGTAGGTTAGATATCTAAAGATTCAACTGAAGTAGTAAAAATCCAGTTTGAAGTAACTTTTAATATGATAGACTGTTGTTTCTTCGTACAATTAGGCAGGCATTTTTTTTTCGTAAGATGAGCAAATGGTTATTGTAGGTTTTATATGTCATCAGCTGCTCTACTCTTAATGATTAAGGGGATTTCTTAATTTCAAGGGTTCATAACTCTAAAGAAAAAATATTATTTCCAAATATGATATCAATAAATCCTTGCATAGGTGAAACGATTTTATTTCTAAACTAGCGGTCCCGGCGAACTTCGTTTCGCCTTAGAGAATTTTTCCCGCTTTTCTGTTAAAATTCTTCAAATTTTACCAAGGATCCCTAATTTTGTAGCCTATGTCAAGTTGGAAGAATGTAGCATTCTATTGGTGAAATATTTTTTTAAATTGGCCCAGTACTTTTTGAACCTATTCATTACAAACATACAAAAATAGGTACAAATCTTTCCTCTTTATAATATTAGTAAGATAAAAACACACCTACTTCAAATCGAACATCCTTAGCAGATTTGAATGACGTTGTAAAATTTGTGTCAATTTTATTTTCTGTTTACACTCAATCAAATTCAATTCTAATCAAGAACAGCTTCAAATTGAATACCTACATATTACTTATAGGTTCGTCTTACAAGGGCATAGCGTTTATATAGGGTCTTTCATATCTAACGTATTGTAGCGTATCTAAGACACTATTAATTTTACATTAAAAATAATAATTACATTTTTGATTCCAACTACCGATTTTCAAACTGAAAGCTAAAGACTGCCTATCTTTTTTTGAAAATAAAAAAATCAAAATGGTAGACAGAAAGGGAGCCGAAAGCCCTAAAAACGTTCAAGGCTTTGTCTGCTTAATCCACTTCACTCTAAACCTCAGCAGTATTTGGCTCCGTAATTCCCTTCTCCATGAATTCATGTATGAATATACTTCCAAGTACTAATAATTCTGCGCAACCAGCAACATTGTGTGGTACAACTTTTGCCACTTCATTAATTTTCTCACACATTAAAAGCGTCACTTTAATAATGCACAGGTCTTTATTTGGGGCCACACAAACGGCAGGAAACAAATCTCTAATATCATCTTTAATACAGGTTGTGATATAATAACTATTCAGTTTGCTGCTTGCATACTTCCTTATCCAGGTTTTAAAAGATTAAAACCCATTTCAATATGTAAGGGAATTATAAATTTTAAGACTTTCGCGTTCCATTTTAAACATTTAAAATAATTTAACGGGCCAAAACGCTGACTGACAGCTTGTGACCACGGTTGGTGCAACCTAACTGAAACGTCGGGCAGTAAGTAGTTCGTATTAACTACTAAATAAAAATGGTGTCGCGTTTTGACTCGTTAAATTATATTAAATGTAAGGGAATTGATTTATATTTATGTCGAAACTTATCTTTCAAACCAGTTTTTTTTTCGCAGGTTTATTGTGAAGTAACTTATTTATTAGGGTTATATTTCGGCCATGGCACTGTAGTGAAAAATATGTAAAACATCTGAATCTGATTTTAAAAATACAGGGTACAAATAACTACTCGTAAATGTATTATTTGTATAAATTTATGTGTATGTTATTGTTTTTCAAAGTCAAACTTTTTAGTAAAATATAAGATTTCATAAAAACAAAGTGTTTACTTAATTGAACAGTGATTTTTGTACATCAACTGTGTTTACATCCATATCTGAGGTTCCGGGTTCGATCCCCGGTCGGGTCAATATGGGAAACGAACTTTTCCATATTGTCTCGGGTCTGGATGTTGTGGTACCGTCATTGTTTCTGATTTTTGTAACACAAGTGCTTAAGCTACTTATCACAGAACCAGAGCAATGACGTATGTGATGTTGGGCAATATTTATTTATTATTATATTATTGTCACCTCAACGTCATACAATTACCTCTGAGATAAACCTATGCTTGACACTGAAATGTTTTACTGCAGCTATTTATGCTAGATATATTTCGTTATTAAAGAACTTTATGCATAACAGAGAACCTTTTAGGAATTACAAAGACATATAAGCAATTAGTATATGACTCAACGCGTTTTCTGTGGCCACACTTCAGTGGCAGGATTGAGATAAGAGGATTCATGGCCATTCCCACCTAATATCCACATTTGAGCGAAAGCTATAATAAAATAACGCGGTAGACTCCGTAATTAAGTGTAGACAGAATATAATGTATGACTGCTTTTGTGCAATAAGATTTTGTTTACTTCAAATAAAATCTAAATAAGGTGAGTATTAACTAAATGGTTCCAGTTTTTATATTTGACGTGAAAAACTACGGCTGAACAACAACAGCTAGAAATAGAAATATATTTATTTGCATAAAATATGGTACAAAAGATGTTAAAAATAAAATAAAAGCACAAACATATTTTATCAACATTGGCATGCAAATCCCTAGGGGATATTTAGATCACCTACCTACTAACTGTATACAAAATAAAATTAAAGATCTAATCTATTTTATGAATGGTTAAAAAATTCACTCATTGTATAGAAATTATTTTCTCTAAGCCACATTGATAGTTTATGTTTAATGCTATCAAATTTACTGCAGGAAATAATATTAATAAGATCCATAAAGCATTAGTACAAACAGAATCTATGTTAGTAGATAATTAAATTAAAATTGGAAAAAATATATTAACGCACGCTCGGGGGATGAGGGCACAGTTATTACTAGGAATGCTATCATCACCCGCATGCAGTGCTTTAAAAAAAGGCTATCTAGTTTGCCAGTCAGCGTTTCCAGGATGCCATTGGTGTTCGCTCTAAGTCTTCTTAATAGGGACGCAGACTTCTTGCGCAAATGTTGAAATGTTGAAGATGCAACCGTAAGATCGATGGAACAGGCCATACTCCCTCATGCAAGTTTTTTTGGAGGGGGCGAAATGCGTGATGCTCGCCACATTATGTATTTTTGCTCACTGTATTTGAAATACGTAGGTAAATTCATAGATACGTAACGACCTAAATGACCTGACCGTAATGAAATACACAACGAAATTACTCTTAAAATAACGCATTCGTTTGTGTTCTTACTAATTCTAATTCGACATTATACTATTCCTAACAGTATTTAAGTTTTCATTATAAGTACAATTTCACAGTGTAAACTGCACCAGCTATGATCCATACAAAACACGAGTAGTTATAAAAAAAGGCGCATCCTAAACAAAGCTGTTACAAAAACTATTGAGAAAGCGTATTGACCGCCGTTTAGGTCAGTATGACTCATACACCGGTACCACAATACAATTGTAGCTTCAGTCTAGAAGTTCTTTGAAGAATCGGAAAAACTACTTCTTCGTCCCACATATGCATACTAATTAAGGCTGCCACACATTTAACACTAGCTTACTGTTCGATATCTAAGACTGCTTATGATACGTTTTTCTTTTATGGTTTTAGGTATTAAATTATTTAACAAGTTGCCTGAAAATATTATACAGTTGTCCATGCATAGATTTAAGTCTCCTATAAAAAAATGTTCAGTAAAAACGAACTACGTCCATCCATTTTTGTCAATGATTCATAATAAAATAATTGTTTTTTGCATGATTAACACTTATGAATGAAATATTAGATGTATGCTCTTTAAAGAACGTGGAGGTCTGATAACACCTTGAAAAACCCACCCACTTTTGCTGCACAAAAAGAGGTATTACTTCTGTGGCCTAGAGCTAATAGGGCCACTATCAATAGTCAGTATTTTCAGTAATGAGTGTTATAACAATGAATAAGCATACATAGTTATTATTTTAGGTGTTATATTGTAGTACAAAAAAATGTCATACTTTTACAATAAACTGACATTACAATTTCATTTCATACAAAAACGTATTTTGGCCCTTTTAGCACTAGGCCACATATTTATTAAATACATGATTTTATCAAACTAGCTCTACTAATTTCACGCAAACAAAGTGAAGGGCGGCCGCTGGTGTATTGTAGTGATCATCATCTTGATTCTGTAGACATAGGTGTCCATCTAACAAATAACCAATTTACTTGGGACCAGGTTGATGTATCCTATTATACAATATCAATTCTTATTTTATATTCAGTGTGTGAAATTTTCTGAGTGCACCGTTTTCAACATTAATGCCCAGTTCCGATTTTCTACGGGCCGTTTATTCTAATTTCAAATTTACTTTCCATGTCAGCTGTCATCAGTCATCCGTTCTTCGTTTGTAGCGTCGCCTCGTATAATTTATTACTATCGGTAACTAGAACGGATCGTATTTCAAATATTGGAACCGGGTGTTGAAAATGTCACACACTGAATATAAAATAAGAATGAATATTGTATAATATAAGATACATCAACCTGGTCCCAAGTAACTTGATTATTCCAGACTGTAATAATATTTATACTTTGGCAGTACTTTGTTCGACGGCAAAATAAAAACCACGGGACTAGCAGTATTGTGTGAAGTGTAGCAAAACGTAGAGCAGATTAAATAACACCTTTTAAAAAGGAAACTGTTTATGACACATCATTTACGATGGATAGAATTTAAGCTCAAGTACAGATTGAAACGCATATAGATGTTATAAATAGGCTTACATTGCTTTAAATATTAGAAACAGAAAATTTTTATCTCCCTTTGCGGCTAGTACGGCGTTTAGTACTATAAAAATAATAAAATCGATTACATTGCTTTAGTTTAAAAAAGTACAATCAGACCTGAAACCGCAGAAGTCAGCTCGTGAGCTCGGTTGTTGCAACTTAACTAAAACGTCGGGCAGTAAATTGTTCGCATTAACTACTAAAAATGGTCTCGCGTTTTGACCCGTAAACTTATTTTTATATAAACGCAAAGTCTTAATTAAGCTTATATGACATGAAGTTGAATTTTACAATATCAAATTAATCCAATAAAGATGACTAAGTATTTTCCTACTTCCAACGTTCAGAACTAAAACATCAAGTTAGCAGATCCGGTGTTATTGCACTGAACACCTGCTCTGCACTTTGCTCCGGCGTGATGTAATTTCTACTGAGTGTTTGCTTAATTTTACGTCTCTAGAGAAATTGGTCTTGCAAATTTCACTAGTACCTACTTGGAGGAAAATGTTCGGAAACGAGTTTTCACAAAATGACTGATAATGTCGAATAATTTGTATAAATGTGTTTAAATTCGGTTTTATGATACAAACTGCTAGTGCGCTTATAAATCTTTAGGATTGGTTTATACGTGTAAATAAGTTAGATTAATACATATGTCTATAGAGTATATATACCTACTACCATAACATTACCTTTTAGAGAAAAAAACACAATCAAAATCGGTGCATTAATCCGGGAGATATGATGCCCCAGACAGACATGTTATAACACCCCGTCGTTAATAAGTGAGGGTTTAAAAATAAAACCTTACCACTTAAACCTTACCAAATAAACTTGAAATAATAAAATTTAAGTTGGACCTATTATTATAACAGATACAACGCAAGGAGAAGAATATCATTTATCCTAGGTACGTACTATCTTAATAGTTTATTATTGCATTCAGGCTCCAATTTATTCCACCTTTAGACAAAGAACCCATTATCAAGCAGCTAACTGCTACCTTAGATCATCATTCTAACTAGAGAGCTACAAAGTCTATTATTAGTCTGTTATTTTATTAAGAAATGTAAGTTCTTTAATTTCCTAAGAGAAAAGCGGTTTTGAGATTTTTAGTTAGTGGAATGTGTCTGATTTTTTGCAGATTTTCTCATCATCATTCCATCTAAAACTGGAGTAGTCAATGATTTAAAAAGTAAAACATGCCATGTGCATTTTGTGAATTAAATACTGAGATAAGTTAACCTTACCCACACGCAGAACACGACAAAACCAAGGTGATTGTTATTTGGCTGCGGTCTTGTGTAAGGTGGAGGTATTTCACCAGTCGGGCTGCTTCAGTTCGAGCGATAAATCGCTATATCCTGCCTCTCTTGATATATAGTTATCGTAAGTATCTCAATTGACTAACCATACATGATTCTTATTTATTTATTAGGTTTACCAACAACCGTTACATTACATACAAGCACATAAAGAAAAAATAAAAAATAAAGTTCTAGGCTAAATGCACAGTCTCTTAGAGGTAAACACCGCATGCAAAAACAATTATCAAAGAATAACTACAGTCCATATTACAATGACATCGATCGCAAGAATCCGAGAATTTATTTTATAAAACACTTCTTAAGATCACTATTCATTCACGTAGGTACAATTCTATTCCTCTCCAGCTTGTATTTATCTTCTAAGCAGGGCTGACTACAAGGCTAAGATGTTACAAAGGTGTTAATTTCACAAGGAAACTCAAATAAACTTCAATTTCAGGTGGCGCCAGCTCCAGGCCGGCTGTTAGTGTTTATGTTTATGTTTACACCGTGTTTATTGTTTGTTTATGTTGGTAAACAAGTTTGCAAGCGGAATTGGAAGCGGAGTTTTGCTGTGGTAATTGTTTTGATGGCTAGTTGAAACGGGAAAGAGTAAAAATAAATGTTGTCTTTCATGGCTGTTGGGTTTCTGGCTTTTGATATTGTTACAGTGCATTTTGTACTGGTATGATTATTGTGAAAGACGTTTTGTATATTCTGAAGTAGGACATCAACAAAACACTCGTAGAAAGCTTTGTGTTCCAAGAACTTTTTTAAAAGATGGGGCAAGTTTGAATGAACTCATAACGATTGAATTTAAATGTGCATCTGCTTTTTTGTGAAATTTTTCAGTCTTTAGTGGTATGAATGCAATAAAGTTACTTGTTTTAAACAACGAAAATCTTTAGTAGGTACATACAACTTAGCATTAAATAAATAAATAAATAAATAAATGCGCCAGACAATCACACCAATCACCTGGTCTCAAACTAAGGTTTTCCCTTGTACTATGAGTACCAGACGGATACTAGCTGGGGGCGTCATCCCAGCACACCCAGACTCAAGTCAATTTAGAAAAGTTAGTTTTTCAAATTGACACGACCGGGAATCGAACCCGGGACCTTTCGCGCTTTGGGCGCCTACCTTAGCCACTGCGCCACCGAGGTCGTCAAACATCAAAAGCATTAAATCTTTCTTTTTAATTTTTATTGATAATAAAAGTTATAGTGTGAAGTGAAAAAGTGAAGTAAAAAATAAAACCGTTTAAAAAAAATACACGCTTTGTTGCAAATCCAAGATAATTAGTATTTTCAATTCATTCCTGATGATGTTGAAATTTGCCTTCATTAGCAACTAATCAGTCCTCAATTATTAATGAATCCTAACTTTATTCCACAAAATAATTCCAGTACCAAATTGCTTAGATAGAAACGCCACAGAAAAGGTCAGTAATTAGATTTCCGAGCGATAAATGTTAAAAAGCACCGAATGTTACGTGGAAAGCGATTTTCGAATAAAATTCCTGTAACAGCCACAAAGCAAACAGAGAACGTATTTCGAAGGCAATTTAGCAACCCGCATTCAATTCTCGGTACCCGACTGGAGAAGGGCCGGTGTCTACTTACAAAGAAAAATAGTCGCTTAGCTTTTAAAAAATGGTTTATCACTTTTTGCCACGAAGATAGAGATATTTAAATATGTACTTTTTCGCGTTAGCTCTGTATTTAAAAAATATATATTTGTTAAATTATACTAACTTACAGAAAGTTAAGTTACAAAGGTATAGCGTGACCATTATGGCAAAATTGACACAACATTTATCACACAAATATTTTCATACATCAGAAGGTACGCTAAGCCGTTGATTCATTTTATATCGAGATATTATCAGCTATTAGTTGTTCAGTCAGAGCCCATTAAGCGGCTTAAGAACACTAGACAGCAATCTCACTTGCCTTACACTACACATACCCCTCGGCCAATATGCACCACGTCTGCGTGTATGATCCGTTCCCATACAATACAGTAAATAATCTTTTTTAGCAAAAATAAAACGACTTTTCCTTATCTTCTCTGTGATGCCATTATCACCTCCCGATTACTTTATCATGGTACCACTGATATTTTTGATCAACAAGAAAAACATCGTTTCATAAATAACGAAGCTATATACGAGGATACATAAAAATATAGACAAACATAGTGAAACGTACATGTATTATTCTTATTCTGTACTCATTTACATGCCATTAAAAAATATTTCGTCAATCCAACATCTGTTGAAAAAACCATACGAGTAAATCTCCCAGTTTCTTTTGTCATACGTAGCATTGATCAACTGGAAAATGAGCCTTATATTTCGATATCGAAAAACGATCGGTGTGACGAATCGTCCGGTCCAGACGTTATTATTTTCAAATTAAGGTCGCCGTGTCTGTCTGTATGTAAATTGCCATTCGGATGGCGATTAATATGGTAAAAAGTTGTCGGAGGCTTTACCTTTTTTGGGTTAGGTTAGGGCAGGTTGAAATTTAGAGGTAAAGCTAGATTATGATTATTTTATGTAGATTATCATCTATCTATATAATCTACAAAGATATATCTTTGTTTTCACTAAGAAAAAGTTACCTTACAATAAAATTTGGATTTCGCGTTCGGTGCGGTTGGAGTTTTTGGAAAACAAAGGATTCAAAATAAAACCATAAGAACAATTGATTTGTGCTTGTGGGGATGATCTCAACCCATTAGAATTAATTACTTATCGCTTTTTATGTAAATACATAGGTACGTAAATAAAATCATGATTCATTTTTAATTAAAATAACTTTTTTTTCTGTCACACGATTTAATCAGCCCTTTTGAGTGTGTTTTTAGTATAGAAAGAACTCGGTTTTTTTTGTGTACAATTTATTATGCCGTAGGTCCAATCCATGGTTTATTAATTAGTTTCTTTAATACCTGTTCTCCTAGTACTTCAGCTCAAACACATCTCTCTCAATTTATTTTTGTATAAATGATTTCAGGTACCATGTTGTTTTTTAGTTACAGCGTACGAAATTATTAATGCTGTTGGTTTAAATCCAGTTTTTGCAACTAGTTTCTAAAATCCTCTATTTTCCTAGCCCGTTAGATAATTCGCATCTCGAATAAATTATTAAAATATTGCCAACTTCTATGTGCAATATTTGGTACCGTTTACGAACAAAATCAATGAAACAGTTCAATTTTGAGGTTTGCAACTACTTTGTACATATTACTGGCATCCATTCAAATTAACCGCGTCTTCTTTGTAATAAATTCTCGTAAAAACAATTTCATTATGCCATGGACTCTGTCTAGTGCAACGAACTATAATAACTAATTGATTGATGACAGTGACTCTTCGGTTTCGCTAGCCGTGGCTGAAGCGAGCCAAGTTTTTGCCTTTTCACCTTTTCAGAGTACCGTGGACGATGAAGAAAACGATCAATTACGTTACGTTTAAGGTTTGTTTTTATGTATTAACTACCGGCTTCATCGGTAGGTACAATCTCTCACTCACTCCAACTCATTTCTTTGCCACACCATTCAGAAGTAAAACTCATTGCCGGTTCATATGTGTCCTCCTGTCGATGACATGGATTCCTTCAAAAGGATCGTGAAGAAACATCTTGCGTGCCAATATGGCGATACTAACTACTATATTTACTAGGTTTTATATTTACAAAACCTTTCTTTTGTATCACTCTATCTATTTAAAAAGTAGTGGTCTAGCCTTAAAGATATTACCATACATACGGACAGACCGCGGGTATCAACGTTGTTTTTTATATTATAGTGACTAGGGCTCCTGATATGTTTATTAAATTTGAACAACATTTGTACTACTAAAACCAGAAACACTGAGCACCATTTTCCCGATCTGAGATAATAGGTATATTAGTTTCCCATACCTATTGCGTATTCAGGCGTTCGTGCTGAATTTACCGCTAAGCATAACTTAGCTATTCTTTTGCCGGCTAATAATATAATGAAATGTTTTCTTAATACAAATCTAATAAAACATCATTTCGAAAAGTATACAGAACCACAGACCTTAATTTTATTACTTCATACCTGACACAAGCAATACCCCTGTTAGGGACTTTTTGTCCTTTTTTTCCATCAATCGCCATACACCGTAGTCGTGATCGAACCCAAACCCTTTTGTTCTGAGGACACCTGCGCCATTGAGCTCTGGGTGCTCTTTACGGAAACACAGACAAAACAAGGTTTTATATACGTAGCGGAGTTCAAACGGTTTTCTACCCTATTTCTTGGGCTTTATGACAGGTTTTTAATGTGAGCTGGTAAAGTTTTTTCTTAAGTGTCATCGTCGCTGCAAATTTGTATAGGAAAGCGAAATTAAGTGTGTGTTTTGAAGAAACACTTGTTATGAGTTTGTGAGTCATCGACTTATACACTTTGGCTTAACTGAACGTTCGTTCAAAATGTTTTTTTGCAGATAGTACATATTACGATATTGTGCTTATGGGCCGGGCTTTTGCGTCACGCCATCTGTGAGGTCGCGGGTTCGATTCCCGGATCCCGGAAACGAACTTTTTTATTTTTTTATCTCACATCTGGCTGTTGTGATACCGTCGTTGTTTCTGATTTCTGTAACACAATTGCGTTACTTACCACAGAGTCGAAGCAATGTATATGATGCTGTCTTACATTTATTTATTTATGTAGCAGTGGTCTAGTTTACTTTTAACAATAATAATATAGTTATAAAAAAAAGATAGGTAGATAAAGACAATGAATCTATTTTCACAGTTTATTTTTGTATATCATGTTTTACAGTATTTTTAATTACGCTCGTAGCCATAACTGTAACGATAACTTGATCCCAGTGATAGAAGCTTCCGGAACATCAAATAGACTAAAAGTTTGCTTTGCACCCTCATAATATAAACTTATTTTCTTATTTAAATTGTTGTTTACTAGTAAAAACCTAATCTGGTGTAAAAATATAAATGAAGGTCATAATATCGCTTTGTCGTACATCCAAAGCATTTTTGTAGCAAAATACTTTGAATTAGACCTTGGGGTTCTATTTGATAGGCTAGTAGATATATCGCACCTCTAGATCTAGACAGAATCAACTCAAAAAAGTACTTTTTTCAGGAGAGGCGAAAAACGAATTGCAGTTTTACTGAGTACCGTAGGAATTTTCTGAATAGATTTATAGTGTATTAATGAAGCTAAAAGAATGTTATTGAAATTATTTTGGTCGATATCTACTGATTTAAGAAATTCGATAGTGTGCATAACTCAAAAATTGTAATTTTTGAGTTTGTTCCCTTTAAATCTAGGTGTGCGGTAAGTGATATTTCTTTTGAAATGTTAGATAAATTCAAATGCCATCGACTGTAACACTAATTACGTTAACCACTATAGCCAACTATAATATCATCGACGTATAAAACATGGCCGATGACTCATAAAAAAAAGTGGCCAAATTTATTACGGTTCGATCGCCAGGATAGCAAAACGCCATAATATAACTGATCTGCCCGTCCGATGGCAAAAAAAGAAAACCACAATGAGTTTGGGGCGTGTACGAAACAGGTTTCATTTTGAGGAAAACCGAGGACCGAGTCCAAAAATAGACGATCGGAATATTGCACAAGTTTGTTTTGGTTTCGGCTCTTGACTGAATCGGTGTTTATATAGCTGGGCCGTAGGAGCGAAAACATTTATTTTGTATATTTGTAACATTGAAAACTTGAATACATTGCTTTAGAGTTCAAATAATGTATATTTTTTCCCTAGACCTGAAATTTTATCTGCTTCTAAACCACCAGTGTTAATTTTGTTACATCTACATTAAGCTGTTGTCATGATTTCAGTAAATAGTAATTATTGTTCTAGTAACTTTATTTTAATGATAGACAGAGATAAACCTTTACTTTAACATGATATTAATAGACTCATACACTCAATATTAATAGCAATATTAACATCAAATCTTTTGTCTTTTCTCTTATTTTGATATTTTTCTACGTATGTAAATGATCTTAATATAAAAATCTACTAAACTTAGTGAAAGTTTTCAGTATATAAAACCATTTTAAATAACTTTTCAGCTTTTGACACAATTCAATAGGACTCTACTATCGTTTCGGAATCTACGTCTACCGAGTGGATACCGACAAGAACACAAGTTTATAGTTTCTAGTAGTAAAATACTGAACTAACTTCTCTCTGTAAATGACTTTCGACCAAGTCATTTAGTTTTGATTTGTGAACGATAATCAAGCAACAAAGCTTGATATATGTCAAAATGTTCTTTACTAAATGTGACCATCACTTTTATTAGTCTGGCATAAAATAACGTAACATTTGGCCGTCGAACTCACTATCAAAGAATGTGAACTGTTTCCGTTCGGGCAAGGAGCGTGTTTACCGTCGTTGGCCTAGTCTTTTTGTTTTTTATCTTCATAACGTTTATTATGATGCATTTGGTCATTGTTTTGATACTTATGTATGTATAGTCGCAATAGTAAAATTACAAAAAATATATAAGAAACGTGTTTTTATTTCATCATGTAAACAATAATATACTTAAATTTGCGCTAAAATTTATCGCGATGTCGTGATTTGTGCAGTTTTTACGAATTTGTGACGTAAACCCATCCAGTGAACTTTGGTGCGCTGTATTTTAATCAATTTTTATTTGTTAAAGCAATAAATACATTTTTATTTATTTTGAAAATCTAACTAGACGGACTAAATAGAATGATTTTTTACGCAGTCATCGTTCACACTCACTCATTACACACTTAAACACATAAATATACATCAGATGTACACACACATTGATTCAGTAGTGGAATTAAATATTTGCCGCAAGTATGCCATTTCATTAAGTTACGAAAAGAGTTAACCCTTTCTTCAATTTGACGTCCATAGTCGAGAGGCGTACGGACTTTGGCGTCACGCCATCTCTGAGGTCCCGTGTTCGATCCCCGGTCGGGTCGTTGTGGGAAACGGACTTTTCTATATTGTCTCGGGTCTGAGTGTTGTCATGAATTCTTATTTCTGTAACAGAAGTCCTTAAGTTACTTACCACAGAATCAGAGCAATGTATGTGATGTTGTACAATATTAAGATAGATAGGTATATTTTTCAATTTCTATTTGATCCTTGTACGTAACTTAATCACTTGTGGTATTTAAATTAGTGGAACCAAAATTAAGATTGGTTTTATTCGTCCCTATAATGTATATTTTTGTAGCTTTTAGGATTGCTAAATTTATTGACCCCTAGAATAAATGTCCCCGCCAAAAGTTTAATTAGAAACTCCCTTAAACTGCCATTGCATTCATAACTAACAATAATCTCTACGTAATTTAATTATTCAGTGTTGAACTTGTACATTGAAGATTCAAATCAGTAATGGGTCAAACATGTGAAGATAAGTTGTAACTAAGTCAATGGCGTATACTAAGGCATGAATTTACATGAATTCTTAAAAGATCAAGGCCGATTTATTACATGACATTTATAGGCAAAGAGGTCAGTATCTGTAAAAGACAATTGCATGTATGTACAATACGAGTAGATTAATTTATTTCAATACCTATACATACATAGATTGTTTTGATGAAATTGTAAACAATATTAAAATTTTAATTTTAATTAAAGATGAGCTTTGAAAAAATAAGTGTTAGTGAAATTGCTAATAGGAAACTTTTTAATGATTCAAACTATGTATATATGTCGCAGTCATCTGGTTTAATCAGCTATTTGATTGGATCACTAGCGCGTTCATTGAATGGCGACGTTTAATTGAATGACTAAAGGACAACTCGTCAAATTATTTAACATAACGTTCAACTTCTTGACTGAACGTCATTTAGCATAGTCGTTGAATGGGATATAGCTGACTTTGTAATTGACCATAAGTTCGCAACTTAAAAGATAACTAACTTTAAATAAAAAAAAATGAGGACATGACATAACACACCTTAATAACATTTTTTATTATATTTTAATTTAATTTTAAGCCTTAAGACATTTAGGCTAAAAAAATATTATATTTTTTCAAAAGTACTGTATTAAAAATTGGGGGAAGAGGAAAAGGTTGGAATCTCAATTTCACTCAAAAATATATCAACACAGTGCTATTCGATTAGATCTGTACCAGCTGTTCGACGCCATCTTTGTTTTGATGAGCACTAACGCCGTAGTGGAAAAAAAATTAACTAAATAACAATCACCTGACTGATTTTACGTCCGCTATGTTCAAAGGGCTATGTTACAATCCGCTAACTTGTTGGACGTTGAGTGAAACTTGTTCATTCAACGTTCGGCCTAGTCATTCAATTAAACGTCGTCATTTAATAAACGCGCTAGTGATCCAATCAAATAGCTGATTCAACCAGATGACTGCGACATATACATTGCATACATTAAAAAAACTACTCATTTTTTTTCTATTTGCTAACCACACAAGAAAGAAATCATACTGCAATTCGCTAAAAAATATTTATGAATTTGTTTTCTCTTTTTATTTTGGTTGAATCTTTTTGGTATCAAAAACATCTATCTATGTTCTTTTCTCTTGTATAATTTTTGCAACAATGTGCCTAATGTTTAATGATAAATTACCACCTAAATTGTTTGTTTATTCTAATTCAAAGTTTTTCAACACTTCCCACCCTATTCCTAACACTTATTCTTCTCGTTTAATCTCATTTGAATATAATGTCAATACTGGGAGTTAAGATTTGATTATTAAATTCTTCTGTGTGGTTACCAGCCAAATTGACCGTGAGAATTATTCATACAAATATATTAGCATAATCGATTCAGGAGTATAGTGTGAATGTTGGCTGTTGATTCTTCACGTGATTTGCATGTAAAGATATTGAAGATTGACGAGAAACAAGTGCATTGTCATGTGTCGGCGCATATGCTATTGTTGCGTTTGTTTGCGCGATTCTTGTTAACATAATTGCTTCAAGTTCACGAGTTCGGAGTAGTGGTTATTATAATCCCGAAGTTCGAATGATCCCGGATTTGATTCTTCTAATATTTCAGTTAGGTCAATTTAAAACTTGAACTTTTCTAATGGTCTAGTTATGGGTGTGCAGTTAGTGTCTGTTGTTACACACAGAATAAAGTAAAATGTAAATTTGAGACCTGTTATTTAGGTTAGGTAGCTTCATTTGCTTTATATAGAGACTATTTATAAGTATTATTAATGTAATCTATATAAATAAAAAATATTTACTCTGACATTGAGTAAGGATGGTTATCTGACGCATTTATTATTAATAATTAACACAATTAACTGCTATGTTGTACTTACTAAGCATAGCAGTATTAGAGGATAAGATATTTTTTGTTTAGTGGCATATTTTCAGAATAACTTTTTTTAGTAATTTTATAATTTAAGTAGGTTTCCAAGAATTCCTAAATTTTGGGCCAAGATTTTTGGAATTATTATTGAGTACATATCTTAATTTGGCTTGATTTTAACATTTTAAAAATTTGTAAATGTTATAATCCGTAAATTGTTTGTATTGTTGGTTTTATGATGTTTTAATATCTTGATATAGGTATTTAAGTCCCTTTGTACAAAAAAACCTCTGTTTTCTAAATTATTAAAAAATACATGAGCTGAATTCCGATGTTATTTTTTTAAATTCGGATTTATTGCCATTGAATTGTAAGTTTCGTCTTAGAAACAAATATACAAGCTATCATATCTTACATTTCTCATTAAAATCTTTACCAAGCCTCTTTGTTGCTAAAATTTAAATCAAAGACTTAAATATACAAGAGTTTACCTACAAAACAACCCAACCATGTTATTTACACTTATCCTTTTTGCCACGCAAAACTCCCTAAGCATTTCAAAATCTAGAGACACAAGCCTGAGATCTCAGCGGACGCATTCCCGTATAAAATCCTCATTTGGACCCCGAACCGAGATTGCATAGAGATTTGCATTCGTCCCACCTTCTGCGCTTTGCTGCAATTTGAATAATTCGCCATTGACAAATGTTCGGAATTAGAATATTGCATTTCTCTTGGACAAACATCTAATTGACTGTGAGACTGTTTCTTTATTTGCATACTTATAGAGATACGCAGAGAAAAATGAAGTGAAAGACTCTGTAATTTCATTTCAACAGCTTAATCGAATAGACGGACAGTGTTCAGTCATTCTAAAGAAATAGTAAACATTTTCAGAGTTGTGACATATTTGAAATACATGTATTTAAAATACAAATACAAAATACGTATTTTGGATTTTTGTACTTAAGTACTTTTTAAAAAAAAAAAATTATTTAAAATACTATTCGAGACGTATTTTGTATTTAAAAAATACAAAATGTTACATTTTATATGAAATTATTTATAATATTTGACACCTAGTATAAAAAGATTTCTAAATAAACAATAATGTTTCTACATTTTAGCAAAATTTAAAATGGTCCCATAATTTTAACAATCTCTGAAAATAAATATTAAGTAGGGTTACATCAATATTATCAGCTTACCTTTCATAATAATATGATAAACATTTATTGGAAATATTTTCTCAATTTATAGTTTGTTACATATCCGTTTCTCGATTCCTACTTTTCTCTCTACCTAAAGGTTTTCTGGAAGAGATTGCTTTCTAGCAGTTGTTTATTTATATATTTATTAAACAAAATAAATAAGTTTATAAAATAGGCAGAGTCCCACAAGACTGTACACATACTTTATCGGCACGATCAGGGTTGGGATACAATAAAGTGTATCTATCTATATAAATAACTAAGTTGTTAAATATATTCCTCACAGAACTCTACTGACGTAGATACAACTCAAGCTTGACAGATTTTTAATCAAACTTTGGCACCAGCTCGAAAGATCAGGTGGTGCAATGCAAGGTGCAAATTTCCGTATGCAAATTATTGAATCCATCGACGTATTCAAATTAGGTGGATTATCGACGATTGCTATATTCGACGTGAGAATTTTAGTAGATAGTGTTTCCCAAAAGAATTCAACATTTGATTTTGTAAATATGATTAGATATGCTTTTTGCACACTGATTGATTGAGGTTTTATCCCATGTTTAATAATCAGTAAGTAGCTAAAGATTTTGTCAGTGCGTGAACTCGAAGGATTTTTATGGCTTGTGTAGTATGAATTGTTAGCATTTGTAAGCGTGCAGCTTATTTTTTTTAGTAAAAAACGAATGCAAGGTTATGGGTAAAAACGATCAATCCAACACAATTAAATGACATTAATTAATCACAAAAATACTTTCTTATCCTTTAAAAAATAACTTTATACGTGTAGTTTTGACGATATAAGCCAAAATGCAAGCTTATATCAGATTATAAAACTTAGTGATTTGGTTAATTGTTTGTGGGTAATAAGAAGTATTTACAAATAAGCGAATTAATTAACGGGCAAAATTAAATATAAAAAAAACCTGCATAATTATCTGAGGGTACGGCAGTGCCCCCGCCAAGTCGAGCAAAAAAAGCGGCACGGCCGCGCGGCCGTACCATCCTTTACTCGAAGCAGCTCAGGCCATCACTTTACCTCGAAGCATTAGTTGAGACAAGTTCTTAAAATAAGCGAATTAAGTACTAGATGATGCTGACTTATAAAAAAAAAGATTTGATTGTTTTCGGACCGTTTAGTTTTACTTATATATGTGAAAGTTTTTAAAAATATTTAAAAATTAGATATCTGGATGTATGTTTGTTACAATTTCACACAAAAACGACTGAATGGACTTAGACGAAATTACGACGGAAAATATAGATAAGCTACTATATTGAGATATATAGGATACCTTTTACTTCAAAATAATGCAAACACGGGCACCTGGTAGTTTAAAATAAATTTAAAACTCAGTACAAATAACAGCGCAACTCAGACAGGCGAAAGGCGTGCCTTGCCTGTTTTGACGTATCAATTTAATTAAACCCGGTTGCAGTTTTTCCTCGACGCCATTTATCATTGGCTTCAGCGGCAGTGCCGGCCAAACTTACAGTTTTAGGGTTGGTACATACACACTACTCAGACTCTTTGCTAACCTAGAGTTATCGAGCTTCTTGCCGGTTCTTCTCGATAGATTCAACATTCCGAACACGGTGGTAGTTTACTTGACATGACGATTCGTAAATGCTTTTGTGAAAGTTTACATGAATAAAGACATTTTCTATTTCTACCATTTTTCTAAACTACTTTTTGTATTGCCAACTAGTAAAGCGATGGTTCGCACATACGTCAAAGCCATATAGTGAAATGTCGTCATATTTGGTTAGTAGTGTCTGAGAGACCACCTCAATTGCAGAGTGTTAAGATTGACATTGTCTTATTGATGAGGTGCTCAAGTTAACATATGACCTTTGTCCTATAATGTAAGGCAAGAGGAGCATAGTGCGTGAAGCAAACGTGTTAGTATGTGCATGTTTCGCGCGCTCTTGACACTGATGCATACTCCTTACACGCGTCCTCAACAAGCTGACGAACATGTGACTCTTCGAGAAATATGATGATCGGAGCCGAAGGTGTGAAAAGATAAGGAAAAACTTTTCACACTACTTCACCGGTAGGACCTCCTAAGTTGTCAATATTGCTAGTCTCCGGGATAATTTGCGTTAGATAGGAAATACTTTATATTATGTTATTTTAATATGCAGACTAACTTGTTATAACATTTCATCCAAATTTATAAATAAATAGATACATACACTTAATTACACAGACAAAATAACGGAAATTGGTTTTGCAGACATATTCAATTATTCAAGTACAATTTAGGCATCCACAGATCAAACTTTCTCGTTAAATGGAAGATCATAATTATTTTGGCTATTTCGCTAATTTATTTTGTTATTATTGACAAGATAATTAGAATCTACATAGGTCATAAACTTTACGAAATATTATGGACGTTTTAAGCTTATTTTTAATTAAAATCGAATTTTATGGAAGTCGTATGACGTTCTACATGTAGCATCCAAACAATGTATATTACGCTGCTAAAATCAGATGCCCATAAAATGTAATAAAGATTATATTATTATTTTAATCACAACATTACAAATACAATTTAGCTTCTTTATATTTAGTCATTTTTATTGCTTCTTTATTATACGTTTCCTAGCTAAACGTATTTTAGCCAGAACTCATTGTTATATCTCTAGCTTTACTTCCATGATGCCTTAGTCTTTCAGTTGGAGACTAAATAGGCTAATACCTTAATTTTGTGCTTAAATACTAACAATCAAAGCCTGTTGTATCAGGTAGGTCAATCACCTTCTTTTTAGACTGACTTCATGAAAAGGAAACTAAAGAGAAGGCCAGAAGATGAATAAGAATCTTCTGGTCTTTTCCTTACCTTCCTTTTCCTGATGGGTTTTAATTTCATTTTTGGGTGTTTTCTTTTGCCTTCAATAACTATGGTTTAAACAAGTTAATACATTATGTAAATATCAGTCTGATCCGCGATATCCTAGACCAGCCCTACGTCGCAGCCACGAAACCTTAGTACAATGGCGCACATCAGCGCTCGAATTAATAGCGGCTTCGCTAATGAATATTGCGGGGTGACTGATGCTGTTGTGATACGATTATATTCACTGCAGCACAGGTGAGTAGAGAAGTGTTTAATGTATTAGAAACAGAAAAATTGTATCTCCCCTTGCGGTGCTGAAGAGCAGCACGCGCGATACGTGAAGGTCGTGGGTTCATTTCCCGCACCGCAAGGGAAGATAAATTTTTTCTGTTTCTAATATTTAAAGTTCGCTAGTACGGCGTATATTACTATAAAAATAATAAAATCGATGAAGTGTTTAATGGTTTAACAACATATTTTTTGTTATAAACTTTAAGACTTTCGCGTTCCATTTTAAACATTTAAAATAATTTAACGGGTCTAATAAGTATAATAATTTCAATAGAGAAGACGGATTTAAGTCATCATCAGCATGGAATCCAGTGATTGACAAATGTTTACCGCGGTTAGAACGATCAAAAACAATTCAGGATACTGTCAGTGTAGTGTGTCGAAGTGACTTCAATAACATTTTGTAATGCGAGAATGTGAGGGTGGATGAAGATTTGCAAGCTACCCCGAACAGGCGAAGGCGTGCAAGACCAGTCAGCTCGTGAGCACGGTTGGTTCCAACCTAACCAAAACGACGGGCAGTAAGTAGTTCGTATTAACTACTAAATAAAAATGGTGTCGCGTTTTGACTCGTTAAATTATTTTAAACATATTTTTTTTGTTAACGAATGAATACTCCCTAAAAACAAATACAAAATTGTATAAACACACAAACACTTCGTTTTTCAGTTCTAAATAATATGTGAAATGCATAATACTAGCGATCCCACCCGCACAGCGCTTCGCACGGATATAATGTAAGTACTTAGAAATATTGGCTTTTCCATTCTTTATTGCAATTACAAACCTTCCTCTTAAATTACTCTATCCAAAATCTGTTTCGCAGTTTTAAAGATAAGCGTACATAGGGGTATAAGGGTTCCATTCAAGTAAAAATCGCTAAATGAAGAATAGTGTCCAGTTATGTCATTTACAAAAATAAAAGTTGTCACCATGACTTCACTATTGTTAGGTTTTTTTACTTTTTGAGTTGTTTTTGGTGTTTTCATGATGAAGTTGATGACATCGTATGTTTTTTGTTCTTAAAAAAATTGTGTGGTGATTAGACGTTTACAAAATATTTTTTTGCGTTGAATTATTTTTAGTGCATAAGAACCCAAAAATATAACAACCATATTTTATTTATCCTTATTAATAATTCTTATGATCACACATAACAGTCAAGTTACAGCCTGCATTTATTTTATTAGTAAGACCGTTTTTATAGCACAAGTGAAACTCTATTTTGTGTGACAAATAAACAAATATCTACAGAAATGTGCTTATTGATTAAAATAATAGTAAAATGTTCTGTAATAGCGCTTTTGCAGTTGATGCTACGAGTATTGTGTATTGTTTCGCCGGTATTGTTGCAGTATTTGCATGTCGGAGTTGCATTCGAGCGCAGTTGCGAAATATGATGCTCGCTTATGAACCACTTAGGAGCAACGAATTAATTATGTTTAAGAACAGAACACATTCTGCTAAAACGACATAGAAATTAATAAGGTATATAGAAAAAATCCTCATCAGAATAGTATTTTTTTCAATCACGTCTTTCATACCATTTACCAGTCATTCAATGCCTTTGTTCTTTTTGTGTAAATGCACCGGAAACTTTTAGTAAAAGGCTTTTTAAATTATAAGAGTTGAGGAAAAATCAATAGTACATTTTTTGAGAATCCAGTCCGCTGTGATAAAATCTTTTGAATAGAAAATAAATAAATATAAATAAATATTGGACAACTTCACATACATTGCTCTGATTCTGTGGTAAGTATCTAAAGCACTTGTGTTACAAAAATCAGAAACAATGACGGTGTGGTAACACCCAGACCCAAGACAATACAAAATAGTTCGTTTCCCGTATTAGACCGGACCGGACGCCAAAGTCCGGCACGCTCGCCTCTCGGCTACGGAGGTCGTAAAAAATGTATATATATATATATATATATATATATATATATATGCCTTATGTTTGTACCAGAAAGTAATACAGGTCCACTTTACCTATAAAATATAAATTTAAGTACACAATAGAGAACTTATGCGAATTTTTTACTTCAAAAAGTGGCTTCACTTAGTTCTGTTTATCATAAAATCATAATATTAACTATGTATTACGGCCTATAGATATTTCCAATCCAAAGTTGTATGCAAGCTAATCCCCAACATTTGACCATAAACCCAATAAAAGAGATGACAATAGCCTGTCATCGCACAATGGTTCGATCTACGTACGGTTAGGAAAAAAAGCGAATCATTCGGACACCTGCGATGCATGCATTTATCATTCATCGATTGGTTACGTATTCGATTACCGATACTCTACAACATAATGAACCTTAATACTTGGTAATAAAAGTTAGAATGCAGAAGTTTCGTGGCTGTTAATGGTTTCATGGATTGAAAAGGGTTTAAAGAAGCTAGACAGTTAAATGAAGTTAGTTTAGCTACCAAATTGCTGGTGACGGCTTCGAATTAGCCTAGTCATTTGCATTTCATTAATGCGATCATTAATGTTGATTTTAATAGTCAACGTTTATTTTTTTTATCTTGCGCACACGTCACATAATTTTATTATAAAAAAAACAATAAAATCTTCTATTCATAAAAATAGTGTGTCATGTTTCAAACTCCGGGTCCGCTTTTAAAGAATGTTATTGAAAGTTCATTTTTTTTTATTAATGTCATATAGGTATTCTTTTAAACAGATTTTATTCATTAAAATATCGTTACATGTCTTTCAATTAGTGCTAGTATAAAATGGTTAGTATGCGTGTGTGTGTGTTATCTATCCGGTAGAGCTTTAAATACATTTTCGCAACCGTACTATTTTAACATGTCTTTCTATTTAAATGCATTATAATTTCTTTAACTTATTTATCACACTCAAGCTTTCAATCAATCGATAAAGTATTATTTTATTTAAGTAGGTTACATGTGGCACTTTTGGATCGTCTTTGAATATAATGCAAAGTAATATTACTGCCACTCCAGAACAATACAATTTATCTAACGAGAAGATACTAGTAAAAACTGAGCAGATTAGTAGTAATATCTAACTTATAGCTATGTGTAGATCACTTTAGATTAAGTCATATTCATTGTTTTGTTTTGATAAGTGAAGTAATATTCAGTATTTATTTTTGAGAGGTAAACTGGAGCAGACCAGTCTAAACTATTGTTAATGATACATTGGCTGGAAATAAAAGCGATTCATAAGTATTCAAGGTAACCTATTTGAATCAAAAAATATTTGATGTGAATTGATTTCATGTGACTCCTAAATTAGCAATTTAATTTGTCGCGGAACGTAAGAGCAACAAAACTAAAATTCTAAAATATCTTCCCTCATAATATTTTTCCACTATTACTACAACTAGTTTTCGCAATACCCGCATAGCGTTTTATGAGTCATATTATGAAACGTGAAACAAAGCCAGCCTTCACGTGAAAATGAATATTTTATGACCGACGAGACCTGACCTCGGACCACAGTGCGCGGTGGCTAGGTTTTTGTTGACGTATGCAAATATATGACAAATGATTGGAGATAAGAAATGGCTGGATGCAGTTCCTTATTGTTTCCTTTTCGTATGAACGAAACTTACGGGCTATTTTTGAACAACGTACAAAATCCCTAGCTTGCTTTGAATTTATTTTTCCATATTTAAATGTTTTATGCTCCTGACTATAGGTAGGAGTTTACATGACAAAAATAAATATTTTCAAATTGATTTCTTAAAACTTATAACGATAAGCCATATTTTCAACAGTGATTCCGTAAATAATTCATTTTAAAACGTTTTACGTCATGTTAGACCAGCGACCGAATTAGATACATAAAAATATCAACATACAAACTAAAATCCAATTTGTTGGTAAGACAGGTATACATAGACAAGGAATAATAAACATGTAGGCAAGACTATTTTATTATATTATTAATAAATGTGCATTTTGTAAGTAAGAGCAAAATAAATCTTTTATTATAATAACATATCAGACATTTTAATGCATAAGTATTTGAAATTTTTAGTGTGATTTTGTTAAATAAAATATAACCATAGGGTGATAGATTACTGGTACCACATCCCTTGCAAAGTTAAGTTGGAAAATAAATAAAACAAAAAAAAAGTACATTATGAAGTTAAATAAACAAACAATTCATGAAATAGTGTGTGTATCCATAAACCTTCAGGTGTGCACAAAATATATTTTTCGACAGATTATTAAACTAATAAAGTACAAAACTGAGAATAATATTTATTAGCATTTCGTTTTATTTTCCTCAAACTACCTCCTTCACACAGCCACACCCGACCATTATCTATTATCTCGCACCCATTGAGGTAATGGCCCAATAATATATGCTAATTGTATGTAAAAACCGGGAAATGGATAACGTACAATTATGAATCATAAATTACGTCGCTCTAAATGGCTATTAACGGAAAATGACATTGTTTAAACGGGCTATTGTTGTTTTTGTTTTAAGAGAGAAAAATGAACTATGGGTCTAGTAGTATATACCTATTAGAAACAATTTGTACGTTATTTTTTAATGTAGGATAAACATTAAAGCCTTGAACTTAAGACCTTTTCTGTTTACTTAGTTCTTAATTAGTTAAATACTTAGACTGCGATTTTTTAAATAGCTACTGTGTTCTAGTACTAAATAATTTAAACTCTTTAATCGTGGTACCGATATTTAAAGCAACAACCTTCTTTTCGAAACAAAATTAAAGATATAATTTAATTTACATAAATACATGAATATGAAATTAAATTATATCTACTTATTTTACATGTAGACATCAAAAACACTGACATGACGGTACCAAAACACCCAGACCCGAGACAATATGGAAAAGTTCGTTTCCCATATTGACCCGTCCGGGGATCGAACCCGGAACCTCAAAACCCGGAATACAAGATCACGCTGCGACTAATACTGACGGAGCGAAAAATCTGATGAAAAAACGCATATAGTATGCGTGCGAAGCCACGTTAGGCTACTCACACTATATTATAAGCACCCAGAAAATTTGAACAAAACTTACAAATATCAAGTGTATAAGAATGGGGACTTAAAACTCTTTAAGAATCCAATCTTGGCGCCAACCAAATCATAAATTCCACATGCATTGTTCTTAAGACTGATCTTAATTACCATACCTTCATTCATAACATTTTTACTTAACGATTGACTGTTAAAAGTTCACACCTCAGAATTCTTAAAACCATTGAACTTATTAACCGCAAGTGAATCATTGAAGTCAATAAACTTAGACAAAGGCGAAGTATCCTTATCAAGTTCCTACAATGCGATTACATTGCTCTGTCGCCATAAAATTTGTACCTCTCAAGTAATACAAAGAAGTTTTATTAAAATTGTGTTAGCTCACACACTTATCTATGAGCTTTGTTGGTTTAGGTCATAAGATGAAGCGATTTTAAAAAATCATTCTGATGAGATGAGGGTTCATTCGGCTAATTAGTAGGTATATTTTCTTACAAGAGGTGAATCAGTAGGTAGATCAGTTATCTTCGCTCTTCCCATCAATACTTCTGGGGGGAAATTACATGCGGCTTAGTTATTGGGCATTCTATCGGTAATGTTGTAGTGTGTGTGTGATTAACTATAATGTGTTCCCACAGCATCACTACCAAAGCAATGATGTCCATCTGGGGGTTTAAATGGGTATTCCTGCACTTTTAAGGCCAGGGAGACTTCTAAGGACAGGAGAGGGAGGCTAAACACGCAGTCGCTCCCGTGTGAAAAAAATATTTTTACTGAAACTATGTATCTATATCTGTGTCCGTAAATACCTTAAATACTAAAATTATTGATGTTTAGTTGGAACTTGGTCGTTAAATAAATATAAATATTGGACAACACCCTGGTAACATCAAATATTTTCAAAACTTCATCTGGATAATATACAAGAAATAAAAGAAGATGCTTTTATGAGCTGATATGATGTTCGATATAAATGTTATATATATTTTTATTAATACATTATGGTTCTCATACGCAATAATATACGATAATACTTCAGAAATCAATTACGAAATATTTTTACATCGAAATACTGCTGAAAATATAATCAAACATTCTCCAAATTTTAAAATCCGCCATCTCCTGTTACTTATCCCTCAAAAGTTTTATCTTCAGCAAACAGTAGGTACGCCCAGCTCATTTGTGGTGTTTCGTCACTCGCCGATAACGCATTGATTTTTTGTTTCACTTTAATCATAATGTGCTTTTTAAATTACACAATAAACTGTTGTCCGGTCATTCACCTGTTTGTTTGATTTTCTCACGTAAGCTTTTTATTTTTATTGTTAAATGGCTTCTAGACTTCTATAGTAAAGTTCTGCTAATGTCACTGGGGTGGTGGCGCTATGTGGCGGGTCGTTACATTCCCTTCAATATGGTTGAGTGAAGCCATGGCTGGCACATACGTCATGCTTGTGAACAGGTGCCATCTTTGGGGACTGATCTGCTCCAGCTTACCTCTCGAACATAAATACTTAATTTTTTCATCACTCCTCAAAACAAAACTGGGCCAAATTGGTCTGCATATAGAAATAAGTTAGACACTGCTACTGTTTATCTACTGAGTTTCTTATCGGTATCTTTTGGGTAGATATAGGTCCCAATCCGATAGTGAATTCACTTTGTATTTAAAGACGATTCAAAAATGTAATTGTATTCAAAGACGATTCAAAAATGTAATTGTATTCAAAGACGATTCAAAAATGTAAAAAGTAACCTGCTTGAAGAAAAAAATATTTGGTTTTGACTTTTCAAGTGAAAATTGACAAAATTTCACTATAGAACAATGGTAATCGGTTTTATATAGTAACAAGTTAAAGTTACTTTGATGTAAGTATATAAAAGTAAGTACATTTTGTATTCATTACATCACTTACCCTGTAACATGACATTGCTAAAAAATGGTATCAGTAAATGCCACAGATAGAGTGTAAGCTCATTTGAGGGCACAAACGGGTCTAAAGTGCTTCTTTTTTAAATTACAAAGTAATATTCACAAAAATTCAAATACGCGGTGTTGACAATTGTAAGATCTTATTTTGTAGCTTTTTTTTTAGTTTAAGTTGCTAGCGAATTCTTGCGCGTTATTGGGATAAAAATTATTCCAGATATAATACTACTATCTTTTCACCAAATTTCATCTCAATCCATCGGGTAGCTTTTAAGTGGAAGAGGTTTAAGCATAGATACAGCCATTCTTCCATTCATACATTCTTACAATCTCTCTAGTTTATAAAACTAAGAGGGATTATTTTATTGAATGGTTCTACAGATAAAGACCTACTCCCATTTCATTGGAAACACCGCAACAAAGTAAACATTACTAGTCTTACTAACACATTATTTCTCGATACTGATAATAACTTAGTAATGGTCAGTAAAAATACTTCATTACTCTATTTAACATCCATAGTATATGTTACTTTGTATTTAACGATCGACACGGTTCAGTGAAGATTTCTTTGGTTTTTGATTTACGATGTAGAATTGAAATCTGGGTTAAGAGGCTTGAGGGAATAGACTCATTTGATTGCCAATATAAAACTGTTATTACTAGGTTAGACGGATTTAATGGTCCACTTGTTTAATCCATCTTGGAGTCCTGGGTTCGTTTTTTCTTGTATTTTAGACCATACATTATTTAATATTTTTCTATAGCAGGGGTGGCCAACCGGTCGATCGTGACTGTTAGTCTAGTCGAGCGTAGCCACGCAAAAAATATAAATTAGACTAGACTGGGGGCCTACTCCCATAAACGAAATATATTATTTATGCAAATCAAAATCCACGTCTTCATTCCTAAACTTTTGAATAATCTTCAAAAACGAAACCTTTCGTTTGTTCGTTTCATTTTTGAGAGTACACCCCCCCCCCCCCCTGTGCAACGTAACGCTGTATATCAACCAATGTAGCATCATCTTGTATCATTGTTCAATCGCTGTTCGTCACGGTATAAGAAACTACTAAGACTGGTAAATAAGAAATTAAAGATTCCAAGAAGTATGTACTTGGAAGATAGCATAGGGAGTTAGTGAACATAAGATCCTAGGTCTAATTAAGTTGGCCACCCCTGATCTATAGTATGTTTTACAATCACTATGTAAACATTCGCGACCAATAGGAAATCAAGAAATACACGCAATACGATTGTGAAACCACAAACCACAACAAAATATTGACAATTTAAATGGACATTGTAAATGTTAATATTATTTTTACCTCTTCAGTAGTAGAGAGGCGTGCGGGCCAGATTTTGGCAATGCGCCATCTCTAAGAACGTAGGTTCGATTCGCGGTTAAGTCTATATGGAAAACGATCTTTTCAATATTATGTCGAGTCTGGGTGTGGTGGGACGACCTAGGTCTAGGTCATTGATTAGGGGAAAAAATAAAATCGTCGAATCCGGATGCTCAGAGATAGCAAACCGCTCAGCTACGGATGTCGTCAAAATAGCCTAAGTTGTTGTTGTTGGTTGTTAGTAAGTTAGGTATCTACTATGTTAGGTGCTCCACATTTTTTTATGTATAAGCAGTACGTAATAAATATTTTTCTTTCTTTCTTTTAGCTATATTTTGTTCACACACCTATTTTTTCATTTTAAATATCACTAAATGCTAGAAAAATATATTTCTAAACGTTATATTTGCAGTCATATTTTATGAATGTTGCGTTGACACAAAACCGTAAAAATAATACAAAGATCACACAGTTATTTTCTAATGCTTTTTACAATCTATTTTATATCTACATTAAAAACCGTCAGAAAAACAACCTAATACATCATACAAAGTGTTATTCAAAACTCAAAAATAACGGCTATAGACGTGACAATTCACGTATTGTACCGTTTAGTTTAACTACGGTTTAAATTTAACTGTCGGATTGACAAAAGTGCTGCTGTTTTATTGATAGTAAATCAATGCTGTTATAAATAACGCTAGTCTTTGCGTTTTATGGTCGAAAAAATGGTTGAAGAATTACATTGTAGCGTTAGTTAGAGCGATTTTGACTATTATGAATCAAATACGGTCAAACTCAAACTCAAACTCAAATATTTCTTTATTCAAGTAGGTTACATATAACACTTTTGAATCGTCATTGAATACAATGCAAAGTGGTTCTACTTCCGGTTCGGAACCTATATCTACCGAGAAGACACCGGTAAGAAACTCAGCAGATAAGTTACAGTAGCAGTATCTAACTTATAGCTATGTGTAGAACACTTTGGACCAAGTCATATAGTTTTATTTTGATGAGTGAAAAAAGCATTAAGTATTATTTTATTGTAAGAGGTAAGCTGGAGCAGACCAGTCCCCAAAGGTGGCACCTGTTCACAAGCATGACGTATGTGCCAGCCATCGCTTCACTCAAAACACATGAGACTCCACACTTTGTACATTGTATCGCTCTTATGTGGCCGGCATAAGTACCACAATTAAACTGCAACTATTAACAGTTAAGCAAAATAATATAAAATCAATAAAAAACTATTTTCTTGTAATTACTTATATGTATATGTCGCAGGCATTTCGAGTGAATCCGCCGTTTTAAAATGGCGTCGTCTAAAAACGCTCGTCTAATATGCCGAATGCTAAATCAAGTAAAATTACAACAGTTGTTGTAGTTTTGGGATGACCATAAATAAAACACTGGTAGGATAAATTAGATTCATTTTTAAAATGACGACTATGTAAGCGGCGGATTTATCAAAATACCTGCGACATATATATGACTATCGCCCCGTCTGGCATCAACATTGCCGATTAGTGAAATGTTTACGAACATAACAAAAATACTGTACCAAATTAGACAATTACTTCCACTTTGGTCCAGTATGACTGAGTTACGCGTGTAGATATAAAAAAACTAGATAAATAAATTAAATTCATTCAGTAAGTAATTAATGCTATGAAATTTATCAGCTACATACAGAAATATTAGACACCATGTCATGGTGTCACTCTTCATACAGAACTTTCTAACAATTAGCCTGAAACAGTTTGCTGACAAAACAAGTAGATAAGTTAGGCAAATGTATTTAGTGCGTAACTAATACTAAAAAACTAATCAGTATCACATAGGTAACGTAGTTTCATTGTATGTATATCGGACACCATCCTAGTTCCTCATACATAACTGTCAAACCAGACTCCGTGTTACAATACGAACAATTCGGTGCCAAAACAAGTAGATAAATTAAGTTAATTGATTCAGCGAGTAACTAATGCTATGAAACTTATCAGTATCACATATGAAACGTACTTCCAATGTGTACCAGGCATCATCCTAGCTCCTCATACAAAACTTTCAAACCAGGCTCCGTGTTACCATACAAAGGGTTTGCTGGCAAAACAAGTAGATAAATAAGGTAAAATTATTTAGTGAGTAACTAATATTAAGAAACTAATCAGTATCACATAGTAAACGTACTTCCAAAGTATTTCAAACACCATCAACTCTTCACACAAAACTTTCGAACCAGCCTCCGCGTTACCATACAAACAGTTCGCTGCCATGCGAGCTGTTTATTTTTTAATTCTATTCCTTTGTCGTGAGAGTGTCTGACGATCGGGTCGTGAGTCATCTGCGCAAGCGCAGCCGTACAGGGTGATGAAATTTGAACGCTGCGGATGTCAGTCCATGGATACTTCGAAAGGTGGAGATATTTTTTGGGATTTGAAAGGCATGAGTCATTTTTACTTTTTACCTTCTTATAGTGCTCATGAATATCATCACTATTTTGAGCTTAAGTAGAGTTGATTGGTAGAGACTGGCACCAAGCGCACGTTTGTACTTTTTCAATGCCACTAATTTTATAAAAGTGAATGATTCTATATAGGTTGTATGTATGAAGGGAATGAATACCCTTTCATCCAAAAATTCAAGAATGGAATAATTTAACTTTGGTACAAATCAGGTGATAGTCAATTTATAAATAATAAATAAATATTGTTCAATATACAGACGTTGTTCTAATTCTGCGGTAAGTAGCTAAAACACTCGTGTTTCAGAAATCAAAAACTATAAAGATACCTCAACACCCTTACTCTTTATAATATAGAAAAATAGTTTTTCGTATTGAACCGACCATGAATCGAGACTGGCACTTCTGACAGTGCGTGACGCTAAAGTCTGGCCTGGCTAGGAAGGTCGTCAACGTATCATATATGAGCACGTGCATAACTTCAAAAATAATTGGACTTAATTGAGTAATCTTTTTTCTATTTTGTCAGATTTAGGTTGATAAAAAAAAGCTATATTAATTATACCTACTAGTAAGTTATAAACATACATAAACTCATTAATACACATAAAATAATAAAAATACACATGTATATTTATATGGACCTCCAGAGCAGAAACGCGAGCGGGCCGGACTTTAGCGCCGCGCCATCTCTGAGGTCCCGAGTTCGATCCTAGTCGGGTCAATATGTTAAATGATTTTTTCTATATTAACTCTGGTCTGGGTGTTGTGATTTCTGTAACACATGTGCTTAAGCTACTTACTGCAGAATCAGGGCAATGTATGTGGTGTTGTCGAATATTTATTTATAGATGTAAAATCGCATAAAGTAGTTTCGCCTGAAACAAATATGTAAGATTTGTGTATGAAATTTACTAACAACATTCTGAGCAAGACTTAGTATTTGGATAGAGGACACTAGTTGATGATTAGTTAATAAGAAAGAAGAATTTAACGATGTCAAATAACTACGACAATACTAAATAGGTATGTTATCTTCTTACCCATATTATTGTCCCCGTTTTCCAACAACGAAGCAACTTCATACAATGTTAACATCACATCCAAGTCTAGCTTCCATTTCTTACTTTTCATTAAACCTCCTGATCTGTTTACGAGGTACAGCAAACACAATAGTCGACAGACAGACTATCGACCAGTCTAGACTACGGCTAATGAAGACCGAGCTTCAATCAGTAAAGAAAACACGAATAAACTGACACATGTTTCAGTTATCTGCTTAGAATTAAAATTTTACTTGTATATTTATTAGCGGACGCCTATGACTTCGTACGTGTAGACTTAGTCTTTTCTAGCAATGAATATAAATGGTCGGCTTAACTCTTATCTCCCCTACTATTCGGAACAAAAAGTAGTGCATATTTTAGTCCAAGTTTCGAGCAAAATTATTTATATTTGTGCCAAATTTCATATATCTAACTTAATAATTTTTTTTTCCCATATAAACTCTCAAGGCCGGTATGACCCACCCCCCCTCCCCCTCCCTTCTTAGATTTAAAACAAAAAGTAGCCTATGTCCGTTCTGGGGGATTCTACACCAAATTTTGTCAATATGGGTTCAGTGGTTTGGGCGTGAAAGTCGGACAGACAGACAGACAGAGTAACTTTCGCATTTATAATATTAGTATGGATTAGCATGGATTTTTTCGACATTGGTGTCAATAAAATAAATGACTATCCAGCTGCTAGCCTTGAGGGCCTAGCTTAGTGTAAAAAAGCCATCCACTGCTTTTTTACATTTTCACTACAGCTAGTTCCTATAAATACCGAAATTAAAATATTAGTATGGATTTTTGTGACATTGGTGTCAATAGAAAAGATGACTACCCAGCTTCTAGTCTAGCTTACCACCACAGCTAGTAATATATAAATACCGATACAAGTCTAAAAATGAGTCACTTTAATGATGAAACAAAGCTCGCATAACACCACACCCTTTATACAATCTGATGCAACAGATAAGGTGCGTACACACAGCTTTTTTACGCGCTCCCTGCACACTGTTCTACTTCTGCAGTGACTCATCGATGGACGAGAGGATGTGTGGAGTTGCCTTTTGAATAACAAACGTGTGACCGTGAGTTTATTTTTGGTCATCTATGCGTAATGTGTAGGTATTAAGAAATTTCATAGTTAAATTAATACTCATTGGAAGTGGTCAATTTGTCACAAGCTATGTTAATTAGTTCATGCAAAATTGTATTCTAAACTACTAAGTTTTAAATTCTTCTGGTTGTGTATATTTGTATGTAATAAACAGGAGATACAATTAAAAATAGGTTGCTAAGTGGGAAAAGTTTATGGACTAACTAGAATTCTGAAATTAAAAAAGCTGCTATTCATTAATGTAGCCAAAGTCAGACAGTTGTGATTTACTTTTTCATTTTTTAATTAAGTTACGATTAGAACCAATATTAATAGATATAGTTAATAAGTCTACCAATTCCTCACTTATTTTTGTGTGGTTGAAATAAAATACAAAAACAGTTAGTTGAATCAATTGTTTTTTAAAACATTTTATAGTGCTTCACGCCGCAAAGAAAGGTGAAAAAATCTGTTTCTTTAAAATTAAGTGTAATAATATGAATATGTCTATCTTAAGTTACCATGTATGATTTATCTACGCACTTTGGACTTTATAAACAGCTTTATGGCATTAATATTATCTATATAAACATCGTATTACAAAATAAAAGTGCAACGAAAGTGCATCCATGCAACTTTTGTTCTTCCGCTCAGTTGACCAAACCTGAGACGATGTCTTCAAACATTTTTTTATCTATTTGACGCCGAAAATATTTAGCTCCTAAACGATTCAAATTATAATTAGGCCCTTTTGAATTGTGATCATCGGCCACGATACTTTTACTATTAAAAATAATGTCTGCCGGGCAATCTCAACCTTATTTGTTAAATAATTAAGGCGTATGTTCTAATTACTAATAGTATTATAATTTGGGCTCCAGGATTGCTCCTTGGTTGACCCAACAACGTTAATACGAACCAAATGACCAATATTAATCTTGAAATGTCTCCTTTTGTATTGGATGATTGCCATAAGAAGTTACGTATTTCATTAATGTTTATTAACTTTTGCTATTGAAAAGGGTTCAAAACGTCTCGAGATGACTTTCGAAAAGCATTTGACAAAGATGTATTAGCTTTAATTAAAGTTTTTATTGTGGCTATTGGAATTTATTGTCATGGTCAGTTGTATGCGGTAGGTCAACAATGTCATTTAAAGTTAAATAGACTATCAATGCGTTGTTATGATGTAATGTTATGTTTACTTGTACCTACCATTTACGAAGATGTATACTCCTCTTTATAGTGATAATTTTGTTTTTGGAATAATACTAAACTATTTAAACAATTAACTTTCTACGAAAATTTACCACTAAATTTTAATAGTTAAGCTTGCAAAATTTATTTTTCTCTTCTTTTAAGTTTGATAAATTGTATTTTAATATAATAATGTTGTTGTGATTGTGAGATTGTATTAAAAATTTACTTAATTATCTCTGGTTATTGTTTTTGTATTTTTATATTCTACTTGAACTAAAATACTGTTTTTTTTATTTTCATCACAGATATTAGCCATTCTTAGACAAAGTTTGTATTTTTTGTGATGTTTTCTGTCGCCATAAGATTTCAGCATTATTCCTTAGTAATGTGAGGTATTGTTTATATCCTCAAAATTACAATAGAAACAACTTTGACTATTCGATTTTAGCCTGGTTTGAATTCAATAGGGATTTCGGCATTTATGAATAAAGAGCGACCAAATAGAATACATTCACCGAATTCATTAACCACAGCCATCCAAACTTCTCGTCTCCCAATCGAAACTCCGGCTCCCCTCCGATAGCCAACGATACGTAACAAGTCCACCCCCATTAGTCCTAGGTCCAACTCCAAATTAGATCGGCTAACTTCAGTTCAACTGTTTCGCTGATTAGTTCTGGTTAGTTTAACTGTTATCGGTATTCTGCATCTATTGCTTTGCAGTAAGTGATTAAAGTAATGAGCTGGTTTGGGCAGGGCTGTATTCGACTATTGTTTTGTAATCACAGCAAATACATGTCATTTGTTACCAACAATAACTTTACCACTACCAAAAGCTTCATCGGGTTCGTTCGCGTTATTTTGGGATAAAAAGGATCATTTTATTTTAGTGTCTAATCTTTCTAGTTACTAAATTTACGATCAGTAGTTTTTGCTTGAAAGAGTAACAAACATTTTACACATCGTTGTTTCTGATTTCTATAACACAAGTGCTTCAGCTACTTATCAAAGTATAAAAGTACCTAGTTTATGTGATGTTATCTAATATTTATTTATTTTATTTATTAATTATTAAAGTTGAATATGAGAAGTTCAGATGGGTACAATTAAAAAAATGCCTTTTATTATGTATAAGCTGCCGCCTCTATTTTTTATAAGTACAAAATTTACTTAATTAAACAATTATTATTCGTTGATATTTTTAATGAATGTTTGTTTTTATTCAAAAATGTTTATGATACATAAATGTCTTGTTTAATCTCTTTTGAATTTTATTGAAACTTAATTCTTCAATTAACTTTTCTTGAATGTGACTTTTTTATTATTTTAAATGGTTAGAAATCATTATAATGTGTAACCAAACACTACAAAATACCCTACATTTTTGAGTCTTGATAAGAATATTCAATGCATTTATTATAATTTCTTGTTAGTAGTAGTTTAAATTGGGTTGTTTTTAATGGAGCAGAAGTTAAAAAACACTAACCTAACCTAAATAATAGGTTGCTTCAAATTTAAAAAGTAAGCCGCGACTTGTGTCACAGTCACTATTTATGTCAAATTAATAAGTGAAAAAAATTACATATTTTGTCTTGATTAAATTATGCCCTAATTTTTTTTAATGTATAAAATACGGTTTTTGGTAAGTTTAAACAGATTTAAATAAAATATTGCTACATAAACCATATTTTCACCGTGAAATCATATAACATCTTGCACAAAAGAGCAATTTATTATATTAATTGCATACTTCAGCCAATTAGCTATTTGTAAATTCGTCATAAAACGTTGTGAACTTTGTCGCAAACCCTTTTTGCACAAAACGTTGTGGTCAACAGTTTCAAAGGGAAGTAATTAATTTTCGTGTCATTATGAAACATTTTCATAATGCACTAATTTTGTGGCCTTTGTTGCGTACGGGTTTAATCAAAAGTTTCGGGAAATAAAATTGGGACGCTGAATTGATGCTGTAATTAATTTATTACTTTGATACTTCCAATTTGCGTGTTCACATGAAAGTAAATTATTTAAAAATGTATTCGTATAATTTTAAAATTCTAGAAATTTTGGGAACATGTGTTGTGGTAATAGCAAATTAAATTTGAATATTGAGATACTAATTCCAGCTTATGAACTTTGGTTATTTTTTTTTATAGACAAATCGATAAGACAACATACATAAATTAATAAATTAATTAATAAATTGTACTATAATTTTTCTGTAAAACCTATTTCTGTAAAGATTTTTGTGCAATAAAGTATATCTATCTATCTATCTATCTATCTACATTTCATAGATAAAGTCATTTAATTTTTTTTTTGACAAAATGAAAGATGAAAACTAGGGTTTATTTATGTTCAAGAAGAAAAGAAAGCGGTCTATTGTCTGCAATTAGTTTATTTCATTTTTATAATGAACTATTTTGCGCAACTATTCAGTAACGGGGAATAAAAGATTCCTATAAGATACACTTTAGAATGAGGTCATATTCGTAACAAGTATTGTATAATGCTAATGCACGTGACTGTACAGCTCGTCAAGATTAACACTTGCAGCTCGATATTAAATCTTAGGCCCACGATATAAGGACTATAAAAAGTACAAAGTGTACTCTGACGTTCATTGAACTGTACAGTCGTCGTCAGATATATCGGAGCAGACGAAGTGACCAAATACTTCTGAACATTTAAAATGTCAATAAGTTCCATACACCACAAGTTACCATTCATATCTGAATATTCATTACTTCAATAATATCTGAGCAGATAACGACGTAGTCCACGCGAACAAAGTCGCGGACACAGCTAGTTTTACTAAAAAGTGAACCCAAGTGATAGTGTAGTCATTATGACAACACGATCACTGGTCCATTGGTCAACAGTGTAGCTTACAACTCAAACATATCACGCACAAAGTGGTCTGTTCAATGGTTTCTCGTAAAACCCATCAAACAAGATTTAAAGCATATGTTTGAGAGTACTTTTTATTTACTTTTTATTGCGTTTGAACTCAATTAGTGTGCTTCTGTGAGTTGATGATGTATCAAATTGACAGGTCGTAATGTTTATTACGTACATTTATTATATTCCGTTTATTAGTCCTGGGTATATGTCAGTTTTGTTAACAAAAAGTTGTATTTCTGTGCAAGTTTTTGCTTGTTTAGTATATGGGCAAAAAGGAAGATAAGAAATTGTGTTTACAAAGTTTGAAATCGGTAGTGCATAGTTGCCCAATTCGAATGTAGAGAATAACCCTACTGTGCTCTTTTAACATTGTATTAAAAGAGAAGTAGGGCATAGCGATTTATCGCACGAACTGGAGGAGCCCGACTGGTGAAATACCTTACAGAAGACCGCAGCCAAATAACAATAACTTCGGTGTTGTTGTGTTCCTGTACGTGAGTCAAGTTTCCAGAGCTCCTCAGAAGGTGCTACATTAGTAGCAGGGGTCAAGCCTCCAAGGTAAGGGTGGCAAGTCCAGTAACAGATTTATTATGTTGTACTTGTTGCCTTCAAGCTAGGACCTCATTACCACTTAACATCAAATTGGATGAGGTCAATCTTGATGTGTAATATAAAAAAATAACATATCTTTTGAGTTTGTTGGGGCGCTTCTACACTTCAACGCTTCTTTTTTGACAGTATCAACGCCCTAGAGGGAGTAGAAAAAAATGTACAAAATAGTTTATTGTTGTTCGTAGCCGAGAGGCGAGCGAGCCTGACTTTAGCGAGCGCCATCTCTGAGGTTCCGGGTTCGGTCCCCGGTCGAGTTAATATGGGAAACGAACTTTTCCATATTGTCTCGGGTCTGGGTGTTGTGGTACCGTCGTTGTTTCTGATTTCTGTGACACAATTGCTTAAACTACTTACCACAGAATCAGAGCAATGTATATGATGTTGTCCAATATTTATTTATTCATATTTATGTGGGATAACGAACGTTGTGCATGTGCGATGCCTGTACGTATGAATATCCGAATGGTGAGAATGTCAGTTAGATTTGAACGACGGACTAACGACGATGTGCAAGACGTGTGTGTGATAAATTAATTTTATTTGGCTAATATATTTGGATTATACCTAATTTGCTTCTTTCATTTCCCATTCCACTACAAATTTGGGCGCTCGTCCGGGATGGGAATGAAAAAGCATTCAAAATTCAAAATTTTCAAATTTTTACGGGGAACGACGGCCGCCATTACGCGGAGAAGATTTTTTTGGAAGACGTAACATTTTTATCGGAACGACGTAAAGACGATTTTGAAGAAAATAAAGACGATTGTGAGAAAGACAAAGACGAAAGGGTATGAAAATGATGAATATATTCCAGCTACCCGAGTTTAGCGGGCGGGATAAATCCTATCCTGTATCCGAATGGTTAGAAGACGTTGAGGAACAAGCCGAATATTTTAGATGGTGCTCACGTCAAAAACTGTTAAGAGCAAGGCGCTCTCTAACAGGTTAAGCGGCGTTATGGTTACGTGGAGAAGAAAGACATGAGAGTTGGGATGAGTTTAAGACTGCTGTTTATGACGAATTTACCGAGGAGGAGGATTATAAAGATAAGATTCAGGAGATGGCAGAAATGTATTTGGACGCCATGACTTTTAGACACTGTACGCAAAGCAAGTGTAATGTCCCAGGGCGCGCCGCAGCTACAAATAAAACATATAATGTGAAAGAGACAGTGCATTACGATGAGCAGATCAAAAACGACGATTACGAAATAGATGGCGCCACCGTAGTGGAAGATAATATAAGGTTGACGACGGAATTCGATGACAAACTCGATAGTGAAGACATGACACAGTGCCATAGTGACGATGACACATTGTCAATAAACTTGACTTTTACAAACAAAGACGAAAACAAAACATTAAAATTTTGCACGACGGATTCGGAAAATAATAGGGAAGAAGAACATCACGAAAATGCGGACGACGATTCGAGAGAAAATGTAAAAGAAAAGGATTATATGAAATCTATTGTGACGGAAAGTATGACATTATTTTCGAGCACAGTGGAGGAGGCACCTGAAAAAAATAATGTTCCATTTACCAACACATTGCGATACCCTCTAGAAGTAGAAGAAGTAATGAAACAATTAGTTGAAGATGATGTGGGTCGAGGTGCAGAATGTTATGACGATGTAATGATGAAAGAAAGAGTAAGGAGACAAAATATACACATATTATATGCACATATATTTCTGTACCATGGTTACAAACTGCATCTTTGTAATGGTTTCTTTTCTGAGAGTTCAGAAAATAAGTATTATTTAGATTTCAAGGAAGAATTGGAAAGAAATTTTAAAAAGAGGAAAAAGGAGGAGTTTTAGATGTTTTTTGTTGGTTTTATTTGTTTAAGAAAGATGAAAATGAGTTTTTTTTGTTTTGTATTTGAAGAAGGTATTTAGTTTGGTTTATGTTTAGTTTCGATGTTAATTTGTGTACCTAATGTTGTACGATGTATTTATGTTTTTATTTATGTGATGACGTGTACGAGTTTACGAATGAAGGATGTGTTTGATGATGCATGTCTGAGGACAGACATGACTGCAGGATGGCCGAGTGTGGGATAACGGATGTATCCGAACGTTGTGCATGTGCGATGCCTGTACGTATGAATATCCGAATGGTGAGAATGTCGGTAAGATTTGAACGACGGACGAACGACGATGTGCAAGACGTGTGTGTGATAAATTAATTTTATTTGGCTAATATATTTGGGTTAAACCTAATTTGCTTCTTTCATTTCCCATTCCACTACATTTATTTATTTATTGTTAATCTTCTTGCAGAAGTAAATAATTTTATTTATTGCGGCTAAATATCGTTCACCACACAGTACGGAAAGGCATTTTTTCTACGCACAATTTCGTTTGCAAATTACTCACACTCACCTACGCATGGCATTGCATCATCTTCTTAACTTGCCTGGACAACCTATGACTCAAATGATAGACTGTTAGTTCAACAAACCTTCATAGCAGTCATCAGTTAACTAGAAAAAGGCTATTTTATAACAGACCATATATTTACATGATAAAAGTTTAATGATTTTATAGCTTTTTATATGTACTGTCAGCTTATTAGTTTGTAAACAATGATATTTAAAATTTCATTGTTTGTAAATAATTATATACATTGTCACGTTTATTTAATTGGGTATCTGGACTATATATTTCATTTGATATGTATGTATGATATGCTATTCACTAGACAAAAGCTTCGTAGGTTATAAATTTCTGAGCCATCAGAAAGATAACCAAAAAATATAAGACATAATATTGTTTCTTTTATCATGTAAACAGAAACATGCTAGTAACATTGCATCAAAATGTATCATGACGCCACTTCATTGTATGGTTTTACTAAATAGTGACGTTAAGCAAATAGTTCGTCTACTTAACTTTGATGCGCAAGGAATGAATATTTAGTTTTTAAAGTAAAAAATACGTTTCCGTCAATTGACCGAAAAAAGAATTTTTAACCAGTTAAAAGATTTTTTGTTTTGAGATGGTTTAGAGTTATGATTTTAGTTTTATTTCTAACTACTTGCAGTTATTGAACAATATCACACACATAGCATCTGCTGTAAGTAGCTAAACCATAATTAGAAATCATAAACAACAACAGCACCACAACACCCAGGCCCGAGAAAATATAGAAAAGATAGTTTTACATAGTGACTTGAACAAAACCAGGAACTCGGAGTGAAACCAAATTCCACCCCGCTCGTTTTGATAACTATTTTATTTATTTAAAAACTTTATTGCACAAATAAGTACAACCGGTGGATTTAATGCTAGGGGCATTCTCTACCAGTCAACCCTTGGGTCATGCAGATAGTTTGTATATGGGTGCGGTAATAGCGGAGAAAAAAAGAAATCATTATAAACAATAATAAATTAAGCATTAAAAATAACATTACGGTATTTTTTAAATATACAATGATAATACACATACTATTTAAAACTAAATATAATATATATATAAAATATGAAGGTAGGTACTTCGATTTACATAATATTGATAATCCCTACTAATATTATAGATGCGAAAGTAACTATGTCTGTCTGTCTGTCTGTCTGTGTGTCTGTTACGCTTTCTTGCTTAAACCTCTCAACCGATTTTGATGAAATTTGGCATAGGTATACGTTGAATCTCAAGAACGGACATAGGAAAAATGTTTATTTTTGAAGAAACTTGGTTTATTTTTTTTTTTATTTTGTTTAATTGATTCACTAACAACTTATGCACTAGTACATTCCAGCAAAAAACATGAGTAACTAAATAATTTAAGTACACAGTCAATTACAAGTGAACACCGCATGCATTACATTAACAAGACAGAGACAACAATAGTTACAAATAGGTACATATAAATATTATACATACATATATAATAAGTTTAAACTTAAAATAATTAATTTAATATTTCAAAAACTTTCTTCTGTTTAAAATATAGACAACTTTTTGTTTCGAATATTAGGGGAGAACGGGGTAAAACCGACTATGAAAGGATGTAGTCCACGCGAACGAAGTCGCGGGCACAGCTAATTTATATATAAAAACAAATACAATAATTATTTAAATTTCAAACATTCTAATAGCTTCTCGTTCAATATACTATTATACAAATACATGATTCATACTGATGTGTAATTGACTGACAAGTGGCAAAATGATTTGTGCCTAATTGGACGGAGTGACTCATAAACCCATCACTCTACTTGATTTGCATAAATAACAACTGAGCTAATTGTGGTGTTTGTTTGGTTTTCATAATTATGTAACAGTCTGAATGAACTAATTACTGACGATTATATATTTTTTTCTTCTTGATCTTAACTTGGAAATTATGATTAATATTAACTAATAAATAGTAACTAGCTGACCCGGCGAACTTCATAACGCCTTATAGAATTTAATTAAGTAACCACGTTTCCGAACAAACGATGCTCTTTCAATATAGTCTATGGCTGTGAATGACGTTGACATTCGTTACGCGCGTTTTTTAATGCAAAATTAAATGTATGTTTTTCAATCTTTCTGAGAGATTTTCTTAATATATTTTCCGTAAGAACCTTGTACAGGGTATTACAAAACTAAAAAACAAATCAGCGAAATCGGTCAAGCCGTTTTTGTGTTATGGCGTGACATCGGGAAACGGGTTTTATTTTTATATATATAGACTAGCTGTGCCCGTGACTTCTTCCGTGTGGACTACATACTTTCATGGTCAGTTTTACCCCCATCTCCCTTATTTTCAAAACAAATAATGCCTTTGTGCGTTCTAGAGATACAGCGTATACCTATACAAAATATCATTAAAATCGGATTAGTGTTTTAGGTGTAAAAGCCGGACAGACAAAAAGACAGACTAAGACTTTTTTGCATTTATTATATTTGTATGAATTAAATCGAATGTTTATAGCACTTTGTGCTACACCGGTGAATAAGTATTTAAAAGAAAAAGAAACATTTCATCTTGCCGTGCGGTTTGGAATGAAAAATCTACATACATATTTATTATTATTATTTTACATACTTACTATTATTATTTTACGAATTAGATGGTTCTCCAATTTTAGATTAGCAATTCAGGTCTTGAAACTACTCATTGTACATAATTAATTAAATCAGAACTGCACAGAATGTGGCCTAATTAATTTTATAATAAAGAGAGTTTTTGTAGAAATAAATCAATGAACACGATGTACTTAAATGTTTTTGGCAGTTGAATCAAAATTCCACATTTTTTATCGGCAACGATCTTGTTGGTAGAAACTTAGCTAAGGACTTTCTTGACTTATTCACCTTTCAAACAAAATCGATGCATCTGTTTGAAAGCCACGATGCTATAGACAGACACACATAGGCAGACAGACAAACAGACACGTAAAACATATCACACGCCGTTGTTTTGGCATTGGATGTTAAAAGTGACAATAAAGTTGAACTTCATGGCTGCATAGATCTTTTTTTTTTTATTTAAAAACTTTATCGCACAAAAAAGTAAAAATGCTAGGGACATTCTCTATCAGTCAACTCTAATTTTTGCAATGGTACACACAAGAAATCAGATAATATTTCCACTCAGCCATTAGTAAACTAGTTATTATCCAAAGATAAGTCGATAACTAAAACTGCAATTAGCATTGCATAACAGACAAAGCAACATGGTAATACCTGCGATTACCTCGATGTATTCAAATTGGATGCACAATGCACCATAACTGTTGTTTATCTGCAACCTGATATGAGACGCGAGGTCTTTTTGATAAAGCCACGAATGATGTTGCTTGATTAATAAGTTGGAAAGGTAAATTAATGATGTAGTTAGCATGGATGGCGCCATGAATAAAGAGACAATTACTAATTAACTATAACTAGGTATGTACAGTCGCTGTCAGATATATCGGAGCAGACAAAGTGACCAAATACTTCTGATCTGAACAGTTAAAATGTCAAAAAGTTCCATACACCACAAGTTACCATTAATATCTAAACATTCATTACTTAAATAAGATCCTCAAAAGTCAAATCGAAAAAGTTCGTTTTCCACATTAACCCGACCGAGAATCGAACCTAAGACCTTTGAAAGAAGAAGAAGAAAAAAGGAAAAAAATATTTATTGGTAGTACTTACAATACCCGTACAATATTTAACATATAATCATAAGATTCAGCAAAGCAGACATAACAGAAAATCTCTCTTGCTTCCAAAATGATATTCTGTCGTACGAAGTTAAACAAGTACCTACATTTACATTTAACAAAGAAAAAGAGGCTTGTAAATATTTAGAAACAGGTGGTTTTTGATAAGATGTGCCAAGGTTCAGCAGGAGATGCTCTAGTATAATTGAACCCAATACCAAACAGTGCTGATTTATCAGGAAAACCTTATGATGAGTACGTTAGTATTCTAAAAAAATATTAACCAAATTTGTAAAAAAAAAAGAGAGAAAGTAAAAAATTATCTATCCTACATAATAATAAATTTTCAATTCATATGGGTAGTTTCTGAGATTAGCCCCAACACACAAACTCTTTAACTTTAAAAATAAGTATAGATTCACTTTTCATTTCAATAGACAAGGTACAACAATAAATTTACATACAAACTTTTTGTATAATCCCTCTTATTACATCCTGCAGTAAGTTTAAAACTACCGGAGGCTCTCACGCCACAGCACATTGCGGTTCCATGTCGCCAGGCGCTTCCATTTATCTCTTGCAACTTTTCATAATAACTACGACTTATTGCTTTTAAACTAGTGGTTTATTAACCAAGCCTGCTTTTCGTTATTCGAAACAATGTAGATTTAAGTGGTAGATGTCGTGTTATAAGCCCCTTCCATAGATTGTTCCTGATCGTATCAAAGAATGGAAATGTTTGAAAAGTATGTAACAAGCTGTGTTAAATAACTTTGTACTTTATGTATCTTACACCACTTTTAATTTACTTGTGACAGTTCCACCATGTAAACTATGTTTTATGCAAATAAAAAAATCTTATTTAATTTTTTTTTGATGACAAGAGCAATATTTTACTCTATAGATTGAAAAGCTGCAATCAATTTCAATCCTTATTATATTAAAAACTAGCTATGCCCGCGACTTCGTTCGCGTGCACAAAGGAATTTTCCAGTTTTTACCTGTAACTCCCGTTCCCGTGGGAATTTTGCAATATTCTGTTGCAATTAAGATTTAAGTTTACTAAGGTAAATTTCAAGCGTCTAACTTAAGCGGTTTAAATTTTTCATACAAAAGGATTTTCCCGCTAGTTCCCGTGGGAATTGGGGAAATTCCTTTCTTAGTGCACCTCTACGGTAACTAAGCTACGTCCCTTCCAAATTTCAAGTGCCTACGTTTAGCCGTCTAGGCTGTGCGTTGATATGTCAGACAGTCAGTCAGTACCTCCTTTTATATACTTAGATTCCATATTGACATTAAAACACGGCCAAAGCAAATAAAAGAGAAAAAAACTAGAAATGTTTCTATTTTTATAAGCTATTTACACATTGTCTTTACTATTGATATAGTACCTAAAGACAACGTATCTTTCAAATCATTCAACAACAGAAGTAGATAAATTAAAGTCTAGAGACTTTTCTATTTTCTTTATTTGCAGCTACTGGCGAACCGTAACGAAAAGAAAGCTAAATGTAACAAGAACCAAGTGATACTTTAAATACACAAATATACATGAAAACACTAAATCCAGTTCCCCTCAATAAATAACGACGGACACCCATCAAGGAACAGAACAACAATGGCTATTTAAAAACCCATAAAAAATCTACAATGATTCCACTTCTTTGAACCAAAACCACACACCGTAACGCGAAAACTGCGGTGTCAAAATCGCACTAATGATTGAGATTACTGCGGTCGAAGGATTAAAGGAAAACATACAGAAATGAAACCTTAAGCTGGGTAGATGAGGCGGATTTTAGAATAGCCAACTTTTTAAGGATACGAGACAATATTGGTCATTAATTAAAATATTACAGAGGTGGCATGCTGTACAACTTCATCAGTGATAGATAGATAGATACACTTTATTGCACAGAAAAATTTACAGAAATTGGCTTTACAGACATAATTAAGTACAATTTAGGCAGTCTTATTGCTAGAAAGCAATCTCTTCCAGACAACCTTTAACCTTTAAGACAACCCAACCTTTAAGTGATTACATTGTATTGTTCATCGGAGTTCTACGTATCCCAAGGCCTACTATGAAAAATGAAACAAATAAATGGAAGGTTTTGTTTCAGAAGATAAATCGAGGTCGATCCTAATATTACAAAGTGTTTGTTTCAGAAGATAAATCAAAGATCGGGTATTACAAAGTGTCTTTTGGTTTCGAAAAATCTTTTTTTTTAAAGCTTTTGTCGCATTTAAAGTCAACTAGTTACGATTATAAGATTTAAAGATTGCTATCCGACGACGATATAAATATATTATACACCCAGATACAGGACAGACAGACACTTCTTAATTACACGAATATTTATTATGTGTGTGTATCCAAACTCTTGGTTCAACAAAGTCAAAGTCAATCTTTTTTATTCACATTGATTACATTAGTAATACTTATGAATAGTCACAATTCAGAGAAACCACTATGCCTCCTCCTCTTAGCAGTATCACGAAAGAGTCCCCTATCAGGATACCGGCACGTGCCGGTAGACATTTTATCCCAAGGTTCGTTAGGCGAGCCGAGGCCCGAGCCCAACTATTGGGCACCCTCTGGCAGCTGTTTACACTTTTAAGGGTCCTTCGCTTCACTCTCACTTTCCAAAAATTCTGGCGTAGATGAAAAGGCTGCCACTACCAGTAAGTCGGTAAAAAAAATAATCATGGGACGTTGCCTCTTTTAAGGGTCCTTCGCCTTAGCTTTCCAAAAATTCTGGCGTAGATGAAAAGGCTGCCACTACCAGTAAGTCGGCTAAAAAAAAAATCATTAGACGTTTCCTTTTGTAGAACCACTTAATAAGGATTGCACTTTCTGCACATTTTGCACTGATCGGATACAAGCTTATATGGGCCAAGGGAATTGTTAATTGCGTATCAAACGCGATGATCTTTTCTCAGAAGGTGTTATTATTGTTAACACAGTGTAAGGCGTTATTCCGTTATGTTTTAAGTGAGCTTGCGGTCTAATGAATTGCGAGTTGTAAATTGTTGAATATTATCCAGCACAATTAGTAATTTAGTGGCCATACCTGATTTTATGAGAAAATATTAAGGGCTTTGTTAATTCACAAATACATATATTTTGCGTGTAAAGAAAAATTATCTTTTAACTCGCAAACATAAAACTGTGAAAATCATAATAAACAAAACATAATAAATGAGATGTTTGAGGCTGCAAGATACCTCAACATGGCTTTTTGTTTTTTATATAAGTAGATAATACGATTTTCGCAAATATTTTAAAGATTTTATTTCTATTTCATTAATTGAAAAATAATTATAAACTGACGCAATACAACAGCAGGCAGTACCTACTGCTAGTAGAGATACTTACTCTACATGTTCAAAACCTGTTCCGTTTTCATTCTCGATTTATGGTTATATTCCATTCTAGTTGCTACTACTACTTTATTGTGATATTTCAAAGCCTTTGGTTGTTAATCCTAATTAAATTTTATATTTTTCAGAATAACACCATCGTGATCAATCGAAAGCGTAATTGTTTCAAAAGGGTCACAGCCGTGGGTGTGACTTTGATGAAAAGAGAAAGTCTGTGACTCACATTTTTTGCGTCCAAACAAACAATAAAATAATCTGCAATGGAATAAGTTTCGCAAATTGTACAAATAACTTGTGTATTTGTATTTTAAGAGCAATGTAACATTTATTTGGCTGATGATACAAATAAAACACAAACATTGATGCCGTCGCGAGACATTGTTTTATTGATTTATTATTAAATTTTTATTGCCTTTTAAAATAATAAGCAAACAATAAATTTCATCACCAAACAATGCCTACCAACAGAATAAATATGAAACTAGTAGTAATCTTTTGCACACGGTTTTCGGCAGGTCTTGTAACTGCCTTCATTGCACAGGTAAGTACGAACCTTTTTAGCAAGAGGACAATCCAACCTACCACATGGCCCATGCACATCTCTTTTGTTAACAAATTGACCATGCTGATACTTCCCTTTAATAGTTTCTCCTGGTATGAACTGGTGCTGACTGCCACGATACTCCATCCTCTTCGGACAATTAGTTCCACCACAAGGTCCTTTAGGAAAGCCCATAGCGAGAATAGCTAGCTCACTCTTTGTAAACGGTGCTACAAAGTCTTCATAGAGCACAGGCTCTTCTGCAGGCCTAATAGGCTCCCTAGTAATATCTGGAGCACCAAATATATAAGCCACTGGCGGCACTGCATCTATAGTTGTCCCTTCCCAATGCCTTACTACTTCAACATCTTTCAACTTCAAATCATCAGACAAATACTTCCTACCAGGCAAACGTTCCATTTCTGGCAAAGCGACAAAGTAGCTGATCACTCTATTCCCCAAACACGACAATCTGATGAAGAATTCAATCTCACCTGAGGCTTTCAAATCTTCCTCGCATTGTAAAGGCCTCGTCAATTCAACTGTGTTTGTGATCATCTCCGGCCGTGATGTGGTTCTGTATTCAGCTTGATCCATGTTCACTGGATTGAGGTCTCCTGATCTTTGGAGACACTCGAAGAATGACTCGTGCCATTCCACTATACAGAAGCCAATACAATTCATTTCCTGATCTCTGTTCCATACTGTAATGTAAATTGGTGTCTTGCGCAAAACTTCTTCGAGCTTGGAAGGTCTGGAGAGGAACATGATTGAATTGCCAACGCCAAAGTATGGAGGCTGAGGCAGTGGTTCTGATGGTAGAATGATCTTTATAGGCGCCGCTTTTCCCTTCTTACCTTTCTTTGGTTTAGGTGGTTTTCCCTTCTTGCCTTTGCCTGGTGGCGGAGGAGGAGGCGGAGCTATAAAGTTGTCGTGGGCTACATAGAAATCAAAGAGAGGTAGACAGTTCATTTGCAAAGTACACGTTTGCATGAACTTCATTTCTTCTTCGGAAGGTAGAGGAGGTTCTTTGCCTTTCTTCCCCTTTTTAGGTTTAGCTGGCTTCGCTTTACCTTTACCTTTTTTGGCGGCTTCAGCTGCGGCTAAAGCTTCTGCTTCCCTTTTTCTCTCCTCTTCCTCCATTCTGAGTTCGTACTCATCTTTTTGAGGAGGCTCGATTTTGAGTACTATCTTCTTGACGAATACTTCTATCATGAATATTTGCTCCATCTTGAAAGCTAAAAGATAAAGCACAAATGCATCAGATGTTATTACAAGCAAATTATAATAAAATCCACGAAAAAAAGTAGAAGTAAATTAATAAAAATAATTAAAACCTTAATTTATTAATTACAAACTCTTTTATTTTTTCCTAAGTCGAATTTATAATTTATATTAAATGTTAAAATGGATCTTAATATCATAATATGGGTGGTATTATTTTAAATACAGGTAATATTCACGACCTCCGTAGCCGAGAGGCGAGCGGGCCTGACTTTGGCGAGCGCCATCTCTGAGGTTCCGGGTTCGATCCCCGGTCGGGTCAATATGGGAAATGAACATTTCCACATTGTCTTGGGTCTGGGTGTTGTGGTACCGTCGTTGTTTCTGATTTCCGTAACACAAGTGCTTAAGCTACTTACCACAGAATCAGAGCAATGTATGTGATGTTGTCCAATATTTATTTATTTATTTATTTAATATTAACAACAAAATTAATGTCCTCATTTTTTGTATTATCTAAACCGCTCATCATTGTGATAAAAACATAAGCTTCTATACAAATTTTCAGGTCAAGCTGAATATCGTACAGTCTACCACGGGATTGGCCAAAAACTTTAAATCAGTTTTGAACTTACAAAAACTTATATTTAAATTTTATCCATTTAACCATAATCATTAGGTTATCGGTCATCGTGGATTTATTAAAATGGATATTCGTTCACGTGCAACAGGAAGCATGCAAACGGTTCGTCATTCCTGTCTATCAATACTAAAATATAATACCTAACCGATAAATTGCTGATCGCCCTATTCAAAAACGTTTTAATATATTTTTGACATTTACCTTCTATTTAGTTTTGATTTTATCTTTTAAACAGTCTCTCCAAATTGTGATACGTGTTTAAATTTATAAGCATATTTAGTTTTCTGTGGCTTTACACACAATTAATTTGAGCTCATAATTTTGATGTCTAAAAGACTTGAAATTTTGTAAATAGATGCGCCAAAGTTGAAGTTTTAAACCATACTGAATTTGCAATGTCAATCATTTTTACATGTCAAATATTATACAGCAAAACGTATTGACACTCTCCTAAAAAGTCTCTCATACTCAGTAGTGAATCTTAATTCCACTTCCTTATATGGTGTCATGATATATTTTCTGGATATGTAAAAAGGTTTAATTCGGCTTAAAAAAAGGAGCTATTAATCGAGTTTTATAAGGCGTATGTTCATAATATTTCGTGAACCAGAACATTATTAATTGAACCTAATGTGGCAGATTTTCCTGATAACTATATGTGATCATTTTTAATATTTTACTTATTCGATTATTGTAAGAGCTAATTTTAAAATGTGTAATGCATTAAAAAAAAGGTGATATTAATCATTAATCGAAATCCACATTTGGAAAATTTTTGCACGATATGCCATTTATTGGTTCTTCACATAAAGCTATTGGTGGTTGTAAGTCTTGGAATTCTCTTTTTGAAGACTTAATTACTCTGAACAGTGCGACACTATGATTATGTCTGACTGTTTTCCAGACGCACTCGTCACTGGACTATTCCTGCCCAGATCTTCCAAAACCGAACTGAAAATAAACTAGAGACAAAAAGTCAATATCAATACCGATAGCCCACATCCAATACACATTACCAAACAAATGCCTTAAGTCTACAATAACAAGAGGACAGAATCATCTACTCGACGGACAAAAAGATCAAGCCTCTCGTAAAGAGTTCAAGCGAGAGGTCACATTTACGCACGCGGGTAGCGTAGAGGGGAAGCGGAGAGGGAGGGGGACGGGGCTTCGTGTCCAGGAGTATGATAGGAGTAGATATTGACTTTGGTAAGTTTCTGATGTTCCTGAGGAAAGTGTTGGTTGCTGATAGCCTGGAGCTTTTGTAGTATTATTTTGAGTGTGAAAAAAGTCACACAGTGAGATGTTTACTATAATATCAGTATGATTTCGTCCGTGTTGGACAAAAATCCTTAATATCATGACACTCATCTGAAATAAATCAAATCATAGATATATTATCATTTTTTAACTGGGCTACACATAAGACTTTAGACACTAAAACTAAAAATGACACTAAGACGTATCTAATTGTGTAAGTCCACACATAGATATATTATACTTTCCTTATTCTAAGAGTCCACATGAAAGATTAATATATAACTTCGCCAACTATGTTTCTGTATTGTCAGTTTCTGTTAATATTTTGTCTAGAAATCTATCATAGAATATGTGAGCTGGTCTAATATGTTTTATTTATTATTTAGTCGATGAATCTAAATATATAAAAGGAGGAACTGACTGACTGACTGACATATCAACGCACAGCCTAAACGGCTTAACGTAGTCACTTGAAATTTGGAAGGGACTTAGCTTAGGTACCTTAGAGGTGCACTAAGAATGGAATTCCTGAAATTCCCACGGGAACGGGAATTAGCGGAAAAACCTTTTGTATGAAAAATCTAAACCGCTTAAGTTAGACGCTTGATATTTGGCATGCAGGTACCTTAGTAAACGTAAAGCTAAGTTGCAACAGGATATTGCAAAATTCTTACGGCAACGGGAGTTAGCGGGAAAAAACTGGAATAACTCTGTAGTCCACGCGAACGAAGTCGCGGGCACAGCTAGTACAAATATATCCTGAGCTGAATTTAGGAAATTCAATTATTATTAAAATCCCAATCTGACCTGTGAAATCAATACTCGTTGGCATAAACTCCGCAAGTCGAACAAGAAAATCCCAAGAGGAGGGGTTATATTATTATCATAGAGGTATATTTAGACATGTCAATATAACAAAGAAGCTTAAAATAGAGAGGACATTTACTTAATCATAGTTATTTTTAATCATTACCATTCAAATTAATATCAAGACCCAAATCCAAACATATACGACTTTGATCTGAAATATACACTATCCAAAGTTAACCTGCTCCTTGGCACCGCTCTTGCGCATCCTCCATCTCGCTCGCACGATGATATTTAAATTTAGCATCAACACCGCACATTATATACCTATGTATGTTTACCACTATAAGTCGATACGAGTTAATGCAATATGCATTATTCAGATGTAAACCTATTTTTGCCCGTCGGTTTTTAAAATTTCCTACGTTTGGTTCTATATTTAAAAATATTGTTTAATTAATAAACCATATTAAATCTTAAAATTAATGTATTAAATACTTTAATTCAAAATGCGATACAAGGATTCTAGCAGTCAAGAATAATAATATACTAAATCAAATTGGGCAGCCAGAAGAAACATGCAGATATGAAGTTATTTTTTACCACAATGTTAATTTTTATTTTGCAAATGTAATTTTTTTTAATAAATTAGCAGTAAATCATAAAATTCTATATTTTGTGTTCTTCAGGCAGATCTTCACAAAGTGTTACTGTATGAAGGAGGAAGTAACGGTTAATTAAAAAACGTAAAAATTTTCATAATCATGAGTTGAACACCTTTTTTTGATGGTTCAGGAAAATTCAATCATTTTCCATTTTGCCTGTATAAAGAACTACACAATATTCGAAAACAAGTAAAGTTTTCTTCCATCTCCTTTCCAAACACCTACAACAATCGGTCTTCCACCAAATCTCCCAAGGCTCGCCTCTAATAAAAGCTAAATACTAAAAAAAGAGTGACTAATAAAAGGAGGCTATAAAATGGTGGGTTTCGGCGCGGATCGATGGCGGGGCGAGGCGGGGAGGGTCGTTAGCCCACAGAACCGGTAGCGACTGCGCATCGGGCAGCTGCGCTTGCGCAGGTAAAGGTGAGTTTAGACAGCCTCGACTTAAGCTTAAGCTTTTTTGTTCTTGGACTACCTTCTGATTAGAACTGCGTTATATTCTCATTAGAACTGCCTTCGTGGTGAATTTTTTGACGACCTCCGTTAGCCGAGAGGCGAGCAAGCCACACTTTGGTGAGACGCCATCTCTGGTTCGATTCCTTTGGATCAATAAAGGAAACGAACTTTTATATATCGTCTCAGGTCTAGATATCGTGGTACAGTTGTTGTTTCTGATTTCTGTAACACAAGTGATTAAGCTACTTATCACTGAATCAGAGCAATGTATGTGATGTTCTCCAATATTTATTTATTTTGTGGTAAGTACCGCCTCCATGGTAGAGGTTTCAACTGCCTTGATGTGAGTGATTACAACTGCATCCATGGTGCTGTAATCACAACTTCCTCCAAGGTAGAGTGGTTAAAACGACTTTTTTGGTGTTATGGCCAGAACTATTGCCATGGTAAAGTTGTTAGTACTGACTCTGCGGTATAATAGATCTACCTATGTGGTGTAATGGCTAGACCTGCCTCCATAGTCTGGTTAGAAGTATTAAGCTCAAATAGTTGGGGTCCAAATCCTACGGAAGCAATTTCAAATTTACAACTTTTCCCATATGATGATACATGATTCAAATATGACTGAATCGATTTTATTATTTTTATAGTACTATACGCCGTACTAGCGAACTTTAAATATTAGAAACAGAAAAATGTTATCCCCTTTTCCCTTTTTCCTTTTCCCGCACCGCAAGGGGAGATAAAATTTTTCTGTTTCTAATATTCAAATATGACTGGTTTCCCTTGTATGGATTGCGAGAGTCAGTTGGCTATCGTTCCAAAGTTCTTTAAATTTTTTTAGTCACTGGACTGCAGGCTCCGGAATAGATGCACAACCAGGAGGAACAGTGAGAAATAAAAAAAAGGTGTCGACTCATTTTACCATCAGGATTAAGTACAATTATGTAAGTTGTCACGGATTCAGTTAATCAAACTTAGAAAATAACCTCAACCCTATTCGTGTATACTTCACCACTGAAAGAATAAATAATAATCCATCCGCTTTCACACCAAGAAAATGATTCCCATAAAATATGATTCAGAGTGCATTTCCATGTCGCAACCGCGTGTGTCATGGTATCGTATTGTATGAATAGTTAATGCAAGGGTCTAGAGTTTGAATCGATCGTAGGAAACACTAATAGTTCTTAGAAAAGCTGAAACGACAAAGTAATTGCTATGATTGATTACTTAAAAATATAATACAGACATTGTATCTGTAGTAGCATTTCCAAATTCCCAGGATACAATTTAACTGTTTAATAAGTATGGCTTTCATATTTCATGATAACAAATTACTTTGTGAACTTACATTGATTTGAGACGTATGAAAACGAACAATAAATGATCGTGAAACAAGAAAAAAGAATTGGGGAAAAAAACATGAAATTTTTGCTTGTTGTATTTAATTTACATGCGTAAAAAATGATGTAATTTTAAGAAATCACTTTTCTGCATATTTATAAAAAACATATACTAAGATTTAGCTGAAACCAAAAAAAAACAAGAAAATAAATTTGTAATTTTAGCAGTAAAATACTTTTATAGTTTAAAGCCTGGTTAAAAAATAAAAATAAGTTTTTTTCATGTAGATTTACATCGTTAATACTTATGAATCGTCTGAAAAAAAAACAAATACAATATAACACCGGTTCGGAAGCTAATACCTTCGTAACTATGAGGTAGAAGCTCTAGTTTCCTTCACAAAGGGTTTTATTGTACCTGCGCTATACTTAGCGCGAAGAATACTATGAATATTAAGAATACTATGACAGTGTATTCAACCTTAAAAACTATTTAAAGTCACGTTAACCTTATCTCATCGCCATTATGACTGAGCCCTCACAATCATATCAACACACAGTGTATAGTGCGCGCGACGTGGTGTAATTGTGCCGCTTGCGCGTCAACTGCGCGTGCGCAAGTACTACTACCTAAACGTTGCTACTACGACTATTAAAGTATAACTGTACGAGGCGATGGAGACGATGCCACCTTTCAGTACGAGTGACTTCTTGGCCTCACTTTACTAATGATATCTCAAAAATCCTACTTATTATAATATTTAAGAGAGGCAGGGCATAGAAGACATGTAGGGCATAAAAAAGAGGTAGGGCATGACTGGTTAAATACCTCCACCTTGCAGAAGACTGCAGCCAAATAACATTCACTTCTGTGTTGTTGTGTTCCTGCGTGTGAGTAAGGTTTCCAGAGCTCCTGGGGGTCAAGCTAAGCAAGTCAAGGGTAGCAGGGGTCAAGCCTTCAAGGTAAGGATGACAATCCCAGCAACAGATCTATTATGCTGTACTTGGAAATGACTATCCGCTTATCTACGAGTAGTTAATTCTAATTTCAAATTTACTTTCCATATCAGCTGTCATCAGTGGTCAGTCAGTCGTTTTAGCTTACGCTTCGTATAATAGATTATCTATATATAACAAGAACGAAACGCTTTTTAAATATTGGAATCGGGCACTAGTAAATGACTTTTCTTTTTTTGTTTTCTAAGTATTTTTTATCGAAGCAATATTTCAAAAAACGTGCGTATTAATGTTTTTAAACTAGTTATAATACAAAAAGTTCCTTTAAAAGTTTCTAAGTAGGTAAATTACATCTTCACACTTTTAAATTAAACAAACTTTTATTTTTAAATTACAAAGGCGTTCCAAGACTTAAACCGATACCTTTCAATTAAGTTACCAAGTTGAGTTTTAAATTAAAATTGATGAAAGCCGTGTGTGTCCCGCGGGTATATTATGAAGTTCTAAGTTTAAAAGTTTTGAGTTTTAATGACCGATCGCTTAGGGAAAAATAAGGTTTGTATTTTTCGTGAATTTGTAAGAATGATAATATGTGGTGGTAAGAATGGATAAAATAGCTACTAACTAACTACTGCTCAGAATTATCGTGATGGGAATTTAAAATTTAATACAAACTTTTAAAATCAGATTAAATTGCGTGTTTCTTCTATGTCTTAAACCATAATATGTTATATATAAGTATATGTAGTTCCGAAGTTTAAAGTAGAACATACATACGTCATAACAATACAACAATACGAACAATACCAGTCATAATTGTACTGTAGGCCTACTCCCAAAAACGAAATATGTCGGATCCGACGACGGATAGCAATTTTTAATTCTCAAAATCGAAACCAACTCACTTCGAATGCGAATAAAGCGTTATCAAAAAACAAAATATTATTTATACAAATCAAAAACCACGTTTTAATTCGCAAACTTTTGATTAATCTTCAAAAACGAAACCTTTCGTTTGTTCGTTTCGTTTTTGGGAGTAGACCCCTAATCTTTTTGTTTTGTTTTATGTGGTAAAAATTTAAATTTAATTTTCTTGTAATTCATCATTCCTTTATTTGATTTACGAAACGGAAACATAAAAAATCATTTTCGTCATAGTAGCTATAGTTTTACCATACTGCCATGTTTTCATCAACAGACGATAAAGGTTATACTGTGTTTCGTATTTATTTAATGTTAAACTAATTTCACCGGAATTACCCTGTTGTTTTTTATTCTCAATTTTTTCTGCAAGCGTTGCAAACGTTTAGTATAAATTGTATATTTTTACGTTGTCTTAAAAAAAAATGCTTTTTCACACGTCCAATGAACAGTAGACCTGACTGACAGGCGGTCTACTGATCCTACTGGGTATTCTTGAGGCACAGGACCTTACACATTTAAGAGAAGTAAAGCATAGCGATATATCGCTCGAACTGGAGCAGCTCGACTGGTGAAATACATCCACCTTACAGAAGACCGCAGCCAAATAACAATAGCTTCGGTGTTGTTGTGTTTCTGCGAGTGAGTAAGGTTTCCAGCGCTCCGGGGGGGTGCTAGCTGGTTTAGTAGCAGGGGTCAAGCCTTCAAGGTAAGGGTGAGAAGTTCAGTAACAGATTTTTTATCCTGTACTTGTCGCCCTTATGCTAGGACCTCATTACTACTTAACACTAGGTGGGATGAGGTCAATCTTAAAGTGTAATATAAAAAAAATGTTTTAGAAACGTCTCTAACGCAGTGCATCACTAATAAGGTCATCAGTCCATGCAGTCGTTAACTTAACCTACAGCTATATAAATGAGGGTGGTTTGTTGTTCCCACTTTAATTGAGCTTGGCTGACTGAGAAAACAGCGCCACCTGTGCTGTACCGGTTTATGGTCGACCCAACTGTGGGGATATGCCATGTAACGGAAAGCAAATAACACTTATGACACATTTAGTATAGAGTGGTGCCGATTCTGTTCGCATACATTTTTTTTTTCAACTAGTTATGTTACTTTTCACTGTTACCGCATCCATAAACAAAATTTGTGCATGATCCAAGGGTTAACTAGTAGAGAATGCTCCTATCATTTAGTTCGCTGATACTTTTTTGGTGATTGAGTTTTTAAATAGATAAACTGATCTTTATATTTTTTTACTCTCAATTTTACTCGCGAATTCGCTTTTAAAAATTGTTTTTTTATTTTTTTTAACTTGCCATCTAAAATTATGTATTTATTTAGTTTAGTAAGATGTAATAGAAAGAAAATTAACACACTTTGAGTACACTTCCAATGCTTTGAACACGCAAGGAAATGAACTTTGAAACAAAATCCCCTATTTTTTTGTAAACCATACCTCCACCTAGGGAAGGTAACTGCGTGTGTAGGATTCTTCTTCCCTAAAGAAGGCAGAGACTACCACTAACCCCCCACCGTTTAGACCTCATCGCTTTTAGGGTGATGCCGTGTGGGAAACTTGGCTCAGCCATAACGGCGCAGCAAAACATCCTTTAAATATTTTACAACCCATTTTTGAGATGCTTTCTCACATTAAAGTAATAGTTAAATTTGACCAAAGCCTTCTACCAATTGTATAAGAATTATGTTGATGGCAAGTTTGAAGTAGATTGTGCCAATTGTCAAACCCAGAACCTTTGTTCACAAGTCTGAATTTGTGGACTACAGAGGTCACTCAACGGACTCAACCCGTACAATGAACTCATAATATAACCTTTGTTCTACTATCTCTTCATCAAACACCTTCAGATCTCCGACCCAATAAGGGCCTAATAACTTTCCCTTAACCCTAAACTGTCCGTGTTTATACAAACAACACCTTAGCCGACAAACGGATCCGAATAAACACTAGTGCTAGGACAAACACACGACCGCTCCTCCGCAAACTCGGCTAATTGACGGACTAGTGTTATTGTGGGTAGTTTGTGATTAAACTATAGCGTTTAGGAGTTCAAATGGCAGATATAAGGCGTAAGTATGCTTAAGAAGAAAAGTCACTCATTACATTGACTTATGATTTATTCAAAGATGAATGATTAAATGGCTTCTTTAAATTTTGACTGCCTTAGTATTTAATGAAATTTAGAACTAGGGATTCATGTAATCTTCAAATTTTGCCATCATAAAAACATAATGTGTTAGAATTTAATATAAAAAGCAAACGTAATATATTTATTGGCTAAGGATATTTAAAAATGAACACCCGAAACAGTAAAACAATGATTTTTAATCTGCTTTTTTTATATTATTAAATAACAATTAATGCAGTTTTCATTTAAATTTACATTTTTAATGCAACAGCGCAAACTGCAACTTAAATCTGTAATCCAGAGCTAGTTTTTATTGTATTTTAAATAACTTTTAAAGGATTTAAATATCCAATTCACAATAGCACTATTATGAATTTTATCGGTTTTTTAATTTATTGTATCCATTGTTTCTAAAATATTTCATTATACCCGGATTCATAATTAAATTTAATTTTATAAGTGTGAGCTTTAAAAGTTTTACATAATTAAAGTTTAATTTAAAATGTAAGCATTTTGTGGCCAACAGTACTATCCCGGCCACTTAATCAATAGCAAAAACACTCCGAGCCCTTTTGCATACGCAAACATTCTGTATTTGACACTACCTCGTGCTTTGGTTTCGTCCGCTTTTGAGTGTGTTTACGTTGCATTAGACGAACGAATATAGAGTTCGTCGCAGGAAATTTTAGAGCTTAAATTATACTAGCGATCGCCCGCGACCTCGCATGCATATTTCTCCCATTTCTCTCGTAAGGTTCCGCCAGAATACCAGCGCAGTTGCGGCATTGGATCCAATGTCGTGGCAGCTCATGCTGAGGCTGGGACCTAATTAGCCGCGCAATCTTAATATTTTCTGTTTATTATTATACATATATATTTTTTTGTTATTTTACTTTATCTTTTGTTCGTGTCGCTTTAATATCCGTGTACTGTATATATTGATTGTGTGTGCTAATAAATAACTTCTTATTCTTATTCTTACAAGTTTACAAGAACAAAGTGTCTTCCCCTTAATAGAGACAATAAGAAAAGTGTTAATGGACACATTCTTAGTAAACTATCTTTAGCAGTCTAAGTTAAATATAAATTACTTATTAGTCTTTTCAGACTAGATTGTAATAACTTTGTCGTATTGATGCTCAGTATCAAACGGCATTAAAAAAAAAAAAAAAATTCTTATTCTTATTTCCCCACATTTTACACTGATTCTTCGCTCTTATTGGTCATCGCAAATGTTAAATAGCCTAATGCCCGGTTCTAATATTTGAAAAACGATCATCTCTAGTTACGGAAAGTAATAAATTATACGAGGCGTAACCTAAAAACGACAGATGACTGAATACCGCTGATATGGAAAGTAAATTTGAAGTTTGAATTAATGACTTGTAGTCTGTAGCTTAAAGAAAAAAAAAAGTATTTTTTGACACATTACAAACCGTAAAATATTGGAATTGGGCATTTATCCTTCCCGATAAATGGGTTATTCAACACAATAATACTATTTTAATTTGAACCATAGATACTAAATAAACAAAATCAAAATTTATTGTTCGTATTTTATTAGTATTACATTTTGTATTTTGGTTCAAATTATTATATGCTTTCAAATGTTCAGTGCTCAATGCATGTATTTTCTCTATGAATACAAAATATAATTGAAACTGCGTCTCATAATAAGCCAGCTGAAATTCATACTTTCATACTAATATTAGAAATGCGAAAGTTACTCCGTCTGTTTATCTGTCTGTTTGTCAGTAAATCACTGAACCGACCATGAAAGTATGTATATATGGAAAAAAACCCGTTGTACACACCAATGAAGTCGCGGGAGCTAGCTACATATAAAACTTTTAAATTAGGATAGCTATGCATTAATTATGAGAGCATTGTCTACAGTCTGACTGAAATGTCAACTCCATTAGATAAACCACTCAACATATAACAGAGACTCACCGAGTCTGTTTTAGTTAGCATTAATTTAATTGGTTATGCAAGATTGGAGTGGTCATCCAAGTCCTTCGCAGATGAGGTTCACGGTCCTCTTTCCGTGTCCTCTATCCTCTTTCCGGATAATTGGACGCTGGCAGTTTTGTACGCGAGTGTACTAGGATTTTCAGTAAGAATGGAAAACGTTTTTGGTTGATTCGTTTTGTTTTCTTATTGTAGCGTCTGCTTTGCACCTTTTGGTATAAAATTAACTATGTTTTTGAGATTATTACTTACGTAAAAGCTTGGTGTGATAAGTGAGATGTGTAGAAACTTTTGATGGCCATTGTACCAAATAACCTCTGCGGGCAAATACATCCATCCCGGTTTAATAAAATGATATTTTTTTTTATAACAACATAAATTTATCGAAATTCGGTAATTTTAACACTTTTGGTTCCACTAAATTAAACACATAAAAATGATTGATTTTTCCAAAATCCTCTACAGTAATTAAAAAAAAGTATGAATTAGTACTTAAAACACAAGTTTATGCCCGCCGTTTTAATCGTACTTGAAAAAATAAATTTAGATATTTATTCAAAATCAGTATACGAATAAAAATAATTTATTAGTGCATTTACGAATTGATATCAGAAACATTGTCAAAACAACGTCTTAAACTAGTACAAAAATTAATAAAAATCTAACGGGAGCAATATCTCACACGTACTTTAACCCAAAAATGACTAAGGGGTCTCTTAAGCCATATTGCGTGCATAATTCTCTATCTCCATCTAAACGTCAAATTACAGACCGGATCGCAATTCGAGCGAAAGAATAACAATTACGCCGTCTCTTTTATCGCTGGAATGGGAAATTTTTCGTGTTTTTTAACAACCGCCTATTCAAATGCGTTTGCGTCCCCTGTCGTGTGGCAAGGAATGCGGTTTAACATTAAAATTAATGTAACGATACAGGAATGATGCTATTTTTTTTAATATTACGACTGGGTACTTTTCGCCGGGCGTTTTGGGTAGGTTAAGTAAAAATTGTTTGTTGTGTTTGCGAATTACCTAAATTATAGAGCCGCAACCAAAAACACTATTTATTATAATTTAATATAAAACAATCGACGAGAACTTTTGAGGCTGGACGTGGATTCTTCCTCAGCAAGTGTTGCTTCGGCATTATTTCTAACACTACAGTAGCGCTGGCATTGTAGTGGAATTCACACACTTGAAAAAATAGTATCTGATACTATGATAAGTAGCAAACGCTTTCGTGTTATAAATTATCTGAAACTGCAACGTACCACCACATCCAGACCCTACACAATATGAAAAAGTACAATTCACAAATTGATTCGACCGCGAATCGAAACCGCAGAGTTGAAGATGGCGGGATAACAAGGTTCAGTTCACCTGGTCTACGAAGATTGTCAAATACAAGTTGATGTTTTTGTGGTACATTCTCAAATGTATGTACCTATTTAGACCTATTTTTTATCTAAATATGTAGGTACATAAACAGGGTTTAGCGGCCATTCTGCCAGTGGTGTTGTGGTTGGTCAAGTTGATCCAATTTCCCATAGCACCACCACTCCGGCGATGAGTTCCAACAGGGGGGTTTTAGTGGGTAGTCCTGCCCTTATAAGGACAGGGAGTCGCACACACGCCGTCACCTCCCTCGGGTGACGGTATGACGCGTCAAAGCATTTCTCCTCTACATAAAAAAAATTTCAACAGGGTAAATATGTATGACTCTCGTAAAAAAAGACTACTTCAGGCGTACACAATATTGAAGAGACTTGAAATAAATACAAAACAATTCATATTATCAATAATTTATGTTTCATATAATTCTCCCTCAAAAAACGACATCTATATCGTCAGCCATCACGTCAGAAACGGCAGACGATAATCGTTAAAATCTAAACATATCTGTATCAACCCTCAAACGCTCACAGGTTATTTATTTCCTCCCCCCTCTCCCGCCGGCCCAAATGACCGAGCATAATGACCTAACTATTGTCCTCGCCCCACTGTTCGCGAAGGCTCATTTATTTTTATAACTCTACGGGTTTTTTAACAGAAAAGTAAAAATGGACACCGCGAATTGATGCTGGCGTCACTCTGATTATAAATGTCTCTTGTCATTTTTTGCGGCGTATGGGATTTGTTTTTTCAGCGGATTTTGAAGGGTTAAATGATGATTGATGAAATTATGAAAATGATACTTACAGTTTTAAACATCGATTCAGAATTAAAATAATTTCGAACAAAAAATAGTCGAAATTGCAAAACAATATTATATTAGTACTACAACACATGTTCCATTTTTCTACTGAAATTACATTTAAAAAAATCCAAAATTATTTGCAACTAGATAATGCCTGCATCCGCGTTTTTAAGGATAAGCAGTATCTTAAATGTAATCTAGTATATCTTTTTTTTTTAAACCAAATTTCAATAAAATTATTTCAGTAATATTTTCATGAAGAGTCTGTCATCAATACAGTCTTACAAACTTTCGCATTTTAAGTAAGATTTTTACATTATTTACTAAATCATTGATTGTATTAAAATTACTACGGCTGACAGTATAAAACAAAGCTTAAGAAAGAGTACAAAAAAGTTTTATCATAGTTAACATTGGACACGTTTTGGGAAGTAGAAGGGGTTAAATGCTTAATATGTACAGATAAATAAATTTGGACTGTATTTTTGTCATAGTTACCGCTTTTTACTAAATGCATATAGATAAACAGTTTGTTGCGTAAATAAAATTTTAACAATTTTATTGTAACTATTTAGTCTGTTTGTTTATTGTGAAAAGGAGAAAAAGTAAACAAAAACATTGTAGTCATAGTTATGTAAAGTCGGGAACAACAAGATTATTAGATTTTTTACAAATGCTGGTCCCTTGTGTTTACAAATTGCATAAGTCTAGAAAAATTAGTGCTACCTTGACGTAAAAAATAGTTCTATTCGACCAGAAACTAAAACGCGTTCCAACACACGCCGAGACATTATCGTAAAAAACAATTAATGGCTATATTGTCTTCTTGAAAATCTCTTAAAAACAATGCGGATGCATCTAGTACGATTTTCAATCCATATTTATAATGATAAAATATGCTTTATAAGTTAAATGATAGTGTTCAATTTTGAAAAGCTGCTTCAAGCTGGACGAAGCATGAAAATAGCTAGCAATTATTAATGCTCTGTATAGACAATGACCGTGGGAAAATATCTAAAGTAACTGTACCGAATACAGCAAAAACTGCGATTGTATGCGAAATTAATCAGGTGTGTTGCTGAAAGAAAGTAAGTCATTTTTTTCGATAAAGTGATGAGCGAGTGACATTCATTGCGGACTGACTTCAAACACCTCTGGATATAGTTTGATACCTTTATTTGTAATGAAAAGTCTGTCATTAAAATATTCCGTATGTTTGCCTTATTCAGTGCTTAAAATTACCAACTGCCTAATTGTAATGCAGCTTTTAAAACATTTATGTACCAAAAAGTGGCCTCTATATAAAAGGATAGCCTTATTCCTTAAATTTAGCTTATCTTTGTACCTAATTTTATTAAAATTGGTCGTTGTTTAGCCGAGAAAGCGTGTCCGATAGATTTACATTACCATTTACAATATTAATTTAGAAGTACAGATAAAATGAAGTTAAATAACAGCTTGTGTAAATACGATATAAACGTACATAATGATAATAATATTATGATGAAAAATTGCAATCATTAAGTATTACATATTTTATTTGCGTATTTGTTTTTAAAATTTCCATTTCTTCTAGATTTGGCATGAAAAAGTAAATTTTTCCCTTACGTTCTTTTTACACCATCCGCCCGTCGCGTGCGCAAAACCATACACCTCGAAGACTTCTAACTTTACTAGCATCACTCAAATTTCAACCAACCACAATCGTTGCATAAAGTTGAAAATCGAAATGCATTACTCAGCGCGTGCACACAATAAACAACTTGATAGTTATTTTTTCATTTTTACAGTTGCTAGGTCAAGTTCAGACAAGTTTCCTTGGCAGGTCTGCCGTGGCAATTGGATCCAATTAACAATTTTAACGGTCATCTCGTAGACCCATTTTGCAGTAAGTTGAAGCAGCATTTATGAAGCCTAGTCTTTTAGAACTGCTTGACATGCGAGTTGTTGAATTTTGGTATTTATTTTGAGTCCACTCTTGGAGTTGATTTTGAATGGTGCCTTGTTATTTTTGTTATAATTCTGCGCAATACGGTAGACGCGCTTTGGCAAACTTTTTTTTTTACATTGCATTTTAAAATGACTTCATCCCACCTGATGTAAAATGGTAATGAGGCCTTAGTTTAAATGCGACAACTACAGCATAAAAACGCCTTTACCTTGAATGCTTGAACACTGCTTCTAATGTAGCACCCCCCAGGAGCTCTAAAACCTTACTCGCAAGAACACAACAACACCGATGTGATTGTTATTTGGCTGCGGTATTATGTAAGGCGGAGGTATTTCACCAGCTCGAGTGATAAATCTCTTTGCCCTACTGTATTAAATTCATTTTTGTATGTTACGAATGATAGGTTTATTTCTTGGAAAATACTGATTTTATAGTACCTTACAGAAGAACGCAGTCAAATAACAATCACTTCAATGTTGTGTTCCTGCGTGGCAGTAAGGTTTCCAAAGCTCCCGGTCTGCTGAATTAGTAGCTGGGGTCAAGCCTTCAAGGTAAGGGTAACAAGTCCAGTAACAGCTATAGCTACTTGTCGCCCTTAGCCTGGGATCTCATTTCTACTTGACATCGGATGGGATAAGGTCAATTTTGCAGTACAATTAAAAAAAAAGAATTCAAAATATTGTTTGAAACATTCGACCAAACTTATTCTGTAAAAATGTACCAACAAAATTTACAGCCATTGGAAAGTAAATTTAACAGCCATATGTATTTAACACTCCCAGGAGCTACCCTCAGTCCTCATTAACGTAGTTATAACTATTCGTATAAATACTTGCAGGCGTTCCGTCTGTCCATTGATTGATTTTAAGGCTGCCCAGATTTATGTCTGTTTGTCTGTCCGGCCCTCGGGGATTGAAACAAAGGATTTGAAGAGAACATTTGGGCTTTATTGCACTGTAATTTTGGATTGGTGAGCAATTTAGGATATTTAGATATAAATATCAGCATCTTTAAACTGAAGTTTGTTGTTACAAAAAAAGATAGGATTTTGGTTGTGATTAAAGATCGATAGATGTTAGAAAAAGGGTTTGTTCAAAAACATTTTATGAACACTTAATGTCAGTAATGGTATAATTAGCTAGAGGAAACACGCTTGGCTAATTATTGCAATTTTCATAGTAATTTTGTTGGTTTTCTTCAAATAAAATCTATAACATAGCAATTAGCCATTTACATCCACTGATGCGACCTCAGCTATAGGATACAAAAATATCTAGTAGTTATTGGATTCGGAAATAATCAAAATTTAAAATAAAAAAAAGTGTTCAAAATGATGCAGTGAAATTCAAGGGATTTAATAAAAAAAAGCAACAACTCATGAATGGAAACAAGACTTAAATAATAAAAAACCAGGAAATTAAGAAATACTAAATTTGTCCTGTCCTTTTTGTTTTGTGACGAACATACTAAAAAGTTCTATTAACCCAAAAATAGCACCACCACGCCACCTAGCTAAAGACAGATTCACCCTAACGGTTACCTATTACACTAATCTTAGCTTTGCATAATAAACCAACTTTAACTGCCAATAAAATATTTAACACCGTCACTGCCAGAATCGATGTAAGCGTACCTCGAGTTTTTTGGTGCTTTGACATCCAATTTAACCTGACCTCCCGAATCCCTAACAACTGTCACTTCCTCAAACATTCAACATTAACATATAACTCAGGGAGGGGTCAAGATCTCTGGTGCAATAACACGAGATGTTTTTATGGTACTATTTTAAATATGGCATCTTAAACGACGCTTGGCATCACAATTTACGGCCCCAGTAATTTTTGAGCCTCAAAACAATGGTTTTAATTATGTAGGGTGATAACAGCGTTTCCTATAAACTTTTTACGGCTGAATCTTTGCGTGATTAGGTATACTGCTGTTTAAAGACTAAGTGCAAATTGAGTTTTTAGGGAGGCTTTATGCTTTAAATACAATTTTTTTTTTAAATGTAGCTTTGTATATTTAATGACTTTTTAAAAGAGAAATCTAATATTTTTTAGTTTTTATATATAAAGTAGTCGATTATTGGGACTTTAAGTAGTTTAAGCACTTTGATGGTATGTATCGTGACTAAATTCACAAACATTTGTTATTTTTTTAGTCAGTTGCTTTTTGAAATATCGATATTAATTAATGAACTTGTCATACAGACACAATAGTAAATCATAAAGTCCATTAAAACTGAATAATAATATTATTTCGTTTCCACTATTTATGACCACACTCAGTGTGATACTAAACATCAGTTAAGCTCAACAATAATCCACAATTGAAATCCACGTAACTCCTAAACTGCTGTTAAAACACATAAAGTTATCTCAAAATAAAACACCGTGTAGTACTGAAAATAATACGTCAAACGTAAAAGTAATAAACAACTCTTAAAGAAGCACTACGAAGCTTAGTGATCCAATTGGAAGCGAGGCGATAGAATGACTCATGCTTTAAAATACGCTGACATTCACAAATCTTATTTAATAAGTTGTTTATGTTGGCAAACCTCAAGGTGGCAAAACTACTATTTTTAACTTGATTTAGATATTTTATATTTTCCATTAAGATTATCATTTTCTGAACAGACGAGTACAATAGAATTATGTTTATTAATCAAGGACTGTTTTTGAGCATGTTCAAGAATGTGATTTTAAAATTGAATATTTCCCGCAGATAAATATTTTTTGTAAGAGATATTTTTGTCATTTATAAATATAATTTTAACCAAGACTAAATTTAGGCCAATTTTTTTTTCTAACCTATTTCTGTAAATTATATTTTGTTCAACGAATTAACAGCCTGTAAAAATTAAGTGTCTACTTGTTCTTTTCCCCTAATTGCATTACTTTATGAGCATAAGGTTATTAGGAAACAAAATCCAATTGTTCAATTGGTATCTGTATTAGTCACTATTCAACAAAAAAATTACATGATATGGTGTCACAAGCAAACGAAATAATCTTAATGATTTGTCTGTTTAATTTGTTTAAAGCTGTTATATTTCCCTTTTCACTGGATCTAAGGCTTTTCTGGAAGCATCAAGCATAAATTGTCAGTTTAAGCCTCGTAATGGCGGCTAAACATAAGTTACGATATTCCCTTGTTTTATTAGGAACAATAAACTCAGTCGGATGTCAGATGTGCTTCTTTGTCTCACTTAGCGGATTACAAAGAGATAAACACTGACCACTATTGTTGTTCTACCGAACGTCTTTGCATGGCAGCGCGAAATCTTTTTAACAGACTTTTAGACAGAATATTTTTTTGCGCTACCCAAAAATAACAATTCAACTGCAGCCGTTTATATATTAGCCCCATTGAGAACACATCACATCCCAACTATGAGATATAATGAGATATACTACAAGGGCCTTGTGTGTATTGGTGATAATAGACAAGTGATCAAATTTATTGTCAGTTCTCAAGCTGCCAAATGGCCACTGACTAAGACAAGGCTGATATATCAACAATATCACTAATATTGAAATATCGGGTACCATCAGCTTGACGTGTGTTACAAAATCTAAAAATCGTAGTTAATCTCCTTAAATCTATTCGGAATGGTCACTCATATAATACCAAACCACTTAAACATTCTTTATAACCTGGCAATGCTTTTGATGCTCTTTACCATTTTTTCACGCATTTCAAGCAATTTAAATCGCCTCGTATAATAATTTGTTTGCATGTGACCGTCAATTATGTGACATCGTTAATCTAATGAACCATACACCATGGGTCTGATCAGTTTTTTCCCATGCAGGTACCATAAGCTTTAAGTAAGGATAATGATGTCCATTTGGGCAAACGTTGGTTTTCTGTAACATTTTGATAATGTACAATTTCGAAATTTTCTGGTATTGATATTTTTAAACAAATAATTGCTTACAAATTAATCTGATAAAATGCATTAACAATTTCTAATTTTGGTAGTTAGGAATCTAAATTAATAAATTTTTGTTGGAATACAAAAAACAGATCACTAGGCAGCCCGATAACTATAGTCAGACCATTTTAGTACATAATGTGGTAGTTGAGGAATGATATACTATATTTAATTTTTTATACCGAAATAATGCAAGCAAAGCAACGGGCAATGGCTAGTATTTTATAATTGGACCAAACAATCAGGTGCCGGAAATATTATCGTATTGTCATTTATAAGATTACTTTCATATTTACCACCGTAAAGAGTAACAGTCCAGGGTCGTTAGCTAAATCGTACCTCATATCCTGTGTTATTGTACCGAAGTGATTCATACTTTGCTGTTGTAAGCTGTATCGAGAATTGGGTTTTACCGTAAAAATACAATAGAGACAATAAACCTGTTTATTGAAATAGGTAAGTCGTGAACGCTTTCTTTGGCAGTCATTGTGTTAAAACAATGATTTTATGACGCGGTTTTTTCAAGGTTTTTGGATTTTTTTAAGTTGTTTCGAAGTCCTGCTCTTAATTAGGAAAGGACCACTACGTTTACAAAACATCATAATGATTCAAGTTCATAACAGCTACCTCCGTGGCCGAGAGGCATGCGGGCCGGACTTTGGCGTCGCGCCATTCTCTGTGGTCCCGGGTTTGATCTCCGGTCGGGTCAATATGGGAAACGAACTTTCTGTATTGTCTCGGGTGTTGTGGTACCTTATTTGTTTCAGATTTCTGTAACACAATTGCTTAAATTAATTACCACAGAATCAGAGCAATGTATGTGATGTTGATCAATATTTACTTATTATTATTTATCATAAGGACGTATGACTTAGCTTCACATAATACGTGCAGAAGGTTACGTGTTGAAATGAAATGAAATGCAATGCAAGTGGATTTACAATAAATTTCTTTTGCACGTCAATATTTTTTTTCTGCCAGCGCCACAACGTTGGTTCTGTTAGAGAAGAAGCACCGCAACAAACTCAAAAGATATCCTCTTTTACCTCTGTTCGCTATGTGGACAGACTGTACTATAGAAGCTGTTAAAAATAAAAAGAGATATGTAAGGTAAAAATAAGTACATACTTCAAGACGGTTTAAAAAGCAAGTACGAACAACTGAGTAATTCGTTTTACTAAAGCCGCCTTTCCACTAGGCAACATTTTTTATTCAATGAACGTCGATTGTTGGTAAGTGGATACGAGGCTTAATACCAATACAGAAGTAGCATGTTGGGTTTGCCAACAGTTCACTCACACACACACTCACAGTTAAAAAAAACTTCTAACTTTTTTAGAAATAACCATAATGAGGCACCAAATGAATGACGACAAATACAGAGGCGTATGATTAAAGCGGTTACTAACATCGGCATCAGTTATTTTGGCACGTTCGTCTGTCTGTTACACGCAATTTATGCATTAGTGAACGTTTACACTTTGACTTATATAAAAATCGGATTCACCGCATACACTTACTCGTACATATCTCTATATTTTTTTCTTTATGAATTTTAAATAATAATAATTGATGGTTTTTATAATAACATAATAAACGTCCTAAGCCAAATAATAATAATTCAATTAAAAATGCGTAAAATGCTATGTAAAATCTTTAGTATTGCTAATCATATTATCGTCATGAAAGTTTTCTTTTACTTTTGCAAAACTTTAAAAATACGATGCAAATAATATTTTTTGTCTATGTTGATTCTTTTGATTAGCATATAAATAAATAAAAAATAAATAGAATAATAAGACCAGATTTTATAAACGAGAATGTTTGAATTTAGTAAAACTTGCAAATGTTGCAGTGCAAAAAGACCGAATTAAAATTGAATATTGTTCTTGCAAAATAACCTTCTCCTGGCAATAATAAACAGAACAAAAAAAGGGAAATTAGTCCAGCCCTTCACGCGTGATGGCGTGACCAAGGGAAATAGAACACATACTGGCTGTACCTGCGACTTCGTTCGCGTGGACTACATACTATCAAGGTCGATTTTACCCCCATCTCCCATAATATTCAAAACAAAAAGTAGTCCATATTTTAATCTATGTTTCGAGCTCTATTTCTACCAAAGTTCAAAATTTCTACCAAAGTTCATGTATCTAACTTAAAAAATTTCACTCGCCCACCGCTTTTCGCGTACTCATTTGTCAATGATTAACTATTAAAATCGTCATATTTTAGTAAGTTCGTACAAAATCTGCATAAAATGTAGACTTTGTGTTATTTTAATGTATGAACTATAATATTGTAAAGTTTTATTAAAAGACACCCAGTAGTTTTTGAGCAACTTTCGCCTTAATAAAATAAGTAGTGATCCAAAGACAAGCGCAACAGCAATATCAAATATAAAATAGAACAAATAAAAAGTTTTTCTTTTAAAAAAAAATTGAGATATATTTTTTTAACTTCAAATTTGTAAAAAAATTTTTCTTAAGCAAAACCATAAATTGTCTAATCATTGTGTGTACATGCATAAACTGATGCTCCTCATACATTTGATCGTCAAAATTTTGATGGAAAGTGATTTTTTTCGGCACAAAACTGATGTCTCCTCATCACTGGGTCATTAGCAAATGTTTGCTCATGGTGCAATTAGAAAGTAATTTCGGTAACTCATTTGATCTAAATAGATAACACAAAGTTCATGGAATCACTTTACTGTCCGTTTGTCTGTCAATAACTTTTTTCTCAGGAATTAATATCAAATACTTATGTATAGTCTAGTAGTTCATTTATCAATTTACCCAATTTCTTTAAAATTAATTTATTAATTTTTCGTGAATGTAAAAAACATACATGTACATATTTACAAATTGTCATGTTTGAGGTTATAATTGGGCGGATTTTCTTCGTTCACATGATTCCAGTATAAACGGAACCTGTATATTTTTGCTGGTATTTTATCTGTCTGTCTACCAAATTTCCGGCAATACCTTCAAAGTCCAATTAAGTTATATTAAATTGATCCCTCACAATGTTTGGGCATATCACTCTCAATGAAGACTCTATGGAGAGACTGGTTATACAGGGGCATGTCGAAGGCCGGCGCTCACGCGGAAGATCGCCAACTCGATGGACGGACCTCATCAAATGTACCACAAACATTTCTCTGAATGAGTGTTGCAGAAGTGCGAACAATAGGAGTAGATGGAGGCAACTGGCAAAAGCTACACTGAAAAGCGATGCATTATGATCACGACCACTCTGTCAAGAGTGCACGACTAAGAAGAAGAAGAAATTGATCCCGCAGTGATTTTTAAATACTTAGTTAAAACTTTACTTACGTATGTTAGAAAAATTCAATGCAATACAATTTTAGAGCTAGATTTGTTACGTACCAACGCCAAAGACCATGCCCTTTCACAGAAAAAGCGTAAAAAGAAAGATGCATACTAAGACGAAGAAATATTTCCTTATTGGCATCCACCCATACATTATGGTGTAACACCATACACGACCAGCCATGTTTATACAGCTGAGGGACCTTTGTGCGGGGGATTAGCAGTTTTTATGTGGCCCTTTCTCGCGTGGGAGTGGGTTCAATGCCAGCGTTCGAATTTGAATCAACACTTTTGTTTTTGGTCTTTGTTTTTGCGTTTGACCGCGGGAGTTACCATTTAAACTGTAGTTTTGAAGGCGAAGGGCGAAATATGGTGGACTTGAGTGACTAAAACGTATAACTTATATGGAACAGCCCGACTGGTGAAATACCTCCATCTTACAGAAGACCGCAGCCAAATAACAATCACATCGGTGTTGTTGTGTTCCTGCGTGTGAATAAGGTTTCCAGAACTCCTGCGGGGGTGCTACGAGTACATTAGTAGCAGGGGTCAAGCCTTTAAGAGCAACAAGTCCAGTAGCAGCTTGTCGCCATTAAGCTAGGACCGTATTACCTCTTAACATCAAGTGGGATGAGGTCAATCTTGAAGTGCAATATAAAAAAAGATGATATACCGACTGTATGATGTATGACTATATGAATTTGTACCGCCTTATGTCGCGGGCATAAGAACTAAAGTCAGACTGCAAGTGTTTACCTTTATGTGGTGTTCACTGTACCTAAATACGTTTGGTTCCTGTCCCTACAAAGATGGCCGCCAATCGGAAACCTACTAAAATAATAATAATTCCATAAAAACATCACTTGCAGCAAATTGCAGCTTATTTTGAACTCAACACGTGCAAGTATAACAAAAGGACTTTTTTTGTGCAAAAACTGGCTAGTAGGTCAGGAAAGAGCAAAAAAATACCATCATTTCAATTAGTCTGTAATGTTCTAGAGATAAGGTTGGGTTTTGGTTGAAATTGGAGAAGGTTTGATCTACCTGTTACGCAAAAGAAGGGTGGTGAAGATTAGGTACGGTGGAACGTGAGGTTCGGTTAAATGGTGTTGGCTTTGAGTTACAAAGACCGAATGTGTTTGGTTAATTTTTGGAGTACTGTTTTGCGTAGGCATTAAAAACAACGATATTATTGCCTCAATTGCCCCTTATGAATGCCTAATACTTCCAAAGGACTGATTCGCCAACGTAAGTACGATTCAATGTCAGAAGTCAATGTTTTGAGTCTATCCGAAACATCGTTTCTGAATTCGAATCCGATTTGCGCTGCTGGCAGTTTGAAATAAGTTTTTTTATGGATTTCATCTGTAAGTTTTAGATTTTGAATTGGAGATAGCTTTATTTGGATTATATAGATGATTCATTTATACCGGCTTGGCGGCTGTATCAACATTCCTAATAGTATTTGGAAGAATCGACGGTTTTCCAAAACAGCTTTCAGCCGCGCGGTCTGCGTAGGAGCTTATATTTACTTAATTATTTTGTCTGATCTACGAATAAGAATGAATTTAAATCAAATATGGGAACAACCTTCAAAGTAATGTTTTCAAGTTAGTCCAGGAATCTTTGAATTATCATCTTATTTTTTTATTATTAACTAAATTATTGTTATTAAAAATTTGATGAGAGCACTTGAAAAGTATAATGAAACCACGCTAATAAGTTGTTCGAGAACGAGTGAGTGAACGAGTTTATTGGTTCATTTAGACACATACATTCATTCTTACAGCTAGGTGGCAGCACTTGTCTTAATTTTGATAGAAAATCAACACCCCCACTTATCAAAATTTACTAACAATTATAACCAAAACATAAACAAAATATTATAATATACTTAAACTGAGTTCATACTCTAAGTTATATTATTTCACATTAACTATCCCTAACAGATTCATGAAACGATAATGTTTTGTACTACCTAAACTTTTAGTAAACAGATCAGCTGGCATTTCATCTGTTTTCAAATACTTTAGTTCTACAATCTTACCACTGACACAGTCTTTACAAAAGTAATAGCGCAAATCTATGTGCTTGGTTCTTTTATTAAAATTATTACTTGAAGACATTTTAATTGCACCTTGATTGTCATTATACAAAGTAAGAGTATATGATTCATTAATCATTTCCTTCAACAGATTTCTTAAATATATAGCTTCTTTACAGCTTTCAGTTATACCCATAAATTCAGCCTCAGTGCTTGACAGAGCCACTGTCTTTTGCTTTTTAGCTTCCCATGACACAGCACTCCCAGCTAACATAAAACAGTATAGGATCTTCTGTCTATGATATTATTGCCCCAATCTGCATCTACATACCCCACAAACTTTTCATTACCATGTTTACTATATTTAAGCCCAAAATGTTTAGTTTTCTTTAGGTATTTTAGAATGCGCTTAGCATAACCCCAAGTTACATTATCATAGCAATTATTAAACTGACTCATAAAACTGACAGAATATGCTATATCAGGTCTAGTTAGCACGGCTAGATACATAAGAGCACCAATTAATTGCTGATAAGGTAATTGACTATTACAATTTTTTTCAAGAATGTTAATACTTAATTTAGGTTCTAAAGGTGTGTCTACTACTTTACAATCAATCATGTTAAACCTTTTCAAAAGCTGAACAACATAATTCTCTTGGCTTAAAGTAACAATGCCATTTTCTTTGTCAATATTAACAGACATCCCCAAACAATTTTTAACTTGTCCTAAATCCTTTAACTTAAACTTTAAAGACAATACCTTTTTCAAATTTATACATTCCTCATCATCATTACTGAATATAAAAAAATCATCTACATAAAGAGTTACAATTGTCCTTTTATCATTAACATTTTTAGTGTACAAACATGGTTCTAGTACAGAGCGCTTATAACCAATACTAAGAAGACATTCATCAACTTTCTTGTACCAGGCTCTGGAAGACTGTTTGAGGCCATAAATGGCTCGGTTCAATTTAAGTACTTTACCATCATTGTGATCTAATAAACAATCTGGAACTTGCATGTAAATTGTCTCCTCAAGATCCCCGTTCAAAAAAGCTGTAGTGACATCTAGGTGAGTAACATCTAGTCCAAGTTTAGCTGACAATGCAAACAGTATTCTCAATGTTGAATGCCTAACCACTGGCGAAAATGTCTCTGAGTAGTCTACATTCTCCTTCTGCATATAACCCTTGGCCACTAAACGTGCACGATAGCGAACACTATCATTACTATCTACCTTTTTACGTAACACCCACTTGCACTTCACTATTGTCTTATTGTCCTTTGGTTTATCCACTAGCTCCCATGCCTTATTTTCCTCAAAACACTGTAGTTCTTCCTTCATTGCTGATAGCCACTGATCCTTATCTGGTCCTCGTAATGCTTCCTCAATAGAAAGTCCACTAGCATCATCAAACATTTCCTCAGGAACACACATGTTTGTCATACCAAACCTTTCTGGTTTTTTCCTGATTCTAGTGGGTCTGACTTTCTGCTCAGGAGATTCAAACTCAGAAGTCACAGCATCATCCCTACTAAGATGGTAAGATTCATCGGAACCATTGCAGCTTTCTTCAAGAGTGTCGTCCTCTGTAAGTTTTTCTTCAGAGTTCACCGTGTCAGGTATGTCCCCCACTGAAGGTGAATTTTCTCCTCTCTCTGTAATTGGTAAGCTGGTTACTGATTTCTTCTCACTTTCGATGATGATGACGTCTCTGCTTGTAATCACTTTCTTTGTCCTAGGATTATATATTCGGTAACCCTTGATGTCATCAGCATAGCCCACAAGAACATACTTCTCAGACTTTCTGTCCCATTTTAGGCGCTTTTCTTTAGCCACGTGTACCATGACATCACTACCAAATATCCTAATGTGACTTACTTCTGGTTTTCTTCCAGACCACATCTCGTAAGGAGTCTTATCATTTAGAGCAGGAAGTACAGTTCTGTTTTGAAGGTAGACTGCTGTATGAGTGGCTTCTGCCCAGAATTTCTTGTCCATATTTGCATCAAACAATAAACACCTGGCTTTCTCTACGACAGTGCGATTGTTCCTTTCAGATAAGCCATTCTGTTCTGGTGTGTAAGGGTTGCTTCTCTGGTGAATGATGCCCTCCTTCTTCAAATATGAATCAAATTCTTTACTGCAGTACTCACAGCCATTGTCGCTTCTTAAAGTCTTTATTTTCTTATTGGTCTGTTTCTCGACTCTAGCTTTATATTCTGCAAAACATTTAAGAGCTTCACTTTTATGTTTAATAAAATAAACAAACATCATGCGACTGTAATCATCTATAAATAGTATGAAGTACCTGGATCCAGCAAGAGATTTATGTTCCATAGGACCACAGATGTCAGTGTGAACTAATTCCAGTAAATCCTTGCTCCTGGTACCTTCATGTTGAAATGGCAGACGACTCTGTTTGCCCTCACAACAAACTGTGCATGAACTTTTACTAATGTCAACTTTCTTCTGCAGATTCAGTCCTTCAACAGCACTTGACATTTTATTGAGGTACTTGCTGTTTACATGCCCCATTCTGCGATGCCAAACGTCTCCTGATACAGCCAAGTTAGCCATTACAGTCTCTGGTACTCTCAGCTTGTATACTCCATTATTAAGCACTGCGGTAGCAACTAACTCATTGTTTTTGTTGTAAACTTCACAGCTTTTCTCTTTAAAATGCACTTTGTTCCCGGACTTTATTAGCTGGCTCACTGACAATAAATTGGTAGTCAGTCCTGGAGCATACATAACATTCTTGACTGGAACTTCAAACTCACATTGATCAGTCTTTGTCACAATGGTCACGTCGCCTGAACATAACACCTGAAGTCGCTCACTGTTAGCCACACAAATATCTTTTTCTTTGTGATAAACTGCATTCTCAATCCAAACTTCGTTGGCCGTGAAATGCATACTCGCGCCCGAGTCTATGTACCAATCAAGTTTATTGAATTGACCACTCAAAAACACCACGCTGAATGCATTTGTCTGTTTTCGGTGCGATTCCTTTGAATTTGTTTTGTAATGATCATTATTTGGGCACTGATTCTTGAAATGACCCATTTGTTTACACCGGTAACACTTGACATTGCTTTTGGCGCTAATGACATTTGCGTTTTGTTTCGTTTCACTCTTGACCACAGATAATCGATTGTTTCTTTTGAATTGCGATCTTTGTGAACCGCTCGCGAATGCACTGCTAATTTCATTCAACTGCTCACTTCCACTCACTTCCGTTTCCATGTCCATGAATTTTGTTCTAATGGCGTCCGTCGTTATTGAAATTCCGGAATGTTCGATGGCCATTATCATTGGCATAAATTTGTTAGATAATCCAGCCAATAATAAGCATCCAATCCACTCGTCACTAATACCAAATCCAGTACCACTTAACTTTTGGCCTGTTTCGACTATCTGCGTCACGTACGATTGCATGGAACTACAATTATCTAGGCGAATCGAGATCAAATTACGTAAAAGCGATATCCTCCTCGCAAATCCAGAATCGTCGAATAATGCCCTTAACTTGTTCCACACAGTTCCAATGTAGTTTTCACTTCTTTGATATGTACGTATAATGCGCTGTCTATCGTCATTATTAACTTTGCCTTGGTTCTTGAATCATCTAAGTTTTCTAAAATCTTCCCAGCAACTGGTTTGATGCAATGCACCATATCCTTTAGGATTAGAAAATTTTCGGCGGCAAACACCCATTCGTTGTAGTTTCTGATTTCTGTAACACAAGTGCTTAAGCTACTTACCACAGAATCAGAGCAATGTATGTGATGTTGTCCAATATTTATTTATTTATTTATTTATTTATTTATTAGTTTTCCCGGCCTTTTAGCTTGGGAACGTTTACGATGTAGTTCGATGCCATTCTTGCAAATTCTTATCGCAAACACTGAATAACACTACACGCGATTAATTTAACACTACTTTTCAACTCAAAACGATTTTTAAAGTGGAAAAAACGAATTTTTCTGGGTCCATTACCTATAATGAAACCACGCTAATAAGTTGTTCGAGAACGAGTGAGTGAACGAGTTTATTGGTTCATTTAGACACATACATTCATTCTTACGGCTAGGTGGCAGCACTTGTCTTAATTTTGATAGAAAATCAACAAAAAGTATATCCACTATTTTCAACATAAAAATATGTCCTAAATTGGTCCAAAAGTATTTGAGCAATCGGTTAACATTTTTGAAGTCGATTATAATCGCTTTCGCTGAAATTGCATCCTCAGTCACTAAGTCATGAGACTAAACAAGTTACTACTATTAATAAAAGTAACGTATTTGCAGAGTGAACCAGACAAACTCGTCCTTTTGACGATCTCCATAGCCGAGAGGCGAGCAGGTCAGACTTTCGATGCCCGGTGGGCCAATATGGGAAATACAAAGGTTTTGTATAAAGTCTCAGCTCTGGGTGTTGTGGTACCAGTGTTTCTGATTTCTGTGGCACAAGCTACTTATCACAGATTCAGAACAATGTATGTAATGTTGTCCAATATTAAAAAAAACGCTTTGGCCATTAAAAACCAGCTTTTCCATTTTAAACCAGCCGCAAGCTCTCTTGAGCATAGCTTTATACTTCAATCCTTATGTTTCATACGCAAATAGGGTACCTTATTTTGACTTCACGAATTCGGTATGTATTTCTTGCTAAATAGATGATATCCTAGAGTTTGGTGCTTTGTATAATTATTTCGAAATTGATTCTAATAAATTACTTCGCCACGCAATCAGAACTGACAATGGAACATAGCCTGCGGCATCTGAACTCAACAGGACAGTGGCAAGCAAAGCCAACCTTGACTCCTTTCCAGGCAGCTTACAGATTTTGTAGTGAGGTAAGCTTGAGCACGTATATAGGGTTGGCAAAAATAGCCTTAATACGTCTAGTGTACTTATTAACAAACCTGCCAAGATTTTGTGTGTTACAGAAATCGGAAACAACGTACTACCGTACTACAACATCTAGACCGGAGACGAAATAGAACAGTTCTTTTTCCATACAGGGCCGGGAATCAAACCCAAGGCCTCAGAGATGAGGCCACGCCGAAGTCCTCTCGGCTACGGAGGGCATCAATTAGTAAAACAAGGTTTATTTTTATTCATATTTTACACGGGAATCGATCCCACGATCAAGGGTTTTTAATGCCATAGTCAAATCACTACACCACGGTAATCATTATTTTTTCTAACTTTTGATATTGTATTTAACTGAGAAGTTGTTTATTTTTAACAGTTAGTCAAAGACGTAAAAACAACATTTAAGATTTATCGTGATTTTTGTATTTGTTGCCGGCCTGGCTGGGCCCAGTCAGGCCCGGTGCCTCTTTAGACATCCACAGGGCCCCGCCATTCATACCGGGCCCAGTGACCGGTCTCTTAGTACAAAAACTGCGCCACGGTAGCCCCAACTTGTAGAAAATGCCCGGTGAACATTTAAAAAGACACTGGGCCCGGAGGGGTCCAGCCAAGCCGTGCCCGGTTAGCAATCTTTACCACGAACATATTATTATTGCACTCTCTAGTTCGTAGTAGCACTTGTAGAGCACAAGTGCTACTACGTAAATAGTTTTCCATTAAAATTTCAGCAAATATTACAAATAATTGCCTACAAAACTGCAACCCACGCCGGGCTTTGAAAGTAAAATAGGTACAGAATCTAGGTTAACGCCCTAAATCAGAGCCCTATACCTAATTTTGGAGCATAAAATCCTTTCAAAGCCGCCAGCTGCTGTATACAAAACCCTACAAGACATTGATCGAGGGATAAGCCCTAACTGTCGTTCAATCAACCTAGATTCGTTTTAACTGCGTCTCACAGATTCCTTTGTTTTGATACTGGTTCAAACTAGTTACGGAACTGGTTTGACCTGGTTTGTGAAATGAAAATTTTGAGTATAGATACGTTGGGGTCTAAAATGTCGGATTTGGTCAATGAAAAGGCTTTTAACTTAATACAGATCAAGATCTGTAGACACATCAAGATGTGTCTTTTGTTTTACCGCTGTTCGCGTACAATATTTAGTTGGTGATTATGAAATAACATTACAGTTAATTATTTACAACTTCAAATAACATATCTTAAACAATTACAAATTATAGAAAAAAAATATTCATCAGCAACAGAATTTTCGAAATAAAAACGAAATTTGACCAGTTGTGAAATTTCACACGCTTAATTTTCTTAGGAGACGTAAGTTATAATAGTAACAACGTTTAATTTTATCTTCGTCTGTGTCTAGGTCTTTTAAATGTATTAAATTAGGTACAAGTATATATGTCTGAATATTATATTCCCTTTAAATATCTTTAATATTAAGTTTCTTACTATTTACTTATATTATTTATTTTATTGTGATCCATACACACATTTTTGCAGTTACCGGTGCACTACCCAGAAACTAACTTTATGCTCATGCATAAAGTTAGTTTCTGGGTCATCCCAAGGGTTGACTGGTAAAGAAGGCTCCTAGTGTTATGTCCACCTTTTGTACTTTTTTTGTGCAATAAGGTTTAAAAATAAATAAATATTGTGTTATTGCTTTTGTTATGGTTGCCAAACTTACTTCCGCAGTGCTTTCATTTGTAAAAAAAACTACTGAGTTGTTTGCCGGTATCTTCTCTTTAGTTATGGGTTCCGAGACTATACAATTATGCATAAGTATTACTAATGTAATCTATGTGAATAAAAAAGATTGACTTTGACTTTGACTTTGATAAGTAAGTGCTGTTGTCTCTTAGCACTTTCAAAGTCATGCCATGTTTTTATCATCTCGAAACTAATTTTAACACAAATCAAAACCAATCCTCACCCAGCCCACGACCTGTCAAGTGGCTTTGACATTAATTGGCCTAAAAAAATCGACACCAGGGTAACATAAACAACCGAAGAGTTGTAAACTGTGGACCCCTCTACCTACTGTGGACACAAAAACGTCCTACCCTCAGCTGAACACTACAAAAAATGTAAACAAACCTTTTTTCAGCACAAGTTTGGACATGTTCTGGACTAGAGATAACCTTTGAGGTGAGCGGACCTGTTTTGGTAACACTCGTTTTTGACTAGACATATTTTGAAGGAAGTTACTTTTGAATTAACGTTGAAGATTTCTTGATCAGCGATTGCCATTGGCCAATATTTTTTTTATGAAAGATTTGAAAATTACGAACTTGCTTATAGCAAATATTTTCTGTAGTATCAAAATTTTTATACTTGTATTTACTTATCACTCTAGAATATCTGGTAATATATTATGTATTAAAATATCTCTTATGGTGTTTTGTATCAAAATCTCCTGCATAGAAAAAACAGTTTTTTTTGCATCTCAAATCTATTCAGTAATTTGTTCATGAAAGAATAACAAACAAAGATTTATACATTATTACATTCTTTAGAATTTTAATATTAGCCGGATTTGAGTAATAATAAATAATGAGTTTTGTTTAATAGAGCGTCAAAAAAATACTAACCTAACCTACCCTAATAATAGATTGACCACAAAAATAAGTGAACCTCTTGAGCTTGGGCGATTTGTGACTCAGTCAGTATTTCTGTCGCCCAGATTAATAAAAAGGTTTGTCGAAATTATTTCTCTTAATTCCTTCTGACAGTTAATGGTGCTTCTACCCCAAAACTCGAAACTTACTACGCAAAAGGCACGATTACAAAAACCGGACTTCTGGTTGAAGCTACTAAAAAATAGGTTGTAAGGCCATTAGCAGATAAGCTAGTCCCATTAGGGATGAAGATAAAACTGGCGTTATCAGGATTTGAAAGGATAAATACGAATTTTGTTATACGCTAAATGACACTTGTAAGGTCTTTATGTTATTTGTGCTTTGAATAAGCTGTCTCCTTTAGGCTTTTTTTGTAAGTTTGATAATGATGAAAAGCTTTCGTCGCCTGCATATAAAGTCCCTACTAGTATTATAAATGCGAAAGTAACTCTGTCTGTCTGTTACGCTTTTCCCGTTTAAACCTCTCAACCGATTTTGATGAAATTTGGCATAGGTATACGTTTTTGTTAGAAAGTAAGGGGGGGGGGGGGGTAATGCCACCTTTGAAAGTTTATATGGGAAAATGTTAATTTTTTATGTTAGAAATATGAAAGTTGGCACAAATATAGCTCTATTAAAGTATAGACTACTTTTTGTTTCGAATATTAGGGGAGATAGGGGTAAAACCGACCATAAAAAGATGTAGTCCACGCGAACGAAGTCGCGTGCACAGCTAGTTAAAAATAAAGTATGAATATGATAGCAGATTATCTTTTACTACTGAGTTTCTTGCCGGTATCTTAGTTATCCGAACCGGAGGTAGCTTGATTTTCTTTAAATAGAGACTATTCATAAATATTACAAATGTAATCAATGTTAATAAAAATATTGACTTTGACTGATTTGAGTTTGGATTATTGATATATATATATTATTGTTAGGCAGTTATTCTTATTTAATACCTTAATTAAGTAAAATAAATTATAGTTCCTGAACAAATTTGAAAGATATACTGTGAAACTATAATAATAACTTACTTCCATTAATAATAGCTTTATTGGATAAGTCGTATCAAACTGTGAAATTTAATAATGTTCTGTTTTAGAATTATATATATAGTAACTATTTGACTGGAAACTGAGTCGTAAATGAATATGTCGACGAATAATTCTTGGGCTAGAAGACTTTTAGATGAAAATAATTAACTATATTTAATTTTTTAAATAATATACTTCACTATATTCTGCTTTGCTCTGTTAAAACAATAAAGATTTTATATGTTTTTATTTAATTACACTAATCAATTAGAAATAGGCAATAAAAATAATCAAGCAATGTCACAACAGTTCGTTTCAACACTGATTAAATCCATTAATATTCACACAGAGGTCATTAACTAGCAACTTTCGCTTTCCACACCACATTCCCATAGTTTCCCTGTCTTCAGCCGGCTGTGACAGCAGCAGCCCAGCAATAAAGTCAAGCAAATAATATGGATTCGCGAAATAACAGGTGCTGTTCAAACGATACAATCTCTCGTCATAACTCTAAACGTACAGGATTAAGAGCTAGGATCTATATAGAGCTGATTTGGAATAGTGTTGCAGTTAGAACCTAACGTAACGCAGTAATTAATGCCTGGTGGCATTATTTATTAGTAAACCCCACGATTTTAAAAATAAAAAAAAACAAAAATTGTTTATTCAGCAACTACATACGTATACATATTTCCAGATGTCAGAGATCTCCTTTTAAGTATCAATAATACTTGTGCCAGGAGAGCCCGCTCTTCTATAGTTTAGCGTTACATTATTAGGTATATAGTTACGAAATATAACATAGTAAGTACATAGTAATTAAAATTAAACAATTTATCTTGTAGTATTTTTTATTTTTTTGATTTGAGCCTCACAATATTGTTTCAACGCGACGATAGGGCTCAGTTGCACCAACTTATTTTTTTTACTCGTTTCTTGATAACACGTGACGTAATTACGCCAATGTAAAGTGCTCTCAAATAACCCAATGTTCGGTTATGAGAGCTAATTTACATCTGAAATGAGATCTTCATTCTTTCACTTCACCTTGCACTAATATAACTCATTTTGCCCTGAACTAACGATTTGACAGCTGTCAAAACTGCATCATTCAATACATTGTTTTGCAATTGATAATAACCTTTAAAACTAAGCCTAAATTTACCATTTGCATCCTAGTTTGACTGGCTCGATAAAACAGCCCCTGGCTGATGACCAAAAAAGGCTGTGGGTTAAAGGTCTAACAAATATTCTTGTATGTTTGTTCGCTGTATCGGTGTTTATAAATGTTTGTTGCATAGTTGGTTCTTTCCAAAACATGTTTAGGGGATTGGGTCAGGTATAGAACTACTTTATTCCCATGACGCCTTCCCCGAGGCACAGTATGATGTACTTATACATTCTGCCCCCCTTTTTTCTTATTGATAGTCGTGGCAGCCTTATCATCACCGAGATTTTAAAGGGGGGAAGGCTTTCAACCCACCTACTCCAAGGTTATGTATTCAGATCGTAAAAAACCTATTAGGTGTGAGTATCATCTCTATATCGTTCCTCACATATCGAGCAACGAACTCTTCACGGTGTGGCACTAATCTGTGCGCATCGCGGGCCACAGTTTATTAGCCGCGCGGACATGTGCACACGCGACCGGTTTTCGCTGCAGCACTTTTATGCAGCGCTGCATATTGCTTTTTTTTAAAGCGGTAAACGGTTTTTGAAGGTTTTTCAGAACAACTTTAGAGCACTGGTTAATAAAGACTCGGTGATTGAGTAGCGCTATGTGGCGGGTCGTTTTCCCTTAAATATGGTTGAGTGAAGCGATGGCTGGCACATACGTCATGTGAACAGTTGCCACCTTTGGGAACTGGTCTGCTCCAGCTTACGTCTTAAAAGTAAATATTTTTGTTTCGTCAATCATCAAAATCAAACTATCTGATTCGATCCATAGCAATAATTTAGATACTGTTACTACAGGGCACTGCAATGGGAGTGAGGCCTAAACTCAAACGCGTAAATTATATAATAGTAGTATGTACATATATAGTATGTATGTATATAAATAGAACTTTTAGTCTCAAATCGTCATCACATCCATGAGATGATAGAGGTGATTTTGGAAGCTGCTATGATATTATCAGCTCAAATCTGCCAGATTGTCTGATAGAAATTGTCACAAGGCATTAAGTCCCCTTTATGCGCGTTTTAAATACATGCAATAAGTTTAGATAAATAAATGATAACTGAATATTTGGGTTTGTTCTGTCCAGGTTTTAAATAAATTAAAGAACCTTTTAACAAGGATATTGACCACAGGGAATCGAACCCGGGACCTCAAAGATATCGCCATAGTCCGGCCTACTCAATTTTCGGTTACGACAAAAGAGTAATACTTACTCGGGCTGGTCAATGCATATGATGTCAAGATATTTTTCCTTTTACAACAAAATAATACTGCAGCTACTATATTTTTTTAAAGTTACTTTATGAAAACCCTGCCATATTTTACAGAACCATCGCATTTAAATTGATACAAGGGTGGTCAGGCTTAAAAACTATTAAAAGCCACCCGGATTAAGCCTGTTTGTATTCCCCCCTTGGGGGGAAGCAATCATCGGGAGCCCGCGATATTGGGGGATGATGAAATAGTTTCCATTGTGTCCGGCAAATAAATGCATCTATGTTGGGGTTGCGGTGCACTTATTAAAAGTGGTGCCCGGTGGTTTTAAAGTACGTGTAATTTAGGAAAGTAACTAAGGTTTTAATGTTTTTGGCGAATCAATGTTAACTATCGACTGTTTTATTTCTATTTTTTTATATTTCTCTCAAGATTGACCTCATCCCCCCTCATATTAAGTGCTAATGAGGTCCAAGCTCAAGGGTGACAAGTTCAGCATAATAAATCAGTTACTGGACTTGTCGCCGTTACCTTGAAAGCTTGACTCCTGCTACTAATGTAGCATCCCCCAGGAGCTCTGGAAATCTTAATCACACACAGGAACACAACACTGAAGTGATTGCTATTTGGCCGCGGTCTTCTGTAAAGTGGAGGTATTTCACCAGTCGGGCTGCTCCAGTTCGAGCTATGCCCTCTTAAATGTACGATGGTTGTTGTGGAACTTTATCTTCTTCTTGGTATATAAAAAATAATCCCTATTTCTCTTGGTCACGCCATCATGCGTATCCAGCTGGAATTATTTAACTGTTTCTATTTTTTGTTGTGTTTATTATTGTCAGGAAAAGGTTTTTATGATAGGAAAAAAAAAATTAAACATTTGTCGATAAGACGGGTTTCGGGTCAGCTAGTATTTGATAATTTTAATGGAATTCACCATTGTGTTTGTTTAATTTTATTTCTGATAATCGTTGCCTTTTAAAGCAAATGTAATGAAATTCAAACTTTTAATAATATTAATTCAAAAATTACATTTCACTTTTAAGATAATATTATTAGAGTAAAGAGATTTTTCTTAGCAATCATTTTTTATAGTTTACAAGGCTAATTTTTAATTGTTACTTGTACACTAATTTTAACTCATATAACTTTAATTATTCAATCACTGCATAGTATAAAACAAAGTAGCTTTTTAGTATGTCTCTATGTGTGCTTAGATCTTTAAAACTACGTAACGGATTTTGATGCGGTTTTATTTAAAATAAAGAAATGTTTTTATATGCAATATAGAATAGAGAATCCAACATTTCTAAGTATTGCATCCTGGCAAAAACGGAGTGGGTGGCTAGTTATATATAAATTAATTAATAATTAAATAATTAAAATTGTAAGGATAGTCATTCTTAAGATGGTAAAATGGGTATTGAACGTTTGTATGAAAATCTAGTAGTAAGAGACGTGAAATTTAAAATCTAAGCTCTGTAATAGTTGTGGAGATGTACTAATATGTTATGGTACCACGAGTATTAAGTCGTGGCCGGCCAATGGTAGTATTTTACATGTACACAGCTTATTTTACATAGTGCCAATTACATTACATATGAACAGTATTGCATTAAGATTAATTGGCACCTGTCAAATAAAGGCAAATAAATCTTAGCTGGTTAATATTGGTTTCAACGCATCTGCATATGGGGACAATTAATTTTAGTGCACTGTACACACGGCTGTAACTCACTCAACGGACACCTGTGTCGACCCTGCTTTATATCATTGTTAGCTGAAGGACAGACAATGACACCTGAAATTACTGTTTTTGACTTTGAAAAGCCAATAGAGAGTAGCTTCATGCTTAATATCGCTCCATTAATTCATTCACCATTGCTTAAAGTGGTAGATTTACACATTTGTGGCCCCAAAGCTTTAAAATTTTAAGGTCAGTAGCTTCTAAATTTAGAAACACAACTTGTTCCATATAACTGTTCAAATTAAAACGTTATTTGCAAATATAGACACTTTTTTTCGTATACAAATTAGCAAAAATATCACAACATATGTACCTATATTCTTACACTGCAAATCTATAATGCTAATTATAATTCATTGTGAAATCAACCCCATTATTCACTGTTTTTTTAAGTTAAATATTTGATTAGAAATAACAATAATAACTAGGTATGATGGTACTTTTAGTTACTTAGCTGTTTTTTATAATTAGTAAAGCTGATATAATTTATGTGACTTTATGAGAAATGTGGTATGTTTACATGTTGTATGCCTCGAAGTTATTTATCTTGTCTTAGGTTTTAAATTTACTAATATTAAAAAGCTAAAGAGTTTGTTTTGTTACTTTCTACCTTCTTGATTGTGGAATACACCTCCCATTTAAGGAGAGTGGGAAGATTATAAATATTAATAAAAAAATAGCTTATCTCACTCTCCATTCCCTCAAATATCTCCTCTTAAAAAAATTTTCGCTCTGTTTTGCTGTGAAAGACGATTAAATATACACACATTTTCTCTTTTATTCAATAAATGTTATACTATAGATATATATATTTTTTAATATTGTCAACATCACATACATTACTCTGATTCTGTGGTAAGTAGCTTAAGCACTTGTGTTACAGAAATCAGAAACAACGACGGAACCACTACACCCAGAGCAGATATTGGAAAAACATTAATCGTATACAACTGGGGGCCTACTCCCATAAACGAAATATGTCGGATCCGACAACGGATGGCAATTTTTAATCCTCATAATCATAAAGAAATCACTTCGAATGCATTAATTTGCATTTTCAAAAAACAAAATATTATTTATGCAAATCAAAAACCACGTCTTCATTCCTTAACTTATGAATTATCTTCAAAAACGAAACCTTTCGTTTGTTCGTTTTGTTTTTGAGAGTAGGTACCCTACTAATGACAAATTATCAATCCTTTAATGTCATGCTTTTAAAGAGTCACTCGCAAACGCGTGTGCATTACATACAAATTGCATTTAAATTAATTTATTATGAGGCGATGGAAAAGCGTCGATGTGAGTGCAAAATGTGCATTAATTATTTTGTCATTTCCGTATATAATGATGATGTGTTAATATTACTTTGCGTACAGGTACCGTATTTAAAACTTACTATTATGCGGAATACGTAAAATTTCTAGCGTGAGCCGACCAAAGTTTTGATAATGTTTATTGGCTGAAAGAAACATCTCACTCATGTATTCAGCCAATCAATGCAAACTTACTGAATTTTATCTAATTTCATGTTTGTTAAACGTAATTAATGTTTTTTATTAAATATTGAACAGATTAAGTACTTAGGTAGCCTACCTTTTAAGCCGAAATTCGAACATAGTAACGGGCTGCAGCTAGTTTTTAAAAATACTAATTACACTAAAAATCTTTAATTAAATAATTACTACACAAAACATTAAACGCATTTGTTTATATCACCATGCTCCAAAATTAAAATAATATCATAAATAGATATATTATAAACTTATTGGTCAAAGTAACCAATTTAATAAAAAAATGTAAAAAAGATACACATAAATAATAATAGTACATTATTTGTAAATTGAAAAATATAAATTAAAAGCCGAGCCAGCTAACCTGACTCGCCCCTTCCAAACATGTAGCGCCATCTATTGCAGCTATCGTTACAACTTAGTTTGACAAAGAGCTTTGGATGGAAGTGAATGATACATCGAATATAATATTATTTTAGTTTACTTTACGTGTGATCCCGAGATCAGAATCCAGTAGGTCTTATACCACAAATGTAACGAAATAAATTAAATTCAGTTTCGAAAACCTTTTGTGTTTTAATCATTATTTTTCTTTGGTAATTACTTAATTTTGAGTTTTTATGGAAATTTAAGAGTTTTGCAACAATTGAAGTTGTATTTCGCTCTTAAAATTTTAAAATTAATTTAATTTAAATACATTTAATTGAAATACAACTTCAACTGTTGCAACACTCTACTTAGCTGAAAAATACATTATTTAAATAACTAGGTGTTGAAACCTAGACCTACTACAAAAAACAAAACTAACTAACGAAGGGTATATTTTTTTTAATTAATCTTCGATTCAGGAATCAAAATGTGGTTAAATATTTGTATAAGTACCTGTTATTTTGCTCTTTGAAAGATCTTTATTCTCATTCCAAGTGAGTTACGATTGTGAGAATTAAAACGAGGTATCTTTATCGGCTCTGAAATATTTCGTTTTCAGGAGTAGACCTACTGTTACCAATTTTTTTTTTATATTGCAGTTCAAGATTGGCTTCATCCCACCTGATGTTAAGTTTTTTTTTTATAATGCACTCCAAGATTGACCTCATCCCACCTGATGTTAAGTGGTAATGAGTTCCTAGCTTAAGGGCGAAAAGTATAGCATAGTAAAACTGTTACTAGACTTTTCACCTTTGCCTTGAAGGCTTGACCCATGCTACTAATGTAGCACCCCCCAGGAGCTCTGGAAATCTTACTCACACGCAGGGACGCAACTTCACCGAAGTGATTGCTATTTAGCTGCGGTCTTCTGTAAGGCGGAAGTGTTTCACCAGTCGGGCCTATCCAGTTCGAGCGATAAATCGCTATGCCCTACTCGTAAAATTATAATGATGCTAAGTTTAAATACATTGCATCATTCAATATCAATTCAATGTCAATGTTTTACGCATTTCACTTACGATACCCGAGTCTGCTTAGCTTAGTCATCGAATGGCCTACTTTCATTCTGTTCACTTTAATGTCCAGAAAGGCTAGACCCATTTCATTCATACCCAATCGCCTTAGCCGGGGGTCATAACATTTTGGTCATTTGCAAGCCATGACAGTGTGCTGAATTGGAAACTCAGCTTTTATTAATGTTTTGAAGACTATAACGTTTTAAACACCCGCATACTTTTTTTAGTATCGTGATTTAGTTTTCTGTTTTTATTATTTAACTGAGAACATTTGCTTCAAATTCCCTATTGGATGAATCAGTACTCTCAACTCAAATTAAACGATAATCGAGTTGTTTTACGTATTGACCAACTTGTTTGGCTATTTCAGTAGTTCTGTTACTTACCTACCGCAATGGTGCTACTAAAATTTCCATACTATTTACTGACATAATACAAGTTACTAAAAATGTGTGATTGTATTCTTGTGACAAGGCTTTCGTGAAAAGTAATATAAAATTTTTAAATGTATTTTTCTCGCATCGAGAGTTAAAATTTAATATAAATTCATTACTTTTACTTCGATTATCGAGATATTGATTGTTGGAAAAATATCGATACAGTTATATTGTGGAACTCCATTTAACTTGTAAAACGTGTACGTTGGATGGTTTTAGTAACATGAAGTTCATAGTGTGAAAAAAACTAAAGTTTAAATCAGAATTTTACGATTTAAATACCTAGTATCATTGATACACTAGGTAATTAATTCATTTGTGTTGATTAACTTTTCTCAATAAACGTAAATTATTTTGCAGCATTAGGTAAGTGACTTTCGTTTGTTTAGCTAAGTTAATTTTTTTTTTATTTGTTTGAATTTATATTCACACCACTACATATTATGGTTTTTTCGATCGTTAACACTCCTCAGTACTACTTCAGATAGGTATATAACTAGACAACATCATGTAAAATCCACCTTAAGCATAGTTTCCATTCAATACAAAACGTAGAAAAGAAAACATTCGTTCAGGACCGTAATAAATACATGGTTTAACAGTATAGTGCTGAGCGGTAATGACCTTATTATGAAGACGCGGATTTTTTTGTTTATCCGGTCCAATCAAAAGGCTTAGCATCAGACAGACAAACCAAAAACAAAACGAACAAACGAATGGTTTGAATGTAGACTTTTCATCTTAAAATGCGATTTTATTCCAACCTATGTATGTATTTGAGGTAATTATGACTAATTTGCTATGTTTTTTTTATTAGAACAATGAGTTTTTCATTTGGAAATTTTTATTTCATTTCTAAGCACTAGAAAATACTCAACCTAGCTATGCTCCGGAAGCTTCACGGCATTTTTTGAAACTTACTTGAGTAGAGTAAATTAGTAGTTAAAAAAAACTCGATTGGAGAATATATATATATAAAAATTGTCAAAAATTAAGGTCTTTTGCTACTTGATTCCGCGGCCGCATTATTTTAGATAAGCTAGTTTTAAATAATTAAAAACAATCATGACCAGTATGATCTGTATTTCAGTTTTTTTTCTTTCTTGATGTTGTAAAACAAAATATTTTATCACAATTTAATTTTTTTAGTAAATGCGTTGTCTCAATTTTTAACGTAAAAATATAACATGCTTTTTTTAATAACTTCAAGTCAAGTCAAGTCAAAGTATTTATTGCGTTCATGAATGTAAATTACAGGTGTTATTCAAATGTTTACAGTACATCATGTTACCCATTTGGGCATAGCCTAATTAGGATGAAAGCGTAATGGATTAGCATGCATAATATTACATAATTTTATCATGTATTGTTTTGGTACGTTTTTTTTCTAATTAGGTCCGTTTATTTTTTTGCTGTTTCTGTGGCCCGCGTTTTCATGCGCTTTATTCTAGAATAAAAAATGTTGTGCATGCTACTTTATATTATTATAGGTAAATAAAAAAAGTACAAATTATCATCCAAAATCATTCAGTAGATTTTGCGTGAAAGAGAAACAAAAATACACATCTCTGTACTTTTTTACCAACTTTTCACGTTTATGGTAATAGTAATTGTATTATTAATATTGTGATGAAATGAATAGGTTCAATGCATGGTGGGTATAAAGTGTTCGTGTGTGTATTATTTTAACGTATACACTTATCAATGTACTCGCTGAGATAATACTTTTGTTTTATTTAAGTAACAAAAACTTGTAGCAAAAAGTTATTTTTTTTCATTATATAATATGCTATGTTTTTTTTATTTTATTTAAATAACAAAAGCTCGTAGCATATTTTTTTTTATGCTATGAAGATTACTGGTACGTAATATGTTTACCTTCATAACATACTTTACTCTGTACTATTTGTAAAAGGTATTTGTCTACTATTAGTTGGTGTGAGTCAGGGAAAGTCCTTGAAACTAGAAATTCGGCTTGGATGCGTATGACTAATAAAAGGTCGTCTTGTGTGATTTTTGTTTTATATAAGTCGTGTACTTTAGTGCGGTTTGAATGTTCGGTTAAGTCAGTCATATTTAAATGCATATGTGCGAAACTAATACATCATAGGAAAAAAGACCAAAAGGTGAGTACTAAAATATTAAAGATTTTCTGGTAAAGTGTAAAAATATATTTTTAAATATCTTCATCGCTACATACCTATAAAATATTTAAAAACTTGTAAGTTAAAGTGTGTTTGTGAGTAAATGTTAGTGTCTATACTTAACCGTTTTGCATACACTGTCATTTCTGGGAGCTGAAATACATAAAATGTCTCTTTTGGTAGCTGAAACTTATTTTTTTATTTTAATATTAATATTTTTGAAGTCTTAACTTTTTTTAGTTAGACAGTTAAATTAAAATAAAATTAATTGTAGCATGTGTTCGTACGGACTAAAACTAGGAAACGATTTGTAAGAAGTAAGGTTATTTAATACTTTTTTAACTCGGCGGAAAGTTTAAAATAAAAAATATAAGTTTTAGGAAATGTTACGGAATAAAATAAAAATACAAGAAATATTACGGACTCATAAAGAGAGTAGTTTAAACATTTCATTAAAACATTTTTAGTCACTTTTTATTGTGTTTTTAGTGACCTTCAATCCGTTTTAGGTGTGTTTACTTTTTTTTTGATGAAAGTAGTTCGTTTAATTAAAAAAATATTTTAACACACACACAGACCTTTAAATTAATCACCAAATCAACTACATCACCGTTTATTTTTATTAACACTTTTAAAATTATACGAGTTTATTTAACACGATTCGATAAACGCAAACACAAACAAATTTTGTAATACGCCCGTTTCATTTAACCTCTTTACCGACGATTATCAATTTTATTACCGTTATAGAGCCGTCTAAACAAAGGTTTCCACTCAACCAATAAACCCAAAAAACACCTCGGTTTCACAAACCAACGCGTATGGCAAAACCGCAGCCATAAACGAGTAACTAGTACTATTTCCGAATTAGTCATAAAACACACGCGCTCGTGTCACTTCTACGATCTTAGGACAAAGGGCTGTTAAACTACAAGCTACGTTCAGTAGGGCTGCGATGGCAAGCCGCTGCAGAGTGAGCACGCTCGTCTAACAACCCCGAGGACGCGACAACACAATTCTTACGTCACCTCACCCCATACGAAAAACAACTTCTGATTGGCAGTTTCACTTTGGCGCGCTTTTGGAGCTACGAAACCAAAAGCGCACCTAACATCTCCACCCTTTACTCGAAGCGTTTGCTGAGCTTGACTAGAAAGAGAGCGATGCAGTTGCTCGGTTAGGGTTACAGTGATGTAACCAGTTTGGAGCGAGATGACGATATCAGTTTGCGCTGAAGTGGGAGAGAGTGCGAATTAGAGGTGCAGAGGTAACCGCGGCGGTGGAGTGCGAAGGGAACGTGCTACCGTGCGTTCCACTATTTATAATCAAATAGGTCGCCGGTGTGTGCGTGTGTGGGGACGTGATGCACTGCGCAGGTGTGTGTGTGAGTGTCGACCGAAGCAATGATGTGCACGAAGCATTATCCCCCATTACACGAGTTGCTTCCGCCAGCGTCGCACGTTCACTAGCTGTCTGTCGGTCGACTTCTTTTGTCGCGGCGCGCGGACTCAGTTTGTTTACATCGAGAACGATGCATAGTGCGTTAGTTAGCGTTGTGTCATCGACCGTGCGGTTATCGTTGAAATATGACTGAACCGGACAATGCTCGCCGTTTGCGCCGGAACATTTTGTGAACACACGTGAGTGCAAATCGGACTGTGAAGATCGTGCCATTGTGAAAGTGATTTTTCTACCGGACAATTTTTTTATGAACTCTCCTGATCATCTTGGTATTTTATCGCTGTGCACTTTGATTTCTTGCTTCGAGAACACCAATGAAAATTTTTCGGATAATACAACAGAAATTGAAAGTGTCGAGCGAGAGATAAACTTGAGCGGTGAAGATATCGCAGCCGAGTTCGACGTCTGATCGTCTAGCATTTATGCATACAAAAGCAACAGCAAATCCACGCTTCTTCCGTAGGAAAAGACGTTGCGAGAAACAAAGATGGCTATAGCGTTCAACTTGCCTAGCGAGAGAGAGGCGGCAGAAGAGAACTTTTCTCGTTTGAACCGGCTCTTAGGCGAGCTCTACGAAGTACTGTGCCATATCCTGGTTTCACGACAACCTGGCCAAGAAGTCCAGGATAATCGGCGAGGTGAGTGCCCTCGGGAAAATAACACACCACCTTACCACTTAAGATGCAATTCGACCTACATCGTGAATCTTGTAATGGTCGTGGCTATAATAAAAGTCTCACTCGCTTCGTCACTCTTCAACACGATCAGATAAAAAGAGGATTCTAAATAGATAAGTGTTGTTACGGTGATACTGCAAAGCAGGCTGGACTATTGTTACATATTTCTAAGTCCTAAGTTTAAAATTGGTTTCGCAAGAGATGTTGTGTCTAACTGCACTTAAATCGTAATTGGTGGTACAACGCTGATTGAAATGAAAAGTGCCAGTTTTCATTTTAATCATGCGTCCGCTCTAACCTTAGCTTGATGAATTTTGCTTTTCCGAATTTGAGTGAAGTTCGACAAAACGTTTCTAGGATAAATAATAGCAGTGCATTTATTAATAAAAATTTAAAACATGCAAATATTTTTGGACGAATTTGTTGTAAGCTCTTGCTTTTTATACCAGCATTATCTAACCATTTGTAAGTACCTAGTAACAGTGCGTATGAAGTAATTATTATTTTAGCGTTGTTAAGTTTTAATGTTTAGTTTACATTTCCAATTGATCTCCAATTTTGTTTATCAATTTTGATACAGATAATTTTGAATAGTTTAATTTATTACAATTATGTGAATTAACTTTACGCGCGATTTTAGTTTGTAGTGAAACATTTATTATTATAATAATTGATCATACGTATATGGATCTCAAATTTTATTTTAGTTCCAAATAATATCGATAGTCATAATTACATTTAGTTCCATTTTCATTTTGATTTGATTAGACACCAAATATTAGTTAAATATTACAAGACAACATTGAAAATAATGAAAATTTTAATAATGACAAATTAAAAGTTGTCTTCTTGTTCATTTATTTTCTGTGTAACAAAATTATTCTTTAGGGTTCTTGTAAATATATTTTTATAAAAAAAAAACCAGGTAAATGTAATTTTGTTATGAAGATAGATTTTGTTTTACTATGTTATGTTTCGAAAAAATGTAAAATAAAAATGGATTGAAAAAAATATTTCCTGATTTGTATAAAGATTATAAAAAACTGGTGTAGATTTATGATTTTCTTTAGTTTACAAAATGTAAATATTGCATTTAAATGTTTGTGATTTTTTCATATAAGCATTCACGATTTACAATTTTATTATATACATCTACCTACATACTATAATTAAGTACAGCATGTAATCCATTATACATAACAGGATTGTGTTTAATAATTTTATGTTCCCGACAGTTTAATGGGAAATTGTGAAATAAATATTATTTTGTAAAAACTTTGAATTTGGATTTTCAATTCTTGCACCAAAATTTACACCCCTTGCCATATCGCTAAATTAATCCAACAATTTTGCATTTTCAATCAATTTTACTGTTCTATTAATTTGAAATAAGTGAGTTTTACAGTCAAATTTTCGAAAATACTTTGGAAGAAGCACTTATAACTTTTAGAAAATCACACAAGATTTCACAAATCGCAAAAAATGTTCATGAAATTTTTAAACAATAGTGAGTTATTTAAAGGCTAGCTGTGCACAATCATCACCAATAACAATGAGCGTGTCTATCCGTATGTATGGTGCTAAAACTTACGCTGTCGGTCCGTCCGAACGTCAATCAAGTTGAAAATAACTCGTGTTTACATTGAGCGCTGTCAGGCTCACAATTCTATAGTTAACTTGCTCCTGTCAAGAACTCGCCTTGTAACGAGTTGCAGAATATGATTTGTTGGGGCTTGATTAGGTGTTATTTTACACCTTTAATTTTTGCACACACAAAAGTAATAATATCATTTATTTGCTTGTATCCTTGCGTGCTCTGAGAAAAAAAATAAAAAAAAAACATTCAACAGCTGACATAAAATGTAATTTGGTAAATTTTACGTGTGCAAGTGAAAACCAATGAAATACTGTTTTGTTGGAGCTCAGAATCAGAATCATTAATAAATAACATCAGAGAATGAATCGTCTATATAAACCAGACGACAAGCATATTTTCAAAGTAGATCTAAAAATATACAAGTGTTAAAAATAATATGTTCCAAAACATAATTAATTCAAGGAAGAAAATCGTAGCTAAAACTGCAAATTTCTACTATGTTAGTACTCAAGATAAAAGACACAGCAATGAACTAGTTCCAACATGAAACTGGAGACTTAAACTTGGCACGATCTTGGCCGCAGTCACGAACGGCCGTGGTCTAAGTTGTTAACTGAAGCAAACAAACACTTTATAAATACCGTAAAACACGCTCAGATAATTCACTTCCAATAACAAATTAAACAATCACATTTAAAAAATATGAACTTTAAAATTAAAGAACTTAAAGTTGGAATTTGCAACAAGACTATAATAAAGGCTCAGGATAAGTTAATAAGAAGTAATCACTTTAACACTAGGTTATTGGTATTAGTCAAATAAAAAAAAACCAATACTTAAAATTTTATAGTTAAGATAATGTTTTAGAGAGGTAATCAATTAGGCATAACAGAAATGTAATGGGAAGAATTTTCGCGACAGATCTATTCAAACTAAGGATTACTATAAACAAACAAGAAACAGAATAAGAATAATAACAGGCATTACCAAACTGTCTGAATGCTGAAACATAAGTTCTACGAATTTTAAGTTGGTATCAAGGCAAAGGACATCAAACGAACTTCTAACCTTACCGATAAAATATAGTAATTCTAAAAAGTGCGATCTAACACATAGGTATATCTGAGATGGAGAGTAAAAAGATATAGTTGCTGTAGCAAATGTCTTACCCCATCTTAGCATTGGCAACGGCAACTCAAGCAGTCAGCGTTTGAAAGCGAAAAGTGATCTGGATCGGTCGTGAACGAAGAAATCGAAAACTTCATCTGCAGAGACGCCTGTGTTCCTGTTAACATTTTAGACTAAGTATACATTGGTAATGTTTCATAAGAACTAACTAACCAGTATCTATTGTCAAATTTTTCACATCAGTTTTGTACTGCCAATTAAATCGATGACAACAAAGTAAATGATTTAGAAGATATTTAAAGTATTAGCAAGATGTATTAAAGCAGTAACGAACTTCACTCCTAATTCTTAACTCGAAAAGCAAAGTCCATCATTATTCTGTGTGGTCCTTCCAATTATTACAGCATTGAAACATAACGCCTACTCTTAAGATAGAAAATAAACTTCAAACCTCAAAAATAAGGATTAAACTTTCGGACAAAACGGTGAAAAAAATATAGTCACGCTTTCTGTGACTTTTTTCAATTCCAATTCAAGTGTGAAAAGACGCTTCGTCGAGTCGAAAGATCAAAACGTTTTTTGTCAAAACGGTTAGATTGCAGTTGTGCCTTCTAATTACTGGATTACTATTGCAGTTAATATTTTTTACTTAGCAAGTATTGATCAGAAAATGTCGAAACTTTATTGTATTCTACGAGGTAAATATTCGAATGTGTTTAATGAATGTACAATTACTCCTTATGTTTTACAATCTTTAGTTACTTATGCGTACAGAAAAGAGTATTTCAGTTTGAACCATCAAATTAATCTCTTGAAAAGTTATCATAATACTCAGAAGAAACAATTAGATAGTATCATTGTTAAAATTTCAAATTCAAACTACATATTTTGCTACTAAATATTAAATAAGAATTACTATTATAATTCTTATTAGTTCATGTTCAATTAAAAACTTATAAGTATTTTGTAGTATTTACCTTTCGGTTAAGTAAGGTCTAGGAAAGAAAAAAAAACAACTTTTCTTATTATTTTATTGAAGTGTGTGGCAGCTAAGAGTCTTTCATTTTATCAAAAAAACGATTACTAAACTACAACCAAGAACATTAAAAGCCCAACTATAAATTAAAAAAAGATACTGTATTAAAAGCTTCAGAAAAATCAAAACTACTATTCCAAAGATAGTTAAACCTTTTTCTGCCCCATCTCAGTATAGTCGAAGGCTTAATATATTCCACAGGTGTTATCCCAAACAGGTGCTCTTTTTTTCTTTTCCCAACGACAGGTTCATACAAGTTCAGTAGGGCTTTGTCAGGGTTTGCTTCTAGGCCCGATTTTGTATATTTTGATGTTTTTTTTGGCCTCGAAGGCTATGGAACGAATGATAATTTATTGCGACGAGCTCTGAATTTAAAGAAGTTAGAGTTTTATGGTGATCGAATTTGGAATAAGATTTTTTTATGATTGATTTTAGAGGTATCAAATACAGTAGCAGGGTTTTAAAGGCTCATTGTAAAGTTTTTATGATAAATGAACTGACTTTTAAATGAAAACACCGAAGTTCTTATGGAATCGTTAAACAAATTATATTATTTTCTCCTAATTCATTAGATTTAATCAAAGCTTCTTTTTTATTTTCCGTATTAAAATACCACATAACATACAATATACTTAAAGTTAAATTAAGAGATAATTTAAATGACACTTGATGTTTCTGTAGTCTATTGATGAAAGTTGATTAAATTCAATTTGGACTAAACGTAGCGTGCTATCCAAGGACGTCTGAAATAAAGTTTACTGCACTAATATAGTCATACATACAACTATATAGTAACTACGTGACTTTGCCGGCATTTATGACCACCGTAGCCAAAAAGCAAGAAGACCAGAATCAGAGCAATGTATGTGATGTTGTCCAATATTTATTTATATTTTTAGATGCAGAAACAATTTTAGGCTTCCATTAAAGACCGTCAGTTTCGTCTCAATTCAATCAATCACAAGGGATTTTTTTTTATTAAAGATTATGTTTAATTCAGCCTGTAGGACCACTACTGGGCACAGGATTCACCTTTACTATCACTATAACACAGAGCAGTGTTTACTCTACCATAAGGTTTTATTGCATATTATTAAAACCTCATTATTATTTGAGGTTATTCAAGTCACCATATTGCTTATCAACGGGCTTTCTTACAAACATTAACATATCAGCAAGGGCCAAAACACAACGTGTCTTCAAAAAGTATGGAAGTGATCAGAAATTAGTAATCAGTAATCTTTTCATTCATGTTAATTCTGTATCTATTTTTATTAACCGACTATACAAACAATATAAATCTCCCTTCGTAATTTATAAATACAGCAAAGATACCGGTAAGTAATTTAAAGTTTGAATTTGGAAAAAGTTCGTACCTAATGGTCATATAACCAATACCAATATGGAGTTAACACAACTTAACTTCGATATTATTTCTAAATAAATATAAACAAAAAAGGACAATCATGTTTTCCACCTTCTATTTCACACGAACCTGTTAACAAAAAAATATTAAATAAAATCTCACAGAACTGGAAGTAATTATGTGCCTGGGTGTTCTCAAACGCATTAAGATGTTACGTCTAATGCAAATCGTCTCCTTTGTGGTCACAATTTCACGCGTCATAAAGTTTGTTTGAAATGTAAGGGGTCAGTGGTTTAAGGGATCATAAATTTTGACCCTTGACCTTTTGTTGGTCTAGATATGAAAAGAGTGTTTACTTAAAATGCAAACGTTATTATGAATGAAACTGGCTTTTTTTATTAGAAAATTGTGATTTCGTCTAGCATAAAGTAATAAACTCATTATAATTTTGCCAAGCAAGTTTCTAGCAAGTGATGGTATATTTTCAATGTTGTAACAATGATTAATCTTATTAGATTGCCAAGTGTCCCAAGATGTGAACTTGTTGTTTTCTTTATTTTTAAATTTCCAATTGGATGATTAGGGTAGGACAAATTAGTTTTTATAGTTTTTTATCTGTTGTTGAATTAGAATTAACTGCTTACAGAATGGTACAATTAAATTGCCTTCTTTGAGTTAATTTTAGTAATTTCAGGAAGCTGAACATTTTTTTTATTAAAAAAACATTCAAGATAATCATGTTACAAAAAAGACTGCAAATTAACCTATGTATATTACGGAAAAAGATATGAATTTTATAAACCTCGCTGGAAGAAAACATTAAAAGTACACAAAAAAAATATAACTCTAAAACTTAGAAAAATCGTAGAATATACATCGGGTAGTTTTGGATATCCTCGGGTGCAAGGAATTTAAAATAATATTGACGTCCCTAATTGGACCAACTTGTATAGTTTTGCGTTTATTGTGCCTTTGTATACCAATTTCAAGCGTAGCAATAAATCTTAACATTTATATTTTAAAACAATAAGTTTTATCACTTTTGATCATTTCATTTGGACGTTGTCTTATTAGAAGGTACAAAAGATCACCTGACTCCGTTACAAAGTCACCATCTTTGTGCATAAGGTTTAAACGTATTGCATCAGACAGTTACGGTATAACGAGGCAAGCTCCAAGGAACACTTCATAAATGCACATAAGTCTCAATGTAAGCTCTAATACTTAAAATGCAGTCGCAAGCTTATTAGTGTGTTAAGTCATCAAGATATATGCAAGCGTTGTTCTAACTATGAATGTCAGTCTAAGAACATACAATTTTGGTAAATTGATAATATTTACCTAATAAATAAATGCGCCAGACAATCACACCAATCACCTGGTCTCAAACTAAGTTTTCCCTTGTACTATGAGCACCAAACGACGGATACAAACTGGGGGCGCCATCCCAGCACATCCAGACTCAAGTCAATTAAGAAAAGTTCGTTTTCCTAATTGACCCGACCGGGAATCGAACCCGGGACCTTTCGCGCTTTGGCCGCCTACCTTAGCCACTGCGCCACCAAGGTCGTCAATATCGTAATAGATGTTGCCCGCTTCATTTGCCTTAATTTACTTAATTAGACATGTCCTTTTTGTTAATAAAGCATCTAATTTTTATCTTTTATTATCTTTCTACCTAATTGCATCTAAACTCATTCGTTGCTTATTGCATAACAAGATTTCATTACAGACAAACAAACATCGGGAGAGGTGAAACTAAATAAAAGCTTGTTAAAAGAGGAACATTCTTACAAACTTACGCCTTTATAATATTAGTAGGATAATTCAAAAAACTTTTATAGATCGTGAGCACGGTGGGTTCAACCTAACCAAAACGTCGGGCAGTAAGTAGTTCGTATTAACTACTAAATAAAAATGGTGTCGCGTTTTGACCCGTTAAATTATTTTAAATGTTTAAAATGGAACGCGAAAGTCTTAAAATTTATTTAATAGATCCTCTCGGGGCTGGGTGTGGTTATTTTCTTTTCAAAAACATTCAAAACATGTAAAAAAAACGGTTTCGAACCAAGTTCACAGCCAACGCAGCTTTTATGACAAACTAGAGGCACAATTGACGTTATTAAATGTACACCTGATATTTTGGGCAAATTAAAAGAGGTAGGGCATAGCGATTTATCGCTCGAACTGGAGCAGCCCGACTGGTGAAATACCTCCGCCTTACAGAAGACCGCAGCCAAATAACAATCACTTCTGTGTTGTTGTGTTCCTGCGTGTGAGTAAGGTTTCCAGAGCTCCTGGGGGGTGCTACATCAGTAGCAGGGGTCAAGCCTTCAAGGTAAGGGCGATAAGTCCAGTAACAGATTTATTATGCTGTACTTGTCAACCTTAAGCTAGAACCTCATTACCACTTAACATCAGGTGGGATGAGGTCAATCTTGAATTGCAATATAAAAAAAAAATTGCTTTTTATTGTTACCGACATTTGAATCAATAAGTATGCATTACGAGTATGTTCTCAAAACCTTTACAGAAGTTAACAGTACTCGTATTTATTTAAATCACTTCAAGACAGACATCGTATCACACTCCTTGACATTTCAATAAGTAGTTATCCGTATATCTAAAGGATCATTAGCGTTACACACAGCCAGTCAGTCTTTATTAGCATCGATATTATCGAGGAGTTTATTAGAACTTTGATCTTTATGTGTAAAGACACAGTGTGTGAAAAAACAGTAAAGTCATACATACGGGTACCGTACACACAATTTGGCGCCCACTGTAGCCGAAAGGCGAGTGCGCCGGACTTTGGCGTTATCTCTGAGGTTTCGGGCGCGGTTCCAGGTCGGATCAACGAAGGAAACGGACTTTTGTATATTGTCTCGGATCTGGATGTTGTAGTACCGTCGTTGATTCTGATTTCTGTGACATAAGTGTTTAAGGTACTTACCACATAGTCAGAGCAATGTATGTGCTGTGCCTAATTTAAAAAATATTACTAAAAAAAACATAAATTTGCACAACGGTCTTGTCTGCCGTACTCGGGATTGGCAAAAATAGGCTCTACATAAAAACATTGGGGCAAATTCAGTAAGACCAGCAAAGGTGGAAAAAGTATTAATTCAGGGCTCCACTTTAGATCAAAGGGTTTCATCACTAAAACAAAGTTTAATTACTAAAATAGTAAATAAAACAAATTTAAAAAATATATATTTTTTAAACAGTCATTTAAACTCGTTCACTCCATGGTAATGCATTTCGTCATACTGAATTTAATTTTTCTGATCCACGGCTTTAAAGTTGACGATAATTTGTCTAAGTTTCATCACTGACTGGCGTTTGTTTAATCATTAAAATTAATAAGCTATCCAAATATGAGACAGACAAAGGAGGTAATACCTCAAAGGATACAATTAATATCCAATTACTAAAATTTCACAATTAAAGTTTTTTTCATAAGTTACATACATTTCGAATTAGTATCTTACATGTAATATTATTAAAATTTGAAAATAATTATTAGCGACAAATTATTTATTTATTTATTTATTGAGGACAGCCAACAAATCTTACACCAAATTTCAGTAAGTACCTTATACATATATAAACATGCTAAGTGCAGATTCAGTTACAGGCTGCCACGACTTGCGAGTGTGAGTAAATTAATAAAAACTTGAACTAAAACTTCTTACAAAAAAAAACTAAAATAAAATAAAAACTTCTTCAATCTTTTAGAAAACACAGTGTTAAACTTTTAAATTTTGAAAGACTGTTGTCTTTTATATAAATAAAAGAGTTATTTATGACTTCAAGTTTGTTTTAATGTGAGATTATAACCTGACACACCGGATACAGGAAACAAGTGAAGGATAAGTTACAAGTGACAGTTGTCAAAAAGAAAAAGAAGACATTGGTAGTGAGGCTAAGAGATGCTACATAGTGATGTCTAACAAATAGATAAACTAATAAAGGTTCTTAATTTTATTTAATACAACACTCTCACCAAATTTGAACCTTTTATATTGACTTAACAAGACCTATTCTATTTCTGAGATATTGAAACGTATCTTTAGGTAAGGCTTTTGTAAAAATATCTGCATATTGCTCTTTAGTACATACATATTTTAGATCTATTTGTTTCTCTATAAATTTTTCTTTGATAAAATTATATTTCACATCAATATGTTTGCAACGCTTGTGATAGTTAACATTTTTTATTAAGCAAATAGCACTTTGGTTATCTATATGTAAGCAAACAGAACTTTGATTAAATTCACCAATATCATTTAATAATGTTTTCACCCATATTGCTTCTTTGGTTGCAGAACAAGCAGCCATAAACTCTGCCTCAGTGGTTGATAAGGCAACACTTTGTTGGCGTTGTGTTGCCCATGTTACAGCAGCTCCGTTCTTTACAAATACATATCCTGTTAAAGAACGGCGTGTGATAGTGTCTTTCGCATAATCTGCATCACAGTAAGCTTTTACCTCATTTTCTTGAGAAGGTGTGTAGTATAAGCCATAATCGTTGGTTTCCTTTAGGTATTTCATGATTTTCTTCACAGCGTTCCAGTGTGTGTGATCATAAGAATTGAGATGTCTACTCACCAGACTTACTCCATACATTATATCAGGTCTGCTTACTATGGCTAAGTGCATCAGGGATCCAACAGCTTCTCTATACTGAATGTTCTTCCCTGGATCCTGAGTGCTTTTCTCTAGTGTTGTATGTGGGTCAACTGGAATTTGATTGCCATTGGCATTATGCATATTGAATTTATACAATAGCTGCTGAGTATACTTTGTCTGATGTATGAAAATTCCTTCCTTGGTTTTTTTTACTTGCAGACCTACAAAATTATTTACTTCACATTGTTTAATTTTAAAATTTTTCTTCAGTTCATTCAGAACAAAGTTTAAAGCGTCTTTTGAAGACGATATCAGTAAGCCATCATCAACATACAATAATAAATACACCTTTTTATTGTCTATGTATCCTATGTAGACACATCTGTCCGCATGAGAACATTTGAAACCATTTTGTTTAAGAAAAGTATCAAATTTGTGATTCCAGCATCTTGGGGCCTGTTTAAGACCATATAAAGAACGGTTGAGTTTACATACCAGGTTTTGCTGAACCTCCAAACCTTCAGGGGGTGTCATGTAGATGTCCTCTTTTATGTCTCCATATAAAAATGCTGTTTTGACGTCAAACTGAACAATTTCCATATTACTTTGGGCAGCTTCTGAAAGTAAAATTCGCACAGAATCATATCTAACAGTGGGAGAAAAAGTTTCGGAGTAGTCGATGCCTTGTTTTTGTGCATATCCCTTAGCACATAGTCTTGACTTATATAGGGGGCCAGATGGTTGATCTTTTATTTTAAAGACCCATTTACAACCAATTGCCTGCACTCCTTTTGGTTTTTCTACAAGATCCCATGTTTTGTTGTCTTCATGTGCATTCAGCTCTTCCTTTATAGATTCTTTCCATTTTTCCTGTTGTCCATCGGCCATAGATATTGCTTCAGCATATGTTTGTGGAACATCATGAGCTGCGAACTTCTCTGCGCAAAGATATGTATTAATATTTTTCTCTTGTTTTGTTTTAGATCGTGTCATAATGGTTCTCTGTTCATTTGTTACATTTATTGACTTATCAGGCTCATATGCAACATCATCTGAGTTGAATGAGTCATAGCTGGTGTCTGGCTCATTTGATTCATTACTTATTTCCAATTGACAGTCAACTGACTCAAAGTCTGGTAAAGTTTCTGATAATGATAGCACTGTGCTATGTCTGAAAACTGAATTCTCTAGAAAGATCACATCTCTACTTACCAGTACTTTTCTGGTTTTCATATCTAGCAGTCTGTATCCTTTTGTGTGCTCACTGTAACCCACAAATATCATTTTCTTAGATTTTGAGTCCAACTTCTTACACTTTTCTTTTGGAATATGCACCATCGCTTCGCAGCCAAATATTTTCATATGACTGATGTTAACTCTCTTTCCAGTCCATATCTCTTCAGGAGTAGAGAATCCTATTGATCTCGTTGGACAGCGGTTGGTTATATAGGCTGCAGTTGATACAGCTTCTGCCCAGCACTCCTTCTGTAATTTGGAATTAATAAGCATACATCTAGCCCTTTCAAGCAGTGTGCGGTTCATCCGTTCGGCTAATCCATTTTGTTGGGGTGTGTAAGGAGTGGATGTTTGATGTGCTATACCTGACCTTTTCAGAAAGTTTTTGAATTCAGTGCTTGAATATTCTGTACCATTATCAGTTCTTATAGTTTTAATAGTCAAATTCAATTGATTTTCAACACAGGCTTTGTATTCCTTAAATTTTTCAAATACTTCAGACTTATTGTTAATTATGTATGCATATACTTTCCTGGTCAGATCATCAATGAAGGTCACGAAGTAGCGGGCTCCTCCAAGTGATGGGACCTCCATTGGCCCGCAGACATCTGAGTGAATGAGTTCTAGCTTGCATGTTGCTCTGGAACCCTCCAGGGGAAATGGATTTCTTGTCTGTTTTCCCTTTACACAAGATTCACAAATAATTTTGTCACTGTTATCCAGTTTCACTCCAGAAGTATCTGACAGCTTCTTTAAGTCTTGAAAATTTAAGTGAGCCAATCGTTGATGCCACAGGTAAGGATCATTTTCTTTATTAGTTGCGGTTATGTATGCTGGAACACTGTGAGTATTCAGCCTGTACATGTTGTTGATCAGCTTGGCAGACGCAACTTCATTATGTCCACTGTACACCTTACATCCTTGTTTGTTGAATTGTACTTGACAGCCATTTTTTATCATTTGACTCACTGAGAGAAGGTTAGTAGCCAATTTTGGAGCATATAGAACATTTTTCACTTTAATTGTGTTTGTTTTTCCATCCTTGTTTGTCACAATTAGATCCACTGAACCACAGGCTTCCACAACTAGTTTCTTGTCATCAGCTACTTTGATAGTTCTGACTGGTGGTGTAGTTTCTTCATAGAGCCAGTCACGGTGCATTGTCAGATGCATTGATGCCCCAGAATCGATAAACCAGCCACTGTCATTATTAGTAGTGGCAGAAAATACAGCAACATAACCAGAGCTCTCATCTGAATGTTGTACTTTTTTCTTATTTCGGCAGTTTTTACTAATGTGCCCATATCTATTGCACACATAACATCTCGGGCCTTTACTGAATTTGTTTGGTTTCTGTGGAGCTTCTTTAGTATACTGCGACTGATTTCTATTTCCTTTTACATACAGTGCGGAAGACTCAGCATTTCGTACATCTTGCAGAAGCTTTGTCTTTACTGAATCAGCAGTATATCTATAACTACCCCGGAACTCTCAAGGGCCATAATCATAGGCCCATAGACTTCTGGCAGTCCAGCTAATAGAAGTGTTCCTAGCCACTCCTCATCCACAAGAAAACCAATATTCCTTAACTTGTGCGCTGTTGACATTATTTTATTAATGTATTCTTCGATGTTTTGACAATTGTCTAGTGTGGTGGTTATCAGATCTCTCAACAGACCAACTCGCCGCGTTAACCCTTTATCGTCAAAAGCTTTGGCGAGATTATCCCAGACTTCCTTTGAGGTCCTTGCTTCTTGAATGTGGATATAGATGGTGGGATGTACTAATAAGATTATTTTGGACTTAGCTTTCATATCGAGTTTGGGTTCTTCAATTTCACCGGTGACGCATCCCCATAAATCCTCGTGCTCGAGGTACGTTTGAACTGCGAAACGCCACGTTGAGTAATTGTCTCTTCCAATCAATTTCTCCAAAAGTGCCATTGTTGCGTTTGATACCATTTTGGTTTTCGGTGAAGAAAAAATGTGTTTGCGGCGCGCCACGTGCGAGTGTGGTTTTCCAGTACTTTGGTTTTACGAAGTTTAGGTTCAAATAACTTTTACTTTCTCTTCTACAAGTCACATACAGGCGTCCTGGGCACATAACCTGTTGTCTTTTATATAAATAAAAGAGTTATTTATGACTTCAAGTTTGTTTTAATGTGAGATTATAACCTGACACACCGGATACAGGAAACAAGTGAAGGATAAGTTACAAGTGACAGTTGTCAAAAAGAAAAAGAAGACATTGGTAGTGAGGCTAAGAGATGCTACATAGTGATGTCTAACAAATAGATAAACTAATAAAGGTTCTTAATTTTATTTAATACAACAAAGACTATTGAAATGGATATCAAAATCTGTAGAGCTCTTTTGAAACTCGTTGTATTGTCAAATTGTAAATAAACATCTACGAATCTACAATTAGAATAAAGTTCAATGACCGGTACCAATTTGAATTTAAACCTGAACGAGTAATTGTTTCAGGCTATTTGTAACCATCGAGAGAGATGGACGCATAGTGAAACAACCTACCCAAAACAATATTATGACCCACTAAATTTTCATTTCATTTTTAAACGTTTACTAACTTTGCTCTATGAAATGTTGCTTTTTCTTTAATGCATATTAGACAAAATGGCTTGCCAAATAAAGGCAAGGTCGGGATCTCTTCCCCTTATATATGAAATCTAAATATAATCTGGACAACAAAAAGTAAATAGACATCTTTGCCTTCCATCGCGTGATATTGAGGTCAAACGTTAGACTGTTTTGTACCTCTAAATTAAAAAATATATAGTATTTGGAAACTGAGATTAAAAAATAAAGGTTTGATAGCGAGTTCAAGAACTGAGTCAACCACTGGGGTTAGTTAATTTTGACGGACGACCTTCACTAAAGGCTAGCGGCCTGCCGCGGCTCCGCACGTGTAAAATCCATATGTAGCCTAAGGCCTTCCTCGATAAATGGACTATCAAATATAGTAAGATTTTTTTAATTCGAACCAGTATTTTCTGAGATTAACGTGTTCAAACACATAAACAACCAAACCCAACTTCAGCTTTATAAAATTACTAAGTATATGTCACCGTTAGATTGTAAAAATCGTTAGATTACAATCTATCTCGCGAGATTGTAAACTGTCGACAGATTGTGAACCGTAACATTTTATTGCAATTCAACGCATTATTTTTCGCTGTATTATAATCTATCGAAGTGAAACTGTTAAATTACAATCTGTCCCGCGTCAAACTGTCAAGCTCTTCCTAATTGGTTGGTTTATTGTGTTCACAATCAATCTGTCGACAGTTTATAATCTCACTAGATAGTTTGTAATCTAACGATGTTTTTAATCTTACGGTGACATATACATTTGTAAAATTAACCCTAATTTATTCATCGAAGCGTTTTTCAATAAAACTACTTTTAAGACGTCCCTATTCTACGAAAGATCCGAACCTACCAAAGAATTACTAAAATAATTTCTTGAATTGTCAACGAGTAAAATTTTTCTCGGATATGGCAGGATGATATTCGCCATGGGAGCATGTTGTTCCAAGAACGCACACAATGGCGTTGTTTATCCTGTTACCACTGTCTAAGTGTTTTCCTCGAAATAATAGTGCCTGTGGTTAGTTTCGGGAAATCGATTTGCATCGGCAAATAAATGAAAATAAATGAGCGGTAATTAGCTTTAGAGAAACTGCGTATCGGACAGGTTTCTGATACGGACAAATCCGATGCTATATCCAGCTTAGCCTATGAGAATAAATTTTACTAATTTAGACCTAGTGCATCTAAAGTGAAGTACAGTATCAGTCTCTATATGTGCCACTGCAATTAAAAGGTTTATACTTTATTAATATTTAGATCAGCTGCCAAGAGGCAAGCAGGCCGGACTTTGGCGTCGCGCCATCTCTGAGGTCCCGGGTTCGATCGCCGGTCCGGTCAATATGGGAAAGGAACTTTTTCTGTATTGCTTAAGCTACTTACAGTACATAGCAATGTATGTGATCATATTAATTAGCTTTATTATTATTTAATTAATTATGTAGGTATATGGGTTTTTAATTGAAAATTATTAAACTCATATAAAATATTTTTTGAAAATCATTTCCTAAGGAAGTAAAACCATAAGTTTGAAACTTCTCTGATTGAAATAAAATGTTCAAGTTCGCCTTCATTAATTAAAAAAATCGTCTGGATATTGATTATTTTTATCTTTTTTTGTCTAAATAGCTAACTCTACACGTTCAAAGTCGCTGGCGTCCACTAGTTTATAATATAGCTAAGTTGGCATTGAATGTCCCTTAATCTTAGTCTTCTTACCTACTGAGTTGCAAAAAATTCGATACAAAAGAGATGGGTGACCTTAAATTGGTTTTCACCACAAAAAATAAGGCACACAATAAAAATCGTGCTCACTTGGTCCACCCAAAATTACGGCTTATCCTACAAAACGAAAAATAACCAAACAGGTTTTTGATAGCTCCCAAATCTTTACGACTAATGAGTGGCCTGAATAGGGTTGGCAGGCGTCCGGAAAATCCGGCAACATCCCGAAATTTTGCGCGTTTTACATGACTAGAAATTATATTTGCGGAAAGATTAAAACAAAACACCTTAAAAATTATAATTTTTCGTGAAAAAATTAAGGACAATAAACTGGCTACGTCATGTAGGATAAATCGTATTGATAAAATAATTTTCGGAAGACTTAAAAAATTTAGAAAATTAAAAAATATAAAGATGGAACTTTTACTATGGTGTGGTATCAGCGTTGTATCTAATTTATGTAACTACTTACCATAAAATTAGAGCAATGATCTTTCTTATTATTATACTCAAATTTGCTCCAACGTGCCAATTATACAAACTATTCTCATAATCCCACTTTCCGTTTTTCCTTGACCTTATACGATACTTTTTACTTCATTTCATCTAAATTCATTCATCCTATTTTTGCGTGAAACAGTGACAAACAAATAATCAGATATCCTTACATATCATATATTCTTATAAAATTTCGCTTCTATAATATTAGTAAGATTTACTAAATCTATTTGTTATCAACTTTAACGCTCGCTTACACATTAATCAATTTAATTTTCTTTTGCAAACAATTTTATTATGACACCCTTAATTAATCCAGAAATGAGAAACTGATGCAGCAACCCTAGTTCCAACCCAATTTTACATCCTCTTCTAACATTAGCCGGGTTGGAGTCACGACTTCCACTTTGTTTGAGCGTTGGGAAGAATAACAGACATTATTAGGTGTTGTTTAGCCGAAATATGCGTTTTGATGAATAAAGATAATTGTAAGAGCTAATTATACTGCTGACAGCAAGTTACTAAGAAGCAGGAGTGTTTAGCTCATTGTAATAAATTGTGACATACAGTCATAACACACATTGTTTAGATCGAGATGGATAAGTCACTCGACATAGCAAAAGTTATTAAGAAATAAATGCACTTAATTTATTATTCAATACTATTAAAAAGCACTTGGGGACGTTATATAAAAGCTGGTTTTAAATGGTAAAACTATATTTAAAATTAAATTAAATAACAAAATGTAAAAACCACAGGCTTACGTAAACAGACGGAAAAAAAACACCAGACAATCGAATTGTGTCATAGATTACATGTGCATAAAAAAGCATAAAATAATGTAAAGAGGTTTGTAAACCTATACAACCTGTCGATCACAGCACTTATAAAAAAAAAGCCTTAATCTTTTCCAAAATTGAATAAATTTTATCAGTATCAGGATGACCAAAGTGACATGCATCATTGACATCAAAATTTCCGGATTGAAAACGCTTGAACCAAATTTACTCCCCTTACGAATACTGCACTAAGTTTTTCAAAATAACATAAGACTTTACGCTATGGATTTTGCATCGCCCCTATGCCCTACGCTTAAGAATTAATATTGAATTGCAGCTGCAGTGCTGTACATAAACATCGTAATGTTAGGTAGATACACTTTATCGCACAAAAATACAGATATTAGTTTTACAGACGCAATCATGTACAATTTAGGCGGTGGTATGTAGAAAGCTCTTCCAGACAACCATTAGATAGAGGAAATACATATCGAGAAACGTAAACGCAAAAAAATAATTAAGAAAATACTAAAGGAAAAGATATACCGTGACAAATACATAAAATATGTACATGAAAACTAAAACATGTTTTCCGCAGCGTGTGTTGCAATGTTATGTTAAGAAAAACCAAATGAAAAAAAGAATTTGAGCCTTATTTAAATTCAAACTTTTAAATTTTGGTTTATCTCCTTTGAATTTCAAATAATACCAAAACCAGCCAGATATACATGGTACAGCCAGATGTTATTACAAGCTGCAAAACAACTTTTCCCCAAACGAATATTATAAGCATTAAACAAGACGTTTACAGCTACATGACATACACGTAACTTAATTGTCATTAAAACAGAGAACGTAATAAGTTGTTAAACATTTCTCATGCAATGAAGCATGTGTTCTCACGCTTTATAATAGGTCGTTTAATATGTCAGGAATAGCTTCTACGGTAAAAAATAACGAAGTTATGAAGTTTTAAGGGGAAGGTAGTGTCGATAGAGAGAACATAAAAAAAATATATTTCACCGAAAATTTTACCGATAATACCTGGAAAATTATATTAAAAAAAATCTCGTATCATTCGTTGTATTGTATATCGTGTCGGGATCTTACCAAAAGGTAAAAAAATAAATCTTTGCCTACTTAGTAGAAATATAATAGTTTTATTATGATTTGGAAAAGATACAGTAAAAAAAGAGACAATGATAACTTTGAATTAAGATTTGACGACCTCCGTAGCCGAGAGGCGAGCATGCCGGACTTTGGCGTCGCGCCATCTCTGAGGTTCCGGGTTCGATCCCCGGTCGGGTCAATATGCGAAACGAACTTTTCTGTATTGTCTAAGTAGAATGATACTAAAGTGGAATGATTTTAATCCTCAAAACCAATTTATTTTATTTTAGTTAAAAACTTTATTGCACAAATAAGTACAACAGGTGAAATAAATGCTAGGGGCATTCTCTACCAGTTAACCCTTGGGTCATGCAGATAGTTTGTATATGGGTGCGGTAATAGTGGAGAAAGTGCATACACAACAAGTAAGTTTTAGAGAGGCAGGGCATAGCGATTTATCGCTCGAACTGGAGCAGACCGACTGGTGAAATACCTCCACCTTACAGAAGACCGCAGCCAAATAACAATCACTTCTGAGTTGTTACGTCCCTGCGTGTGAGTAAGGGTTCTACATTAGTAGCAGGGCTCAAGCATTCAAGGTAAGGGCGACAAGTCCAGTAACAAATTTATTATGCTGAACTTGTCACCCTTAAGCTAGGACCTCATTACCACTTAACATCAGGTGGGATGAGGTCAATCTTGAAGTGCAATATAAAAAAAATGTACTAAGATAAACCACAGAAAGGTTCTTTAGAATATTAAAGTGTAAAAGTACAAACGAATATAAACGAGCAGTGTATATTCCGTGTTGTGGTGTTTTAACCAGTATACAAACCAGTTAGTATCTGAATCGTATTTTAGGTAGTCTTGCTTCCCTAATTGGTTGCTTCAATGAAACTCCGATGAGAGTAGAGAAGAGAATGTGTATATTGGTAAAACGAATCAAATTATGTACAATAAAATGGAGTATAACTAGTGGGTAGTAAAACAATATAAACTTATAACTAAAAGAAACACCAGAGGGCGTTGACGCGTCGATCAGCCGGTCGGCGCGCGCGACGCGAACTCGCACACGCATAAATAGGCGCGGCCGGTAGGCCCGCGCTCAGTTGACCGGCGGACGGCGAGGCGCGTGGATGTCGACGGAGCGGCGAGCGGCGCGCGACGTAAATACGTTGCTTTATGATGTGTGTGTAGATGATACTGTATGTAGCTACAGTACTCCCCCTCAAGCGAAGCGTACAGGCCTGATGATTTTCCTGCCGAATTTTGAAGTCATTGGCTGCGATGCATCAGGTTTCACAGATGGTGTAGGCAACTGCGGTGCGCTTGAGACTGGATCAGCTGTTGTGACGTCAGGGGCGTTGACCGTAAATGCCGGTTTCAGTCGGTCGATTGACACCACAGCTTCTCTTCCTGGAAGTTGCAGCTTGTAGTACTTGTCGTTGCGCTCCAGCACGGGGTACGGGCCTTCGTATGGAGGTTGGAGAGGCCTTTGTACAGCGTCGACTCGTACAAACACGGAGTGGCACGTAGGTAGGGCGTTGTGCACAAACATACTACGCTTGTTGCTATGCGGTAGGTATGTCGGCGTGAGCGATGTTATTGACGTGCGTAGTTGATCCACGAAGTCTTGATCCATGTTGCTTGATGATGATGATGTTGATGCGATGAAGTCACCAGGCAGGCGCAAAGCTTGACCGTAGATTAATTGCGCTGCACTGGTATTGGTGTCGGTGCGGATTGCGGCGCGAAGTCCCATGAGCACAGTAGGTAGCTCATGGATCCATTTGGTGTTTGACTCCAGACGAGACATCAAAGCGGCTTTTAAGGATCTGTGCCAGCGTTCGATGATCCCGTTGCTTTGCGGGTGGTAGGCAGTCGTTCGAGTTTTTTCCGCGCCCAGTAGGTGTGTAAGGGCGCGAAACAGTCGACTCTCAAACTGGCGGCCTTGGTCGGTTGTTATTGACTTCGGACAACCGAATCTTGAAATCCAGGTATTGTAGACTTGTTCTGCGACCACTTCCGCGGAGATTTCTTGCAATGGTACAGCTTCGGGCCAGCGGGTAGTGCGATCGATCATTGTAAGTAGGTACCGGTGTCCGCGTTCGCTAGTTGCGAGCGGTCCAACGATATCAATGTGTAGGTGATCGAATCGGTCGCAGGCGGCGAATGTACCTACGCCTGTGTGCGTATGTCTTTGAATCTTCGCGCGTTGACAGGGCAAGCAGGTCTTTGCCCAGGTACCGACGTCGGTGTTCATCGATGGCCAGAAGAAGCGATGTTGGATCAATTTTCGTGTCGTCCGCGTTCCAGGGTGACTGACCTTATGCACGGCGTCAAATGCAGTGCGACGAAAGTCAGTAGGTAGATATGGACGGATGTGCGGAGTTGAAGTTTCGCAGTAGATTTCGTAGTCTGTGTTCGGCAGTTGAATTTTCTTAATTTTCAGGTTGGCTTGCTGTAGTAATGTGGGTAACTCGGGATCTTGATGTTGTGCTACGGCTAGTTGTTTGTAGTTGATGGGCGTCGGACACGTAATCGACTCGACACGTGATAGTGCGTCGGCGACTACGTTGTCCTTCCCGCTGATGTGACGGATGTCGGAAGTAAATTCGGCGATAAATAGTAATTGTCTTGACCGACGCGGTGTTTCGCTGTCTGATGTTGCTTTGTGAAGCGCGTAGATCAATGGCTTGTGGTCGGTGAATATTATTAGTTCTCTTCCTTCGAACATTTTTCTAAAGTGCTTCATTGCCATGTATATTGAAAGTAGTTCCCTGTCGTAGGTACTATACTTTTGTTGCGCAGTTGAAAACTTTTTCGAGTAATAGCCAAGAGGTTGCCACGACTTGTTAATGTACTGTTGTAGTACGGCTCCAGCGCAGGTGTTGGACGCGTCGCAAAATAGTGCGAGCGGAGCGGAGCTGTGCGGGTGTGCGAGTAGCGCGGCGTCTTGAAGGCATATTTTCGCTTGTTCGAATGCTTGAATGGACTCGGTCGACCACTTGATTTCGGTCTTATCGCGTTTCTTCGAGTTGTGTAAGTATACGTTGAGCGGAGCTTGAAGTGATGCGGCGTTCGGTATGTGTTCACGGTAGTAGTTTATCATACCGAGAAAAGTTCTCAGTTGTTGAACTGTAGTCGGTCTTGGGTATTCGGTAATCGATGATATTTTCCCTTTTGGTGGGATGATGCCAGCTGACGAAACTTCATAACCAAGGAAGTTGACTGAGGTCTTGCCAAATACGCATTTTGACGGGTTGATCGTTATACCGGCGTCGTCTAGTCGTTGTAGAACGGTGCGTAGATGTTGTTGATGTTGCTCTTCTGATTCGGATGCTAACAACAGATCGTCGACGAACGGGAATACGAAGTCGAGTCCTCGAAGTACTTCATGGATAAACCGTTGAAAGGTTTGACCGGCGTTTCTGAGTCCCGGGCACATTCGAGGGAACTCGAATAACCCGAATGGAGTCACGATTGCGGTTTTTTCGATATCGGCTTCTTTGTTCGGTATTTGTTGGTAAGCTCTGTTCAGGTCTATTGTGGAGAATATGGTCTTTCCGGCGAGTTGATAGGTAAAATCTTTGATTCTTGGTATTGGATATCGATCTGGCTTCGTTATGGCGTTAAGACGGCGGTAGTCCCCACAGACTCTGAGATCGCCATTTTTCTTCGGCACGACGTGTAGCGGACTGGACCATGGGCTTTTGCTCGGTCGGCAGAGGCCCTGCTGCATCATCGACTCGAATTCTTTCTTCACGGCTTCGTATCGGTGTGGCGGAATAGGTCGAGCGCGACAGTGCAGCGGTGGTCCGGAGGTCTCGATGTGGTGTTCCACACGGTGATTCGGCGTGAGACTCATAGAGTTAAGTCTGGTGGTACCGGGAAATTCGCTCAGTATTCGGTGGTACGACTCTTCGAGATCGATGCTACGGACAGTAGGTACGTCCGTGTAGCGGCCAGGAGTGTGGATTGATAACTTGGTTACGTCATCAATCAGTCGTTGACTCTTCATGTCAACCAGTAGGTCGTGGTGGCACAAGAAGTCGGCACCGATGATGGGCTTGCTGACATCGGCTATGATGAACTTCCATTTGTACGGTCTGCGTAGGTTGAGGTTTAACTCAAGGGTTTGTTCGCCGTAGGTGTTGATTGTGGTGTTGTTCGCAGCGTACAGGGTGAATGGCATGTTCTTCATTCTTGCTCCTCTCTTGCGTGGGATGACTGAGACGTTAGCACCGGTGTCGATGAGAAACGTCAGTCTTGAGTTCTTGTCGTTCACGAAGAGACGGTAGGATTTGTTGCGAACGTCGGACCCCGCCTCGTCTAACGTTCGGTCGAGTTTACCGATGACGACGAGACATCTTTGTTCTTGTGTTGCGAGTCGGTAAATGCACATGGTGATTGACATTTACGTGCGTTTCGCCCAAAACGCTCGTGGTAGTAGCAGAAAGAGCGAGGCGAGCTCTCCGCGCCGTGATAAGCGCGCGAGCGTGAGGCAGAGCGCGCGTTAGAGCGAGAGCGCTGCGCGGTGCGCCCGTAGGGTGAGCGCCCGCGGTGATAACGCGACTGATACGCGTTGCTTCGCAATTCGGCGACTTCGAGAGATAATTTGCGTATCTCATCAAGTAGATGCTGTGTGTTGATGGTATCTTGTGCTGATGATGCAAGTGCTGGATGCGACGAACGAAGTGTGGCCCGCGGCGACGGTGAAATGGCGCTGATTTCTTGCGTTTGTTCTAGCATCTTGTCTGCTAGAAGTGCGAGTTCGTCGAGTGCGGCGGTCTTGCTGATGCTGTCGCTGACCACGAGTACCGACCTCACGTGGGCAGGTAGGTGGTTCATCCACATGAGTCGGAGTGTGGACTCGGGGACTTTGTCGCGAGCGAGGTCTCGCATGCGACGTAACAGCTGCGACGGTCGTTGATCTCCGAGCTCCATTTCGGAAAGCAACTTTTGGAATTGCCTTCCTTCGGATTCCTCGTAGACGGAGATTAGTCTTTGCTTCAGCGCGTCATAGTAGTTCTCTGCCGGCGGGTTATACAGCAGATCGCTGATTTGCTCTATGTCGGTCTTCTCCAGCTGGGCGATGACGAGTTGGGCGAGTTGGGTTTGGCCTTTCTTCAATTCGCAGGTTGCAGCTTCGAACGTAATAAACCACAATCGCGGTCTATCACGCCAGAACGGCGGTACGCGCATTGATAGCGCAATACCGGCGACTTCGGATGCCTTTGGAGTGGAGCCTGTGTCTTCAGCTTGAGCCATGTTGATGTTTGAAGTTGGTCTTCGAAGGTTGATTTTCTTCCAGAGAGGGGTCACCACTTTAGGTAGTCTTGCTTCCCTAATTGGTTGCTTCAATGAAACTCCGATGAGAGTAGAGAAGAGAATGTGTATATTGGTAAAACGAATCAAATTATGTACAATAAAATGGAGTATAACTAGTGGGTAGTAAAACAATATAAACTTATAACTAAAAGAAACACCAGAGGGCGTTGACGCGTCGATCAGCCGGTCGGCGCGCGCGACGCGAACTCGCACACGCATAAATAGGCGCGGCCGGTAGGCCCGCGCTCAGTTGACCGGCGGACGGCGAGGCGCGTGGATGTCGACGGAGCGGCGAGCGGCGCGCGACGTAAATACGTTGCTTTATGATGTGTGTGTAGATGATACTGTATGTAGCTACAGTATATTACCCTTACACAAAAGACTATACTTGGCTTTGTCTTAATATAATTGCAGCCACGTGGCTGTAGTAGAGGTATTTTATACAGACGCAATGATACGTAACGTTGTAAGTAGGTCCAGTTAAACCTGTGTGAGACAATGTGTACAGGAAAGAATGAAACGCGTGGATTTGTTTAAACGTTCTGAGATGAAGTAGTTAGGGTTGAAAAAGAGAATGAGGTATTTTCTAAAGTGTACAGCCACATTATAGGGAATGATATAATATGAAAAATAAATAAATGTAAATTGTAAAGGAAGTACCTAAGGTTTGTTTTTTTTCAAAGTCAAATCTCTGTATCTTTGTAAATTACAGGTGTTAAAATGAATGTTTAAAGTACAGCCATGAGCATGACCCAATGGTTGACTGGTAGAGAATGCCCATAACATTAAGTTCACCAGTTGTCCTTTTTTGTGCAAAAAAGTTTTTAAATAAATAAATGAGCAATAAAATTTAAAAACTTAGTTCTTATGACCTTACCATAAGGTTTAGAAAGTGTTTGTATACGCAATTATTACTGCACGTGACTGTTAATCATGTTACCCATTTGAGCAAAGCCTAATTAGGAAGAAAGCGTCATACATTAACAAAATATTGCTTAGCAGAGCAGAACCCCTTTTTTTACAAAACTGAAAAATTTTCATACAAAATGTTGATCCGTACTATCATTGTCAGTCAGTACGCTACTACCGAAGGCTCACGGTTGATACAGCAGAAAAATTTCATCGCCTGCTATAACTTGCGGTTAGCTCAGTTGGTAAGAGCAGCACGCGCGATACGTGAAGGTCGGGTTCGATTCCCGCACCGCAAGGGGAGATAAAAAATTCTGTTACTAATATTTGAAGTACGCTACTACACTCCAGGTTCTACAACACGAGTAAAAGCCTCAGGCAAATAGGTTGTTGTGCTACCAAATTAATTTCCTATCTCCAAACAAAAAACAAAGTAGAGAATCTAATAAAAGGTTTAATTTATTGCTCAGACCAACAGACCATCAAGGTAAACACTTCCAGTTCAATTTTAGATCTTATGCACACGGGTTAAGAGAGGTGTAAAGTCGAAAATGTATAGTATGACGAGCTCTTGTCTGTACAAGTAGAAAACAGGTTTAGTTCGAATAACATGCTACCGATGTTAAATCACTGTTTTATACCCCTGACAAAGCTATAATGTTAGCGGTGTACTATTTCATTGGTAAATTATTATGCTATCTTTTATAGCTGTCTTGCTCTCCATTTTAATTTTTTTATTACTATTTTTTTTTTCAAAACATGTGCGCCGTTTATTAAATTGCTAAAGAAAATCTCTAGCTCGTTCTTAAAAACGCAATACATAGGATCCAATGACAAATAGCAATTTTTAATTCTCATAATCGTACCCAATTCACTTCGAATGTGAACGAAGTGTGTTTAAAATTGCAAATGTTATTTTTTAAATCAAAAGCACATTTTAATTCACAAACTTTTATTAGTCTTCAAAAACAAAATCGTTCGTTTTTTCGTTTAGTGTGGAAGTAGACCCCTAGAATCATTTTACCAATCTAGATCTGAAAACAAATGTTGCTGCGGTAGGTCTTCTGTTCCCAAGGCATCACCATCAAAGCGATGAGTTCCATCTGGGGAGTATTCATGCCCTTGTGAGGGCAGGGAGTCCCACACATGCCGTCACCTCCCTCGGGTGACGGTACGGTGCGTCAATACAATTTCACCGCAAGAAAATGTCTGAATTTTTTTTTTTTAAATAACACGTGTTGACAAATAATAAAGCTATAAATATAAAAATACTAAAAATACTAAAAATATAAAAATACTAAAAATACTAAATATATATAAATACTAAAAAATTTTTTAACTGTTTTTAATTCAAAAATTATTTTTGTACAAAAATACTTACCTACAATAACTATGCACCTAATAATTACTAATTTATACAATTAATTAATTATTACATATATACAAATTTAAAGTTTGCAGTAAAAAGTAAATGGGCAATGTTATGTAATCCTAGTGGGATTAAAAATATATATTTTTAAGGCCAGAATTTTCACCCCATGATTAATGATCAAATTTTTATTCTTTCAGGTAAGCCATCACTATTATGATACCAAAAGTCTTAGCCTCCAAAGTGAGTATTTCTTTCCTTGCTTTCTGAAAATTAGCAAGTAATTACTACTATTTTAATACACTTTTAAAATGTATGCACATATAGCATCACTTGCAACTATGGTTGCGTATGCAATGTACGTCGACGGTAGATCGTAGCACCCTGTGCTACAGATGTGGTGGAGTTGTATGCGATTGCGAGCAAGAGCCGCACTTCACAATTTGCAGTGCGTCTGGTAGGTAGGCCATCAATAGTATGGGGGGGAGGAATGTCGGGCGCCGCTGACCCGAAGCTGGTCAATCCCGCCCTAGATGAGAAAAAAAGAGATGGAGGACATAGCGATTTATCGCTCGAACCTTACAAAAGACCGCAGCCAAAAAACAATCACTTCTGTGTTGTTATGTTCCTGCGTGAGAGTAAGGTTTCCAGTGCTCTTGGGGGATACTACATTAGTAGCAGAGGTCAAGCCTTCAAAGTAAGGGTGACAAGTCCAGTAACAGATTTATTATCCTGTACTTGTCGGGTGGGATGTGGTCAATTTTAAAGTGCAATATAAAAAAAATCACGGGGGCGTAGAGCCCAGAGCCGTGAATATAGCCGAAGGTGCCAGGACGGGAACATTGACGTTGCTCAAGGAGTTCGGTGCATGCTGGGGGGTTTATTCGATTCGAATCCGACACACCGCTCCCCGTGGCAGAGAGTAACGGTGCGTGGGCATTTCCCCTAGTTAAAAAAAGAGACCATTATTTCATTGACCCAGCCACATAAAAAATGTTTCTCCATATCAAAGCTAATAATTTTATTTAATCACAAACGTCACCCGTTTTCAAACTTATACCAACTCGGTGGTAGCACCACGACACTCACTCAACCATAAAGTTCAATCACTTTATTCTTTAACCTTAGTAAAAAATTTAACTAACAAAAAAAATGTTACCACCGTATCTGTATCATCAGCATTCACTTCTTTTTCATCTTCAACCTTATCCACGTTCATATTAGGATTAGTTTCATTTTAAAGCAGGAGTTTAAGGTTACTTTTATGTTTGTCTTACCAAAGCAATCGATCAAAGCTAGTGTGTACGTCAGATTAACTTTCATTTTAGATCCAGAGGTGTAATGTGACACGACGTTATCGATTCAAACACGATAAATAATAAATGATTGTATCTTAAAACTTTCGTGTCTCGATGTGATTGGAGGCATGTTACTAAATGTATTTACCCCTGTATATATTTAGGTAAAATGTGTTGATTCGTTTCGTTCAAAATCTTTTTTTCGGTAATATTTTAAGTTTGTGGCGAAGCAAAAGAAGGAAAAAGGGGGAAAAGAAACACTTTACTATTTTCCCTAAACCTACCTAAACTCTAATATTTAGTTTAGGGTTGCACAAGATTACCGGCGGTGTTCTGGATGGTAGGCTAAGCCAGTTTCCCACAACACCGCCACAAAGGCGATGGAGGTCCAACCGAGGTGTTTTAGTGGGCAATTTTGCCCTTTTCAGGGCCGGGAGTTCCACACACACCGTCAACCTCAGTCGTAATTTAAGGATTAGAGTAAAGTAAAATAGTTATTAATTAAAATAAATACCAAAAAAAAATGATTCAATTTATAAATCATAAATGCAGTTTTAGGGAGTATTTCTATAAATTTTAATTCATCTCAAAAAAGGTTAGGAATGACATTTTAGAGCTCTCAATTTTTCAATAAAGTAAAGCAAGTAAAAGTAATGATGTCTGCACATAGGCCTTAAATGATAATACTAATGTGCCTCAAAAAATATTCACACTTTCAAATAATGACAGCCATAAAAGCCTTTTGAGACCAATCAACAAGTGCTTAGAACAAAACCATAATTCAAAACAAAATGCAGAGCGTTAAGTAGCGCCGCATCCCGTGCATCAAAGTCATATCGAACGATTATATGAATGTCAACCGAGTCGTGACTATTGGCAAATGTCTTCCATTAATGTAAAAGCTTTTGATAGCACGCGTCTAAATACGAAATATCTGTAGGCAAATGTGAAATGCATCAAGTCATATCTAGGATAAATGATGTTCCCACGGGGTATATTTTGTTTTACTTTGTAACGTGTGACTTTAATACCGAATTTATAGGCTTGCCACATTCATTAAGGAAAAGAAGGGTTTCAAAGATTCTATTTCATTGATTAATTGGCAAAATAATGTATACCATAGTATGTTTATTGTAAACATACATAGTATGTAACAAGTTTGTGGAGTAAGTACTCTTCCGAAGTTATGGCTGTTTAAGCTGTATAGTAGGAGTATTAGTACAAAACCAGAGCTGAGCTAAAGCTAGCAGTAAGCTAAAAAGATATATGTATAGTTTTGTGTACATACCAGGATATCATTTTAAAATTAAAGTACATATTAATTAATGTTTTATGTAACGAAGACATGTTAGTTTGTCTATGCCATTAAATGATACTTACATTGTTGAGAAACTCTTTTGAGTGACACTCAATCACAATATTATCAAGTCTATTTTGGTAGATTACAGCAATATTGATTGTTATACAAATTATAATACAATTTTCAATGCTTTCGCTACTTACTACAGAATCAGAGCAATGTATGTGATGTTGTCCTAAAATAAAATAAAATAAATAAAAATAAAAATAAATTTTAAAGCCTATGGCTAGCAGAGTTTAGTCTTATTTCTTCCTAGTAGTGTTTTTAAAGTACTTTCATAGTATATCATGTTACTGTTTACGAATGTCTAACTAAATATACCTAAAATAACGGGAGACATACATAGTGACGGCAAATATTTACATTAAAAACCCATAGTCATCAACGCAATAGGTATAGAGACAGCTGATGAGACAAATGAAATTATAATATGTATTTAAACTACATAAAGTCTTTTCTTAACTGAGTAAAAGCAAAACCACTCCAGTTTGAAATTTACTAAATTACTTTCAACACAAAAAGTTGCAAACTCAACATCACCGGAACACATTTACGTAATACTTCACAGAACTACAAAGTGCCAATATATCAAAGCTAGTGCTATCCTGTCATCAGGCACGAGGAGCAAGAGTGCTGCCATTAGGTCCATAGACAGTTTTTAATAAAAACACGCGATGAACAGTCGTTACACAGAATGAATTCGATATACTTTTGCTAAATGAAGCGAAACGCCCATAAGCCTTTGTATACGTTTTCTTGCTATCGTTTCAACTTCTTATTTTGTTGGTGCAGCGCCAGAACTCATTTTACGTTGGACAACAGATCCTTTATTCAAATTTGAACCTTGTTCTGCAGGTTTAGGGTTTGCATGAGTTTGCTTTTTGGGTTTAGGATTTGAAATTTTAAGTTGGTTTAAATTTTCCATCAGTATTGTCTATCGAAGCTTGTACTCGGTGTGGCTTGGTATGATTTATGGGTTCGTTCCGGTCTCTTCTAACCTTTGTGGTGTTTGCTAATTCGACTAATAATGACTTAGTGACTCAAACGTTTTAGAAATTTTTAAACTTGTCATTGTATGTGATATGTATGATTTCTTGTCGTGATGAACGTATTATTAAATATTTTAATTTGCAAATGTATTTACCTGAGAAAGTTTAGTGGACCTATAGGTCTTAAGTTTACTAGTCATAAATGTTATAATGCATTATGAGATGTGTTATATCATTGAAACAAAACTATTCAATCTGCATCGAAAGCTGACATAAAAACTTTACTTAGCTACATCGAAATTTTCACATTTGCTAAAATATTCATAAAAACTTATCCCTTAGAGTCAAATTCCCTCAATGAACTTTTGATAATGTACAATGCGAAATAATATCCTAAATTCATAGGAAGTTTGAGAAAAGAAGAAAATCTTACAAAAAATAAAATAAATTAAATTAAATTAGCGTATGTATTTTTTCTAATAATGTGAAATATTATTCTTATCTGAAGAAAGAGAAAAAAAGCAAGAAAAAACAGAAATTGGTTTTTGTTTATGAAACTAAATATGGAGCTACAAAGTACAAAGTACCTGAACAATGTCTCCGTAAATTAACCATAATTATACAAGCCTTATATTAGTTAAATGCCAATTTTAACCACGTTTACATAATTCCTTTTAATAACTTTGGTAAGACATTAAAATTTACTTAAAATAACTCAAAAGCCATAAATTCTACAACCGACAAGCTAATGCGACTACTCCATAAACATTATCCTGAGCCATATTGTTAGTAAATCATCGCTTGATGATCATTTCTACTTTACAAGTGCTTATTATGAGCACAAAGAGGCATTAGTAAATCATGGCGCATCTGTAAAAAGTACCAACTATGAAGTGTAGCACGAGAGTTGGTCCAAATTTTAACAGACTGGCAACGTTTTAATGTTATACCTCTGTGGAGATAATGTGGTGTGTAATCTTCGTATGTTTAATGAATAATAGTCGCGGCAGTTTCTTATTTAAATGCGTACTTAAAACAGTACGCATTTAAATAAGAAACATTTATTTTTGGTTGGAAAAGCGCAAAGTAATTGAAAAAAGCTTTTTCCTTGCATTTCTAAGCTGCTTTGCTTTTGACCTGAGAATTAAAACGTGCAGACAAACGTGTTGTATCATTGAAACAAAACTATTCAATCAGTATCGAAATCTGACATAAAAACTTTACTTATATCGAAATTTTCACATTTGCTAATAATAATCGTAAGAACTTATTCTTTAGGGTCAAATTCTCTCAATGAACTTTTGACAATATACGATAAAAAATAATATCCTAAATTCATAGGAAGTTTGAGAAAAGTAAAAATTAATTACAATAAATAAGCGTGCTGTATTTTATTATAACAAACTTAAGTCTGTTACGGCTGACGGTTTGATGATCCTGATATTATTAATATTGACCACTATTGAGTATTGGTTTTAAAAAGCCCTACTTCGAAAGCCAGAAAATTTAAAAAAAGATTAGCATTAGGTATCTACTACTATAACAAAAGGTACTAAAATGGATAATATTAAAAAAAAAAGAACAAACACACCGAACGCTCATCCCAGTAAGCTCTAAAATGATTTAACGTATAAAATACGGTGATCAATACTTTAGACACATTTGACACTTAAAAATCGTGCCATAAATGGAACGTGCGCCTGCGCAACGTCACCGTGACAGGCCGCAGACACAAATGGGAAATAATTTTTATATCCAGTTAATGGATGGGCGTCAGTGATATACTGCCCGTCTAAATATCGAATTAAAATAAAAAGGCTTCGTTTAACTGTTTAGCGCAAACTTATAACAGACCAAAATTTTGTTTGGCATTTTCAAGTTAAAAAGGCACAAGCACAAAATATATATTGATATTTTTATAACATAGTTCCCAAAAATAAATTATTAATTTATACAAAGAAAATTTATTTATAGTTTTCTATCTGAATTGTTTTGAAGAGATGACCTTCTTGCTAAAATCATAACAAAGTATAGTCCTTTTTAAGCATATCTATATTTTCATATTATTTGGGCATCATCGATTTAATAGGGACGATGACTTATAAAAATTCTGTTCTGTCCGTCAGTAAAATAAAATAAATAAATAAAAACGCATTTTTTCTTCCATATAAATGATACAATTTATGTTGATGCAGCACATCAATATACTTTAGCAAATTCTTGTTCACATAGTAAACATTTTGGCAAACTTATAAGACCAAACAGTCATTTTAATTATCTTCCCTCTTTTTGTCAACGAGTATGTATATTCACTGAACTTCATAGCAGTGTGTCCCATCACAGGCACAGCAAACGTATATGCGCACACGCATAGCGGCCAGTGATCCACGCATCACTATTACTACCAGACACGCTCTCCATGATTCCTGTTAATCTACTCTTGATTATCCTTAATCGTTCCGCTTCACCACCTGTTTGCCTTAATGATAATTAATTATTATATTGGTTATCGATTTAGATCTTAACGCAGATGCTGTTGTAATATTGATTAATAATAAAATAATTAAAAAAGGAAGGTTATGGAGGAGTAGTTGAAAAGTAAGATCATAAAATGGGAATCAAAATGGTGGATGAAAGAATTAAATTTTGGACAACAAAACACATTGCTCTTGTGTGCTTTATCTGTGGTGTTTATGACTCGTTTAGTTAAAAGTCAGAAAACCTTAAATTGTCAAGTGAGCGAATGAACGGTGCAAAATTAAAGTTTTTACCAGAATAATACGTAATTAGTCCAATTCATAAAAACTACCCCACAAGAAGAAGCCAAATACCCAGTGCAAACATTGGTCCTTCGAGCCAGATTATCGAAGAACATTTGAACATTTTATTTCAACTAGTTAATTTGTAAAAGTACAATGTATAGATAATCACGCGCTGACCTTACTTCTAGGGTAGCTTTCTGTCTAGATTTGTTTTCAATGGCTGTCTATTGGAAATTCCAGGATAGCCTTCAATATAATCTAGTTAGTATATGTTTGACTTTAGCCATAACGTTCCAAGGATACTATGCCTTTCTAATGAGTTACCACTCCTCAAGGTAATAAGTATTTAATTAAATTACGAACCAAACTGAAAACCAAATAATAGGTAATGATAATATTAAATCTCCATAAAGCCTAATTCTACACCTGCGCAGAAACATAAACTAGGTCTTAATAGTCCAAAGCTGGACATAATTGATTATCTGGAAACGTAATGTAACTCGAATATTCAGCAACGCTAAATTTAAGGGCCAATAAACTTTGGTAAATAGGCAGAGTAGCAAAATCATGTAACCCCATGTTTTTGGATTTTTTTCTTATAATACTTCGAAATCACCTTACTGAAAAATTAGGACAAGTTTTGTTGGTTCAAATAATGCACTGGATTTGTAGCCGACTCAAAAAAGAAGATTATTCAATTGGGTCGTATTTTTGTAAATAGATAAATAAACAAATGCGCCAGACAATCACACCAATCACTTGGTCTCAAACTAAGGTTTTCCCTTGTATGTGCACGACGACGGATACTAACTGGGGGCGTCGTCCCAGCACACCCAGACCCAAGTCAATATAGAAAAGTTAGTTTTCCAAATTGACCCGACCGGGACCTCAACCCGGAACCTTTCGCACTTTGGCCGTTGCCATTAGCCACTGCGCTACTGAGATCGTCGTTGTGTAATCATTTATGGAACAATTTTATGATTATTACCTATTTGCTAGAAAGGAGATTACCGACGTCATATATCGTAGTACGATCAAGAGCAAATCAGAATAACCACATTAGAATTTGTACCGCCCCTATGTCGTTCGCATAAGAACTACTATTGTACTGTAACTATTTACCTCAACGTGCTATCGATCGTATCTCCACTTGTAATAATGTATACGGTCGAATTGAAAACCTCCTCCTTTTTTTTTAAGTTGGTTATAAAGGGTGCTGATTTTGCAAAGAAAAAGAAATTTCAAAATATTTAAGATACTCTCTTTTAACCAGTTGCGTAGTTAACAATTCAGAAACACGACCATTCTCCATAAGGGCTTAGAGTAGAAACATTAGGAGTAAATCATAAGTCTAAACTTGGCTTGCAATGCCACCACAATGTAACTCGGCTTAGTCCCTTAAACACTGTCGTAAAGGCACGCGCTCAGCTCAAAGAATATGGGCGACTGTTACACCGAAAGGAGTTATGCGCTGCGGTTTTGCACATGACTATTCCCGTTTTTTTCGTTTGACCACCTCGGTGGCGCAGTGGCTAAGGTAGACGGCCAAAACGTGAAGGGTCCCGGGTTCGATTCCCGGTCAGGTCAATTTGGAAAAAGAACTTCTCGAAATTGACTTGGGTCTGGGTGTGCTGGGATGACGCTCCCAGTTAGGATCCGTCGTCTGGTGTACATAGTACAAGGGAAAACCTTAGTTTAATACCAGGTGATTGGTGTGGTTATATGGCGCTTTTGTTTATTTATTTATTATTTTTACACATTATTCTCACCAATTTGAATGCAAAACAATATTAAATAAATATTGGACAGCATTATTTTACAAATCTTTAATAGTAATAAAACTGCATCAACATCTGTTGCGTACCTACTTTTGAAAAAGAAGCATATATACGGACAGACAGCTATATTATGAAATGGCGGTGTAAATGATAAATTCTTAGTTAACAAGTTAGAATATTTTTTTGAGTCGCAAGAAAATATTCATTTTTTAACTTCTGTCGCTGAAAGGCAAGCGAGCCGGACTTTGGCGTCTCACTTTAAATGAGGTCCCGGATTTGATCCCGGTGCGGTCAAGACGCGATGACGAACTTTTCTATACAGCCTTTGGTCGGGCTGTTGCGGTTTCTGATTTCCGTAACACCTTTAGCTTCTTACTACAGAATCAAAAATGTATGTGATGTTATTTATTTCTATCTCACAACTAATTCGGGTGTCTCGGCAAAACCAGAATCAGTAACGGTTGGACTGCATTCTATTTTTGCTTGCGGCGCAGTCATGTTTTATGCAAATAATATGGTTTATCTAGCAGAGATTTCTAGTAAAACGACTTGAAGATGCATTAGAGAATATTTATGTCCCCAGAGCCCTGCTGCATTTAAAATGAGCCTTTGATGGATTTAAGATTGATATGCAACAAATAAGTGACGGTAGTTATTTATTTATTTATCAAAACTTTTACGCAATGAGTACACAAGGTAAAACGATTAGAACGATTGGTGCAAGGAGTTCCCTATCAGTCAACCCTTGGGTCATGGAGACAGTATTTTTATAGAAGTGGTAAGAGTAAGTTTGTGTATTGTTTTTATTATGTGGTAAGTAGCTAATGTGCTTGTGTTACAAAAATCAGAAACAATAATACATACTACAGCACCCAGACCCGAGAAAGTGTAAAAAAGTTGTGTCCATATTAACCTGACCGGGAATCAAGTTAAGAGAGATAGGGCATAGCGATTTATCACATGAACTAGACCAGCCCGGCTGGTAAAATACGTCCAGAAGACGGCAACTGTTCCTGCGTGTGAGTCAAGCCCTTAAGGTAAGCTAGGACCTCATTATCACAAAACATCAGGTGGGATGAGGTCAATCTTGAAGTGCAATATAAAAAAACAGAATCCGGGACTCCACAGATGGTGGAGGTAGCTACATTTGGTTTTTAAAGACGATCCATAAATATTACTTGAATAAAAAGGTTTTTAATTTTGAATTAAATACGTTACACTGACGGCGTTATGTTACGCAACGGTGTGACGATCATCCTACAAACGGCAGCGTAATGCATCTAAACAACAGGACAGAGTTAACTTTTGATTTATTAGCCCATCGCGTATCGCTGCAACGGTTACCGGCCATCAACTTAGCCGTGTAAGAGCCTCTCGATTGTGTAATAGCGAAATGCTGGATGTGGTCTTAATAGGCTTAAAAGGTCGTTATTTGTTTTAAGTTAGTTGTAACGGTTTTGGTGCGAGGTAGAAAACTGTTAATGTTTCATAATAAATAATTGTTTTTTGATAATAGAAGTAACAAAATTTATATTTTAACAATTGTAGGCTCTAATTTTAAAGAATAGAAAATTACGAAAAATAACCTGATTTGACTGAATTATAAGTGTTTTTGTGAAGCTTGCATGAATAAAGTTGTTTTTAATTCTATTCTATTGTAACAATATTGGACAACATCATATAATACATTGCTCTGGTCATGTGGTGAGTTAATAAGCACTTATGTTACATAAAACAGACAGCAGCCAAATAACAATCACTTCAATGTTGTTGTGTTCCTGCGTGTGAGTAAGGTTTCCAGAGCTCCTGGGGGGTGCTAAATTAATAGCAGACGTCAAGCCTTCGAGGTAAGACCTGTTGCGTTTAAGCTAGGACTTCATTACCACAAAACCTCAGGTGGAATGAGGTCATTCTCGAAGTGCACCATAAAAAAAATTGGTCTACAAGTTGTTTATTCGTTACAATCGAAATTCAAATATGGCCTGATTTAATATAGGAGTAAAAACAGTGTATAAAATTGATGATTTCAGCAATCCAACAAACTGAATACGTAAGTACTTGTGCATAAAACCACAAACCAATTCATTATCAAAAACTAGCTCAGCGAGAACAAGTTGTACTACAAACTGCATACAACACAAAGACAGATATGACAACAAACAGGGTAACCAGTCCTGACATGTAACTACACATGCCAGAGTCATAGTAGATAATTTTACTACTCTACTACGCATGCGCGATAAGGCAGCACTATTGCGTACGTTAAGCGACGATGTAGGCACAGTAATGATTCATTTGATTTACACTTGAATGGTTTATTTCGGAATTATAGTTGTTTAAACCCTGCTATCCCTACTTATATTTATTATAAATGCGAAAGTAACTATCTGTCTGTTACGTTTTCCCGCTTAAACCTCTCAATCGATTTTGATGAAATTTGGTATAGGTATACGTTGAACCTCAAGAACGGACATAGGCTACTTTTTGTTAGAAAATAAGAGGAGAGGAGGGTGCAATATCACCTTTGAAAGTTTATATGGGAGAATGATTTTTTTTAAGTTAGAGATATTAAATTTGGCACTAATATAACTGGAAACTTGAATTAAAGTATATACTAATTTTTGTTTCGAATATTAGGGGAGATATGGGTAAAACCGACCATGAAAGGATGAAATCCCCGCGAACGAAGTCGCGGGCACAGTTAGTGCTTAAAAACGGCCTTGTATGTTTTATTTATTTAACTATATTACACGACATCACCATCAAGGTGTTGAGTTCCATCGGGGGGGTTTTAGGGGTTTTTTTTGCCCGTGTGAGGGCATAGATTCCCCTCCCCCAAACGGGGAAGAAAAATTCAATTACAAGTATAAACATCAAATAAAGCATTACAAATAGGCTGTTATGTGTTGGCAGACTTAGAATTAAAAAAATAGGCAATAGATTAAATGCAAAAAAACGAAGAAACAATATGTTACACGAAAAAAAAAAGAAATAATAAAGAATAAAACATTTCATGCATGGAACTATCAAAAAAATACAATGGTTCAACAACAAAAAAAAAAAGAAAAACGTCATTGAAACAGATGAAGAACTTTTTGGTGTAAAAAAAGAAAATGTAATAAAGCTGTGCCTTAATAAACATAAATTGCGAGCAATATTTTAAATTTTAGAATGCATTATCAGAGGAAACCAAACAGGGGCGATAAAGCCAATTGTAGAAAATAAACACATCGAGGGTTCCCTGGTCAAACCCGATAAGTGACAAAAATTGAGAATTTTAGTTATAAATGCAGTTAAGATGCACTTTTTTTGCTCTATCTAATGGTATATTCCAATAAGCCGAGTTTCAATTTATCACAAAGATACGCTTCACTAAGAACCCAATAAGTGCTACTTTTTTCGTTTTGACCAATATAAGTCTACTTAAAGGAAACTTTTTAAAATTTAATTAGATGAAGAACCCAATAATGTATATTTATTGGGTTTTAAGACAAATATATTTTAGGAAATTATACTAAGTGACTTAAGGTAAGACAAGTTATTTGCACTTATTGGGTTTTTATACCAGGGGAATTCTGAGAGCATGAAGTTTTACTTAAAACTTAAATCCATCAACACAGTTTGTTGGGTTTTACTATTATAATATTAAGTATGTAAACAAATTTAATCATTAAGCTAAAACCCAATAAGTACTACTTATAGTGTTTTACTTCAAGCAAATAATAGAAATGACATATGAAAACCATACTTATCGGATACTCGCACGAGCAAATATCAACATTGGACTGTAATTTTATTTGGGAAAGAACCCAATAAGTAGATATGACAGTAGACATAACATTAGACAGGTGGCGACAGGATCGCGAGCGTTGACCTTCGTTTGATTGCACTGCGCGTAATTTTGACAAAATAATTATACTTTCCGCTTATTGAAACGAAATAGTATCATCTAGACTCCGGAATAGGGAACTTATTGGGTTTTACCTCTAACCAATTTAGGTTACAATATTTACGTACTTAGAAATATTTTTAATGGAAGGACAGTTATTGGGTTTCACGTCTTACTTTTTATTTTTGTTTTATATACCTATAATTACAAGGTTTTGAAATAATTTTACACTTTTTACGTATGAATAAGAGGATGTTTTCCCAAACCTCAGCATAGTGTTCCCTTAGAAAATAAAAATATCAGCATTGATGTGCAGTTTCATATCAATGGTACTGTTGTTTGCATGGCTTAAATTTAAAAGTATTTATTGACACCATTATACAATTTTTTTATTTATTCAGCAAGATCAGAGGATTATTTTTCTCGCGTGCTATGACCCTGTGCTTTTTGGGGGCGTGATCTATTACAAAGCTCTAAATACGTTTCTTATCGGAATTTGGTCAATTTTACTGTATTGCCACGCAGATGAATAGTATCGTCAAGCATATTTTATGTGGTGACAGACACATGTATTTTTTTTTAATCATGTTATATACATAATATAATGTGATTGTGCCAATATGATGTTTATTGGTAACTTTACCTTTGTTTCCAAGATTCAGATGTAATTTTTTTTTATATAAAACGCGGTGTATTGTCTCCTTCCAACCGAATGGTAAGCAAGAAGGAACCCACATCACGATGCCAACGGATTTGATTTCGTAATATCCTATCCGTTAGCATCGCCATACTGGCCTGCATGATGTTTCTTCACGCACCTTTTGAAGGAATTCATTGGACAGAGGAAACACATGAGCCGGCAACGAGGCACATTTTTTAATGGTACGTCAAAGATTAGAGTTATCAAACTTTTTGGTTCGCGATGGAATATTTTCCACGGTGAAGCGATAACATCGTTGGCCGGCTCTTTTAATTTTGTAAAGGAAAAGGGAAGGCGGGATAAGAGAAAACACCTCCTCTGAACACTCACCGAGATAGAAAAAATAAAAGACAGTCAATAAACCAATGTCTCTACGAAGTTGAAGAGGATCAAGGTTCTCAGTAACGTCTTCAACATTAATAATGCGCACAGCCTTTTGCTGTAATCAATCAAGACTATCCATAAGGTATTTGGCGGAACCGTCCCAGAGATACAAGCAGTAGTCAGTCCAGACAGGACTTGACTTGAGTCTTGTATAAAAGACAAAGCTGGTCCGGCGTGAGAAAACAACGCACTTTATTCAGAATCCCCTGTTTTTTGAATGCTAATGAGATGAAGATCTCCATATACTGATCTTGATTTAGGTTGCAGCGGATATCCATGCCAAGCATGCTTAGGCTGTTACGCAGGCAGAGGGGGAGTGCTCTGATGAATAGGAAGCGGAATGAATTGGGATGTTTTTGTCAAAAATGCGTACTCTTGGGTTTTCTTGGCATTGAACTGGACCTGGTTATTTGAACTCCATTGGCTCATGAGGCTCAACACCCAATTCTGTTCAACGAAAAAAATTTCCCGTACCTCCTCCATTACTGCGCTGCCAGCCGAAGGTCAACCAAGGTTTCTTCCATTGACCGTACTGTGATCAGCATAGAAATGTATGTTTCCAAGCAGTGGCATATCATTTATATGAAGAAAGAAGAGGGTGGGCGATAAATAAGTATAAACTGCTCGTGTCCGTCAGACACTATGTGAATTCTACGTCACGCAGAAAGCCGGAAATCCAGTCACAAAGCCGTGTGGGTAGTCCATATGCCGTAAGCTTGGAAAAAAGAGCTTTGTGCCAGACCCGATCAAATGCCTCGGCAATGGTCTCCCCTCTGAGATGCATCACATACGCTAGAAGATCAACTGTCGATTGTTTCGGCCTAAAGCAGTGTTGGAGATCGTTAATTAAGGAGTGATCCTCTAGGTAGTAGACCAACCGGTTATAGATGATCCGTTCCATGACTTTGAACAGCACTGAGGTCATGGTAATAAGGCGGTAGCTTGATGGGTCTAATCGGTCGAAAACTATGTACACGAAACAAATCATTCCCAAAGAAAATCATAGCTGGATAGAACATTAAATGAAAATCATCCTTAAAATGTAAACAATAAATAAGTATATAAAAAGAGTATAAAAGTTAGTAATAACCTAATGCAAACATAATTACAATTGATTTTTGCTTGGAATTGATAAAAACTTAAGTGATTAAATCGTTTTTTTCTCTCAGGTGAAACCCAATAAGTCGGTACCCTTTACCAAAAAAAAAAATTTTACAGAAAAAATGTAACCATTAGAAGTAAAATAAATATGAAAACCAAATCTTTATGAAATATCATTACTAATTAAACTCAAAATTGTGGACATTTACTTATTAAAATGCACTTTTACTGTTTACAAACCTTTAACATCGATTATCTCAGAAGTATGTTTTTGGCACTTATCGGGTTTGACCAGGGAACCCTCGACATAATCAAGCAATGATAGGAGAGAAATAAATGGACAAAAATATTCGTTATCTATTGTATTTCAACACACCACCTCGTTATGTTATTATTTTATTGAAAATCTTTTTCCATGAGGACGCTAACGCTTTATGTAGTGTCCCCATAGGACCAGTGACGGCATTCACGAGCTAGGCTAGCTGATTTATAATAGTTAGCGTTCCTGGCAGAACCAAATTGAATCAAGGGTGGAATCAATTCCAACTCATGACAAACATTTGTGTGATGAACGTTTGTTTTTGTTCTGTGTGTTTACAACTAATATCTTTTGATATTATTTATGTTACCCAAGTGCCTAAGCTACCTACTTTGGGATCAGAGTTCATTGTTGTCCGTTTTTATCTAATACTAATTTAATTATTTTTGATTAAAACCATAGAAAGCCTTTAGTTTAATATTCTTGTAAATTACTATTTTTCTTCTCTCTAATGCTATATTTTGCAGTGTTTTATAGTATTGTAGTAGCATCTGGTATCCACAGCGTAACAAATATAAAAATAATCAAAAAACAATTTGTACCCAATCAATAAACTTCAACATCAACTTACCATAGAAATTTGAAAGCATCACATTTGAATTATACTTTTACATCTGATGACATATTTCGACAAATTTTAGCAGTTTCGTATCCATATCATGGACAAAAAGTTTCTTAAACAAACGTAGGTGTAACTTTATGAGGTTAACTGGTACCAGTTTAATGATTGGACGTTTGATAGTAAAAACTCTTAAAGTAAGTTACAAGATAAATCAACCAACAAAACGTAAGAGCCGAGAAATGCATCAACAAAAGAAAATAAGACCATCATCTATCACAAAGCAATATCACTAACAAAATTACTACTTCGAACTCACTACCGTTCGAACAATGCAAAGCAAAGATGGAGCAAAAAAACCTATCCTATTCCAATATTAGATTAACTTTCAACTTGACGGTCAGGTTACTTCATCTTTCCATTTACAGACCGCGTATTGTTGTATTCCCTAACACCACAAGACCGTTGGCTTGGGACAAACTGGAAACAAATAGGGATGCGGAATGCACCGATATCGATAAAATTTTACCGAAGTAGTTGATAGATATACTTAGTTGCACAGAACATTTACAGAAATTGGTATTACGGACTAAAAATAGTAAAATTTAGGCGATTTTATCGCTAGATAATAATATCCTACTTATAATCTTGAGGAAGATATTTATACTAACTATACTTATATTTTAAAGCTGAAGAGTTTGTTAGAATGCGCTAATTTCAGGAACTAGCTCGTTTTGGAAAGTGCTGCTCCATCAGGGAACGAGAAACAAATGTGGCCGTTTATAAATATACATAAAAAAATATATAAAAAAACAATGAGACAAGAAAGTATCATAATTTTGTAAATACACATAAATTTCTAAAAAATTTAAGGAATTTTAAGCAGATTTACTTTTCTTACAAAAGTATCCTAATTTTAATGAAGAGACATAAAAAACCCCGTGCTGCGAGAGGGGATAAATCTTGAAAATAGTACCTAATTTAAAAGATTTATTTACAGCCACAAAAGAAAATTTAATTGACACAAACCTTGACAATACTTTTTTTAAGTTTGAGAGTTACATTGCTTTTTATTTCAGTTTTTTTAGGTAAGTATTTTTTCCAAAACATCCCCATTCTCGTAATGCTGCCTACTTAGACTGTTGAAGACTAGAACTAAATACTATTTTAGCCAAACATAATCGATATCGATAAAACAAGCCCCGCACTACCGCATTAAACGCAATAGTAGTCTCGATCGGCGCACGCGCCGCCGTAACGTAACTCGTAATATCATATTTATTGCGTTCACTGCCGCTCGAGTATGACGAGACGTTTAGAAGACCACCAGACTGTAATTCAATTGGTTCATGATAAGATAAACTTGAATTTGAATAAAATTTATATTTTAGTTTTCTTAGCTTTCTTACCGCTGAGATCTCCTTTCACCGATACAGTGTCATCAGATTGTTACCATCCACTGCTGGACATACGAGTATGCCGCTCTACTAACGCCCGGTTTCAATATTTTACGATTCGTAATGTGTCAAAAATGACTAACCATTTTTCTACGAGTTATTAATTGTAATCTCAAATTTACTTTCCTTATCAGCTTTCACGTGTCGTCCTTCGATCGATTTAGCTTACGCCTCGTACAATTTATTACTATCCGTCTAGAACGATTCGTTTTCAAATATTGGAATCGGGCATAAGAACACCACTGTGTTTGGTTTTCAGCTCTTTGTTTCCAAAATTTGCCAGCCACTTTGCGTTGATCGTCACCCAAAATATCAAACCAAACGAACTTGAGAATTTTGCAGGTTGAATCTTTATAGGGCAAAGACATCCACTTAGAATCCGATTTTTACGATATCCACCACTAATGGGGTAAAGAGGGGTTGCCATTTTGTATGAAAGTGTTTTCAGTACGTAGTGGAAATAATAAAACCTGTCCATGCCTGTTAAGGCATGTACATTGCCACTTTGGCTTAATAATTCTTAGAGGCATGTCAGCAACTTTAGTTTTGATAACAATATCCTCATTTTTGAGTGGCATACACATTGCATAGGTTATTTATTAAGTAGCTAAATCACTTATGTGAGAGAAATCATAAACAAGGAAAGTACCACAACACTTAAACTTGAGACAACTTAGAAAAAGTTAGTTTTCCCATTGACGCCAACCTTTAGTGAAATCCGGGGCCTCGGAGATGGCACAATGCCAAAGATTGGATCCTTTACCTCTCAGCCACGCAGGTCGTCATTTCATATATGTCTGAAGTCCCGGGTTCGATCCCCGGACGGGTCGACATGGAAAATTTTTCTATATTGTCTCGGGTCTGGATGTGGTACCGTCGTTGTATTTAATTTCTGTAACACACGTGCTTAAGCTAGCTAGCACAAAATCAGAGCAATGTATATGATGTTGTGCAATATTTATTTATTTATTATTTATACAATCTCCTACTATATTTTATTTTGTACAATAGCTAACTGTAATACCACTCAAGTGTGTTTATACTTCACTTTAATATTGGACAACATCACATACATTATATTACATTATATACACATATTTGCAATCATCCTTATCAATAGGCTGTGCAGAATTACAAACAATTATGTAGGGTGAGAATTTCAATATTTGCAGTAAATTATCGGTTGAGATTTTTCATTTCGCGATAACACTATCTCGAGTGTGCATATGAGTTGTTTGAACATATCTCGTACTAAGTTGCCTTGTTTATGGACTATAGTGGATCATAAATGAAATCTAACCACTCAGACACACCACGCGACTAAATTTAATCGCACTTCTAACAAATGTAAAAATCGATAGAATTCAGTTCATCGACTGTTCATTGGATGAAATTAAGAATGCAATATGCTATCAGCCAATCAACAGTTGCGAAATTTTTGTCGTCTTATACGACAAATTTGACGGTTTGCGCATGTTTAGCGGCATGGCACATGTTTATATCCATAAACTGTTTTAAATTAAGTATAAATATTTTTACAGAACAAATAAGATGCTAAGATGTTATATAAATAGATTTGAATTAGAAATAAAAGTACTAACACTACCATAAGTTTCAACAAATGAAATTAACACAACTGCCATACAAAAGCAACTGACTACGAAGTTAGCGCTGGCTTTAAAGAAGCAAAAACAAAGAAAGCAATTCTAAATCTTCCACGTCTAACCTAAAAACCTAACTCACGTTGAGGTAAACAGAAAATAAACATAATACTAAGTCGTCAGGAAACCTAAGAAATAGCTGGCTCGAGGGTTACAGCTACTGTCTGACGCTGTGGTCCAAGTTACAAGAGGATACGGTTCAAAAAACTAAAAGAATTGTCGTTGGATTTAGTATAAAATAATCGACAAGTTACTGCAACGTATTATTGATTTACCCATGCATAGATTTAAATTTAAAATTAAATAATGTTTTATGAAAAAAGGCTAGTACAAAGTTATTGAATATTTAAAAAGATAATCATATATCGTTGGGAATAGTGCAATACCGTAGCATTTGCCATAAATATTACTTTTGTCTGATATTTAATATTATTTCAATCCAAATTAGAACTAATGGAAAAATCCAATAACACAGTATGGCACTATTTCCGACGATTTAGGTATCATTGTCTGCTCGCTCGCACACTACATTCTTAAATTCTCTCTAGTCCTAAATATTATCAAAATTAGGATAACTTCTAAGTTTCTTAACGGATTTATCTTTAAACCAACCAAGGTTAGGTGTAATCAGTTGCTTTTGAGAAATAATCAGTATTCTCCCAATTAAAATCTATTCTCCACACCGCAAGGGGAGGTAAATTTTTCTGTTTCATTAAAATATTTAAAATCTGGACGGTAACATATTACACGTTAAACGCAGCGTGATCTCCCAACTTGGGCCGAAGATAAAACTATACTATTACGTAGTACATTATAGCTGGAGGTATACACGTATGAACTTTTGCAGGCGACTAGCAGAAGCGGTTCTGGGACCGGTTTGTAGAATACTGCACGATGACTTGAGCACAGGGGCGCCGTAGACTTGCCTTCTTACTAGTATTTTTTGCCGCTATAACACAGTGTACCTTTTTATGCCTTACGTAAGGAGGTTACATTTGAAGCTGTACCTTTTCAGACAATAATGGCTATTTTGGGTTTTAGTTAAACGGTTGTTGAATAAAAATGTTGGTTGGGATTTTTGGTGATGGAATCCCTTGAAAAGTTCAGTATTAAACATAGTTTAAGTTCACCTAATACGGCAATATTAAAAAAATTGGTATCTTGAAAGCAAGATAATCAAAAGCCTTTAGGAATGGCACCGCTAGTTTTTAGCAGATCACCAGGTTTTAAAAGTCTGAATTTAAAGTTTCCTATAATATTGTTTTTGATAAAGACTTCCTAAGTTAGGTCTTTATCACAGACTAACTAGCTTAAGATGAAGCTGAGAGTAAGAAAAAAATTTGCTGTCAAATTTCCTATTTTGGATTTTTCTAACGTTTTTCTAACGAATTTAGTATTTTTCTCAACAGACACAGTAGGCCTAATTTAATTTATAATCTTTGATTCATTTTCTAGTTCATAAACAATTATATAGAAGTACGTATTAAAATATCAAAGTAAATGAAGTTGACAGAAACCACTTTTACTCTCTCGACTAAGTAAACCTTAATTTCAATTCCGTGCGCAAATGTTTACTAAATTGCGTTAAGATAACGTCGGCAATTGTCCGTGTCTCAATAAATCTTATCAGGACAGTTCATTTGTTTAACAAGTTTGTTTGTTCAGGAAAACACGTCGACTTTGGAACTAAACAAATAACCTATTTACATAGTAAAGTACTGATTTTTATTAACAATTTCATATAAAAATGAAATGTTAAGTTACGTCTGTTTTTTTTATCTGAGAATCAATAATTTGGACCTAAATTCTATGCTACTTTATAAGGTTTTGGACTTAAATAATTTTGCACTTTTATTTCAAAATAATTAAAGAAGGTCTTATTTTATTCACAAATGCCTTACAATAAGTTTTAGAACAACTTTTTTCTATTTGATTATGATATAGGTAGGTTTTTATTTTTCAGTTAACAAAGGCCTCAATTTCAACGGCTTAAGTTTTTTATTTGCGATGTAAATGAGTTTTAGCATTGCACACTAAAATTATCGCAATTGATGCAAAGATCATTCACCTATCTAAGATTTGCTAATCAGTTTAATCTTTATTACCTTGTTCTGAAATATATTTTTTTTTGCAAAATCAATGACTAAGTCTTCTCCATAGAATTGGTTGTCCTTTAAGCTAGGTTCTGAAGCGTCTTTATTACTTCTTGTTCATAGATACCATCGGTTTCACTCCACTACGTACAATCACTTACTATAACTATGCTTATATTTTCACTTACATTTCCTGGTTAAAATAAAACCTTCCACGTTTAATTTAAATTTTTAGCGTTACGATGTTAAGTGGTTTAGTAGTCAAAAAGCGAATTGACATGAATGTCTGATTGTTATATCTTTATTTTTGTTTTTTATAAAAATAAGGCAGAATATTTTACTTAAAATAAATAAATCTAAGGATCACTTAGATCAATTTAGCTTAAAGCAAACAAATACGCAAAAAATAATTAACAATCAGTTTTATTTAACTTTATTCTTCTTCCATACTAATTAATGTGTTTTGTCTATTGCAATTTGATGATTTCAAAAATTCACTTACTGTTTAATCATCTAAAACGATATTTCCTTTTTTTTTTATCTAACATTAGTTTTAGAAGTAAATTTTAAACCTCAACTTTTCTAAAAAAAAAAAATATTTAAAGGTTATTTACAGGAAATAAATTCGGTCGATAGAAAAGTCCTTTTAAAACTTATTATTTCCCAAACAAATCTTTGCTCTTCCAGAATTATTGTCCGATTTAGTTTCGCACTGACATTAAAGACTTAGGGCACTACAGAGCAAAATAAAGGATAAAACAGTATCCTGAGCAAAGTTTATTTCTTCACTTACAATCTTGTGAGTATTACTTTAGCTTCCTGAAGCTTTTGCTTTAGGTTTTACTGTTCCTAAATGACTGAGAGGATTGTTCTGTTAAGGTTTATTGGCTATAACTTTCTTGTATTGTTTCAGTGTTGAATTTTCTTTTGAAAGTATGTTGGTCGCTCTTGGAGTTTCATCTCCAGTGTGCTAAAATCTTAGAACTTTAGTTGCTGTTTAGAATTGTTGAAGATATTAATTTATGTTCCGCTGGGTATATTTATAGTTGATTTCAAAGGTTGTTACTACTTAATTAACAAAAGTCTTATAGAGAATAAGAGATAATCTTTCATACCATTTAAAATTAACTATATATTTTAAGTGAATCTACGTATTAAAAAATTGCTGCTTTATACTTGACAGAAGATTGTACTCGTATTTATATATTTGTCACTTATTTTTGTTATTGTATAATAATTTAATAAAATCAATTTTTGGTTTTATTTTGTCGCAATTGCAATTATTATACTAAGTATCAATAGTTTTAGCAGTTTTTATCGATCAACAATTCAATCAGAACCAGTAAACCTACTACCAAAAACAAAAAAAACGGAAGGTTTCATTTTTGAAAATTAATTTAAAGTTAATTTAAGTTTAAAAAAAAAAAGTTCAGGAAATGAAATACAATCCGTGTTGGGCATAAAAAATATTTCTTTTTTGACCACGTTTTATTAACATTCGAAATGTATTAGTCACGGTTATGATAATTAAAAATTGCAATCGGTCATCGGATCTTACATAATATTTAAATTGGTAATAGACTTGCAGTCCCTTCACAAACATTTTAGAACTTCATAATAAACTCTTCACTTGTAAACCCAATAACCTAAAAATGCAACGACTTTCGACACGGCTTACAATACACAATGATTCTAATCTCTTAAACGTAAATTATAACCCGGTCGTTAAATATCAGTTCCGAAGCTATTGCAATGACAAAGCTACTTTGTATCTACAAACACGGTACCAGTGTCAATATCTTCAATTGAAATTCTATCTTCTTTGGCATAGACTTCAATATTATTTTCATCCTTAGCATTGGTCAGTTTGTCTCTGAGTACTAAAGTTTGCGCAAGTTCGTGAGCTTGTTTCGCGGTTGACGCACGAAAACGAAAATTAAAGACGTTGTTAGATGAATTCTAGACCGTGAAGATAATTGCAGCATATATGTTGGCCATGCGCTTTAATTTAAGTTATTTCTTCATTGTCTCCTTTTTAATGTTCCTTACATCAAACGGCCCAAAAAAACAGGTTTTCTTTATTGTCTACTTGTGGCTTATCGTCGTTTTTTAAATCTTTTACTGATTCTTCGCTTCTATTGGTCGCAGCGTGATGCTATATAACTTAAAGCCTTCCTCGATATGGACTATCCCAGAGATTTCCAAACTTTTTCACCACATGGCGCACTTCTAGGTTTAGCATTTTAGCGCGACGCCTCTTGCATTGGGGGCATAAAAAACCACCACTGTTGAAGCCCAATACTTGTGATAGATCCCAATATGTGCCAATATACAAAAATGTATTGCAATTTAGAAAAGTTTGGGATAAAGAGGAAGCCCCTTGAGGCGCCTCGCGGCGCCTCTTTCTTCCACGACGCACCAGGGCGTCGCGGCGCACAGTTTGGGAACCCCTGGTCACTATCCAATACAAAAAAAAACGAACCACTATCTAGTTCTTGTGATTAACGCGTTCAAACAAACAAACTCTTCATAATATTAGTATAGATGAATAAAATTTATTTCGTCGCGCGGAGTGATTTCATTATTTTATTGTTGTTTTTGATGGTTCTCCTACAGAACACGTATTTGACTGCATTAGGACAGTACCTGCATGCCAAATTTCAAGCGTCTAACTTAAGCGGTTTAGATTTTTCATACATAAAAATTTTCCCGCTAATTCCCGTTCTCCTGGGAATTAAGGGAATTCCTTTCATAGTGAGGTGCACTCCGGTACCTAAGCTACGTCCCTTCCAAATTTCAAGTTCCTACGTTTAGCCGTTTAGGCTGTGCGTTGATATGTCAGCCAGTCAGTCAGTTTCTCCTTTTATATATTTAGATTACCAAAACGGATCGTTTTCAAATATGGGAACCGAGAATTAGTCAATAAGTTGGACATTAAACTGATGTCTCTCAGATAAGGCGGGGGCGTTTATGCAAAGTGATCATTGCTTCTAATTACCACTTGAAGCTTTTAATTAAGTAATAATACAGAGATTATCATCTTGGTGCAAATTTCGTAAGTGGCTCTGATTCAAAATAATGCGTAGGAACATGTCAACGTCAGTGGTAATTACAATATTGCCGTAGAAAGACAAGATTTATTTATTAATACGAACTTAGATTTTGCGCTCGATATTTTAAAGACTGTTTCAAATACAGGATAATTAACGAGAATTATAAATGGTTTTGTTGTTTTCTACGTCAGTTTGATACCGCATACCTATTTTTAGTCAAAAGTATTTTTTTTTTGGCTTGAATAAGTTTTGTATAGTCTTTTCATTGTAACAAGTGGCGGGTGAGGTCTGTCAGTGTAACTAGTACGTATGTGATTTAATGAACATTTCAACATTGCGTTGCCCAGATCAGAACCTTTAATAATGGAGTTCTAAAACTTAATACAATTCCCCTAGTTAAAAGACATACTTAATTCAAGAAATTAAAGGTCAAGGCTTTGAGTAACTTGCATTAGTACATTTGTGCACTGAGCTTATATAAAACAATTAAAATTGCAAGTAGCATTTTATTAGCACCCAAAGACTAAATACGAAAAAACAAATGGTTTCAAGCAAATAAGTACATCTTATTGCTATAAACAACCGTCATCCCAATATCAAAAAGAACAGAACGTACCCAAGGATAAAAATCAGTGGAATAAATCAATCCATACTGCTAATACCCAAAACAGAATGATATTGAAAGTAATTTTCATGCAAATTACTAAACACCCATCCTCAAAATAAGTAGGTACTGTGGTCATATAAACTGTAAGACTTTCGCGTTCCATTCTAAACATTTAAAATTAAGTAACGGGTCAAAACGCAACAACATTTTTATGACGACCTCGGTGGCGCAGTGGGTGAGGTAGGCGGCCAAAGCGTGAAAGTGTCCCGGGTTCGACTCCCGTCAGGTCAATTAAGAAAACGAACTTTTCTAAATTGACTTGGGTCAGGGTGTGCTGGGATGACGCCCCCAATTAGTATGCGTCATCTGTTACTCAAGTAACAGATGATGATCAAACTAAGGTTTGAGACCAGGTGATTGGTGTGATTGTCTGGCGCATTTATTTTTATTTATTTATTTAGTAGTTAATTCGAACTACTTACTGCCGTATTAACTACTAAATAAAAATACTGTAGTCATGTAAAGCAAACTTCTCAGTTACAAATAGTACACAGTTCTGGGTTTATAATTAAACTGGCGACCAATTTCGCATCTCTAAGTGGGCCACGCTTGATAGATGTAAAGTGTTGAGGGTTTAATTAACTAATTAATGAGAACTGGTTTTGTTGAAATGTAGTGTTAGTGAGACCTAATTATTATTTCATTTACTTGTGCTTTATCAAATCTTGTCATTGCTTGAATGGGATTTTATTCGAATACTAGCTGTGCCTGCGGTTTTTAATGTATTTTTTCTAAAATTAATGTAGCAGATTAACACCGCGTGGCATGGCGCTTTTCACCGACCAGCGCTTAGCTTGCTATGTAGTTGCGTAGTTTTTTTAAAAGTAGCTTAAGTTACTTATTTTCCTTCAGCTACTTTCCAATTGAAGTCTCGTTAAAATTGGTCCAGCCATTTTAGAAATTAGTTAAAACAAACTGACAGGCGGCCTGACAAAAATTGTAAAAAAAGTAATTTTAGTGTAGGTATGTACCGTACGGCCACCTACCAGATGGACCGACGAACTAGTAAAAATTGCTGGGTCTCGTTGGATGCAGGTGGCAATGGACCGGTCGGAAATCGGTTGGAGAGGCCTATGTTCAGCAGTGGACAGTAACAGGTGAAATGATGGAATGATGATTATGTACTGTAACTCAGAAACTACTGGTTCGAATTGACAAATTATTTTTATGTGAGAGAGTTAATAGACTGAGGAAGGCTAGGTGATAAAATATTATGTTATTTATGATCAATAAGAGCAAATAATCGATTAAAAATGTGGAATTAACGAGGATAGTACGCGTGCTGCGGTGTCGCAGCAGGCCGCTAGTCTACACTCGCATTGTAAAGAAAAAAGATTTGTTTTTTTTTTTATAATGCACTCCAAGATTGACCTCATCCCACCTGATGTTAAGTGGTAATGAGTTCCTAGCTTAAGAGCGAAAAGTACAGCATAGTACAACTGTTACTAGACTTGTCACCCTTACCTTGAAGGCTCGACCCTGCTACTAATGTAACACCCCCCAAGAGCTCTGGAAACCTTACTCACACGCAGGAACACAACAACACCGGAGTGATTGTTATTTGGCTACGGTCTTCTGTAAGGTGGAGGTATTTCACCAGTCGGGCTGCTCCAGTTCGAGCGATAAATCGCTTTGCCCTACCTCTCTTAAAATTTCTGTTTGTTTGTAATGAATAACCTCAAAAACTACTGCACCAATATAAATAATTCTTTCACCATTGGAGAGCTACATTCACCCTGAGTAACATAGGCTATTCTATAAATAAATAATAAATAAATATTGAACAACATTGCTCTGATTCTGTATTAACTAGCTTAAGCACTTGTGTTACAGAAATCAGAAACTGCGATGGTACAACAACGCCCAGACCCGATACATAGATAAGACATATATAATATATATAGATAAGTTCGTTTCCCATATTGATCCGACCGGATATCGAACCCGGGACCTCTGAGATGACGCGGAGCCTCTCGGCTACGGAGGTCGCGGTTTTATTTCTAGACTTAAATAACAAAAGTAATAAATATATATTTAACTCTTTAGTTATGGGTTAAAACTATAAAACTACCTATCACTAAATAAGTCGTTGCTTTTTCCTTCATTATGCCCCACCACATCCACCCACAGATACAAACTTCTGCCTCCATAAAAGTAGTAAAATCATACAAATTTATCACCCAATAGAAATATCTTTAATAGGCACCTTTCAAAGTATGATCCTGGTTGCCTAATTTATTCACCTGCGGCGCAGCAAGGTGCACGTGGGCGGACGGGCTGCGGGTACGAATCCCAGTCGAGGCCGGTTTGGCACTGCCATTTTGAGATAGCCGTCAGTTTAGCACCTTGAGTTTAGATAAAGGGTGTTGAAGCTTGAACGAGATTGTTAAAGTTGGCCGTCTATAGATAGATATACTCTATTGCAACAGTACAATTTAGGCAGAAGCGATCTCTTCTCTCTTCTTCCGGATAACCTTAAGGCAGAGGAAATAGCGAGAAATGAGTAGGTACGGCCGTGCAACATAAATAGAGTTCTTATATAATGTATATGTAAGTATTTCAAATATAAAATCAAGTAAAGAAGTTTTACTTAACTAGGATCATCATCAAACTAGGATAAATGTTTGTAAGTGATCTATACATTTAATTATTTGACGACCTCCGTAACCGTGAGGCGAGCGTGCCGGACTTTGGCGTCACGCCATCTCTGAGGTCCCGGGTTCGATTCCCGGTCGGGTCAATATGGGAAACGAACTTCTGATTTGATTGCTCTGATTCTGTGGTTAGTAGCTTAAGCACTTTTGTTCTAGAAATCACAAACTAAGACGGTACCACAACACCCAGACTCGAGACAATAAAATATGGAAAAGTTCATTTCCCATATTGACCCGACCGGGGAAAAACCCGGAACCAATTTATTTTATTGTTTTGTCTCTTCATTTTTTCATCCAACTACCGTCATGTATTAAAAAAAACGAATACATATAACGAAACGTTTTATGGAAGAAAACATTGTTTACCCCAGTCACGAAACCAGATCAGAAATGAACGCCGTAGGTTCCAACTAAATGCTCTAAATGCGTTTCAAACGACCTGAACGCAGAACTAGTCTTCACGTCTAAATCATAACAGACCTTGGAAACGTTAGGGCCTAAGCGAAACGCGGTCACCCAGCCAAAGCAATTTATCACGACTCAGACCAAAGCTTCTTTCAAACTCCGGTCCTGCATTACAATTATTTATCAATTTGAAGTGGGTAGTGTTGTATCGGTGTGAATACCGATTGAAGTGTGTTTTTACGGGTTATGCATTTCTAATACAAATAGATGTATTTCTGAGACATAGGTAAATAGGGTTTGTTTTCCAGCGAACAAATAATAATTGATGCTTTTGTATTGTTGCGGATAGAAATTGGCGATTTTTTGGGTTATAGGTTATTTTTGTGGTCATAAAATCTTACAAATATGAAGAATACATAGGTTTTTATTAACAATAAGATTTGTTTACTATTGAAGATGATACTTTAGGTTGACACAACCTATTTACTAATATAGCACGATTCGATTTAATTGAAAAACCGAATGTAAACAATAAAAATAAATAAATAAATAGTAAAATGTTTTAAAAAATTAAAGATACAAAAAATATAACAACTTGTTATTCATCAGGGATTTCTAATTAATCTCATAACTTGTATTGAAAAAATTATAAATATAAAGAACAGACAAGTATTAATTTAATAAAATAAAAGGAATACAGAAGCGGAATCTAAATATAATAGTGTTATACTGTTATTTCTCAAGTAAAAAATGCGTTTAAACTGTGAAAAACGAAGTGATTTTAATAGAAATATTTATTTTATTACATTTAAGACAATCAATTTTGTATTTTTCTGAATAATTACTATACTAAAACTTAAATAAATCATGAACTTTGCATGAAAACCGGTATTTTAAAACCCACAACCCAATTCATGGTATCCGTACATGCCTCCACTAAGTTAGTATTAAAACTTATTATAATGACTTCAATTACAATACGTAGTTGAAATTACACACACAATAGATTAGTCGGAATTACAAACTCATAGAAATCACGTCTCGATAATGATTGGATGTTAATGTCCAACAATTGGATGGACTGAAGTTAGACGCATTGATAAGTATAAATGATCAATTTGTGATTTATAATGTCGATGATAGGAGGTATTTTTATAATTGTGTTTAATCATCTAGCGCTGTCTGAGGTATCAAGTCAGTGATGGACAAGATAATTGAATTATATATTACACTTTGTTGCATGTTAGCTATTACACTTTGTTGCGTGCAACTAAAATCGTTGAAATAATAACTTCTTTGGTCATATGTTTTTAATGTGATATTACTTTAACCTTATTTTGATACAATACAATGAATACCTACATCGTTTATTTTAAAGTTTATGTTAAAAGTAGAATAAAACCAATATTGATTAATTTTTGTTTGAAAAACCAGTCGCATATTAATTTTAGTTAAAAATTTCAACAAAGTAAAAATCCTTGTTTTTACTTTAACACTTTTATTCTAACCATTAAAACTACATAGCTTTACTAACGACAGAAAAACTACTAGGGTTCTCTCCATCATACGTTATGTTACTTTAAGCTTTTGTATAAGGCCCATAGTAAGGTAGCACATTAAGTTCCATATGTTATTAGAGGCAATACACACTGGTCAATGACCAGTGTGTATTGACACAATGGTGTCTTGATACAAGAAGTAATTTTGTTCCATATACTATTACTGCCAACACACACTGGTCAAAGAGTTTTGTCTTGAGACACTGAAAAAGGGCAGCATTAGGAAAATTTCGTTCAAATATGTAAAATAGTGTCCGGAAATAAGTAACAAATATAAAACATAGTCACCAATATGCATAAAAACGAATTTATTTGTTTTAAATTTTAGTAGGATAAAGATATATACCTACTACCATAAAACAAACTTGCATGTTTTAAATATCAGAAGAATTTAGACATCATACCTCCGGTGCAAGACTGTCACTTATGCAAAAATAGTAATAAGGAGCTAAGAAAGTAAGCTTTATCTATCTTTTTTACAGAACTAAGTAGTCATTATTCAAAAGTAAGTTAAAACTTTGTAGTAAATGCTATACATTTTGCCTTATGGAAAACCATCCAAAAACTTTGTACCTCAAGAATAATCTTGAGTTTTCCTGAACTATTGCATTTTTACAAAAGTGACAGTCTCGCACCAGAAGTATGATAAATAGATGATATTCACTAAGCATTCTCTTAGTTAAGGAACATTTTTAATGGTGTTAACCAAATTACCTACTTACTACACTACCACTGGCATAACAAAATCTCTGACCGTAGTATTCAAGTGAGATAGCATCCTAGTTACAATACTAGGCTCAGTTGACCTTGCGAACTAATTCCAGGACCAATCCGCATCGTAATCGGCAGTCATTAGCTTCCTAACTGCGTTTGCGCAGAGCAAAAATGATTCATAGATCGTTCGATCTTGACCCCAATACTGCGTTCACGCGAATGCATTTTGTTAGGAAATATGCATTTTAGATCTTCCTGCTGTGACGTGTACGGTTTTATTATGCTAATACCTATTAGGTTTTTAATTATACCTCTTGTAACTAATACGAGTAATGAGGCTTCACAAATAGGGAAACGGACTTAAAAATGGTTTCTAATCTGTCTGTTATGTTATCCAAAAATATGGGAGTTGTATCTTTGCATTTTGCACCTAATCTATGGGGGTAATACCACCTTTGAAAGTTTAAATGGGAAAATGTTTGTTTTTTAAGTAAGAGATGTGAAATTTGACACAAATATAGCTCGAATTGCGATTAAAATATAGACTACTTTTTATTTCAAATATTAGGGGAAATAGGGGTAAAACCGACAATTAAGGGATGTATTCCATGCGAACGAAGTCGCGGGTACAGCTACATCATAAAACAGATGTACTTATGTCCAATGTAGGTACTTCAGTTGTCTGTCTCTATTTAGTGTGCACCATCATTCACGATATCACTGCAGCCTTATTATTTACAATAAGTTGGAATTTGATTCTGAAATTATGTTTTGTCTCTTGCTTTTCATAAGCGGTTAGACAGAAACAAAAAAATCACTTTCCGAATCGGAATCGTTGAATAAAACCTCCATCATTAAAAGCGTGTCATCGTTTCAACAAAGGATACTGTTTTATTCACTACGCTTGTGAAATGCGGGTTGGTGAATCACAAACACGAACTCCGTTTCAAAAAGCCAATATAAAAACATTGCTAATTCCCGGAATCAAATCCAGAACTTAAGGATCCAGAAGCATATTTTTTTTTTTAATGTTATTTTTTTTGTAAGTTTTTGAAAAGAGTAACTATCGAGTTTCTTGCCGGTTCTTCTCGATAGAAGCAACATTCCGAACACGGTGGTAGTATAATCCGACGATTCATGAATGCTTTTGTAAAAGTTTACATGAATAAAGACCTTTTCTATTCTATTCTAATCTTAGGTACGGCACACTATATCTCTCTAAATTCTTAAACTCAAACTCAAATATTCCTTTATACAAGTAGGTTACATGTAACACTTTTGAATCGTCATTAAATACAATGCAAAGTGATTCTACTTCCAGTTTGGAATCTATATCTACCGGGAAGACACCGGTAAGAATCTAATTGACTATTAAAAGTTCATGGCAAACGTTAATAAGGTAGATCGCTAAAAATTGCTGTTTGGATATCATGTAAAGTAAAATCTGATTGTAATATTTATTTGCGATGTGTATCAAGAAATGAGTGTGTGTATATGAAATTGTACATGTCGGTGTACTTAGCATTTGTATTTATGAGAATGTATCTGAGAGAGCAATATAATACCGATTTAGGTAATGTCTGTGTGTAAAACAATAATTTCTAATAACATCAATTTGTTCAAGCCAAAATGCCTTCAGCGTCGTTTCAACTATAGGCAGAGGCCCTTCGTTAAAGCCTCTCTACACTTAAACAGAAACTAAAGAAAATCATTGTTATTCTATATTGTAATTACTTCATTCAGAAGCAATTAATACTCACCACGCAATCCCCGCGCGTCTATCCTTACCCCGTGACATAATCCAGCTCGTAATAGTTCCTCAAGTAGCAATAAAACAGTTACTTCATAATCATGCACGGACTAACTAATTCATAAGGGCAATAATCCTAGACACGTCCTGATGCCGTGTCGTAGAACTAGGCGAATGGCTAATGCAACCGTTAGTATCGTGACCAAAGCGCCTTGATGGAGCTGATGCGAATTTCTGAGCAATCCCGCGGATGTTTCTGTGGCCTATATGCTTGACACTTGTCTAGAGTTCATATGATTTGCTAATTTCATATGTGCTGCATTTTGATTCGCAGATATGCTAAATCCCGCATAATAGAAATGTCATGAGTACCAGAATAGAGAATGCCAAATTGGTGAAGCGACTATCTTCAATGGAATTAAGGCAAATTTTTGAGCAATCCTGAGGATCTCTGGCCTATATGATTGGCACTTGTTTAGTATTTTTGTGTCTTGCTAATTTCATGTGTCCTGCATTTTATTTGGCAGATATCCTAATTCCTGCATAATAAGAATGTCATAAGTACCAAATTGACTAATTGGAAGCTAATTATCATTAATATAATATCAGTTGCGCTGCTGCTAATTTTTAAGTGATCCTAAGCAGGTTTTTCAGGCCTCGGCACTTGCGTAGCATTCTTATGATTGATATTCATGTGTTCTGTATTTTGGCCAAAGTAATTGCAAATATGCAAAATATGTTTTGGATTTTTCGAACACAGCTGTGGTTATGAATTAAGGACTTAGAGACATTTGAAATAAGTTAACAGGCAGTGCCTGGCCACGGTAACAACTGGTATAGAACTCACAGTAGATCTTTGAATAAAACATGATGTGGCATTTAGGAATACTACTTCTATAAGAGAGAGCCCAGTATTAGCGTAGGTAGTTTAATTATACTTCAAAGCTGATCAAACTGCTGTATCTGAAACACTTTCGGTGTCAGAGGCGTCTTGTTACTGGCCACACAACCTGCCGTTTCTTAGTTAATTACCGACAAATTGAACGTTTGCACTCAATACTCTTAGGCGATGGTCCAAAATATGGGGTGGAGCGGGTAAATACATTTTTTACACAGTCGATGCCACTGATTGGAAACACCTGTTTTCAGTTACGACTAGTAAATAGTATTTTTATATAGATTTTCTTTAGAAAACAATATCATCCAAAAAAAGATCCAGACATCCATACATCCAGACATTTTTACAAACATTTGCATTTGAAAATTAGTGGGAGACATCTAAAAATTGCTAAAATCCAAAATCTCAATTAGTTACCAAAAACCGTATCCAAAGTTACGGAATAATTTACGAAGCTTACAAGTCATAGATTCCATACCTAAATTTGAAATTCTTTAGCCTTTCCAAAAAATGTTCTTCAAATAATTCTTAATCACCCAGGTTTCAAGTACTTCAATCAATCAATCAAATCTTTTATTCATATAGATTACATGAGTAATACTTATGAATTGTCTCTATACAATGCAAATAAAGCCACGTCCGGTTCCGAACCTATAACTACTGAGTATATACCGGGAAGAAACTTAGTAGTTTTTTTTACAAATTAAAAAGCTAATCTTATTACTAATTTCGCACCAAGACATAGGTACAGTTAGTTTGTCAGATGTAAAAAAAGTATATAATGAAATAAATAAAATAAAAAAATTTCAATCAAAATAAGTTCGGCTAGTTCCTCGTAACGTTTCTACTCGATTAAACTTGAAATCTTATAACTTGCACCAGACACGTGTTATTTGTAAACAGAGCTCCTTTGAGTACCCTTGAAACATAACACCAGCAAGACGTAAAGATCGCGATAACACAAATAAAATCGTACAACATAAGGTCATTATCATGTGCCCTTTTCACCAACGTCGTAACACTTATTTTAAGCTTAACAATTAATATTGATATTCGTTTTTTATGGCGAAAATGTTCTGGTAGCAAAAATGGTGATTGCATCTCATCTTAAAAACGGTTTCAAGGACCCGATTTTTATACAGTCCTGTCAATGCCCTCATCTTTTGGATGAGTCTAATAAAAACCAATTAGCAGATTTGGTTTGGTCGAAGATTGCGTTTGCAAAGTTATAGCACAAGACTGATTTGTTAGAGCATCTGTTGCAAAGCTTTAACCCTTGAAAAATCTACTTTCCTATCTTCTGTTCAACATCAAACTTAAGAGAATATAAGAGAGGTAGGGCATAGCGATTTATTCGTTGAACTGGAGAAGCTCGACTGGTGAAATGCCTCAACCTTACAGAATAACATAGGTAAAGAACAATCACTTCGGTGTTGTTGTGTTCCTGCGTGTGAGTAAGGTTTCCAGAGCTCCTAGTAGTAGAGGTCAAACCTTAAAGGTAAGGGCGACAAGTCCAGTAACAGCATTATTATGCTGTACCTCATAACCACTTAACATCGGGAGGGATGGGGTGAATCTTGAAGTACAATATAAAAAGAAGAACAAGTACGTATTGAGAACGATTTCATCCGTTGGTTGAGAGATCCCGCTCAAATCGTTTTGCTTCGTCTGCCTTCAGACATACTGATATCTACAAATTTTGTTTGTGTATGATTATTATCTTAGATTTTTTGTATATCTGAAGGTTGTCTGGAAGATTATCTTTTCCAGCGAAAATTGACTATATTGTGTCTGTAAAGTTTTCTGTACAATATGTCTATTTATATTGCTGAAAATCGATATTGATTTCGTAGATCTGTTTTTTTCAATATCTATAACTATGGTAAAAGTTATTACGTTGCTTGGTTCATGATGATGATCCAGTACATTCATCATCACTTAGCATAGGGTATGATACTAATTACTAGCTTCATAGCTAGGTAGCTTCATTTGTTTTATATAGAGACTATTCATGAGTATTACTAATCTAATCTATATGAATAAAAAAATATTGACTCTGACTTGACTGATTAGTCTTACGCTATAACTTTGGACTGGTATACCGTTGATCCACTAATTGTTATTATTACAAATACTTATTATATTCTTAGTACTAGGTACCACTTTGATACAACCAGTGAACCTGAGTAGGTCACTGGTAGCATCAAAAGCAGACGGTCCAGTGTCGTAGTTAAGACTGGCGTTTATTTTTATTTGTGCCGCGGGCTCGGTAAAAAACCGACAAGCCGTGATTAGATAATGATGGCTTTGTCATTAGATATCGGAGGCAAAAAGTGCCGGGGCTTGCTGTAGGGCTGTGAGATTAATAGTATAGTAGAGCTATATGCGTGGATTCACTGGTTTTAAACGTTAATCTAGACTCTAGTTGATGTCTAAACACACATTTATATTCATCCATCTAATGATTATTAAATATTAATAAAAAGCAAGTATAATGCAATGAAAAGAAAATATCGAAATCGGTTCATAGAAAACAAAATTATCAGCGAACACACATACAAAAAATAAAAAATACGTATGGTCCAATTGAATAATCGTTTTTATAAGTTGGTTGAAATCTGTATTTATTTGTTCGATTGAATGTGACTATGCCGGGCGAGCTAAATGTAAGCCGAGCGGCTCTGCTCGCGGTGCAAATCTAGACGTACGATTGAAAGTCTAAAGACTTTGGACTTTGCACCGCCGTCGTGCACATAAGTACTAACACTACCATACACTACTTTATTTTGGTTCGGTGTGTTTAAAAATTTGTTTGAAAATATTATATCATACAGTGACACCCCTGGGGGTCAGTAGCACGGGAGCCAAGTAGTTCAAAAGCCACTCACGCGCAGACCGTTGAGTTGATACTGCACCTGCATTGTACTCAGTGATTACTTGTTTGAGTACTTACACTAACCAGCTTTGGAGACAGGTCTGCTCCAGCCTTCGACTAACAAAGGAAGAAGTGACATCGGTGATGCAGTAGCTATGGTAGGCGGCCAAAGCACGAAAGGTCCCGGATTCCGTGTCAGGTCAATTTGGAAAATTAACTTTTCTAAATTGGCTTGGGTTTGGGTGTGCTGGGATGACGTCCTCAGTTAGTATCTATCGTCTGGTGCTCATAGTACAAGGGAAAACCTTAGTTTAAGACCAGGTGATCAAAAGTAGTTGTCTGGCGCATTTATATATATTATTATTTTTATTATAACTTCAGAAGTTAAGAAGCCCGTGTTGTTTTAAGGCTTCATCCCACATACTTAGTCACGCAATTGAGGTCCCGGGTTCGATCCCCGCTTCAATGTGGGAAACGCACTTTTGCATATTGTCTCGTGTCTGGGTGTTGTGGTACCGTCGTTGTTTCTGATTTCTGTGACACAAGTGCTTAAGCTATTTACCACAGAATCAGAGCAATGTAAGTGATGTTGTCCAGTATTTTTTTTAAGTTTTCATTCTACAAACAAAACAATAATATTATGTAAAGACATAGACAAAATTGATAATGTCCAAAACTTATTTCATAAGCCAGCTTATCCATAAATCAATGCTGCCGTATCTGTCTGTGTGTATTAAAAATATCAGATACCTAATTCACGGCACAACAATAATAAAGATCTTTAGGTAAAGCTGAAGCACGTCAGACTACAAACTTTGCACCGCCCTTATGACTCGGGCATAAGATCCAAAATCGTTTTCATCTTGATGTGCTGTTGACGGTACAAGACCATTTTGTCCCCGCACCCTTGACACGTTTGCCACGAGTTTTGTACTTTAATACCTAGTTTAGCAGTACTTGCAGTAATTGCGTTTTGAACACCTGCGTTTGAGCTTAGTACTGAGTTTGTTTACATTCATTATTGTGGAGCTTCGAAGATTGGAGGATTTGAGCTTTATAAAATACTAGCGGTCCCGGCGAACTTCGTTTCGCCTTATAGGATTTTCCCGCGCATTCGACGAAAGACATTTTAAGACTCATTTTTCTACACCTTCGGTTACATTGTTCAAATTTTACCAAGGATGCCTAATTTGTAGCTTATGTCAAATTGGAAGAATGTAGCATTCTATTGGTGAAAGCATTTTTTAAATCGGCCCAGTACTTTTTGAGCCTATTCATTATAAACATACGAACATACAAAAATAGGTACAAATCTTTCCTCTTTATAATATTAGTATGATTTAGACTTGCGGTCACCCGCGACTTTGTACGCACGGAGTTAGTTATAAGAACTAAAAAAAAGGTTCATCTTAATGTATTTGTTTTCTTAGGTACTGATAGGTTCAATCTTATACATCTCTTCTTCTTATATATCTTTACATCCTCCATATCCCTTATTTTATCCTTTATTTTATATTTTATAGAAGACAAAGTGATCTAAATCCTTTCTAAACAGATATCTACGTCATGAAATCGTAATAAACAATTAAGCTTCGATGTTTAAAATTGTAGACATATAGAATTTTATTACTCTATCACGCAAAACTAGGAATGGTTTAAGATGAGATTTGTTAGCTAAATAGATAAGATATACGAAAAACATTTAAGATATCTAACCGAAACGTCGGGCAGTAAGTAGTTCGTATTAACTACTAAATAAAAATGATGTCGCGTTTTGACCCGTCAACTTATTTAAAATATGTTTTAAATGGAAAGTCTTAAAGTTTACGATACATACATGTAGTTCAAGTTCTTCCTAAACCCATCTTGTCTTGATCAGGGTACTAAAGGTTCTACTTGTACCAATTAGGAGTATTTGAAGAAATTGCCGCTAACACCGCGAGTTGTGAAAGGTTTGGCATATCACGCCGTATTGGTGCTATTGTAGCTTGGCTGATGACACCGATACCACTGGCATTTGGAGATGCGCCTATTTTACATGGCACATGCTGGCAATTGGTGGCATTTTAAATTTTGTTACTTCTTTTAAATTGAGACGGTTAAAATGCTATATAGGTTTCTAGGTCCCACAGAACATTAGACAAGTAATTTATTTCTATGATCTGAGCTAGGCCCGGTCGTCTGGTCTAGCACATTGGTTACCACTATTTTTTAGTAGCAACAAAACAAAAGCAAAAAAGGTTCGGTCAATAAAAGTAAAACAAAACTGTTGTGTAATATTAAAATAGATTATAAAAATATTAGATAACATTTTAAACGTTGCTCTGGTTCTGTGATAAGCAGCTTAAGCACTCTATTCCAGTCAAAATAGACAAAAATAAGTTATAACCTCAAAAAAAATACATAGAATAATTGGTAGAGACAATTGACGCGGACTTGTGAGATTTTATTTACAGTGACGTATTTATTGTCTCTTCCAATTTCCGTTTTAGGTCATATTACTATTTTCACTGTACTACTTGATCTACAGACGGTACCTCAACACTTAAGACAATATAACAAGTTATTACCTATTAATAACTTTTCCATATTGATCCGACCGGGACTCAAACCCGAGACCTTAGAGACAGCGCGACGACAAAGTCCAGCTCGCTCGCCTCTTGGCTATTAATTTGCAACTACAAAATTATTTACATCTTTTCCATGATATGAAGCGTTGAAAGATATTTTCGTCAATTTTTGTACGTATAAATATGCATTGACAGGGATTCCATTTACAAAATGTCTGCTCATTACTAGTATAAAACATTATTTTCTATTTCAAACAAGAAAAATTAAATTGTTGGCATTGGAACGATATTCAATAAAATTACACTTTTGGTATACAAAACAAGAAATAAATATCCAAAAACAATAAAACAACTTGTTTTAAACACTGCTCTTTACGTTACAAACGTAACATCTGGTTTTAAAAAAAAATGTTTCCCAAACTTTCTGGTGGAAGTAAAAAACGACTTCAAAGTAGACCTCACACGTGTTATTTAACCTTTGGTTAATGAAGGGTGTTTAAGAAGAAGGTTCTGTACATTGAATTCATTCCTTTAAAACACATTGTAGTAACAGACTTAAACGTATTTTTTTATTCATAAATTTAAAGCGAAAAATTACATAAAAAAAGGTAGGTAACACATTTGTAGTTAAATATTTATTTACGTTGAAATAATTCATTATTTCAAATAAAAAAAAGGCAAGGAAGTGATAATTAAATGCAAAAATAATTCAGTCAATCAGTTTGCATTTTAAATAGTATTTAAAACGGTGAAAAATACGGTATCTTGAAATCGAAATCGGCATAAATTAGTATGTTATAGTTTTAATTAAGAAAAAGTTGTAAGACCTTTCGAGTCGCTGTGTCTTTCCAGGTCGTATTTACATAAATCTTAATTTCTTTACCGCCCCTGTATATCGTAATGAGACATGCAATAAACGAATTGAACCGAACAAAGATCCCCAAATACACCCCCTACGTAAGGGCATGTTTACACTGCTCAGCTAATTTTAATGCCATATTTATTTACATTTACAATGCGTACGCGCAGGCACGTGGTGTGTCATAAAAATTTTGGAATTCATGCGCATCTGGTGCGGTCGGTGTGCACGGGGCTTTAAATAGTACTGCTTTATATGTGGCGGCGGTAGTGTAAACTAGTTTTTATGATAGTTTGACAATTTTACAGACAAGTATCTTTAATGTCTGGTGCGACTCATTACCTATTAATAGCTAAATTTATTTATGATCAGCAGAAGAAATAATCGTGTTAACCTGTTTTTAGTTTAAAAGGGTGCTAGTTATTGAACCTAGGTTTAGAAATCAAAATAAATAGTACCATTATCTTTGTGTTATTTTTAATCCTCTGATAATTAAAGATTTACCTATCGTTGATATTATTTTAAATCAATTTTTAATTTTTTGTTGAAAAAAATATACTAAATGTACATTTTTTATATATTTTTAGTTGCTATTGCAGGTTTACTACAAACAAGCAAATAATGGTACGCAATTGTTTATTTTCATAATACTTGTAAACTGAACATAATTTTATTAAATCGTTCATTTTACTATTTTATTTGCTTTGCATACTTATTTTTATTTTATTCGCATTATGAAATAAAGATAGTGAGATGGATTTTTGTCAGATTTGTGTCGTAATAATTATAATAAGCAATAATTGATTTAATTTACTAATCTTTTTTATGACATAATAATAATTAACAGATTGAAAAACAAGACTTCACAAATCAGGAAGCATAGTCACAGATTAAAAAATAGCAATATTGAAACTTCTAGTAAATCATAAATATCCCGTTTTTCTTTGCTCTATCATTTTAGCTCTCTTCCCATAACTTTTGCTTTACCGTTGCAAACGTCCCTCTTCATAAACTTTACGCATATATATACTAGCGAACGTAAACTTACGCACTATAGAGTAACTATGCGTTGGGATAAAGTCGGATAAATATTTATTTATTTAAAAACTTTATTGCACAAAAAAAGTACAACAGGTGGACTTAATGCTATGGGCATTCTCTTGGTAGAGAATAACTGGTGTCAACCTTTGGGTCATTTATTTTTTACTAAGGAAAGATATCAAAGGCATCCCTGAAATAATGAACACTGCCTTAATTATCACGTTTGTTAAGATGATGATTATACGAGGCCGAGCACTGTTGAGATATCAGTTTTTTTTACATAATTTACAAACTTTTTTATTTTCCTACACGAGTGCCCTAATGAAAGTCGCTTAGTTTTCATATTTTTAAATATAAATATTTGTATGAAAACTTGTCTTTGTATATGTTTCACCATAAACGTATTTTTTTATCCTGATTAAAGTAAATAATTTAAAAAAAACCTCATCACTCAACCCCTTACTTACTCTTGAATTACTCTATGTATATAAAATAAACCGCACAAGAATCCGTTGCGTAGTTTTTAAGATCTTAACATATTACAAAGGGAAAGAAAAATAGCAGGAAGTAACTTAGTTGCATACTTTGTAGTGAAGTAAAAACAAGGGTTAAATTTATTTGAACAACTAATATGCTATCCTAACCTAACCTAAACAATAAGTTTGTGACAAATTTAATAAGTGAGCGACGTCAATTTGGGTGATTTGTCACTCAGTCAGTAATTCTGTCACCAAAAAAACTGAAATTATTTATCTAATTATAAATTAATATTGGCCAATCATCCGAGTCAAGTTAGAAATCATGGCGACTCTCGTTTGTAAGGAAACCTAGTGTTTACGCGCATCTGCGCGCACGCACACTCGCGCGGATGAAAAATGACCGTTTCTCGGATTACGATAAAGTGTTCTGTAGACGCAGATACCTTTATGGTTTGTTTAGGTTCGCTCCTCAAACTGTTGTTAAATCAAGCATTGCTAAGATAACGGTTGTAACCTCAAACTTAAATATTTTTTTATTCAAGTAGGTTACATTTAACACTTTGGAATCGTCTTGGAATATACTAAAAAAATGCATGGTAAAGCTAATTTATTTTGTTTTTGTGTATAATTTATGTTGTTTTTAAAAAACTGAAATACACTTTTAAATAAAAGTTGATATAAGTCAAGTTTTCAAAAATACGTAAATTAACCATATCATCCTGAGCTGATACAAGAAATTGTTATAAATTATAAAAAAATGCGATAATATTATGCGCTAATCAATTGCAATTAAAAAACCTATACCTCAAAAACAAAAACAAAAATCACTGACCCATCATAAATCATCAGATCTTGGGGTCCACAATATCACAGTTTGAGAACCATAGCACAGTGCATCCACTAATCGCTAAGATAACATTCGCTTTGGTTCTGTGCAACCTTGTAAGATGCACATATATAAATAAACTATAATATAAATAAATATATGAATAAACTATTTACATTATTATAATACTTATTTGTATCGCTTTATGTTACAATCTTGATAAAGTAGATTCTACGACTTTTTCTTGTATTGATGCTTCTTATATAACTTACATTAGGTTACTAATTAAACATCGTTTATATTAAAAAGAATCAGTATATTTTTATTGGATAAATAATCAGAACTCATCTATGCGATATGCAATGTACTAATCAAGAGGTATTTTAGTATAAGAAGTGTCCTATATGTAATCTCGTACCTATTTAATTTATCTTTGTACCAAATTTTATCTAGCTAGTACTTTTTTCATGATAGATCAAACATACATATATCCAGACATCCCTAGATTTTTAATTTTCGCGTATTTTAATGTTGTATATAAATATATGCATATATATAATAAATTAAAAAGATATGATATGATAAGATAAGCAAATTAAAATATAAAAATAATATATATGTTATTTAATGCATTTTAATTTGACAGCGCCACAACACCCAGACCCGAGATAAGAAAAGTTCGTTTCCCATAGCCATCTCATTCGTTGACCCGACCGGGGTCGACAAAATCCGGCCCACTCGCCTCTCGGCTACGGAGATCGTCATCAAATAAAATTAACGTTTTAATTTTATCATACAAGTATTACTAGTATAGTAACTACTATTAGTCTAAAGTTAGGCATAATCACAATTAAATGTCTTAAAATTAAAAAAAAAATATAAATTAAATAAATAAATGCACCAGAAAACCACACCAATCACCTGGTCTCAAACTAAAGTTTCCCCTTATACTATGAGCACCAGACAACGGTTACTAACTTGGAACGTCATCCCAGAACACCCAGATCCAAGTCAATTTAGAAAATGTCGTTTTCCAAATTGACCTGACCGGGAATCGAACCCGGGACCTTTCGCGCTTTGGCCGCCTCCTTTAGCCACTGCGCCACCGCGATCTTCAATCTTCAAATTTGTTACTTATTTCTAGAAAACTTAAAAATTATACAAATTTAAACAGCAAGACTATTGTAAATTCAATTTCAATCAAGCAAGTATTACTAGGCGCAGTATTGCACATGACGTCAGCGTGCACTGACCTTGGGAGTGCACATGCATTTATTTGCATAATAATCCTTTGTTATCATTCGCTTATTACGACATAATACAGAACAGTCATTTAAACACGCGTTTAGTTCCTTGTTAGATAGTGTTTTAGACACGCATGTTAATCTTATGGCTGTAAGAAATTGGCTATGTCAGATGTGACGGGTTCGATCCCCGGTTGGGTCAATATGGGACACGAACTTTCCTATATTGTCTCGGGTCTGGGTGCTGCGGTACCGTCGTTGTTTCTGATTTCTGTAACACTAGTGCTTAAGCTACATACAACAGAATCGGAGCAATGTATGTGATGTTGTCCAATATTTATTTATTTTATTTATGTGGCATTGTATGCAGTACGCTAGTGACATTGCCCATTTTTAAATAATCAACTCTCATAATCATAATCAATTAATTTATTCATGTTGGTTACAAGTAACATTTCTCAGTAATCTCAGAAAAGATAACAAATAATGCTCATTTGACCTAATATCAATAATAAATAAATGATACAGCAACACTTCAGTTCCATGCATGTTTCCGAACACATAAGAAGACAAGAAAAATAATTAAGTTAAATGACAGATAACTACGGCTTTACGTCTTCAAAAAAAGTTTTTTTTATGATTATTAACCTAACAATAACATTAGTGGTCTCAATTAATATTATCACTGTTACCGCACCCATAAACGAACTATCTACATGACCTAACGGTTGACTGGTAGAGAATGCTCCTAGCATTAAGTCCACCTAATTCTAGCATTAAGGGAGGTAGGGCATAGCGATTTATCGCTCGAACTGGAGCAGCCCGACTGGTGAAATACCTCCACCTTACAGAAGACCGCAGCCAAATGACAATCACTTCTGTGTTGTTGTGTTCCTGCGTGTGAGTAAGGTTTCCAGAGCTCCTGGGGAGTGCTGCATTAGTAGCAGGGGTCAAGCCTTCAAGGTAAGGGCGACAAGTCCAGTAACAGATTTATTATGCTGTACTTGTCACCCTTAAGCTAGGACCTCATTACCACTTAACATCAGGTGGGATGAGGTCAATCTTGAAGTGCAATATAAAAAAAAATAACCTTTTGTACTTTTTTTTTGTGCAATACAGTTTTTAAATACATAAATTAATATCACACAATTGTCACTCATCATGTAGGTACTTTAAATTTAATATTGCAAATATAATTTAAATTGTAACAACATACATCGTGTGAGTAAGTATTGTTTACAATTTGCAAGACCTTTAAACTGGAATTAATAATTATTTTCATCCAACAACTATCGTACTTATTAATATTGCATAATAATTAGTTATTGCTCTCTTTATCAGCTGTCTATTGATTTATGCGTAATTCCTTGAAGATATTCATAATTTATAATATTTAACCTTTGCCATATTGTACGTGACCTACTTTGAAAATAACATACAGGCATAGTAGTCGATTGGCACGAAATTAATTCGCCCGTACGTGCAAATCGTCCAATTTCAATTAAAATATTTTTTTGGTAGGCGTTTCACACGAATGTATTTTAAACGCGTGCGAATCGACTTTTTCAAGAATTAAACGCATTAAACTAGTTTTTTTTAGAATTTTTGTATATTGTAGAAATTTGTAAGCTTATTAAAAATATCATTATATCATTATTCAATAAATATATAATCCGAATAAGTCTTGGAATTAATGACCGAATGAAAAGATGAATTGATTGACCGATTACCTTATAAATAAGGTCGTGTAAGGTGATCAATGCGTTTAAACATTTTAAAACGTTAAGGACTCCTTGATAAAAAGCTAATACATTTGACATTTATTTATTTATTTTATGTTACAATGCTATGTAATTCGTCGGTCTTTATTATTGTTTCGTGTAGAATCGTTTAAGTTTTAATAAAAAAAAAATACGCATCCGTTCGCATGATTTCAAAGATAAATCCTGAGAAGCATTCGCTAGAAACGCAGTAAATTACCTTTTTTAATCCCGACCAATTATATTATTATTTCAACCAGGTCCGTCAAGATCGCATTAAGTGTTCTATCACGATCAGTTAAGAGTGATTTTTGTGTGACTAATTCATTTGTTTTAGAGTAAGTCCTTTAGCAATTTACTAAGTTATGTTCATAATGTGAAATGTCTATCTAACTAAGGGCATATCCTGTTGTCTTTCATTCTGTTATGTGAGAAAAAAATATATTGTCCGCTTAACAAAATGAACTATTCATAAAAAAAAATCTAAATAAATAAATATTGGACAACATCACATATATTGCTCCGGTTTTGAGGTAAAAAGCTTAAACATTTATAGTACAGCAATTAAAAACAACAACGGTACCCACCCAGACTCGAGACAATATAGAAAAGTTCGTTTCTATTAAGCGTGCGGGCTGGATTTTGGCGTCGCACCATCTCTGATGTCCTGGGCTCGAATCCCGATCATGTCAATGTGGAAAACGAACTTTCCAATATTGTTTAAGGTCTCAGTATTATGGTACTGTTGTTGTTTCTTACTACAAAATTATGTCTAATATTTTCTATGACTCTAGCTTTTTACCACAGAATTATGAAACTATTTAATTCTGGAAGTGGATTTACAATAAATTATTTTGCACGTCAATACTATTTTCCTACCAGGGCCTCGACATTAGTTCTGTTGAGAAGAAGCGCCGCAACCAACTAAACAGATATACTTTTTTAAAATAAGTTTAAATTAATAATAGAGATTACGGAGTGCGGACATTTTAACTGTTCCACATATTCATAAAAAAAATACTTGTTCAACTTATATTCAAACTGAATAGCCCGTGCAAGTTTACTTAGCAAGCTTCTCTAAAAATAAAAGTAATAATCTTGTTTCCACTGATTAAAAGTTCCATGCCGAGTTGAGACGAGATTGGTTCAACGATCCACATTTGCCCATCATGTTTTAAAGTATTACGCATTTATGTCCAGAGCAAAGCCAGTACTGGACCAGGCTACTGGTGTATCCAATTGTAATAATTACGATTGCCTCTAGCAGTCTAGTGAGGTACGTTAGTCGAGTTTGCTGTGTCGATAAAAATATTAATTATTTTTAAGAGAGGCAGGGCATAGCGATTTATCGCTCGAACTGGAGCCGCCCGAATGGTGAAATACCTCCACCTTACAAAAGACCGCAGCCAAATAACAATCACTTCTGTGTTGTTGTGTTCCTGCGTGTGAGTAAGGTTTCTAGAGCTCTTGGGGGGTGCTACATTAGTAGCAGGGGTCAAGCCTTCAAGGTAAGGGTGACAAGTCCAGTCCAGACAGATTTTTTATGCTGTACCTGTCACTCTTAAGCTAGGATCTCATTACCACTTAACATTAGGTAAGATGAGGTCAATCTGGAAGTGCAATATAAAAAAAATGTTTTTTTTTTATATCTTTTTTCGCAGTCTTGAATCGTTAAATATTAAAATCAATTCAGATTTATTTTCAAAGGGATACGTACTAAGTTGATTGCGATGGTTTTGATGGAAACTTAAGTATTTAGTTAGTATTTTACAGTTAATATTTTTTTTGGTTTTGTATTAAACGCATTTTTTTTGTTTCAGGTAAGTTGGAGTTTACATAACTGTGAATATATCTAATAGATAGAAAGATTAGCATGGAAAACAATAATGCCTTTTAAACTTTTTAATTAAGTGTATACAGGCTTTCTTGAAAAAATAAGGTAAGTAGTTTTACTCTTTTCAATGCATTCATAGATAATATCGATTTAAACACATCACTACGTCAAACTCTCACGCAATACCTACGCTTGGAATAGAAAAGTCATCGATAAACATACAGTAAAACAGACTCAAATTATCGTGATGAGTGTCAGAAAATTATTGCCTTCCTCGCATAGTACTGTCAGTATATTTCTATCACTGGTTTCAAATTAATATGATCAATGAATTTAATGATAGATTCTCCTGTAATTGCTTGGTTTCCGTTTTGTTTTAAGACCACCACGCTTTTGTATTTGCTCTGTGTTTCAAAATTTGTTTAATCCTTTAGCTTGGTCTTTTAATTATGCGCTTGTCTTTAAAATTAAATGATTTCTTTAAAATGAGAATCTGTTCTGTGATAATAACAGTTTGTTTCAAGAAAAGAGACATACCTTAACTTGATTTAAAGTGTACACCTACTTAATTTTAACTATTACAGATGATTTAACGGCTATCAGTTTTTCAAAAATGGTCATTTGTTATGAGATTTGCTAACTCTCAAATCGAGATAATTTTAACATTACGAGGATACGTTTGATGTTATGAGTAAATATTACGTCAAAAAAAATATCGATAAAATTTAAAAAAATCTTAGTGCAATCACGAAACCCTAAAAGTTACTTGTTTAATCGTTTAAATGAACACAATCAAACTATTAAAAAATTTAACAAGGTTATTAAAAATTTAAAAGATTTAGGGCTGAAATCAAACATGAAAGTAACAATAAAACTAATTAACCCTTTACGAACAGGCTGATCAAAATCCGTTGATAACGACTTTCCCACAGCGCCCAAAATAATAACAAATGTTTATACTAATAATAATAACACTTGACTGCTGTTGTTCGTAAGTAAGTAAGTAAGTAAGTAAGTAGTCAAGACGATTCTAATGTTGTAGTACTTGATATTTAATATAGTTTCGAGTGGTGTTCCCATATACCTTAAAATAGGTTACAATAGACCAACAGTTGCGATGTACTCACAGATGCAAGGATTTATTAAATGTAAGGTCAGATTAATTATAAATAGCTAGGAGTTAAGTTTGATGTTGGTAAAGCATTGAGATGTTATTTGAATTCTCAATGTCAAAGATTTTAATTGGTGAGGAAAAAAAATCCCACGTTTAATAATGTCTTAAATTTTACTCCTAATGTTTAGTCGCCAAATACAGCTGGATAATTGAAATGGTTGGCAATATATTTTTTTCGTTGTAATTTTGAGATATTCTTAACTATACTTATATTTTAAGTAGCATTAGACTGATGGTCTAGTAAGTGCCGGGCTATGATCTCAGGATCTTGAATTTGATTCCCAGTTTATACAAAATATTTTTGAATATTTCGGAAATTGGAACATAGTTTGGGCTTGCTACTACTAAACTAGCATTTGACTAGATTATAGGTAAAGCTATTGTTGTGACGATATTTTTATTTCAGTGATAGAGGCCTAAGGCTGAGGGTATCTTAAAGGAGTTACAGTTTTGATTGCCAATTTTGGCTACTACTTATTGTTATAACTCTACAAAAGCAATTTTTTCTTCCACAACACAATCGAATACCTCCTTTTCTTATTAAGCTTATCGTCATAAAAATCTTACTAATTTATAGACGACATCATCATCCTCACCCTCATTACTTTAGTCGCAGGATTTAGCCGGAGCTTTAAAACCACCATCGTAAAATACGGTAATTACCTTTGTAACCGACGATTATGTCGGATCTATGGCGTGTTCATGTCGAGACCTGTTTGACAATGAGCCATATTATTCTAGTAGTGTTTGGCTACTTAAATTAAGAGTTTGTGATTCTATGGTGTCATTAGATTTTTGTAGACATTATCCAAGTTCAAACATTCAAAACTTCTGGTTTTATTGCAGATATAACTCTTACGTTCAGTATTTGCTTCAAATATACATAAATATTTTGAGCTCTCAAAAAACCCAGGAATTGTTTTATCTGTGGTATGTTTCATATTCATTGCTAAGATGCTTTACATAATTAAAGAATGAAACATTGATCTGATTAGTAGTTTTTCTAATTTCCTCTCTCTTATTACCTAGAACATTTCCATTAGGTTCTAGAACTATTTCTAAACAAGCTCTAGATTTTACAAGCCTAGCTTATTCGCTCTTAATGGTTTCTAGCCGTCGTTTATTATTATAATTACTTTACAAGCAGGAACAATCATAATTAGTGCCGTTTTGACTAAGTAAGCCATAACAGGTTGGTTTTAATGGGTAATTATAGTTAAATCACTAAATTATAGCCGTAACATGAACTTGCGTAAGAGAACCGTGAGTACAAAAAAGTAAGCTTGTTAAAACTTATCTTTCATATCTCGAAATCAATTGTGGTATTTAGTTTTGGTATTGCAAACATTGATATCATTCATTTTCGAGTTAACATGGGTATATTTAAGGCGGAGGTAATAAAATATGTGGCTAAAGTCATAGAAGAACGTTTTAACTATGCAAGAACCGTTATTTTTAAATTTACCTTACTTATAAAAGCAGTACAGAGGGATGTAAAGGTTCCTTGCAAAGTTTTCCACGTGCCATTGCTTCTAAGTATAGCAATATACAAGCACATTTTAGAAGATAAACACAATTTCATATTGCAACTAAGGGTTACCTTAAATTCAAGCGTCGCTTTGTTTTCCCAACATTTTTATATGATTTAAAGTTGTAATCTTAACCGTTGAAGTTGATGTCAAATCCAAATTTAGATCAAACGCATAATATTTTTTCCTGACATTAACTCTAGTTTTGTTCAACGGGACAGAGAGATAACAAACATATTAGTTTGATATTTTTATTTCAGTTATTTAAGGATACTATTGGTGTCTATTTTTAAGGCTGCTATTAGATGTAAAATCTTTATAATTTTAATCTATGTATGTACTTTCAAAATGCTCCTTAAAAAACAAAATATATTATGGAGATTCACAATTCAAAATTTTAAAACTCCTCCAATACCAATTCTTACCAAATCACCAGATATTAAAGCCTCGTCCGCTATAATGTTTAAAGGTTCCATCTGCACCTAGCTCAGTAGAGTCATTAGTTTTTATGTTACGACCCTATCGGAGTAAATTGACAGCTATATGAGCAAACTTCTGGCCATCTTCGCCTGGTTAAAGCCAATGACATTAGACTTAAGACTTTTTATGAACTGAGTCTTTAGAGTCCAGGATTTTATGAAACTATTTAAAGGATTGTTTAATACACAAATTATAGTCAGTGTTATGATGGAAGTAAAGTTTGAAGTGAGTGCAAAGTGTACAAAAAGTCAGTAAGTAGATTACATCTGAATATCCGCTGTATTTTTCTACCTGTTTAAGGCTGAATCTATGTTTACTCTTTCTGGTAATCTAAAAAAGTAAAATTTGTTGATTGTTGGCAGGAGAATCCGATTGAAATCCAAAATAAATTGTACATTTGTGAAATGTTAAAAATGATATAAATCATAAGAAACGTAAGAATAATAATGTGACATGTTTCATTTATTATAATAATTTATTTTCAATTCTTCCTAGAGTTGTATAGATGTCGATCAATGTAGGTTTAAGTAAATACTATTACCATGTGATCTAAGATTCAAATCCCATTACAAAAATGCTCCTATTCTAAATCTTCCTTATCTGAACATCAATTAATCAGTAATATGGTAGCAGCATTAGTTTCTTCTAATTCATTATCCGAACCGTATTTATTACCACCACATTCACTGTTTTACCAATAAATTTTACAACGGGACTCGTCTTAACTCAAATTGGCTTTCAACAAAATATCCGTGACTATAATTATACCAGATTTATCGGTCGCTCGAGAGGGGCCTTTGTCAGTTTTGATGAAAAAAGTCAGTAAAAAACGAGGGAATAGCGTTGCTCAAGGAGGGATCTTGGGTTCTGTACTTTAAATATTCTAATATTTGCAATTAGAATAAGTTGTATTTTTTTATTTAGAAATATTAGACATTTTAAGGTCTAAATTTTAACATTAAAAGGACAAAATTAAGGTTTTTAATAATTATAACTCATTTGTTACATTTAACCCATTTAGTTGCGATTGTAAGCATCAATCTGACATGGTTCAAATTTAGTTTATTACAGCGATTGGTATACTTATCAACTGGCATGTGTTTTCTACTATTAAAAGCACAAAAATATATGTAATTCTGAAGACATGTCACAAAGTTTTGAATCCGAATACTTTGTTGTGACATGTTCAATCAATACAATAATATGCACTTGGTACCGCCTGTATTGCGTAGGCATAAGAACGAAAATCTAACTCTAAGTGCTTACCGTGTTGAACTGATTTAGATAATCATAATTCCAAATTATTTGAATGTTCAGGAACAATCTTTTTTTATTACATTTCTTTTCTATGTTGTCTCGAAACTGGGTTTTGCAGTACCGTCGTTTTTTCGGATTTCTGTAACACATGTGCTTTAGCTACTTACCACAGAATCGGAGCAATGTATGTGATGTTGTCCAAATACAATAAACAACTTTAAAGTAATAAAATCATTTGATATAAGTACTCCTCTAGTATTCTCTGCAATGTAACTAGCTACTAGATAAAGTAATCCACACGAATGCCTGTTATAGGAGTAAGCAAATATTATGACTAAAAGGTACGTGACAAATTGAATATCATGGTGATTTGTGCGTGAACAGACTAAAGGTTTAGTATCTCTTACTTCTTTACTACGTTACGTTAAAACGAAACAAAACATTTTAATAATAGGCTATGTAAAACAATTATTTATTTGTAAATCTTTCATATTGCAGATGAAATAAAAAAGATGGATAAAATTTGGTAGCAAAACAGTAAAAATACTAGAGTAACATGAAAAATATTTTTTATTCCTTTAGAACGTAAACAAAGTTTCAGATAACAGTATGTATTCTTGCGAAACACCAAACCGACGAAACGCATTATAATATTTAGCAACTTTTAAAAATGAATGACATTTATACATTATATCCTTTTAAAACATTTGAAAAATCTGAAACAAATTGAAATTCTTTCGGAATTAAAGCAACATAACAAGACCTTTTAAAACGAAGCCGTTATACAAAACCATTTCTTTATCTCCCCAAAGAACTCTAAAAAACAATCATTAATCTCAAGTTCAGGCGTCGACTTTTAAGTAGCGTTTTGTCTTGTGACTTATTTGAATTTAGTTGGGCATCCCCAAATTGGGGTGCACCGTCCCCACTGTATTAATATTCATTTAACTTCTGAAGATTTTTAGTTGAGATTAAGTCACCGACTATTGTACTATTTTAGTCGGTTAATAATAAGTGTCATTTGTCATAAGAATTCTTTGTCTTTTCAGCTCTCTTGAATTATAGCTCGCAATTTATAATTCACGAACAGCGTTTTATAAATCTTATTCACATTGTTACTGTTGGTGTTGATCGTAATAGGGATTTCTAATTAGTTATCGATAAATAATTTTGCTACCGTCAATGTTTTAACAGTAATCGGAACCGGTGGTAATTTGCATTTATTGATTAATTTATAAACAAGTTTAAAGATCATGAAATCAAGTAAAGTAGGCAAAGGCTCTTCTAAATTAATTCAATAAATTACTACCGTTGATTGGTAGCCGTGATCTGAAACTTAAAGGATCAGATGTCATTCATTGTTATTTTTTATCTATACCGCAGAAACGATGTTGATTGAAATCTATCAAAATTAGTTAACGTTTTTATTATGAGGCAATGCTTACTTTATGATATTTTTGTTCTTTCTTAAGTCTCAAATAAGTTTTGTTTTGTTTTATTTTTACTTTGAATGACCAATTGAAACAGTGGTTAGTTCTCGTGGCCCTTTTACCAAGGGTCGTGGGTCGAATTTGACAATCATTTGTGTTTTTTTTTGTCTGGGTGTTTATAAATATATTTTCGTAAATTGTGGTAATACGAATAGTTCTGGTTTCCATAATAAAAGTGCTTAAGCTACTTACTTTGGGACAAGGCAATAAAATGATGTTGTTAACTTTTTTATTTACTTTTCCATCAAATTCATCACACACCTCTACAAATTGGTTCAAATCAATCTCATCATTATCCATTTAATGAAGTCGACGTTTATTTATATGGACCTGAATTTTTCCAACCAAAATTAGAAACCAATTAACCAATCAATTGTCGAACTATTTACAGAAACGTACAAACATCCCCAATTCTCTTTTGAGGATTTCACAAAAAATGTGACTTGCCCTCTTGAGTGATGTCTATCTTGGCCCAAGAAGACAAGGGCATACATTTTCGACGTTTTAATTTCGGGTTAATTACAAACTCCCCTATTTTTGTACAGAATGTGACATCCAAGAATTTGGAAACGCAAAGAATTCGTCAGTGGAATGGTGACATGACAGATGCTTTTAAGGTTAACATGTTGGAAATGGAATTCTGGATGCGATAGCGAGATGTACATGTCACGTTTCTGTAGATGTGTTTCATTGGAGACGTTGAGTGGCTCAACTTCTATGTATTCCCCTGTATTTGTGCTTAAAGTTAAGGTTATCCTTTACCGGGTTCAATTCCTGATGGAATCAATATTGAAAACGATCTGGGTCCCCAGACCCAGACCCATTAAGCGGTACCGTCGATGTTTATAATCTTTGTAACAAAAGTGCTTTAGCTGCTTACCAGAGAATTAGAGCAATGTATGTAATGTCGACCATATTTATTTATTTATCGCTACAACAATTGAGTTATGCTTTTAGTGGCTTGAAAATTTCTTACAGTAAGGGCGATCAATTGCTTAATATACCTACCTCTTCACCAAACCGTTCTAAGGTAGCGTGGTGAGAAAATATCCCGGTGGTAAGCAAAAGTGTTACAAGCGGAAATTTAATAACTGATTAAGATTAAGTTAAGATTTTAGTTCATAAATAAACAAATCCGAAGACTACCTTCCAAGATACTTAAGATTTAAGAAGTGTGTACAAAATAGAACAGGTTCTTCGAATCTTCCTTTGGGAACTAAGCACACACAACCGTTAAAATTTAATAAGTGCAAATAGTTCCCTCCTATTACATAGCATTAAAAGGAAACATCATAGGATATCAACTAATTTAGACAAATTTACCTACAGGCTCGTAGATCGAATGGCAAAAGACCCTGGCTTTTAGATCAAAGGTTGAGGGTTCAAATCCCGCTCGAGGCAAATGTTTGTGAACATGTGCATTTGTACTTGATTCATCGGTATTTCTTATAGTACCTAGAATTAAATAAGGCGTATAGCTACGCTTATATTTTATTCCAAACTAGTTTTTATTCGCGAAATTTTCACGTTCTTTTGAGATTAAAGTACTCAATATGCTATCTATTATCTAGCTACTAGACCCGTTTTCCTTCCTGACGCCATAACTTCAGAACGCACGAACCGATTTCCACGGTTTTGCAAGAAATTTCAGGAAAAAAATCAACAGAAAAGTGGGAAAATCCTCTAAGGCGAAACGAAGTTCGCCGGGACCGCTAGTCTCATCTAATTATCTAGTTTTCGTCTGACTCTAGTCAGTACTTTTTACATGTATGTATAGAACTAGCAAGTAACATCCATACATTCAAACATCTTTAGAAATTATAAATTTTAAGACTTTCGCGTTCCATTTTAAACATTTAAAATAATTTAACGGGTCAAAACGCGACACCATTTTTATTTAGTAGTTAATACGAACTACTTACTGCCCGACGTTTCGGTTAGGTTGCACCAACCAGTAAGTAGTTCGTATTAACTACTAAATAAAAATGGTGTCGCGTTTTGACCCGTTAAATTATCTTTAGAAATTCTCAAGTTTTTAATATTAGTAGGATTACGACAAGTAAAAAAAATTCAGCAGTACATTGCAGTATTGATCGAATTGAAATAACATTTCCCATCTATTTTTAATCAGGAAACAAATTTATTTGCACGCGTATTCATATTCAAAATATTTATTGCACTCCATAAGTAAGTAATGAAGTTACATGTAGCTAAAAGTACAAGTTATGGACCCTGGTGGGCCAGAGAGTGGATGACTTTGTTATTGATTCGTATGTGACACAATAAAGTCAAATTGTTTCACTTGAAAATAAAACTCCTGAAGCAATCACATTATTTAATCATAATAATTATTTTTATTTATTTAACAAAACAATTAAGTTTATAAAATAGGTAGAGTCACACAAAACTGTTCATACAGTTTGTCTGGATCTAACATAAATGTGCCTGAGCACTTTCTTTTTATAAATTACTAGCTGTGCCCGCGACTTCGTTCGCGTGGACTACATCCTTTCATGGTCGGTTTTACCCCTTTCTCCCCTTATATTCGAAACAAAAAGTAGTATTTATTTTAATCCAAGTTTCGAGCTATATTTGTGCCAAATTTCATATCTCTAACTTCAATAATAAACATTTTTCCATATAAACTTTCAAAGGTGGTATTACCCCCAACCCCTCTTATTTTCTAATAAAAAGTAGCCTATGTCCGTTCTTGAGATTCAACGTATACCTATACCAAATTTCATTACAATCCGTTCAGCCGTTTAGGCGTGAAAGAGTAACAGACGGACAGACAGACAGACAGAGTTACTTTCGCATTTATATGGATGCAATATTATTATGGATTTTATTTGTCTATTGTAAATGATCAAGGAAGTAAGATACTTGTTTTTTTAACGTCCTATCGCCAAAATAATTATAAACTCTTGGCACTTCATTTACCTTCAGCCACCGATCGACTGCCATTAAAAGCATAAATCGGCCAATTCGATACCAAATGTTTCAAATTGCATTCGTTCTTGCATTCGAAACATTCTTGGTATGAAACATAACACCAAATACGATCTAACCATTTCAGTCGCCACAAAGTCTAGCTTGATTCACTTATTTGTGTAGTTGCGTATTATCTAAATATACACTGCAATGTAGACAATAACAAATTGCGCATTGATATTGATGGCGGTTGCGGGTACTGAGTAATCCGAGTGCAAATAGATTTTTGAATGATATCAAGAAGTATTGTTGCCTCGGTTAGGCTTGAACGTTTTCTAAGATTTCTTTTCAAATTGCTGAAGATAAATTTTCCTGCTTGGAGATTATGTTTGTATCTATACGTTTTCATTTTTTTTAAAAGTCTTTTGTATTTTATTCTTAACTAATCTTATGGTGTTGGATACCAACTGCAACTATCTTTTTATAAAATTTTTAGCCACTAGAATAAAAATAAATAATAAATTAATGCGCCAGACAATCGCACTAACCACCTGGTCTCAAAGTAAGGTTTTCCCTTGTACTATGAGTACCAGACGACGGATACTAACTGGGGGCGTCATCCCAGCACATCCAAACCCAAGTCAATTTAGCAAAGTTCGTTTTCCAAACTGACCCGTACGGGAATCAAACCCGGGACCTTTCGCGCTTTGGCCGCATACCTTAGCCACTGCGCCAAAATTATAAAATAATAAAATTTAACATGAAAAAATTTAAAAGTATTTTTTCATTTCAACTTTTCAAAAGCTTTTTTTGTTGTTTAAAGATTAAAGCGAAAATACTGCCGTGTTGGTCTTGTTTTCTTAAAAAATGTTGCGAGTTTGCTTATCATGATGATGAATTAACTATGTAGTCTCTGTAAGATACTTTGCATAAGTCTCTGTTAGATAAATACAATGTATTACCTAGTTTAGATTGATTTATCACCATCGTGCTGTATTTTAATTTGTGTTATGTAATTACTTATTTTTAAACCTGCGAACACTGAAAATCAGCGTCGCGACACTCATTAAGGGGTTACGATGTATTGCTGAGCTGAGGGTATTTTTAGCACGTTTTTTGTTGTTTTTTTTCTTTTGTCTTAATTATATTGTCTCATTTTGTGTGCTAAATAAACGATTATTCTATTATTTTCAATTTTTTTTTACTATTTGTTACATATTACAGATAATATGAATTTGTTTCCTTTTGGTAGAAGCCTTGACAAATACGCCACAGCGCAAGTGACACATGCGAACCCACAGCTGGTTATGATCTGTTCCAAAGGTATTCCACTAATGGTGCACCCATTCGGAAGCACCAAAGCACTTATCGATCCTTTGACCTATGAGGTGGACTCTGATGGGAAATATATCAATTAACAGATGATAATAAGTGCACATATGACTGAAATAAGAATGTGATTTTGAAGTGCGTGTGATTGTAATGTTAAGTATGTAGCTTAATGATAATGGAATTCTGCATTGGCATAATAATCTTCTTTATCATGGCATGATTTCGATTGTTCTGCTAAATGCTATGATTGTATTGGATACTGTTGGTGATTGGTGTGCAACGAAAGAATACTTACAAATATTAGACAATACAGTGAAACCATTACTAATAATTAAAGTATTTTTAAAAGAAATAATTTCACTGGCAGCTTTTTATTGATTTGGGCGACAGATTGCTGACTGAGCCACCAGTCGCCCAAGCCCAAGTGGGACCTTTATCAAATTGGGGGTCAATTTTCATATTATTTAGGGTAGGTTAGTATTTTTTGATGCTCAATTAAATATAACCCAATTATAATTAATAATCCGAAGGGAGACGAATCAAATATTAAAAAAGTAAGTGCCCAGGTATTTCTTCGCATAATCATGTTAACATTTATATTAAACCCTTATCCCGCCGACAGTGAACTTCGGTGTTGTTGTGATCCTGCGTGTGAGCAAGGTTTCAAGAACTCCTGGTGGGATGCTACATTAGTAGCAGGTCTTCAAAGTAAGGCAACAAGTCCAGTAACAGCTTTATTTTGCTGTACTTGTCAGCTTTAAGCTAGGACCTCATTACCACTTAACATCAGTTGGATGAAGGTCAATCTTGAAGTGCAATATAAAAAAGAATCTTCCCCTGCAACTAACCAGCTCCTTTTACGTGTTAAATGCAAAGTAAAGAAGCAATTTAGGTTTTTGTATCATTCCTGTTGATAGAAAGATATAAATTGATGAACTAATCAATGATCCCTAGACTAGTGTTGACAATATCGAGTACAATCTTGAATCCATTAAACCTCTTGTTCGCATCCATAATGAAAAAACTTATTTATTATGTAACGTCGTAAAGTATGAAGCCAACTAGACAGATTGACGCACAAGCTCCGAGGACGATTATAAAACGATTATGCAAGTCTATGCTCAGCAGAAAACAAGTTATTATTTATATGGTCATGAAAATTAAATACGCAATGAGATAAATGCTCATTAACAGTCATAATGTGAGAAAATAACAAATGGAAATGAAACGAAGATTGTTAAGTGGCGTATTAGATGTGTATCCTATAAATGGAGAAATACGGCGTTCATGTGTAAGTTACTTAATAAATATCATAATTATCATCATAACCACATCATTTAAATATGCGCGGAAACGCTGTAAGTTTGGTTATTTTATTATACTCATAACAACAGTACCTTCAATGACATTTCATAATTAAATAAATGCCAAAAGCTTTGCAGCTTACATCAGCGTACTGGTGATTTTTCTTCTTCTACTGATGTAATCCCCATTATTTGTACAGGTATCATATCTGAAACTGTCTCATTCCAACCGTCTTGAGTTCTACATTCTACACCATCTAAAGACTTGTTTAATGGCAATACGATAATTAGCAGACCTTTGATCATAACTGCTGCCATGTTCAGGCCAAACAGATTTTGGCTGCAATTAAAAAAAAATTAAGACCTCCATAGCCAAGAGGCTATATATTGCACAAAGCTGTAGCTGTAGCATAAGTGTTATTTATAACTAACATGAATAAATGAATTGATTATGATTAAAGGCGAGCTTGCCGGACTTTAGCGTCCCGCCATCTCTGAGGTCCCGGGTTCGATCCCAGGTCGGGTCAATATAGTAAACGAACTTTTCTATATTGTCTCGAGTCTGGGTGTTGTTTCTGATTCCTGTAACACAACTGCTTAAATTACTTAACACAGAATCAAAGCAAAGTGTGATGATGTCCAATATGTATTTATTTCATGTCTCGCACTCGTCCATCAAGAGCAAAATGATCTGAAAGTGAATTGCGATCTCGACGCAAACACTTGCACATGTAACAATATTTGCGGAGGCGTCCTTCAACAAAGGGTTACAAGTTTAAACAAGACGTGGGACAAACAAAGGATCAGTTCGCCGCGCAGTCTGCACGTGATACAACGAGGAACGCAGTGACGTTGTGAAGGAGTGTTTCCAGATTGTGTTGCATTTTTGTAGCTTAGACTTACTTTGAAACAACAAACTCAAATATTAAATGTACATAATACGCATATTACTATTCCTACGCCAATTTTTTTTAATATTGCAGTTCAAGATAGACCTCATCCCATCTGATGTTAAGTGGTAGTGAGATCCTAGCTTAAGGTTAACTTGTCACCTTGACCCCTTTTACCTCGAACCTTCTGCTAATGTAGCAATACCCCCCCCCCCCCCTCAGGACCACTGGAAGTCTTACTTACAAGCAGAAACACAACAATACCGAAGTGATTATTATTCGGCTGCGATCTTCTGTAAGGCGGAGGTAAATCGCTATGCCCTACCTTTCTTAAAATTATTTGTGTATTATTATAGGTTAAATATTAGTTTACAACTTCATTTCTAAAACACTGAACGGAATTTAGTCTTTTAGATATATGCATTATAAATAAAAAACTCCTAAAAATTCTAAATCCATATATGCGACACATCACGACGATAAGTGTTGTTGATAACTTTCGTTTTGTTTTGTTCGTACGTTCGTACTTAACTCACAATATAACTCAGAATAACTATACTCATGAGTCTATAGTTCTGTAGTTCTAGTGTTTAGATAAGTAGACAGCACAAATATTTTGAATATTAGTCAGAATGTAGAATGTTTGTCACTAATTAAGTTACTTTCCTAAATGTAACTCTTGCTTGAACTTCTTGTGCTAGTTTTGTGCTTTAAAGTTTCCATTCTTTCTACGAGAGAAGTCTACAGGCAGCGAATATTGTTAATATTATGAAGTAAAATATTAAGATTTAGAATAATACTTTGCGTTAATCAAAATGTAGCTCTATAGTCAGTCTAAGAGAACTCAAAAAACCTTTAAAGTCGAAGACTGTAAGCTTATACCTCGATAAAGATGTAAATAAAACAAACACCACTTTAATATCGAGGCATATATCACTCGTCTCTGATTAATGCCTATTAATTTAACCTGCCACGTTTGCACCAAGTCCCTGCCAAGTAATGCCAAGGGCAACTTTATAGCGCTAAACGTTTTTCCAGTTTCCATTTTCAGTAAAAACAAGTCTCAACACATTCGTACACACATGAACTCCGGCAATTCTAGAACAGCTTAAATTTCACACAGATGATACAGAAAAAACAACTTCAAATTCGCATCGATAAGGTCACTTTTACATCCACAATCAAAGGGTCTAGTGCTTTTATAAAGTCTTGCAACATGTGTAGGGCTGTAGTAATCAAGGCCTTCAAGTCTTTGCAAGTTGAATGTCAACGGTTTGTTTATATTTGTAGGGAAACTTCGATATATATGTGTAGGGTCGAACTGCCTTAGTATTGTCAACCTTATGCGGACTTTACAAAGTGTATTATTGAAGTAAATAATGTGTTAGGTATTGTAATAGTCATTTATTATTATACTCAGAGCTGTGAGTATTTGCTTTAGTAATAAAGCACGCAATAGTACGTAATTACACACGTTTGTCTTAAAGCTAAGTGCGATATTTAATATTTATCGGATAGATAAATGAAGCAAACAAAAGATAATTATAGTAATGTTTAAATTAAGTTTTAGTGTACGCATTATAATTAATTAATAGTAATAGTCAATACAAGATAATTTCTATCATAAACAAACTGGTTAAGATAATAACAGTTAATTGTTACAAGAGTTGCTTTAAAACAATTTACATGAAAGTTTCGATTGATTCAATTGAACTAAATATCTATTTGATTATACATTTTATTACACAATATGCACAACAGGTTGATTTAATGCTAGGGCAATTTCTTACCAGTTAACCCCATGGATAATGCAAAGAATTTGTAAATGGGTATTTTTATAGAGTATTTATATTGACGACGACCTCCTTAGCCGAGAGTTCGATTTCCGATCGGGTTAAAATGGAAAAAGCTTTTCTAAATTGTCTCAGCTCTAGGTGTACCATTGTTGTTTCTGATTTCAGTAACACAATTGCTTTAACTACTTACCACAGAGTAAGAGCCATGTATGTCATGACTAATATTTACTTATTTATTTATAAATCGAAATGCGATGATGTTTAAAACTCAATGACAATAGCTGCCCCCTGTCCCCTTAAAATTTCCTTCACAGAACAACAAACAAGTGATCACCACTGATTTTGGGGCACGCACCGCCTTGGCGCCGTTTACGGGTATCCAATGATCAAATTCGGTGAGCCGAGTGGAATCGTAATGTGTTACTTGCGTTGGGACAGTAAATTTAACGGGACTTGTTGCAGCCTGGTCAAACAACAACATTGGTGCAAGGGAGCGAATGTTGGCGGCTTGGATCGCTTATTGATGAAGCAGATTTGCTTGCAGTAAAGCATATTTTACTTTCTTGCTAAAGGTAATGTTTTACCCATCAAGATGTTTGTCGTGCTTTTTTTCTCGGTATGTAATGTCCGAGAGAAGATATCTACTCTTGGTCAATAAATTCTAGGTACCCTTAATTGATCCCTTTTGAAAAACTTAATAAACAAATAAATAAAAAGTATTTATTTCAAACATATTTTTGGTTTATATCATGGTTAGTAGGTTAGTACAAAAAATTAATTCTAACCCTAACACCACTGTATAAACTTACCTATGTTTATGAATGAATAAATGATTATGATTATGAAAAAAAAAATGTTATTACCTAGTGTTAGTACAAATGTACTTAAATATTTTTAAATTTTTTGAAGAATTAAAAAAATATTTTTAGTTGGTAGATAAATATTGTAAAGTTTTGTATTGATATATTTTTAATTAGTTTAAGCCTGCGCACAAAATCAATTGCAACCGTGTTGGAGTCAAAAATTTCACATTAATTTTTCGTAGCAAAATTTAAAATTATTTAAAAAATCAGTTTTGTAAAGCAATCAATCAATTAATTTTATTATCTAATAGTTAACAAAAATAAAATGTAACAAGTCACTTTTATCTTTGATTTTGCATAAATAATAAGCAAATTATAATTCTGCTTCAGAAATATCAACCAGATTACCAGCTACAAGTATTTATATCACAGCTGCATCAACTCTTAGACTCACCTTTTCCTCAACACCGCCATCAGTAGCCCTAACCTTAACCGTGAAATCTTCCAGCTTCACGCTTTCTTCCGCAAATTGAGCCACAAACCAGTTCCCCCAAACCGGTCCTGTGTTTGCAAACTTCGCGTTTGTTTACGTTTTATTTTTAGCAATATCGTCTTGAATTATCGAGCCAGCCCTGCCTTGATTGTGACCATAAATGTTATCAGACTGACGCCTATTTTTGTTGGCAGAAGGAAATTGCTCGGTAATTAGAATCTTGGCAACGAACGGATATTACTGATGACTTGTCTCAGCTTTTGATTGCTCTGTTTTTGCAGCGATGGGCTTAATTTTGTTTCGAATGTTGGTCAGTTTTGCAGTAATGGGTTCGTTACGATTGCGGAGTTTACTGTTACCTTGAAGAAGTTATAACTCATCGTAATTAGCAACTTGTTCGGGAAATATAAAGACGTGGGTTTTTTGAGCTCAGTGCACTTTGGTTGTTAAATCGATTAATGGTGGATGCATCCAGAAACGGATGTTTTTAAACTTTTCCAATTCAATTAAAATTAAGAAGAGAGAGGTAAGGCACAGCCATTTATTTGTTGAACTGGAGCAGCCCGACTGGTGAAATACCTTACAGTAGACCGCAGACAGCCATCACTTCGGTGTTGTTTTTGTAAAAAAATAATTAGACACGAATTTTTTCATTTTCCGAATCAAAAAAAAAAATGCTCATGTAAACCGATGCCAAGTTCTGGAGTTAGTGCTCGTTACGTCACTGGTGGGTAAAAATGCGACAATTCAATTCAATGTCTCGCCGTTATTTTTTGATGAGACGGTAAATGCAAAAAAACCGTATCTATGACTATACGATAATCTAACAAATGGACTACATACCGATTTTAAGTCTGCTTCCCTATACGGATAGACTCAGATGTAGCTGTTTACATGTGACCAATCGCTTTATTAAATGCAAAACTGAAGCAATCCCAAATACCTTAATTTAACAGGACGGTAAAAACAAAAATAAATAGAACTAATAGAGGTATTTTTTTTTTAAAGGTTATCTATCTATTTGCGTTATAATCATTGAACTGGAACTATCAAAAAAATAATAAAAAATACCTCAATTAGTTTTGTTTTTTTTTTGTTTTCACGTCCTGTTAAATAAAGGTATTTAGGATTGCGTCTGTTCTTCATTTAATAAGCGCCATGTTTGAATCCGTTTTAACACTTAACTAGGTCTGTAGTATCGCAATTTTCATTGGTTTCCTCCGATTAGTCAAGGTCGTAAGGCTCAATTTGAGAACTAATTTCCCACTGCCTGTTACTGGGGTTAACTTAACAAGCAACAAATCTATCGCTACGTCTCCTATTATATCATCAATTAATATCGCATTTTGATCAAAACAAAAGCCACCTCCGAGATTCCCATAGCCGTCTCATACAAATGCATGGTCACGAACGCACATGTATGGAGCGGGCGAATGACCGATTGCGTCGATACGTGTATGAAATAACTTGTTTGTATTAGTTAGTGTGTATTAAAGCTTGTATGCAAAAGATGTGATATGGGTTTTAATTGACATTTTGTTTTTAACGTACTTATTAAGACATTTAGGTATGTGATCAATCACACATATTAATCAGTGAAATATCATTGGTCTGAATTATATTTTGATGCGATTAAAAAACTAAACTGTATGTTTTGGTGTAAAATTGTTTTTAGATGCTTTTGTGATTAACTTTTTATTTTGTTTCTTGACGATATTGTCTCTATGGTTATAAGTTCCGAACCAGAGATAGTTTCATTTATTTTATAAATATAGTCAAAAACTTTCATAGTCTGTTTTTCCCTATCTCTCCTTATATTCAAAACAATAAGTAGTCCATTTTTTTCCAAGTTTTGAGCTATATTTATGCCAAATTTCATATTATCTACTATATAAAAATAAGTCGGGTTTTCCTTCCTGACGCTATAACTCCAGAACGCACGAACCGATTTCCACGGTTTTGCATTCGTTGGAAAGGTCTCGGGCTCCGTAAGGTTTATAGTAAAGAAAATTCAGGAAAAATTTCAACAGAAAAATGGGAAAATCTTCTAAGGCGAAACGAAGTTCGCCGGCACCGCTAGTCTAACATAAAAATTAACATTTTCCTATACAAACTTTTAAGGGCAATAAACCCATCCCCCCTTATCTCAAAAAAAAATTGCCTATGTCCGTTCTATAGGTTCAATTTATACCAAATTTCATCAAAATCAGTTCAGTGGTTAAGGCATGAAAGCCGGACTAACAAGACAGACAGTTGTTTCGGCATCTAAAATATAAGTATAACTACTCCCATACAAACTCTCTGCATGGCCTAAAGATTGACTGGTGGACAATGCTCCAAGCATTAGGTCAACATGTTGTACATGCTTGTGCAATAAAGATTTTAAATTAATAAATAAATGGTCTGGATGATTTCGGAGCAAATATTATGAGAGCGATATTCCTAGCGGCAGACACAAAGATGCGGCCTTTGAAAGACGAACGCAAACAGACGGACAATAACTGGGAATAGTTGATTTTGTTTACTATACCAGTTATTTCTAGTTTCATAAATATACGGCGGGAATTTCTTCGCTTACGGTGGCGCTACTGCTAGAGGTGAGGCGGAGGAGAAAGGTGTCGATGTTTTGAAGGAATTCGTTTATCGATGTTTTTCTTAATTAATTATGGCTTTTAATAATATAAGAAACTAGCTGCATCCGCGATTTCTTCTACGTGGACTAGTGATTATTGTTTCAGTACTTCACATAAGTAAAAAATATTTGTAGTATTTTACTAAAACAGTTTATTGATGTTTTAGAGTTGTTGAGCCCCAAACTCCCCTACCTGCCTTCCAAAAAGTAGCCTGTTTCCTGTTTCAGGCGTAAGACTGTCTGTATACCACATTTTATTCAAGTCAGTTCAGAAGTTTTGGCGTGAAAGTTGACGAAAAAGAGTTACTTTCGTATTTATAATATGAAAATAAATTATTGAAGGAAATAGTCATTAAATACATTTTTTTGCGGTCTTGTCTATTAAGCATTTGTGTGAAAGAAATGTGTATTAGTACCGTATCTCTATTTTCATAAAAAAAATATATACATATAAAATATAATTATTTTGGTTTTCAGGTCATCATGATTAGATCAGGTTAATGCACTTGATGATTGAATTTAAGTAAATATTGAAAATACATGTGCGGTAATATTATTTCTTAACGAGAAGTAGGCCTTTGAGAACTTTACTAATTTTTTGAATGATACTTCTTTTCATACTTTTTCAGGAGTAATGTTTTTATTTCAGTTTATACCAATAAGAATATAATAAGTATATAAAAACTGCAAATTGTTTAAATGGTACCATGTAAGACTATTTCAACATAGACCATTCAATGTAATTTTTCAGGAAACAGTTTTATCGATATACAATGCTGTCTAGTCCCCTCTCTAGCACGTCTCGTTGTTATTAGTTTACGAGAGCGAAGACCGAGTTGACGTAGGTCACGACCATCTGGCGCTAACAGCTGTTTTTGTGTGAACTTTTTAATGTTACGACCACTATGTCTGCGCTATGTCTATGTCGATAGTTTTGACTTTGATTTTATTCTCTAAGCTAAATTGTTTCCAGTATATTGTAACGTTTTCGCGACGTATATAGAAAACAGGTCGCACAAGACGCTTGGAAACAAAATCTCGCCAAATTATGCCAGTGGGTTTATTAAATCATTTTAAAAATATTTATTCATAAAATCTTTAATTAGTTTAACTAGTTAGTTAGATTAATCTAATATGGCTGTATTAAATTCAACAACAGTTAACCACTTTTTTAATTTATAACTTTTACGTACAGGTCGTGGCTCAAATGAAAGTAAGTAATAACTTAATTAACCATAATTCAATTCACAAAATCTATTATTTTAGTTTAATATGCTGTATTAGAGAATCTTTTTTAAATTAGTTCAGTAAAAATGATGAAATAATGTAGTTTAACTAATTAATAAAGTATTAAATCATTAATAAATTTTGTTTTGTGTAACGTACCAATAAAACGCTTACTACCAGATTTCTCAAATATTTATTCGCGGCGACAACGCTCTCTCACTCTGTCACTTAAGATTTACAAACAAATCCAAATAAAAATTGATAATGGACTCAGCATAAACCCGATCATTTTGAGGCCAAATTTATTGCAAATTGAGTACTACCGGTTTTCTGGAGGCGAAAAAAGTTATTGCCGTGGATTGGGTCCAAAGAGAACTGACGGTTAGTTAGTTGTAAGGTTTTTACAAATAGGTCTCAATTTTCCCAATTCAATAAGATTGAAACCTTAAGTGGCATTGGTCTCTTCATATCTGTGATAGCGGTCCCGGCGAACTTCGTTTCGCCTTAGAGAATTTTTCCCGCTTTTCTGTTGAAATTTTTCAAATTTTACCAAGGATCCCTAATTTTGTAGCCTATGTCAAATAGGAAGAATGTATGTAGCATTCTATTGGTGAATGAATTTTTAAATCAGCCCAGTACTTTTTGAGCCTATTTAATACAAACATACAAAAATAGGTATAAATATTTCCTCTTTATAAAATAAGTGTAGATAGAATTGATACCTGTTGAAGTAGACGTGTTTTGGATTGTTGAAGCTATCAATTTTTCGAACTGAACTCGGATTGAGGTTTTTTATAGTGTGTCATGACGCACTAACACGCTTTTTAATATTTTAATTTTTACGTATTTTTTTTCTCCTTTCCCTTGAACAGCGTGATGAAAAATTTAAATATGTGTTTGATGCTGTGGTATGGAAACAAAAAATGATCTTTGTTTTTACCAAATATTAAACAAAAATCAAAAACTATTGTCTAAATCATTATTGCAATGAAGACATAATTTCAATTAAGGAATCATTGCTCTGCCAATGAATATTATTGGACCATGCTTTACTTTTATACTTCTACTCGTATATATTTTTTTTAAATGACAGGGTGGAGTTGCTTTACAAAAACGTATTAGACACACCTTAGACTATATTTTATACAAATAAAATCGTTATCGTTCGAACATGCAATTTAACTAAAGTTGATGTTTACATCAAAGTCTTTAAAGTTAATTTGGCGGAATAAATTACAAACTAAACCATTACGCCGTTTTGATCCAAACAACGCATTTCACTTACGTACTTTGATCCAATTAGGAACTTATTTACGATATTATGTTTTCATTTAAAAGCACATGTTGGACTTTATGGTTCGTTGATGCTATTTATTTTTATTTTACAATGTTAATTTATTTCCTCGAGAAAGATTCGATAGGTAATCGAATTGAAAACATGATTGGTTTTTAATATTTTTATTATCACTCTGTAAAATTAAGTAGATTTTTTTTTGTAGAAAAATGGGCTATATTCTGTTTTTATTTGAAAGCAGATACATTGAGAATACAAAAAATATGTAAAGTAAGAAAAAAATGCTAGCATATACGCTTAAATTACAACTTTAGTTAAAAAAATATTTTTTCAAATATTTTAAACACTATTAAACCCATCAGGTTCAAAATAATTTTCCTAGAAAGCCTTTATGCAGTTCTAAATTCTAGATTTTTTTCATACTTTTTGAACTTATTTTATTTTCTTTTGGAGCGATTATTTCCCAAAATATTAAAATTATCAAAAAATGATCGTAGTAAACCCCTGTTCATTTTTAAATACCTATCCAACGATATATCATATGTTGGGATTGAAATAAAAAAAAAATCGCTCCCCAATTTACGTGTAGGGGGGGTACCCTAAAAAAACATTTTTTTTCATTTTTTATTGTTGCACTTTGTTGACGTGATTAATATACATATTTGTACCGAATTTTAGCTTTCTAGTGCAAACGGTTTCTGAGATTATCCTCGGACGGACAGACAGACAGACATGGCGAAACTATAAAGGTAGTTGACTACGGAACCCTAAAATGATTAATGTAGCGTTTCATTTAAATTTATTTTTTACTTTACTTTTTTATTTTAGTCGACAAACAGTTAGTTTTTATATGTTAATTTAGTATCCTTTCTATCTTGTTGCCGAATTTCATCCAAGTGAAAAAGTAGGTACACAAATTGGAATATTATATCATTGGAAGCAAACCCCAAGATATTCCTTGCAAGACAACGGCCTCAATCATTGAAGTCAAGTCCTCGTTACAATGGAAGAGTATTTTTTTAGTGAAAAAAAAGTTCATTTCGTTGAATTCAGCGTCCAATTTCTAACATTACCATAACATTTAGCATATCATCGAACCCTAATCGGGCATCAGTAGCACGGCATTCATCATTACTTCACATTCAAATCTCTAAATCGTAATGATACTGACAAAAAAACGAAATCTCTTTAGACTACAATCAATTAGACTTTAACACTTCTCGCTTCATCGGCCATAATTTAGTAGGGACTGCATCATTCATCATTCACACCAATCAATGTAATGCATTCATAGCTTACAATACCACAGAAATATTTCAAAGAATTATAAACTTTATGACATTGATATAAGAGCAAAATGTTTACAATTTCTGACTGCCAAGGTAAGAACTATTGTAAAGACAAAAAACAGATTTTACATTCGGAAGCCGATCTGAGGGAGATATACGTTTTTTCGTATATTAAATATTCATGCGGCATTGTGTTGTTTTTTTTTTAGTAGCAACATGATCGTTTTTTCCATGTTAGTCAAAAAATACTTTTATTTTTAATTAAGATACAGGCCGTGTGATATCAAGTTACGTGGGCGATAGTTAAATTATTCTCTATGAAATAGATATGAAAAGTGACACCATTTTTACGATAATGTTAGAATAAAGTGACGATAAAAACTTTGTGATACTGCTGTAGCTGATTTCTCTCGGTGTTTCAATAGCAAATAATTGTACTGAAATTTAATATGGTTTGTGGATTTGTAGCTAGTTCATTGTTTGCACAGTAGATCTAGCTAGAGGAATTTGAGTAGTGCTGATAAGAGCCTAGGGGAAAAAAAATACTACTGCTACATTTTTAAAACCATTGAGTGCGTTTTATTACTACAAGGTTTCCTACAAAACTACATTTGCAAAAGTAAATAGGTATGTACAAGTTCAATTAAAACAAAACTGCAACGTACCGATTTCTGATTAAGAATGAATCAACAAAACGGTATTGCCGCACAGTATTGAAAATCCGTCACTTTATTGTTTTAAGCAATCTTTACAATAGGTGGTATATCAACCAGATATCATCGTTAAGCCGAATATTATTTAAAAATCCAGACCTAACTAATTTCTATTTTTCTTTTGTATCTAGTTCTCTGGGCCGTACATAAATGAAGCGTATTGAAATTTTAATGAAAACAGTTTTTTAAATAAACTCAAATAATTTGGAATAAGAGTCAAGCAATATCGCGTAACTTACATACGTCTAAGGTAGTAAATTTTCTACAATTTTTGCAATCAGCACTACCAAAGTGTTTGTAGCTCTCGATCTATCTATGTCAGTCATTGTCAACGATGAGTTTAAACAATAAATCAGTTTCAGCGCTTGTGTCAAGCGAATGCATTAGCGAACCGCTTCACTCGCCGCTGACAGCGCTGTCTTGTTATATCGATGTTGATTATGTTTAACTTTAGTGATTCAGATTCATCACTCTTATTTTTAGTTCACTTTACTACTAACAAGTTTGCTATTTGGCTGACATATTGGTATGTTATACTATAACTTTCATGCGGTCATTCTGCCTGAGAAGGATGATGTCTCGAGAAAAACCCAATGATTTTAAATTAATTAGTCCGTGAGTTAATTTTATTAAAAACGAATTTTTGACTTAGAAAAACAATTATAAAAGAAACAATTATAAAATTATGTGTCTTACATTTTTCCATTTCATGCTTCAACTACTTAAACCGCATCGGATCATGTTTTCACACAAATTTATAAATAAGTACTAATTTAAGTAACTTCATTAGCTTCCAGTCACCGTTTCAAATGTATGCAGATTACGCTATTCCGTCATCATTTGGTACTCCGAGTGTACCAGTCAACTTATATTGACACGATAACTCATCGTTTTAGAATGCGTGTTCTATTCCTGGTTGAACAACAATAAACTAACATAACATGCTGTGTTCTATGTTACTAATGACATTATAATTGGTAATAAGCTGTGAAATAGGGCTAACCCTATTCCACAAAATGAAAAAAAAATCCTTTTTCGGTTTTGTCATCAGAGATTATTTACACATAAGTAAAACTTTAATGATAAATAAAACAGTAATGCACCAATGGCTAGTTAGTTAGCTAGCTAGCTAAAAATTAGCTGACTTATGCTGAATTTAGCCGTTAGTACAATATCAAATATCAATTGTTTTGAAATAAAAGATCTTTTACACTCCAGTTACAATTTAACAAACAGTAATGCCGCTAATGACTAATTGGTAATTCGCTGAGTAATGTTGAAGTTTGTAAAATACAGTTAAAGAATAGCACACCAGATACAATTCAACGAAAAAAAAAATACTCAATTGCCAGAAAAGTGTTTCATAGTAATGTTACGTATTAAAATTTCACAACTCGTTTATGCATATTTTATTCTTAAACAAAATATATATGTATTGACCTGCATTAAAGTTTTGTAATGTCAAACTCTTTTGTAACTATAAAAAAAAATATGAACCAAAGAATAGCGCAAAAAAAAACATTTTTTACAAACTACCCATTTATTGTTAAAAAAAGCTACTATTCTAATAAGACCCCAATTTACCCCACCTTGCCAGATTTTTACAAAAGCCACTCAACAGAAACAGGTGTTCCAATATTATTACTACAATGCATTAGTTTATGCATTATAACAAAAAAAAGACAAGAAAAAAAATTAAGCTTTCGAACGAATCAAATCCGTATACGACAATGATTGCTTTACGTCGAAAAATAACACATCTATAATTACTGAAAACACATCCTAAAATCAACACTAAACATATAGATTTAAAGTACGGAATTGAAAAAACTGATTCCCGTACTTACGCTGTTTTGCTTGAAGAGCTCTGAGAGGTCGTTGGTACCCTGTGGAAACTGAAGCACAGGTGTCCAACGTTCGGTCCGCTAGAAAGAGTCAGTACTAACAAAGCTCTCCGTGCTAGAGAGAGACGCAACGAAAATAAACGTTGAACTTATGTTTTTTTTCTCCTGCTCTCTCCCTCGCCTATGTTCGTGACTTTTTTTATTTATTTTTTATACTTACGTCGTTTTGTTGCGCGGCCCGTTCGGCTTATTTTGTTGCTTTAGATAAATTTTAGGATCGTAACTATTGTATTTTGCTGGGATAAGTTCGGTTTGACCTTGTTATGTCCTGTTCGTTTATTTTTTTGTTTATTTTTTGTTTTTTTGGTGAAGTCAGGTCATGATCTTTTTCTGATGCGTCTTCCGTCTCGCTCTAATCGAGTTTAGGTTAGTTTCAAATGCGATATTTGATTCCAAATCGAATTAGGAGGACGTTATACATGTAATGAAATGGTTTTAAGAAAATAATGTGATGTAATGTTACGACATTTATGTCGTATGTTGCATACTTGTATTGCTGAACCAATTTATTTTATTTATCTGCTGAATCTATAGTTATGTATTTGTCTTTATGTATAAATTATCTATATTATGTAAATATAAGTATACCTTCATATTTTAAATATATATTTTATTTTATTTAATAATGTATATTTAATAGATACCCTAATGTTATTTTAATGCTTCATTTATTGTTGTTTATTATGATCTCTTTTTTTATCAGAGTACTATAAATGTATCTAAGTACTAGTTATTTATGCACTTTCTTCACTTTTATCGCAGCCATATACAAACTATCTGCATGACCCAAGGGTTGACTGGTAGAGAATGCCCGTAGCATTAAGTCCACCTGTTGTACTTATTTAAGCCATAAAGTTTTTAAATTAAATTTTATTATTTTTTCTTCTTTGCTTTTATCTGCAATCAGTCCCCGGACTATGAGCAGATGTTATGTTTGACCATTTGTCATGTGGAGGACACTCTCCAGTGAGAGCATCTACTCCGTTTCCGTTGGAGCTACACCCGGTCCTGGAGCTCCATGATGTGATGCTTTTTCAAGCGTGTAACATATGTATTCATAGTTAATTGGCGAGCCAAGTGATTAGGATGGACCATAAGTCTCTTCTTGTAGGTTGCGGCAGTAGAGAGGATTTCGTCTTTTACTGTGCCAATTTGCAGGTGTTCGTGGACTTCCGAATTTCTTATGAACCATGGCACATTGGCTATGGAGCGAAGAATTTTATTTTCTTGGCGCTGTAAGATGTTGATATTGGTATCAGAGGCACTACCCCACAGTTGAATACCATACAACCAGGCTGGTTTAATGATAGTTTTATATATCAGTAGTTTGTTGTCCAGAGTTAGTTTAGAGTTGCGACCGAGCATCCAGTACAGGTTCCTGTGTCTGAGTGAGATTTCTTCCTTCTTTGCGTTTATGTGTAAATTTAATTTAAATTAAATAAATAAATAAAATACTTCTCATTTCTCTACATCGAGTGGGGAACTTTTAATAATTTTAACAAGCTTTGATCCTCACTCGTTAATTAGTTTGACTATTTTTTTATTTAAATCTCGTTTTTATGATAACAGTCAACGGCGACATGTGTGGTATTTTTTTATTAATTTATGTTTGTCAGGTTGATAAGAATCTCTTAATGAAAGTTTGCAAAACCACAGTTGATTTTTCTTTGACTAAATATTTTACATCAAACACTAGGGTTTAGAGTTTATACCACGAAAAGTTCTAGGTTTACTAGCCGGTGGAGTTAATTAAGTAAAACTTTTACTCAGTTGTAAATAGACGCGTTAAATTTTTCATTTTAACAATTAACTTAAAAGTTGGTATTAATTGGGAATTTGTATTAGTTTTCACTCAATATGATAAAAAAAATAAAGCTTAGTTTATAATCAAATAAAAAAATTTATCCACAGCCTCTAATATGATCGAAAAATATATAATACATAGAAAAAGCTTTTGTAAGGTAAAACAATGTGCTCGACTATTTATCAGACCAATGTTTTTAATGTTGTATGGTGTTAAGACCGGTAATGTGTGTTTATTTAACTAATCATAATTAATTAATTTACTAATGTAGGTTATAAATAACAACTACAAAACCTAGCTATGATTGTCTAGAGGGTGAGAGGCCTGGTGTTCTAAGATACAGGCAGGCCAACTGCCTACTTTAGACACCAGTCTCACACAAACATTGTTTAAGTTTTGGAAATATCCTGTATTAAATACTAGAGTAGGATTAAGTTCGATGTAGTGTTGAGAAAAAAAAAAAAAAAAAAAAAATATTATTAATTATTATTATTATTAACTACATACATCGTCGAAATGAATTCAATCCTAAAATAAGCTACCACTGGTTCGGAATTGCATTACCTACTGTTTCTTAGATAGGTATTTTTCAATTATAAATGACAAGTAGATAATTATACCGGGATTAGCGGGATTACATCACCCCAATAATGATGAGACGCAAAGAGCATTATAGGGTATTATTTTATACACAGTATTATCCAAGCTTTTCCTTTTGTGATTAATAACGGTGAAAGAAAATAGATTTCTGTGTTGTTGCTGTTTTAGAAAATAAATTGTCTAAAAATGTATGTACAAAGCAGGATATTACCCATCTATCTATCTGTCACTATTAGTTTTAAATCCTCGAACTAACTAAAATGACACGTCGTTATTAAACGTTGATATTGTCTAAACAAAACCAAATCTACACTAATATTATAAAGAGGAAAGATTTGTACCTATTTTTGTATGTTTGTAATGAATAGGTTTAAAAAGTACTGGGCCGATTTAAAAAAATATTTCACCAATAGAATGCTACATTCTTCCAATTTGACATAGGCTACAAAATTAGGGATCCTTGGTAAAATTTGGAAAAATTTCAACAGAAAAGCGGGCAAAATTGTCTAAGGCGAAACGAAGTTCGCCGGGACCGTTAGTAATTAATAAATTGTTTTTACAAATGAATCTGAATATAATATGATTAGCAATATAAAAAATAGACAATCATAATTTTTATGTCAAAACAAATTGCTGTTTTATACCTATCTATTTAATTGGAAACAAGAGAGGTAGGGCATAGCGATTTGCCGCTCGAACTGGAGTAACCCGACTGGTGAAATACCTCCACCTTACAGAAGCCGCAGCCAAATAACAATCACTTCTGTGTTGATGTGTTCCTGCGTGTGAGTAAGGTTTCCAGAGCTCTTGGGGGGTGCTACATTAATAGCAGGGGTCAAGCCTTCAAGGTAAGGGCGACAAGTCCAGTAACAGGTAACAGATTGATTATGCTGTACTTGTCACACTTAAGCTAGGACCTCATTAACACTTAACATCAGGTGGGATGAGATCAATCTTGAAGTGCAATATAAAAAAAAACAAATTTCTATAAAATTTTTCGAGTGATAAAAATCTTCCTACACATAAATGTTGTAAATAGATGCGATCCTGATACTAAGATTATTAGTATGAAGAACGTTTTGAAGAAGCTAACTCTACGTTATTTTTGTTATTTTAGCCTTTGTCAAGTCATTAGCACCAACTCTCAACGCTCATCCATCGAAGTGGCATCAACCACTAATTCTAAGGCGTGCCATGCAATAATTATGAACGAAACAAACCACAAACCAGCTTCATATAAATGTCCACATCTATCAAACTGAATAATTTCTCGAGATAACGCGTACCGTTAGCAAAACAAGACTAGACTAATGCCGTTTAAAATTACACCAAAACAGTCCTTAAAACCATTGAAATATGATCCAGCTTAGAACTGAAGAAACTGTTGTTTTTAAACAAAACGCAAACGTGAAACAAATGCAGTGACACGGTCATCCTTATTTTGAACCTTATGGTTTTGAAAACAAAAGCTAAGGTTACGATTTTTGACAGATAAAAAGGGATTGGTTCGGAAAACAAGCGTCGGTAAACTGGATCTGCGCGTGAGTTTAAATATGAACTTTAGCGCTTTTGGAATACGATTTGTAGTTTTGTTTGAGTTGGTGCAGGTTTGGTTTATGATACATATAATGCAATGCAAGATCGGGTGTAGAAGTACAAAAATTATTATAATGATAGTGATATGGTCTTGGTCATTATGGGCTCATTGTTCTGTAGTTGCGTGTTTGTAAGTAAGTTTTGATTGTTTTGGATTCGATGTTGTTTTTAATGCTTAGCAGTTTCTCTAGTCTTTCTTACGTGATGTATGAGTGTTGAAATTCTTGGAAAATAGGTCAAAGAAAATTGAATTAATATTTAAACTTGGCTTTACCTACAACTGTGGGCGCGTGAATTGAGGATTTTAATTTTTTTTTATTAAATGATTCATTTACACAAAAAAAAACCCAGAAAGATAATTTCATGTCTTTTTTTCTTACAAGCGCTTACTACACAATACTTTACATAGAGTTCAATATTAACTTTTTGCAATTTTAAATAAATTAAGTAGGTCAATATGTAAAAAACGTAATAAAAAAATGTTAAATATGTAATTTTTACGAGTTATAAAAACTACGTCAATTTTGGTCAATTTCCCAATTATTGGTTCAGGCTAAATAAATACTCATACAAAATAAATACTAAATATGATCTGGAAGATTTGAAGATGGCTTAGGTAACAACTAAACGATCGAAGTTGATACTTTAGAAAAAATACTATTAATCGTAAAGTAAGACATTAATATATATTTTTTTAATTTGATGTACCTTCTACGCAATAAAAAAAACCAATGACTTTATCAAATGAGATGAGACAATGTAATTAGACGCTTATTATGAAAGGATGAAGGTAAAAAAGTTATTTTGGTAACCTATCTAGTGTTTGATAGGTAATATAGGTCTGTACTACTGAAGTCACCAACGAAAAATACAATTCAATACTGCATCAACATCCACTACCGCGATAAGAAACTCCCAAAGCCCGTTCGAATCTCTGACCGCAGTTATATGGAGATGAACTCGAATCAAAAAAGTTTTTAATAAGCAACATACACACGTGCATGGACCATTACGACACGGAAAAGTACTCAAAAAAAGTGAATTGGCGTTAGGGATTAAAAAAAAGGAAAAAAAAAGTTGATCCGGCAGGTTTTTGTCGCTTCGAATCTTGAACCTTATGTCTGTTGAAATAAGACCAAAACATTGACCCGGTGGAACAGGCTATGGACACACACTTCAGTAGCTTGGGCGTTATCTGACGCACACTACTGCGACGCGTAAGGCCAGTAGTGGACCAGTTTATACGTAACTGAACGGTAATAATCGTGGTATTGTTGGGTACGGACAGCACTTTAAGAAATTTGTATTTTTTTTTCTTTCTAGCTATGCCCGCAACTTCATTCACGTGGACTACAGGTTTTTTCCCATTTCTAAACACTTTTATGTCCGATTTTACCCCTATCTCCATTCATATGTGAAACAAATAGAAATCTATGTTTTAATCCAATTTTCGAGCTATATTTGTGCCAAATGTCATGTCTCTAACTTAAAATATAAACATCTTCCCATATTATTAGCTTTCAAGGGCCGTATAACCCCTATCCTCCCTTATTTTCAAAACAATAATAGCCTAGTCCTGTTCTAGAGATTCAACGTATACCAACGTCTATAAAAATTGTGATAGCATCGAAATTATATAAACAGTTACAATTTTACACAAAACATTTCGAAAACTTTAAATAGGTATTAACAGATTTGTTTGAATCTACGTATAACCCAACTTACTGAATAATTATGATCGACTCAGACAGAATTGCTAACCATTCAATATCAGTAAATAAACTCATACTCATAACTCATATGTTTTTTTAATTTGAAGTTTCTATAATAAATCAAGTTTTAAGAAGTTAAGACATATATTGCATGATAAAAGTGTGTACAATATTTGACGGTCGCTAACACATTTTAGATAACTGACATGTTATTTATATACCCAAGATAATGCACTTTTTGTGATAAACAATGGAAGAGAAAAATAGACAAATTGTGCATCTAAGGTTGTAATAAATATCATTGTGTTCCAATAGTATTTCCGTATTAGTATATCGCAGCATAAATACATCGTGTTCTTGAGCGCATTTTACTCGGCATGAATGCAAATTATACTGTTTACTTTATTGGTTTTATCACAAGTGAGCTTGCCTACATAAGTATGTAACAGAAGTAAACCGTAATGGTTGTAGGTAAATTTAATGGGCACTTACTTTTAATGGGTCCACATTTAATGTGCTTTTTATTACTGGTTATCAATGATCAATAATACAATTCAATTATTATTTTACTGGGAAGTCAAATACAACAAATAAACAATTGAATGCTGATTATTTACCTATTATTCAGTAGAGTTTGCATTTTATACTCTCATCATGATACTCAAACAAGTAGCATGATGAATACATTAACAAATGGGTACCAACATTTTCCATATTGCCTCGGATCCGGATACCGTCGTTGTTTCTGATTTCCGTAACTCTCGTACTGTAGCTCTTTACCACAAGATCAGCCCAATGTTGTCCAATAACAGATGATATTCAATGGTTAGCAATTCTGTCTGATGAACCAGTGGTCGCTTAGATCCTCACGTAAGACCAAACTTTTGTACTGAAATTTGGTTATTTCTGTGAGTATCTATACGTAGTTTTTGTTGTGGAACTTTTCATTTTAGATACCAAAATATAAATGATGTAATGTCGACCGCTATTTTTAATTTATGAGAAGAATACAGATGAGATGACCGCCAGAAATCAATATGGCGGATGTCAAATAGAAAAAATATGTTTTGTGGACTTGACTGGTTTTTTTATTAGCGTTCCATTTTTGCTATCTCTACCCGATGCCAAGCCTCCGTGCAAGTGCTCACAAACCAACACGTGTTCCAGAAAAGGAGAAAATAACCAACTCCTTAATTTATGCCACGATAGTACTTGTATCTCGAAAATAAAATATTATATGGCCGTCTTTTTTTTTTCTTTTTGAAGCTTTTTGGGTCACTGCCCTGAAGAGATGTGCCCTCGCGATAATGTCGATAGTTTTTGTACTTTTTTCCCGCAGGAGAGTTTATTGACGAATGCAAATGGCGGGATTTAGATCTCGTCGATTTGGTGTTTGTCTTTGGTCTTTTTTCGGGACACATTTGTTTGTTCATTCATGGTTGTGGCGTGTTTTTGGAAACTAATTAGAATTTATAATGACTTTTGTTTTTTACTAATTGCTGCATAGTTGGGTGCTCATAAAGTTAAATCTTCGCTTTAAAAAATACCATCTTAATCAGATTTGAATAGAATAGGTTTTTATAGTCCATTGCGATTAATCGTTACGATCGAACTAATCGATATAAGGATCGTGGATTCTATGTAATATTTATTGGTTATGTTGACCCAATTTCCCATTACACCATCATTCATGCGTTAATGTCCAGTTGGGGGGTTTTAGTGAGTGAACCTGCCGTTTTCAAGACCAGGAGTTCCAAATACGTCGTCATCTCCCTCGGGTGACAGTATAGCACATTAACCTATTTCCCTTCGTCACAAAAACGTGTACTAATAATATATTTTTAGAAATAAACCCCTTTTTGGGGTCAAACAGTAGATGGTAGTTTATTAGTAAGTAGTTTATATTTTTAAATTAATATATATACATTATTTTACAATAAGTATCCTTTCATATAATTTTTTATTTTATTTAATCATGTATGTTTTATGTATTTTAAACAGTTACCGTAATATGTTTTTTTATTCTTACGCACTTTTTCACTATTACACCCATAAACAAACACTCTAAATGGGCAAGGGTTGAGATGGTAGATAATGCTTCTAGCATTAAGTCCACCTAATGTTCTTATTGGTTTTAAATTAATAAATAAGTACATACCTGGGTACAATATAAATATAAAAGTTTGCCACACTGAGGAAAACGGCCAAACAGTTTCGTTAACAACCCGTCAAATCCAAAGCAACAGATCTTATCAAATTTATTAATCTGACCAGCGTAATTAATTCATCGCTCCCTTCGGAATGCTAATAAAGTCGGCCATTTGCTGACATTATCGATACTCGATATTCAGCGCTACATTGCCCACGGTGCGCGCCTACGCGATTGGGCACACGTAACAAATCAACCGACCGAGATTTGATCTTTATGCTACTGTAAAGTATTGAATACAGATAAATTGCTTTGTCCAGGAATTAATTAATTTTAAACACACACACACATTACACCTTACAAAAAGCATTCGATTTACTTTCAATCGTCAGATAAAAATTAGCGAGTCTTTAAAGTAAAAACTATTTGAAATAATAACTACAGTTATACTGTGTAAAAGATAGCTTGATCTCTGCGACAGCTGTCAGTTAAATCACGCCTAAGAAGTTCTGAATTTCATAGTAGTACAGACAATACCTGTAAATGTCATACTTTATGGGCATGCCGACCTACATAATGATGGGCGATGAATCAACGTGACCACTGACTATAAACTATCGGTATTTTAAATAAAACTTAATTTAATTTTTTTTAAATGTTATTGTATATTTAAATTTTAATATCATAACATTATTTAAATAATGATAATATATGCGAACAAGAATTTATAATAAATTTACAACATTGTTCTAGCGATTCAGATATGGATTTGGGGGAGTGAACCCCAATTTTACAAGAATAAATTTAATTTATATTCAAACATACGTTTAATTTAGTAACTTTTGTAATTAAATTAAACCCAATTAAATGTTACTTTAGCATCGATAATAGTAAGAAATGTCGATAATATCTATCGACTTTTTTTATATCATGACCACCCTAGGAATGGCAGTTTGACTTATGTCGCAGAGATCAAGCTATCTTTTACGTAGTATAGTAATTTCGCTATGAATTATGACATTGTTTAAAATGAGTCGTATTAATTTTACTGTTATTACTTATTTAGGGACTATTGAAAAATTGGGTCTTAAATAGTCAAAAGCTTTTTTAGATTTTGATACTTTTTTATTTGTGCTTCACTTTAAATATTTTAAAGAAACGGTTTTTTTATCTCTTCTTTTTTTTTATATTGCACTTCAAGATTGACCTCATCGCTCCTGATGTTAAGTGGTAATGAGGTCCTTTTTTTTTTTTTTTTTTTTTTTTTAACGACAGGAAATGCCTTGACGCACCTTACCGCAGCCGAGGGTGACTGCGGCGTGTGTGGGACTCCCAGGGAGCAGACCTTACTCCCGACTCCGCCCTGAAAAGGGCGGGGACTACCCACTATAACCTGTCGGTGGACCTCATCGCCTGAGTGGCAGTGCCGTGGGTATCCCGGTCAACGTTGAACTACCATAGCACCGCCGGCGGTATGGCCGCTTAAGCCGTTCAGATCTCACCCCCCATGATAATCAGGGAAGGAGCGGAGGTGGCCGGTCCGACAGGACCACCCCCGCCTCACCTTGGAGGCCGTTGGTGTAATGTCGACTGTGGTACCCTCATACGCACAGCCGACTGGTCTCCATGCGGTTGGTCAAGATGGACGTAGGACCGTCTCGCACGCATTCGCCGTCTTTTTCTGAGCGCAGGAGCTTCGGGATCTTCCTCTCTTTGACGCTCTGCCGCTTCTTTCTGTAACATGACGCGTTCACAGAAAGAAGCAGCTGCTGACCAGGCCTCTTCGCTCCCGAGCATGGCTTGCATCATACTTGGGAGTGAAAGGTTACCATCTGCACCCAGAATTTGGGCCAACTCTGCTCTTTCTGTATACCACGACGGGCACGAGATCAGAGTGTGCTCCGCCGTGTCCTCAGACGTTCCGCAATGTGCGCATTGCGGTGTCTCCTCTCTACCTATCCTGTGCAAGTACTTCCGGAAACAGCCATGTCCGGACAGCACCTGCACTAAACGGTATGACAAAAAACCGTGACGGCGTTCAAGCCACTGCTGAAGTAAGGGCCCCATCGCATTCAGTGTCCAACGGCCTGCTGCAGATACGATGAGTTCGTCCCTCCAAACCTGGAGGAGGACCTCATTTGCCTCCTGACGTATTGCCCTAAGTTCCGTAGGAGCAGGGCGATTCTCAAGCATTCTCTGCTCAATCCGCCAATGGTAAACTCTAGCCTGGACTAGCGCTTCCAATTCCCAAGGAGGAGTTTCTGCTAAAGTGCAGGCCACGGCAAAGCTTGTGGTTCTATAACAACGAGCCACTCTCTGCGCAATAGCTCTCTGAGGCCTATGAAGTAAGCCTACGTTTTCCCTTGATAGGGAGTTTGCCCAAATCGGCGCCCCGTAGAGGGCCATGGATTTTAACATGCCGGCATAAAGACGCCGGCATTTGGCCCTGGGGCCGCCCAAATTTGGCAAAAGCCACCCTAAGGCGCCTGCAGTCCTTAAGAGGCGCGTCGAGAGCCAGCGAAAGTGCGCGTTAAAGGTCCAACGTGCATCTAAAGTAAGCCCCAGATATTTTATCTGGGGTTTGACCTCAATGCGAACACCCCCAAGGTAAAGCCAAATAACAATCACTTCTGTGTTGTTGTGTTCCTGCGTGTGAGTAAGGTTTCCAGAGCTCTTGGGGGGTGCTACATTAGTAGCAGGGGTCAAGCCTTCAAGGTAAGGGCGACAAGTCCAGTAAAGATTGATTATGCTGTACTTGTCACCCTTAAGCTAGGACCTCATTACCATTTAACATAAGGTGGGCTGAGGTCAATCTTGAAGTTTAATAAAATAAAAAATAAAAAAAAGGAAAAAAGCCGAATAAAACATTTCCGGGCATTCCCATAAAGTTTATGACCAAACACTAAAACTGATTTACGTTGAATGGCATTATATTAAAAAGCCACAGCTACTGGTCTTAAGGAGATACGGGTTTGCGTTTTGGAACTTCCAAAAAATTCAAACGAAATATTAAAAATACAATGGAGTAGTAAACAATGGTTTTGGCTACCGAGTTCCTTGTGGTTGACCACTAAATGTTTTATGTTGTACCTATACGGGCTTTTGAAATACATCGTTTTTACTTCTGGGATCCGAAATCCTCCAAAGACTCTTATTTGCCAGAAGAACACGGTCAATTTCTTGTTTCTCTTTCATTGTTTAACGTAAATTCCTCATCTATTGATCTCGCACCAGCTCACCCCGCAAGTTTCGCCCCTTCTACTGTAAATGAGCCAGTTCACTCCTTGAAATATTATCAGGTCCCTTTCACCCCTTCTTAATAAATAAGAAAAAGGAAAGTTGTATGAATTAAAAAAAAATACATTCGACTTATAGCCAAATACATTTTGAGTATAAAAGCATTTAATTAAAATTAAAGTTTCCTTAGGTATAACTTATACAAATATTAGGAGCAGTAAATTATAGAATAGTCGTTTTACTTTTCATAGTACATGTTTTTGTACAAAAACGATTATAAACTGATACAATCAACAAATGCTTACAAAGCGGGTGTTTCCCAGATTCATTAAAAAGAGCAAAGGTCACTCCAATATTTAAATCCGGAACAAAAGCAGACCCAGGTAACTACAGGCCCATCTCGGTGTTACCCGTTATCTCGAAAATCTTTGAAAAAATTATTCATTCCAGATTAGACATTCATCTCACATCTATCAATTTCTTTCATCAAAAACAATACGGATTCCGTAAAAAATCAAGTACACTATCAGCTTGCGTGGACTTTGTAACAAATTTAAAGAATAAAATTGACGGAAAGCAGCTGGGTTTGGCAGTCTATATTGACTTAAAAAAAGCTTTTGATACAATTAGCCACAAACTTCTCATAAAAAAGTTGTCTAGTGCGGGTGTCGAAGGTACAGCTCTGGAATTGTTGCATTCTTACCTCTCTAATAGAAGTCAGGTAGTAAAAATCTTAGACACAACGAGTACAGAAGAAAAAATCACATATGGAGTACCCCAGGGTTCTATTCTTGGGCCTCTGCTGTTTCTTGTTTATATAAATAGCATTCGAGCCCTAAATCTTGTTGGCGATATTTCACTGTACGCCGATGACACATGTCTATTTTATTCCGGCAAAAATCTACCAAACATAATGAAAGAAGCCCAGGACGATCTAGACATTTTGAGCACCTGGTTAAAATTTAACTTACTAACGATTAATGTAGCAAAAACAAGATATATGATATTTAGTGCCATAAACAAAACAATACCAATCTGTACACCCCTACACATTGACGGGGAGACATTAGTGGCTGTACAGTCTGAAAAATACCTAGGCCTTACACTCGACAAACACATCACGTGGAAACCGCATATAGACCAACTTCAGACCAAGCTGTCCTCGTTGATGGGTATGCTCCGTGGCACGACTAGATGTTTTCCCAGAGCGGTGAGTTACATTATATATGACTCTCTTATTAACTCTCACTTATGTTATCTTATTGAACTTTGGGGATCTGCTGCAAAAACAAATCTCCAAACGTTACAAGCGACACAAAATAAACTCATTAAACTATTGTTTCATTTGGATTTTCGTATGTCAACTAGCTTAGTTTATAGAAACACAAAAATTATGCCAATAGACCAACTATACAAATATAAGACTTGTATACTAATAAGAAAAATTCTGAAAAGAGATTTACACACACACATAAGCTTTACCAAAAAAGCAAAAAACCAAAGACATATAATGAGAAATGCTAATAACCTGTGTCTCACAAGACCACGAACATCTAACTACGGCAAAAGAACTGTACAGTATGAAGGGGCACAAATATATAACAGACTTCCAAATGATATTAAAGACATCCAATCTACGGCATTATTCAAAAAGAAATTGAAATTCTACATTATCAATAGTTTTTAATTTATACTTTATATAGAACACTATAAAAACTATAGCTTGAAGCATTTATTCAAAATTAAAAAAAAAAAAAAATAATAATAATAATAAACATAATAATAAATAAAAAAAAAAAAAAAAAAACTATATTATAATAAATTAACCAATAATCAAATATAATTAAAATACAAATTGAATTAATGTGATACAAATATATTTAACATTACCTGTTGAACGTCATAATTAATGATTAATATTACATAGTTAAATAACGAAATTAAAAAGATTTTATAAAGTGCAGTCCAAATATATTTTATTTTATTCTAATGAATACAATCACCCCGGAGCCATTGCGACCAATAGATAGGATAAGGCTACTGGCCATTCGATACGTAATGGGTGACACCTAGCATGGAACCGCTTAAGAAATTCATTGTAAGCCTACCCACTATAATGTTTTGTTGAGTTAGTCTCGAAGTTTATGTAGTATACAGTAGTTCTTAAGCCTACTAATAATTGGTTTCTGTTTTGAAATATTGTATTGAAAAAGAAAAAAAAAAAAAAAAAAAAAAAAAAAAAAAAAAAAAAAAAAAAAAAAAAACTTAAATATTAACTAACATACGCCGCGGCGCCGTTCCGGCACCAACGATACTAACAAATATTCTTGTATTTCTCAAACAAATGAATTGTAAATTCTTTTGAGTAAATAAATATCTTAAACCGTAATAATAAGTAAAATCACAATGGGTGTAGGGGTGCTTCAATTTTTTTTAAATATTTTTCCCTGTGATGAAGAGTGAAAAGAAACTTTATGTATGTCACCTTTTTTGGGTAAACAAGTGTGAAACCAATAAAGGTGTGCTATGTATCAACTATTTGTATAAAAATTGGTGTGAATATATTTTTTTCAACAAAATGTTTAAACGATTTCTTTTCCCTTCCTATATTTATCTTTTTAATCGTCTTAAACAAAAGTTAACGATACTGCATTTTACAATTACTTGATATTTCTTCATATGGTATCAGTAATCTTATACGCTTTTACAATTTAATTTCAACTTAAGATCATAGTTAATTGAATCAGGCCATTTATGCAAATGAGATTGATTATAAATGGCAGATTGTACCTACTTTAAAACAGAACTACTTACTTTATAATTGTAAAATAAGTTTTATATTGACGACCTCCGTAGTGGAGGTACGATCGGGCCGGTCTTTGGCGTTGCGCCACTTTTGAGGTTCCGGGTTCGATTCTCGGTCCAATCAATATTAAAACTCGGGTCTGGGTGTTGTGGTACCACCATCTTGAATTCTGAAACACAAGTGCTTAAGCCACAAATCAAGGCAGTGTTTGTGATGTGTGATATTTGAAAGTTATTTATATTACGCTACATTTAAAATCTGATCTTCAATAGCCTACCTCCATCCATCAAAATATTTAACTACTTCATGTTTAAACTGCATTACTATAATCCTATTCAATTTTCAAATAAAGTATTTGTAACCTTAATCAAAGTTAGAAACCAAATGAAAGAAATATATTTTATCTGTTTCTTTATAATATTTTAAGTTCGTTAGTACGGCATGAAGAACTTTTAAAATTGTCAAAAATCTATTAAGATGCCAGGTGTCTTCGATTCCATTGTTTTTAAAATATTTCTGCAACGAATGTACCACGGGCCGACAAGTATGTAGTTCTTAACATATTCGGCAGAGGGCACTTACCGGAGGCTGATAAAACAGATAAATTCTTCGCTAATAACTTGCGGTTAAATTAGTTGGAGAAGCAGCACGCGCCATACGTGAAGGTCGCGGGTTTGAGCCCCACACCGCCAAGTGAGATGTTTTTTTCTGTTTCTTTAAAATATCTAAAGTTAGAAACGTTGGTGCAAAATAATATTGAAAGAAGGGCGCATTAAAATATGTAGGTATTCAACCCAAAATCAGGTGACCTGTCTTCCCTTTGTAATAATTTACTCATGCTTCGCTCGTTCAATGTACCTATACAAAAAAACGAATAGCCATCGATTTATCATTCACACACAGTCATTTAGCAAAACCAACACAAACCCTAACATTACTTACAGTCTAGTAAAACAATTTGTTATTAATTTTCCTTCCTTTGCCTCAGGGCAGGAGTCAACAAAACAATAAGTGAAGATCTTCGGCATACATCACGTCGACAATGCCTGAGTGATATTAACATTTGAAAGAGCGCGTAGTGTAGTAGCCGTAGGGATGTCAGGGTGTGCACGTTTGCGATTAATCGCAAGTCGCAATGGAGTAACTGCGACTAATTTGCGGAGAAACGAGCGCATTTGTATACAAAGAGTCTAATTTCACCCTCAAGACACTCTCTGCATTGCACCATTTGCATTGATCACTCTGCTATCAAAATTAGGTTGCCTGGCAATCTTGTGGAGGACCGCCCTACGTTTTGATTTTACAAACGTGTTTACGTAAACTAATATTTCACATTTATAAGTGACCATAAGTGTTAAGGATTTAACTTATAAGATTATCTACTTCGATCAACGATTTTGTTGGTGCCTTTTTAAATTGATAGATAAAAGATAGATTACATACTTGATTCATATACACCGTTATTTTTTATTTACCATAAAAAATTTAATGACGAATGTAGGAAGAGGTCTTAATCGTAAATGTGAAAACCGATTTTTTTTTCGGGTAATAATGACAGAGGTATTACGTTTTATATTTTGCCGAAATTAGCAACAAATGTGTTGTCATCCATCGTATTACTCAATGAAACTGTTAGCGCACAACATCACAATGAAATACGTACCTACGACATCTTGTCTCTCCTTCCATTTCTCAAAGAAAAACAAGTTCTCACGACATCGTAATAAGGTTGAGATTGCGCTAGCAATGCCCACTCAGCTGAGCTCCCGATAGGTTCGCGAAGCGTAATAATAATGAAATTAGTCAAAACACTTTCATTTTTTGTAATTCTAACTTTCCCTTCATAATTTATCTGGCTAAGGACAGTCAAAAATTACGTTTTAGTTATTAGGTATCTACCTAGTTGTCGAAAATATCAGGTATTCATAACTAGGCAAGTACTTACCCACAATTAAAACTAATTTTGGCGTATTTAGAAAGCTAGAATCACACCTATTATAACAAATCATTTGCATTATGTACACTACACTTTTACACTATCTTAATACGTGTAGATAGGTAGCTATCTACATGTATTTCAAGAACTGTTTGAAATGTCCACCTTCGTTGTCAATGCACAGACGCGCTCGTTTCTGTAAATTTCCTTTTAAGGAATTAAGTACACTTTGTTGTTGTTTCACTTGGTTAAAAGCGTCTAAAATTCGCTGTTTTAAAACTTCAACACTGTTCGGTTCACTGTCATAAACAAGTCGCTTAATCTCACTCCATAAACAAAAATCGAGTGGGGTAAGGTCAACGGTCAACACGAAACTGAATGGTTGCGCGGGCGCAGGGGTTGTTATGCGTGTGTGTGTGCACGTTAACATAGACAAGGAAACGATGCGATTATTCAATGAAAACGTAGTATTGATGCGCGCTAGTCGTAGTAAAATGATAGATTGCCTGTTATTTCCTTTTTTAAACAGATAAATTACTAACTCCGTTTTTTTAATTTATACATACACAAATGTATTATGTAACTGATACTGATAATGTGGTTAAAATTTTTCTGGTCAATAAAAAATATTCCTGTATAAGATGCTTTTTAACCCAAAAATATCCGGAAAAAGTTGCTGGCACCTAGCTAGTAAATAATAAACATGAAAGTTAGTAAAAACAAATATTTGTTACTCTTTAATGCAAATAATAATCTAATGGATTTTAATGAAGTTAGGTGAAAAGATAACATACATGTAACATATCATATACTTTTACTAACATATAGTATACTTTCATTTACATATAGTATACTTATAATACCGAAATAACGCGACCGAAGTCGCGAGTAACAGCTAGTTTAAAATAAAAAAACAAGTAATAATAATATTCAGGACAGCAAAAAAAAATCGCAAGTGTGCCGCCATCTTCCCGCGTCCTACTAGAAAAGCAATTACCATTCTCGCAGCGCACGCGCAATAATTAATAAGTTTGAGGTTTGAGCGATTACCATACAATGCAGCAATGGTCCGGCGCACTCTGGAAATAAACTACGACTAAATATAATTTTATTGCAGTGAGTGTCAATCTGGGCTGCCACTGAAAAATACAGCTGAGTGACTTTATTTTAGAGTATAATTACCGTTGAGGAAAATTTTGTCCTATTACTCATCGACCAATGCGAAAAGAAGATAGTTAATTAGATAATGCAAATAAGTGAAAACGGTTTAAGAGAGGTAGGGCATAGCAATTTATCGCTCGAACTAGAGCAGCCCGACTGGTGAAATACCTCCACCTTACAGAAGACCGCAGCCAAATAACAATCACTCCGGCGTTGTTGTGTTCCTGCGTGTCAGTAAGGTTTCCAGAGCTCTTGGGGGGTGCTACATTAGTAGCAGGGGACAAGCCTTCAAGGTAAGGCAACCAGTCTAGTAACAGTTTTACTATGCTATACTTTTCGTCCTTAAGCTAGGACCTCATTACCACTTAACATCAGATGGGATGAGGTCAATCTTGAAGCGGTATCTATCTATCTCCGCATCCTATAATTATAAAAAACTCAACCGTTCTGAGCGTCTACATTTAATTGATTACATTAATTCCTTCAAACGCCACAATAAAAGCTTTTAAATCACCAGATGCCCGCTTTTGTACTATTACGTATTATTATAGTTAATTGTTCTGTCCATTATTTTGATCATTTGTGATATACCAAATCACAGACGGCTATTATGTGCGATCAAGCTATCACTTATGGGATAGACAGAAAGCATTGATGCTTTATTTAATGAGGGCGGGTACAACGCATCAGGTTAACACTTGCAGTTTGATTTTAGTTCTTATACCCGTGTCATAAGGACGGTACAAGGTCCAATGTGTGTAGACTGATGTGCGTCTGTCTGTACAATAATTTTGAACTGACCGCACTTCTGAAACGGAAGATTTTTTTCGTTTAAAGCTGCTTCGGGATAGCTAGCGCTTGGTTTGTAAAAATTTTATTAAAAAGTCAATCGATTAAAAATAGTTAAATAAACCAGTAATCCGAACTGGAAGTAGAATCATTAGGTTTATACAGACAGACGATTAATAAGTGTTACTGGTGTAAATGACTTAAAAGATTTTGTCTTGACTTGAGTTAAATAATAATGAATCGTCAATATAAACCAAATAATAGCTAGTATTAAACCTATAACTACAATACCTACTGTAAAGACGTTTTGAAGACGAAAATAAAGAAAATGGTGCAGTAACACACACACAGGTTAATTTTTCAAATGAATGTTGAAAATCTGTTCAAAAAGGCGACCGTAACAAAATTTCTAATAACATATTTTGAAACAACCCCCTCAACATAGGTTTCAAATAAAAGGGCTTGATTATAACTTTACAAAATTGCTGGCAAAGATTAATCATAAAGTCTCTTTTTATTTGAATTTAATCACTTATCGCAAGGAATAATAGTAAACTGTTCCATTTTTTTTATTTAGTTCAAGTTGACCAATTGTTTGTAACAATATATTTTTTAATTTTTCATGGCGCTGTTGAAGCCAAGACTGCTGTCTTTACTCTAACATTTCTATTTGGACCATCAAATGTATTAACTCTTTCGATGTTATCAATATCCAAGGTAATAAGGTCCGATTTAGCTCAATATATTTGAGAAGTGTATTTCAAGATTTTGGTTTTCTTTAGACATTTTGATTTGCCCAATTTTGTTGAAGGGCGTAACTTTGTACATTTTGACATGTTTATGACTGTCGATTGTTTTGAATAATTATCATGAGATTCTTTTTATTCGTTAATTGTTGTATGATTATGGAAAACAATGTTAATAGAGATTACTATTTTAGGTGCTTTTTGATGTGTTTTTAGACAAATTGTGTGGCTATAAAAAGTTACATTTTATTTTTTAATTTATTTGATTAAAAGAGAATGAGTTTGGGCTACGTGATCACCTTTTTTCAATGACTTTTTCGTATACAATATTCTACATATATTTTTTTATGAGTTTAGATATCTATTCAAGGAGGTGTAAACAAATCTTTATTTTAAATAATATAACAATGGTAAGATTGAGACCGTCTAATTATGAAAAAGGATTTTGAAGCAAAAATCAACATGATTACCTACTATAAAATAACAATATTGGACAACACCACAAACATTACTATTATTCTTTATGAGTAGGTAAAACGTTTCCGTTACAAAAATCAGAAAGAACAAAAACAAAAAGTACTACAACACCCAGATCTGAGACATTATAGAAATGGAAAACGTTCTAAATTGACCCGATAGCGAATCGAACCCGTGAGGTGGTGCGATGCCAAAATCCGTCCCGCTCGCCTCTCGGCTACGGAGGTCGTCAAATATCTTACCTTTTTTGTGACGAGTAAATGGCTTTCAAGTGTGAGATGCTGTTACATATTTTTAACAAAAGTCGAAAAATTTAAGTAGGTATGTAATAAATGTCATCATAGAGGTAGCTTCATTTGCTTTATATAGAGACTATTCATAAGTATTACTAATGTAATCTATGTGAATAAAAAAATATTGACTTTGACTTTGACTTTGATACGAATATTTTACGTTACCTACATAGAAAACTGCGAGTGTAATTCACATATTAAACATTTAAAATAATTTAACGGGTCAAAACGCGACACCATTTTTATTTAGTAGTTAATACGAACTACGAACGAGTCAGCTCGTGAGCACGGTTGGTGCAACCTAACCGAAACGTCGGGCAGTAAGTAGTTCGTATTAACTACTAAATAAAAATGGTGTCGCGTTTTGACCCGTTAAATTATTTTAAATGTTTAAAATGGAACGCGACAGTTTTAAAATTTATAATTCACATAATGACTACAATTTTATAAAAAAACTTGGACTAAAATATAGACTACTTTTTGGTTCGAATATTAGGGGAAATAAGGGTAAAACCGACCATCTATATTTATTGGTAGAAAATAATTAGTCCATAACTATGGTGTTCTTAGCTTATATAGTTGTAACAGAAAAATTAATCGCCTACGATAACTTGCGATTAGCTCAGTTGAAAGAGCAGCACGCACGATACGTGAGGGTTATAATAGGTTTGATCCACACAGCAAGGCAAGATCAAATTTAGGTACTCTAAAATATTTCAAACCTTCTCTCTCACATTTCACAGAAAGCTACAACACCCCGTTACATCAACCCGACTGTGCAATTATACAAACGACCTATTCTACAAACGGTCTATTATGCTTATAATTATTGTTAAACACTTAATCGTCTTTGGAGATAACTGTCGGACCGGTAGCCAATGACTGTGATCGGAGTCGCCCAGCAGCCTCCGTGGGTCCGTTAATAGGGTACCGTGCTTGGAAACCCTGAGGCGTTAACTTTGTAGATAATAGTTCGTGTTAAATGTTTGCTTTCTTAGGGCCATACTCAGCTAGATTTTTTTTTAAACTAGTGGACCCAACCGACTTCATCCTGATAAAAAGATTTGGAATGTGCCTTGACTCTAAATTTTAGTTAGAAATCTTTTGTATTGAAAAAAGAAAAGGACTGTCCTTAGAGTTCTCCCGGTAATCATTCGAATTTTTCTCACCGTAAAAACCATCCCTGGACATTTAAAAAAAAAGTTGGTCCAAGCGTTGTCGAGTTATGTGCTTTCCAACACATATTGCGGTTCATATTTATATAATAGAAGATTACTGGTAAGAAAGGAGTTCAATTTACGAAGAAGTTTTAATTTATACTAAAACTAGCTGTGCCCGTGACTTCGTTCGCGTGGACTACATCCTTTTATGGTCGGTTTTACCCCTTTCTCCCCTAATATTTGAAACAAAAAGTAGTCTATATTTTAATCCAAGTTTCGAGCTATAGTTGTGCCAAATTTCATATCTCTAACTTCAAAAATAATCATTTTTCCATATAAACTTCCAAAGGTGGTATTACCCCCCTCCCCCCTTATTTTCTAATAAAAAGTAGCCTATGTCCGTTCTTGAGATTCAACGTATACCTATACCAAATTTCATCAAAATCGGTTGAGAGGCTTAAGCAGGAAAGCGTAACAGACAGACAGACAGACAGAGTTACTTTCGCATTTATAATATTAGTAGGGATTATGAAGCTGAAGAGTTTGTTTGCTTGTTTGAACGCGCTAATATCATTAAACTACTGGTTAGAATTGAAAAAATGTTTTTACCTTGAATAGTAAATTTATCGAGGAAGGCTAAAGGCTATATAAAATCACGCTACGTAGTAAATGTGGAAAAAACAGGGATCGTGGGTGCTCCGGGTCGCTAGTCTTTTGATAAACTTATACTTGCAAGTCGTGGTTCTAAGTGTAGATTCAGTTACAAGTATAAATATATAAATGTAGGTCATATACGGTTATTTGGTAAGCTCCTCCATAAATAAATAAATACAGTTTAACCGACGCAAAATACTACTAACTAAATGCCTAGTGCAATAAATCAATAAAATGTATAAGTAGGTAACATATAACACTTTTGAGTCGCCATTAAATACAACGCACAGTTCAAATTTTAACAGGATCCTGTTTAATTAACCCCAACACACACTTGACGGTTTATTTGAAAATAATCCCTTTAATATAAAAGACAGTAAAATCATGCGACCATAAGTCTATTTCACGTCAGATAAAATTTCTAAAGGGAATGAAATCGTCACTTTTTGTGTTCCTGAGAATTTTTGAGGATCACGAATCCACAATCGATTAATCATGCAATGACGATTGAGGGAATCCACTTTGTGTGGAGTCATCGAGTTAAAAACCAGAATATGTGGACCTTTTTAGAAGAGCAAACTGTTCCCAGTCTTAGGTCAAAGAAATTTGGCCTATCCTTCGAACAATGGTAACTCCCAAAATATTTAGACCCTTGAATGCATTACTTGTTTCTCAGTTTTAGGGGTCGTTTGATTCTGGTCGTTATAGTTGAATAATGGTTTTGGTTAATCATTTGTCACTGTAAAGCGATTAAAGTGGACACTGCCCAGTGGGCAGTGATGTGTTGGATTAAGCAAAACTAGTTTCTTTGAGAACTTCTGTTCTTTTGAACAGTGATTACAAAATTATGGTAATTTCTCAACTGTATTTTTCGTTGAGTGAGATGTCATCTTCGTTTAGACTGAGATGAAAAAAGATTAATAAAACAAATCAGATAACATCTGATCGCGTAAGATGCGCCACGTGACTCAATTATTTCGCACTTTTAACTAACGTCAAACGATAAAATTGAATACGTTAACTGCTAACCAATTAATAGTATTGAAACTTTTGTTATATCATGCGTAAAATTAGGCGTATAACGCATGCTAGAAGAGCTGATCTCAAAGTAAGTTAAGCACTTCCAAAAATAAGTTTACATTTTTAAGCTTTAAGCTTTTAACTTTCAGTTAATGTAAAAAAAAACACTTAAACAATTTTTTTTTCGCAAAGAAAAAAGTTTTTCTAGACCATTTTCAACAACAGATATTACGAAATTACACCCATAAGGACGTAAAACTGAAGTTTGAAGTTTGTATGAAAGTTCTATGTTTTTGAAGTGAGTCATTTAAATTAAACAACAATACATATTATTATGCTTTATGTGGATGGAGTTTTGATTTAAAAAGGTTTCCTTTTTAATATACCTAACTCCATGTATACGGTTATGGGGTTAGGTACGAGTATATTAAACGTCAAGAAATATCAAGCTCACCGAGAAAGCTTTCTTAAATAACATCACATAAATTGTTTTGATTCTGTGGTAGGTAGTTTAAGCACTTGTGTTACCGAATCAAAATCAACGATGGTACCATAACACCCAGACCTGATACAATATAAAAAAGTTTGTTTCCCATCGGCTTTCACATTTTTTATATATATTTTTGATTTTGAAATACTTTGATTGTCATTTTGTGTCACAAAAGAAGGATTCAAATTAACATGTTTTTAATTTAATTGTTTCCTTTCTATTTCGGTGCACAATAAAAAGACCTGACAGGGAATCGAACTCCGAACCCCAGAGAAGGCGCCACGCTAAAATCCCACTCGCCTCTTGGCTACGGGTCAACAGATTAAGTTAAACACTAATGCCCGGAAGCAATAATTGAAAAACGATTCGTTCTTGTTACAGATGGGTCTAAATTAAACGAAGCGTATGCTAAAAACGAACGACTGATGGCAGCTGATATGGAAAGTAAAATTTAAATCAGAATGAACGACTCGTAGTCGGTTGAAGAAAAACGGATAGCCATTTTTGACACATTACGAATCGTAATAAATAATATAAATATAAATATTGGACAACATCACATACATTGCTCTGATCCTGTGGTAAGTAGCTTAAGCACTTGTGTTACCGAAATCAGAAACAACGAAGGTATCATAACAGATATAGAGAAGTTCGTTTCCCACATTGACCCGATCAGGGATCGAACCCGGAACCTCAGAGATAGCGCGACGCCAAAGTCCGGCGCACTCGCCTTTCAGCTACGGAGGTCGTCAAAATATATTGAAACCGAGCATAACTCAACAACAAAGAAACAAGACGTTTGCCAAAAACTTACGTACTCTTAAAATTTTATCGCCATCTAAGCCAGAAAACGCTTTCACCTAGAGAACGAGGAATACGACCGATAAAATAAAACCAAAACTATAAACCCGTTGATACTTTGTTAAAAGTAAACACTGAGGTGTATATAACATCAAACACGCGAGGCAATAAAACGGTCACTTTTATGACCGGCGTAAATCAAGAATCGACCGATCGACAGACAGAGTCCGAATAGTTGACTTAATATTTTTACGTTTTTTTTTAAATCACCTTTACGCAGATATTTTTTTTTTGGTAACTAATATTATAAATGCGAAAGTAACTCTGTCTGTCTGTTTGTTGTGAAAGAAGAAACAAAAACTGCAGTCAGAAGTGTACCAGACCCTTGTCAGTACTTGTACCAGACCAGTGGTTATCCTTGAGGGGGGGACCCCTCAAGGAAAACCACTGTTTACACTCAGGCCGATTTCATCACGACAACTCGTCTTGCGGTACCTTAAGTTGCTAATCCATATGTAATTTCTCGTAATAATGTCTAACCGCCTAGAACTATGTAATGTCAGGTTTGTGCAAAGCGCACGTAGTAGTGATGTTATAGGTACGATTTGTAGATGTCGATAAACGTGGTAAATGTATGTATGTATGTATATAGGTATTTTGGTGCTTCCTCTGTTTCTCGTTTAATTCTAATACCAAGATCTTACGTTCCTTGCTATGGGATCAGGTCAATTTATTGTTTGTCCCATTGTAAAACTGTAATTCTTCAAGATATTTATTCATTTCCGATACAACGCATCCCTCAAACTGGCTATTTATTTTAGTTTTTAATTGTAATTATTTCCTTTTAGTTGTGTTTGAGTTTCAGTAGCTTCTATATGTTGCGCGTACAACTTCCAATTTGACAAAACATTCTAGCTTTTAATCCACTAGCTATTCCGACACATTTGCCGGACTGGCAAAAATGCCGGAAAAGCTAGAGGCTTATAATATACTAGCGGCCGCCCGCGACTTCGTCCGCGTGGATTTCGGTTTCCATAAAAACTTTCATAATAGTTGCAGCGTGAAGTTATATAGCCTAAAGCCTTCCTCGATAAATGATCTATTCAACACAAAAAAAAATTTTCAATTCGAACCAGTAGTTCCTGAGATTAGCACGTTCAAACAAACAAACTCTTTAGCTTTATAATATTAGTATAGATCAATAAAACTCTTTACTTTTGAATAAGTGGAAGTCTGTTTACTGTTGAATTTGTATTTATTTTAGACAATTACAATTTGAACAATATGTACTTAACTCGTAGTGTCATGGAATAGAAAGAGAAAAAAAATTACATAGATTATAGAAAACCCATTTTCCCATAGAGAAGAGTTTACTTTAGAGGGCGTTTAATTTTAATAAACATTTCAATAGTCACATTTTCCAGGATCCGGTAAAAATACCGGTCAACGAAATGCTTAAACAAACAATATGAGTCGTATAGATTTAAAACCATGAACGTTGCAAAACGTAAAACTTAACTACTGATTGTTTGACTGTTGTCTCGTTAAAGCTACTTAAGCTGCCATTGTAAAATTAAACTTATAACTTAGAACAAAGCCTTATTTAAAAGTAAGAAAAGCACTCAAAGCTAATCCATAAAACATTGAGTCAGACTGATAAGGCGCTGACTACACTGACAAAGCAATAAATAGCTAATACAAATTATCCTTTGTTGTGATTACCGCTAGTCTGTAATCAGCTCAAATAAATAATGAACAGCTGATTGTTACGTTTGGCGACTTATTACGAGTAATAAACACGTGGACTAGAATTGATTTATACTGATTTTGTTGTCATTACTTGGGCGTGTTGATGAAGCAAGTTATTAGTTTTGCAAATTTGTTTCTCACTTGAACTTTACGGTACTTTTCAACACTCAATTTAAGAGATGTTGATATAAAATCCTTGTTTTGTTAAGAGTTAAATTGCAAAGCACGTCAAACTCTATGAAAATGGCTAATACTACACTACACCTTTTACTGTTATTGTACCCATAAACAAACTCTGCATGACCTAAGGGTTGACTGGTAGAATGCTCCTGGCATTTAGTCCACTGATTGTAGGTAATTTATTGTGGATAAAGTTTTATATAAATTAGAATAATCAGACATTGGTTTGCTTCTGCGGTAAGTAACTAAAGCTTTTGTGTACGAAATAATGAATACAGATGTTACAGCATTACCCAGTCCCCAGATAATATTATTGACATAATTATATTTGCTCCAAAACTGAATTACAAGAAGTTCACCCAAACAAATATACACACATTAATTGCTATTGTTATTCAAGAATTGTTTAAAAACATAAAGTTCGTTATTTCACTCTATTTTCTTTTGTTAATTAATATTAAGAGCTGTTGATTTTGAGTAAACGATAAAATAAAATAAAATTGCAAGTGTATTAAAAACTTGTAAAACGAGATCGCTTAAATATTTTTTACGCAACGGAAATCCCACGTTAGTTTGTAATGTTAATGGAACTGCAATGGCTAAAAATAATAATACCAAAATTAACTAATTCATGAGAATGAGAGAAAATTTTTATTGATATAAATTACATCAGTAATATTTATGAAATGTGTATATAAAACTAATTAGAGTACCTCTGATTCGGAACATATAACCACAGAGAAGATATAGGTAAGAAACTCTGTAGTTTTCGTCCCAAAATAAGGTACAAATAAAAACAAAAATAAGGTTAAGTAATGTTAAACCAATTTTGCATTAAGACGTACAAGGTAGTTTAACCATTCCAAAACTTATAATAAATTGAGGCTCATTCAACAAAAAATGCATCTTCTATAATAAATTGCAGTTAGCTCAGTTGAAAGAGCAGCATGCGCAATACGTGAAGGTTGTGGGTTCGAGTCCCACACCGCAAGGAGAAATATTTTTTTTCTGTTTATTCAGAATTATCTTAAATGTTTTTAATCTAAGCAAATTAATGTAGGATTTATAAACGAACGTAAACATATCTTCTTAATATATAAAAATGAATCCCTATTACCCTTGGTCATACCATCAAGCGTGAACGGCTGGAAAAAACATTTTTTTTATTGTGTTTGTTATTGTCAGGAAAAGATTCCTATGATAGAAAATATATATACAATATACATATATTGAAATACTCGTCGTATACAGGATAACGTCTGTTGCGTCAGCTAGTAAACAATAATTTCGCTTCCTTGCCAGACATGCAGCCAATGCAAAACACAAAAGTGGCACAGCCAAAGTGTAAAGTCAAAACACTATGTGGACTTGACAAATATGCACAAAAAGTGTGTGGTGCCCGACAGAACAAAGCAAAGTAATTTGTTATCAAGCGAATCGACCGAGCACCAGGACTCTTGGGCTCACTGGGTTATAGTATAAAGAAGACATTGCAGAAAACCAATATCGCTCCCTCCATTTAGGCTACCTTCTGCGCTCCGCCGAAAGCTTGGTGGAAATAACAATCACTTTTGTGTTGTTGTGTTCCTGCAAGTGAGTAAGGTTTCCAGAGCTCTTGGGAGGTGCTACATTAGTAGCAGGGGTCAAGCCTTCAAGGTAAGGGTGACAAGTCCAGTACCATATTTATTATGCTGTACTTGTCACCCTTAAGCTAGGACCTCATTACCACTTAACATCAGGTGGGATGAGGTCAATCTGGAAGTGCATTATAAAAAAAATAAAAGAAAAAGTATCGGCTTTGCAGTCATCACGGTCTTCAGCTAGATAAACTAAAACAGTATATTGTTTTAGTCTACTGTTAATTATTCGAATTAGAAGATATCTATATTTTGAGGACCAAACAAAACATATGTGAATGATGGATGATGACAAAATTTAAAGAAAGAAAGATTGATTGTCAGTTGTAAGAAAAAGCTACTCAATGTTTCACAAAACAAATACGCATTTTTCATATCCTTATTGTTGAGCAGTCTTCTAAACACATCTAACCTCATAAATAATTGATTTTTATGGCCTCGATGGTGCAGTGCCTAAGACGGCAGAAGTGTGAAAGGTTCTGGGTTCGATTTTCGGACAGGTCAATTTTAAAAAAGCACTTTTCGGCGTCTGCTTGGGTCTGGGTCTCCCATTACATAGGTAGTAGCCTCCAGTAAGTATCCGTTGTCGGATCATTGTGTAAAGAAGAGAAAAGTTTATTTTGAAATCAGTCGCTGTGATTAGCTAAATAATTTCTATTCTTATTACTTTTAGTTTAGTTCTTTTTCTCAGCATTTAATCTGTTTTTTTTTTGAAGTTCGATAATTTCAAAATTTTAATTGCTAAAAATACAACTTAAAAACTGTATATAGAGATTTCCTTTTTCTCAACATTTAATCTGTTTCTTTGAAGTTCGATTATGATAATTTCAAAAAATATAGTGCTAAAATAAGAAAACTTTATACAGAGATTTCCATCGAAAAAATAACTCGACCAAATGTGTCCTCAAAGGATACATCCAATAGTTAACTTTAATACTGAAAAATTCATCCGTAACCAAGTTACTGATCTTCAATGCACTGTGACTACAAGAAACACAAATTAATAAAATCATGGACGCAGGCGCAGGCAAAACTGGTTCCAACGGCACACGTGCAGCGACCGGCCGCGGGGGAGCGAGACTGAGATACTGCTGTCTCTGTCTAAAGTGCATCAGTTGGCTTAGAGTGGATAAGACAGAGCTTTTGATGTTAGCAAATACTAATACCCTATGTGTGTTATAATACTGAAAACATTTCGGTGTGAGACCCTTCCGCTTGGTAAAGATGATTTTTTAAGAGTTGATCGTTGATAAATAAATAAATAAATGGACAACATCACATAAATTGCTCTGATTTTGTGATAAGTAGCTTAAACACTTGTGGTACAGAAATCAGCAACAACAACGGTACCATAATACCCACCCCGAGACAATATAGAAAAGTTCGTTTCCCACATTGACCCGTCCGGGTATCGAGCCCGGGACCTCATAGATGGCACGACGCTAAAGTCCAGCCCGCTCGCCTCTCGGCTGCGGAGGTCGTCAAAATAATGATTGGTGATGAGGCTTTGCAGCTGATATCACAATTGCAAGACTGTGTTTTGTTCCAGTCTCCTGTCTTTTATTGTAACTAATTATTGTTGAGTTATTAGACGTTGTCACGTCAAAAAAACTCCTTTGTAACTAGAATAGAATAGAATAGAAAATATCTTTATTCATGTCAACTTTACAAAAACACTTGTGAATCATCAGTATAATATGTTTAGTAGGTATACTACCGCCGTTTTCGGGATGTTCTCAAAATAACAATGATTCCTTAAACTAGGTACTTTGAAATAAGATAGGTATTTTAGATCCGTACTGGCATTTTTGTCATTAAAGTAATAACCTATTTTTCTCTTTTTTAACAAACTATTTTTATATGAGACTTAATCTATGCATGGGCAACTGGATAATATTTTCAGGCAACATGTTAAATAGTTTAAACCTTAGAACCACAAAGGAATGACAAATCTTATGCAGTCTTAGATGTGGAACAGCAAGCTAAAAACTCTTAACGAATACAAAAAAAACGAGTCGTATCCACTCAATTCTTCCCCGATGCACTGATAGGTCGTAGCTCGTTTTTTTCCCGGGCACACGGCGCGTAACACAGGTGTCCCTGGCTTACGCCCATTTACAATATCCCAGTCTATTATTGTTTATTTTAACGTATTTCTTACTGGTGCTGTTTGGGATTACGCGGTCCATTGTACCTGTACTTTGTTGTAGTATTGTATGTATCAGGAAGTTGTGATGGTCAAGGGCTGTTTAAGTTCTTGGGATAAATGTGGTTACATTTCACGTTTTACTGTAAAAGAAGGAAAATAATCGGTGGAGGAACTGTTTTTTTTTGCTGACTCTATCCCGCGTTTAGAAACAACTCAGAATGATCTTGGTCCCTTACTGTATTGGTACAGTTAATGAATGGCTGAATTATTTTTTTATTTTATTGTTTTTGGTAGCAAATGTCCACAAACCCCATTAGTAATCAAAAACCACTGCGAACAGTTAAATTAATAATATTATGTTCTGTTCTAATAAAGTTTACTTTGTTTAACTTTGTATAAAATGTTTCGGCTGGAATTTATAAAATTTAATGCTGGTAACTATATATATTTATGAAATTATTAAAAAAATGAGGCTTTATTAGCTTTAACAAAGTAAGTTACCTGTACCTTAAGTTGCGGTGCAATATTATAAATGCGAAAGTAACTCTGTCTGTCTGTCCGACTTTCACGCCTACAACACTTTGATGAAATTTGGTACAGTATACCTGTACCTGTAGAACCTCTAGAACGGACATAGGCTACTTTTTGTAAAAAAGGGGAGCTGGGGATTGACATTGAAAAAGTTAGATAGTGATATGACATTTGGCATATGTAGATATTGCTGAACTTGGATTTAAATATGGGCTTCTTTTTGTTTCGAGTATTAGGGGAAATAGGGGTAAAACCGACCATGAAAGTATACATGGAATTCTGTAGTCCTAGCGAACGTCGTGGGCACAGCTAGTAGATTCTTAAAACGTATATGCTCTTAAATATTCGAAACAGAAAATTTTTATCTCCCCTGGCGGTGCGGGAATCGAACCCACGACCTTCACGTATCGCGCGTACTGATCTTCCAACTGAGCTATCAGCGCGATACGTGAAGGTCGTGGGTTCGATTCCCGCACCGCAAGAGGAGATAAAAAAATTATGTTCCTAATATTTAAAGTTCGCTAGTACGGCGTAAAGTACTATAAAAATAAAAAATCGAAATATGCTCTTATTTTTAATTGAAAAGTTTTTTTGCTTTTATAAATGTATGTTATTTTTTATTGTTCATGCATGTTTTCGTTATTTAGTTGGCAATATTTTTTTTGTATAAAATTCAAACCGTCTATCTTTACGTCGTCTTTTGGTCCAAGCACCTGCCCCAGTTAGAGACAGGATGATTGGTGTGCACCGTCTGGCGCATTAGTTGCAAGGACATTCACAATTCTGCATTATAATTTGCTAACTGTTTTAGCAAATTGTGCTATGATAGCGTATGGTGCAAGGGCTTGCGCAAACCCTCGTTTGATTGTGGGATGCAAATTCAACTTTAGCAATCTGTTAATTTAAATTACTTTAACAAGGTAAAGCCCACATATTTGGTTGCGTTAGTTTTTAAAAAAAATCCTATTATTGAATACTTTTTTGAAATTTTGACTATCAAGAAATATATATATATATATATATATTGTTGTGTTATAATGTATAACCGGTTATGTTTGAACCTAATATGGAGGGGGGAGATTAAATTATTTTATTTTTTTCTCTTTCTCTATTTCTCTCTTTTTTGTCATTAGAATAGAATAGAAACTATCTTTATTCATGTAAGCTTTACACAAGCAAATATTAGAAACAGAAAATTTTTATCTCCCCTTGCTCCCCGCGCGTGCTGCTCGTGTTTCTAATATTTAAAGTTCGCTAGTACGGCGTATAGTACTATAAAAATAATAAAATCGGTTTACACAAGCACTTCTGAATCGTCAGTACAAATAAGTACAATTCTTCTATTATTCTCCTCCGTTGTTTCTTTTTGTCACCGCGCCACTCTCGTAAGGTTCCCCCAGAACACATTCCTGAACATGTCTTCAGTGGACAAATACGTCGCTCAGGAACAGGGTGGTTTTCTGGGATTCCCATACACTAAAACGCCTTCAACAATTTCATGTGTATCATAAACAAGAGCCCACTGATTTAAATATGTACCTTTGTTCTACAAGTTCACTATTAAGTTTAAACAATGATTAGGCGTGAAATGATCACAAACGGAAAGTCAATAAAGTTCAAGTTAAAAAATAGTATGTATAAGCAATTTAAGCTACCGCTTTATAGTATAATAGAACTAATAAAACGTATCGTACTAAAGTTTACTGCGAACTAAAACAACATTATGTCACTATTAAACTTGGAACACACTTAAATAAGTTTTTTAAAACAATAACGCGTGTCGAATAACTTTTTACACAGGGCAGCTTCATAAAAAGCGCTAAGGGCGCCCCCTGGCGGTAAATCATAGTTTTATTAGCAATTTCACCCACGCTGCGCAGACGCGTGGGCAGCCCCAGCGACTGCGCAGTTTTTGCTTGTCCACAAAGTTTGGCTTTCGGCTCTTAGATGGTTAAAGACTCAGCATCGGAGGGCCCAGGCAAATGGCAGTTATCGACAATCGAAATTGTTTCGACAAGTTTAAAATCTATGGGATGGGCATTTCAATATCACGTGACTTAGTGAAATGTCAACATCATACATTTTGAATTTTGGTTCTCTGTAAGGTGAAGTCATTTCACCAGTCGGGCTGCTCCAGTTCGAGCAATAAATCGCTATGTAAGCTTAAAATAAATAAATAAATGTTACCACTGAAGACTTTTCTTTCTTTCACAGACCGCCCCTACTCGGAGTCTGACGCATCCCCCCCTCAGAGTCAGCCGCATCACTGTCGACGTTCAGCCTCTTCCCCACCATTGACTCTCACCCTGGACGCTGACCTAGAAGATGACGTGTTCATCAGCCCGAGAACTGACAATGGCAACGATCCTTTTTCGACGAGGAATTTGGAGATTTTTGGGTAAGTTATTTATGATGTCATACAAGTGGTAAAGGACTACATAACTAAACTATTATATATAAATATGTACTGTGTACACATTCAAATATAGAATTTATATATAATATGTTAGTTATGTAGTCTTTTTTGCAGTATTTCAGGGGAGTCCCTGACTAGGGACTGCAGTCGCTGCTAGTAAAAGTGTTGAGTTCCGAAGGGTATCGTGCAGAGATCAGAGGAAGAAAGTGGAAAACAGATCTCAGTAACGTAGTTTCAGCATAAGATAGGACGTGACTTTCCCTGTTACATTGGTACACCTCAGTTAATTCGGGAGCGATAGAAAAATGTTGCATTTGGGTCAAATACTGAGCAATAAATCCTCCATAGTTGATATTATTGTTATATGACGACCTCCGTAGCCGAGAGGCGAGCGTGCCGGACATTGGCGTCGCGCCATCTCTGAGGTTCCGGGTTCGATCCCCGGTCGGGTCCATATGGGAAACGAACTTTTCTGTATTGTCTCGGGTCTGGGTGTTGTGGTACCGTCGTTGTTTCTGATTTCTGTAACACAAGTGCTTTGGCTACTTACCACAGAATCAGAGCAATGTATGTGATGTTGTCCAATATATACATATTATTGATAGAACTTTGAATTTGAATTGAAACTACATATCTTATTTTTCTATTATTAGTTATTTTTTTGACGCTTGCAACTTTTAAGTTCGCCTCCTAGCGATAAGACCGCCTAAATTGTACTATAATTAATCTGTAAAACCTATTTTTTTTAAGTTTTTGTGCAATAAAGTATATCTTTCTATTGTTTCTTATCCCCAGGTATGGAAGCCCTCGAACACCAGCCGGGGTGCTTTTAAGTCCTCGGAGGGAGAGGGCGTTCACCTTCTCCGTCACCTCGGAGAAGCACTGGCGAGATAAGGGCGGGACGGACGTTGCCGATGGAGTTGCTGATGCTGATGAGGTAAGGAGTCCTTGTACCTAGTTATGAAGCCGAGGGTAGATATGCGTCAGGTACTTTCTGTGTTGCAAAATGTAGGGGTTAAATATTCATATTGTAAGTTTAGTACCTTGTGAAATGGAAGGTGGAGCTCTGACCAGACACGAGGATTCCTCATTGTACGGTAAATAGCACATCTAGGTTCGACCTTCAGTTCCATCTTGTTTTTTATGCCAACGAAAATAGGGGCGGTACAAAAATTGGGTATTTTCTGAGGCATTATGTAAGGGTCATGTGTACATAATGTGTGTTGTATGCCTGTACCTAAGGTTATCGCGTTCCATTTACCACTTTTAAAATAAGATCACGGGTCAAAACGATTAATTAAAAATCTGGATACTGTCATTCTAATGTTTCCAAGTGACTTCAATAAAATTTTGATATGTGCGAATGCGAGTGTGGATGAAGATTTGCAAACTCTCCGAACAGACGAAGAGCGAGACCAGTCAGCTCGTGACCACGGTTGGTGCAACCTAACCGAAACGTCGGGTAGTAAGTAGTTCGTATTAACTACTACAAAACACGTTTCGACCGGCTACCTTATTTTAAATGACAATGAATGTTTTCTTCCTTATATTTTTTTTGTATTCTTTGAAAAATAAACTACACTAATTGCCTGGAGTTCAAATAACTAGAATAGGTAGCAATACGCAAATGGATACCTTATTTAACGAGTAATTATTCATGCCAATTCGCACCCCCCCTGGAACAAAGCCGCAAGTCCACTTGCGTGATTTTTTTTTTATTGCACTATAAAATGAAGAAGAAGCTAATACGTCTTGTCAATTTTTTTCATAATTTTTATGTTCAAAACGAAGGAATTAAACACAAATATGTATAATATTACAACATACAATTATGGATATTTCCATCATAATAAGGAAATTAATACATTTGCACTTTTTTATTTACTAAAGTTCCCAAGGACTAATAGCTTATTTATACTCACATAAATCTTCAACGAAGACTTTATTAAATATTTTTACATAACGATAGATACAGACTTGTTTTAGGATACAGTTTGGTGGATATCGTAGTGCAAGTCTAGATGCTTAATTTTTCCACGAATTTTTAATTCAGATGATATTATTATAACAATTGATACGTTATTTGTCTATGCAGATTTAGGAAGGTATCTTTGTGCAAGTGTAGTTGCCTAATTATTCCACGAAACTTTTGTTGATTTTATGTTACGTAACAGTTGATACTTATTTTTACTCAACAGTGTTTGTAAATTATTTGGTCGTTATTACAAAAATAGTTTAGCATTTTGTTTTAAAAAGGTCATAATTAATAGAAGCTATTTGTTCTTAGAGGATTTTTTATAAGCTTCATGGCGTAAAAACAATCCCACCAAAAACATTCTGTAAAAAAATAGCCAAGTCTCGATGGAGCAGCTTGTTTATCTCTAAAAAGTAATTAAATCTAGACAAAGTCCGGCCAAGTCTAAGGTTTCTTACTGCGATTTCTTTATTATTATAGTTAATGTTGTGTGACTTGGCCGTTGAACATTCTTGATAGGTTAGTAGGTACAAGTTCATTGGTAATTTAACGCTAGTGTCTCAATTTAAGTTGTTATTGATTGTGCAACACATGCCTTCAACATTAACAATACAACTTCTACTCTCTTCTTTTTTAGGGTTCCGTACCTCAAAAGGAAAAAACGGAACCCTTTTAGGATCATTCGCGTGTCTGTCTGTCCGTCCGTCTGTCACAGCCGATTACTCTGAAACCACTGGACCAATTGAGATGAAATTTGGAACACATATGTAAGTTAAAGACCCAAAGGTGCATGTGTAACGTAAATAAAAAATTATGAATTTGGGGGACACTTTTGGAGGGTAAATCACAACATTAAAAAAAAATTCGCTAACCATATCGTGTGTATGTCACAACATATCAAATGAAAGATCTTGCTGTAAGGATTGCAAATATGTATCATTTATAATCTTGAAATAAATAGTTTTTAAGTTATTTAAGAAAATAGGCGAAAATTGACCACCCCCCCCCCCCTTATCTCCGAAACTACTAGGCTAAAAATTTTGAAATTAATGCGGAATATAGCTCTTTACCTATAGATTACAGGAAAACCTATGAGAAGTACATGGATTAAAAAAAGGGTTGTTTTGTTAAATTTACGTTTTTTTATTGTTACCTGCCTGTACCATGTGATGCTTAATTTCAAAAGGTCTGACACATCAGTTTATGAGCAGAATACACATTATTTCATCAACTACGGATTGCCCCACGAAGGGGGGTTTGTGGGGCGAAGAATTAGGGCCAGGAATTTGGTATTTTTTTAAAAGAGAAAGATGGAAGATAGAGAGAGACAATCAAGATATTTCTTTGTTTCTCACAATCAAGTGAAAGCAGTTATTGTGACCTATGAGCCCAACGTACGGAATCCTCTCCACGCGAGTCCTACTCGCACTTGACCGGTTTTTTAGAACTTCAAATCCACCACCGATCTTATATAAAATAGACGTACAGACGGACTTCTATAAATGATTAGAAGTCCATCTGTACTGGAAATATTTATATACTGTTTGTTTAAAGCTCCACTATACAAAGGTATTATTAATACAATAAGTCAATTATGAATTATTTATTGAATCAATGTTTTCCAAGTAGCAATTTTCCATCGTCAATGGGTAACGGTTCTGGCGACAGATTGGCACAATGGTGTCATGGATCACCTGGTTTTGTTTATCCTTCGACGGCCAAGTCACACAACATTAAATATAATAATAAAGCAATCGCAGTAAGAAACCTTAGACTTGGCAGGACTTTGTCTAGATTTCATTACTTTTTAGAGATAAACAAGCTGCTCCATCGAGACTTGGCAATTTTTTTACAGAATGTTTTTGGTGGGATTTCACTTCTTTTTGTAGATACGGGGGTACATTGATTAATTTTATTAGATAATCTCATTTGACAATGAAATCAAACACAAATAAACTCAAAGACCATTAGCATATGAATGAATGAATGCGCCAGGCAACCATACCAATCACCTGGTCTCAAACTAAGGTTTCCCTTTTTGCTATGAGTACCAGATGCCGAATACAAACTGGGGGCGTCATCTTTACATAGCCAGACCAAAGTCATTTTAGAAAAGTTGGTTTTCCAAATTGATCTGACTGGAAATCGAACCCGGGACCTTTCGTTTTTGCACCGACAAATGCAATCCCGTTGTTGGGCAATATTTTTACAGGGTACCCTCGATGAGCTACAAACCTGATCAGAGACTATATGATTGCGCTATCTGCAGTCAAACTACGAACCAAATCCAAATGAACTGCTCTTGTATTGAGACAAGTGAAGAGAGCCAAAAATCTCTTCTCTGTAGCCGTGTTAAATCCAAACATGGAAACTTTGGATAAGCAATTTGATAGTAAGATGCCGACGGTCCATAAAGAACGATTAGAGCGACTTTTAAAAGTACGGAACTCTCACGCAAGAATATAATACATTTGAGACGAAATATGTATGATTATATAATAAAACCTCATACGGTGGTGTAAAAACTTTTTCATTATTCACAAACGAGATTTCTTTTTTATTATTGTCAATAATGACATGAGATGTCGATGGCAAATGAGCGATGGCATGCCAGCAGCATGACATTATTTACAATCAGACAAGATGAAAATTAGGGATTTTCTCCAAGATGAAAATTTTTGTGATGCAATGCCTTGCAGTTTTCCAGGCCATACGGCTTTGCCTTTATTAAATGCAAATTATATATATATAGTATATATATATATATATTTTGTTTACCTTTGCGTTAACACCGCGTACATATTTTATTTTTGCGAACTTTGGAAAGCGATTGGAAACTTGAAGTGCTAGGAATTAGGCGCACGCTTTAATGTTATGATTTTTAACTGCACCATACAGACATGGCAAAGGCGTGTAGGTAACAGAAGATGAAGGGAAAACATCATTTAAATTCGCAGAGATGCAGCAATGTGATGCGAATGAATGATACGTGATGAATGCATGTTACTGCGATCAGGAAAGGTAGCCAACTGCGGTAACGGCTTGGGCTTGTCGCTCCGAAGTGGTATGTTAAAAATTTCACACGAGCCGAAGTTAGCTTGCTTTTCAGCCTCCACCTCAAGGAGAAATCAGAAAATGCATGGCAAGTTCAGGATCATGAGAACATAAAAAGGAAAGGACGGCTTCTTAAGCCTTTCCCGTTTTGGAGCCTAGCTAAATTCTCACCAGCTAGGAAATAAGTTTTAGTGTCATCAAAGATGCGCTTAAATAATTGCCAATCAGATATATTTCCGCTAAACTCAGGTAGTTCAACGTTATAATGAGTCTTGAAACTCGGATTTGCTAGTGACTTAATAGCATGAGTAAGTTTCTCGATGTCACTAACCTATAAAGTGGTAATATTACCATGTCTTGGGATTTGAGTATTTCTCTTCTCTTCATGCAGCGGGTGTGGTTAGAAAACCATCGCCTCGTCAGTGACATCGTTCGGAAAACGCAGTATGTAGTCGCGCGCTGGTTCCACAATAAGGATCTGTTGCGCAGTAGTAGTAGCCTCACTCTGTTCACACGGAACACTCCGTTCTCTCTTCGAGAGCCATACCAGTTGCTTTCGATGTTGCTTCTGCGACATCACTTTTCTGTGGCTACGACCTCCCGTTTTGCAATTTAGACGAAGATACTGTTTACGTACTGCTTCTGCCGCTTTGAATCGGGTGACTGTTGAGGCGCTGGGTGTGGAGGAACTCGAATGCAGATTAGACCGGGCTTGTCGTTTTGTGAACATTTTTAGCGAGAAAAATTAAGATTTTGAAATTGGGAAGAGTGCTGGATTTACCAATAAAAAAAGTATTTTAGTGTACTGTAATCAGGGGTTGTTGGGTCCGTAGATAACACAGGTAGCTTGACTAATTTCCAGTTTCTATTCAGGCAATATTTATTCACGGTATAAGCGTAGATATGTACTACATACAACTGAAAAAATGTAAAACGGAATGGGGTGAAACAATATCTTTCACATACACCTCGAGTTAGTGATGACTTTCAGGATCGAGGCTAGAAGTACCTATCTAGGGGTTGCAATTGTCTTCAAACGCAAATAGCAAAGATGCCGATGTAGGTTTTTTGCTATTGAGTAAGTAAAAGTGCCTAGTGAAGAGCTCTTTTTTTCTTTTTTGTTTCCTTTCTGACTATTGCTTTCTCAATGAAATAAAGCGGCCTACCTGGATAAATATTTTTTTTATAGGCAGTATGTCGATCGCTAATAGTTTGGTTGGGCTTTTGTGTTTTCTACTCAGGGTCACCAGGGACACCAGACCTCGATAATCCTAGTTTTTATAGTTTTCCCTTTATGTGGCCATTAAAACCTAACTCTGTACCAAATTTCAGCTCTCTGAGTTTATGGGAAGTACTAGTTCTATTTTGATGATCATGAGTGAGTGAGTGTGTGTCGAAAATGCGAAACTTTGCTGTCCCTTAACTTCGGAACTAAATGACCTACAGACTTGAAATTTTGGATTTCAAGTAAGTGTCTATAGCTTATTGGATAACGAAAATTTCAGCGTTCTGGTTTTATCCAGAGGTTCTCAAATAGGGGCCTGAAAATGCGGCGAAATGGTTCCAGTAAAGGATGGTACGGCAGTGTTTGCTTTGCTTCGCTCTCAACTTGCAAATCAATGAGAAATCTCCCGTCTTCATGTCCAAGGTAACCAAAAACAAAATTGACATGCAAATTTAAATTTATTTATTTTCAGTAAAGTTATTATTCCAAATAACCACCATTGTATGATAATGTTTCACAAGGTAAATGTACGTAACCCTTTTTACACAAACGGGTAGTTCGACGAAAACGTACGTAAGCCACACTTACACATTGAATGCATGACTAAATTAGAACGCAAATAAAAAGTTATCTGCAGTAATACCAAACAGTGAGACTTTCTTTACATGTCAACAATTCAGTATTCATAATTACTCCATCAAGTGTTTAATATGCACCGAGGAATAATTACGCATCGCTCATTTTCAGGTTTTTTTATAATACGCATTACATTATTTTAAAATATAATGACGTAGGACCCTTACAGGTAGTTTTACTTATCGTTTCTTGTATATTACATATTTCTAATAATGTTAATAAATTTATAGGACAGTTTCTTTACGCTCCTGAAAAGTTGTCATTTTTCACTTACATTCTTCTTCCACGAAGGGTGCGAATTAACCACTGACCGATGTTATGAATAAACAAACAAATGTAGCAATAATATTAAATAGCGGCGCGTGTATTTTAATAAAAACAGATGTTTGCGGTTACTAACTCAATAACGCGCAATAATTTGTTGCAAACTAAACTTGATAGCGGTTAATAAGAGGTAAATATTCGAAAACAATTAAAACAAAGTGCGTAAAAATGAGCATTCCTTTATAGAGTTCCGTATCTACATGGCGAAAAACCCTTGGAAATTCGTCATGTCTATCTATTCGTTCATCCGCATATCATAGACGCATTTTTACGAAACTTTGAACACTACTTATATTGTTGAAACATTGTAAGTTGATTTATTTTGTTGATTCGTTTTGAGGAATTCCCATTTATCCCCATACTTAAAACTGAAACTCCATTTTTTTCATCATACCAGTACCTGGAGGATTCTTAGGGATAGGTCTTTGAAAATGATAATGAGGTAAGTAGTTGATTTTTTTTCTAAACTGAATAGTTTGCGCGAGAGACGCTTCCAAAGTTGTAAAATGTAGTAGAATCTTAAATAAAATTTATGGATGTTCCATGCAAACTTCTACTAAAAATTAGATTGAACGAGATCTCGTACATACCTACCTAAGTAGTTTTTTAATGAATACTTTATCAAAACGTACTATCGAACAAACTTACAACGAACTTCAAGAACTTTTATGTTATGTTGCTACGGAAACCTTCATGGATGAATACAACTCACACTTGGTTTTTGGTTTAAATTTGTGATTAGAATGTTTTTTTTTCCTTAAGCAAAGTAAATTTACAAGTAGCATGGACAAAGATAGCCTTACGAGCAAACCTTTCCGAGGCCCATAACATTAAATGAACAGGTTAGAAAAACATTGAATATAATAAAAATACATTTAAATCAGATAGTGTGTACTTCATGTTGTGTTGTTACTATTTTAAGGACACATTTATTGCGACTAACTTCCAGAAATTGCTACGTAGTTTATTTAAAATCGTTTCAGTATAATCGATAAACCGCTAATGATTCATCATAATTAGGTCAATGACCGACAGTGACACTTGTTTTCTCTTTATAATGTTATTAACTACTAGCGGCCCTCTGCGGCTTACGCGTGTACTATTCCCGTTTTTCCCACATTTTCCACTGATATTATAGGTCGCAGCGTGGTGTCATAGTACCTACTATCCAACGCCATTTTTTTTTCAATTCGTAGCAGTAGTTCCTGAGATTGGTGCGTTCAAAGAAACTAACTCTTCAGATTTATAATGTTAGTTTGGCTATGAAGAGAAAAACATTTTACAGGGGAAAAAATGGAGATCAGTAATCACAATGCCAATAACTTAGCCCTGTTGGACCTCAAGGTACTACTTTACTCAGATTTACTAAGAATCGAAACTGGGACCTTTCGCTTGGGCGGACCATACCTTAGCCACTACGCTACCCAAGCCGTCAAAAACGTCGCAGTTAGATTTTTCACTCGTATGGGCTTACAATCAGTTGCCAGGATAAACCTACCAGGATATTTCCTTTGTAATTTTAAGGAAAAAAGTAATTGTTTGTTGTAAAAAAATATTGTATCTTTAACCTGCAATAGAATTGAATTAAACAATTTTATTTATTTGCCCCTTCTCGTTCTAAAAAAGCAACGCACCGCTTACACTTGATTGCTATTCCAAACGATCAGGCGTTAGTCGTAACTGCTTAATTTTACGCTCTTGGGTACAAATAACAATTATATTGTTTAATACTATAGTAAAATAAAAAGTGCTGACAGGAATGGTTCAAATAGATACCAGTTTATGTTGGAATAAAATTTTGAATGAATGTTATGGATTGGGGGCTGAAGAATTGATTGTATGGAGTGAGCTTCGGTCAAGCATTTATTTCGTTGGAATCTGTATATTCTTTCATATATGGCTCAAACAAAATTAAGTAGATAATGATAGATAAATGCTTTTTACATGAAAGCTAGTTGTAACAAATTAGCTGGAGAGTTTGTGTGTTTGTTTAAAGCGCGTTCAGACAATGGAATAAAAAGATTTTTGAGTTGGGTAGTCCATTTATCGTTATGTTACGCTGCGATCATTAGGAGCTAATAATACGTGGTGTTGGCGACAGATCTGGCGACCCAGCTACTAGGCACACGTTACCTGTTGCTAAGGGTTTTGTTACTAGAATTGCTTAGCAACAGGTTTGGTGTGCCTCGATTTTTTCTTATATTTAATATTGTATTTTTATCTTATTATATCTTTTGTCCCTTTAAATTGGGTTTCTATTTCGTCGCTAACACGTGGAAAATATGGAAAAATATGTGTTTTAAGCCGTGGCGGGGGCCGTTAGTCTAGACTAATGATTGTCTAGATTTAATGCTAGAAAAGACTTAAGTTCACGCGAATGAAGTAACAGGAGCTGTTAGTAGGTAAATATAATTATGAATGATTTAACACCAACCAAACACAGTGACATACTAACGTTAAATCCTTACCAAGAACGGTCCTATATTCTGGCAGAGCTCCAAATGGCGTACGCGCATATTATAGTAAACCTGTGCGGCTGTTGAATGACAAACTGATCGATGTGGAGCTTCCGCGTTGTGAAAATAAATACTTAAATGAAGTATAAAATGTTACGATGCTGTGACGTTTAGAATTACAATTTAAATTTAAGTTACAAAAATCAATAATTATATTGGACAACATTACATGCCTTGCTCTGATTCTATGGTAAGTTGCTAAAGCTTTAAGCTTTAATGGTAAGTTGCTTGTGTTACAGAAAACAACGATGGTACCACAACACCCAGGCCCGAGACAATACAAAAAAAGTTAGTTTCCCATAATGACCCGACCAGGAATCGAACGGATCATTATGATCGGGACCCGGGACTTCAGAGTTGACGCAACGCTTATGTCAGGCGAGAAACGCCTTTTGGGCTACGAAGGTCGTCGAAAACACTAAAGATTGTCCTTCACTTTTGAATAGGCACGCCAAAATTGCTGAAAATTCTTCAAAGGCTCCCCGTAATATAAATATGTAAACGTAATATAAATAAAGAATAGTAGTAGAGTACTAAGACTCAAAAGTGCTGAATTTTTTTTGCTTAAAAAAATAATAAAAGCTGCAATCAAATGTGCTCACTATCAATGATACACCGTATTGCATTAGTTTAAGTTCGACGAAGACTCACTACCTGTTTTTCGTAACTTTGTTCACTTTTTACGGGATAATAATTGCCCTATATTTTTTTATTATATCTAATCTGGCTAAATACTTAATTTCTTAAAACTTAATCCATTAGTTTCTGCAAAAGAGTAATAAACCTATTAGACCCCACCAAAAACATTCTGTAAAAAATAGCTAAGTCTTGATGGAGCTGCTTGTTTATCTCTAAAAAGTTATGAAATCTAGACAAAGTCCTGCCAAGTGACTTGGCCGGTATCTAATATTAGACTTGGCCCAAGTCTAATATTAGATACTAGTAGAAAATTATTTTGCAAGATATTACTAAATTAGATACAGGTTTTTATTCCGTTTTCGTAGAAAATAAGCCCGAAGAACGAATACATAGGACAGAAAAAACTTAAAACATAACTAAACAACAAGAACGAATCTTTCGATTTAAAAATACAAACCGAACGATTTAACCATTATTCAACTAGCTGTCATAATTATGAAAACTGCGCATTTACGTTACTATGCCTATTTTTGTTCAGTGTGGAAACTTACGCAATAAAAATAAAAATCTCTGTAACACACTCATTTACGGAATAAAAATAAAAACAGTGAACTAACGACTGTTTTGTTATGTTATGAAGACGTAAGTGGGGCATATTTTGAAACGTTTGACAGTTCATAATTCACGTGAAAACAAAGGAAGTATTGAAAATATCTTGATGTCATTTGTGTCACATTACAAAACATCGTAAGCACCTACTAATTTTAGTTAATAGAATTCTCGTAATCTTTTGTGTATAATCAAGTTGACATAAGAAGAAAATAGGCATACAAAATTAGTACCTACTTAATATTTCAGTTTATGAATGAATTGTTTATAGTCCTATTTGAGAGACCAATTAACCCAATCCCAATTACCTAATCCAATTAATATTATACGAAACAGGATTTGACACACACACAGGACAAAGATTAGTTTTTAGGGTTCCGTAGTCAACTAGGAACCCTTATAGTTTCGCCATGTCTGTCTGTCTGTCTGTCTGTCCGTCCGAGGATAATCTCAGAAGCCGTTTCCACTAGAAAGCTGAAATTTTAGTACAAAATGTATATTAATCACGTCAACAAAGTGCAAAAATAAAAAATAAAAAAAAAATTTTTTAGGGGGTACCCTACACGTAAATTGGGGAGTGTTTTTTTTTATTTTAATCCCAACATGTGATATATCGTTGGATAAGTATTTAAAAATGAACAGAGGTTTACTAAGATCATTTTTTGATAATTTTAATATTTTGTGAAATAATCGCTCCAAAAGATAATAAAATTGTGTCCCCCCCTCTAACTTTTGAACCATAAGTTCAAAAAGTATGAAACAAATCTAGAATATAGAACTGCATAAAGGCTTTCTAGGAAAATTATTTTGAACCTGATGGGTTTAATAGTTTTTGAAATTGTTGAAAAAATATTTTTTTAGTGTATACCTCTATGTCAAGTCAATGTTACACACAGATAGCCCATTTTTGTAACTTTAAGTGGGGATACTTAAATATTGTGATGCACTGAAAACTACGGAACCCTACACTGAGCGTGGCCCGACACGCTTTTGGCCGGTTTTTTAAAGTATTTAAGGATTGGTTTGATGTATAGGTATAATTTGTGATGTGATGTTGTCTTAATTCTGTGCAAACTATAGTTTTAAGTTTGTTTATAGTACTGAATATTGTAAAGATAGATATCGTGAATCCTATTCCATACTACCACATCCACTTCTATCATCCAAACATTGACTTTTACTAGTACCATTTCTCAGTAGCTTTACGTTTGGCGTAAAATAAAACTTATTTCAGTATTTAGTGCCAAATTAATTACCCACAAAACGTTGGGAGAGGGTGTCGAAAGAAAGATTTACACGTAATAGATCAATCTCAACTGGAGAGGAAGTAAGTAGAACTACTTATTGCCTCGATGGTTTAGTGGCTTAAGTACCGAATTCTGATCCTTTTTCAGTTTGAAATCATTTTTTAGAATTGGGCAAGGGTAGTTGATAGTAAGTTCTCATCAATTTTGAAAAAGTATGTGGTTCTAAACATATTCGGTAGAGAGCAGTTACCGGAAGCTAAAAAGTTGATACAACAGAGATAGCTCAATTGGAAGAGTGCACGCGTGATATGTGAAGGTCGTGGGTTCGATCCCCAGACCGCAAGGAGAGATGAAATTTTACTGTTTGTTTAAAATATTTCAAGTTTGTTAGTGTGGCGTGGAGCACTTTAAAATTGTAAAAATCTTAATTTTTTAGTTTTATTTTAACGGATCAGCCGGAACGAATAGTCAGACAGACAAATATTTAGTAAAATCTCATTTTATATATGTACAGTGTAAACTATTAATTTAGTATTTAGCAAAAATATCAGTTACTTATGAATATATAATGCAACAGAAGCTCCGGTTCGGAACCTTCAACTTACAGTGAAGATCCCGGCAAGAAAGTGGATTAATTTTAACTCTATATGAATGTATGTTATAACAATTCAAAGACAAAAGCTTATATTGCAATATGACCCAAAATGATTAACCAAATCTAAATTTGACGAATTTGATGGTCAGTCCAGCAGGATTAATACTCTAAGTACGAGTACTCACGCGTTATTGGACGTATTTGACAGAATCCAAGTCACCGATGACTCATTCCGACTTTATGCGGCGTAATAAAGACTGTTAATGCGTTAGCAATAAATGACGATTCGTTACGGATCAGGCTGGGGCGGATAGGCAGACATGAGTTCTTTCATCTCGTTTTACTTAGGCGATTAAATGGCGTTGTGTGATTTGCTGAGGAATTCGTAAGGATGTAACTTTTAGCTTTGGATTCTAAATGGAGGACTACAATTTCTTTGTGTGATTTTTTTTCAGTTTTGTTAGAGCATTGCCGACTGTCTGAAAATAATAAGAGACAATACCTTACGGAACTTTTCAAATAAAACTTCGTGAATGTGTAAAAGTCATGAGTTTGACAATTGCTGAATCTTTCTTACTTTATTTATCTACTCATTTTTTTTAATAAAAATAAATACAAACCGTAAATACACTTTCACATTTAAAATAAATATTTTGTTTAATCATATACATATGTGTATTATACTTAATAGTTACCGTAATGTTTATAGTTTTTAGTTTATTCCTATTTTTTTATATTGTTTACGCACTTTTTCACTGTCACCATACCCGTAAACAAACTCTGTATGACCAAAGCGCTGAATCTATAGTAATATTATAAAGAGGAAAGATTTGTACTATTTTTGTATGTTTGTATGTTTGTAATGAATAGGCTCAAAAAGTACTGGGCCGATTTAAAAAAATCTTTCACCAATAGAAAGCTACATCTTCCAATTTGACATAGGCTACAAAATTAGGGATCCTTGGTAAAATTAGAAAAATTTCAACAGAAAAGCGGAAAAAATTCTCTAAGGCGAAACGAAGTTCGCCGGGCCCGCTAGTGATAGATAATGGTCCTAGTAATGAATCCATCTCCGTAGCCGAGAGGCAAGCGGGCCGGACTTTGGCGTCGCGCCATCTCTGAGGTCCCGGGTTCGATCCCCGATCGGGTCAATATGGGAACGAACTTTTCCATATGGTCTCGGGTCTGGGTGTTGTGATACCGTCGTTATTTCTGTAACACAAGTGCTTGAGCTACTTACCACATAATCAGAGCAATGTATGTGACGTTGTCCAATATTTATTTATTGTTATTTATTTATCTCTTGTACTTTTTTATGCAACAAATATTTAAATACCACAGAATCTAAGCAATTATTGTATATGTATTTATTTGTTTACGGCCCACATTTTATTACATTATCCACTTATTGGTCGCAGCGTGATGTTATAAAGCCTTCCTCTGTAAATGGACTATCTACCTCAATAATATTTGTTCAATTCGATCCAGTAGATACTGTGATTAGGGCTTTCAAACAAACAACCTCCCCAGCTTTATAATATTAGTATACACATCAAACAAAATCATACAATGACTGCATTCCAAAGTAAGTAGCGTAAGCACTTGTGTTATGAAAACCATAACAAATGGTGGTACCACCATTTCATATTTCAGTACATTGATTAACACCCAGATGCAATGAAGCACACATTATACATTACACGAATGTTTATCTTGGTTTGGGCTCGAATCTACAGACCTTGGTTTATCAGCCAACTAACTATTAATCTATCCTTGCCGTAACACAGTTTCGACTAGCACGGAAGGTAATGAATAACTCTTTCCTGTATACCTTCATGAACTACTTAGATATTAATATTTATAAGTGGGTGTTGTGTTGTTTTGTTAATGTTTTATAGGATACTTTTGTAAAAAATGCTCCTAAAACAAATGTACCCACTTCTTATTTTCTTATTTACTTACATTTATATATAAAAAAAAATGTATATGTAACTGGTATGCAGTGTACAAAAAAATATGAAAAATAAAGTTATCTATCTTATCTATCTATCTTATTGGTAGCTTACCTTAATCTAAAGACTCATAAACGCTTTTGTAAAAGTTTACATGAATACGTACATTTACGGTTTAAGATATATATTTACTCAAAAGAATTTACAATTTATTTATTTGAGAAATACAAGAATATTTGTTAGTATCGTTGGTGCCGGGACGGCGCCGCGGCGTATGTTAGTTAATATTTAAGTTATTTTTTTTCAATACAATAATTTAAAACAGAAACCAATGTTGAACTATTGTATACTACATAAACTTCGAGACAACACAATTAAACATAAAATTATAGTGGGACATTTTCTATTGTATTCCATTATATTCAGCCAAAAATCAAGGTTTGCAAGACAATTAAACTAATTTATTAACTAGTTTATAATCAATTGAAATAACGCTCATGTGACAGGCTTTGTCTACTGCGAGAGTCACTGTTTTGTTTTATTCGTTAAGCTTAAGTTTATGACAAATAAACACATTATAATGATTATTTATTATTAATGAATTTGTTCAAATAAAGACGCCATTTTGAACGCATCTCTTTGACCTTGCACCGTAGATGCAACTGTGTTTGTGCAGCAATAAACGCAGGGTGCAATGCAATGCAACTGAAACAACATCGTTAATTTAACTGCAGCGTGTGGGACTTGCTTTTATTGTATAAATGGTTATTTCTCGATTATAAGGGTGAGTATTAGCAATATCTATCTAGATAACAATTTCGATATCTCTATCATTCTTACGACCTATCTCTTAAGTCGACAATCTTAGCTTTAGTATTCCTCGATCATAGTGACTTCTTCTCCAAGTCTTTTACTATGCAAACTTTATCCATACTAATATTATAAATGGCGAAAGTAACTCTGTCTTTCTGTATGTCTGTCCATTTGTATGTCCGGCTTTTACGCCTAAACCACTGAACTGATTTTGATGCAATTTGGTATAGGTATACGTTGATCCTTTAGAACGGACATAGGCAACTTTTTGTTTTAAAAATAATGGATGGGGTTATACCTACCGCCCTAAAAAGTATGTAGTCCACGGCAACGAAGTCGCGGGAACAGCTAGTCTAATTATGATATAATAATCTTTAAACTTTTTTCTGCAATTAAGTTTTTAAACAAAGTAAAAATAAATAGACACTATTGTTATAAAGTCATTTGAATTTTTACGCTATTGCTTTCGAATATGGCCGGTAACGATGAAACGTTGCTGAACAAAAAGTAAACGCTATGCGGATGCATCGTTACAATATAGGTAAACTAATATCACGTTAGACAGCACATTAGATTTTGTAACAGCAGGCTCTTATAATGTAGGTATAAGGACTAAAATCAAGCAGCAAGTGTTTGCAGAGATGCGATTTCGTCCGTACCTCATCCCGCGAGAACATGTTCTATTCTCGACCATCTGATTCACAGCGGGGGTACACAAACAAAATACGCAATAACTATTTGAAACCTTGTCTAATTAAATAATAACTGGAGTTAAGTGGCGTTTACACGGGACGACTTTTTATTTAATTTTATTTAACACCCGGAATAGGGACGATAATTCGGTAAAGTTAGATTTAAAAAAATGTACGTTGCTTCAAAAGAAAATAAAAAATTGACAATGATCATTATTGATAACAAATTTAATTCGACTTCCATAGCAAGTGAGTGGACCAGACTTTGGCATTGCGCCATCTCCGCCATGTGGAAAAAGGGCAACGTATGAAATGTTGTCCAATATTCCTTAAAAATTTAAAGTAATGTTGGTAACATACCTAACTTTGTAAATGTTTTTTGCGATAAGCGAAGAAAATTAAAAAAAATATATGTGTCTTATATTTTTTGTAATCTGCCTGCCAATAGTTCCTTAATTATAAAACTTTTTTTAAAATCAAGGATATAGGTATATTTATAATGAACTAAAAAAGGTGTTTCTCAGTTCGACTGTATATATTTTTTATGTTTTTAACCAACAACTTCCTTGTTTATAAACAGATTTAAATGTTTTTATTGTGTGAAAAGAGATATTTTAACGGTGATACGAGTACCGTAGAATGGAAAGCAAAGTGTAATGGTCATCCCAGAGAAATCGAAGGAAAGTCGTTTTATTTGCTAAAATTGAATTTTTAAGATTTTGACATGCTACTCTAAAATAAATTAAATTTAAAAGTATTGGACAACATCACACACATTGCTCTGCGCTTGTGTTACAGAAATCAGATACTACGACGGTACCACAACACCCAGACCCGAGACAATTATAGAAAAGGTCGTTTCCTATACCCGATCGGCGACCGAAACCGCCACCTCAGATATAAATTGTAACAAAAATTACCGAATTGTGTAAACACCAATTGATGTGTTCACTGTGACACGGTTGTATCTCACTGCGTGTAAATTAAGTGACTTATTACTAAGTGGTTGCGAAACATGAGATGGAAATAGGCCCAGTTCGGATTTGATATTTAAGACGAGATCTTCTTATTAGTGACCGTAAGTACTTTTTCAATTGTACTAAAGTAGGTGTATATTTATTAGTAGGTTTAGGACAAAATTAATATTGGAGTAGGTAATAACTCGACTTGACTTGTAACTTCAGGTGCCACCTAAGGACTGTTCTGCCTCAGGTTACCTTAAGACGCTAAGTACTGGTGTTGACTAATTATAGACGGTTTTATTTTGGATAATAAATAAATATTGGACAACATCACATACATTGATCTGATTCTGTGGTAAGTAGCTAAAGCACTTGTGTTACAGAAATCAGAAACAACGAAGGTACCACAACACCCAGACCCGAGACAATATAGAAAAGTTCGTTTCCCATATTGACCCGACCGGGGATCGAACCTGGAACCTCATGGCGCGACGCCAAAGTCCGGCACGCTCGCCTTTTGGCTACGGTCGTCGGATAGTTTTCATTTAAAAGATAGCTCAGTACCAGACAACATTGATAGGATTGCTTGTCACAAAAAAAAATTTCTTTAGTAAAATAATATAAAAACGTTATTGATATGCATACATTTTGTTTTTTTTTGTAGTGGGTTTGTTACGATTATAAGAATTAAAAATTGCTATCCATAATAGGATCCTACATATTTTGTTTTTGGGAGTATTTCAACTGATACCTACTCCTTAAAAGACATCGAGACGCTTATATAGATCCATTCAAAATTCTTCAGTCCATTAGAGATCGTCTTGTATGAATATTAATAACACAGAAGCGAAGAAGAAACCATTGAAACGGAAAAACCGTGAAAAGAAAAAAAGGAGTGCCTTTTCAAAAAGGCCCGACACTTGACAAAAAGGTACGGAGCCCTCTCGAGAGCGGAATACATTTTGACGGATGACAAAACGTAAAAGATTAGTGGGAAAAATTTCGTTTCTAATTTTCTGCGCATTTAATATGCGTGAGTGTTTACGGAGATTTAATATTCTTTATGGGTCCTGGTGTAAGAAGAAAATGGACAATTTTTCTTTTTGATTCTTGCTTGAATATATACGGCTGATTTTGGCGTTTAGTTAAATTTAGGGTTCCATAGATTATTATCATTTTTGGTAAAAATCAGACGCTTCGATTCATCTGAGATGCCGTCATCATATCAACATCTTAAAGAACGTTTAATTAAGAAACATTATTACACAATTAAAGACTACCTACAGGACAAATTATAATTATATAATTATCATATATGTACCAACAAAATTACTAATTACAAAAAATATTTTTAATTTATTTAATTTTTCACAAATTGTTATCTAACATAAAACTCAATCTTCCCCTCTCTTATCTTTGCCGTGCCCACCAGGGTCCATAACTTGTACTTTTAGTTTTTAAGAAACTACATGTAACATCATTACTTACTTATGGAGTGCAATCAATAATATGAATATGAATATCATGGCAATACAGCTAAAATGTTTATCGTTCCAACAAATGAACAAATGAATTTGCCAATTGCTGAATCCATTTTTTGTCGTTATTATTTATTTTATATGTTTATGTGGTATTATTTACTTATGTATATGCATAAGTATATATATGTTCATTCTGTAAATATAAGTATAGCTTCATATTTTATATATATATTATATTTATTCATGTATGTCTATGTATATTTAATTGTTTCCGAAATGACTTTTGTAACGCTTGGTAGTTACTATTCTCGTGTATTATGTTTTTATTTTTTAGATTACTTATGCACTTTGTCACTATTACCGCACCCATACTAACTCTCCGCATGACCCAAAGGTTGACTGGTAGAGAATGCCCATAGCATTAAGTCCACCTGTTGTACTTTTTTTGTGCAATAAAGTTTTTAAATAAATAAATGTGTCATATGAAACATGTTTAATAAAAAAGGACTAATACAAAATAGATAATAATTTAAATGACAAAATTAAATGGATCTGTAATACCTTACTTTAATTGTCATGTAAATTTAACTTTGAGTACTCTATTTAAGTTATGTATAGTATTCCATATAATTATATCATCGACATTCCAAACACGGCCCAATACCGAATTTGTATTGACGATTACTTAGTGCTTTTGTAAAGCTTAAATAAAAAAGACTTTTCTATTCTCCTTTATCCTGCCGTCGGAATCGTTTTCAGACCATAACCTTTGCTACGCCACTTGCGCTTCATTTTTCATTTCATTTTCACATTGAAAACCAAAAATTACAAACAGAAGTTCAACTAGCTTTCCGGACTCAAAGACCTCCGGCAATTATTCCATGCATACTCGTACATACCCCCCACCATACGGCCACTTGCAAAATCTCCATTAAGGTCTCAGACGTCTCTTTAACATATACTTTTTTAAGGATCAGTACTACAAGATGGAGGAACGGAAACCTTTGTCCAAGATTGAAGTAGGTAGATATTTGCGTCACGCCATTTTTATCAAAAAAAAAAGAACTTCATTTCTTATACGATTATCAAATTCTGGGTATCGTGATACCACTGACGGGATATTCCTGTCCAACATTGTACAGTCGCCGTCAGATATACCGGAGCAGACAGAGTGACCAAATACTTCTGAACAGTTGAAATGTCAAAAAGTTCCATACACCACAAGTTACCATTAATATCTGAACATTCATTACTTCAATAATATCTTGAAGAAAAGAAATCGCACTCTTTCTTTGTATATGAATTCTTTCTCTTTCTTTCTATATGCGACGAAGTTATCTGCGAACAAAATGCATTCTGTCAAAATACCATTTTTTTTATTTTAAGTTGGTTGAAAAGCAAGTTTATATTCAAATCGAATGTTACCAATTTAAATAAAATGTAATTAAATATGATTTGTTTAAAGACGGTGCCATGTTTAATAAGAACTAAGTATGTATTTTTTTTACCTTTCTTTTTACATATTTTGTATGTTTCTTTTATTTTTATTCACAAGCTAGTCCTTGAACCATCAATTTATTTATTAGAAAAATCTTGACGGACGTCGAAGTAATCTTACAAGGAATACTTTTGAGGAACGAACTGACAAGAAATGGTCTGTACATTGTTTATTACCATAAATGTTTATTACGAAATAATTTCACATGCACCTTTTTATTAATTTGGGCGACAGAAATTCTAACTGAGCCACAAGTCGCCCAAGCCCAATGGGCGACTTATAAAATTTGTGGCCAACCTATTATTTAGGTAAGTATTTTCTTTTAGGTGCTTCATTTAATAAACACTCTTTTATTAGGTTCTTTCTCTTACTGCAAAATACTGTATTCTAAGTTGTTTGATTCCGACTCGCACTTTGCCGGTTTTTATAATACCTTTTTCTTAGCGTGTCGTAGCGTTTTCCCGGTTGATTGCTCAACGATAGGTCCTCAGCTATTCTCATCCCTGTACTTTTGTACTAAAGTTCTAAATGCATTGAAACGTTTTGAGCTGTGGGTGATCTTACAATAGGATGGCATTTTCTTTTAATCCCTTATCTTGGGACCCCATTCCGGTATAGATATGAGGCTTTATTTAGAGAGGACAGGTGTATTGTGGAGTGTATTTGCGTTTTTGTGCTTTGATGCAACGGGAAGATAGGGCGAATTACACTTTCATACAAAAGTTAAATCGTGTATGGTTCGGAGTCAGTACATTCACTCATAAAACTAGATTGGTGAATGAAACGTAGACGAAGACTTAGTTTTTTAATTATTTCATTATTATTGCAATTTTTAGAATGTACAAAAGGTGGAATTAATAGCAAGTGGCATTCTTTACCAGTCAACCCCACAGATTCAAGCCGTAACTAACGTGGCGGTGCATGAAATGTATACAAAAGATATTGAAATAAAAACACGAACAGTAAACATTATCAAAGAAATATAGAAACATTAAATATACCTACATAATAATGGAAACATGAGAACAAACAATTAAAGAATTCAGAAAGCTTAAAAATTATACGAAAATAGCCTACAAGCCTACAAACCCCATGGGTACAATAGTGATTTTTTTAATGCACATTTAGAATTTGACTTACATATTAAGGTATTATTAATAATTTTTAATATTATTAAGTTACTTATGGCATTTATGCTAAGGTAGAAAATTGATTATTTCTTGAATTTTCTACTCTGGTCAAATACGGGTATGTAATGATTAGTATTTCAAAGCAGACCACCAAAACTATTTATTTTATAAATATTGGATATCTTGACTAATTTGTTAAATATAAAGCTCATATTATAGAAACAATATACAAACATGTCTATATTGTCTTAAGAAATAAGCAAAAAAGAAATAAATATTTATTATTTAAAGACATAACAACATATAAATACGCATAAAAATATAAGATAAAAGACAGAAAAAAAAACGAAAAAAAGTCATGATTTCTTAAATAGGACGATGTATTCACGATTTATTTTTTATATTATACTTCAAGATTGAATTCATCCCACCTGATGTTAAGTGGTAACGAGGTCCTAGCTTAAGGACGACAATTACAGCATAATAAATCTGTTACTGGACTTGTCGCTCTTACCTTGAAGGCTTGACCCCTGCTGCTAATGCTGCACCCGAGAGCTCTGGAAACCTTACACGCAGGAACACAACACAGAAGTGATTGTTATTTGGCTGCGGTCTTCTGTAAGGTGCGGGCTGCTCCAGTTCGAGCCATAAACCTCTCTTAAATGTATGGCGTATAGCGCACTAAATATCTATGAAACATACTCATTATCATTTGATTACACCCTAACCTCTTACTAAGCTGAATTCCCATTAATTAATACGCCATCGCACGTCCGCGACTCAGCGCACTTCCAAAGACCAGTGACACCACTTGGCGTTTTAGCATAAATAAGAAAAAAGATTAACGGGAAAAAGTCAAAAAATTCAGCATCCACTCCGAGTTAATGATACGGCACGGTGAGTGCCGGGAAACAAAGGTTCGGGATGTGCTCACACCGTACTGTAATGGGTATGGTGACCTGGTAATGAAACAATTAGATTATTTTCAGTTTGTCGGTTAGATTTTGAAAATTCAATAAAAAACTTATTTTTTTGCCTTAACAAATAAACAATCATAATCAATCATTGATTCCTGATCGCGTTAGAAGTAACACATATGCTTCGTCAACTACAGTCAGTTCGGAACCTAATCCTATGATTCATGTTAAATAATAATTGATGTCATCATCGCATCAAAGTAACTCTCCGCATGACCCAAAGGTTGACTGGTAGAGAATGCCCATAGCATTAAGTCCACCTGTTGTACTTTTTTTGTGCAATAAAGTTTTTAAATAAATAAATAAATAAGTATAATGGAGGGGATCACATCACTCTTTCGTAAGAAATGTATGAAGAAGTGACGTCACGCAAAATTTGAAATGAATATTCCTGTTTAACATTTTTATATATGGTAAAAAAATATTACAAACATAAATTTTGTAAATATTAATGTAATCCCGCAACCAACACCATTGTCCTCTTATATGAGAATATAAGGTTACTAATGGAAATTATGACTTATACCTTTAAATTGAGTGCGACGCGAGCGGCCGTGCGTAACAGTCGTGTACTTAGCGTAGCGAGTGGTTAGTTCCTCATACATACCTATATCGTTTGTTATAGACTATAATAATGAATGAGACTACAAGTGAGGACGAAATGAGTGATTCTGATGTTTTGGAAAAGTGTGAACGAGAACTTTCGGTGATAACGCATGACTCGAATTCGAATGTATTGAATAATGATTCAGAGAAGTTAGTTGAGAAAAGGAAACAAAGGGAAGATGATGATAACGCTGATGAAGATGGATTTATAACCGTGAATAGAAGGAAACCTAAACGATTACTAAGAAGTTTATCAACTACCCTCGAAAAAAATAATAATCAAAATGTCCAAGAAATCACATCTAATAACAGTAATTCATTTCACGAGGTTTGTGTAACTTCACTTGAAAGTTTACCCAAGCCTATTGCAATGGCTAAACTCCTTCAATCAGAAAATATTAAAGATATTAATCGAATCAAGTACAAAGGTCCGAGTAGGTTATTTGTTCAATTTCAAAATCGAGAAGACGCTGTCAAATTAATTTCAGCTGAAAAATTCAAAGAACTTGGATTTCAATGTCAAATGATCAATGAGCTATCAATGTCATTTGGAATTGTTAAGGGAGTAGATCTTGATATAAGTGAAGAAGATCTGATAAAAATATTTTGTTCCAATACAGAGATTATATCTATCAGAAGGCTGAAGCGACTGGATGAAAATGGAAAATGGGTGGATAGTGAATCCATAAGGATATGTTTCAAAGGCAATACTTTACCACTTAATATTTATGCATATGAATGTTCCTTCAGAGTTGAACCCTATGTTTTTCCAGTCACACAGTGCTCAGGTTGCTGGCAATTTGGGCACACTTAAAAGTTCTGTCCGACCAAAAAGATGTTATGTCCGAGATGTGGAGCTGATCATAAAATATGTGACTCAAAAACGGTTAAATGTATTAACTGTAAAGGACCTCATATTTCACTAGATAAACAATGCCCTTTATTTTTAAAAGAAAAAAATATTCGATGTATAATGAGTCAAAAACAGGTGGCATATAGGAAAGCATTACAGATATACATTGAAGAAAAACAAGAAAATGATGTTGCGTGGCCTGAGATTTCGGTTCCAGAGTCTCCCGTTTTAGTGGCTAAATCTAATAGTTTTAACAAATCGTATAGCCGAGTATTAAGCACGGGATTGCATCATGAAAATACGAGACAGGTCGATAATAACCTACAAGTTTTATTGCCAGAACCTCGTATACAAGATATTAAAAAGAAAAATAAGAAAACATCTAACACAAGGGAAGAACGGCGAAGCTTTGGAAAACCTATGGAATATAACAAGAATCAAGAAAATGGGGAAAGTGAGAATGAAGAGTTACCAAAAAAACGCAACGAGGAGCTGACTCAGAAGTTTGAATTTAGGAAATTTTTACTAAAAATTAAGAAGGTTTTTATGGAAGATACTAGTTTTGAAGTCAAAAGTACAAATTTATGTAAAATTATATTTCAAGACATTAAATCGTTTATCATGGATATTATATTAGGTGGAGATACTATAGGTAAAATTTTGAATTTTTTTAATGGATAGGCCCCGTAATGTTACAAAAACTATTAACTTATTTCAGTGGAACTCCCAGAGCTTACGCCCAAAACTCACTAGTTTTTCAGATCTTATAGCGCGTGAAAATATACATATTGCTATTATAAGTGAATCTTGGCTTGAAAATGACTCAGATTTAGTCGTAAGTAGTTATAATGTATTTAGAACAGACAGATGGGATGGGTATGGCGGTGTCGCGATAATTGTACACAAATCTTTTCAGTCACATATACAATCAATAAATATAAGTAATTCAGCTATTGAAGTAATTTGTATTAAATTAACTAATTGTAAAGAAATAGAAAATATAATTGGAATATACTGCCCATCATCTGTTCATACAACTGCCTCTGATTGGGATGATATCTTTTCAAAGTTCAAACAAAGAACCTTAGTTGCAGGTGATTTTAACGGACATCATACGAACTGGTCTGTGAAGTCAGATTCTAGAGGTAGCCAGATCCTAGACTCTTCGGTAGAAAATGGTTTCATTTCCTTAAATAATGGTGATCATACACGAATAAAGCTTGTTAATGGAACAGACATCTCCAGATATATCTTTTGCTTCGTCAGACATTGCAATAAAATTTTTTTGGCAAGTCTTTAACGAAAATTTGGGTAGCGATCACATGATAATTAAGATATCAGCTAATATCGAAAATACGTACAAACCAATTAAAAAACGAAACTTAAAAAATGTGGACTGGGAGGAATATAAACAATCTTTATCGGATTCTTTCGACGACAGAGGTTTTAATTCGGATGATATACAAGATATTTATGATCACTTTTTAAAGCAAATTTATTATGCAATAGATAAACATGTACCCTACCTGAAGTATCCTAAATACTGTAACAATAAATTCAAACCGAAAAATTACTGGAATCCCGACTTATCCAAGGCAGTAGCAGAACGCAGACTAGCTCTTTCTACTTTTCGAAGAAATCCAACACCGGTCAATCTATCAAAACTTGAGGAAAAAACACAAATGACACAAAAATTAATACGTGAGGCAAAATCAGCCAGTTGGTTTAAGTTCTGTGACTCTATCAATGAATCAATGTCACCTTCTGAAGTGTGGAACCGTGTTAAATGGATAAAAGGATACAAACAAAATAAAATATATGCACCAGCAAATAAGCAAAGCGAACTTCTACAATCTTTATCACCTGACTATGCATTGAATGTGTCACCAAATTTTAAATCAAAAAATCACTTAATGGAATCTGACTTCACAATCCAGGAAATGAATAGCTGTTTAAAAAAAAAAGACTCGGCGCCGGGAATGGATAATATTTCTTATTCCATGATTTATCATATTCCAGATAGGGTTAAACTTTTTTTATTAAATCTATATAATAAAATATACATGACTGGAATTATACCCACCCAATGGAGACAAGTTAACATTATTCCCATTCCTAAAGCCGGTAATACTTCTAATAATGTTACTAGCGAAATCAAATTAAGACCTATTTCCTTGATGTCTTGTATATGCAAAATTTTTCACTTAATGCTCTTGAAACGTTTAGAGTGGTACATTGAAAAAAATAAAATCCTGTCTCCATCAACAGTAGGGTTCAGAAAGGCTCAATCCTGTATGGATGCACTTGCACGACTTGTGACTCATATTCAACTGGGTTTTACTAAGAATATACCTACATTGGCGTGTTTTTTAGATATTGAAAACGCGTATAATAATCTATCTATAGATGTAGCTGTAAAAATACTAGATGATATTAACGTTGGCTCTAAGGTATGTACCTATATTAGGACGTTTCTTAGCGAAAGACATTTAAATATTAACATTGATAACGACAATAACGTTATAACAAGATGCACTAATAAAGGCTTGGCCCAAGGAGATCCCATCTCTCCCTTAATATTTAATATAGTCACTCATAAAATTTGTCATCAGCTACAAAACGTGATGGTATCACAGTACGCCGATGATTTTGTCATTTTTGTAAGTGACAATGATTTAAAAAAAATGGAACGATACATGCAAATAGCATTGAACACTGTTGTTGAACAATTAGAGAGTCTGGGCTTATCACTGTCAATACATAAAACGAGCTTTTGTGTATTTAGTAGAGGTCGGCGCCGAATTATGCCTGAATTAAAAATTTATGGACAAAAGATCACTTCTATCGAATGCGTTAAATATTTAGGTATGTGGCTAGACAGGAGCCTTCTGTGGAGAAGACATATCAATGAAAGTATTCACAAGTGCACAAAATTCATAAATATATTAAAAATGTTAGCTGGTAGCTCATGGGGTATGCATACTAAACATATACGTCGATTGTATATATCACTTATAAGAAGCCGGATAGACTATGGCTCCTTTTTATATGATTGTAGTGCTGAATGTCACGTTTCTAAGCTGAACAAGCTCCAAAACCAGGCCTTAAGAGTGATAGGAGGGTTTATTAAAAGCACTCCTATACACGTTATGCAAAGCGAATTAAGTATAGCACCATTGTTCATACGCAGACTTTATCTAGCCTACAAGTATCTTTTGAAATGCTTTTCGATAACTGATAACATAACAGCTTCAGATATGAGCGAACTGAGTAACTTGAGCGATCAAAATAATTATTGGCGAGACAAAAAAAAACCCTTACTTACTAAAATTTATAGTGAAGTGGGCCATTTAGATTACGCGTCAGCTGAAGTCCTCAATATGTTTAGCTTGGACATTTGGATAACCGGTATTGATTTCTATGATTGTATTAAAATTAATCTTAGTAGTATTCTACAATCCAAACAAGCATACGAACCTAATCTATTAAAAAACAATGTTCTGGGAGAAATCCATAAAAAATATAAAGGCTGGCATAAAATTTTTACTGATGGCTCAAAAAGTCCTCAAGGTATGGGGGTGGGAGTGTACGATCATAATATGAATTTAAGTTTTGGGGTTAAAATATTGTGCCAAGTGTCCATTATGACGCTGGAACTTATTGCAATATCGAGAGCTTTAACGTATGCCGATAATATTAAAATTAATAAGTTCGTTATACTGACAGATAGTAAAAGCGCTTTACAACATTTGGCTCGCTGCGCCTCTGGCCTCAGAGGTGTAACGATAGCCTATGATGTTTTAAAACTTATTTATAGGTTAAAAAACAAAAATATTGAGTTGAAGTTGCAATGGGTTCCGGCTCATATTGGTCTCTTTGGTAACGAGAAGGCCGATCTTGTGGCAAAGGAAGCGGCAAGTGGAGGAAACCCCTTTGATTATGTGCCAGACCACTTTGAATATGTACATAGATTTAAAAAAAAATGTTTTCAAAAATGGAAACAGCATTTTGATATGGTGTCTATAGATAAAGGTACATGGTATAAGTCCATTCAGGATGAACCTTTTCGTATACCTTGGTTCGATGACATTGCCTTGAGTAGAAACTATATAAAAACTGCATTACGGCTTCGTTCAGGGCACTATCCGTCAGCAAAGTTTGCATATTTAATGAAAAAATCAGATTCTCCTAATTGCAGCGCTTGTTATAAAATAGAAGATGTTCAACATTTGCTGATGGAGTGTGTCAAAAATGAGGCTGAAAGGAAATCACTGTTTGAAGAATTCAAATTGAATAAAAGAGACATAGGACTAATACAAAACATTTTGTCAAAACCAAAATCAGATGTAGCTAAAAAATTTTGCAACCTAGTTAAAATAATTCAACAGTGATTTCGTTCCTAATTATGTAAATAAATATAAGTTTTAATGTTCTATTTTTATATTGATTGTTGTTTGTAACTGTGAAGATATAATGGGGCTGACATATCCCTGTGGATAAAAGCCCCAAATTAAACGTAGATTAAAAAAAAAAAAAAAAAAACCTTTAAATTGTATTTCTGCAGTCCTCACAATTTATCTTGCGTCCAATCTTTACGGTGTAATAGTGTGCCCATGACCAAAACCCAAGGTTCGCGCTTGAGACTCGAAAGATGTCTCGATGTTTTTCTCGTCTATTTTCGATCTCCGCGTCTGGCTCCGCATCCGCTTGTCGCCACCGCTCCACTCAGCGCTTTTTATCTTATTTCGCTCTCGCTGTTTCTTGAGTCTTTTGTCTAAGCGCACACTCTCCTGCTTGCTTGGTACTCGTCTTAGAAGCAAGCTCTTAAAGGCGACCGAACACTTTGCACATGTAATCTGTTGTACCTAATATTTCTAACTATTTCCATTACTTGGGTCCATTCTGTTAGTTACATTTCTGAAGAGCCTTGTTAGTTTAGGCTTCTTGATTGGTCCTGAGATTGAATTTTGGTTCACAGGCGAAGCCAAGGTCTATCAATAATTTGTACGTACCCAATATCCCTAATCACACATAGTCAAACTGTATGGCATGACTAGTAATGTTTCTGCCTTTTGTACTATTTGTGCAATCAAGTTCATAAAGAAAAAAAACAATCAGCTGATTGTTATATACATACAGACTTTATTTTCACTGGGATTTTTATTTCTTACGTGTTTGCTGTATTAACTTGATATTTACATTTGATCTTTCCATTGCAAATCAACATACGTAATATTTTAAAGAAACAGAAAAAAAACATGTCGCCTTGCATTGTGGGATTCAAACCACGAAATTGGATTTAAGAGCGGTAGGGTATAAATAAGAGAGGTAGGGCATAGCGATTTATCGCTCGAACTGGAGAAGCCCGACTGGTGAAATACCTCCACTTTACAGAAGACCTCAGCCAAATAACAATCACTTCTGTGTTGTTGTGTTCCTGCGTCTGAGTAAGGTTTCCAGAGCTCGTGGGGGGTGCTACATTAGTAGCAGGGGTCCAGCCTTCAAGGTAAGGGCGACAAATCCAGTAACAGATTTATTATACTGTACTTGTCACCCTTAAGCTAGGATCTCATTACCACTTAACATCAGGTAGGATAGATCAATCATGAAGTGCAATATAAACAAAAAACGAACCCATGACCCTCACGTATGGTGCGTGCTTCTCTTCCAACTGAGCTAACCTGCTAAATGAAGCGCTATGGTAATTAAGCCTACGTAACTTATAAGAAAAAAGATTAACAGTTAGCTCACAAAACTGATGGATTATTGGACAGAAAGGTTTAGGAATGGCGCGTAAGTACCGCAAAATCGTTTTTGTAAAATCAGCCTCTGCAAATATCACCTGTAAACATTTTGCAAAGAAAATATCCATAATTAAACTCCATAACTGAATTGAAATTCATACAATCCCTCTTGGTATCAGATGAGCGGTACCTTGTAATAAAACGGGGATCCGCGGGGAAATCTGAATGGCGCCTTTTATCTTTATTTCTCTTCACTCATATTTGGAGACGAACTTTTTTTCTTAAAGGTGTGCTTTGTTAAGGCGAAGTGTTGCTTTTCTTTTTGTGAGGACAAGTGTCGTTGATGTTTTGCGGGCATCGAAATATTTTTTAATTTTAATTATTTTAAATGTGAATATGAAACGAAGAAATATTGAAAGTTATTGTTACAGTCATATTGTATCGCACTAGTAGTTTTTTAATGTTTTTAAATGAAGCGCCGCGCGCCGCCATCATAGTCTTATTTTTTTTTAATGATGAATTTTTTAAGTGTATTAGAATTTTAAACATACTCTAATTAAATTTTTAATAAAATGCTACATTTGGCTACTTAAGTGTATTTAGGATAAAAATATGACTACTGTTCTATTATTTTCCCTATACTAATATTTGTACTAGTGGTACATTTGCAGTATGTCTGTAGAGTTTACTTGGGACTGCTTAATCGAATGTTTAAATTTTAATGAATTCTTTGGGTTTAAATTATTTAGGATACTTCCTATTAATATATATATTTTAATATTTTTATAATCTAGTCTAAATGTATTTGATTTGATAAAGTATTGCTAAAATTTAATACACATTGCTCATCAAAACAGCAAATCTTCCCCTTAACTTTTTTTCACTCCCGATTTCATTACGATATTTGCAAAACTCCTTGATTTATTCAAAGCTTCCTTTGTGCTTATTTGTCGGCGCCAATATCTCATAGCTTAGATTATATCAATATCATTACGTTCATACGTTTCATTTGAGCAATATTGGGCGAGATATGGAAATGAGATTTGGGGTCCTATTGTGAATATACCTTTGAGATTTTTTGTTATGTTGTGTTATCAAAGATGCGGCTTATAAAGTATTTTTTTTTATTTTTACAATTGTCCATAAATTAATATTAGTTTAATAAAGTACAACACAATGTATATTATATTAGCTGTTCCCGCTGTTTCGTTTGCGTGCACTACAGGATTTTTAATTGAAACTAAGTTGTAGCTGATGTATAAGGAGTAACTTAGCCATAAAAATATAAATCGGCCAAAAAAATCGAATTAAAATATGTCTATATTATATACAAAAAACTGGATACTTTGTACTACATATTATTATGCAAAGTAGTAAAGAGCGGTTTTTTCAATATTACAAACAGATACACCAATTAAATTACATGTATTGATGTCGAGTGGCTTTTTAATTTTATCTAATCAATGAAACATCATGTGTAGCGAATTTGGTGTTATTTTGTTCAATAATGTTAAAAATTTAATGATATAAAAAAAATATGGGTTTACTGGTAAAGAATGCCCCTATCTTAAAAGCCATCTTTTTTACGTTTTTGTATTTTTTTTATTTCTAAAATAAAAAAAAAACTAAAATAAAAGTAGCCTAAGTTACTCCTTACTACCTACCAGTAAACGTCCTGTCAAAATAGTTCCTACCATTTCAGAGATTAGCCGGAACAAACAACAGATAGACAAAAATTGTAAAACATGTTATTTTGAAATATATACCCTATATTTATTCATGTCCACGTAGTAAAAACGGTTATTTTAATATTTCAAACAGAAACTCCAATTTTATTTATACGTATATGTAGTTAAAAAAAATGAAGTCAGTAACTAATACTAAATCTTTAATCTCCATCTTACATGTCTAAACTTAACAAAACATCACAAATACCATTTTACGATACTTCGCGTATCAAAAGTTAATATTAAGCTACAACTTTATCGGGCCCATTTATTCGCTTGTAAAATGTTTAAAGCTGCGAGTGAGTAAAATATTGCAATAACAAATGTGTGAGGCGTAAAGTGTTATTAACAATAAATCGCAAATGCGGCCCTGGAATCAGCATACGCGTTTACGAGCGAAAACATTGTTGTTACGAGGTTGATGGAATTAATAACAAAAGTGTAGTATGTTAAAATTCTTTTCACAAAAAAAAATATTTAAGTATTTTTTTCCTAAGAAATACTAGAAATGGTGGCAGATTATAAATATATACGCTGAAGAGTTTGAGTGACTGCCCAAAACTCCAATACAAAAATACTTTTTCAATTCGAACCAGCCGTTTCTGAGATAAGCGCGTTCAAGCATTATTTTTTGAAAACTGTAAAGTTTAACCTATTCATAGCAGTAGTTAAAACAAAGGAAATACGCACAGAAAGCGAGAAAAGCTTTTAACGCTAAGAGTAAAGCGGCCATTTTTGAGTTAATTCCTTTTTAGGGTTCCGTAGTCAACTAGGAACCCTTATAGTTTCGCCATGTCCGTCCGAGGATAATCTCAGAAACCGTTTGCACTAGAAAGCTGTGAAAAACAAAGTGCAAAAAAAAAATAAAAAAAAAATGTTTTTCAGGGTACATATAAATTGACGTAAATTGGGGTGTGATTTTTTTTTAATTTCAATCCCAACATGTGATATATCGTTGGATAGGTATTTAAAAATGAATAGGGGTTTACTAAGATTATTTTTTGAAAATTTTAATATTTTGGGAAATAATCGCTCCAAAAGAAAATAAAATTGTGTCCCCCCCTCTAACTTTTGAACCATAAGTTCAAAAAGTATGCAAAAAATCTAGAATATAGAACTGCATAAAGGCTTTCCAGGATTTTGAACCTAATGGGTTTAATAATTTTTGAAAATTTTTAAAAAATATTTTTTTAACTAAAGTTGTAATTTAAGTATACTTAAGTATTGTGATGCACTGAAAACTACGGAACCCTAGACTGAGTGTGGCCCGACACGCTTTTCACCGGTTTTTATTTACTATAGGTGTGATTAGTTAGGATGCTAATGGATGTAAAATATTGTGGTGCCGTCGACCATACCGGTTTCCATAAACTACTTTAGCTACTTTCTTTGGAATCAGATCAGTGCATGTAACGCTGTTCTAAACATATTGATTTGGATATTTGATATGGACAACCTCCATAGCGCAGTGGCTAAGGTAGCCGGCCAAAGAGCGAAAGGTCTTGGGTTCGATTCCCGGTTAGGGAATGCTGGGATGACGCCCCCAGTTAGTATCTGTCGTTTGGTGCTCATAGTACAAGGGAAAACCTTAGTTTGAGACCAGGTTATTGGTGTGATTGGCGCATTTATTTATTATTTATTTATTTATAATTGAGAACATAACTAAATAAGACGTATTAAATCGCGCTGAAAACCTTACTATACTGTCGACATCTTTAAATGTCATCATTAAAGTTAGAATAATAGCAAAGAAATAACGACTTTCCTCGAAACTCCCACACTACTTTCTCACCGAAAACCAAAATCTATAAATCAACTTAAAATTAATGATCGCTCACGTTAACCCGTCAAACGCCGAATTATCATCGTATTGAAATTTAACGCGTGTCGAGTTAACCCTTTGTTGGCACCTGTTGGGACTTGTCATGGGAATGAACAGGAGTGGCTGGGATGAAGGAGCTGACCGCAGTGCGTTACGGTGGATGGGTTGCAGAATTTTGTATCGGTGACTTGCGATGCAAAACTTGAGATGAAAATAGTTGTTACCCGTTCAGGTCACTTATTTACACTTTCTGTGTCCGCGTAAGACACAAAAAACATGACAGTCTATATAGAGTAATTGGCAGTGAATGTGTTAAAAAAAATGGAGAATTTTTTTAACAAAATTCACGGTTTCTGAAAACGATTATTTGTCATTTTTTAAACTTTTTTGGTATAATGTATTAAAATGAAGATTTTATTTTTCAATTAAATAAATATAAGCTATTTCCTTTTTCAGATTTAAATCACAATCCATAGTGTTATTATTGTGTTGGTAACATTTTTTCTTACAAAGTTATTGTTACTGTTAATAATTTAGGTTTTAGGTGCTTATAAGTTTATTTAATAGGACAGTCAGGGCGAGCAAAAAACGCTAGAAAAATCGCTTTTGGTTTTCAAAAGCATTACTCGCCAATCGTAAAGGTAAAATGACTTATCTCCACAAGTCAGTTAAACAAAACAAGGTGAAATCCCAGAGAATAAGAAAAAAACGTATAAATAAATCCACCCCACACCCCATTCAACATTATTGTAATCTGCACAATAAAAACGGCATCAAACTTAAGGCCTTTTACTTTTTACAACGGAAGATGGAAAATGTGAATTTCATATCAGCTGTAAAGCGAACGATGGATTTAGACGATACCACGCCACGTGTGTATCGTAAAATCGGGTATTGGGAGGATAATAATATGAGAAGGAATATACAAGTCAACAGTTCTTTGTGCTTATTTTGAATGACAGCTATATTTCCGAGAGGCGAGCGGGCCGGAATTTGGCGTCGCGCCATCTCTGAGGTCCCGGGTTCGATTCCCGGTCAGGTCAATTTGGAAAATGAACTTTTCTAAATTGACTTGGGTCTGGGTGTGCTGCGATGACGCCCCCAGTTAGTATACGTCATCTGGTACTCATAGTACAATAAAAAATCTTAGTTTGAGACTGGCGCATTTATTTATTCATAAATGACGATGTTTTGATATGTCAAGAATTATAAACTATAAAAATGAAGGACGAAAGTGTAACTAATGGCTAATTTCCCGGATATATTATTAAACCTGATAAATAACTTAATCCTGTTAATATTAAAGGCGTGAAACTTCGTAATATTGCAATGGATGTCTGGGTTTTTGTTTTTTACTCTTTCAGGCAAAAACTATTGAACGGATTTGATGAAATTTAGTAGGAAGAGTGATAACATACTAAATTACTATACATGGTGTCTGTATTTACCCGACTACGGCGAAGCGAAAAGGAGGGTAATGATTTTGACCGGTATGTATGTATGTATGTTCAGATGATCCATCGTAGCTTCAAAACCACTCGATAGAAATTGACAAATGAGGTATTATTAGAAGCGTCTCAATCATCCGCTGGTTATAGGATATGTGACGTCACGATAAACTGAATGTGGCGCCCTCTAGAGGACTAAAAGTCATGACGTCAAAAATAAATATTTTCTGGTTTCATACTTTTTAGATTGCGGTGTTTTAGTAGTCGGGTTTTAGTTTTTAAACTTACTTTTTATTTATTGTCTCTTGTCGTGTCGAAACGATGCCAATTCTATCCCGAAATAACATGGGCGAAGGCAAGGGAGATTTAAAAAACCATAAATACGACTTATTCAAATATTGAAAGAAAATATTTTTAATTATTATTTGCACACCTAATTGCTTCAACGATGGTAAATGTCAAGTCAAATGTTTAATATGTGTGGCATACTGATGCATATTTTTTGTCACAAAAATTAATATTTTATATTAGACTGTTATTGTAAACATTTAAAATAATTTAACGGGTCAAAACGCAACACCATTTTTATTTAGTAGTTAATACAAACTACTTACTGCCCGACGTTTCTGTTAGGTTGCACCAACCGTGCTCACTGGCTGTGTTGCGTTTTGACATGTTAAATTATTTTAAATGTTTGAAATGGAACGCGAAAGTCTTAAAATTTATGTTATTGTAAAATCAATATCTTATATAATTAGACCAACAAGGTGAGGGCTAACCCTCGTAAATATATCATGTCATCATAGTATAGCATCAAAACTATGATTTTATTAGTCACAACTTTAATTGCATCAACTAGCCCTCTGCCTATTGTTAATATTATTCTTTCACAAACATTACTTATTTTATGATTTCCCTTTTTATTTTCCGTATCAACTTTACTATCCCTACATAAACCAGGGGAATAAAAGATTTGTTATAAAAATTAAACTCTTAGAACACCCCTTATATCACCGTGTTATAACTTCAAACGTAATTTTTATTGTTGCCCAAAGATGGCGCATCTTAGTAGCCATTTTGTTTTAAGTTTCGAAATTTTAAAAAGTCGAAATAAAAAACGTATAAAATATCTCGGCGTTGCGACTTTTATGGCAGAAATGTTAAGATTAGAAATGATTTGTTTTATAGACGAGGCAGAAATGGAAGAGTGAAGTATTAAAAAATGTAATGAAAAACAGTTATCTTTGGTAGAGGTGTAACAAAAGGTTAACGAAAGACTTTTTAGCCGTTACAGCGAATTTTTTATGACTTGAAGTCCTTTGTTATGAAATTGGTAGTGGCTTGCTCCAACTTTTACTTAACTTTCATTTTATCTACACTATTATTATAAAGAAGAATTTGTATTTTTGTACGTTTGCAATATCTCAAAACTACTATGCCGATTTTAAAAATTATTTCACTATTGGAAAGTGAAATTAATCTAAAGAAAGATAGACTATATTTTATGGTCATTAGGCTCCACCTCAGCAAATGCTACTGCATTATTTTTAACACTGCAATAGCCAACGATTTATGTTACATTACAATAAGTGTATATAAAGAAATGGTACTTTTCTTTTCAGAGATCTTCGTTGTAGCATTCAAAAGATTTGTTAAAGCATTTACAGATTTGTTTATTTCTACCAATAACATTAAACACCCATTTAGTAATTAAATGAGGGTTATAACTTATCAAAATGGCCGTCTCAAATTGTCTTGCACCAGTAAAACTGTTCATAAAAATTAACGCATTTAAGTAATTGGGGAAAGATTAAATAAAGGAAGCTGAGATTTTAAACTGAGGACGAAAAGTTTCAATAAACATAGTTTTAAATTAGACAGAAGCTATCAATTTATATTTATTTATTTTCGTTTATTTTCATCATTAAAAATACACAAAAACCGCCTAAATTCAATGGAGCTTATGCTCCATCCTACTGATATTATAAACGTGAAAGTATATAAGAATGTATGGATGTATGGATTCCTAGATGTATGTTTGTTATTTAAAATTATTGTCAGTTTACGAATTCATCGTAAATTTACACTTAATATATCTAAGCATTCCTCTTAAAAGCACTTATGACACAAAGCGGTTCAAAAAGGTTCTGATCCCAAAATTAAAAATTATCCAGAAAGTGCTCAAAGTATATTTTTATATCAGAGACGCGTGCGCATACAATAATGCGACCTTTACGCCCAACAACTGTGCTTTTACGAGCCTGACGGATCGGAGTGACAAAAGCATCGAAAGTTATGGCGTATTAAGCGCTAATTGATGTTTTTTATGGCATTTATTATGGCTTATGGTCGGTTAGTGTCTGGTAGTAACGAGATACTTGTATGGAAGAAAGGACTGGGACGAATGTTGTAATGATCTTGTTAAAGAATGCTTAATGTTTAATATAGATAGATAAATAAATAAATAAATGCGCCAGACAATCACACCAATCACCTGGTCTCAAACTAAGGTTTTCCCTTGTACTATGAGTACCAGACGACGGATACTGACTGGGGGCGTCATCCCAGTACACCCAGACCCAAGTCAATTGAGAAAAGTTCGTTTTCCAAATTGACCTGACCGACGACTTACACTTTATTTAATAAAGGCGATCTTTTTGCTAGGAAGCAATGTCTTCCAGACAACCTTTAGGCAAAGGAAATAGTAGAAATCGAGAAACGGATACGGCCGTGCAAAATATTTATTGAGAAAGTATAAACAAAAATATTAAAATGTGTAAGTCAACAGAATATTAAGGTAAACAATTGCAGTTGGAAATTAGTTCTTATGTCCATGATGTAAGGGCGGTGCAAAGTTCAAAGTGTTTAGTGTAGACGTGCTTTGAACAGCACATCATAGAAAACACTTACCTGCTTTTCTCTGTACCTTCTAGAGTGGCAAAGAAACGAACTTTTTTTATAATTTTAATAGTCCCTACTAGCAACCCGCCCCGGCTTCGCTCGGGTGCAATGCTGACACTAAATACACTACAGAAAAACTGCGAACGTGGTATATAAATTTTGTAGGGTTCAGTCTGCGTTTGCAATGTACAGCGGAAAAAATGAAATTATTTACGACATCACATTAAAAACCTCCAAAATAATAGTTCTCCACTATTTAATGGATGTTATTATACATATAAACCTTTCCCTTGAATCACCTTATCTATTAAAAAAACCGTATCAAAATTCGTTGCGTAGTTTTAAAGATTTAAGCGTACATAGGGAGAGAAAAAGCGACTTTTATATTATGTAGTGAAGAAGTAATTGCGTGAAATAGGCCGTAGATTGAGTGATGCAACAGGCGACTCACGTTCTGGAGGGGTACTCTCAAAAACGAAACGAACAAACGAAAGGTTTCGTTTTTGAAGATTACTCAAAAGTTTAAGAATGAAGACTTGGTTTTTGATTTGCATAAATAATTTCGGTTCGAGTAACAACATTTATAATTTGTGTGTTTTTGTTGATTTTATTTTTTTATGTTAATTAGTTATTGTTAATTTTTATAAATTATTCGTCTTTTAAGTAGTTGTCAATTTTAGTGGTTAGTATCTAAGTAATTATATTTCTTTTAGTTAATAATCCATACTAATATTATAAATGCGAAAGTAACTCTGTCTGTCTGTCTGTCCGTCTGTTACTCTTTCACGCCTAAACGGCTGAACGGATTTTGATGAAATTTGGTATAGGTATACGTTGAATCTCAAGAACGGACATAGGCTACTTTTTATTAGAAAATAAGGGGGGGATGGGGGTAATACCACCTTTGAAAGTTTTTATGGAAAAATGTTTATTTTTGAAGTTAGAGATATGAAATTTGGCACAAATATAGCTCGAAACTTGGATTGAAATATAGACTACTTTTTGTTTCGAATATTAGGGGAGAAAGGGGTAAAACCGACCATGAAAGGATGTAGTCCACGCGAACGAAGTCGCGGGCACAGATAGTTGCATTATATAATCAAAAATAAAAAATCTATAGTTATTATTTCATTATAATGAGACATAGTAAATAGTTATTATAATACTTACACATATATGTTATAACCCCTCGGGCAAAGTCAGTCTCAAAATAATATTAATCGTCAAATATATTTTTATTCGTCGCATTATGTGCGCAGACGTTTTTATAGTGATGCGACACACGCCGATACGGTTCGTTCGATTTTTTACGATCGGTTTTAATTTATCTGCTCGATCGTAAATGTCGAATGTATCGAGCGGATTTTGAAATTATTTGTTGGTCGCGGTTTTAACGACGCTCTTACAAGATTGCTGTTTAGATGACAGCCGTTATGACATGCTGAGATATGGGAGTGTATGGAATAATCTTTGTGCTTGAGTGAACAAAAAAACAGTGTGCGTTTCTTAAGAGCTGTTATTTTTATTGGCACTCAATATTTTTAACCTAGACTAGCGTCCGTCGCGACTTCGCTCGCAAACTACTGGTTTTTTTTATATTTCACTTCAAGATTGACCTCATCCCACCTGATTAAGTGGTAATGAGGTCCTAGCATAAGGGTGACAAGTACAGCATAATAAATCAGTTACTGGACTTGTCACCCTTACCTTGTAGGCTTGACTCCTGCTACTAATGTAGCATCCCCCAGGAGCTCTGGAAACCTTACTCACACGCAGGAACACAACAACACAGAAGTGATTGTTATTTGGCTGCGGTTTTCTGTAAGGTGGAGGTATTTCACCAGTCGGGCTACTCCAGTTCGAGCGATAAATCGCGATGCCCTACCTCTCTTAAAACTTACTTTTACTCACGGTTTTCCAGATTTTCTACTGATTCTTCGCTCCAATTGGTTTAAATGTTATTTAGCCTCAGTTTCAGAAAGCAATTCCTATGCTAGTGCGTGAGGATTCCGCTAACTGTTTAAAAAAAAATTTATCTTAATCCAAGCCTAACCGTTGGTTTAGCAAATCTAACCATTATCTTCGAACCAGTCAAAACAGTTATACAGGCAATTCATAGATTTCAAATTTGAAATCAACAACAACAACAACAGTGACAAGAGACAGTGTTGGCAGGTGTGTTTTTGCAGATTGTACCAACTCTATCTGATGGTAGTATTTCCAAACGCGCCAAAAAAGAAAATATGAAGCAAAATAAAAAATAAATAAACGTGTTCATAAATTTAAGCTTTCTTCTTTGCACTTATAACAAAAAAAACAAATAATAGCATGATTTATTTTATTTTTAACCGACTTCAAAAAAAAGGAGGAGGTTCTCAATTCGACCGTATATATTTTTTTATTTAGAATCGTCTACAGTGGAATCGCCGAAATGTAAATTTAATAAAGCCATCGATTCAGAGGCGATGAACAACATTGTTGAATTCAATCATTCGTATCAACTGCGATTGCCATCTTGAGTAACGTCTTTCATCAATATATTCATTGCGATAGTTCACCGAACGACCGCATTATACGCGATATCAAACTTTTATACCGTTTCAATATAAAAGCTTGAACGGTTTATTCCAGTTGCTTTAACAATGTCGCCGTTTGTTTTGTAAATAATAAATGAAACTATTTTTGAAAAGGTAATGAAACTATTTTTGAAAAGAACAGAAATATGACAACATATTTCTGTTCTTTCATTTCACCTTTTACACACACTAAGTGACAACACTTAGGTAAAGAAAATTAATTTTATTTCATTACTTTCACCTAATCCTTAAGGTTAAATACTTTTCTTAATGTAATATAGATTACAACCTCCATACCCGAGAGGCTAGCGGGCCTTCCTTTGGCGTCGGCCATCTATGAGGTCCCGGGTTCGATCCCCGGTCGGGTCAATATGAGAAACGATATTTTTTATATTGTCTCGGGTCTCGGTGTTGTGATACCGTCGTTGTTTCTGATTTCCGTAACACAGGTGCTTTAGCTACATACCACAGAATCGGAGCAATGTATGTGATATTGTCCAATATTAATTTATTATGGAAACTAAATCAATAACGTATCAAACATATATAATTGATATCATTCCATAAAACCTATTGTAATTGAAATTATGAAATTCGAGTAAAAGTTTACTAAAAACCACTTTTTGAATTTATTTTTTTAAGAATTATTACAAGAGTTATTGTTTTTTTACTAATTTTAAATACGGTTTTTGCAAACATGGCCGACATTTTTTTTTAAATACACGCCTTTTGTTTTTAAATGGGCCCCAATGTAATATCAAAGAAATAAAAAAACAAATCCTACGTTCGACAAAGTGTGTGTAGTCAGCAAATATGGTAAAAAGAGGTAATGTTATTTGTAAACTATTTGATGGATATGTTTATTTAGTAAACATCATCGGAATCGAAGGTGTACCAAAGGGTGGGATGTTTTCTTTGCTGATAGTACTCTATATTTGCAAATATTAGGAAAATAACTGAAAAGGTTGAGATTTCTTTGAAATTTTTTGGTATTTTTATTTGCGGCTCTTAAAAATACGGTATTGGTTTTGTTGATATTGGTATAGGAAATTGGTTCGATAGCAAACAAATTTATATATTGGCATCTTGAATACTATTAGGTAAGTAGGTATGTTAAAATTGTTGTATGGAACAACTATCACTATGTGTTATTAAAATATTTTAGAATAATGTATTGATTTTGATGTTGTTGTCATGCTTGTGAACAGGTGCCACCTTTGTGGGCTGGTCTGCTCCGCCTTACCTCTTAAAATAAAATAATACTTAATGCCTTTTCACTCATCAAAATAAAACTATATGACTTGGTCCAAAGTGGTCTACACATAGCTATAGGGTGGATATTGCTACTGTAATAATTAATCTGCTGTTTCTTACCAGTCTCTACTCGGTAGATATAGGTTCCGAACCGGAAATATAATCACTTTGCATTGTATTCAATGACGATTCAAAAGTGTTACATGTAACCTACTTGAATAAAGATATATTTGAGTATAATTGTCAGGAAAGGACATGCTTGGACAAAACTGTGTCAACTTTTTAATTTTGTCGGAAAAATTATAAAAATATTATTTTCATAATAAATAATTTAATTTACATAATAAAGGTAGATACTTGATTGACTTTTGGCTTTTATTGTAATTTAATTTCATAATAATATATTTGGAAATAATAATATTAAAATATAATAATCTACACTAATTTGTTTGTTTGTTTAAACGCGCTAATCTCAGGAAGTACTGGCTCGAAACGCTAAATGTTTTTTATGGATATTCCATTTAGGTATCTAGGGAAGCTTTAGGCTATATAACATCACGCTGCTATCGATAGAAGCGAAAATCAGTGGATAATATTGAAAAAACATAAAAGTATGCGTGCGAAGAATCGAAAGTACATTTTTAATGTTGAAGCCGTTCCACTTCTCATTAAACTACGCCTGAAAGTAAATCAACATACAAAATCGAAAATTAAAGATTTTGTTTTGATTTTGTACAGTTCTTGACTGTAATATACTAACTCTTCAGATCCGACTCAACAAATAAACAAGCTCCTTTCAATAAGAAAACAATTTGCATCAAATCTATCTCCACGCGAGCGTAATAATAAAGTGCTTACAAAAAACCTTTTGAAGTAGAACAATGCCGTATCCTGCCAATCCATTCAAAGGGGCGAAATCTCCACTCGATACAGATCCTGCTACTTGAAAAAGACCTAGCAGCGTTCGTGCAAATACAAACGTATCTACTTACAATAAAGCTCATTTTAGTTTTTTCCTTGTTGGGTTATTTACAGTGTCGCATCTGAGAAAGGTTTGAAAGAAACGCGAAATGAGTTTTTATTTAATTTTACTTTATCTAGAAGCGATGTCATTGATGTTTTGGTTATGAGTTTTGGTTTAAATATTTTTGAATTTTGAAATGATTTTTATTATTATAGGCAGGTAAGTAGGCTGGAAAATGTTTGGGATTATCAACCTCATTTTCGAGCTGTTAAAATCTAGACTGCATTGAACGTTTTGTTCTCCTCTTTTGGCCTCCTAACGTCTTTAAAGGACACACTGTCCTTTAAAGACGTTAGGAGGCCTAGGTGAAGGTATGAGGCATTGGTCGAATATGGAAATATACTTTTATATATTGTCATCGGTCTGGGTGTTGTGGTACCGTCATTTTTTTTATTTCTCTAACACGAATGCTTAAAAAGCAACTTACCACAGAATCAGAGCAATGTATGTCATGTAGCCTAATGTTTATAAATTTACTATTTTTTATTTAAGCAGACTTAAGCAAAACCGCCATCCTAATTTAAGCTGATTCCAAACCATACAATGCACACCCCTCGAAAATAAAATTAGAAAAAACCCAACGACCCCCTCACTCCGAACGATGTTACGTTAAATCTGTGTAATTTTATTATACCTGCCTAATTTCTTCGCCGAATTGAATACGGCCACCGACAAATTACTTTCATTATACCATCGAAGAAAGGGACTGACTTATCCAAATACAACGGGAGTAAAGAAGACGAAACACTCACCTGATAATCTTGCAACAAAGCATCAATCGGTACTCGCGTTTGCATACATTTTAGGAGTAAATAAAAAAATAAATTAGATTTCATGTGATCCCTTACTTTTAGCGGCGTACAAATAGGAATCTTGCTTCTATTATTTATAAGATGCAAATTAGGATGAGATGGAGCAGTTAGGGCAAAGATACACTCTATCGCGCGGAATCTTTACACAATAGACGACGGCTAATTTTGTTTCTGAATTTTGTCTTATTTATGAGTCGTAAAATTTCATAGTAATTTTGAAAAAGATTTTAATTTCCTGATTGAGAAAATTTTAAATAATTGTCTTAGTTTTATTAACTTCCATATTAAAATTGTCAATTTTAAAGAAACAAAAATATTGCATCTGTTCTCAAGGTATGAGATTTGGACCAACGCGAACGGTCTTCCAATTAGTTAGTTAATAACTTTTAACCCTACCCGGTTCGCCTGCTTCCAAGAATATACAGCGAACAAGCAACTTAAAATATAACACAAAACTAAAAAATACACTAGCGTTCGTCCCGGCTTTGATCAAAAGAGGTAGAGCATACCGATTTACCGCACCTACACCCTACAGAAGACCGCAGCCAAATAACAATCACTTCGGTGTTGTTGTGTTCCTGCGTGTGAGTAAGGTTTCCAGAGCTCCTGGGGGGTGCTACATTTAGTAGCAGGGGTCAAATCTTCAAGGTAAGGGCAACAAGTCCAGTAATAGCTTTATTATGCTGTACTTTTTGCCCTTAAACTAGGACCTCATTACCACTTAACATCAGGTGGGATGAGGTGAAATAAAAAAAAAGTTTAAAGGTATTCATAAAAACAGTTTAGTTTCATACAGATCTCAGGTTTCGCAATATATTCACAATAATAAAGCTTTAAAACGATGCTTTAAATGTCGTCTAAATCGATGATCGAATGTCGAGGCTGTTCTGAGTATTCAAGCCTTCGCGCAACACAGACTTGAGAACTTTCCCTTGTTGTTTAAAGTTTTTAAGCTGAATTGTAATATTTGTCTTTAAATACAGATACACGGATACATACACTGGTATGTATCCGTGTATGATATAGATAACTGTATCTATATCATCTAAAACCGTGTTTGTATTAGAAAAAAAATAAAAGGTTAAAGAAAATTTCCCATAGCTGCACATGCTACACACGCTGCACACGATACTTAGTCAAGCAAGTTGCTTGTTGTGGGACGGAGCCGGAATTTTGTTAGCTTTTGACTCTACTAATCTTACCGTGTAAACCGCCCTTCCCACGTAAACCATAAATTTGTAAACGTCCCAAGCTAATTCCGAGAAAACGCAACCGCAAAGCGCAACGTTCAATAATAATATAAACAATATAAATAACGAAACCATTAGCGGTGCCCGAAGGAGTGTTTTAGTGCTTTGTGGCTAAGTATGGAGCGGCCTTTTGACTGACTAAACTAAAGATGATAGAGTTGGTGTGAGATATTTGGTACAATATTTGGTAACCGTAGTCTGAACTCTGCAATACAAGCCATGCTTAGCGCAGGGTTCGCCAGTCTTAAGTTCATTGTAAAAGCATTTAACTGGCAAATAAATGATTTATTATTATTAGATATACAATCACTTCATAGCATAAAAAAATGTTCGGCTTCAGTTCCAGCTGTCTATTCCTATGTATGCTGAAATCTTGAAAACTGCAGTTATTTATATAGAGCAAAAACAAGAAATTAAAAATTCTTTAAATGTTTTTAATATATTTTTTTTGTTTTTTGTATTTCTTATTATTTGTGTGAAGCTTTTGCGTTTCGTGAGGTACGAATTGGTGGCAGACAGCAAAATCTTAATAATGAGATTTAATATTAACCCTTCGGGTACGGAAATCTAAAAGGAAACTATATAAAAATGTGTCATATGCCTACATAATATTATTTTACGTTATATGGCCTACCAGATCTTCAATTTTTGAACTACTGCACAGTTTAGTTGGCCTTAAAAATGAATTTTAATACATTAAAAAAAAAATTTTACTTTTTTAGAACAGCTGCTAGCCAGTTACTATAATTATTTAACTCAGTCAAAGAAAAACTCCAATACTAATCCAGTTCTCACAGGTGCTGAGTATACAGTTTTGAACTGAACGCTTTGTCGTTCAGTAAAGTAAGCATGTCAGATTACAAACTTTGGACTTTATACCGCCTTTATGTCCTGCTCATAAGAGCTAATATCGAACTGCAATGATTTACCTTGACGTGCTGTTGACCGTATCAGTTGAATATTGCCATGAGTTACGCCTCCTATTTACCGCGCTGACATTTTATTAGGTTGATTTACACCAACCGTTTCGGCTGCCTTGTTTGGATTAGAGCAATGCACAGCAAATAAGTGTGATGAAACGTCGACGCCTAAACATTCTCGAATGAACCAAATATCTTGCTTCTCATTATTAGTTGTGGTTGAGATAACTCTTTTCAGTTTTACAATTTGCTTCAATGCTATCAGGCCACAGACAATTATTTAGGTGAGGTACAATAACATACATTTAACTTTATAAAACATCCAGTATTTTGCTTCAATTTTTAATTACTTGTGCTAATCTCAATACTAAATCATATTTTGTTTTTTTTATGTTGACTTATAAGAATTACAAAATAACATGTCGTGACTATTAAATTTAAAAAATACATCATAGTTAATATCCATGAATAATCTAAATCTTATATATGTAAATGAATCGCTGTTCGTTAGTCTCGCTAAAACTCGAGAACAGCTAGACCGATTTGGCTAATCTTGGTTCTGAAATAATTGTGGAGGTCCAGGGAAGGTTTAAAAGGTTAGAAACTAAAAAAGGCGTTACGAAGTTCGCCGGGACAGCTAGTTAACAATAAAAATAGAGTTTGATGTTCTGAAAGTGATGTTTATAAATTTTATTATTAATGTAAATATTAGACAATGCCTAATACCAGAAAACTAGTTAAAGTAATTTAAAAAATAGGTTTAATGTTTTATATTCGCTTTTTAAAATTCGGGATAACATAGTTGACTCTTACACAGACAAAGAGCTCCTAATAACCTCTTAATATTGCATCGTAATTTGACCAATAAATACTATCTAAATTAAATCAGCACTTTACAGGCGCATTTTACATTGTACTGTAAACTTTACGATGCTCACATATATAACGTTCGACTAGAAATCGAACCATTTAATGTGGCCGTAACACATTCCCTGCATAATAAAAATACCATTCAAATTATACTTACAATAAAACAGTCAAGTGTATCACTTACTTGAATTGCGGATTAGGGTGCCTTTACATGTAACGTCGAACGGTTTTATTGATAGTATCGTACCGTATAAATGGTCATAAATGCAGTTCCATTAGAAATTGTCTTTTAGCTCGTAAGATTTGGGATTTATTTTCTCGATAGCTCATTTGTGAAATGTACTGTTGTAAACTTTCAAGTTTCGTTATTAGATTGTGTCTTTTAATTAAGTTTGTTTTCCAACTTATAGTTAAGTATCTTTGCTTTTAAATTGTACGTGCTAAGACAAGTAAAACTACTTAAATTTTGTGGCTATTAGATTTTGTTCAGGGAATGCACTTTGGTGCTGAAAATTATATATTTTTTTTGGACTGGGGTAGACCTGTAATAAATAGAAATCATTCCGCTGTTGAAAGTATTGGTTATGCATAAATCCGAATAATTTAGAATTTATTTCAGTCAACCAAAATGACATTTGATTTATGTTATATCCATGGATTTCACGTTTACAAGTATCGATTATTGTATTTAATTTCTCATATCATAAGGTAGGTCCCTGTTAGAAATCAATACATTTGATATGACAGGTTATTTATTTATTTAAGAAATTAATTGCACAAAAAAATGAACAGGTGGACTTAATGGGCATTTTCTACCATTCAACTCTTAAGGTTAAGTATTCAAAATGAAATTAAAATTTGGTTAAAACGTTAAAATTAAAATGGTATATCGTTTTTTTTATAATTTAAACCATTAATCGAAACTGCTATCACATTATGCGCATAACCGTCCATTAAGGTTCCATATTATTTAACTCTAAAAGGAAGTCACTCAAAATGAGCATCACCAGTAACAATATTTTCATGGAAGAATTCAAAATACCATGCCGTAATAGCAATCGATTCAGTCGTCTGTTATAAAACTCAAGTTCATCCGAGTCTCGTACTAAAATTTACGAGGGCATTGTTTTATTAATATCTATAAAAAGTGCTTCCCAGTACTGACTGGAGCGTTTCTTATGACGTTCCCCGTTTACAATCTTTATAGATGTGCTAAGTTTATTGAGCAACACGTCCAAATCTCGAAGACCCTTGAGGACTGTGCAAACTTGTATGAACTGGACGCTTCGTTATTCGGTCGGGTAGTTGCTTAGGTCGAGGCATTTACACTGTTCTATTTGCGATGTGGTGGCGATGTGAGCTATAAAGTGTACTGTTTTCAAATATTGGCGCAATTAAGGAGCACGCTTTAGGTTGCATTGCAACACTATTTATTTTATCTTCGTAGATTTCTGGGCTATTCGGTTTTAATGCAGCAATAGTGTTGAGTTTAGAACGAAGTTTGATTACGTTAGAATAAAGTCGTTATTATTCTGAGCTTGGGTTTGACTTTTATTTGTTTCACTGTCTTTTACAATCTTTGCTTATTCCATATTATATTGATTTAAGTTTCCTTTCTTTATTCAATTCAAAGTCTAAATATCGCTTCTTTCTTCTAGCGTATAGCGGCCATTACCTACTATTATTTATTACCACTGACCATTGACAACCTGAAACTTTTTATTATAAAAATCAAGTAATGCAAGCCTGCAGTACCTAAACCAAACTAGGAAAAACACTGTTGTGATCACACGATTTCAAGTTTAAGAGCCGCACGCTCTGACCACTACAACCCCGAAGCTGTTATATCTGATCTCTATATGTGTTATGTTTTATTTTTGTATGTGTGTGTTATATGTGTAGTTCCCAAATAGCACTCATGGGTATAACTGGAGTTTTAATCATTTCAGTCCACTAAAGTACCCGTTATTTGATTTCTATCTATTTTGATGTTGTTTATATATGCTTATTTTATGTCTGTGGTTTTATCAGTGTATTTGCCAAATAGCTCTCATGAGCATAACCGGAGTTTTAATCATTTAATTCCGTAAAATTCCCAGTCATTTGATTTCTCTGCTTTTTTTAAGTGTACTATAAATTTAAAAAGTTTTCATTCCTTTTCCAGACTGACGCTGTCTCCGAGTCCTCGACATCCGATGACTCAGACCGGTCATCAGAGAGCTCCATATTCTCCTCCATCATCCCTGACAAGCTTTCAGGGTCTATCTGCACAGCTGTCCTCTTTATGCTCGGTTGGAAACTGCTTTCCAATAAACGGTGAATAACACCTCCAAATAAAAGGACGCCACATTGATGGTGTGCTCGGAGTAGTCTCGAGCTATTCTCAAAGTCACACCTTTTTAATTTAGAATCGTAGGTGCTTATTGAGTGGAGTTTCTTTTTGTAATCTAAAAGATTTGCCCTTTCTGCATTTTAATACTCTTATCTTATTGAGCTAAACGACAGTGCAGCAGATTAACGTACTTCTCTTTAGGGTGTATCCAAATCTGACGAGCGCCATAATTATTTTCAGGTTGAACACAAGAAAGTACATTGTTTAAATTAAAAATCGTTTCTTTGACGATAAAAATAGCAAATGAATGATATAATCAAGTCTATCAAATTAAACTCTGATATTAGACTTGTTATTGATTTAACGTAATTTTTAGAACTTTTATTTTGTTGTATTTTTACATATTGCAATTGGTTTTCGCAATCATCCACTACACCTACGTCACTTTTGATAAACCAAGTTTTGACATCATAATCTTTGATTCTAAAAATAATAGTTTTAACAATGTGCTCTTTGTATCTTAACGCTATGGAATCGAAAAGAAAAGTACTGATTTTTGGACTATTTTTAATATAATGGAATTTTGTAAAAAAAATAATAACTGTTTTGTTAAGAAATTACAATTAATTAACCATAAAATAATGTAACTGCCTCTATGCCATAAAAGGTATGTGAATGAAACTTAATGTATCAAATATTAGTAAAAAGTTAAATACTGTGAAAATAGTTTTGTAGCTGTATTCTATAAAAAAAATTAGGTGCCTAAATTGCATACTATCGCACAATTTTTAAACGAAACGTAATTTTATACTATCAAAAATTATTATAATCATGTGTCAATTTACATTCCGCTTTTGATGTTGAAATATATCCATAGTTGTAAAATAAATTTTATACCTGCGTAATGAATATAGATTTATGTTAAAAACTAAATTGAGAGTATTTCGAAGAATGGACCAGTTTTGTCGTTATATTAAGAGTACGATAAAATATATTTTATTTAAAAGTTAAAAAGTCCATTTCACATAAATTGTTCCAAAGAGAGCAAACCTAAAAACGATCATCGATTGATCTCATTTTATTATTTTTGTAATGAAAATGTTTTATTTTAGATATATTTTAATGTATTTAATGCGTAAGTCGATTGAGCGGGAGTGCCAAGTTGTTTGAAATGAAGATTTTATCAGAGGGTATATTTTAGTAACTACGATTAATTCTTGTAAATAATTTAACTTAGCAAGATTAATGGCTCTGTCGTTTCTGTTTACCGATTAAAATAATTATATTAATTGCTATCAGGTCTCGAATGTATTAATCAAACCTAACTAATTTTGTAAGTCTACTACGGAAAACGAAACGATTAAACAAAAAGTTTCGTTTGTGAAGATTAATAAAACTTTAAGATTTTTTTTTGAGACACGTGGTTTTTGCTATGCATAAATTTTGTGTTAAAAAAATAAAATATTAAATATTTTCTTTTTCAAAACGCTTTATTCGCATTTTGAAGTGAGTTGGTTACGATTATAAGTGTGAAAAACTGTTATTCGTCATCAGCTCCAATATTATTTTGGTTTTAGTAGCAGGCTTTTGATTCGGAGACTTTGAGAGCCATTTGTATTTTATAAAATGTATTATTTGGAATGTGAAAATCGAGGGAACGGTAAGGGCTATTTATATGAAATATTAAAACATAGTTTTGTAAATATAAATACTCGATTAGTATCATGCTAGCTTCTAGTGTTAAGTTGTCGAGGCTTTCGTTTTGTCACAGAGGATTTATTTCGTCCATGCTAGAAATTCATCCGTTTTAGAACATTCATTAAGATGACAAATATTTTGTTACTCATTTAATAAAACTCTGATTAGAAAAAAACTGTTACTTTTTATAGTCGAAATTAATTTAATACTCAAAACTACGGGGAACAAATTTTGAGGGATCAATTGTTTTTCTGACTCTTTTTATTCTACTTAGCGATTTATTTTAAGAGGTTACAAAATATACGGAAGAATGTGTTCAAATGTGATATTGTATTTATTTAAGAAAATTATGAAACATTAAAAGAAGTTTTCCTAATGATCTCTTGGAAACTCTTATTTGCTAATTAATTTTGCAACTTTGGGCTAATAAATATTGATCAAATTTATTTTAATTTAACATCTTTTTTTCTGCCAAATAACAAAAATCTCAGAAATACATTTTTTTATTGATTAATTTTGGCATTTCGCGGTATTTGTTAGCACAAAGTCATTAAATGCAAAAATTAAAAAACAAAATGCATAATAAGAGTTTTGTAAATAAATTAAAATTGGTATGCTTGTTGCTCGTAAGACTTCCTATAACATGTAGATTTTTTTTTCTAAATTTCCATTAATAACGCTTTAATATTTTTTTATTTGTATAAAAGACATTAAAAAAGACGGATTAAATGACTTTGAATTATGTGTAAAAAACTATTTAATTTTTTTGTTTAAAAAAATTGTCTTTTATAAAAATAAAAACAATCCTGCTTATAAATCATAACCTCTAAATATTTATCAATAATGAAACTTTAAGCAATAATATTGTTATAAATATGAATAAGTACATTTTTCACTACCAAGTCTTTCTTAGTTGTAATGGACAGAAATAAAAAAATATGTGTCGATAAAATTTCTGTCCAAAAACTTTTTTCAATGATTTACATGTATTCTTTATCTCAGTTTATTTTTAAGTAGGTAAATGATAAAAAGTGTGATCTACTTCCCGTAAGTTACACGAAATGGCCTGTATATTTTAGCTAATTTAGTTTTAGATATTATTTTAGTTAAGGCTTTATTTTATTTGTATCATAGTCATACCAAGTGACTTAATTATACGATTAATTGTAATTATTGATTTATATTTTTATGATTATTTGAAAAAAAACTGCCAATTATCTCTGTTTTTTATATTTTTATTTCAAAATATACTTTTTGTATGAAATTTTGTTTTACTGCTTATTGAAACCCATGTGAATCTATCGATCAAAACTTTACATCGTTTCCAACAGGCAAGAAGCTCTAAGTTAAAGTTGGGAAACTTATATGGAGACTAAGTAACATCCATCTAACTTGGATGGCTTTTACAACTTAGAAAAACATTATCCGGAAGAGTAGCAGTTAACTTAACGTGGTCAGTTAGTCTTGATCTATTTCACTTAGATGTGACTTAGATGGTTTTATGACTTCACTGAAAGAAGTATTTTAAAGTGAAGCGTTTTATATCTTTTCGAAGTGATGAAATCATGTGGACGAGACGTTTTACGTGAAATGGAACTGGTTGATACGTCTTTTTGTCTAATTAACTTTATTTAGGGCTGTTTCGTACGTTGTCAACGGGAGCACAACACGTTCTTCGCTTAATATATTGTAGATAAAAAATCTTCTTTAGCTTTCGCATTATTGCCAAGCTAAAAATCATAAAAATATAATATGTCATTATGAAGTAAATTTTAAATTCATTTTAACATAATAACGTCATTATACATGTACCTATATTATGTGTTTAGATCATTACTCCATTTAAATCTTAAAGATATACATAGATGGATTAACAAAACACTTAATTGTACCAGACTTTTTCGGTAATTGTCAGCTTTGAAAAAAAAATAACTTATATTACTAACGCGATAGTTTGTGTGTTAACTTTCGCATGAAAACTACTGAATGGATTCGGAAAAAAAATGGTTGATAGATGAGATACTAAATGAACAATGGGAAACCCGAAACAACGTGATCAAATTAGCGGGTAATAACTAGTTCATTGACACATTTATAATTTTGCACAGGTATCTCTTGGCACAATTATGTTATTATTTACCCTGATCACGCAGACAAAATGTGTGAACAGTTCTGTGTTGGACTCTGCCTTTTTATACACTTACTTGATTTGTGTAATAAATATATAGATACTTAACACAGAAACAAAAAAATATAACACAAATGGAAAATATTTCATTTCATATAAGCTCTACAAAAGCACATACGAATCGTCAGTACAAGTTAAATATTCTACCGCCGCGTGCTCGGAATGTTGCTGTTGTCAAGAAGAACCGTTGTGGAAGTTAAGGCTGAGCCAAATTCCCACAACACCGCCACTAGGGCGATCGATGGAGGTCCAACCGGGGAGTTTTAGTGGGTATTCCTGCCCTTTTCAGGACAGGGAGTCCCACACACGCCGTCACTCTCCCTCGGATGACGGTACGGTGCATCAAGGCATTTCCCCCCGTCAACAAAAAAAATGATAATAAGAGTACTATAACAATGTTTCCCTGAACTAGCGAGGTAGTTGAATAAAACATACATCTAGCTTAGATGAATGATAGAATCTAGATTTTTATTACAATTGAAAGAGATATAAATTTTAAGACTTTCGCGTTCCATTTTATTTAGGTTCGTATTAACTACTAAATAAAAATGGTGTCGCGTTTTGACCCGTTAAATTATTTTAAATGTTTAATTGAAAGAGATATTCTAGATCCATACAATGTTTAAAATCCAACTTCATCCAACAAATGTTTGTCCTTATCGGTGATCGCAACCAAAACCAAAAACTCTTACCATTGTTCCAACGCACCAGTCTAAGAAGTTTAAATTAATTCCATGGGAAAAATTCCCTGACATCAAGATCCATAATAGATCACGGTAAGTCTCAGAGATTAAACACTCTTTCGTCATTGTTTTCTCTGACTTGTATAAAAAAGAGAGGGATATTTTTTGAAAGGCCGTGGGGTCATATTTTTTTGATCCTAGTAGTGTTTGTGAGACCGCATATTTTAAGGGTGTGTTACCTCTGATTGTGTTGAGATGTCCATGAGAATATTATGTGCGTGACCATTTAATTAGTTTTTCTCAGATTTGAGCACGCGTTTAGGAAATAAAAATTATTTCTCAGGGAATGATGGTTAAGCGATAGAAATCTCTTAATGAAAGAATTATGGTTTACTTTTTGTTTGAAAAATATCAATAGCGTTTTAAAAAAGAATACTAGCAAATATGAAACTTACAGTAATGTATTAAAAATGTAATTTATTTATAACATTTTTGTGGGTTATACTTAAAGACCGAAATTTAAAAGATAAAAATTGGCATGTAGGTACAATTCTGTGCACCGTTGTTACACACGTTACACGTAACAACGTTAAATATTTTATTACATAATACTGAAACTAAATAATCTTTGGTTAAACATAAAAAAAATGTCAATAAAGATTTAATAACAGAAATCAATCAATCAACCACTGATTTCAATTATATCCTCATCAATTGCAATACAAAAAATCTGCAACAAAGATTGGCAGCCATCAAAAATCCAATTCGACAATCGGCCAACCGACAAAACGACGTAACTCAACAAATCAAAATTTTTGCATACACAAAATTCAAATACGCACGCACTATTAGGTGCGCATATCGAAAAAATAAACAAATACATTTGGTATTCAAATTTTTGGCAGCCGCGAACTATGGGATTTGCATATAGACAAGGTAACAATCATCGATCACAGATCATTTTAATATTATAGTTATTTGCGGTGCTTATAACGTCGGGGTGAGTATTCACACATATTTGTATGTTATATTTTTACTTGACTACGTTAAAGTCAATAGTAACCATTTCTAATATGTAAATCATTTTAGCGAAATGAATACCTCGTACACAGTTATTTTCATATTTTGGTATTTGAAAAATATTTATGAAATTTAAATATCGAATTTGAATTAAATTTACTTTACAGGCCTACCTACATGTAGTACAACATGATATAACAACGACGAGTGAATTTATTTCTGTATTTAAAAAAAAATAAAAAATCTTGTTTTCAGGACATCGTTTCACAAATTTTCGCTTTTTGATGGATAGTGTCTATAAAGTAAAAAAGTTTCACAAAAAGTGACAAAGTCAAATTACTCGCCTAAGAGTCGTAACATGGTAAAATATATTTTTTTAAATATCAATATTACATATAAAGTAACTCTTTATTTGCTGCGTGGTACTTCGTTGTCAGTTTCATGCTATGTAAGATGAAACAAATCGATTTATCTACAATAGAATGATTTTCATACTCAATCATGACCAGACAAACCGCTACATAACATCCAATTACATCTTAATTCATTCCAATGACTCTCCGGACATTGCACATTAGTGCATAACCGCGATAGTCTGGTGCGATATATATATTCATATATGTTATGTTGCTAATCAACCCTCAATTACTGCATAACCATTCGCAGAATTACAAGGTTTCGGCGTCAACAGTATATGTCGCACTAGCGGCCCTTCGAACGTGTGGAGTTATATAGGCTTAGTATGCGCAAATCGTAAAATTTATCGCGACAAAAGTTTAGACACTATTGATTGACTAATATCACACCGCACTCGTGTTTTCAGCCAATCAGCAGCTGCTGCACTAACTTCAATCGATTTTGTCGTTTGTTAAGAGCGCGATAAAATTTAGTTGTGTGGCGTAAACTAGGCCTGATTGTAATAAATGTCCAATGGTAAAGTAATTGTTGATCGGCACATACATTAGGAGTTTATACATTACAAAATTATATACGCTCAAAATTATATTCGTGTAGATTAGTGTAGATGTAATTAAAAATATATATAAAATAATGCTTGATTGCATTTGTGTTGCTGAGCAACTTATAAAATGAGTTAAAAAATATTTCGTCTTTATTCTAACTTTGAGGACGCATAACTTGAAATAATTGTAATCAAATACAATGTTTACATTTTTAATTACTCTGAATTCTAAACATTAATGGTTAGAATCACACTATTACTCAGTTAAATATATAAATGAAACCATAAAAGGAAAAAAGTCTCAAAATGATCAATTAATAAAAGTTCTAAACATGAACAAAAAGTTCTATCACATTAATTTAACGAATTATAGCAAGACAATTAATAATAAAGAATTACGATGTTTACATTCCTTCCAAATTTTGGAAGGATTTCCAAAAATATTTGATGTTCTACTAAAACATTTTTTACCTGCAACAATATTCTGAGAATAAATCCATTTTCATAAAATATTTGTTACATTCTGCAAGGAAGGCAGTAAAAATTTTAATACGCAACCGTAACAAAGGGGTTATTAGCGAATTTCCACGACAATACAGGGTTGTTAAAGAAATCCTCTTTTCATTTCCACCTTGCGTATGCCAATAAAAGTTGGGGAAAAACGAAAAAAAAATATTTACGCGTCGTAAAAACCACAATGCTGGTTTTTATTGGCGACGCGACGCGACTCAACCCCGTATGCAAAAATTGGTATGAAATTGAAAAACAAATTTGTTACATATTGCGTTTTTGATTCGGCAGGGAAGGGTTGGAGAGGGCTATTCTCTAAGCAGAGATGCGTGACAAAATTTGTTTGAGAGTTTTTCTGGGTGTGTAATTTTAGTAATTTTTTGTTAGTTCTTTAGTCAGACGTTGATCAGTAGCATATTAAGTGATAAGTTTATTAATTTCACATTAGCTGAATTTATTTATGAATTAAATTTTACTTAAGCGATCTAATGGTTCAAACTTTTTTTTAAAGAAATACAGAAAGCTTATGTATTCTCATGACTGATAGAAAAACGTATCTAAACATTATGTATTTTGCAAAAATCACCCAACAGCTAAAAAAACGGCTAACATTACTTTGAAAAAGGTTTGTTGTCAAATACCCACTGGTAATCTTTGGCGCACAAATAATTTATGAGAAATCGTATTAAGTACAGACAAATTAAAAAAAATACTGGATACATTAATCCATAACTCGGTTAAAAAAAAACCATAAATGTTACCTTTTTTAATAGGTAAATTTAAAAGGTTTCTTATTATGTACATATATCGATTTCAAATAAATACTTACTTAGATATTCTTTTGTGCACTAAACATGTACAAGTATTAAATATACTCGTAATACAATACAGGACAAGGTGCAAGTAGTAAAAGTGTTTTATATTTATATATGTAGGTATATATTTTTTAATAATTATTGTTAGTATTTTTAATTTTGTATAATTTTTTTACACCGCTACTTGTGACTCAAATTTGTAGGTTGACTAGTGGAGAATGCCACTAGGCGTTAAGTCCGCCTTTTGAACTTTTTAATACATGCAAAAAAAAAACTTGGGCTTTGTGTTGCGCGTCTGTTAGCCATTTAATGACATAAACGCTATTAAAACAGTTTACTTTGCATATGTTAGAAGCGTTTTAGAATATGCCTGTACCATTTGGTCGCCACAATATAAAGTTTATAAGACTCGACTTGAAAAAATTCAAAAGATCTTTATTAACCACCTTAATTACCGCTGCCGTAAAGCTCACTTATCGTACAACGACGGTTGCAGAGACCACAGACTTCCTCTAGAACAGAGACGTTCATTATTGCATATGTGTTTCCTTTACAATATTGTTAACAGCAAAATAGATTGCGCGGAATTGGTTAGCAAGATCAAGTTTAGCACACCCAAGTATCGCACTCGTAACACCATAGCAACTACTTTAAATACTCGGTTATCTCGCGCTTGGTTTCGACATATAATTCTCATTACAACAAAATTGATATTTTTGCTAACAGTAAAAATAAACTTAGGAGAGAAATCAACAAAATTTTGAATTAATCAACTAATTATTTAATATTCCTTTTTGCATTTATTATTGTCTGAACAAGTAGGTACATGTCTGCCTCCCGCTTCACATCAATTAGATTGAGTGTTGAGGGTAGGGCGGGTATGTGCTTTAGGTTGCGATGTAGAATCTAAATACCATGAGACTGCTCTTATTATCATTCGTTTTTTTTTTGACTAAGCTATTTAAAGTGAAATGTTTGACAAATGCTCGGCGGTTGCTTAGTCGTAAGTTTTTGTTTATTTTTCTGTCGAATCCTTGTATGTACTCACTATACTGTATAAAATGATACATACTTGTATTTAAACATCACTAAACTTTTATATTAGCATAAGAACAACACTTATTACATGTAAGGAAAGCCTGTTATTGGCCATACTTTTAATAATTTACTTACTGTCACGTAAATTTAATATAACGCTGTTGGTTTTCTATGAAAATAAATAAATAAAATAAATCAATAAATATTATAAGCAGAAAAGACATACATTACATATTCGTTTTTTAGTTAATACATTTTGTTTGTGCAGAATACCGCACCAACAGGGCGCGTCAGGTTACTTCATTAAGGCAGTATTACACGCGGCGTGTCGCAATAGACATTGTTTTATTTTTCATTTTGCAAGTTATGCGGTTTTGACTTTTATTTTTATGTAAATTTGACAAAACATGCCATGCGATATGATTGTATGAAAACGTGTTGCGACACTTAAATCTGGATTTCTGTTGAAACTGTGTTGAAATCCAGATTCATTGACATTAATTAAAATTAATTGAACGTAATTATTGTTCCTACGAGTAAATACAAGACACAGGTGAGTACAGTGAACAACACATCAAGGTAAACTAGCAGTTCCATTTTAGTTCTTAAGGCCGTGACATAGTAGCCTAGCATACGCAATATGTCTAATTTATCGCATGAGACGACAAAAGTCTCGTTACTGTTGATTGGCTAATAGCACACTGCACTCGTATTTTCATCCAATCAACAGCAGACGCACTGACCTAAATCGGTTTTGACGTTTGATAAGAGCGCGATAAAATTTAGTCACGTTGCGTATGCTAGGCCTGCTTAGGGCGCTACAAGGTCCAAAGTGTGACATGATGTCGACCGTACATTGTAATTACAATACGTATTCAAGAGAGGTAGGGCATATTAGTGATTTATCGATGTTGTTGTGTTCCTGCGTGTGAGTAAGGTTTCCAGACCTCCTGGGTGTGCTACATAAGTAGCAGGGGTCAAGCCTTCAAGGTAAGGGCGACAAGTCCAGTAAAAGATTTATGCTGTACTGGTCGACCTTAAGCTAGGAACTCATTACCACTTATCATCAGGTGGGATGGGGTCATTCTTGCAAATAAAGAAAAGTATTTTTTAACCGTTATGGAAAGAAAGTACACAGGTATCTCTTGGCACAATTATGTCAACATTTATGTATACCTTGATCCCACAGTTAAACTGTGAGACCAGTTTTGTAGAACTCTACCATTTTATTAACATTCTTGTTTTGTTTATTAACATTTGAATTGCCAATCCTTTGCATATCCATTTAAATATATTTAATTATCATTTCAATTGCAAAGTTGACTTTTCTGGATTGTACGCGAGCGAAGTCGCTACCGTTCTCTAGTATTAAAATAGATATAGTCATAATATATAACTACTTTTGATACTAGTTAAGATTTATATAAACCTTAATAGACTTGAATCAATAAATAGTTAAGTACGTTATTACGTTTCCAATTATTTTTCGTTTTTCGCATTAAAATCATAGCCAGTCAGTCAGTCCATTTAGGTATCGCAGTAGACAATTTTATCTCAGACATCAAAGTCCTAGTAATTCCAATCGACAAGGCCCAGATAACCGAATTACCTAGGACTAATAGCCGGAATCAATCATGCCGCGTCGGCCTAATATCACTTATACACGCTCTCATCCCCCAAATGGAAGCCTTCATAATATTCCTGCCCTGACAAAGATTAGCTGCCAGAACGGACAGAGTAAAGAGAATTATGAAATGCCTATCTACCTGTTAGCGATTGCTGTGATCCGACCTCCACAGCTCTTTTAGCTATGCTTTTATATGTCAATATGTTTTACTTTTCTACTTCTGGTGTACCTTGTTTGATTAAGTGTTAGATGGTAAGTGAGTGTGTCGCTATGGTTTTCCAATATATTTATATGAGCATAGAACGTGTTTAAATGTAAATATAGTTCATTAATCCGTTACATTTTGGTCCTTTTAACTTAAGAGACAGTCAGTCCAAATGCTTGTCTGTTCTACTGACGATTTTTTATTTTATTATATTACACTTCAAGATTGACTTCATCCAGCATGAGGTTAAGTGGTAATGAGTTCTAGCGTAAGGACGACAAGTATAGCATAGTAAAACAGTTACTAGACTTGTCGCCCTTACCTTGAAGGCTTGACCCCTGCTACTAATGTAGCACCCCCCAAAAGCTCCTTACTCACACGCAGGAACACAACAACACCGGAGTGACTGTTATTTGGCTGCGGTCTTCTGTAAGGTGGAGGTATTTCACCAGTCGGGGTCCTTCAGCTCGTGCGATAAATCGCTTTGCCCTGCCTCTCTTAGAATACATTTTACCAATAATATCCTATACCTATATCAAAAAAGTTTACTGAAAATGAATGCATATGCAAAGGCTTCTTTAATGTTACAACATAAACGGTTTGTAAGCCTTGTAATCATGAATTATTGACATTATTTTTATAAAACACCGATATTGTGTACTATACATTATGCGTGTGTCGGACTAAACTACAACAGCTCTAGAAAGGGGTAACCATCTTGAGTTTCTCAAACGGTTTTAAGATTATCAGCTTTTTTATGATGTTGTAGCGCCGTGTTTAATTTTTCGTTGGGGTTTATTTATTTCTATTTAATGAATCATATATGAGTATCATTTGATTCATTATTAATATTTTCCTGGATTTCGTTCTCCTTATTTAAGGAAAAAAACTACATGCTGTTTTGGTATCTAATCAGCCTAACTGCTATAAAATTTCATCTAAAAAAATCAGAAACAACGGCAGTACCACAACACCCAGACCCGAGACAATATAGAAAAGTTTATTTCCTATATCTACCTAACCGGGGATTGAACCCGGGAACTCACGCCAAAGTCCGGCCCATTATTTATTTATGTGTTGTCATTAAAATTGCTTTGACCCTTCTGTACAAGTGTATTTGCATCATCGACGTAAAATCATCCCTTGATTGTAAGCACAGTAGCTGGACATTCAATATCGATGCAAATGTCTCGATGGGGGTTGGGAGACTGCATTACACATGCTGTTGTATGTAATCATCATTGAAAATTAATATGTGTAACATACCTTCATACAGTATGGAAGTACAGTTAGCACGTCCAAGTAAAACTTGCCGTTCGAAATTAGCACTTATACGCACGACATAAGGATGGTATACATTCAAAGTATTTTAGAAAGTAATTTCTAGTATTATTCCCAGCTTACAAATAGCATGTCTCATTGTGTGACACACAGAAGACTTCAGTGACGCATTGGCTAAGTTAGGCGGCCAAAGCGCGAAAGGTCCCGGGTTCGATTCCTGGTGAAGTCAATTTGGAAAACGAAATTTTCTAAATTGACTTGGGTGGGTGCGCTGGGATGACGCCCCCAGTTAGTATCCGTCGTCTGGTGTTCATAGTACAAGGGTAAACCGTAGTTTGAGACCAAGTTATTGGTGTGGTTGTCTGGCGCATTTATTCATTCATTCAATTAATTCAAATATTATTTCTTTATTCAAGTAGGTTACATAAATAATAAACAATTTTAAATCGTCATTGAATACAATGCAAAGTGATTCTACTTCCGGTTCGGAATCTATAACTACAGAGAAGACACCGGTAAGAAACTCAGCAGATTAGTTACAGGTAGCAGTATCTAACTTATAGCTATGTGTAAACCGCTTTGGACCAAGTCCAAGTTTTAAGAGAGGTAGGGCATAGCGATTTATCGCTCGAACTGGAGGAGTCCGACTGGTGATATACCTCCATCTTACAGAAGACCGCATCCAAATAACAATCATTTCTGTCTTGTTGTGTTCCTGCGTGTGAGTCAGGTTTCCATAGCTCCTGGGGGTGCTACATTAGTAGCAGGGGTCAAGCCTTCAAGGTAAGGGCGACAAGTCCAGTAACAGATTTATTATGCTGTACTTGTCACCCTTAAGCTAGGACCTCATTACCACTTAACATCAGGTGGGATGAGGTCAATCTTGAAGTGTAATGTAAAAAATAAAAAGTCAGGTAGTACATTTAAAATGCACGTTCATTAAAATCGTTGCGAAGGATTCGATTTGAAATTGCCTATGTATCCAGTGAAAATGTATGTCTATGTGTAATAATTCAACAGAAAATGGACTTTGCATTGATTTTTCTCGGATATCATCATCAGATTCTATTGTCCTTGTGCCATGGTATCGGTGGTACGTTGGAATATCTACTGTTGAATAAAAAAATCTGTTCGTAAATGACTAAGTTATATATATACAAATATATTGAGTTATATAACACTTCGTCTGCTCACTCGCACACCATATGTTTAATTTCTCTGTTGTACTAAATATTGTAAATATTAAGATAACTTCTAAATATATTTATTTATAATTCACATTGAAACAAACCAAGTAATTGAAGTGCAATTACAATTCAATTGTTAAAAATAATTAGCCCACCTCAAATTTACAACGCAAAAAATACAAGTAAGGGTGCCGAGCGATCAATTTAAAATTAATTTTACCAAAAAACCATCCCGCTAAGCTTATTACGAAAGATAATACACATAAACGGTAATACAAAATCAATTTAGTTCACAAATCCCGTGGCTAAGGTGGCGCACCCTAGCCTCTGAGGTTCACACCATGATTTTTCTATAGAAACAACAAAAGGGCTAATTTGTAGACACGTGTCAAAGTTAATCAGTTTCTACTTAGTCATGTACCTGTGGGAACTTTTTGATGGGATTTTGGAGCTATCATTTGATAGAAGTTATGGTATGGTATCTTTCAGCCTATAAATACTCTATGTATCCCTACTATAATAATATTATAAATGCGAAAGTAACTCTGTCTGTCTGTCTGTCTGTCCGTCTGTCTGTCTGTCCGTCTGTCTGTCTGTCCGTCTGTTACGCTTTCCTGCTTAAACCTTTCAACCGATTTTGATGAAATTTGGTGTAGGTATACGTTGAATCTCAAGAACGGACATAGGCATTTTTATTAGAAATTAAGGGGGGAGGGGGGTAATATCACCTTTGAAAGTTTATATGGAAAAATGTTTATTTTCGAAGTTAGAGATATGAAATTTGGCACAAATATAGCTCGAAACTTGGATTAAAATATAGACTACTTTTTGTTTCAAACATTAGGGGAGAAAGGGGTAAAACCGACTATGAAAGGATGTAGTCCACGCGAACGAAGTCGCGGGCACAGCTAGTAGTATATAAATAGATATACCTATGTATATATAAAATAGAAATTTTATTGCAGAAGTTAAAGTTTAAGTGGGTTGGGATTTGCTTGGTATGTTTGTTGACGCACGATCTAATTTAAGGAAAAGAAAACTTAGTACTTTGAATGGTTGAAAATTAAAATAGATGATTGAAACATATCATTAAAAAAATTACTTTTTTTTTGAAATGCAGAAAAAAAAAACTTTAAGTCTTATTTTTTTAAAGTCGTTTGAAAATGGATAACTGAAACTAAAATTAAATAAGAAATATACTGTTCTGTTAAATGTAGAAGTTTAAAAATAAATAATAATAATTGGGGTTCTTTATGAGATAATTCAGCTCTATCGTAATTTCAAATCATCACACTTAATTCGCATCAGAAAAAATACCACTAAATACTGTATTTAGTTGGATATTTTTGAAGATACATTCATACATTTTATGTAACATAACGTTCAAATAAAAAAAAACGTGACCTAATCAAAATAGCACACAAAATTGTTGGCCTCAGAATCGAACCCACAACCTTTAGATCACGAGCTAACCTTGTTACTACTAGACCATAGAAGTATGTGGAATAACAATTGAAGCTAATAAAAGCGCGTTAAAAATGCAATTCTAATGACACTTCATAATCCATTAAGGCAAAGGCGATGAAAAGAGAACAGATATACATAGGTCGAAAGCACGTCAGACACTTTGGAGTTTGTATAACCCTTTTGTTGTGGACATAAAAACTAAAATTGCAAGTGTATCCTTAATGTGCTGTTGACTGTACAGTCATACACACACGAACTTATCAACGCGTTAAATAATACCCTGTTTTTGGGACAGAGAGATACGTAAAGACTACAATAATTACCAAGTAGGTACATATTTGCAAATTTAATTATACTAAGAACATTTTTCGTTTAAAATCAGACAGGCCAATAATTTAAAATTCCTCCCCTCTTAAGTTTGACGTGCCCACCAGGGTCCAGAACTTGGCTGAGCCGATCTCCCACCACACCGCCTAAGGCGATGGAGGTCCAAACGGGAGGTTTTATGGGGTAGTCCAGTCCCTTTTCTGGGCAGGGAGTTCCACACATGCCGTCATCCTCACTCGGGGTGACGCATCGGGGTGATACATCAACGCACCAAATAAAGAAAATTCCATAACACGTTCTTTTATGCACTGTTCTATATTTTACGATTCGTAATGTGTCAAAAATATCAATCCGGTTTTCTACGAGTCGTTAATTCAATTTCAAATGAACTTTTCATATCAGCTGTCATCAGTCTTAAGTCGATTGTTTTTAGCTTACGCCTCGTATAACTGGTTACTATCCGTAACTAGAACGATTTCTTTTTCATATACTGGAACCCGGCATTCGTTTTTGAAAAACTACACGTAAGACCACCATTTACTTATGGGGTGCAGTAAATAATATGAACATTATTTTCTACATAAAAGTACCTAATACAGTTTTTTAAATGTTTTAACCGCTTGTCCAACCAAACTACATAAACGCTAAAGACGATTAGTTTGGAAAATTTACACACCCCTATCTATTACAAATCCTACGGCAAACAATGGTAAAAATAATGAAATCTCTAATGACGGCATTTAAGTTGTTATTCCAACCCAACGCGTCTAGTTTCTTGCTAGTCACGTGGCGGTCACGTGACCTGTCAAAGAGACGGCCATCTTGAAATTAAAAACCGTTATATTTTGAACTCACGTTCGTATAAAAGAAGTACGGTGCTAGAGATCTTGCTTATGTTGTTCATACCGGTCATTATTTCAAACATTTGAATACAGAATTCGTTTTACTCTTTCCACAATTCAACCGTTTATACTAAAATAGAACTTACTGCATTGAACTAGAGGTTGTTTAATTGTGGAATATAAGTTTGTAATTACAAGCAATTTGATAGTTTGAATGCGGATGATTTTCGTCAACAGATTACGATTTTTGGTCGTTGTAAAATGTTTGGGCGGGACTGTACTATGATTTTAGAGTAATTCGTCATCTATTGTTTGGTTTCTGCGCGTGTCTGTCTGTTTATACGGTCATTATGTATATAATGAGCTACCGATAGCACTAAATGTATAATTATATACTTCAATACATAAATTATCAAGTAATGTTATGATAATGTGTAAATGATGGCTAAGAATTACGGATATATACTCGTACAATCGAACAATCTCGCTCATTTAACGTTAATCTGATTACAACATTATATAACCTGAATACTCATGAATGATTATAAAATTCCTTATAACCTCTTTTAACTATTTGTGATAGTGTAATGTTAATAAAGCAGAAGAAACCTGGCAACATTTCGATATTTTATGATTATATAAAGCTTAAATATTTTAAAGAAACAGAACTGGCAGCTTTTGTTTTGGCATATGTTTCTTAAATACATATGTACGTACCTACCTCTATTATTTAAAAAGTGTTTTATCTAATATAAGTAATATAAGCGTGAAACTGGGATGTAGACATAAACGTCTAAATTTAGACATTTCTTAATGTATGAGCCTATGTTACCAGTTACATACTATGTAGCAGTAGCAGTAACTTAATTGTAGTTTAGACCGATTTGTTGTTATTAAACTTTAGCAAATTGACTAACTTACAAACAACTTATATTGTCAATCACTGGATTTGACGCTACCCTTGCCTAAGAAGAATACCAATCTACGTAGGATATTTTGTCAATACATTTGGGACAGCAAGACTACATTACTCACACAATAAACTTTTCAAAGTAAAAACTTCACCAGCAAACAACTCCCGTCAGATTCCATTTAACACTTTCACTAACCCCGCCGTCGAAAGCGACCCCGCGCAAAATTTTAACCAAACACAAAATTACACGACCAATAAAAACAAAAAGCAACATCACAGCCGTGTCATCAAATATCAATTCATCCCTCAGTAATTTCAGATCCCGCAAAAATCATAATCAGTGTAACACCCACCAGACGTGGTAAAAAACAGAAATAAAACTCAATGACAAGATGGGGACAGACACGTCCAATTTCTGTTGGCCCGTCGAAAACGGAGTCTTCCTTTAAGTGTGGTATCTGTTTCTAAAGAACGGGGGTCTAAGGAAACTGGTGGTGTAGTATTAATGGTTTGGACGGAACGGAGACGTGCGAAATTTAATCTTCCGCGCAAAAAGTATTGAATAGAGAGGGACAAAAAGACCCGGTGGGTGATAAATGGATCTGGGCGATTACGGGCGCTCGGTAATTTTAGTTTTGTAACCAAAGGTAACTTCGGATTAACCTTTGGTAATCATTGTGAGTTTACATGAAGATGCGTTGAACTTAGAACGAAGAGTAAGAGTATTTTTTTTACTTGAATTTGAATATATCTTTGACTTTTAAATATGAAAACTGACTAAAAAATAATACAAATATAACATTAAGAATACTAATTTGACAAAAAATACGAATTTTTTAATAAATATATAACGAACTGAAATTCTGGTGACCTACTGTTTAAGAGAAGCATTTAAAACTTTAGCATCTCAACAAATTATGATGTTAAGATTGAGACAAAAACATTACCTACAAAGTCATCTTTTAATTTACTTTTGAATAATGATTACATACATAAGACTGTAAAAAATATATAGTTATTACTTGACAACCTCCGTAGCCGAGAGGCGAGCTGCCGGACTTTGGCATCACACTATATCACCATCTCAGGTCCCAGGTTCGATCACTGATAGGGTCAATTTGGAAAACGAACTTGACCATATTGTCTCAGGTCCGGATGACCTTTTTTTTGTACGGCCAATTAATGTCATTTCTTTTTTCTTTCTTTCTTTCAATGTATGTGATGTTGTCAAATATGTTTGTATGTATTTATATTTATGACAGTCTTGCACCGGCAATGCGATATACAGGTAGTATTATGTCTCTTTATGTTTAAGGGGCTAGATGCAACTCCGATGCAGCGAATGACAAACGATGTTACTTGCCAATACTGCACCGGAGTGGAAAGCCGATAGCTAGGCCATTGTTTCTGCCCTGACTGGTTTTGTAACGACGATGTCATTAATTTAACACAGTGAGAGTCGAACAGTCTTCTTTTGCAGTTTTTGTGCTTTGTCATAAGTGCAAAAGGTCCCGAGTTCGATTAATGGTCAGGTCAATTCGGGACATTAACTTTTTTCAATCGACTTGAGACTAGATGTTTTGGGTTGGTACCTCCAGTAGATAAACGTGGTCATCTTGTACTTATAGTACAAAGGAAACCCTTGGTTTAAAACTAACAATTGGTGTGATTGTCTGAAGATTTTATAGATTTCTTGTGACGTCAAAAAAACTAAAGCTTGACAATGTTTGTAGTTTTAGTTCTGAAAATTATTAACTCAAAGCCACAAACAATGCATTAATTTATCAATTTTGAATATTTGCAAAGGACTACCATTTAGTTTGATTATTCATTTTGGATGATGTTTTTTGTCACTCCAATAATATATAAATCACTACAAATGTATAAGTGATTCTACCATAAAATATCTATAGTAAATTGTGGCTTACACAAATTAATAAAAAAGTTCAAAGATAAAAAGCGGTAAAATCAGTAACTCCTCGTTTTATAGACAGCAGATAAAATATTAAAAAGCGTCAATTCAACCCTCACAAGCTTACAGTACCTAACTAACCCTAAAATCAATCGAACAACAATGAGAGGCGGGAACGTATCCATCACCGGTCCCATAGACCGTCATTACGCCACAATTAGGGTCCGGGAGACCGAGGGTCTTAGAGACCGAGGGTCTTAGAGACCAATGTTTGTGGACACGTGTGCATTGTTTGAGATGGTCAAATTATAGTGTTAAGCTTGCGTCGACGATTTTATGAAAAGTGGAGTTTTATTGATCAAACATTCGAAAGGGCTGCGGTGTTATAATTTTCTTTGATGGTTTTTGATTCGAAGCGATCAATGCCGGGTTTCAATATTTTAAAAACGAAAGTAGATGGTAATCTAAATATATAAAAGGAGAACCTGACTGACTGGCTGACATATCAACGCACAGCCTAAACGGCTAAACGTAGGCACTTGAAATTTGGAAGGTACGTAGCTTAGGTATCGTAGAGGTGCATTAAGAAAGGAATTCCCGAAATTCCCACGGGAGCGGGAATTAGTGGGAAAATCATTTGGTATGATAATCTGAACTGCTTAAGTTAGACGCTTGAAATTTGGCATGCAGGTACCTTAGTATGTTGAAAGCTTAGTTGCAACAGGATATTGCAAAATTCCAACGGGAACGGGAGTTAGCGAGAAAAAATTGGAAAAACCCTGTAGTCCACGCGAACGAAGTCGCGGGCACAGCTAGTAAATTATACGAGGCTTAAGCTAATTGACCGACGGACGACTGATGACAGCTGATATGGAAAGTAAATTTGAAATTAGAATTAACGACTCGTAGAAAAATGAAGTCATTTTTGACACATTACGAATCGTAAAATATTGGAACCGGGCATTAATGGTTTTTGATGATATTTTGGTAAAAAGATAGATAAGGAACTAAATGAACATATAATGATGCTTTGTATCCTAAAATAAAGTAAAAGAGGTTCATACAACAGCTAGTTACTTTTATAACTTACGTATATAATATCATCCATACGTATATAGCAAGTGTGGTATTCAAGCCAGTACCCATTAGAGGAAACTGGGGATGATTGACTATAGGGGTAAGTTGACTAACTGTTGGTAGCGGGTAGACCCTTCGCAAAAGTTTTACATTGACCAGTTAATGCATCGCTACATTCCGATTATTGACTATGTGAGAAGGAGGAGAAAGAGGCTTTTTGCACCTTGTTGACTGATGCAAAGATGTCGTGAATATTAAATTTTTGTCAATTGCTCAGTACTCATTTATTGCTGCTATAATGAAGATACAGTACAGATGGTATTCCTATAGTTAGATCATTATAGACCTCGTTAGGGCACTGCAATGTGAGAGAGGAAGCTCTCGTTTCAACAACTTATTCTTATTATTAACTTATACGTATTCTTATCTATTTAATTAGTCAACTTACCCCTGTATTCAACCATCCCCGGTCTCCCCAATTGGAGGACTTGTATCTAATAGACAGGTACTTTATTTTTTGGTGTCAACCCAATGAACAGTATAAATGCTGCCTAATTTTTCTCCCTTAGTCGGGATTATTATCCCACAGGCGTTCGCTTTGTAGGATTACGGCTTACCCGCTTAGTTTAGGCTTATTTTTGCAACGGTGGGTATTAGTAAGTTTATAGGAGGTTATTAATTTTGTCACATTCCGTTGGTAATACTCGGTAGCTTGTTTAGAAATTGAATTTGTAATGAAACGATTGGTTAACAGTAAGAGATTTTACAAAGCAAGTGAGTTTAGTTTCGAATATTCTGAAGCCGCCAATGGATTCTTCTTTCTTCATCTGCTCAGATATTATTGAAGTAATGAATGTTCAGATATTAATGGTAACTTGTGGTGTATGGAACTTTTTGACATTTTAACTGTTCAGAAGTATTTGGTCACTTTGTCTGCTCCGATATATCTGACGGCGACTGTACATAGCACTAAGCTATAATAAATAACAAGGTACCTACTTACGAATTCAAGATAAAGTGCTGCGCACGTAATAAAAACCAATTTCCCTATTCTTCAATCTAATTCTGGATTACCGATATCCTGCTGTTAATATGACATCAAAGCGTGTCATTTCTGCCACCCCTGATACAATTTTCACCCTCATTTTATTTCAAACACATTTTTACTACCATCAACTCAAAGTTCAAATTGGTGAAACAGTGCTTCTTATAACCATAAGCTAGGTTAGCACTAATAGTGGTGCAAAATTAATATCAGTGAGCTAAAAGCGGTATTATGGTGAGTATTTGACACTAGAAGTGTGGGATATATTAGTCCCTTTGTAGGGATTAAATGGCTACTGGGGGTTGGCGAGTTAGTGTGAGGTTTGTGACAGGGTTGAGTGTAGTCGGAACTGTAATGATGGGGAAATTATAGATATCGTGAGTTCCTTTTTCTTTGCTTTATGATTAGTATACTGGCTGCATCGAACACGTGCAAAACCGGTGGTTTTGTAAAAAATATATATCTATATGCAAGAAGTAAAAATGTATGGGCCAATTATTTCGACTTTTATACTGTCTCTTATAAATCGAACTTATAGAAAAAAAAATAACAAAAAAGGTTTTTCTTATGGGACTTCATACTTCGAAGTGTTCTAATCCCTACTATCCCTACTAATCCCTACTAATATTATAAATGCGAAAGCAACCGATTTTGATGAAATTTGGCATAGGTATACGTTGAACCTGGGGGGGGGGGGAGGGGGGTAATTTATATGGGAAAATTTTTATTTTTTAAGTTAGAGATATGAAAGTTGGCACAAATATAGCTCTATTAAAATAAAGACTAGGTACTTTTTGTTTCGAATATTAGGGGAAATAGGGGTAAAACCGACCATGAAAGGATGTAGTCCACGCGAACGAAGTCGCAGGCACAGCTAGTCACACCATAATTTTTTTAAATTCCTTTTTTGCGAGCAGTAAAATCCTTCGAATACATTTTTTTGACATTATTCCAAACCCAATGAGCTATCACACATGTTTTAAAACCTTTATCAAGAATTAACACGGTTTCGATCTTGCCGACTAGACTATCAGGCTTGACCTATATCACCACTGGACATTTGTCCGATAGGAATGGCGATTCTGTGCTTTTAAAAACATCCAGTCGTCCTGAAAATAATCCAAATAGGTCTAGTAGCCTTCCAATAGTTGCAAAGGTCAATAACAGTCTCTTGAATGCGAGAACCAGCCTCCTCAAATCAGGGTCATAATAAAATTGTAGCCTTTCCGAGCCCCGTGAACAACCGAAATACGCTCCAAGAGTACCTATAAAGAAGAGATGTGACGTAACAAGGAGAAGAGAATATGAAATTAAACACAAGTTTAAAAGGCACACACAATTTTGATCATCAAAATTACAATCACAACTAGACAGCGTCAATCATCGAGGTTGTTTTGGTCTTCTTCCATCACATCCCAGAGGTACCTGTTCCTGAACTCCACGTGACGTTTTTCCTCAGCATTCTTATCCTCATGAGTGGTCTCCGAGACAGACTCTAGGTCATCATCGAGCAGTGACGTCACGGATAGGAGTGTGGAGTCTGTGATGTTGATAGTGTCACCTGCGTCCCCCCTCTCTGGCTGACTCCTGGTGGTCCCGCGGGTCTAGAAGTGAGAAAGAATTTTGTATTAAATAAATAATTGAAAAACCCCTCTTAGGAATAAATCTAAAAGTCTTAGGAACATAATGTAAAAAAATGTCTTATCAATCGTTAGAAACCAAATTCCTTTTTTTGGACATTGGGAAATGCATTGACGCTCTGTACCGATACCTCAGGAAGATGAAGCAGTAAGTAGGACACCCTGCCCTAACACTAAAACTCCCCGAAACTCCAGGAATACCCACTAAAAGTCCCCGGTGGACGTCATTGTCTTGATGATGATGCCGTGGGAATAGAAGGCCTATCACAGCATCACCGGCTACCCAAATACCCAATATATGCTTTTTAACATACCAAATATACCTAAGTTTTCTTGTAGTTATCTAAAGTCACGGCGTGGTATCGCTAGTTCAGAATTAATGTGACTGTTTATTCACAAATTAGGACATCAGACGACCTTATAAGCGTCTCTGATCCGATAGAAAAAGAAAAATCCCTCAATAGTGTGTTAGGGTTCAAACTATCAGTAAGTGTAAAAACAATAGTTCTAAGTCATGCTAACGAGCTTACATCTATAATAGCCATATGTAGTATAGGCACCTCCAGTTTGAGGGGCTTGATCTCCTGTGGCTCGTCGTCCAGGTAGCTGTATTCAGCGGGCAACTGCCAGTTTATCTAAAAGTTAGGTATATTACTAGAGAAATTACAAGGAATCCTGTTTTTTGAAGAAAAAAATGAGAAAAAGCGAGAACAAGATTTTAAACGTCAAGATTTTAATTTTAATCTGCGTTGCCATGTTTGCTCATAAAGGAATCCCTCATAATTAATGAAATAAAGTAAGACACACACTTATTTGCTACGAGCACTTCACAAATTCATACATGAAACTATGTACATACAATTAGGGACTTACATGCCCCACGTCGTTCCTAACACACAAAATACCAAAAATACAAGACATGTATTGAATGCTTAGTTCTTCATATAAATCATGCCAAGAATTTGTAACCTAGTGAAGAAATAAAAAGGTGTTTAAAGAAAGTGACATAGGTTAAGTTGTAACCATTGGTTAAGAAGACAAATTTCTTAGACGCGTTAGGAAAGTTTGCAGAGACTCAAATGTGCATTGCATTTCCAGGTTTGAAACTGGAACAGTGAAAGTATCCTGAGATCTATTCAATCTAATCAATACTCCTGAGAAATTTGTATATGGATAACTTCACAATATGTATAGTTATAATGGCAACTTTATTCGCAAATCTTTGAAAGAAATAAATAAGGTTAGGTGACCCTACTTTCAGTTTATTAGCCAGAAGATACTTCTTACCCGTCTTAATCGCCATTTCTCTAGGAACTCATTGGTTTGCCTCAAGGCATCCCGGCTCTCCTGAAGAAGAGCATCCACGTGGTCGTGGCCACGTAAGTGCTTGTACTTTTTTAGAACCTACACATATTAAAAAAAATATCTGAAGATTCATATTTCAATTCACTGTACACATTTATATCAGCTGGCTCTTTTCTCCACATCCTACTCTAGTTCTTATGTACTTCCAAGAAAACTAAATATTACTGTTTTAATAAAACACAACACCACAAACTGATGCTATACGCCTGTATAGAACTAAAACGCCGTATTAAACAAGCTCAACAAGTATCTAACAAACCTCTTACTTGTCGTCTGGTCCGTGACATTTTTGTATTTTTTTTAAATATAGTCATACTAGTACTATCCCTATTTTATGCCAGATTTAAAGATGTCCAATTTTGTAGCAATAAAATTTATCTCACAGCAAAAGTCGACCACAAAGCCATTAACAAACCTGCCCCTTGTTAATTCGTCTGCTATATTAGGCAATCTTTTGGCCACAGTAGCATCTAGCTATGTGGTTTCTGGATATGTTCGATTTAAAGATACCAGATATAATAACATGAAGATTATCTTCACAGTAGTAACGCCATTATCAAACTTGCTCCTGTCATTCGACGATCGAAGTTTGCAACTTATTGGTAATCTTTTGGGCGCATTAGTTTTTACTATTCTAGCGTTATGTTTGATTTAAAGGAACCAAATATGATAGCAAGAAGATTATCCTTACAGCAATAGTCAGCGACAATGCTACTATTTCTGCGAGCACGACTGGTATGCTGATGGGGTTCTCGGTCACCAGCTGCGAGGACTTCGCCTCCTCCCTGATAGACCGTCGGACGAAGCACGCGATCTTGCAGAATGCCTAATGGTACAAAGATAAAAAGAAAGACATTTCGCACGCCGGTGCGACACTGGTCACATATGCAAAAGTGTAGTTTTTCAGGAGAATAATTTAAAACTTTGACAACTCACAAAACAATGACTTAAGAATATATAGATGAGATTGACAGCTTATACCTACTACAATGTCAACTTGTAACTCTACTTTTTGATAAATATTAATCCCTCTAAGTTGTAAAAAATATACTTTTTCTAGACATCCATCCCCCTCAAAAGTGACGTTGTGGCTCTAACGAAAAATTATAACTGTAAGTGTGTCGTAATGACACTTACGTTCTTATACAGAAACTATGTGTACTACACATGTAACGTTATCACACCAAGTGAAAGAGTTCTACAGGATCAATTTCAGATATTTAACTCATTTTTTAATTTTTTGCAACGCACCGGGTGTGCGGTTAATAATTAAGGTGCCAGTGGCAATTTAGTTTGAATCTCAAACCACAAAGGGAGATGACATTTTTCAGTTTCTTCAAAAAACGTTGACAGAGATGTTCTGTTGATCGTACCTAACCCTTAAGCATGGAATTTAATTGATGATGGATCATGAATATTCCCATACCCGTTGCGACACATCGACGAATCCATTCCCTAGAATGTAATCGATAAAGAACAGACTAAGGAATATCGCCCCATAGACCAGGGTATCGTAGACTTTTGCCAACATTCTTCATCAGGTTCCTCGGGCCTTGAGTCTGGAGATATGGAAACTGTTCTCACATTTTCCTTAAATTCACTGGGATTTTACACTTATTCGACCGAATTGATAGTGGAAGAAGATTGGCAGTTATTGAGATGTCTAACGTCAAAGTGAAATACGTCATTATAAAAGAAAGCAAGAAGTTTTAGTTTAATACTCGTTCTTTATTGTACTTTTCAAGTAAATTGACAAAAACTTTTCCACTGCACGCTAATTTTAGTGTTTCCACGTTTTGCATTCAAAGAATTATAAAAAAATATTTTTTCAAAGAACGAAACAACTCTGAAACAACGAACAATACTGAAAATGTTTACTGATTGTTCTAAGTTCCAATCAAATAAATGTTGGCAATCTACGAGTCAGCGCCATCTAGTAGCACAGTGCCACCTATTGGTGCAGTTTTTGCAGTAGAGTTTGATTACATAAAAGCATCTGCACTGTTAACATGCAGATAGATACCTACCTACCTAGATAGATATCTTATCTTAAGGGAAGCTTAATAAATATATGAATAAAATACAGCAGAATAAGTACGTATGGTATGTTATTTAAGCTATGGTTGCATACTTGAGAACTTCATGGATACAAAAATAAGTTACCCTGGCAACGCCATGTTTATTTATCATAGCAACTATGTAGCAACCACGTCACCGTATTATTTTAACAACGTCAATCACTTGTACAGGATATTTATTTAGATGAATACTTTAAAAGAAATCAAGTAAAAAATCGCATTCATTTTAATTAAACTCTTTTCTTAGATAAAACAACAACACAATGGTAAGAACTTTTCGTGTATTTCAAAATCAGATGTTGGGTTTTGATAACTGTTATTGAATTTTACCTTAATTTCAGCCGCCAAAAGGGGGAAAAGGTGGTGGCAAAAAAGCACCAGGTAATTATGTATTCAATTATTAATTTAAATCAATTTATGTGATGTTGTCTGATATTTAACTTATGTACTTGTGTTAAAGAAACCAGGACTATACAATTGATACTACAATATGTACTTATACAGGTTACTGAACACCCATCCAAACAGAAATGTTTATCAGGGTAATGTTTGGCCTGTGTCGGAATCGAACCCATAATCCTTTCTTTAGTAGCTAGAACAACTTACCAATGTGCCAAAGGGAAGGTGATGTAAAATGTGAATTTTCGTGCTTTACATCGCACTAGTAAGCGAACTTCAAATATTTTAAAGAAAAAGAAAGACATTTTACAGTCCTACACCGCAAGGGGACATGAAATTTTTCTGTTTCTTTAAAAAATGATGTAAAATGTGTAAAAAGTATGAACTTATTTTGTACGTATGTATGTATTTTACCTTGTATTTAAAGAGAACGTGATGAAAAGTAAGGTTATCTGGAAAGCCATGCTAGATTTACACATTAGCCGCTCCAAAGCTTTTAATGTTTACCGACTTCTCTTCTAAAATTAGTAACAGTTGCTTTACATTACTAGAGATTTTTATTTTTTTCGTAACCCCACCTCGTGAATTGGCCCTACCTCTTTTTGTATTATTTTTTTTAGGCTAATTTTACGCCCAAGGCTTAAGGTGGCAAAATTAACGTTACCGCCCTAAGCTTTAGCCTTTTCAGCTTCCATGGTAAGTCTAGTAGGTACTTCTGAAAAAGAGTCGGTTGTCTTCACGCCATGAAGAACAACAACTCTCTTTCAATGCAGTTTCCACGAGGCAGTTTTCGGAAAGCAATATTAAAGTACCCAGGGAAATTTACTACCTCATCTTCTTTCCCCATTCACATTGGTGATTAAGTGTGTAAATATTTTTTAATTCTCAGCCATCATCATCGATGGAGTGGACACGTCGGAAATGACCCGCGAAAAACTTGAGCAGTTCACGCTCCGAGTAAAAGAGGAACTCGACAAAGAAAGAGAAGAACGCAACTACTTTCAGTTAGAGAGAGACAAAATACGAACTTTCTGGGAGATCACTAGACAACAGTTGGAAGAGGCAAAGGCAGAGTTGCGTAACAGAGAGAGGGCGACAGAGGAGGCTCAGGAAGAGAATGAAGCGCTGTTGGAGACTGAGAAGCAGAAGATAAAGCATTTGAAGTATGAGCAGCAGGCGGCGGCAGCGGCTTTGAGGGCTGAGAACTTGGTGGCGCTGAAAGCGGCGAAGGAGGAGCATGCTGAACAAGAGTTGGAACTGTTAAATGATAAGAGGGTGTTGAGGCAGGAGATGAGAGAGAAGGTAAAGATATGATTTTTAACGTTAGAGAACTTTACTTGTTCCGCTAAACGCATTTTAGATTATTGTATTACATTTTTATTTTACTTTGGATATATTATCACCCTTGCGTTCTATAGATTTTTGTAATATAAAAATAATAATTGCAATGAAACAAAATACATTTTCCTGCACCCACGAATAAATATCTTCTATAAGATATTCTAATAGGCGATCCTCTGCATTACTTTTGCATTATAACACAAAGCAAGATTGTTTTTTTCAATCAACAGATTCAATTAACATTCACTTACAGTGTAGGGCTTGAACCTACGACCTTTACATAACGCGTGATGCCCCTTTAAATAATAACTAAGTTTAAGTAGGCAACGATATATTTTTGTACCTATAACTTCAAAGCCTTTGGTTGGTGCAATGTCTGTAAAATTGGTACTTTGTATCATTAAGGTTTTAGCAGCCCAAGATGAACTCCGACGAGCCAAATTAATCCATGCTGAAGAACTATCAAAGGCAAGAGAAGTATTTGAAGAGAGAGCTCGTCAGATAGAAGATAAAGCCGAGAAGAAACTTCATGAGACCAAAGTAGAATTGACAGTGAAACATAGAACAGAAATAGCAGAAGTAGAAGAAAGAAAGAATAAGCAGCTTGCTGATTTGATAGCTCATCATGAAAGGGCATTCTCTGATTTGAAGAACTACTACAATGATATAACATTGAACAACCTTGGTGAGCTATCTATTGATTATGTACGAGTGGGGTTTCTGCTGATAAAAATATATTGATTAGTTAGTGACACTTAACAGCAACTTGTTATATTCAACCAATTGAAACGCTTAAAAAAAGATTCGTTTGATAAGTATTGAAATGATCATGATCCGTAAAGCTTAACCCAATCTGTAGAAGATGTTTTTAAAAAAAGGCAAAATCTATTTTCTTTCACGGTGTGGAACTTAAACCCACGATTTTCTAATGACGCAAGTTATGTTCTTCCAACGGAACTAACTCCCAAGTAGAATGCGATGATACCTATATTACAACTGTTTTTTGTAACCTCTTAACTTTCGATCTTTCATATGATTTTGGTTCAGCGGCGACTTACAACCAACCAACGATTTTTAAATGCCATTAACCGTATTCGCAGAATTTTATAAAAACGAATTTCTTTTACTTCTGTGTAAATATTATAAGTTTGTGGGACCGATTTATGAAAGGGAATATAGAAGCCTGAAATAGCTGACTGTATTACAGTCAAAACAAGACTGTTTCAACTTTCATTACACACAATATAATTTTTAAATTGTTGGACTCGATTGTGGCTAGCGTACATCCCGTTATCAAAACATGTAGCAGAAAGTTAATTTATGATTCCATTTTTTACTTTTAAAGAGGGATTGATTGTATTTTTTAGTTAACAGATTAAAAAATTGGTTCCAGGCCTCATCAGTAGCTTAAAACAGCAGATGGAAGATATGCAGAAGGTGAAAGAACGAGCTGAGAAAATAGCCCGCGACGCTGTGGCCGAGTCGAAGAGTCTCAGGGAACCTCTAGAAGCAGCCATTATTGACAACAAGGAGCTGAAGAGGCAGATGTCGAACTACGACCGTGATAAGGCTGCTTTGGCTGTGAGATATTTTTCATGTTTATCATTAAAAAAACCGTGATCAGGTAGATATTAGTTTCTACCTAAGTACTCAATCACTTTTAGGGTCGGCAATCATGATGATGATAATTGAAGGCCTCGATGACTGTAATGAAAATGAACGACTGGCGGATTTACCTATTTAGTAACTGAGTAGGGAGACCAGTTTTAGGGTTACCAAACTTGGTGATTGAGGACCCCAATCCATCGCATTCCATTTTAAACTTGACAATGTGGTGCTTAGCTACTGGGTTTTTGTTATGGATAGCCGAGATGTGGTCTCTATTTTTGTTTCTATTATTCAAGGCTAAGACAAAGCAGCTGGCGTCTCTGGAGAAGCAATTTGAGGTCCTCAAATGGGAGTATGAAGTGCTCCAGGTCCGGTTTGACAGGGTTCTAGCGGAGAGAGACGAGCTGAAGTCTAGGTTTTCTAGGTGAGGTCTGATCTATGTATGTTTAACTGTCTAGACCATGACAGTGGTAACCAAATGTAACTATTATTAGTTGCGATTATTATTATTAGTACGAAATGTTTAATTTTTAAATGTTTATCTACGTAATACGGGAGTTAAATGACATTCTAAATTCGGTTTCTACCGAATTCTGAATTATTAATTCTGAATAAAGACTTCTAACCAAGTCTGTATTATTATTTATACATTTTGTTTGCTTAAAAGCTTTAATTTCATTCGAAGTGAGCTATGTACGAGAATTAAACTTTAATATCCGTCATCGGGCACATTTTTCGTTTCTGCTAGCGGGCTTCCAGACTTAGCTTTGGTGCTTATGACGTTGGTTTATACAAGCACTAGCGGCCCGCCCCGGCTTCGCACCGGTATAAAATAAATAGCCTATGTCACTCACTAAAAAAATAATTAAAATCGATCCAGTATTCTTGATTTCACTAGAAACTTAAAAAATAACAGTATTTCTCAACTATTTAATGGATGTTATTATACATATAAACAAAAATAAAGGTTTTTTTTAATAGATAGAGTGATTCAAGGGGTAGCCCTTGAATCACTTTATCTATTAAAAAAACCGCATCAAAAACCGTTGCGTCGTTTTCAAGATTTAAGCGTACAATGGTATAAAGGGACAGAAAAAGCGACTATGTTTTATACTATGTAGTGATTAGCATGAACAAATACGGTAGTCGATTATTTTTGTAGAGAGTTTTGTATGGTGATTCAATAGTTCTGATAATCACAGCTGTGACGATAAATAGAAATTTTCCATATTATTTTATGGTCATATGTAATATTGCTCGATTGCCATTTTTATATCTACTAAGAGTAGGTAGGCATTTCATCATTGAATTACTTAGTCTATTGTTGTTATATATATGACAACTTGTATACAAACTAAAAAACGAAATCGTCGTCTTTTACAATTTTTGAATCACTCTAAACTAGTGAACAAAAATGGTAGTTGAATACATAGTGATTCGTAGTGAGAAAGTATTATGGAAATCGAAGGAGCGCCGCAACGTACAGAACTAGAACTACATGAAACTATTATAAGTATAATAGTTTTGTAGGTATGTGCTCGGGCACAGTATGGATACTGTCCCTGAAAAATCATTGGTGTTTTTTTTTCAGAGCGGTTTTAGAAGTACAGCAAAAAGCTTCGCTAAAGACGGCTCTTCTGGAAGCCAAACTAAAGAACTTGGAAGCGAGAGACTTAGGACCAAGGGAGATGCATGTAAGTTTGAACAAAACATTTATCCATACTAATATCATAAATGCGAAAGAAACTCTGTCCGTCTGAGTTTAATAAAATTTATTAAAGGTATACGTTGGACCTCTAGAACGTACAAAGGACACTTTTTTTTTAAATAACAGTGAAAAGTTTATTTAGAAAAATGTTTATTAGAAATTTGGCGCAAATTTAGCTCAAAATTTGGATTGAAGTATGGACTACTTTTTGTTCCCAATACGAGGGGAGATATGGGTAAAACCGACCATGAAAGTATATATAAATGGAAAAAAACCTGTAGTCCCCGCGAACGAAGTCACAGGCACAGCTAGTATAAAAATAAAAGTACCCTCAGCACGACCAAAATTGCAACTGTTTGTTACGCCTTCAGTATGTCTGGTTTCCTAACATTCCCCAATTTCAAGGGAAAACTTAATTTAATAATTTTTATTTTACAACAAAATTCCTAAAAAACATTTTGTAGACGAGTTTAGATGAACACAAACACTTTAACTTGGTTCATACGCTGCTAAATATTAATATTTTATTGCACAGGAACTCCTAAAACTGAAGGACACTCAAGTGGAAGACTTGAGGTACGAAGCGGCTCGACTCAGGAAGGCTCACGATGACCTTCTAGCCACTTACGAGGCAAAACTCGCCAAGCTCGGAGTTCCAGCAGAAGAATTAGGTTTCAAGTAAGGAAAAATCATTAAAACTGCCTTCTAGCAGCAATAGTCAGAACTAGTCATACAATTTGCTTTTTAGCGCTATCTAGTAATTTTTACTTTAACTTAGTTCGTATGGTGCCTAGCGCTATCTGTTTTTAGACTAAATAATAATAAAAGCACGAGCCGTTTTGATGTGCGTAGTTTAACTATCGAGCGACAGATGGCAGCACACCTTTTAAGAGCGGTGATTTTAACGACATCTAGTGACATGTTTTGTAACTTTATTGTCTACACATGGCATGCTGACGTTTGTAGTTTATTATTAACACAATAGATAGCTCTGTACAATAGTCTGAAATTTTCTTTGTTAGAAAAATTGTATACAAATCGCGTTGGGAGTTGTGAACGTTGGTACTGATTATTATTTATGATTTTTCAGGCCATTAAGAGCTGTAGCGGTTGCTGGCTTGGCTCCAGTTATCGGTCAAGGACCAGCAGGGCTGGTGTCTAAAGATCAATGAAATATTTACAAATAATAATGTATTTATGCTATATTTTGTTTTTATAATTATCCAGAATCAATGTGCAATCAAAATAAACTTTATTTTGTTTATGATATTTGTTACTTATTGGGTTTTATTTAATACTAGCTGTGCCCGCGTATTCGTTCGCGTGGACTTCATCCTTTCATGGTCGGTTTTACCCCTATCTCCCCTAATATTCGAAACAAAACTTTAAAAATAAACATTTTCCCATATAAACTCAAAAGTGGTATTACCCCATTCAAAGGTGCCATTACCCCCCCCCCCCCCCCTTAGTTTCTAACAAAAAGTAGCCTATGTCCGTTCTTGAGGTTCAACGTATACCTATACCAAATTTCATCAAAAAATCGGTTGAGAGGTTTAAACAGGAAAGAGTAACAGACAGAGTTACTTTCGCATTAATTTATTTATTTTATTTATTTATTTAAAAACTTTATTGCACAATAAAAAGTACTAAAGGTGGACTTAATGCTACGAGCACCAGTCAACCGTTGGGTCATGCAGATAGTTCGTTTATGGGTGCGTTACCAGTAAAAATATTACCTAGTAAGGATATATATTTCCAAAAAAGGGTAAATACCTACTGAACATAGGTTGTGTAAGGTCGGCAACATATCAATGAAAACACTTAGATCGAAGAAAGATCGATTTTAGACCTTATGTTTACTTTTCCGTTTTCCATCAAACATTATACAACCTGTAACGGAAAGGGGGTAACAATGTAAAGTAGGTGGATACTATACCTTGTATAGATTCTATATACGAAATCCCGAGTTAAAATAAACACTTTATTGTTTTTATGAAATAAAAAATGATTAACTATAATGACTGACTAAAACGTAAACAAACGCATCACAACACTATTGAGGTCAGCGATCCCAAATCACGTTATCACTTCACGACAATCACTGCGATCCTGAATTTCTCCACCTCCTTCCTCGACATGCGCGCCTAGTACTTTCTTAGAAGATGCGCGAACATTATGCAACATTTGTGGTGTCACTGTACAGAACGCGGCCTTGATGCTTTCTATCATCTCTTCCCTTGACGAGCATGCTACAGCGTACCTACACCTTCCTTTTAAATTAGTCCCACAAGAAGAAGTCCAACGGAGTGAGGTCTGGTGACCGAGCTGGCCATGTGATACGACCTCCTCGCCCAATCCACAGATGGAAACGAGCGTTTTGATGGTTTCGTAAATCTCTTTCTCTAGCTTTCGGTCGGCCATCACGCTGCCGTCGGTTGCTCCGACACAGAGAATCATCTCGAATATTCTTGATTGCTCAAAGACATCACGAAATATCACTAGGCTATCCGTAGTAAGTAGGTAATCCAGAAAGGCAAAAACACAAGATGTTGTCACGGCGACGACAACTCAATGACTTAACTGAATTGTCAAAATGAGAAACGCTAAACCACCAAATTTCAGATGTGATTCAGTAAACACTAAAAGATGAACCACCATTGTGATATTTAAATTAATAGCATAATAGGTAGGTACATCCAAGTCTTTCGACGATTCCAACAATACTGTGATAGTGTTGTGCAAGCGTGACTAAGTCAAAATTTTGACTTGTATTTGACTGATATTTCAAAAAAAAATATTGAATCAATAAATGCGTGTACACAGCTACAAATGGTCCCATACAGTTTGTAACCGTTAACTGCTTTGGTATTTTTGATATTGTTATACCCTTTCCGTTACACGTTGTATAATTGGCTACTTGACAGTGTTAACAATAAAATATGAAAAGTGTTAGTATGTTAGCTTATTAGTTAAGTAATCATTTTACATTTTTACTTTTTAAAAGCATAGTTAGTATTTTATTTTTGCAAAATAAATTTTAGTTTTTTTATCTGTGGAACAAAAGAACCGAAACGGAAACCACCATTGCAATTCGGAAATGACAGCTGTCGGCGAACATTATTTATTTTAATGTGGCGAAGCAATGATTATTTTACCGCTTAAATTGAATTATTGTGTCTCTAATCGTATTAAGAATTTATTGAAACATTTTCCGTTTATCTAAATTAAGTCGTTCCTATGCGTATCGGTGCGTTGTCTAGGACGTTGACGTCATAATTGCAACAGTGACGTGACGTGACAAAATCTTATTTTTCTCTGATTATTTAGATTATTTCCAGATAAATCGAATTGCTTGGGATATAAAATTAACGGGCGCACATTTTATAATACTTTTTCAAAAACTGTCAAGTAGCCAATTAAAAACAAAATCGAAACCGTTAATCGGTTCGGGGGCTACGATGCTACGAACATTTCATGATATGCACAATTCAACGATATAGCCATGACATATAATATACATTTTCAACTAGTCGAACCTTCCACTAGAATTGGTTGGAAAATTTACCGGAGCGTTTAACTGGTAGACTATCAATTATGCACCAAATGGATCCACAATTAAAGGTCGAACACAAAAATAGGAAATATAATTGAAAGGTCACATGAAAGATGAATGTACAAACCATTGGAAGTGGCATGGCGCGGATAATTACCATTGATCCGTCTTAATTTAGAAATTGTGATAATTTAACGTCAAAAAAACGTTTTTTTTACATGAATTGACGCAACCGTACCGTCATCCGAGAGAGGGGTGGTGACGGACTTCCTGCCCTTGAGTGAGTGCTGACTACTGCTGACGTGTCAGCTCATGACCACGGTTGGTACAACCAAACCGCAACGTCGGGCAGTAAGTAGTTCGTATTAACTATTAAATAAAATTTGTATCGCGTTTTGAACCGTTAACTTATTTCAAATGTTTAAAATGGAACGCGAAAGTTTTTATAGGGACCTAACGTGATTTTTGATTTGCATAAATAACATTTTGTTTTTTGAAAACGTTTAATTCGCATTGGAAGTGAATTGGTTACGATTATGACAATAAAAAATTGCTATTGTCATTTTTCTGCTTCTGTCTTCCGTTCTTTCTTGTTTGTGCCACTCACCTTAAGGTTCCGCCAGAATACCAGCGCTGCTGCAGCATTGGATCCATGTTGTAGCAGCTCATGCTGAGGCTGGGACCTTGTTAGCTGCGCAATCACTATGTTCCCTTATTTTTGTTTGTTCATTTTACTGTTTATCTTTTGTTCGTGTTACTTTAATGTGTATGTACCGTGTAAGTGTTATCATCAGTTCATCCTACTAATATTGTACGTTGCAACATACTATCACCATTGTCTTGATCCATGGAGTTAGTGACAATATTTTTCAATCGAATAAGTAAATCTTTCATGCCCAAAACGCTAAAATTCAATGAAATTTAGTGGAAGATAAATGAGATAGATTAACAAATGGTTCGTGCTATTTTGGAAAACATTTTATCCCAAAATAACATGAACAAAGTCGCAGGCAATAGCTCGTCTTTAACATATAAAAATGAATCCCTATTCTATTTCCCTTGGTCATCATGCATAAACAGCTGGCTCAATTTCACTTTTTTTTTTGTTGTGTTTGTTATTTTTAGAAGAAGGTAAAAAAGAAATAGTATTCATGAAAGAGAAAAATTTAAAAAAAATCAGGAATAATTAGAAAATAAAATAAAACTATTGTCGTCGTGGGTGAAAATCAATTCGAATTAAATAGTAGTCATTAAAACAGGACAACGTGTGTGTGTGTGTGTGTGTGTGTGTTAATAATAAATAAAACACAATTTCGAAGCCAATAAGTGTATTTAATTTTTACTCCCTACTAACATTTTTATTTATTTCTTTATGTACAAAACGGTCATAAGGCAACAGTTCCAAATGATTGAGAACGCTTCACGATGATTGGGCGCACGGCAGTGCATCGCCAAGTGCGATAAATAATTACGCTTTGTCTAGCAAGGGAAATAGCGCCACACTTTGCTATGCGAGTGTTGCGTACGAGCGATTTTATAACAACATAAATTCATGACATTTAAAATTACAAGGAGGTTTTAATATACTTGCCTTATAAAAAAAAATCGACAAAATCTGTAGAACACTTTATACATATTTAAATTTTGTAGGAAAATATGTTAATTCCAAAAACTGTTGTATATTTTGATACTGTGTCAGTCGATAGTATTAAAAGTTCTCGTTTTATTTGTTTGGTACAGAAATATTTGTTTCTTTCATAAAATTATTTGAAATATCCTGACATATTATTCAAACATAAGAAAAGTAAAAAATAGCTAAAATAAATAAAAAAACCGACATATTTCCAACACACCTAATTCTTTATAAATTGTGATTCTGAAGTAGTACATTATTAACGATTTGGAAATAATCTAAAAGCTTTTAATAGTTAAAACTAAGTTGGTTCAACACAATTTTTAGCTGCAGCTTTAAGGCTTTCATCATTGTTATGGACTGCAGCTACATATCATATATTTTATTATATTTGGAACAAAATCGCTCGTATCCAACAAAACTTAGCGCAATTACTACTAATAGTTTTTGCTCTTAACCTCTACACCTTTTACAAATCCATATTCCTAATTGAAATAAAAAAAATATTAGAGCTTTTTATTTGCAATTTTAAGTAACCGTAAGTGGGCAGAAGCTTTCGAAATTAAAGCTCACTGATAACTCTTGGTACACGTTGTTATAGAAATATAACAAAACTATGAAAACGAATGCCCAGTTTCAATATTTTACGATTTGTAATGCGTCAATCCGTTTTTCTACGAGTCGTTAATTCTTATTTCAAATTTACTTTCCATATCGTGTCATCAGTCGTCCGTAAAGTTTTTAGCTTACGCCTCGTATATTTTATTACTATCCGTAATTAGACAGATCGTTTTTCAAATATTAGAACCGGACGTAAGACGACTAAGAACTAAATTATATTACTATTCGTGTGACAAGCTTTATCAGGCTTCGTGAAAGATAAAAATATATATTGTATTATATTTAGTACATTTAGACAGTAAATAATAGTTGATACAAGTTTCACTATAGCAGTCGCATAAGTCCAAAGTTTTAATTTAAAAGATTCAGCAATAATAAATGAGAAAGTATTTGTTAAAATAAATACAAAATTAAAAACATTTTACCCTTATTTTGGTAAATTTTTACCCAATCCGATACAATCTTCGCTTTTGAGTAGGTAAGTTAAAATATTATATTTTGGATCTTGCTTGCCACTTCAAAGTTATTTCACTTTGGTATAATTTTTCAATTTTATTATACAAAGACGAATACATGTCTTGGACATATTGTTTAATCTTACCATTATTAAGTCGAAATAAGAAAAAACATTAAAAAACAAATGACATTTAAAACCGTTAAAGACTTCTCAACGCTAATATACATTTTGGACATTATTATTGCAAAAACTTTTTTGTATAATATTTTTTTTTACATCACAATTATCACACATAAAAATTGTGTTTTATAAAGCTGACATTTAATATGAAAATTTTAAAGGAACGTAAATATTATATTGGTAAATAACACAATGTTTTAAAATGTATATTGGGAAGTGTTGGACACGTTTGTTATCTTGTTTTACTTTTTGATAAATTTACATAAAGCTTTACAATTTTTATTTTCAACATTCGTCAATTATAGACTTTTGACTCTGAAATAATTAAACGAAAATAATCTAATTATGTTATTTATCAATACATAAACACTTAAGCGAAGTGAATGATTTAAATATATTTAGTGGATATAATCACATTTAAGCGTAAGTACTATTCTTAACATATAAACTGCAACATTTGGGCATTTGTAAATTACATAATTTATAATAAAAATACACTAATTATTTATTACACAACCGAAATTCAGACATTGAGGAAAAATAAAATAATTACAATTTATTTCTAAAATAATTTGACGTAACATTACAATGATATTTTATAAATTGCTTCTCACTTAGTTAAATCTAAAGCTTTTGTATATTTATGATGATTACTTAATTAAGCACTGTAGCTTTAAATGCATTTAATGTATTTGAGAAATGTGGAAACAAATAAACATTTGTATAACTAAGTATTATTAAATATACATGTTTTTGAGTAATTAAGATTGAAATAGAATATCATTATTGTTGGGTAAATTTTAATTTTAATACAGAAATAAAAATTTTTTTTTGTTTGTATGTATAATATTATAATATGGAATATGTATTAAATGTCATTTGTATTATTTAAATACTTTTTTATATAAATAATTTATTAAGAGTAAAATAGTATGAAAACTATTCAAATTAACAAGTGTTTAAAGTAACTACATTCATCTCCCTCACAAAAACAGACTAATTATTTTTATTATATCGTATCTATCTTTTACTTAACAACCAATGCGATGATTCTAGTATTTAAAAATCTTTATATTATTTACGGGTGTTGATTTTAATAAATAATTAACAAAACGTGTATATTCCGTGTTACTTGGTTATTTTAGATGACTCTTCTCAAATACATTAAATTATGTGACCTACTTCAAATAAGTATCAATGTTGGTAACAAAATAAGTTCAAACTCTATCTATTTGTGTTCTGAAGTGGGATGATTTTTAATTTCTTACATGTAATTCATCAAACATTATATCTATAATGTGCGTAGGTTTTAGCAATATCTAACTAGTACATACTTATTTTCTCCAGTCTAAGTGGTTAATAAATAATATTTCATTTTTCGCTCCCCATCATAAATACTCTGAACATTCTAATAATTCAACGATAATAAGTTATTTAAAACACATTTAAAGTAACATTTTCAAATGACAAATAGTTAATTTCATTATTTACAGAAATCGGAACCGGTTACAGAAAAAGTGGTCCCAGAATGCAGCACAGAAAAATAATTAAAAAAAAGGTGAGTACATCTCGTAAAATGACACATAAATTCAAGCATAACGCGATATTCACAAGCCTTTTATCATTTATATCGGTAAAGAAAAAAATACGCACACACTTGACAAGCGACAACAGTATCACAAATTTTACGCGCACTCCTACCTCATATAAGAATCAAATTCCTATATAAAAATTGCCTCAATGGAATTTTCGAACGGTCATTCGAATAATATAACATGTATCGATCAGGTAATGATTTCTATTTTGGTTAGCGGTTCGGTTCGGCATGGACAATAATATTAATGAATTTTTAAATAGAGTTGGCATGGGACGGAAGAATCGATATCGCCTATAGCAATATGGCTAGGATTATATTAAACTTCTATTCCATTCCACACAATGCCGGGCTTTTGTAAGCTACATTTTGTTGCATGGCATTAGTCGCGCGATTGGTTTATCAAAACTGCAATTATACTTAGTACTAAAATTTTGCTCACCAATCTCAACTTTTTTATCAAAATGTAAAGTTGTTGATATCGATGTACAGTCAGTAGCTTTAGTTCGTGAACAACTCTGTACCTTGTCACATTAAGTCACTGTCTATCTGACTTGCTTAGTTACAAGGAGATTTGGTATGGCAAGGTACTGAGGTGTATACAAACTAATGATGCTGGCTATACGAGTATAAAGTCAATGCCTTTCCAATTAAAAAACTGTTACTCTTTCTGTAATTTATAAATACAATAATAATAATCAACGATAAATAGAACAAAATATGGACTGATAGCAAAATATTTCTTATAACTAAGCAGTAACGCATATTTTCAAATAACTAATGCACGACAAATGCAATGCCACTCATGTATTGACCTAGCTTTACATTAAAAATCATTTGTAAACCTTCGGACGCATAACATTATACTCAAATACGATTATTCCGTAACAGCACAATTTTAATGGAATAAAAACATTAAAAAAAAATCATTAACGCTTTGCTAATTACAGGGGTCTCTATTAGAATGCTAAGGTCCCAATGAATAGGGTTTTCTAATATCCTATAAATTAAAATTAAATTAAATAACAACTATACTTACAATTAAAATGATATAGCGAATTGTACTGACAAGGAATTATTAATATTAATAGATGAAGTAATCGATGTATTTTAACAAATATATATTCGCGATAAATGCAGTAACTGACACATCATATTTACCAAATGCCTTTTCTGGCTATCCAAATCAATTTTCATATATTTTCCTGCGGTATTGTAAACAGGTTCACGTTTTTAATTCATATATATAATACAATATAGTTTTATTTATTATAATATTATTAGCACGCGTGCATTTGACACCTTTAGCATACGAGCATAATAAAATCTTATTTATTTCATTATTCACTATAGGAGATAAAATTTATAATTTTCTAATATAAATCGTCATTTGTGGCGATAATTTTTAAAACATAACGTACCAATTTGAGCAATAACAGTGTTAGTTATAACGATTTTTAATTATTGCATATTTGCAGAAAAAGTAGACAAACAATTTTCCATATAAATCACTATTATTATTTTGTTTGTGCATATAGAGAATGTCCAATACTGATTTTAATTACTTCCACGTTAAATTTTTCACGTAAATTATTAAATGTTTAATAAAAAAGATTGCCTCAAAAATTATCGCCACCAATTGTTTCTTCAATATCATTTTAATTCACAACGCTTTATAAAAATCTCTTTCGCCAATTTTCCGTCTTTCACGAACATTATTTGCTCGTTTTCAATTTTTTTAATTCACATTATATTCACTTTATAGTGAATGAAAAAGGGCATAAGTATTGCGTTTTACTTTCTATATAAAATCACAATTCGAGCACAAGAATCATTCAAAAATGTCTGTTTCAATTCGTTCACCTTAATTCGTGATGTACTTTGTAACCAATCTCGAATCTTCATGACCCCTGTCATCTGTAAGAAAAACAGAAAAATACTTTTAAACTACGTGTTATGTATTAATCTTACAGCTCATTTTATAATTGTCAGATAAAACCTAACTAGTCGATAAAATATAAACTGTTTAAATTAAGAACGTCATTAAGTAATATAGTTTATTTTTGTCACGAATCAGTTATTAAATTACTCGTAAAATGATACAATGTTTTTTAGACTAACAGACAATAGCTGCCCAAAATGTATTCAATAATTTACAAGAGGTTTATTAAGCTTTTTTTTTGCGTAGGCAGTAATTTTAATTTTACTGGGGACAATTATGATAACATTTAGAATAAGTCGCTTGGAATATTTTTTCGACTCATATTTTTTATTTGACAATTGAAAAATTGGGGCTTACTGTCAATTTTTTTTTTTAAATATTAATATTATATTATATTATTATTATATTATATTATTGGACAACATCACATACATTGCTCTGATCCTGTGGTAAGTAGCTAAAACACTTGTGTTACAGATATCAGCAACAATGACGGTACCACAACACCCAGACCCGAGACAATATAGAATACTTAAACACTTGTGTAAATTTTTTATTTCGCGAACGCTTTCTGTTCAGATAAATATAAAAATGTGAAAATAAATTAATGAGAATTTAAAATTTTAACTAAAGAACCAATATACATTTTAAGTAATTATAAAAATAACCAGATTGTCTTAAAGCATGGATCGGGGGGTGTACAGTAATATTAAATGTGTTTTACTTTGAAGAATTGTTTCAAACTTTTTTTGTTGAAATATTGTTTTATGAGGGATATATTTTTAAATCAAAGCTCAAGCCTTTTGTAAAGGGATTTGTATTTTTTTCTAGATGTGCAATAATTATATAAATGCGTGTATGGCAAAATGCATTTAAAGCTCTTAACAATAAAGCTGAAGCTTCTGAACGTACCTCTGTGTGAATTTAAGTTCTTTTTTCACATTAGGCGTTCACGAATGATGACTTGGTCCTGGTGAGGAGATAATTATCTGTCAGTTTTGTATTTGTTGAAGAATAAATGTTGTACACTCGTGTTGTGTTAATTAAGTCTAAAATAAATTAAATTTTTAAAAATCTACCAAAATATATTTATTCAAAATTTTTAAAATAAAAATAAAACTTTTAAAAAAGTATAAAAACTAATTACTTTGAATTTTTTAATGCAGTTTTATACTACGTTGAAATGATTTTCTTCCGTCGATTAAAGTTATACTAAAAGCTTTCTAAAGTTCGTCGCAACTTCAGGTCAGAATACATTTCAAAGTTTTAAGTAGGATGAACTTACATATGAGGTCATGTCAAGAAGTTGTGCAATTTTTTTAATGCCTGATTACATTAAAATGTAATCTGCAACCGATTTAATAGTAAAGGTTTATGAGATAGTTTTTAATAATTTAATTAGTGTATTTTAAAGTTATTACCTTTAATTGCGAATACTAATTTTTTTATGTAATGCCCCAATAGATCCCTGGACGTCCGTCAAAATGTTTTCTATGAGATATTAAAACGATATAAAACGAACAAAACAACTTACCCAGACAATGATGCCGAATTGGAAATAGGTGGACTATTAGACTCGAAGCCTTCCTTAGGCTTTTCATTAGCTAACTGCATCTTGAGCTGATGCCCGAAGCAGGCCAGGTCTTCTCGAAAGGTATCTGAACCAGGAGTCGTCGGCTTCTCATCGTCTCCCGTAGCCATAGCCTCAGCATCACTCTTCAACGGAGCTTGTTCCGATTCTTCCTCAGTGTTATAGATCTTAAAGTACGCAAACGTTAGATATATCACCGATATTATAAATGAAGGTATCGGTATCGCCATCGCGTATACTAGATTCAACGTGTTCTGCCACATGTCCAGCTCAGTGATCACCAGTCCAGGGTCCACTCTACTATAGTAACAAGTGTAGTTGGTGCCTATAGGCCGGTATTTGCCGTAAAATATGGTGCAGTTTAATATTGGTGGGTAACCGCATCCTTTCACGTTGGGAAAGAGACGCGCTCCAGTGAAATACCATTCTGAATCGTTACCTTGAAGACCAGTCGGTGGGATGTCTGGTAGTTCCTGTTCTTCAATCATGTCGGGATAAGACTTGTCAGCAGCTGTCTCGTAATTGTCGTATTCGTAATCTTTCCTCAACGCTCTTTCGACTCTGATCAGGTTCTCGTATTCGGTTGCTGTTATGTTTGCGGCGTATCCGAGTTTGTAGTTGACGCGGATTTGGGTGCATTCAAAGAGGTCTTTAGTGCAGCCTTCTCGGCAGGACGCCCAGCTGCAGTTGCTAACTCCAACCAAATGCTTCACTGAGGCTGTCACGCATAATGCTGCTACCGGATCAAACTGCATGAATATGGTGGTGAATGCTGGCTCTATTACGAATGGAACTAAGAATAGGAAGGCGAACAGACTGAAGATAGCAAGAAGGACGAAGCTTGCTGTGGTGTAGAATAAGAGTTTCTCGAGAAAAGTTGGGGGTATTTTCTCTTCATCGGCCATGGTGGCGTGATCGCTCTAGAAGTGACCATAGCGATCGTTTCAGCTTGGCTGCGTCATGTCATCCCGATTATTATGTCAGGCCTGGCTTTCCGTCTTGGTGCCTGTCTCTTGGAGTAGGTGTTTTGAGTTATTTACATTTTTTGAGTATCTGCGAATAAGATTTTTGAGGGCTGGTTTACTTTGGGCCAAATCATGGAGAATAATCGAATTATAAGAAGTGTCTATTTTTTTAAGTAATACGTTTTTTAACATTAATTAAATATAGTACTTATTGAAAATGAGTTAGTTTTTGTTCCTAATTTTCTTCTGCAATGCTAAAGTTCCTACAAAAACATAATATGGTGCAGTTTAATATCTAAGAAAGAAAGAAGAAGAAGAGGGAGTCATATTCAAATAAAAAAAATATAAATTTTTAAACCTTATGTACTTACGGCTAATCATAAGATATAAATATACCATCCGATCTTATTAAAAAATTGTTATACATCTATTTAAAATCTACGACAGAATTTACTTAAAACCATGCATTAGGTACGAGCATTTCTCTGTTCCTTGAGAAACGTGGTTCACAAAGATATCCACGCTAAAACGTGTGAAAGTTTTGCAAATTGATTAATTTTAGAAATCCAATGTTTATTTTTTATTTAAAGTGTATTTCTGATGTAAGTGAATTATTGTTGATAAAGTTACAAACAACAAAACTAAAAATATTTCACGTTTTCACATGCGGTATGTTTCTCACGAAATAACATTTGATATATTTACCAAATTCCGCTAATGATGCCAACTAAGAATCGCTAATAACATTTTGAACTATGATGATGTAATTTTTTGCATTGCAAAAATTCAGTGCAAAAAATACGAAAATTTTAAACATTAGTGTGTTGCGTTACTTACAAAAAAAAACTGATTTTTCAATTTATTTTAGTCTTCAAATTTTTTTACGATGTTATTAGTTATAATTGCCATACTCAATGAAATACAACGGCTTTTGGTAGGACAACCCGGCTTCAATAATTACATTAATAACGGTAGCGTTCAAATCAAGGTATGCCGTATTGCCGTCCAAAGGAATGCTATCCAATCATAGCAGCTGCATTGAATACCTCGCATTGTGTTTTGAAACCCAACCACTGTCATGTCTGGGCCAAGCTAATTCTAGCTTGAATCGATAGTACAAGGCTAGGATGCTAGGCAGACAGTGTGGCGCCAAAGTTTGTGTTCTTAGCCAGTCTGAGTTCAAGCGATTAGAGATTTAAGCCCGTATGGAGATAAAGATGCTTTTACAAATGCACTTTTTCGTTTCGTTTGTTATTTACCTTTCTTAACATTTCATCGTAATTTATACGAGAGGGGAGAATGTGGCCTACCGAAGCTACTTGATGTTTTTCATGATTTCTATTTGATTGTTGTAAGAGCGAAAGTTTGTAAGAATGTTTGGATGTCTGTATGTATGTTTGTTACTTTAAGATAACACACTAAATTAACATATAAGATACTTTTTATTTCGAACGAAATAATGCAAGCAAAGTCGTGGGCGGTATTTAGTTTTTCTGTCGTTTACTTCCTCAACTATATTCTATTTTCTTATTCCGTAATTGCTTTTATTTTCTTCGCGAACTTTCTGCAACAGTAATATTTTTTTACTACTGGCATTTTTTTTTGTTATCGTACCAACTTGAAATATTCGCTCTCTAATATTTTATAGCACATCTCCTGGTACTAGCATATTTAAAATATTCTAAAGAAACATAAAAAAACCAAGGGGAGATGAAATTTTTCAGTGTCTGTAAAATATTATCTCTTTAGTAGTGTTTGTAACAAAGATCTTTGTAACAAAAGCTTGACATTCAACGTCGAAGTTCGGATATATATTCGTAATAAAATTCAGCTTCAAAACAAAAAATGTTTTAAACAACTTCACCAAAACGTTTATGAAACTTAAACAAACTTAATGAAACCAAACAATTTATCGTAAAATTAAAAACAAAATACAGTCACCGCGTCCAGTTGACTACGTAAACAGCGGAATGTGTAGATTGAAAAGTGTTTATTCATGAGAGGAGTTCTCTCCTCTGTAGAATGCATGAAACGGGAACACTCAATACGGACTTCAATAGAGCCTGTTCAAAAACAATGTTACGGAAGCTCTTTTGTTAACGCTCTATCTCAGGTAGTTGTTTTGTTTAAGAAGAAAATGGAAGAAATGTTGTTTTCTAGCTCATGGTTCTGATAATCTATATAATCGATAATCGCCTTATACCCGGTTCTAATATTTGAAAACGATCCGTTCTAGTTACGTAAATAAATTATACGAGGCGTAATCTATAAACGACCGACGGACGACAGATAACAGCGGGCATGGAAATTAAATTATGGAACGATATTAACGATTCGTAGTCGGTTGGAGAAAAACGGGTATTCATTTTTGATAAATAACGAATCGTAAAATATAGGAACTCTGGCTTGGAATTTATAACTTACAGGGAAGATACCGACAAGAAACTCTGTAGTTTTCAATGCAAAAAAGAAGAAGAATTTATAGAGTGTAGAATTACGCTAACTGATTGAATGAAACTCTACCCCTAAAGGTAAAGGGGTAAAACGTAGGTTAGAAATTTGTATGAAAGTCCTTTATTTTGAAGTAAGAGACTAAAAAATATTGACAAACTAACTGTATGTCTTGGTGCAAAATTAGTAATAAGATAAGTTTTTTTTGAAAAACAAACTACTGAGTTTCTTGCCGGTATCTTCTCGGTAGTTATAGGTTCCGAACCGGAGGTAGCTTCATTTGTTTTATATAGAGACTGACTGTTCATAAGTATTACTAATGTAATCTATATGAATAATAAATATTGACTATTGAATTATAGCTCGAAACTTGGATTAAGGGTGGGCCAAGGTGGTATACCAGAAGACGAATGACGTTTAAGAGGAAGCCGAAAATGCTTGACACCTCCAGTAAAATCCGTGGTAGTATGGTCAACAGTGCATCAAGAAAAACATTTGCAATTCGATTTTAGTTATTATTCCCACGACACAAGGGTGGCACTAAACCCAAAGTGTCTTGTCTGATGTGCGTTCCACTGTACAAGGAAAAACCTTAGTTTGAAATGAATTGATTGATATAACTGTCAGGCGCATTTTGATCTATTTATTTTCTTAGTTCTAGGTTTTAGATATTTGAACTCTTTTGTGCATATAATTTGTACATAAGGATTAGATGAAATTCATCAAAAATTCACAGTTGTTAATATTTTTTGTCATAAAGGGCACTTTAAAATTTGCATTTGTTGTTAATAACGTAAAAATATACTTTTTGTAGAAATTTAGATTGAAAATTAAGATAGAGTTTGGTTTCACCCTTTTGATTTTTTTATCCAATAGATTACATTTAATTTTGATGATTTTTACTGTTTTCATATCAATAAAATATTTATATTGAATATAAAACTAGAATTCAGTATCACCTTTTTGAAGTTTTTGTATCGTACAGATTAATTTTTACTTTTTTTAAATTAAAATAGTTAGTTCCACCTTTTTCATATTTTTGTATCATATAGATTACTTTAGACTGAAAAATATTAAGATTCAAAAAATATAAAATTAAGTTTCACCTTTTTGAACTGATTGAATTCTTTACATTACTTTAGATTGTAAAATGTTCAGATTATAAATGAAATTATAATTAAATTCAACCTTTTTAAGTTTTTGTTTTCTTTACATTACATAAGTTATATCACTAAATATGTTACATGCGTTACATAAGTTATTACAGTAACATTTTTTTCTAGTTGATTTGCTTATTATTTTTTCTCAGTAAACTAAATGTTGCTTAAAGTAATGATACGTTCGATGTAGTTTTTTCAATTCCCAATCGCCATGATAAAGGCGAGGGTCGAAAGCGGGTAGACCCGAGAGCATTCACTCGTTAAATATATTATTAGATGGATATCTATGGTGCTCTAGAGAAGCAAAGGGGCACATATAAACATTTAATGGGGAAAACCATACAATATTTTGTATGTAATGGTACATTCGTCAAATATATTATTGTACATTTAAAATAATTTAACGGGTCAAAACGCGACACCATTTTTATTTAGTAGTTAATACGAACTAGTTACTGCCCGACGTTTCGGTTAGGTTGCACCAACCGTGCTCACGAGCTGACTCTCACAGTCAAAGTTTAAAATGAAACGCGAAAGTCTTAAAATTTATATATTGTTGTACACAGGTAAACACAAAACTAATAAGAGAGGTAGGGCATAGCGATTTATCGCTCGAACTGGAGCAGCCCGACTGGTGAAATACGTCCATCTCACAGAAGACCGCAGCCAAATAGCAATCACTTTGATGATATTGTGTTACTGCGTGTGAGTAAGGTTTCCAGAGCTCCTAGGGGGTGCTATATTAGTAGCAGGTGTCAAGCCTTCAAGGTATGGGCGATATGTCCTTAATATGCTAGGATCTCATTACCACTTAATATCAGGTGGGATGAGGTCAATCTTAAAATGCAATATAAAAAAAAATCTGGACAGTTTAAAAAGTAAAAGGATTTCAAAAAACAAATTACCATTAATATTCTGTACATTAATTGCTTCAGTATTATCTGAAGACATGATAGTTATTAACTTCTAAACGTACAAAGGCACGACACATACATTTTGAACGCTGCATCGTCCTTAAATCGAGGTAATAAGAACTAATACCAAACTACAAGTGTTTATCTTGATGTGTTGTTGACTGTACAACTAACCAATATGGACACTCAAGTGTATCTATATAAAATAAATATAAATATATTGGACAACATCACATACATTGCTCTGATTCTGTGGTAAGTAGCTAAAGAACTTGTGTTACAGAAATCAGAAACAACGACGGTACCACAACACCCAGACCCGAGACAATATATAAAAGTTCGTTTCCCATATTGACCCGACCGGGGATCGAACCCGGAACCTCAGAGATGGCGCGACGCCAAAGTCCGGCACGCTTGCCTCTCGGCTACGGAGGTCGTCATATACATAGACAAAGTGTTCACAGTGTGTCAACCTTTTAAACCGACTTAAAAAAAGGGATTTCTCAATTTTACCCTATATAAAGTAGTTATTTTTGTACGTCTTTGTCGATGTTTTGTCGTTCGTGAACCGATTTTCATGTGCTACACTACGGTAGTGTTGCGGACACCAAGGGATGATGAAATTCACGCAAAATCGATCTATTGTTTTTGTTTTTTAAATATTGTAAGCACCTAATTTGGAACGATATTAAGAGCTTGTTTCATCGTGGTATCTGATTTTAAATACATTTAATATTATCAAAGTATTATTTCAACTAACTTCCTCGCTTATTTTCAATTCTTTAAGATATTAACGATAATATAATGTATTACTTTTTATGAAGTATAGAGATTACTCTGACCATTAGGTCTGGGTTTGATGAATACTGAAGTTTTACAAGGTTTGAGTGCGTTGAAGCCCACTCAATTATATTTTGTTTGCTAGCTAAGCTAATTAGATTAATGGAATTACTCAAGTATCATGTAAATCCAATTGTGTACGACTAAAACAATCCGGAAAATTCTATAAGTTCTACTCTATAAACGTAATTAACATATTAAACTTACTTCCTCAAGTAAAAAAACAGAAATTAAATGAATTATGATAGTTTAGTTTTATAACCCATACTAACCCGGTTCCAATATTTTACGATTCGTAATGTGTCAAAAATTAACTAGCCGTTTTTCTCCACCCGACTACGAGTCGTTAATTCTAATTTCAAATTTACTTTCCATAACGTCTGTCATCAGTCGTTTTTAGCTTACGCCTCGTATAATTTATCACTATTCGTAACTGGAACGGTTCGTTTTATAATATTGTAACCGGGTATAAGACCATATAACTAATAGTATTACTAAAAGTTGTACCATAGGTATGTAATTAATTAATATACATTATTTCTTTAATATTAGTAAGCAAGTTAAGTCAAAGATAGTTACTATACGACCAATATTCGTTGTAAAAATGTATCATCATAAATGAAAAACAAATCATGAATCATTATTTCGTAAAAAAAACCATAAAAATTTTCTTCGATTTTGGTATCATATTTGGTCAATTTACTTTTGTATGCCGACTTATATATTTATTTAATTGGGGAATGACTGACATAATAAAATCATTAAAATTTTCTTCTTATTTTAATATTATATTTTGTAAAAATTACTTATTGTGTATGATGACTTTATCAGTAGATACATTATTATTTCAAAACTATTGATCTTCTGTCAGTTATGTAATTAAAAAGAAGGATTAAACTACGTCTCAAGGGCAATATAAAATTGATTTATTGCATGTGATTTAGTCAGTTTCAAGATTATTGCTATCCATTTATCAAAATCATATAAAAATAAGTATAAATGTAATATTAATGCTACCAAATTTTCTTTAATTTATATTTTCAGCACAAAAGTCTATAACAAAATTGCTTATGACAGTTTCCTATCTAAAATTGTTTGATTTAATACCCATATAATAATATTTGTTATTTTATTCATTAAAATTAATACCCAATAAACCCTTTTATGTATATTTTTCATGTTAATATAAAATTTACACTTTCTAACATACTATGTTATGTGATAGTAAGAAACTAGTGATGTTATTCACTGTAAATTTATTGTTATGAATGAAAGTAAATATCAAAGTGACTGATGGAAGCTTTCAAAAGTGTTACGTCCGAACCAAAGCTACCTTGTTTCTAGCTTTTACACTAAAGAACTATTACATAACCTAACCTCAACGATGAAGAAAACGCTCTGACGTCATTGTTTTAAGTAATAACCAAATACAGTATCGCTCAATACAGTTTACTTACCTACACGACTACGTATTTGTGACATGCCATCTAATAAAGCTATTGTTTGAAGCCGTCATTAGCTTTAGAAACGGGGCCGTCTAATTTCGGAACAATTTATGTAATAATTTTCACAAAAATCACTAAATTGAATTCTTATTTAGGTTTTTCATACTCCGATGTTAATCAAATGTATATCCATGAATCGAGTATTGTTTTATTAGAATAGATTTTATAGAAACGAAAACAATCGTCTGTCAGTTTAGCATAATGCAGTGATGACTTAACGACAAGCTCGCTTATTTTAGTAAACTAAATAGGAAAGCAAAAGCTAATATCGCTGAGTGGTTTGCAAAAGGTACAATATTACAAATGTGTTGCAGGCCAAAAATAGGGGCCCGAATGTAAACCAGCCCTTTAGAATCTCACGGGAAATGTACCTACACGATCGGTTGTGAGTTTGGGAACACTGTGATAATCAAAACTGGGACATTCCGTTCTTAATTCAAAACGTCTTTTGTTTTTTTTTGCTTTCCGACGTCGGGACGTCGGCGCGGGCTCGCGACTCGGTCACTACTGGGCGCAGGGCCGTGCCGTATCGGGCTGATTGGTACTTCAAAACCCTGAATGTCTTTAACCGAACCCCTTAAAACAAACTTAAATTAAAAACAGAACAACTTAAAAGTAAAATTAATCCGTTTTTACTATGGAATTTCAATTTATAATCGTTTTTTAATGAAATTTTATCAAGTGTACATTCGAAAAAATTTAAAAAAAATATCTTAAAAAATAAATAAAAGAGTATTGATGTAGAATTTAGTGGATTAAGGTTGTATTTTAAAATTTAATAGCAAATAGGAAAGGCGAATTCGTGTACATTCGTTTGTTTGAATGCGCGCGTCTCCCGTCCGGGTCGATACAGCCATGTCGTATGATAGCTCGTCGGTTGTACGGCGACAGACAGTCTTTCTTGTTTTACAATTCAGGGGTTTCACAGCCGCGTTTTATTGGGATTATTTTCCCTTGCGCTTTAAAACGTAGAAGCAAACAAATGTGATTTGGGTGCGAGTTTTGCTGCAAGCAAAAGTCATCGTAGAGCGCTCCCGCACTTTTCTAAGATGACATCCGTTACGTAGTTTGGGGTAGGTTGGCTTAGCGCTGAAGGCGATTATTAATAAGTGCCTCTGTTCTGTTGATTAAATGTTGGGGGCATTGACCTCCACGACAATTGATTAACAATAAATGAAAGTCACTTGATTATCATTTAAACCGTTAAATTTTTTATGTTTATAAAAATAACAACAATATTCAAAAAGCAACTAAAACTTTTATTATTCTACTAATATTATAAACGCTTAAATTTATAAGAATACATGAATGTATGGATTCCTGGATGTATCTTCAATACTATTTTACGGAAAAATACTATTTGAATTTAAAACAAATTTCGTAGAAAAATAATATATGAGATACTAGACATACCTACTTATGTAGGATACTTTTTAACCAGAAGTAAAGCGAATGTGTATAAAATTAAGCAAAATTAAAATCTATCTAGCGTACAAATTAGGAACTATGAGACTCAAAGCATAAATTGCTTGCATGCTTAAAAGCGCGATCAATAAACTCAACAAAAACTGATTCTAAAAGTCACACGGAAGAAGCCACTGGCAAAAGTTAGTTCAAAATAAATAAATTCCTAAAAAAAAGTAAAAACATCGAATAGAGGAAACGATAAATAGAAATAATAGTTTTTATTTTTAAAAACTAAACTACGATCATTTAGTTCGAAAAGCTTAAATTAAGACCTTCTCTTGTTTCATAGAATATAAATGTTACTATTTGTTACTGACTGACATTTATATGTTATTAATGTAATTTTTTTTTGTACCAATTGTTTTATTATTTCAAACAATTGTTTGAATAATTCTAAAAGATAGGTCTCGTACTATATTTCTAGTGGCAGAATAACCCCTCAAAGCAATATCAATCGTCATTTTCTGAAGTTATAAAGAATTGAGCGCTTCGATCTAAATCTAAAATATTTCTTCTCCATATTATATACATTTTGTTGCATCTAGTAGTATTTTATTGATGCAATGGAAGAGAAAGATGGCTACGATTAACATTGATGCAGATCAAATATTTTGAAATCCCAGAATCCCATGCAAAATACAAACAAATTACAATAAATCAATCAATAGTGTATAATTAGATTAGTTTAGTTAAGGTTTTTTATTTACAATTATTTAAGGTTAGTAAAGGTTGTCTGGAAGAGACTGCTTTCTAGCAATAAGACCGCATAAATTGTACTTAATTATGTCTCTAAACCCATTTTCGTTGCAATAAAGTGTATTTATCTATCTATCTGAGTTTCTTGCCGGTATTTTCTCGGTAGTTATAGGTTCCGAACCGGAGGTAACTTAATTTGTTTTATACAGAGTCTGACTATTCATAAGTATTACTAATGTAATCTATATGAAAAAAAAATATTGACTTTGACTTTGAATAAATTACAATCATGATATTCCACAGGGGTATAAGGATTGTTTGTAATTGCATCGAAATTATTTATAATATATCCCTACTAATATTATAAATGCGAAAGTAACTCTGTTTGTCTGTCTGTCTGTTACGCTTTCCTGCTTAAACCTCTCAACCGATTTTGATGAAATTTGATATAGGTATACGTTGAATCTGAAGAACGGACATAGGCTACTTTTTATTAGAAAATAAAAGGGGGAGGGGGGTAATACCACCTTTGAAAGTTTATATGGAAAAATGTTTATTTTTGAAGTTAGAGATATGAAATTTGGCACAAATATAGCTCGTAACTTGGTTTAAAATATAGACTACTTTTTGTTTCGAATATTAGGGAAGAAAGGGGTAAAACCGACCATGAAAGGATGTAGTCCACGCGAACGAAGTCGCGGGCACAGCTAGTTATTTATAATTTGACGTCCTCCGTTGTTTCTAATTTCTGTACCACAAGTGCTTTAGCTACTTACCACAGAATTAGATCAATGTATGTGATGTTGTCCAATATTTATTTATTTATTTATGCTTATGGAAATGAGATCTAAACAGAATTTTGTCTATGGTTAGAAATAGTAGTTTACACGCAGGTGGCCGCTGGTATAAAATAATTAATAAGTATGTTAACGAATTTTAACTATGAATTAAAGTTTACTTTACAAATAAAAAAAAGAATTTTATTTTAATTTTAAGAGAGGTAAGGCATAGCGATTTATCGCTCGAACTAGAGCAGCCTGACTGGTGAAATACCTCCACCTTACAGGAGACCGCAGCCAAATAACAATCACTTCTGTGTTGTTGTGTTCCTGCGTGTAAGGTTTCCAGAGCTCTTGGGGAGTGTTTCATTAGTAGCAGGGGTCAAGCCTTCAAGGTAAGGGGGACAAGTCCAGTAACAGATTTATTAGGCTGTAGTTGTTATCCTTAAGCGAGGACCTCATTCTACGCTGGGGTAGTCTGGGGCTACGTGTGGCGCTTGAAAAGACAGAGGCCATTTACTTCTTCGGGCCTCGGCAGCGCCGTCCCCCTCCAGACGCTAACATCGACGTCGGAGGAGTGACCGTCAGGGTGGGTACCCACATGAAATATCTGGGCCTAGTATTAGACTCGCGCTGGTATTTCGAGCCCTACCTCAAGGGGTTATCCCAGCGCCTCATTGGAGCGGCAGGGGCGTTTGGGCGTCTGCTTCCCAACTTAGGTGGACCAAGGGCCAAATGTCGGCGACTCTATGCCGGCATTCTTAAGAGCATGGCCCTCTATGGCGCCCCCATTTGGGCAGACGCGCTGTTTCGACGGGGAAACACAGCCCACCTGCGGAGGCCACAAAGGGCTATTGCCCAGCGAGTGGCCCAATCGTACCGCACGGTGGGCTTTGATGCGGCTTGTGTACTGGCCGGCACACCGCCTTGGGCCCTCGAGGCAAGGGTGCAGGCACAAGTTTACTGGCGTCTAACGGAGAAGAGGGCGCAGGGAGAGCGTCCCTCCCCAACGGAAATTGCGGCGATTAGAAGAGAGGCCCAGGAAGAAATGGTTGTGCAGTGGCGGGTGAAATTGGACGAGGCGAGACCTAGGGGGCGGGTGTTAGATGCCGTTGGCCCGGTTTTAGAAGAGTGGTTGCACCGGAGCCACGGCTATCTGTCTTTCAGACTGGTGCAGATACTGACCGGGCATGGATGCTTTGGTCAGTACCTGCACCAAATCGGGCGAGAAGAGTCGCCGTCGTGCCATGCTTGCGGCGCGGCGGCAGACACAGCGGACCACACGCTAGGCGTGTGTCCAGCCTGGGCGACCGAGCGGGCCGAGTTGGCCGCTATTGTTGGAGGTGATTTCTCGCTCTCAAGCATAGTTATAGCCATGCTTGGGAGCGAGGAGGCCTGGACGGCAGTTGCCACCTTTAGCGAGCAAATAGTCTCGAGAAAAGAGACCCTAGAAAGAGAGCGAGAGGACGACCCCCTCGCTCCACCTCTTCGTAGGCGAAGAAGAATGCGTGCGAGGCGTCGCTTTGATGCCCTCGCGCTTGTTAGCGGGGACCAGCCGGCCGCGGGTGTGGGGACACCCTGGCCGGCCTTGCACGGTACTCCGCAGATACGCGGGAACGGTTTAGCACCTTCGACCGTTCCCGCCAGTCCCCCGACCATCCAGGGGAGACTTGGCGACGCCGCCCTGTAGGGGCAGCAATTCCGCCGACGGTGCTGTGGCAGTCATGGGTCGACCGATATCCCATGGCGCCGTCAATAGGCGATGAGAAGGTGGGGAGGTCTTTTAGTTCGGGTAGTCCCCGCCCCCTCTGGGCGGGGGAGTCCCACACACGACGCTGTCGTCCCCACGGCAGCGATATGGTGCGCAAAGGCATTTTCCCTCCCTTAAAAAAAAAAAAAAGGACCTCATTACCACTTAACATCAGGTGGGATGAGGTCAATCTTGAAGTGCAATATAAAAAAAAAGAATCAAAAGATTGTCATGCCAACATGTGACATTCAATTTATTTGGAAACGAACAAAGTAAAACTGTGTTACAGTTTTACTTACAAACTTGCATTTTGTACCAGCTGCATTCAATAGAAGTTAAAAAAAAGATAAATAACTAGTGAAGTTAGGGCGCGCAGATTGCATCCAATACCTCTTCTTTTGTGACGGGGGGGAATGCTTTGACGCACCGTAACGTCACCCGAGGGAGGTTATGGAGTGTGTGGGACTCCCAGCCTTGAAAAGAGCAGGACTACTCACTAAAACCCACCGGTTGGATCTCATCCCTAAGTGGTTGGTGCCGTGGGAAATTAGGTTCAACCAGAACATCCACAACGGTTAATAAAAATAATGTGTTTATTTACCAAAAACTAGAACTTTACATAAACATATAACGAAAGTGACTCTCACACTAGGCGAAACCTGTCACGTGAGAGTAAAACTTCATACCAGAAGAAAACCAAAAAATAGTCAATTATGCATTATAATAATATTGTGTGCATTTTGTAGCACAAACTTATGCACTTGTGTGTGCGCGTGCGTTAGCGTGAATAATGGTGTTGTAAGATGTATAGTGCATAATGATACGATTGGAATGTTTATCATCATTTAAGAGAGGAAAGTAAGACCTTAGGTGAAAGTAAAGTTAGGTCAGAATAAACTTAAACTCAAACTCAAATATTTCTTTATTCAAGTAGGTTACATGTAACACTTTTGAATCGTCATTGAATACAATGCAAAGTGATTCTACTTCCGGTTCGGAACCTATATCTACCGAGAAGACACCGGTAAGAAACTCAGCAGATAAGTTACAGTAGCAGTATCTAACTTATAGCTATGTGTTAACACTTTGGACCAAGTCATATAGTTTTATTTTGATGAGTGAAAAAAGCATGAAGTATTATTTTATTTTAAGAGGTAAGCTGGAGCAGACCAGTCCCCAAAGGTGGCACCTGTTCACAAGCATGACGTATGTGCCAGCCATTGCTTTACTCAACCATATTGAAGGGAATGTAACGACCCGCCACATAGCGCCACCACCCCAGTGACATTTTAGTGAGCATGACTAACTCCCAACTCCCTTTGGTATAATAGGTGTGTGTTCAACCAGAACAACGTCAAACGATTCAACGAGAACATCTACAATGATATCCAACACCCCTAGTCAGCAAGAACAAAAATAGTTATCGAGTAGCTTTACGTAATGAGAAAATATAGTTTAGAAATCGTAGGAGCTCTACAGCTGTCATCGCGATTTACACGATATTTTTTATTTAAAACAAATTGAGGTATTTTAGAAAAAACATCATCTTCTAACGACAGTGTTACATCATGATTGACAGTTATTTACTATACAGTAAGGCTAACGATTGGATCGAGACGCACCAACTTCGCGGTACCTTTTTCTATTGAAGGAAAATCGAATGGTAAAATTTACGATCGGACAGAATTAACTCGACTACTACTGGTTTTATGAAATGAAAAATTAGGTCAAGGGTAGTTAGAATTTTTTGCACTATTCAAATAAGGGTTTTCACTATGGCTTTTTGAAGCACGTTTGTAGCGATACAAATGCAATATACTGTGCTGTATAGCAAATATGGAAACATTTAAATTTTGTAAAAAATAATGTTTTATTATTTAGTAACAAACAAAATTTGTTGCATTGTAATTTGCATTTATTACGTAAATAGATTAACAATTAGAACTTTTACCAATTTTTAACAGTCAACGGAACGTTATGGTAACTGAGCCGACCTTCAAGAGGCAAATTTGGACTTCGGCTTCGTGTCACATCTGAGATACCGGGTTCGATACCCGGTCGTGTTAATATTAAAAAAATACTTTTTTATAGTCTTGGATGTGGTTCTTTTAGTACCATCGTTGTTTTTGATATTTTTAACACAAGTAAGTGCTTTAGCTACTTATTACAGAAGTTGAGCAATGTATGTGATGTTGTCCAATAAAACAAAATGGAGTCTAAAATGTGAATTTTTCATTATTATTAATAATTTCCGTGTACATTTTTAATTTTAAAACTAAACTTTTACATTAGCCTATGTGCTAAGGTATAAATATTGGGTTCCGCTGTAAAATAGCAATTTAAAATAACAGGTTCATCTATTGGTAGATGTAAGTAGGTAGGTCTCTTATATTTTTTGTACTTTATACCCTCCTTAGTATAATTTTGTATAAGATGTAATTTTAAGAAAATAAATAAAGTGCTTCACATCACACTAGCAGTGAAAGAATTAATAAATATAATAAATAAATGTAATTAATTTAGCTTTCAGTGGTTGTAAGACCAACGAAACCAGATATCGGTACCTAAATAAAAATGAATTAGGACCGACTTTTAATAAGACGAAATTCGATATTACGACAATACCTATGAAAAAACTATCCGGTCTCAAACTAAGTTTTTCCCTTATACTAACTCAAAAACAGAGGAATTGATGAAATCTTAATAAAAAAAATCATTGTTAAAAAAAATTCAATCCCTCACTGCAATGGGAGATTTTTTTACTGTTTCTTCAAAATCTTTTAAGTTCACTACTGCGACGAAATGCACTACGAAAAATTGTGAAAGCTGTAATTTTACCTAATTCCCAGCTACGGAGCCCTTCAAAGCTGCTTGCGACGCACTTGACACTATTCTTATACACATGACCAGGGAAATGACTGCAGTTAATTTGACTGCATGCAGTTATGTGAATGCGCGGACGGTAATCAAGTCTCTGACCTACATTGGGCCCTAACTGGGCATTGACACGGCTTGAGGCTAGGGATCGGTTTCATTATGAAATGCGTTTTGATTTTTAAAAAAATAATACAGAACCTTTGGGTAAAACCCATGAAACTGAAACATGAAACCGTTAAGAGAGATATTTTAAAGAGTTGAGAATTAATGAAGTAAAAAAGTATAAATTCAATAGTTTAAAAAACGAAAAAACACGTTTTTAGCACGCACTAAAAATTACAAAATAATTCAGACATTTAAGAAAGAAAGCGTGGAGCGTTTTGTCCAAAAAGTGTAAAGATAACATCAACGTATCATATCATGGAGGTGCATTTCAAATAGCCTGTCCGCCATCTTGGACGCCCGCCATATTGGATTTGAGTCACGTCACTATTTTTTTCGTATTCCTGACAGCAAACCCTTTCATTTGATACCCATATCATGTAAGTGCATTTCAAACAGTCAGTTCGCCATCTTGGGGAGGCCGCCATATTGGATTTGTACGTTGTAATGACGTTTCTTAGCTATTTATGTATTGTCATCAGAACTCAGAGCGTGTGCAAAATTTCATCCTAATCAAAGACCGGAAAGTGGGTCAAATTAAGATTCCAAGATTTTCTTACATAGTTACAAGTGTAGCTAATAAATGAAAGCGTGTTAAAAAATAGTCATTGAGGTATTTGGTGAATTGACAATTTCTAATGTCATAATAATTATGTTGATGCACAGTTGCGATTTAAAAAATATGACCGGCAAAACAAGGCATATAGCATTTATTCTTTGTTTTGGTCTTATTCGAATTTTTAATTAGATTAAGCCAATAATTTGTTCGTATTTTGCATAGAACTATGTAATTACGAAATATATAACGAAGGTCAAAATTTAAAAATGTTGTTTTATATTACTTATTTTTATTCATAGTTTTGTTAATATATTTGGTTTTGTTTAATTTTTTTATGTTATGATTTAATATGTAATACTTAAAATTTAATAATGCAGCATAAGATTGCCTAAATTGAGTAAATTCCAATGAGTTTAATTAAAAAAGTTCCCGACAATCCGATTATTGCGCATATTGGAATTTAAGTATGTCATAATGAATATATCTACCTACTAATCTCTTTCTAGCAATCTACATTACTACAATTGATGAATCTACATTATTATAATCTACTAAGATTACATGATTACAAGCCCTTTTATTTGGTATCCATATTAAGGGAGTTTATCGACCATCATCTTGGCTGGTTTTCATCAATAAACTCCAGACATTAGTCTGTTTTGTTTTGTTTTGTTTATTTTTGTTTGAAAGGAGAATTATCTCCTTTCAAACAAAAATAAACAAAACAACAAATTTGGTCGTTTAGGGAAAATTTACTTTTGGCTTGAAACATTAATTTGGCTTGTATCACCCGTCACTTTCGCATCGGGGGTTAAAAACCGAATTCTTAATCCCCTAACTCACAAGTTTGTAATTTAGACGCCGTTTTGACGGTAAAACCTACCAAGTCTAGTTTATACGGCAATGCAGAGGAACGCAACTTTCCGTGCCGGGGGGTTAAAGAACCCTTTTAAAGCACTCGCGATTCTTCGGAGGGGGGAGATCACAGTGGAGAGAGTGGCGTTTTAGGGCTGAATATGCAAACCTCATATAAAATGAAAAGTCATTGAACTGTTTAACATTGGAACTGTGGTGTCTACTTGTCATTCCTTATTTTAATAATGAGCAAGATTATCGTAATTTCATTATCTATAAGTAACTAGGTGATACTAAATTAGGAGAAGTGAAACAAATGAACCTTATTGTTTGATGTAAGAGAATAGAAAAACCGCTTCAGTCAATAAAATGTCTATTGTTATTATAAGGTAATAGAGAGATAGATTTTCAAAAGAAGTTTTATATTTGCCATTAAAAATAAAAAGGATAAACGAAGAGTTCTGGCCACTCGAGCTTCTAAATGTATTCTTCTATTAGCAACTTCGTAAGCGAAACTAACAATTGAAGAATGCACAAAAAAAAAATTGATCAAATCAATGAAAATTTTAAAATCAGCCCTTTGTTAATGATTATAAAAAAATATTTTTATTTAAACAACTCACAGAAAATTTTTACAATGCAATCTTCTTTCAAGCAAGTTACGAGATTTCGTTTCCATGATAGGTACAGTTGCCATTTTGTCTTATATTTATTAACAATATAAGATTGTATTTTAACAAGTTACAGATATAACAATAATATAGATTAATTCAAAATACGAATCTTCTATTTCTAACTTATATAATAATAACAAACTTAATATTTTTCCATTACCGCTCAGCTTGTCGCTCCGCTCACGCTCACACTATGCCCCCCGTCGAACGTCGATGTGTTAAATTATTAGCCTGTATCGACCGGTTAGTATTTTTAAACGCCAGTGCTAAACTTCCTAGATTCCTAGCACTGCCTTGTTCTGTGCTTCCCGTGACTTAATTCGCGTTATTTCGCTGTAAAAAGCTCCTACATGACACTAATCTTTGTAACTGCCAAACTTTATCCAAATTCTATCAGTGTTTTGGATGAAAGAGTAAGAAACATGTACACATGTATATTTAAAAGAGGTAGGGCATAGCGATTTATAACTCGAACTGGAGCAGCCCGACTGGTGAAATACCTCCACCTTACAGAAAACCGCAGCCAAATAACAATCACTTTTGTGTGGTTGTGTTCCTGCGTGTGAGTAAGGTTTCAAGAGCTCCTTGGGGGTGCTACATTAGTAGCAGGGATCAAGCCTTCAAGGTAAGGGCGACAAGTCCAGTAACAGATTTATCATGCTGTACTTGTCCCCTTATGCTCATTAAGGTGAGATGATGTCAATCTTGAAGTGTATAATATACATAAAAAAATACATTCATTGTCCTAGGGCCGAATGGCCTTTCAAAAGCCAGATACAATTAATTCTTAATCCGTCTATTTTTTTATTCTTTTTGTCTTTCGACCATATTCTTGGCAAAAGTACGTATCATCTGAGTCCTCATCTTATTTTGCCATCATGCGATATTGAGGTCAAACGCGAGCTTATTTTGTTAAAAAAAAATCATGTTTATAATATTAGACATGAAATGTTAGATGTATATTTGTTACTATTTAACGCAAGAACTACTCTCACGGGGTGGTCTGGGTTGGAGTACCTCCTTGTGCCTTTTTATTGGTTCCTGAGGATTCTAGCGAATCCGAGGGATGTGGTAGCAAGTGCACCCTGGGCCACGGAGGTTAGAGACGTCTTTTTTAAGATCTCTCTAGTCAACGGCAGAAGTTCCGGGATGAGAAGCCTCCCTCCCTTTTTTCTTGATGAGGGGTAGTTAATGGCTGGGGTGGAGTTCCTGAGGAGGGCCGCTTAGCAGTAGGCGTTGTGGGGGAGCCTGTGTAGAGTCTGCGAGGGATCCCAACTCCCTCACAAATGCGCACATTAGCCCGCATTTTCCCCTCGAAAAAAAAGTAGATAAACATTATGATAGGATACTTGTATCCCGAAAAAATACGGGCAAAGTCACTGGCGGACAGTTAGTCTTTTGTACTACGACTAGCTATTGCTCGCGATTTTACGTTATTTCGGGATAAAATTTATCAAATTTTGGTATCTTATCTTTCTAGCTGCCAAATTTCGTCCGAATTCAGTTGAAAGATGAAAGAAAGAAAGAAAATACATTAATTGACCATCACAAAATCATCAGAAAAACAAGACAATCAATACAGAACTTAAAACAATGTGACCATTTTGGGTTCCACCTCAGCAAATGCTGCTACGGTATTATTTACACCGCATTAGCGCTGGTGTTCTGGTGAAAAACCTCAGCTTGGAAATAAAGCAAGAGCCCTGGCTCCTGCTAGTTCCCCACGCAAGCGAGTGGCGTTAGTAATATTATCATGTTAAAGTTTATTTATTAATTTAATAGGTACACCAACAGAACATATACATAGCATTTTAGGGGTATGTGATACAGAGGTAAGTTCTAGTATATGCTCCAATAAGAGGAGTACACAGCATTCAAAATAAGAGCAACACAGAATTAGATAAATTTTTGAAAGGAAAATTGAATTTAGAAAAAATATAACAAAATTAGTCAGATGACATATTGTGCAATGTGGATAAGAATTTATTTTTTGAAAGGTGGAAAATGTCAAGTTCAGTGTGTTTTTTGCGGAGTAAACTATATTTACAGAAGCATCTGTGTAATGGTGAGTGGTGACCGAGATTCGTTTTGCATCTTTGAGTATGAAAAGTTCTAACAATCGGCTTGCGGGGAATATTAAAAGGTACTGACACTTTGACACGTTCCACGAGATTAAAGTTTGATTTTATTTGCGTAAAAGTGTAATTTTGAGACAAGCAACAAAAAAGCTTGTTATAGAAATCAGAAACAACGACGGTACCACAACAGCCAGACTCGAAACAATATAGAAAAGTTCGTTTTGCATATGACCCGACCGGGAATCGAACCTGGACCCTCTCAGATAGCGTAAGACCACGCTTATCCTCTACCAAAGCCATCAATATATTTTAATCAATACTACAATTAAAAACGGAATGGTTTGTTTGTATGAATGCGCTAATCTCAAGAACTACTGGTACGAACTGAAAAAAGATTTTTGCGCTGGATAGTCGAGATTATATCGAGAAAAGGTTTGAGCTATAGAACATTATAATAAGACTAATATAAAACGAAGGATCGATGGATTTTTTTTTTATATTGCACTTCAAGATTGACCTCATCCCACCTGATGTTAAGTGGTAATGAGGTCCTAGCTTAAGGGTGACAAGTACAGCATAATAAATTTGTTACTGGACTTGTCGCCCTTACCTTGAAGGCTTGACCCCTGCTACTAATGTAGCACCCCCCAGGAACTCTGGAAACAGGAACAAAACAACACAGAAGTGATTGTTATTTGGCTGCGGTCTTCTGTAAGGTGGAGGTATTTCACCCGTCAGGCTACTCCAGTTCGAGCGATAAATCGCTATGCCCTACCTCTCTTAAAAATGTGGAAAAAAGGGTATAACGCGCGTGTGACGCCGAAGCCGCTAGTTTCAAAATAAAAGATATTTACAAAATAAGCTTTATTTGTCATAACAATTTGTGTTTCCTTGCGCTTTGATGCTGTTTTGCGTAAACTTACAAGTTAATACTATTCTAGTTGTAAATATTATTTTTAATTCTGAAAATTATTTTATTTACATTTGATTCACAGCGAACTTTATTTAATAAGTACAATAAAATTATTTGAATTATATACAAACATTTTTAATTATTTTTAATGAGTTTTAAAAACTTATTTAAATTAAATTTGTTTACAAATAATATTTTGCATTTTATTTACATACACTCATAAGGTTAACAAAGTTTTGTTACTAAAATTTATATTTTTCGTTAAAAATTTTAGTTGGTTTAATAAATAATAATATTGGGATAAAGTATCATGAAAGTATAGATATAATTTAAACTATATGCTTATTGTAAGAAAAGCTAAAATAAAATTACCATTTTTATAATGTTGATTGAATATTTGCTTTTGTACGACAGAAGATCTAACACATTTGATGATATGATTGATTGGTACCTATAGAATTGTGTCTTCATGATAATTTTAAATGTTATATATTCAATATATGTTGTTCTAATATTATGTGTCATAATATTATATTTAACACACACAGTAAGCACTATTATCACAAAAATATGGCAGATATATTACAAAATTTTAAAGGCAGTATTATTATAATATTAGATTGTACTTTTAAAATTCAAAAACTTATACACGAGTATTTTCTTGTTGAATCTTATAAGATTTGATCATAATACATTTATAATTAAAATAAACAACTTTTTAAGGTTTTTTCAATTAAGGTACCTACTAAACTACAACAATCAATCATATTGCTATCCTTTGATCCTATCTACATAAAATAAAGAAAAAAGGGACCTATCAAATGAGACCATTATTAAGAAATAGCTAATTTTGTTTACAATCATTACAATTTTTGTTTAACCACAAAAGTCTTTTAGCTACGATACAATAAAGTGGAATTTCAATATATATTATTATCTTTTGCATTTTTTTGCGTTTGCACTATTCAATTATGATAACCTAACCTATACTTATTTTGTATTACCAAACTTTTATACAGAACACAATTTTAAAGTCACGCGTTTCCAAAAGCTAAAATGGAAATGAAATCTTATTTATCTATAAAATCCGGCATAGCTCAATTTTAGAACAAAGAGACGCTTCTTTTTGACATTTTTTTTTATTCAAAGTAGTTTAAGTACAAACATTTTTAAGCATAAGCTGAGCAGCCCGCCGAATAATTTCATAATACTGTCCGTTTATTATAATCCACCCTTTTTCGCGATTGCATTATTAAGTGTCAAAGATAATTTCTATCTAATTGTATCGTACTTTGTTTGACCCGAGTACAAAACGAGTTTTGAGGAGTCCACGGAATTGATGCCTACATAAGCTTTTGGGATTAGAAATTTCGACTACTATTTTTAATGACAAATATAGTTCGGTAAATCACGACCATTACATTGTTTAATATTGTTAAAATTTTAATAGAGAACTACGTTTTGAAAACACTTCAGCCATTCCGTCGTAGCTGCATGAATGTAAGAATTCAGCGTACGAATAAATTTACGTAGTTCAAAATAAACTCACAATTTATAAATATAAATATTGGATAACATCACATACATTGCTCTGATTCTGTGGTAGCTAAAGCACTTGTGTTACAGAAATCAGAAACAACGACGGTACCACAACACCCAGACCCGAGACAATATAGAAAAGTTCGTTTCCCATATTGACCCGACCGGGGATCGAACTCGGAACCTCAGCGATGGCGCGATGCGATCCGAATGTTTTTATATTTTATATGTTCATAGAATTTTAGTTCTGATAACCAGTAACTTTCGTTATAACGCTTCATTGATAGTTCTACGAGTAAAAAACGACTTTAACCACTTTTAGCACCTAATTTAGCATCACCTGCAGCACCTACCAAAAATATCAATAGGTACTCAAAGTGCACTCAAGGTGCTTAAAATGCAGGTGCGATAAAACTGGGTGCTGAAAGTGGACTACATCAAAATTTTCTTTTCAAACAAGTATTCAGAACATATGAAATTATTTATCTTGGAGTTTTTTTAAGGGATTCAAAATTTAGCCCATACCGAAATTCGTTATATTTAAAACAGAATCAAGTTTTCCAATATTATGTTTTTTCATAACGGCTACGTAAATTATTCGTAGCAATGTTACAATTTCGTAGTCCGATTCAAAGCTTGTCTAACCATAAGTTCACACAGAGACTACGCTTCAAATAAGGGCTACGGAACACTTTTAATATTCACAGAATGGTTACGTGTCCACTATTACTTATATTCTTTGGATGCTTATACGTGAGGAATCTAGAAATGTATGCTATATTAAAATACTTGAAAGGGTTTTGAATTATCCTTCAAAGTTAGTTGATAAAACACCTGTTAGGGCGTGTATTCTTTTACTTGGATTTATCACCATTCTAAAAATAATTCTGATTTTTATGAGCTCACCGTTTTTTCAATGACGCCATATTTTTCGTATGAACTCCATTGCTCAATGTGGTTGTAGGTATGTGGCACTTATGAGCCTCTAAGAACGGTGTACACAGATTTAAACTGTAAAAATATACAGGACGAAATTTCCATGTTTTTGATACCCTATTTTTTTATAACGCTTTAGTCGTATTCAAAGTAGTTACGATTATAAGAATCCAAAAATTGCTGTCCGTCATCGGATCCGATGTACCTAAATATGTAGTTTCTGAGAGTAGACCCCTCAGACGTATTTTGCATCCAAAGTATACGACTCCGCATTTTATTTGCTTAAGCAGCTAACTATCCGTTTCACAGCTGTGTGTAGGAGGGGTTTCGGGGGGAGGCGCGGCGGCGGGCGGCGGAAGCGCGGCGTCAGAACACTTCGTCACTCGGATCATCGTCCAACTCGCAGAGGAGCTTGCTGCTGTAATGAGAGGAGACTAAAATTAAATACAGATAGATTTGCTACAGAAATTGCTGTCTTCATCCTATTATGTTTTTGGTATAATCTTTAATATCCTTATGAGTTTTAAACGATAATCAAATTAAATTATATAGTGACAGACATACTGGCCTGCGATGACTAAGTTAAACTATTTGATTTCAAATATTGTGCTAAAGGTAGAAATACAATTTGTAGCGCATCAAATTTGAAAATATGAAAAAAAATAGATGGCACGACGTTTAGACTGCTAGTTTAAAAAAAATAGATTGGATATCTGTAACACAGAAAGACGTATTTTTTAGCCCTGTAAAATAAACCACGTGTGCGGCCCCTCGAAATACTATCAACTCTAGTTTTTGTCACATTTTCATTACATTATTGTTAATAAAAACTTTAGGCGTACTTAATTAATTTTGACAGCAACTACTTTTTAGAAAAAATAATATAATTATGTATAAAATACATTATTGTTAATATTTTAAATTTAATTCAAATCCTGTCGTATTTCTTTTTGCAATTAAATGTACATTATCTGTCTATTATCTAAATTCTCGTTTGATTTGTACTGCGTTTTATAACATGTCATGCATCGTTAATTATCTATAATTATATTGAGTTTCACAACTACCACGCCAATTCAGCAAGAAGTAAGTTTGAAATGAAATCGTAGATGTTTGAACTAGAATTCTAATCTACGCTACATTCTAAAAGTTTGCGTTTAGAGAAACGGTGCTCAAGTTAACTACTTAATCGGTTGTGACATTTGAAGACAACCGTGCAAGCTAAAACGGATCGCATTGTTTGTGTTTAAGAAACTATAAAATATTCTCTACCGTATATTCGCAAAAACAGTGTCAGATTACTCAAATAATAAGGTTTTTGGTGTTTGATTTGATGTTAAATTTTGAAAAAACAAGTAAATGCACGGATGATGCACACATTTTACAAGTTGTACATGTTATTGTGATTATAATAGCTGAAGTATACTTTTACTGTTGCCAGTAAGTATTGCACCTAACAACTACGCCAAGTCATTACTAATTTACATTTGTAGTATACATAATTTGATTTAATTTCAACACAGTCAGTTTATTTTTAATTTAATTTTATACCATTCGAACCAAGAAAACAAGAAGTTATGACTAATGATGAACTACTAATTTAGAAAGCGTTTAAGCCAATTATATTTAACTAAAGAAAATGGTGGCATTAACTGTTAATGAACAAAATAGTAGATTTACATTGTTAAACAAGTTACTATGATCGAGAGTCAGATTCAATCAACAAATAAAAAATTGGAATTAAAAATATAAACTATTTTCTCATTTTGCAATCATTACGTCAGTTTTTACCACCAGTAATTTGCGAACATAAGGCAGAAAGAAGTTTGACTGACGGAGAGCGATGGTTCGAAAGTTGTTTGTGAACACATCACCGGTTGTGCATCAACACGTAACGTACTTGTGAAACATTCCAACAACATTAAATGCCACTATGATGCTCCATCGCCAAACTTGTAGCTATCGGACCCTGAAAGTCCAGGATTTAGGTATATCAATCATAACACTACTGCGTCATTGTAGAGATCAAATGAAAATTACACGATATGTACAGGTAACTTAAGTAAAAAAATATTTAGTTACATACTTCGTCTACTCGTTACTAAATCCGTTAAAGATAGAATTACTTTAAAACGTGATCAGGATGCAAACATCTGACACAAATACTACCTTCACTCGCTAAACAACTTTCAATCTAAATTAAACAACGCTACTTCAAAAAAGTTAATAGAAAAAATATTGAAAGTCTTATTTATGACATACAGATTTCCCAAACGGTCTTTCCTGCATAAACTTAGATGGCTATGATGTAAAACAGTACTCAAACTTAACCAGAAACTTATTAAATGTTGTACCACCAATAAATATAAATTCACCTAACAAATGCAAACAAAACAATAGCTACAAAAAGGGAATCAAAGACAATACTTACTCCTCTTTACTCGCAAAGGATTCGGCGTGCACCCGCCTGTTACAAGCTCTGTCACAGCACCGACAGTGCCAGTAGGCGAGAACACTCAAGCTGAACACGAAGACAGTTGTAGGTAGCACCAAGGCCAGGATCAACCCCCTCACAGTAGACTCCCAAGAGTACCGTGCTACGACCAGGTCTGACCTCGTCAAGCTGTAGAAGCAAGGGAATATCTTCGGCGCTTTAGATCCAGCGTATTCATTCGCAAAAATGGAACAGTTTACTCTTGGCGGATACCCGCACCCTTCGGGATTGATTAAGAATTTTAAGTCAGTCTCGTCCCACTCAGTCGGCATTTTGGCGCCATCTTCAAAAGGTTTTCTAGCTAGGTTGACGCGGATTTTATGGCATTTCGTGTGCGCCGTTGTGCAGCCTTCTCTACATGAGGCCCAAGTGCAATTAGTTAGGGTCTCCGCGTGTACGTGTTCGGAAACAGCGCATATGCCAGCTTCCGGGACGAACTCGGCAAGGATGGTCTGGATGGCTGGCTCCACGACGAAAGGGATGAGAAAGAGAAACGCGAACACCGCGAGTATGGCGGACGTGCCGAGGCAGAGTGATGTGTAGAACTTGAAACGGTCGAAAAAGTGCGCAAGCAGTTGCTCCCTCGTCGGTTCTAGTTGCTTGAACTCTGGGCTGCCAGGTTCCGCGGAAGCTCCCATGGGCAGCGTGGACCTCTCAGACGCTGCCGGCGAGAGGCTGCCGCGGGATCTGCTCATCGAAGACATGAGGGAGGTTCAGCCAGTTGAAAGCATCGCAAGCATTTAGTCGTCTCTTAGTGAGCTAGCCGGACCCTCGCAAAGGAGGGGAACGCCTGGAAAGAATGAAATGAAGCTGTTTAATTTCGTTGTTTACTTTAACTTGGTCTCTGATGTCAATGAATATGAAAGTTTGTTCTTATGTTTGCTCACAAAACGATTAACGCAATGACGATGTATGATGTGATGACGGTTTGCAACATTGTTTCCATCAAAGTATTGAAAAAAATAAACGAAATTAAATTTGGTAACTGCTGTAATTATTTACGCGAAATGACACGTTATTTAAATTTTAAACATAGTTGGGTCATCCTTTTCAACATTGATTACAGAACTGTTATTCAATTGAAGCTCTAATTGTAACATTACGAAATTAGATAATGCCGAAAGACAATCATGTAATCTAAAACAATTGCCATTAACTGGCGTAATCACCCAAGCTCCAGTAACGGCGGTTTGCTGAATTAGTAATACGCCTAAATTAGCTACTAGGCATACATTGAATTCGAAAGCACTGTGTTCAGTTCAGTGGAAACCTCAGAATGAAATATTCAAACACCCTAACTCCTACTGGTCACGATATGTGTGTCAAAGGCACACAGTTTTGCGTGTTAACTCAAAAATACCATTTCTAAAAGTAATTAATGGCTATTTGATTGTAGGTCGGTAACGTGCGGTCAGTTTATTTTATTGTATTGGAATAAATTTGGTTTTTGTATAATTTGGTGACGTTTTTATCGTTTCCGTTCCGCATTGAAATACACATGTAGAAAACGAACGCAAAATACAGGAAAAAGTAGTATAGTCTCATAATATTAATTGTTTACCTAATTATGTTTCAATTAACATACCGTACCCTAGTTATTTAAAAAAATACAGGTTCTAGATTTGGTAATTAACAATGCTTACGTGACTGATCTCAGAGAGGAGAAACAGGATCATTCGGTGACATTTGCATTTCAGCTTGACCGCCACCGCAAGCTTTGAATCTCATTTTCGCATCATCACCGACCACAACAGTTCTTTGACACAACATCAAAGTTATACACGACACCACAACCAAAACTGTAGGAAGCACCAAAGCTACCAAAAACTGGCGATATGTTGATTCCAAATCGAATCTAGCAACGACAGTGTCTGGACTGTTTTCCATGTAGAAACACGGGAACCTTGCTTTAGCATTGTGATCTGTGCCATCTCTGCCATAATCTTTGAGAAACTCCTTACACTCATCAGCTAGAGTATTTACACAACCTTCTAAATTGATCATCAAACGACTGTCATTTGCTAAAGTAAGTTCTACTTCTGATGGAGCTATAAGCCGATTTGGGGCTGCTCGCATAGTATACAAGTATTGGAGGTAAGTAAAGTTTGTCAAGTCTGCTATTTCTGTCCGAGGCAGTAAGGCAGCGTTAATGCAATCTATGGCAACAACACCCGAAGTGCCATTATGAACAGCGTGACAAGACAACATCAGTACTTCTTCTCCAGAATCGTTCCACACAACCGCACCGCCTTCTTCCTGGGCCAATTTTGCACATTTCGCCAGAAATACCCTATCACCACTAAGAACTATGACGTTTTTGTTGCGGGTGGGAATATCCACACAGCGGCGGTCGCAATTGTAAGGAGTTCTTATCTTTCTACAAGTGCCTCTATTACAGGAATACAACCCTTGGACATCTATGCAAGTTATTTTCCCTCTTCTACCAGAACATTTTAACGGCGGATCTGTTTCCCTAAAAGCGCATTCAAATGCGTCCGTTATGTTAATGCACTTCCCTTCTGTACAATTGAAGGTGCCCGTAAGATTTTTGCATTCATCACGGATGCAGTGATACTTCTTTGCGTTTTCTTGATCGATTCCGTAGCAAGTTTTATTAGCTGCGCTTCCACATTCAGAAAGTAGTAAGGATGAGCCGTTCTTTCTGACGTTGACGTAAATTTGAATGCAAGCTCCGGATGTCTTGCTAAGACACCATTCTCCACACGATCCCCAATCGCAGTTCTCTTTGTTGACAGCTCGTGTTGTGGTGCACATAATTGGTGTTGGATCAATTCCTGACGCAATAGCTCGAGTGTAAGGCATGTAAATCGCTACGGTGAGGTAGACAATAGCAACGGCGCTGAGGACTGCAGTCATTTGGCAGACGCATATTGTTCCGCATATCTTCTGGTCTTGAGGGGGGATAATCAGGTCTTCGACAGGCGTCGGCTTCGGCATGTCGAGTACCAACGGCTAGCTGCGTCGCGTAACCACTGACGTGAGGGTGGGTGGTGTGCGCATGCGTGGTGGGCCGATCGATCCGGCGCAGTGCAGGCAACCCTGAATGTGCCATTTTTTACCGTGCCGATGTCAACGGCCTGACGTCAAACAACGCAGGACGCAAACGAAATGCTTTTTACTAATTAATTTTTATGGGGTCGTTTGCGTTTCAGCAGAATCAATAGTTCTTTGTCTTGTTTAGTACGTTTTTAAAGTCAAAAAAATCTGATATTATTTTAATAAAAATCCTAATTCTTTTAGATTTGCCTTATTTTTTTAGTTTTTGTACTTATTATCATTGACGATACAAATTAATTTAATGCAAAATGAAGGTTATCTACTGATATACCCATATCTACGAACTTCTTTAGTTTTTCGGTTTTGTTTTTATTGTCTTACGTTTAAGTACGTGTACGTTTGAAAAAAGTTTTGGTGGTATTGAAACTGTTCTTACATTTTTCACTTACATCGTTACAAGTACACATTTTAATAGAAGAACCTCATCATAATATATTTCAACACACGCACGGCATACTACTTAGGTGCCTTCATGGGTAAATTAAATAATGTTTTGAATTGTGTCTCCCCAACATTTATGACAAATATAGTATCTAAGTAATATAGACTCCTAGACTAACCAAAGGTCTCAAAAATACAGACTTCATTTGATTTGATTAAATTCCATGATAGTAGGTTGTAACTAAATAATAGGTTTCACTGTATCTTTATCACTTTTAAAAGATTAAGGAAACATTTCCTTAACAATATTTACTACCCTTCGCACATCTAATTTTTTCCAAATAATTTCATTTTTTTTTTTATTTATAATGAAAAGTCTGAGTTAAACGAGTGCCACTCGAAAATCCACTTACCGTCAAAACAGATTTTCCAAAGCTATTTCCCGAAATTTCCGCCGAAATTTCCCACAAAATCGTCACTAAATACAAAAATCGTCACTGCGTCCTTATTTCGTTTGTTTTGAGTATTGTATTTATTGTATTATCACAGTTTTGTTGTATTTTTCGCCGTGTATGCTTTTTCTGTCCCTGTTGTAGACAACTAATGTGAATTTAGCCACAGATGGACCTGCGCAATGCGGGGTTTCTGTATCACTTTGAAGTTAGGTGAAGACAAAATTAACTTGCCGCAATAAATGAGCTTCGATAAATCTTGTAGGTATGAAAGAATTTGATAAGGGCTTAATAAAGTTACGATTTAGTGTGGGCATGTTCGTGAGATAACGCAATGAGTTTTAAATAATAAATAGGTACGTTTGCGCAGTTGTTTCGATGTTCTAAATAAGTTTTTATTAATCTAGCTTTGACCTACCTTTAATTAGTTTATTTTCTTTCATTTCTTTCGTAAATATAATTTTGAAATGAGTAGGAAAAATAAGCTATTGAAGACTTATTCGTATATTATAAGTTATTGATTTTTAACACATAGACTAAATTGTATACATAGTTTGATTGATGTTATTAAAACACAGAAGCAAACATACCCTCATAATAACATGTCATAAATATATAATCATTATGACTAGCCCATTATCCAATGGATATAGGTGTTTCATAGTAGGTCTCTGAGCTCGTTATTTTGTTTTCTATCATCGTAATAAGGTTATCTATAAAATTCAAGAAGGATAAACATTTCTACATCATAAGAATTGGCAAAACAAAAATTAAAAAACACAACTTTTGTCGTAGACAATTTCTTATAAGACGTTAGGCTAAAATTCCCTTTGTCATTTCTCATAAATGTTTAGTTGTCTTTAATATGTTGTTCGTATTCCTTTTAGCTACGAGTTTAAGATTTCAATTAACTCATAACACTGAGAGCTCTTTTTGTAACGTGCCTCGACACTTGACATTAGCGGAATCACTTATTTGTTTCTTAACACTAGATAGAGAGCATATTTAAAAAAAAGAGAACACTGATGTTCAAATCGTTAGCATTCCACTTGATATTTACAGTGACAGCAGATAGCGCATTTCTAGATGAAAACTCCAGGAATTATATATACATTTTTTTACAGGTTTACAGGTTTACATGAAGAAAAAATATGTTAAGAATAAATAGCACTGATATTAAAAATCAAGTGAGGATTGATGAAGGATTTTCAAGGGTAGCGATTTCTTCAGCTCGTTGAATTAGACAATTCGCGAGTTAATCTAAGGTGAGAGAAATTCTAAACCGAGAATAACACGAAGTGCATATTATGTTTTGAGTTCCTAGAGTTTTCAGGGGTGCGACATGCTTAAAGCATAAAATATTCCATTACAACTTACTTATCAGCCTCTAAGTTCAATCGTCTTCCATCTTCCACTTCAAACATTGGCCACATTTCTCTACATTTCTCGACAATCCGTTTGTTTTTGTTTACGTTCGCCCGAGTAAGTCTAGCTACTGTTCAGTGAGCTATGTACGATTTGAGGTTAGGGCAACTAAAGCGCATGTCAAACGTCTTGCCAGTTCATGCCATATTTACTATGTTTGCAACGTTTTCATCGACTTTTTGCAGATATATTGCAGTCTTGGTTTGGGGCTGTAATGCTTAATATTAACGACTAATGCCCGGTTCCAATATTTTACGATTAGTAATGGGTCAAGAATTACTATTTTTGTCCAAAAGACTACAAGTCGTTAATACCGTTCCAAAATTTACTTTCCATACAACTATCGTCAATCGGTCGTTTTTAGCTTACGCCTTGTGTAATTTATTACAGTAAGTAGAATGGATCGTTTTTCAAATATTGGGTTCGGGCATAAATGACTACGAATTATATGTCAGAATCATAAATTATTTATTAGCACACACAATCAATACACGGTACATACACATTAAAGTAACACGAACAAATAAAAAAGAAGGAACATATTGATTGCGTAGCTAACAAGGTCTCAGCCTCAGCATGAGCATTCCCACATTCAAATCTCATAAATGTAACCACCTCAGTTTGAATGCGTCTAATGAGTTTTAGGTAATAATTTTTTTTTATGATAATCCAAAGCCTCGTTAATTGCTGTTTTCGATTTTTTGCTTTTTCTTTAAAAACGAAACCTTTCGTTTGTTTTTTTTGTATTTGGTAGTAAGCTTACTATTCCATCCCTTATTTGAGATGAAGCATATTGGACAACTTCACATACATTGCTCTGATTTTACGGTAAGTAGTTTAAAAGCGGGCCGGACGATCCCCAGTCGGGTCAATATGAGAAACTAACATTTCTATATTGTTTTGGGTCTGGGTGTTATGGTACCGACGCTGTTTCTGAATTCTGTAACACACGTGCTTTAGCTACTTACTACAGAATCGGAGCAATGTATATGACGTTGTTTATTTTTCATTGTACCAAAATCAGTAGCAACGGAATCCATATTTACGTAGAAAAGTCACGCTACCATAAGTTAATCCCATCATTTTAAGCTTATCGAAACGTTAGCAAAGTCCTACAACTCCAAGACTAGGCCGTACGTACTCCTTTGAAAAGGGCTTCTTTACAAGGCGCTCGGCTTATGCGCTGGACAGTGTGATAATTCGCACTTGTAGGTGGTATTAAAAAAGAGAGTAATCTCACGACCCCGAGGACTGTTGTTAAATTACTTCATCACTCGCTAAGGACGGACGGGCGTGTGTTATTGGCAGTAAATTCAATGAGGCAAATTGCTCCACTCAGATGCAGCAGACTAATGCACAGTAAAGACGACGACAGTAGCAACACTTGAGGCGAGCGGGCCGGACTTTAGCGTCGCGCCATAGGTTTCAGGTTCGATCCCCTGTCGGGTCAATATAGAAAACTAACTTTTCTATATTTCTCGGGTCTGAATGTTGTGGTACCGTCGATGTTTCTGATTTCTGTAACACAAGTGCTTTAGCTACTTATCACAGAATCAGAGCAATGTATAATTTGTGACGTTGTCCAATATTTGTTTATTATATTTTTTTACAAAAAACAGTACCAACGAAATCTATATTTCATTTACAGAAGTCACATGACCATCATGAGTAAATCTCATCATTTTTTACTTTTTGGACTTGGCCGTACTCCTTCAAAACGGACTTCTTCACAAAATACGCTCGGCTTATGCACCAACCACATATGCTAGTTTATTCATCTGAATAACATAATAATTCACGCTTGTAAGTGGTATTAAAAAAATAGTATTCTTACAACCATAGGACCTGTTGTCAGATTACTTCACCGCTCGCTAAGGACGGACAGGCGAGTGTTATTGGCAGTAAACTCAATGAGGCAAATTGCTCCACTGAGGTGCAGCAGACTGATGCACAGTGAAGATGATTACAGTAGCAATACTTGAGTGTAAGGCTTTGTGGCAAGTCGTTATATTCCCTTTAATATAATTGAGTGAAGCGATGGCTGGCACATACGTCACGCTTTTTTTGTTTTTTGTTTCCAAATCCAGCACCGTAACGGTCAGTAATGAACTACTGATACTCCTTTACAAAATTACCACACTACGTTAAGCAATGCTTTTGCAGTTTTCATTCTTGCTAGAGGCAGTGAACTACGTGGCTTAAGAACTCGTGTTACAAAAAATCTAATTAACAGGCGGTACAACAATACATACGTAAATATATTTATGAGAAACACAGACACGTGATCATCACATGTAGGTTTTTAGGATGGGAAACAAACCCACTATCAACAACATTGGCCAACACAATTAAGACCATTAATATTTAACAGCATTATGAGCGCTTACCATTAATCCATCGGTTGGTTTTTCAAATGGAAACTTTCCTACTGTCGTTAAATTAACTGTGGTAACAGTATACCCAAGGTCAGCACACCGGTTAAAAGGGCTATGTACCGGAGTTTTGTCTCACTATATTATAGGTCTGGAAAAGTAATGTATCTAAGTATATGTAAAATAGTATATCTAGTATATTCAGATTTATATTTATATGTCCAGGGATCTGACGAGATACAATGAAGCCTTTCTATTAGAGGCCTGGACTTAGTAGGCGTGGAAACTACCCATGTTTTAACTCCAAAAGAGGTTGATTGTCAAAGATACAATAATTGTAGCCTCTCACATCATTTCATGTGGATACATTTTAAATTACAAGTTCCTTTTTTAAAGAAAAATGGAAATAATAGATTCTATTTTCTATTTTCACGTCCTCGGTCCACGGAAAATAAATTTTGATAAATTATGTCAACTTCAGGGCACGTTTCAAAAACATCGTGTGTCCGAATTCTGACGTTTGGTTATATGATAGCGTAAGTTTCGAAAAAAAAATCTAAAAGAGAAATCTTTCCCTTCAGAGAATGAATGGAGCTAATTAAAAGCTTGTAAAAATATAGCAGTACCTACAAAGCATGTTTGAACATAAAAAAGAGAATAAACCACTATAAAAAGGAATTGCGGTGCTCGTGGCGCGATAGCAGTAACGGTTTCAAATGAAACCGAAAGTAATCTGCTCGCCGCGGCCTGATATGAGATGGGTGACCTTGACGACCGACTTTAGTGACATTTATTATGAGCACAGTGAGCAAAAGCACACTTTAAGCTGTTTCAAGTTGATACCTCGATATCAATCGTTAATCCTGGTCAATTATATTATGCCTCATCTCAAATATATATTAGCTATTTGGCAGCTTGAGAACATCTTTGAGTAAGGTTGGTCACTCAATTCAATTCAATTCAACTCAATATTCTTTTATTAATGTTTAAAAGAGGTAGCGCATAGACGACTTATCACTCGAACTGGAGCAGCCCGACTGGTGAAATATCTCCGCCTTACAGAAGACCGCAGCCAAAAAACAATAATTTCGTTGTTATTGTGTTCCTGCGTGTAAGTAAGGTTTCCAGAGCACCTGGGAGGTGCTTCATTAGTAGCAGGGGTCAAGCCTTCAAGGTACGGGCGACAAGACCAGTAACAGCTTTATTAAGCTTTACTTGTCGCCCTTAAGCTAGGACTTCATTACCACTTCGCAAAGGCATTGCCCCTCCCTCAAAAAAAGGGAATTCATTACCACTTAACATCAAGTGGGGTGAGGTCAATTTTAAAGTGCAATAAAAAAAGAAAGGATATCATATTTCATAAAAGTCGGTTCAGTGGTTTAAGCGTGAAAGCCAGACAGACAAACAGACATACAGAGCGTAAGATTGAATTTAAGTTTTTGTTGGAAAACAGATATCTCTCATTAGGTGAGATGATACGGCGCTGTGGTAGTCACGGGTATTCCGGTATCTCATGGCGCCGTCAATAGGCGATGATAAAGTTTTTGTTCCCGCCCCAGTTTCACTCACGTCGTTGTCTTCACCAAGGCAGCGGTAGTGAGCTCATACGGAGATATCGTCCTAGAGCAATAGAGAAGGTTTTTTTTTAAAAAAATGAGTAGTATAAAAAGGCTACAAAACTTGCACAAAGTAGGTACTTGGTAAACAAAAATCAGAGTCCTCTAGGGTCAACGGACACCAATAAATCAATGATCGGGCCGACCGCTCGTTGTCGCTGCAATTTAGCTGATAGCTGCGCTTGCGCACTCGGCCACACGGGGCGATTCGTTGTGCAAACGTTGGTTTCTATATTTGAAAAACGATCCGTTTCAGTTACGCAACTAATAAATAAAACGAGGCGTAAGCTAAAGCCTTTCCAGGTTCTTAGTTAGTTGGAGAAAAACGGATTGTCACTTTTGACTCCCAATTTGGGGGAAAACTGCTAAGTTGGGAACTCTGGTTTAATAACATATCATGTCTATTGCCTGAGATCATAGAATCCTTTTTCTGAAAGAAAAAAATATATACGGTCGAATTGAGAACCTCCTCCTTTTTTTTAAGTCGGTTAAAAAATACCATTACCTACATACATTTCCAATGTTAAAGGAACAAAAGATTTCATCAGTGTGAGAGATGAGAACTGAAAAAGTAAGAAAACAGTACCACGTGTGAGACGTGTAGGTCGTGGGTTCGAATCCCACATGGGAAGAAGATATTTTTTTTATGTTTTTTTTTTTCAAGTTTTAAAAGTCGCTCGTGCTGTCTGATGCAATACAAATCATTTTTAAAATGTATTTTCACTACTTCACACATTCGATTTTGTATCTCTCTTAAGGCCTGCGCATAAGAACTAATATCGAGCTGCAAGTGTATATCTTGCTGAGCTCTCGACCACATGTTTACTTGAAACTTTCCACACAAATACTCATCAGTCAAGAGCAACTTTCAATAGCCATTTCCTCAGGAAACGCATACAACACTCAGATTGTTAGTAAATTACGCAACAATAACTGTTATCGTGACATAAATCAGATTGGCCAAGAGGACAACGTGGTAACTGCAAAATGTCACGTAGTGTGTCCAGAAGACACTGGTTAAGGCATGTGACACAAGCTAATCCCAGATCATTCCAGACTAACTCACGTATTGGTCAGGAGTCGGAAACATTTTAGTCTTAATGCAAAATATCACTACATAGTATAAAACAAAGTCGCTTTTTCTGTCTCTATACCCCTATGTACGCTTAAATCTTGAAAAATAGATAGAGTGATTCAAGAGGAAGGTTTTAATTTGCAATAAAGAATAAAAAAGGAAATATTTGTAAGTATTAACATTACATCCTTGTGAAGTCGGGGCTGGTCGCTAGTATGTAATAATTGTAAAAAAATAGCATGTGATAAACACGACATTACAACAGCATTTAATATGATTGCTAGCTTACTTTTAGGCACAAAGGCTTGTCTCACTTTATGTTGATAGAACACAATTTGAAGAAGTGATTGTAATAGTATACTTCAAATTTGGAGCGTATTATAGCTTATTGGAGAGATTTGAACCTTTAAAATAGTAAAATTTTAAATTTTTTTGTTGTCTTATGGACGACTCTTTTGTCTATCTATATTTTATCATAAATTTATTATTGGTCCATCAATAAGAGGTATACGACACTTAGTTTTCGTATTAACTAAGAAAGTTTTAACTTTTAGGTCGACGTAACTTCTTCTTACAGTTTTTACGAAATACTGACGTAAGCACGGGGTGTGGTTCCTGTGTTTTCCATCTACTGAATTTTAAGGCGCTAGATCATTCATCATCAATTTTTATTGAATCTTTGAAGCAAACAACACTTTAATTACGTGTTGAAACTATTTGATGGGCTAAAAAGCATAAGCTTTTTGCTGAACGTGTTTTCCGAAGCTTAAGTCATCGTTTGGTTTTTAAAAAGGGTCGAACTTTGGCATAGCGCCCTCTCTGAGGTCTTGGATCCGAGGTCAATATGGGAAACCAACTTTTCTATGTTGTCTGGGGTCAGGGTGTTGTGGTATCGTCGGTGTTTCGAATGTCTTGAACACAAGTGCATACCGATTTATCGCTAGAACTGGAGAAGCCCGACTGGTGAAATACCTCCACCTTACAGAAGACCGCAGCTAAATAACAATCACTTCTGTGTTATTGGCACCATATTACAAAAATTTAAGAGAGGTGGGGCATAGCAATTAAATAATAATAATAATAACCGCAGACTATTTTTGAAAACCAACATAGTAAATTGTATTGGGACCGAACACTAATTACAGACCGAACAGTACATTTCAATAGACCAGACATCACACTCCATGATAAAAATTACAATAAAATATACTTAGTAGATATAGCCATACCTAACACACACAACCTCCAAGCTACCATATCCGAAAAAATCTCCAAATACCATGAATTAGCTGTTCAACTTAAAATTCAGTGGCATGCAGAAACCGTACACATAATTCCAATAGTAATATCCGCAACTGGTGTGATACCATCCAGCTTAAAAAAGAGTCTTGAAATTTTAGGAATCCCTTCAAAAATTACTTACTTACTCCAGAAAGCCAGCATACTTAACACTTGCAGAATCACCCGGAAATTTCTGTCCTCTGGATCTACAACATTGAACACTATGACGCTTGACTGAGGTCCGCGTCATAGGAAGATACACCCACCTTTTTAAAGGTTGGAGAAAGATAAATTCTTTAAAAAATAATAATAATAATAAATAAATTATTAAATTGCTAGAACTGGAGCAGTCCGACTGGTAAAATACCCTCACCTTACAGAAGACCACAACCTAACAATCACTTCTGTGTTGTTGTTTTGCTGCGTGTGAGTAAGGTTTCCAGAGCTCCGGGGGGTGCTACGTCAGTAGCAGGGGTAAAGCCTTCAAGGTAAGGGTGACAAGTCCAGTAACAGATTTATTATGCTGTACTTGTCACCCTTAAGCTAGGACCTCATTACCACTTAACATCACGTGGGATGAGGTCAATCTTGCAGTGCAATCACACGACCATGATGTCTTATATATTATTGTCCAATATAGTTCCAGTTGACAAGTCAAAGTATGTATAGATAACTAGCGGTCCTGGCGAACTTCGTTTTGTTGCTATAAACCTCACGTAGCCCGAGACCTTTCCAGCGAATGCAAAACCGTGGAAATCGGTTCGTGCGTTCTGGAGTTGTAGCGTCAGGAAGGAAAACCCGACTTATTTTTATAAAGTAGACTAGCGGTCCCCGCGAACTTCGTTTCGACTTAGAGAATTTTTCCCGCTTTTCTGTTGTTTCAAATTTTACCAAGGATCCTTAATTTTGTAGCCTTTGTCAAATTGGAAGAATGTAGCATTCTATTGGTGAAAGAATTTTTTAAATCGGCCCAGTACTTTTTGAGCCTATTCATTACAAACATACAAAAATAGGTACAAATCTTTCCTCATTATAATATTAGTATAGATATACTTGTTGCAAAATGTTGTCGACCGCTTGTGTCCTGCGTTGCGCGCAATTTGCGACTCCAGCGCAGGCACGGCCTATATAAGGAGTTGCTCCCACAAACAGGACACTTCTATACAAGTGATCCTACTACAAGCACTCTTGAAACATGAAGACTTTCGTCGTCCTCGCCGTCTGCTTAGTGGCTGCTCAGGTATGGTTTATTTACTGAAAAATCCTTTATAGTTCTAAAATTTCACATAACTATTTTTTTTTTCAATATATTTCGTGGTTTGTGAATTGTGAAGTTCACAAAAATTAAATTTTAAAGAAAACTCGCCAATTTGCTCTGTCTGGAAAATTACTGTATTGTATACCATTACTGAACTGATCAAGTTGAATTATTTTGTATTTTAAACTTCTGATAGTTTTTTTTATATAGGATATTTATCATTACGTTTTGTTTGTTTATTCATATACTCGCTGCTGCCCGACTTTAATCTCGTTATTTCAGGATACTAATTTCGTATTTTCCTTCATAAAGTTTTTTACTTTTCTTTTATCTTAGGCAACAGTCACTCAATAAATAAATAAACAGAAAAATTAAAAATATAAAAAAGTCGGATTAAAAAAAAATTTACTCTTGATACAAAATACATGAGGATTCGGTACCCGATTGTTTTTTTTTATATTACAATTCAAGATAAACATTATTCCACTTGATATGTCTTATAAGTGCATATTTACAAAATTGCATCCAAATCTATGCAAAAGTTTCACAAAATGTTGGTTTTTATTTCACAAATTTTGTCATTCATTTTTTAAGTAAATATTCTGTAAATACTTCAAGCGGTTAACTGTTTCTGTTATTCAACACCGACCAAAAAACACTTAAATGACAAATTTATTTTGGTTTTACTATTTGTTGTTATAGCGGCAACAGAAATACATAATCTATAAAAATTTCAACTCTGTAGCTATCACGGTTCTTGAGATACAGCTGGCGACAGACAGACTGACAGCGAAGTCTTAGTAATAGAGTCCCGTTTTTAGCCCTTGAGTACGGAACCCTAAAAACATAAACAAATACGTTTCACCGTCTTTTCAATCTGTGATCTGTGTTAGCGTATAGCCAATGGAAATTTTATTTTTTTACAACGTGGACTGTTCAGTTATGTAAGCTTTTTACTATTGTCAAGGCCCTGACTGATGAGCAAAAGGAGAAACTGAAGAAGCACAAGACGGAGTGCCTCTCGGAGACCAAGGTGGAAGAGCAGCTGGTCAACAAGCTGAAGACAGGAGACTACAAGGTTAGCATTTTTTTATATTACTTCAAGATTGACCTCATCCCACCTGATGATAAATGGTATTGATGTCCTAGCTAAAGGGCGACAAGTACAGCATAATAAATCTGTTACTGGACTTGTCGCCCTTACCTTGAAGGCTTGGCCCCTGCTACAAATGTAGCACCCCCCAGGAGCTCTGGAAACCTTACTCACACGCAGCAAAACAACAACACAGAAGTGATTGTTATTTGGTTGCGGTCTTCTGTAAGGTGCTATTTCACCAGTCGGACTGCTCCAGTTCGAGCGATATATCGCTATGCCCTACCTCTCTTATTTTATTTATAATATTCTGCCAATAATTGGTATGAATGTCCTATGCTTTGACATTTTATTTTTATCTCGTCTTCGTATCGATCTTCTCCATCCAGTTTCAATTACACCCATTTTATTTTCGTTATAAATGCTATAGTAATACAAATGTCCACAAGCTAATGTGTTTTATGTAAAATAAATGCGATCGTAAAACGGTGTCCTTGAACCAAGAGCCTTGGATGAGGCCTTCAATAAGTACATTACACTTGGCTGCAAGCCCATTTGTAGTCGTAACCATTACTTGGCATTTTTATTGGTTACTGGTTAATCTCATTTACTGCTTTTTTTTTGCTTTTGAAACTAGAAATGTTTGGCTCTACTCACACCCAATGCACGCAACATAATTTCATCTATTTTACTATTATGTAGTTAGTGATCAAGCAATGTGATTATCAAGCGACAGGCTTCGCCTATTGTTAATCACTGTTTCGTTGTAATTGTAGAGCTCAAGTTTTTGATAAATAAACGTTTTTATTTTATTTGATTCAATAGCAGAAGTAATTATGTTTTTCTTCTAGAGATTGCCCGCGATTTCATTCGTATTTTGTTTAAAAGAATCGTATTATGTAGTTGATTAGTATATTGTATATAATAATCAATGATTATACTGGCACACGTAAAGTACTTGTCGAGAAAATACGGCAAAAATATCTTAAAAAAACATTGAAAAATAGCTCATAATCATTCATTTTTGACGACCTCCATGGCCGAGAGGCGAGCGTGCCTGACTTTGGCGTCGCGCCAATTCAAAGGTTCCGGGTTCGATCCCCGGTCGGGTCAATATGGGAAACGAACTTTTCTGTATTTTCTCGGGTCTGGGTGTTGTGGTACCGTCGTTGTTTCTGATTTCTGTAACACAAGTGCTTTAGCTACTTACCACAGAATCAGAGTAATGTATGTGATGTTGTCCAATATTTATTTATTTATTTATTTCTGAACTGATATTAACCAAACACAGCTTAAAATAATTGCAAGGAAACTGGCTTTCAAACCGCATCAAAATTTGTATATTTGTTTCATTTGAACCTCAATGATGGATGAGTACGAGTAGAAACGGTGGAAGAGCTAAGACCTTAAGGATTTAAATAAAACTGATATACATTAAACCAGATTCCAAAAAACATACCGGGTTCATAATTTTCACAGACCGAAAGCGGTACGAATTCAACTGAGCTGAGTAATTTATTCTTTGGTTTTCTTGAGGGAGCCGGTATAGAATAGAATAGAATAAAAGTAGAATTTATCTTTAATGATATAAGTTTTAAAAAAAGGACTTATGAATCGTCAGTACCAACAAGTTCAGTATTCTACCGCCGTGTTCGGAATCGGAATCGGAATGTTGATGATGTCGAGAAAAATCGGCAAGAAACTCGACACTTACCCTTAAAAATAACAATAATTCACTATACTAGAAACTGAAGGTTACTAATAATATACAATGTTATTTCTTGTCGATCTCGGTGGCGCAGTGGCTAAGTTAGGCCAAAGCGCGAAAGGTCCCGGATTCGATTCTTGGTCAGGTCAATTTGGAAAATAAACTTTTCTGAATTGACTTGGGTCTGTGTGGGCTGGGATGACGCCCCAAGATCTCCCAAATCCGTCGCCTGGTACTCATATGATAGTAGAAGATAAAACCTTAGTTTGAGGCCAGGGGGTCTACCCAAAAACGAAACGAACAAACGAAATGTTTCGTTTTTGAAGATTAATCAAAAGTTTGCGAATTAAAACGTGGTTTTTGATTTGTATAAATAATATTTTGTTTTTTTGATAACGCTTTATTCGCATTCGAAGTGAGTTGGTTTCGATTTTGAGAATTAAAAATTGCTATCCGTCGTCGGATCCGACATATTTCGTTTTTGGGAGTAGGCCTACTGGTGATTGGTGTGGTTGTCTAGCGCATATATATTTATATGAAAATTTAAATTAGATATTTTATATCATAATTTACCTCCACTTTACTTCAGCAAAAGGTAATACAAACTTTTTTTTCTACAGACGGAAAACGACGCTCTTAAGAAGTATGCTCTCTGCATGATGATCAAGTCGGAACTGATGACTAAGGATGGTAAATTCAAGAAGGACGTCGCTTTAGCCAAAGTTGCCAACCCTGGTAAGCTTCTCTTCGAACCCACTCATCTTCACCAATAGCTGAAATGTACGGTCAACAGCATAACTAGTGAAGTTTGGCAATACGATATTATTTCTTAAGGCCGCGGCATAACAGCGAAGTCCAAAGTGTACATATACGGTGTGGACTGCTTTTGACTGTACATTAAAGAAAAATAATATTAAGAGGTTATGTTATGACCATCATAATGATTAAACTATCTTTTAGTTTTAAATAAGGATACTTACTTTTTTAGATTAGATTAGTATTTTTGATTTGATTTGAGACTTAGTTAGGTGTCTTCCAACTGTTTGAAAAGTACTTGTGAAAACATTTCTGGCGCGTGTGTGCCCATTATAATAATTTGAAAAGCCTTTAATATGCAATCACTCTTTGACTCGAAACTGTGTTATTTCGTAAGTATAAGTCTAGTACACAAATCAAGATTTACTTTTATATTTTTTAAATTGTTTTGGAGCCTCACGCTAGAAAGCACTTAACGGAGGCTAATACGTAAAAATAACAGAAAAAATTGTTACTTACGATTACACACTACATCACAACTGAAAGAGCAGCACGCGCGATACGTGAAGGTCATATGAGTTTGAACTACTCAGCGCAAAGGGAGCTGAAATTTTTCAATGATTTTTTAAATAATTATTTTTTTAAGAAAAACTATTCATCCTGACTTTTGTCCACAGCCGACAAGCCCCAAGTTGAGAAGCTCATTGACACCTGCCTGGCCAACAAAGGCAACACCCCCCACCAGACTGCCTGGAACTACGTCAAGTGCTACCACGAGAAGGACCCTAAGCACGCCATCTTCCTGTAAACTAAAGAACTAAACCAATTCAAGCACGAATCTGGTCCTAGGCTGAGATAGAGCACATAAAATGCCATCCGCATAAAGCACCATTTTCAGAAACGATTTAAGTAAACGCTTATGAACAGATTCATGCTTCTGTCAGATGGATTATGATGGAGATTTATAACTGGCTGTGGAAAATGGAAACTGGATTACATAAAAAACATAAGCTTTGTGTAGCATACCATTTAAAAATTCAAAGAGATTGCATTTCTGAAACTTTTGTTTCTTTAGATTTAAGAAGTTTTCTGATTATACCAATTAGAAGTCTTACACTATTCAAACGAAATCTCATCATTTTTTAGTTAAAATGTTTAAAAAAAAATTTGAACTTTTTCAAAAGCATCTGGTTGTATTTGAATAAATTACTGAACTGTAAGAACAACAAACTGCCTAAACGAATTTATTACTGTGTGTAGAAAAATAAACGCTAAAACATTTTTTCACTTGGTTTTATTACTTGTCATGGGGACATCATAGTATTACCGATAATTTTAACATAACGATAGGATAAGGGAAAGAGCAAATCAAACGAAAACAATACAACAAATATTTAAAATAATTTAACGGGTCAAAACGCGACACCATTTTTTAGTTTTGCCCCGTTAAATTATTTTAAATGTTTAAAATGGAACGCGAAAGTCTTAAAATTTAAAATACAACAAATAACAAAACATTACAATTGTATCATTAAATGTGTGCTTACGTCACTATTTCATACAACCTATACAAAGAAGTGATGACGCTAAGATGTAACGCAATGTATTTAACTAAATTTTACATGGTAAAATAATTAATAATACATGTGTCTTTTATTTTTGGTCAGGAAACTATCGGAACAAACAGATTTTTTTTGTCATATTATTGGTATGTATGTACGAGTAGGTGCATTGTGCTGAAAACCTTAACTGCTCACATTTATATACAAAATACAGCAACTTTATACTACTCAAATATTTTTTTTAACGTGCTGGCCCTTTGTATGACAATTATCACTTTTAAAAACTGATATCAATACATAGGTTCACAAGTATGATAAAAAAGTGTCCCCTGCAAACAATTAAAACAATATTCGGGTGCCAAGATTTTAACGATATTCTTGCAATACCACTGAAGATTTTGTTATTGGTACAATTATTTATTTTTAGTGTGCAAAAACTCACCAAAATTCACACGTTTAAAACTTCACGCACAATTCGATACGGAATTAACAAAAAAACCTTAGTTCTAGATCCGGCAGCATAAAATTATTCATCTATCATGATTAGAACATTAATATTTTAAAGTAATTTGAATTAGAAATGCCCTTCATGCTTTTTTCTTCTTCAATGTGTTTGCACGTTTCTTAATTTCTGGAGTTGTAGAATATTGCTTTAGCAATATCCGAAAATATTGTTACGTTCTACTTAACAGCATCATTTTCTTCTACCCAAACATTATTCTCCCACTCACTATTGCCGAAATATTTCTCACAACTGATCACAAGGGTTATCATAGTCATGATCACCAGTAAAATATACAACATGACTTTCTTCATAGATTCAATCAAGCATTGGCTGGACATGTCTTTGCTTTTCTATTTCACCTACAACAATGGCTATTGCATAATGCTACCCGATTTTACTATGATTGTTTAAACTATTGTTATGAATATATGTGGGTTGTTGAAAAAATAACTTCATCTTTAGAACAATAGGGCTGGTGTTATTCCGAACTTAGTGAAAGACCTATGTAATATGGATAAGGGTGAACGCAAACTAGGATATCATAACAAAAATTCAATTGACACGTTTGTGTTAGAAATTCTGTAAATTGTATTAGTACGTTTCTTGGATTAGCTAAAAAACAGAGGTTTAACAACTCTGACAGACAAGAGAGAAAAGAGAGACTGAACAAAAATCTGATACCTTTACCTTACATTATGAAAGGTCTACCGTACCAGCTGATTTGCACAATGGTCTACTAATGGTCGTAATGTGACTTTGTGTTCATCATTACGCTTGTGATCAGTTCTAATAAATATTTCGGTAAGAGTGAGCAAAAAAGAAAATGATGCAGCTAAGTAGATAGTAACAAAATTTACTGACATTGTAAATGACATAATAAAAAATAACAATATACTTCTGGTCTCGTGTCTTAAGATAACGCGATGATTGCTAATATAAAGTGTTTAGAGATAAACGTTACATACAGACTTCAGTGTAATGACAAAACCTCAAAATGCATCAATATTATTTTATTATAGTAATACCTATGGCTTAAGATTTATAGCTCGCGTTCTTTTTTTTTTGGGCGGAGAATAATCCATCGATGCACTGTAGCGTCACCCGAGGAAGGTAACGGGATGTGTGGAACTCGCTGCCCTAACAAGGGCAGGACTATCCATTATAACTGGTTGGACCTCATCGCCTTAGTGGTTGTGTTGTGGGACATCGGATCAATGGCCAACGACAACACCACCAGCGGGTTGGCCGCTATTACGCAGCTCCGTCTAATCCTCTCACGGTGTTTTTTTTTAATTGCACTTCAAGATTCACCTCATCCCATCTGATGTTAAGTGGTGATGAGGTCCTAGCTTAAGGGCGACAAGTACAGCACAATAAAGCTGTTACTGAATTTGTAGCCCTTACCTTGAAGGCTTGACCCCTGCTACTAATGTAGCACCCCTCAGGAGCTCTGGAAACCTTACTCACATGCAGGAACACAATAACACCGAAGTGAGTATTATTTGGCTGCGGTCTTCTGTAAGGTCGAGGGAGATTGGGGAAGGCCGATCCAACTGGACCATCCCCAGCTCGCTGTGGTAACCAGTGCAATGCCAGCTAAGGTGCCCTCACACCATCAGCCGGCCGGTCCCCAAGCTCGCGTGATCCTGACCTTATGTCAACAAACACGCAATGTTTACTTTTCAGAAAACGTGGAAATGCAATTTCTAAAAACATCCACAGTTCTTAAAGGGCAGTTCATTAGGTCAGGCGGCCATTCATTTGCTGTTTTAATATTGGAAAATGGGGGCACTATTACCTCTTAGTTTGCTTATGTTGACGGTCATAGTTATTCAGGTAAATTCTAATTACTTACCTTATACGTTTTACATTAATTGGCTACTTGACAGTTTTTGAAAAAGTATTGTAAAATGTGCGCCCGTTCATTTTATATCCCAAGCAATTCGATTTATCTGGAAATAATCTAAATAACCAGAGAAAAATAAGATTTTGTGTAACACATTTAAAAAGCGCGCGAAAACGCCTAGTCGCGTCACTGTTGCAATTATGACGTCAACGTCCTAGACAACGAACCGATACGCTTAGGAACGACTTATTTAAGATAAACGGAAAATGTTTCAATACATTCTTTATACAATTAGAGACACAATAATTCAATTGAATCGGTAAAATAATAATTGTTTCGCCACATTAAAATAAATAATTTTCGCCGACATCTGTAATTTCCGAATTGCAATAGTGGTTTCCGTTTCGGTTCTTTTGTTCCACAGATAAAAAAAATAAAATTTATTTTGCAAAAATAAAATACTAACTATGCTTTTAATTAAAAAGTAAAAATGTAAAATGATTACCTAACTAATAAGCTAACATATCTAACACTTTTCATATTTTATTGTTAACACTGTCAAGTAGCCAATTGAAACAAATACACTCACTAAGTTCCGCGGTTTGAGTCTGTAATAATAAAAATGAATCGCTGTTCGTTTATTTCGCTAAAGCTTGAGAATGGCCAGGTTTATCTCGCTAAAGCTTGAGAATGGCCAGATTTATCTGATTTTGGTTTTGCTATAATATAGAGGCCCAAGGAAGGTAAAAAATTTTGGAAATAAAATAGGCGGGACAACTAATATTATATATAAATTTTAAGACTTTCGCGTTCCATTTTAAACATTTAAAATAATTTAACGGGTCAAAACGCGACACCATTTTTATTTAGTAGTTAATACGAACTACTTACTGCCCGACGTTTCGGTTAGGTTGCACCAACCGTGGTCACGAGCTGACTCAGCTCGTGACCACGGTTGGTGCAACCTAACCGAAACGTCGGGCAGTAAGTAGTTAATATTATATAGATTACTACTTCAAAAACTATCTTATTCTTCATCTCAATTTATAGAGTCTGGCAGAAGAAAGGTTCAAACATGTTAAGAAATGGCAATTGGAGTGTTTTGACGAGGTCAACCCATCTCCTGAGTTGATCCTGAAGTTGCTCCATGGACAATGGAATGTAAGTACTGTACCTACCATTCACGAATAGTAGTGTTAAGTCCAAAAGTAGTATGATAATTGAACGAGCGCCGCAGCGGTGAGTTGCGGAACTACTGGCATTGCCATACATAAGTAAACGCCTGCCGCTTCAAACGCATACTATCATCGTTTTTCCAGTTTTTATTTTCTATGTAAGTTACACTAACACTTTTGATACGTCGAGCAAATTGATTCTACTTCGATCCTATCTCAAACTCAAACTCAAATATTTCTTTATTCAAGTAGGTTACATGTAACACTTTTGAATCGTCATTGAATACAATGCAAAGTGATTCTACTTCCGGTTCTATATCTACCGAGAAGATACCGGTAAGAAACACAGCAGATTATATACAGTAGGTATCTAATTTATTGATATATTTATGCCCAGTTCCAATATTTGAAAAGCGATCCCTTTAAGTTACGGTTAGTAATAAATTATACGAGGGGTAAGCTAAAACCGTTCCAGATTCGTAGTCAGTTGAAACGAAAACAGATTGTCTTTTTTGGCACATTACGAATAGATAAATATTTGAACCAGGCATTGGACCACTTTGGACAAGTCATAGTTTTATGTTTTTCATAGGTTGATGATCTAAATTTTGTTAATTGGTCGCGTTCTAAGGGGGACTGGAGTAGTCATGCTCACTAAAACGTCACTGGGGTGGTGGCGCTATGTGGCGAGTCGTTACATTCCCTTCAATATGGTTGAGTGAAGCGATGGCTGGCACATACGTCATGCTTGTGAACAGGTGCCACCTTGGGGGACTGGTCTGCTCCAGTTTACCTCTTAAAATAACATAATACTTAATGCTTTTTTTACTCATCAAAATAAAACTATATGACTTGGTCCAAAGTGTTCTACACATAGCTATAAGTTAGATACTGCCACTGTAACTAATCTGCTGAGTTTCTTACCGGTGTCTTTTCGGTAGATATAGGTTCCGAACCGGAAGTAGAATCACTTTGCATTATATACAATGACGATTCGAAAGTGTTATTATATGTTACCTACTTGAATAAACAAATTTTGAATTTGTTTTGATGAGTGAAAAAACCATAAGCCTATTTATTTTTGAGAGGTAAGCTGGACCAGGTAGGTAAACCTAATAATTCGATAGAATATACGGTTCGATAAAGATTGAACTAAATAGTATTTGGTTATTCGGTGAAATCATTGTTCGGCGCATCTCTAGTTGCAACGGCCTGGTTTCAATGATACGGGCTCATATAATTTTACCGAAACTATTTCGATCGACGCTACATTTCACCGAATATAATTTCACCGAATCATAGAACTTTGTGTAGTTCGGCGAAATAATGTTCGGCAAAATGATATGAGACCCAATGATACAGGGATACAGGCCTCACTCTTGTCAGACAGATAGGAAATAAAGTGACACCTGTAAAGGTTTCTATTGTGAAAGTTAACTCTAAAATATAACGCAATATGATTTCAGAATAATAGTTATCCGCTAAAAAAATGGATTTTTTGTCTCATGAAAAAGTCTGACATACTATCGAATGAAGGAGTCTTCAAACTGGACAATGCTTTATCTTTCGTGCCGGACGAGGGTTAGTCTTTAAATAAGTACATTTTACATTTGAGGTTTTATATGAGCCACTATCACTAAGTGATTATTTAGTAGTATACATTACTATTATTTTATTTATTATGATTATACAAACAACACTTCTCTATAATTAAACATAAGGCTTCGCAAACCACTCTTAAGTGGTTGTCTGTAATTTATTTATTTATTGGTCAGCTAGAGAAAATTACATAAGATAATAGGTACTTTAAATTAATTTATACAATAGTGACACATACGAAACGCATTTTTTTTTGACGAGAGCCACATCATGTTCCAAAAAGTTTTAAGAGAGGTAGGGCATAGCGATTTATCGCTCGAACTGGAGCAGCCCGACTGGTGAAATACCTCCACCTTACAGAAGACCGCAGCCAAATAACAATCACTTCTGTGTTGTGTTCCTGCGTGTGAGTAAGGTTTCCAGAGCTCCTGGGGGGGTGCTACATTAGTAGTAGGGGTTAAGCCTTCAAGGTAAGGGCGACAAGTCCAGTAACAGCTTTATTATGCTCTACTTGTCGCCCTTAAGCTAGGACCTCATTTCCACTTAACATCAGGTGGGATGAGATCAATCTTGAAGTGTAATATAAAAAAAAAAAAGTACAGTACGGACAAATAATGTAAGCATTTACTAAATTCTAACTTAAATTTAGTAATGAACTAAATAAATTAGTAAACTCTTTAACAAATTTAAGAAAATATCGCATACATTTTCCACTGATTCTTCGTTTTTATTATTCGTCATCATCATTAAAAAAACACTTACCTAACCTAACACAAAAAAGGTTGGCCAAAGAATTTAATAAGTAAGCCACTCTGGTTTGGGCGACTTGTTGCTCGGTCAGTATTTCTGTCGCCCACATTTATAAAAAGTTGCCTTTGAAATTACTTCTCTTTTTACAAGCTTTTATTTAGTTTCACCTGTCCCGATATTTGTTAACCTTGTTTGTTTGTCTGTAATGAAATCTTGCGAGCTAAATTTGAGTCACTTCCCGTTTACCAATTGAGCTGAAATTTTGCATGCATATGTAAGTCGGATGACAATGCAATATTTTCCTGACGTGGAGCTGATCTAATGATGTAAGGGGAAGACGGCTATAGAAACTCCGTAATGAAACGACACAGCCTCATCGAGTTTGGGCTTGTTTGAGGAGCTTGACTGTTCAAAATTAACTGGCAAACGACCTTGCAATAATGATGCGTTGGCAAATCTTCCTGTATATATATATATGAACATTATGTAAATATAAGTAAAGCTTTATATATGTCTATGTATATTTAATCGTTTCCGAAATGACTTTTGTAACGCTTGGTTGGATCACTTATGCACTTTGTCACTATTACCGCACCCATAAACTAACTCTCCGCATGACCCAAAGGTTGACTGGTAGAGAATGCCCATAGCATTAAGTCCACCTGTTGTACTTTTTTGTGCAATAAAGTTTTTAAATAAAATAAATAAAATGCGTTGAATGAAATGAACCGAATTAGGAACTTATTAGGTGAAAACTAAAAAGTATTAAATAAATTTTACACCATCCCTACTAATATTTTAAATGCGAAAGTTACTATGTCTGTCTGTTACGCTTTCCTGCTTAAACCTCTCAACCGATTTTGATGAAATTTGACATAGGTATACGTTGAACCTCAAGAACGGACATAGGCTACTTTTTGTTAGAAAGTAAGGGGGGGGGGGGATGCCACCTTTGAAAGTTTATATGGAAAAATGTTTATTTTTTAAGTTAGAGATATGAAAGTTGGCACAAATATAACTCAATTAAAATAAAGACTACTTTTTGTTTCGAATATTAGGGGAGATAGGGGTTAAACCGACCATGAAAGGATGTAGTCCACGCGAATGAAGTCGCGGGCACAGCTAGTGGGCTATATTTTTGCTAGTTTTTGGTGGTCAACCTACAGTAGATTCGAAACCTATTCAAAGCTAATAAATGATCAAACTTTTCGTCTTAACTTTGTTTATATCCACTATTAATATCCACTATTAATATTCACTATTAATATCCTCTATTAATATCCTCTATTAATATCCACTATTAATATCAACTATTAATATCCACTATTAATATCCACTATTAATATCCACTATTAATATCCACTATTAATATCCACTATTAATATCCTCTATTAATATCCTCTATTAATATCCACTATTAATATCAACTATTAATATCCACTATTAATATCCACTATTAATATCCACTATTAATATCCACTATTAATATCCACTATTAATATCCACTATTAATATCCACTATTAATATCCACTATTAATATCCACTATTAATTTGTTTTTTGCAGATAAAAAGGTAGTTGAAGACGTCATAAACGAGTGTATACCATTGAAAGCAAACCTTCCCGAAGATATAGCATGGCAATTTAGCAAATGCTACTATTATAAAATGAAGCACCCAAGGAATAAGAAAAAACATCTACATTATGTATCTTTGTTTCAATAAAAATAGCAGTTATTCTTCTGTTGATTAAATTTTTTAATTCAAACTCTTTTATCTTTTTCATTTTGAAAGAGGTGGGGCATTGCGATTTATCGCTTGAACTGCCTTGATATGAGGAGCCCGACCGTTTAAATACCTCCACCTTACAGAAGACCGCAGCCGAATAACAATTACTTCTGTGTTGTTGTGTTCCTGCGTGTGAGTAAGGTATTCAGAGCTCTGAGGGGTGCTACATTAGTAGCAGGCGTTAAGCATTCAAGGAAGGGCGACAAGTCCAGTAACAGCTGTACTTGTCGCCGTTAAGTTAAGACCTCATTACCACATAATACCTATCAAGAGGGATCTCCTGAGACCAGATAATGAATGAATCTCTTTTTATTTCAGTCCATAGTCCATTTTGTTTGTGGCATTTTTCCTATACCCATGTTATTCCAAATAAAGTCATAAAAATACAAAGAATATAATTAAATATATTGAATAGAATTAAACAGTGCAAATAATGACTCGGTAAAAATAAATATTGACTACCTCTATTGCCGAAAGACGAGCAGACCGGACTTAAGCGTCACACAATCTTTGAGGTCCTGGGTTAGTTTCCCGGTCGGGTCAATATGGGAAACGAACTTATCAAAATTGTCTCGGGTTTAAGAGTTGTGGTACCGTCGCTGGTTGTGGAAACATACCTTCTATTATCTTTAGTCTTTACCAAATTTAAAATCCATTTGAACTTCTCGCCTCTAAGTGTAGAGACTACACTGTAGTAGTACCAATTAATATAAATAACAACCAAAAGGTACGCACGGTACGTACACGTTTTATTGCTACTCTACTACACTCTTAGGCGAGTCAATTTAACGTGACTAGCGCCATCTAGCGACACATGTAGCTAGCACAATCCGATTGTCCACTAGCGCCATCTAGCAACGAAATTCAAAACTTAGCTAAACTTCTAGCAGCCTAGCCAATTAGTAGTTTTGTTTTTACAAATAACTGACAGATGTCGCTGAAAGAATATTTAAATTTTACACTAAGAAATTGAAGATTGACAAATTGCATACATCCTGGGATATTAAAGGTACAAATTTCTCAGAAGTATAATAAAATTTTATTAATATGGTCAAGGGTATTTTGGGACAAACAAAAAGGTAGTTTTACGTGGTAGGAGTTTTGTATCAGTGGATATTATGTCAGTGATAAAATACGTAAAATGTCATTTTTATAGAAAACATTGTTTTTAAAAACAAATCCTCGCAAATTACACTTTAATGGTTATCTACGATTATGAATCTCGCAATCTTTGTTAAGTATATAGGTACATCAATATTTTTGTTCTAAAATGGAATTCAAATTTTCCAAGCGCTTTATGTATCCATATTTCTATAGCAAGATTTGCTAACACTTTTTAGTTGCTAATAAGAATGACTTCCAATTTTATTTAGCACTAGTGCCGCGCCTCGGGGCCTACTCCCATAAACGAAATATGTCGGATCCGACAACGGATGGCAATTTTTAATCCTTATAATCATAAAGAAATCACTTCGAATGCAAATTAAGCGTTTTCAAAAAACAAAATATGATTTATACAAATCGAAAACCACGTCTTCATTCCTAAACTTTTGAATAATCTTCAAAAACGAAGCCTTCGTTTGTTTGTTTCGTTTTTGAGAGTACCCCCCTCGTCTTCGTCTTCGCGCGCGTACCTAATAACCCAGTGTTTACCAAATTTCCATTGATCGATTTTATTATTTTTATAGTACTATACGATAAGATAAGTATGTAGTTCTAAACATATTCGGCAGAGGGCACTTACCGAAAGGCTAACGGTTGATACAGCAGAAAAATTTCATCGCCCACAATAACTTGCGGTTAGCTCAGTTGGTAAGAGCAGCACGCGCGATACGTGAAGGTCGTGGGTTCAATTCCCGCACCGCAAGGGGAGATAAAATTTTTCTGTTTCTAATAAATTTCCATTGATTCTTCGTTCCTGTTAGTCACAGCGTAGTATTACACATATATAAATAAATATCGGACAACATCGCAAACATTGCTCTGATTTTTTGGTAAGTAGCTTAAGCACTTGTGTTACTGAAATCAGAAACAACGACGGTACTACAACACCCAGATCTTCGTTAGTACGGCAGTAGGGCATAGCGATTTATTGCTCGAACTGGAGCAGCCCGACTGGTGAAATATCTCCACCTTACAGAAGACCGCAGCCAAATAACAATCATCTCGGTGTTGTTGTGTTTCTGCGTGCGAATAAGGTTTCCAGAGCTCCTGGGGGTGCTACATTAGAAGCAGAGAGCAAGCCTTCAAATTAAGGGCAACAAGTTCAGTGAAAGCTTTATTATGCTGTACTTGTCGCCCTTAAGCTAGGACCTCATTTCCACTTAACGATGAGGTCAATCTAGAAGTGTAATATAGATAATAAAAATCAGGAAAAACGACAGTACCACAACACCTAGAGCCGAAACAATATAGAAAAGCTCGTTTCCCCTATTGACCCCACCAGAAATCGAACCGTATTTATTATTACTATAGATACAAGCGTACATACAATTAATTAGGTATGCAATATTCACACGCTTCAAAGCAGACTACCACCAACAATACAAAATAGGAAAATACGTAGAATAATAAACATCACCACTTACCCGCATCTATTGTAATTGTCTATAATTACATTCAATTACGTGTTATCATCTTGCTAAGCCGAAAAAACTGCAATACATTTAAACAATGCGCCAAAAACATGTTCCTATCACTCTACCGTTAATTCTCAAACACCTCTTTGTAATTAACTATGCCGGCGTAAGCAAAAAGTATATGACAATAAAATTGCTAACAGAATTGCTGCGCCATTTTGAACGTTAACAATATGAACAAAAGGCGATGGTTTTGTAATAAGGTTTTCCTAGTATTATGTGAAATTATACCCGTAATAACGATTCAGGGAAAATCGATTAAACTAATACTACGAAAGGTTAGTTTTTCTGTGTTAGCGGTGAGTAGTTTATTGTTTAGTTAAATACTTTTGAAAGATGTTTGGTTATCAAAGAATATGGACTTTTTTCTGTTCTTTTGTTGTGTTTAGCATTTTATGGTAATGTGAGTAAGGTAACTTAATTAGAATAACATAATCTTACTTACAAAGAGACATTCTAGGCAAAAATATTTAAAATGTGAAGTGCACACCAAGTACTTACTTGATTTCTGCCCGGTTTCAATATTTGAAAAACGATCCGTACTTGGTAGTTAGGTACTGATAAAAATAAATTGTACGAGGCGTAAGCTAAATAAGACCGACAGACGACTAACGACAGCTGGTATGGAAAGTAAATTCGAAATTAGAATTAACGACTCGTAGAAGAACGGATTGTAGGTAGGTACGTGATTAATGTACAATATTGTTTTGAATTCTTTGACACTATTTTTTTTGACAACTAACTAACTAACTAAAAAAGTATATCTTGGAGCAAAAGTTTAATAAGTTTATCTCTTTTTGTACAAAAACTACTAAGTTCCTTGCTGATATCTTAGATATACTAGGTAGGTTGTCTCATCATCTATATGTCGCAGTCATCTGGTTGAATCAGCTATTTGATTGGATCACTAGCGCGTTTATTAAATGACGACGTTTAATTGAATGACTAGGCCAAACGTTGAATGAACAAGCCTCACTCAACGTCCAACAAGTTAGCGGATTATAACATAGCCCTTTGAACATAGCGGACGTAAAATCAGTCAGGTGATTTTAATTCAGTTCATTTTTTTCCACTGCGGCGTTAGTGCTCATCAAATCAAAGATGGCGTCAAACAGCTGGTACAGAGATCTAATCCAATAGCACTGTGTTGATACTTTTTCAGTAAAATTGAGATTCCAACCTTTTCCTCTTTCCCAAATTTTTAATACAGTACTTTATCTAAAGTTAGTTATCTTGCGAACTTATGGTCACCTTAATCAAACATTACAAAGTCAGCTATATCCAATTCAACGTCTATGCTAAGTGACGTTCAGTCAAGAAGTTGAAAGTTATATTTGTCGCAGAGAGCAAAATCGGAACGTCAAGTTGATAATCGATATCGACTTGGGTGTATTCGATTTGTGTGTTGGCAACCCTACGGTTTTGACAAGCAACGGGTGACGTTTGAAACAAACGTTACTTTTCGAACGGACGTCGAGCCGAGCGGGTGTGTCCGACATACGACCGACTTCACCGCGTTCCAGAAGTAATCGGTTTCCATCGGAGCCGTGTGTGATTATTTGTGATTGTAAATTATTAGACAGTGTTCGCAATAAATCAAAGAGTGTGTCGAAGCTCGTATTTTGTTTGATTTCACCATGGGAGATGAAGAACGCCCACACCTCTCTCCCTCATCAGAATTGGGATGCAACCGTGAAGAAAACGAGCGTGATACAACCAACAATGAAGACACAAAATGGATGTGATTGATGGAGCAGCAGAATCGGAATTTTATGGCCCTGATTCAAGCCACGAAGGCGCCGACGTCTAGCAAGGACACTAGATTACCTGAGTTTGACCCGGATAAAGAAAACATGGACGCTCGTGCATGGATTTCTACTGCGGATATGTGTATCACGGATCCGGATATGCAAGGTGCTCCACTTATGTTAGCCTTGAGTCGTGCACTTAAAGGGCAAGCCTCAGTGTGGTTGTCACAAGTATCCTTCCACGGGATGACATGGAGCAACTTTAAGGACCTATTTACTGCCAGGTATGAGAGTGCTGAAACTGCTGCTGGTTTCCTGATTAATTTGCAAAATAGTAGACCTAAAGATAGTGAATGTCTGGCTTCATATGCGGCTAAATTGATGTCATCAATCATGTCCAAGTGGAAAAACCTTTCGGTGGAACAGATTGCCGCGTCAGCTGTTTTGTCGCATATCTCGCAGTTTGAAAATCGTGTCCAACGGTTATCTTTCACTCAAAATATTACCACGAGGAACGAGTTGCAGCAAGAACTGAAGGCTGTCTCTTTTATGAAACGAAAATCACCATTTTCGACTGAAAGTAACCAAGATGCCAAGAAACCTCGTGTGAATTCGGATGGTTCTTCTGTGAAATGTTATGTTTGTGGGAAAGCTGGCCACAAAGCGGCACAATGTCGTTCCAGAAAGGGGCTGAGTAACCAAGACGGTAGATTTAAGACACCAACGAGTGAGAAGACTTCTTCGTCGTCCACCAGCTGCTTCAGCTGCGGCGCTGCAGGCCACTTCGCGAAGAATTGTCCACGGAGAAGCGGCAAGGAGAGCAACGCCAACAACACGACAGGGCCTTTGCAGGAGAAGCGCGTGAATGTTTGCCACATTAACGCGCCTGCTGGGACGCTGCGTCATGCTGGTGAGCAGTTTCATTTTACATACGATTCAGGAGCCGAGTGCTCACTAATTAGAGAGTCAGTTGCACGTCATTTTAGAGGCAAGCGTTGCAATAATAGTGTTTCATTAACTGGCATAGGCCAAACTGCTATTTTTAGTACTGTGCAAATCACATCTCAAATTGAAGTCGATGATATTTTGATTGAAGTAGTTTTTCATGTTTTGCCTGATAATTGTCTACATTATGACATTATGATAGGTCGCGAAGTACTAGCTTTAGGTATAGCTGTTAATATGACCTCGGACAAATTGACCTTCACTAGGACTATACTTGTAAATTTTTGTGATGTGACTAAATCCAATATTGACTTTGATTCCTTAGACACTGACGTACCCCCTGAGTTTAGGAGCGAGTTAGTAGAGCTTCTTAAGTCATTTAAAATCTCATTTACAAACGGAGTGCCTACTACTCGTGCTGATACTGAACCAATGGTAATTCGCTTAAAAGATCCAAATAAGACCGTATACCGACGTCCTTACCGACTGAGTCCTGAGGAACGCAGGGTTGTCCGTGAAAAAGTAGACGAGTTACTTGCAGCAAATATTATCAGGCCCAGTTCGTCGCCATTTGCCAGTCCCATTCTTCTGGTTAAGAAGAAGGATGGGAGTGACAGAATGTGCGTTGATTATCGCGAGCTCAACGACAATACGGTACCAGATAGGTTTCCCCTCCCTTTGATTTCGGATCAGATTGCGAGATTACATGGCGCGCACTACTTTACCATTTTAGACATGGCTTCTGGATTTAATCAGATCCCCATACACCCTGACTCTATCGAATGTACTTCGTTCATTACACCGGATTCCCAGTACGAATATCTGGCTATGCCGTTCGGTCTACGTAACGCACCGTCAGTTTTTCAACGTGCCGTAATAAAAGCTCTAGGTGATCTAACGCGTACTTTCGTAGTTGTGTACATGGATGACGTTCTTGTAATTGCTGGAGATCCAAAAGAGGCACTTGAAAGACTGAGGGTGGTTCTTAAAACTCTGACTGATAAAGGATTTTCGCTAAATTGGAAAAAATGTTCTTTTTTAAAGAAAAAGGTCGAATACCTTGGTTTCGAAGTCTGTCAGGGCAAAATTCGTCCTAATCCTAAGAAAATAGAGGCACTTACTGCTCTACCACCTCCAGAAACTGTTACACAGTTGCGGCAATTTATTGGCCTAGCCTCTTATTTTAGGCAGTTTGTACCCAAATTTTCCCAGGTCATGGCACCTTTATACTCCTTGACATCTGGCAATGGTAGACTTGATTGGAATCCAGAACATGAAGAGATTAGGCGTCAGATTGTGTCCGTTTTGACGAATGAACCGGTATTGTCAATTTTCGATCCTGACCGCGAAACCGAGCTTCATACGGACGCGAGTGCAATTGGTTACGGCGCTATTCTTATTCAGAAAGTAGATAACGTGCCTCATGTAATTGCTTACTATAGCCGTCGCACCACGTCCGCCGAGGCGAAATACCACTCTTACGAGTTGGAGACTCTCGCGGTCGTGAACGCAGTGAAGCACTTCAGGCACTTTCTACATGGTTGCAAGTTTGTTGTCGTGACGGATTGCAGTTCGCTGAAGTCGGCTCGTAAAAAGCTCGACTTGACACCGAGAGTCCACAGATGGTGGGCTTTCCTACAGAGTTTTGACTTTGATGTGGTACATAGAGAAGGAAAGCGTATGGTTCATGCAGACTTTCTATCTCGAAACCCTTTACCTCCAAAACCTGACAAAACTTTCGATAAAGTTGAAGCTAAGCGAATTTGTGTTGCTGAAATTTCTGACAGTTGGTTTCTCGCCGAACAACAACGAGATAGGGACATAAGTAAACTAGTAAGTGATCTTGCTGATGGTAATCTTAATGACGATGTTTCCAAAACTTACGAATTGCGTTCAGGTACATTATACCGCAAAATACAACGCAACGGAAGAACACGTTGTTTACCAATTGTTCCGAGATCATTACGATGGTCTATTGTTCAAGGTATGCATGAGGGATTGGTACACTTGGGATGGGAAAAGACTTTGGAAAAGATGTACGATTTCTATTGGTTCGAAAACATGACGAAATTTGTTCGTAAATTTGTGGAAAATTGTGTAACTTGTCGTGTTTCTAAATCGCATTCAGGCAAAATTCAGGCTGAGTTGCACCCCATCCCAAAGGTAGCAGTTCCCTGGCACACAGTGCACATAGATGCCACTGGCAAACTTAGTGGTAAAAGAGACACAAAGGAATACGTCTTTGTTCTCATAGACGCTTTTACTAAGTATGTTCTTTTGCACCATACAAAAAATATTGACACTGCCAGTAGTATTAGAGCCGTAAAACATAGCGTTTCATTATTTGGTGCGCCTACGCGAATTATAGCGGATCAAGGCCGTTGTTTTGCTAGCCAGGAATTTCGTGATTTTTGCGACTCTGTTAATATTAAATTACACTTGATCGCTACTGGAAGCTCACGAGCCAACGGGCAAGTAGAGCGGGTTATGTCGACGCTTAAAAACATGCGTACGTCTTCTGAAACTTCAAATAAATCTTGGCAGGATGCTCTCCCTGATGTGCAACTTGCGCTAAATTGTACCATAAATCGTGTTACCAAGGCAAGTTCGTTAGAGTTGTTGATAGGCAGGGTTAGTAGACCGTTAGAGATAATGTTAGCTGAGGATATAGAGCCTGACGTTGACTTAGACCAAGTTAGGGAGGCTGCGATTGTTAATATGGAGAAAAACTCTGTCTATGACAAGACTCGTTTCGATGCGACAAAAGCTAGAATCGTTCCGTTTTCTGTCGGTGATTTCGTTCTTTTACAAAACGAGGAACGAAATCAGACAAAGCTGGACCCTAAGTATAAGGGACCGTTTAAAGTTATCGAAGTGTTAGAGAACGATCGATATACTTTGAAGGCATTGAATTCTAAGCGCACTTATAAGTACGCGCACGATCGTTTGAGAAAGATGCCCGACCATGAAATGTCTGTAGACTCGGAGACTAGTGATGTAGAGGAAAGTGTGAGCCCATTGACCACTATTCAATCAAGGAATTAAGTTGTAATTTGTTTGCTCTGGGGAGGCAACGTGGTGATCGTCACTTGGTGAGGGTGGCAAGGTTATCGTCACTTTGTGAAAGTGGCATGAGCTGCTATCGCTCGATCTAGGCGATAGTGGCGACCGGTTCTGAGATATCGTCGCCTTGCAAAGGTGGCATGAGTCCTATTGCTCGAATTAGGCAATAGCGACGACCGCTTTTGAGAGATCGTCACTTTGTGAAGTGGCATGAGTCCTATTGCTCGAATTAGGCAATAGCGACGACCGCTTTTGAGAGATCGTCACTTTGTGAAGTGGCATGAGTCCTATTGCTCGAATTAGGCGATAGAGACGACCGTGATCGATGGAGTCGATATGAGTGATTTAATAAAGCAAGTAGTCTTGGTTAATTTCTTGAAGTATGTGGTTGAGTGAATAATGGTCAGTGGTCAGTTTATAGTTAGAAGTAGTTTGTAATTATCCCTAGTAAAGATGTTTAATTATTTGAGAATAAACTTTGAATTACTATGAGAGTTTGTTTGAAGCCCTGTTCTGACTCGTTTAGTCAGGATAGGCCGAGTAGAGATGCTTTGATATTGCAGATGGAATTTGTTCTCTTCAGGCTCATCACACTGGGACGTGTGACGTGTCAAGATGGCCGTGTCGCAGAGAGCAAAATCGGAACGTCAAGTTGATAATCGATATCGACTTGGGTGTATTCGATTTGTGTGTTGGCAACCCTACGGTTTTGACAAGCAACGGGTGACGTTTGAAACAAACGTTACTTTTCGAACGGACGTCGAGCCGAGCGGGTGTGTCCGACATACGACCGACTTCACCGCGTTCCAGAAGTAATCGGTTTCCATCGGAGCCGTGTGTGATTATTTGTGATTGTAAATTATTAGACAGTGTTCGCAATAAATCAAAGAGTGTGTCGAAGCTCGTATTTTGTTTGATTTCACCATGGGAGATGAAGAACGCCCACACCTCTCTCCCTCATATTAAACAATTTGACGAGTTGTCCTTTAGTCATTCAATTAAATGTCGTCATTCAATGAACGCGCTAGTGATCCAATCAAATAGCTGATTAAACCAGATGACTGCGACATATACATCAATACTAAAATAGAGGTAATAAAGCCGAAAAGCTTTTTTGGTTAGTTTGTTTAAGAACGCTAATCAAAGGAACTACCTGGTTCAAATTAAAAAAATGTGTTGGATAGTTCCTTTAACAAGGCTTTACGCTATATAACATCACGCTTTAACCAGTAGAAGTAAAAAATTAGCGCAAAATCTGGAAAAAACGCGGACGCGTGCAAAGCCGCTGGAGGCCGCTAGGTTACAATAAATATTGGACATCACATACATTGCTCTGATTCTGTGGTAAGTAGCTAAATCACTTCTGTTACAGCAATCAGAAACAACGACGCTACCACAACAGCCAAGTTTAGTTCATATAGAGACGATTTAAAAAAGTTACGGAATTGTAATTTATATGAATAATAAAGATTTTTTACTTAGCTTGACTGTAGGTAAGTATGGTCAACAGCAAGTAATGGCTACTCGTAGTTCGAAATTAGTTCTTATATGCAAGACATAAGCGCTGTGCAAAACCAAATATGTTTTTTTTTATATTGCACTTCAAGATTGCCCTCATCCCATCTGACATTAAGAAGTAATGCGGTCCTACATTAAGGGTCTCAAGTACAGCATAACAAAACTGTTACTGGACGTCACCCTTACCTTGAAGGCTTGACCCGTGCTACTAATGTAGCACCCCTCAGGAGCTCTGGAAACCTTAGTCACACGCAGAAACACAACAACACAGAAGTGATTGTTATTTGGCTGCGGTCTTCTGTAAGGTGGAGGTATTTCACCAATCTGGCTGCTTCATTTAGAGCGATAAATCGCTATGCCCTACCTCTCTTATACCTAAATGTGGTTTTTGATCGTAGGTGGGTCGTTCTTCTTTTTTACCGACAATAAGTTGTCCCCATTAACACGAATGTATAATTATAAAAACAAATATATGAGTACTTCAAACTATTGAAATATTCCTAATGTATGATAGATTAGGAATTATGTTATCATGTCGTAGGTACTTCTCTTAATTATTTAACTTAAGAAAAAAGTTACATCGCGTGACGGAGGTGTAAGTGGTACTATTTTTGAAGACCGTGACGGAGTTGTACATTTTGATCGATATTGTTTGCTTATAAATTAATTTGACATCATAAGATAGACCATCTGAAAAATGATTCCTCACACAACAATTTAGGCAGTATTACCAATGATTACTAATATGATATGTACATATTAAATATTGATTTATCAGTCATGTCCATTGTCGGTAAAAAAGAAGAACGACCCACGTACTATATTCAGTTCACAAATGATATGGGTACCGTTTGTCCGAAGCGCAACAATTAGCCGATCTAAACTACAATCTAGTTGACATGTTTATTGTATCCATGTGTTTGCTGCTACATATGAGTTCTATGTATAGCTGGCACATGGATAAATAATTATAAAAACCGGTCAAGTGCGACCCGGCCTTGCGCAATAAGGTTCAAATTCAAATTCAAATTCAAAATTATTTATTGCACACATGTGGTTATACAATGGACATAATTTTATCATAGCTCCAAGACATGAAACCCTGAAAGGGCACAGCAACATAAATATAAATTATTCTACATAATATTTCAAAACTTAATATAAATTTATATAACTAATAAATAATATTATACTTAACTACTAACAGGATTCTCTGGCTCATTCATGCTCAAAAAACTCCTTTAAATTGTAAAAGCTATTTTAAAAGCTAAGGTTTCGAAATTGTTATTGAAATTACAGCTTATTTTATTTAATAGAATATAAAAAAATATTTTTCCAAATCTATTCCTCCGGTAAAGTTTTCAAAATGGCGCTTGAGCTAATTCTCCTTTCAGCTGTCATTACCTAAATAAAAAAAAATTAAAATCACTTGTATTGGAGACTCATTTAGTCGTTTAGTATTTGCTATCATAGCGCAATGTCTTCCATATTCACAAAGCAAAGGAAACGCATTGGAATTCAAAGTCAAAGTCAATTTTTTTTATTAATTTAGTCTACTATTACATTAGTAATACTTATGAATAGTCTCTATCTGGTCTAGCATGCGCAATACGTCAAATTTATCGCATGAGACGACATAAGTTACGATACTGTTGATTGGCTAATAGCTCATCGCATTCGTATTTTCAGCCAATCAGTAGTTGACGCATTGATTTTGAAATTTCTTAAGAGCGCGATAAAATTTACTCGCGTGGAGCATGCTAGGCCTGCATATAAAGCAAATTAAGCTACCTCCGGTTCGAAACCTATAACTACAGAGAAGATACCGACAAGAAATTCAGTATTTTTTTTAAAAATGAAATCTTAGCTTATTACTAATTTTGCACTAAGACACACAGTCTACTCCCAACATTTCGTTTGTTCGTTTCGTGTTCAGGAGTAGACCCTCAGAAACAGGCCCACCGCTAGCTATTTTCGCGCCCGCGTGCAATACCGATTATGCCGCCCTACGACTACTTACTCTACGTTTTGTCAAAAAAAATATGATGAATGTTTTCTCATTGCGGTGGGACGAAATAAAAAACACTTAACGAAGATAAAATTCGTGTTCAATTGAAACTGTAGCAAAAATAACTTAGTCTTTGTTGGACCATTGTTGATCATAAATAGTTTTTGATATTATTTAATTTTGAAAAGGATCTTTCACTAGATGTGACTGAAACTGGTAATGTAAGTTAATAATATTTTTATAGCGCTACTGTGTTCGGAAATTTTAAAATTACATAAGTCATTGGTAAAAATATATTGGAATAGGGGTTGTGGATCATTGGACTGGTTTTACCCCAGGGGTGGGTATTATGACAATTACTTCAATTAGAAACGTGATGAGTCGCTCAATTTGCCACCCCCCCGAGCGTGCCGCCCGTGTGCGGTGCACGCTTTGCACGCCCGCTTACGGCGGCCCTGCTCAGAAATGTATTTTCCTTTTCTTAATTTCTTTTTTTTTAACATAAACAATACAATTGTATAGAGATAAAACATATTAAAATTTTCGAATCGCAAACGTTTGTGACAGTTGTGAAGGGGACGAAATACATCAAATGTTAAAAAAAATTAAATGTCTTTAACTATTACGGTTCATGAGATATAGCGTGACACACGGACTGACAGACAGACAAATAGTGAAACTTAAGTCTAAGTTAGTAAAACGGTATATACCGTTTTACCTTTTGAGTACAGAACCCTAAAACCTAGTTCGTCGCGTGACGCTTCTTTCTTTTATGTTTAATACGACTGTTAGGTATAATGCATTAAGTGTAGCAACGAATAGAGACTGGACTCGAATTAGCTACACTTATTGCGTTCGAACGCCTCGATGGTCTAGTGGTTATAGAACTGGACTTTGCTTTAAAGGTTCTAGGTTCGATCCCCGAGTCAAACAAAGTACCTACCTAAGTTACCGAGTGTTTGAACACAGCGAATCCACCATTTTGCATTAAAATTTAGCAACACGATGTATTAATTTCAAAAGACATGGAAATTATCATTATCCCTTCTTCCCTACTAATATTATAAATGCGAAAGTAACTCTGTCTGTCTGTCTATCTGTCTGTTACGCTTTCCCGCTTAAACCTCTCAACCTATTTTGATGAAATTTGGCACAGACATAAGCTACTTTTTGTTAGAAAGTAAGAGGGGGGGGGGGGGGGGGTAATGCCACCTTTGAAAGTTTATATAGGAAAATGTTTATTTTTTAAGTTAGAGATATGAAAGTTGGCAAAATTTAGCTCTATTAAAATATATACTACTTTTTGTTTCGAATATTAGGGGAGATAGGGGTAAAACCGACCATGAAAGGATGTAGTTCACGCGAACGAAGTCGCGGGCACAGCTAGTCTATTCATAAACCTTACAAAAGGATTCATGTATCGTCAAATTTTAGTTAAACTACTGCAGTGTTTAATATTGGAAGCCTTTAAACTTACTTCATATACTATTCAATTGCCTATCTTATGGTACTCACGCTTTTCCTTAAAGTATACCATAAAAGTAGTGGTAATGGTGATAACAAATAAGTATGTTATATAACAAAAAATTCGTAGCATGGGTACTATGCTTGATTTGGTAATCGAACCTAAGGCAGGGCCCATTGTGCACCAGCGTCATGACCTGTGACGTGGGTCATGACTTATGCTGAGTGAGGCCCTTTTATTGCAGACATCACGACTTGCCATTGTCTGCATCGCCTGGTTGACGAGGAGAACGCTCGATATGTAGGTATATAGTCGTAGATGACTTAGATAGGTAGATATACATTTGTCCAAAAACCATTTAAAGAAATTGGTTGTACAGGCCAATTAAAGAACCTACTTACATTCGATTATTTATTTAGTTTTTGGCTGTCCAATAAATAAATGAGATAATACTTTGAGTTGGTTGTTAGTATTAAGAAATACAGATTTTGACAGATTTGACCTTCATCAAATCGTCATGTTTCGTTAAAAACGTACGTTTTACCCTTAACAAGAAGAAATTTGTATCATTAGATAATCATAATTAAATTATAATAGGTATCTTTAATTCCCAATGGCTCGTTACTACATCAAGATGCAACGGGTTTTCTATTGTAAGTGGAATTCCGTTTAAGACGTGTTGAAAAAAATTAAGTTTCTTTTTAGTTAATTTTAAGTTCATATCTTATATCACATTTCTTCTAACGACATCTAGTGTAAGCAAAACAGTTGTCGCTAGATCCAAACAAAGGGATTCAAACAATAACTCATTAAATGTTAGAAGCAAAAACCGATCTCGGAAACCAATGGAGCCACAAATGTCCGTAAAGTGAACCAATTTGAAAGTTTGAACCTATTCCAATTTAAATACGGTAGACTGGCAACGCCCATGCCCCGATAGCCATTGGCTACCAGCAACAATGTTAGAAATCCACTAACTAAACTATAGCCGTCCCTGTCACTCGTACTAAAGTTTAACACGGCACGATCGGAAGTCTCTCTCACGCCCTGTTATTACAGATTACAAAACTGTTTAACTGTTAATACTCTTTTCCTACGTGCATTTGTATTGTAATTTTAGGACATTCTAATTATTGGTACGACCATTCCATTTTCAACCCTTCACTTAGCTAGTTTACGTGTATTTTTCATTGGCAACGTAAAGGCGGTTAAGTCATTTTGCTTGGAACAGGCAGAGTATAATTTTTAACACAGTTTTTTTGCTAAATACCATAATGGTTATAGCAAGTCGTTTAAATGGCGGTTTGCTTTTTTTTTCATACGCTAAAACCTTTGAGCGTGTTTTGCTTATAATTATAGCTTATCTTGATTTTAGATAAAGGTTTTTACATAGTATGTTGGTTGTCCTTCCGTTGTGGTAGATATTGAAATTGCTATACCGCTTATGAACGTTTGATACGGGAGTATTGATGTTATTTATTGTTCGTTCGTATTTATTTGTTGAAAATAAAATGCTTTGTAATTAGAAGGGAATTTTTAATTAAAGTTAGTGTCGTAAAGCAAACTGGAATGACACTTAGGTGTAAAAAAGGTGTTCAATATTAGCACTTAGTAATATCTGTAAGATACAAAGTGCTTATGTTTTCTCTATGTTTAATACTCTGTCTAGCTATAAAATATATTTTTTTCTCATTTTTCAACGCAAAATGATTGGGATTACATAAACTTTAAGTCTTACGCGTTCCATTTTAATCATAAAATAATTTTACGGGATAAAACGCGACACCATTTTATATTAAGTAGTTAATACGAACTACTTACTACCCGACGTTTCGGTTAGGCGGCACCAACCGTGGTCAGCTAGCGACCACAGTTGGTTGGTTGGTCGGCTAAATAAAAAGTCGCGTTTTGACCCGTTAAATGATTTTAAATGATTGGAATTACATTATTAAAGCTACTTTGCTGGAATTTTAGTAATGGTCCCCATTTTTATGGCAATACATATAGCCCAATTTTCAGAATTGACCAGATCTATACACTAGTGGCCCACTGCCGCTTTGCATCCATATTATCCCCGATTTTTTCACATTTACCACTAATTTGTCGCTCCTATTAATTGTAGCGTGAAATTAATAGGCTTTCTCAATAAATGGACCATCCAACAAAAAAAACATCCTTTCAAATCGAACCAGCAGTACCAGAAATTAATGATGACTCTTTAGGTTTATCAAACTCAAACTCAAATATTTCTTTATTCAAGCACATATAACACTTTTAAATCGTCATTGAATACAATGCAAAGTGATTCTACTTCCTGTTCGAAACCTATATCTACCGAGAAGACACCGGAAAGAAACTCAGCAGATCAGTTACAGCAACAGTATCTTACTTATTGCTATGTGTAGCTCACTTTGAATCAAGTCGTATAGTTTTGTTTTGATGAGTGATGAAACAATTAAGTACTCAAGTAAGTATTTACTTTCGAGGGGTAAGCTGGAGCAGACCAGTCCCCAAAGTATAATACTAGTGTTGAAGAAATAATTATTTGTTATTCCAGAAAGAAAAAAAATTATTCACGTCAGTTCAGTTAATTAATAACTGATTAAATACAAAAAAAAAATCAAATCATTCATCTTTTCAATCTTAGCATGCATTTTATTTAGTACCTAAATATCAATTAAGTTGTCACAATTTTACTAAACAACACAGTGACCATATAAAATAGTTTCGGAGCACTTTAAAATATAATTTTAGTGCTAATTTGCAATAATAAATGTGGTGGATATGCCACAAAGCCATGTTTTATGCCAAATTTTTTTCGTGAATGTCAACATTTCATTTGGTCACTCGTGATCTTTTGTCTTTATGTTTTACTAGCGGTCCCGGCGAACTTGGTTTCGCCTTAGAGGCAATAAATGAGCAGCAATTATATCTATAGATTGTTTTGTTTGTTTGTAACTTTTAAATATTTCCTTCTTTCTTCTACGACTCTCTACCTAATTATGGATTTCCCTTCTCACTCATGACTGTCATGCAATGTCGAATTATGCCAGGTTCCAATACTTTACAATTCGTATTGTATAAACAATGACTACCCGTTTTTCTACGAATGGTTAATTCTGATTTCATATTTACTTTCCATATAAGCGGTCAACAGTCGTCTGTCATCCGTTATAAGCTTACGCCTCGTATAATTAATTACCATCCGTTACTAGAACTATTCGTTTTTCAATTAGAACCGGGCATTAAGGATCTATAGGCCTCAGGGAAACAAGGGAATGGAGGCCCCTGGAGGATTTAAAGTAATATTGTTTACTAGAGTTTGCCTTTAAATAATTAATTGTAAAACCAGGTATGTACAGTTTTTTTAGAAACAAGTATTGTCTGAAGATAAACATAATCTTTCCTATCTTTATAAATATAAAAAAATCGCCGAAATTTATGTACCTATGCGCATAAGTTCAGAAATACGCAACTAAATTGCATAATCCTTTATTTGTTATGTTTAAAATTGTAACGTCCGAATTTGTAAAAAAACTAGTTGATAATTTGCCAGGACATACGCGTGCAAAGACGCTTCGGACCGCTAATTTTGTTGAAACATTATATAGGACTTAGTACTGTAAAGGAAAAGTTTACAAGCGTTTGATGATCTGAATCCACTACCACTAGGATAGTACGTGAAGCTATTGAAATCAAAAAGTATAAAAATTTCAATAGAGAAGACGGATTTAAGTTATCATCAGCATGGAATCCAGTGATTAATAAATGTTTACCGCGATCAGAACGATCAAAAACAATTCCGGATGCTGTCAGTGTAGTGTGTCGAAGTGACTTCAATAACATTTTGTTATGAAGATTTGCAAGCTCCCCCGAACAGACGAAGGCGAGCAAGACCAGTCAGCTCGTGACCACGGCTGGTGCAACCTAACCGAAACGTCGGGCAGTAAGTAGTTCGTATTAATTACTAAATAAAAATGGTGTCGCGTTTTGACCCGTTAAATTATTTTAAATGATCTGAATTTGATTTTTTTTTACAAGTTTCCACATTGGGGCCCCTGTTTGAAGCCCCAGGGCTGCCTTTCTTAACTCCTGCCCTGCCATATTAAGACCAATATATTAACCAAACACATGAGACAGAAAACTTACATCTATAACTGTCCATTCCACCACTCGATACTACTTAAGGCAAATTAATGTGCGTAGGAATATATGTAAATGCATAAAAACAGCAATTACGGATGTGGCATGCTCCATCGGTGATGGTTATGACTGCGCCTTAAATGGGCACTCGTGGCGAAGATTGTGCGAGGAATTTGATAATATGGTTCTGTATAACTGGTGAGGGGGTCTGGTGAGCTGGTGAAAGGTAAGTGCCTGGTGAGTACATAGTTAGTTACAAGTGAAGCTAGTAAAAACATGTTAAAAAGGATAGTAACTTCGTATCAAACTTTCAACAACATGTCTTTCTTTTGATTCAAACGAAACGAATATTTTTTTGTGTTGTGAATAAAAACCTTAAATGTATCCATGTTTTGAATATTATTGTTAAACAGTTTATGTGAGTTCGGGTAGGCATTTATTTTTTTTGATAAATAACAGTTTTTTTAGAAAAAAAAATACATTTCATTTTACAAGCCTAGTAGTAAAAAATCCGATTGCACATACGGAACCACAGAAACCGTATAACTTATGTTCACTGGTGCAATAAACAACCCGAGATTTTCTGTCTAACTCTAAAAACTGCGCACGCGCCTACCGCACTAATTGTTCCTTGTTTTGCATACTGCCTCCAGGCAGTTATTAGAAAAAAAAAACATTTATTACTAATAATTATAAGTTTTAAATGTATAGCATTCGAAAATGGAACATACCGCGTCTACGTTATTTCAAGATAAAAATTATAGGATACTATTATACCTAGTTTTTCTAATATCTGATTTATATAGCCATTCAAACATCACGGGAACTTAAGCCATTTTTTTTGCATGTGACATTACTTATATTATAAAAGGAACGGTTACGTAAACTCATGCAGTTCGATATTCGTTTTTATGTGCACTACATAAGGGTTAACAGTGTCCAAAGTTAAGTAATCTGACGTGATTTTGTTTGTACGTTCAATTTAAAGGATACACCTGTCGCCCTGCAAGAGAATAGCAATTTACAGTTGACGTTGTTACATACACCAAAAAATTTCAAAATTATTTATTTTTCATTTAATAATTTTGTTGCTCCAAAATTGTCATCCAGTGGACTGAATGCTTGGAGCATTCTTGACTAGTCAACCCTTGGGCCTTGCAGAGTTTTTTTATTAACATATTATGGCAATTCACGTACATATTTATATTCGACGACCTCCGTAGCCGAGAGGCGAGCGGGCCTGACTTTGGCGAGTGCCATCTTTGAGGTTCCGGGTTCGATCCCCGGTCGGGTCAATATGGGAAACGAACTTTTCCATATTGTCTCGGGTCTGGGTGTTGTGGTACCGTCGTTGTTTCTGATTTCTGTAACACAAGTGCTTAAGCTACTAACCACAGAATCAGAGCAATGTATGTGATGTTGTCCAATATTTATTTATTATTTATTTGAATTTCAGCGCTGATTTATTTAGTGAATTTGGGAGTTTTCTGATTTCTGAATAGGTACTACTTATAAAAAAACACATTATATTACTTAAAGTATATACGATTGGTACAAATAGCATGATTTATTAATAATACAACTTCTTGATGTTTTGTAATGCTTAAAGGATACTTAGCACATTATCTTTGTGGTTCAAGCATTTAAAGGGTTAAATGAATCATGTCGATTCAAGATTGGAACGTTGATTTTAAAACCGTTACTGATTTGCATGAAATGATCGATAGCTCGGTGCGCCATTTTGTTTTTTGCAATCATGGCGCCTGCTAATTGCGTTGGTTAATTGAAAATTATTTGTTCTGATAAGAATGTGTGCAGCCATTGTGTCATTTATTAGGTGGTACAAAGTGAGAGCACAATATCTACACTAATATTATAAAAAGAGGAAAGATTTGTACCTATTTTTGTTTGTTTGTAATGAATAGGCTCAAAAAGTACGGGGCCGATTTAAAAAATTCTTTCACCAATAGAATGCTACATTCTTCCAATTTGACAAAGGCTACAAAATTAAGGATCCTTGGTAAAATTTGAAAAATTTCAACAGAGAAGCGGGAAAAATTCTTTGAGGCGAAACGAAGTTCGCCGGGACCGCTCTAGTTGAAAATAAAGAGGAAACAAATTTTGTAATTATAGGACCTGAAATTGTGCTACTTAATCTAACATTCAATTCGTAAGCAAAAGTCCCTGCGAAATCGAACTCACGAGGGGTTCGATTTCGCGGGGGCAAAATGTTTTTTTTTTTTTTATATTGCACTTCAAGATTGACCTCATCCCACCTGATGTTAAGTGGTAATGAGGTCCTAGCTTAAGGGTGACAAGTACAGCATAATAAATCTGTTACCGGACTTGTCGCCCTTACCTTGAAGGCTTGACCCCTGCTATTAATGTAGCACCCCCCAAGAGCTCTGGAAACCTTACTCACACACAGGAACACAACAACACAGAAGTGATCGTTATTTGGCTGCGGTCTTCTGTAAGGTATTTCACCAGTCGGGCTACTCCAGTTCGAGCGGCAAATCGCTATGCCCTACCTCTCTTAATTTTTTCTGTTTATCTATTTTTTTAACCCCCGACGCAAAACCGACGGGGTGTTATAAGTTTGACGTGTCTATGTGCGTCCGTGTGTGTATGTTTCTGTCTGAGGCAATGGAGCTCCCAAACAGATGATCCGATTTAAATGCGTTTTTTTTTGTTTTTTAATCTTCAAAAACTTCTTTTAACTTCATCTTTTACGGTCTCGCGAGACCACCTACCGAAATGTAATTTTTTTGTTCATTTATGTACCAACGTTACTAATTAAACTAAAAATGATATGAAATTTTTCAAATGACTCCCATCCGAGTGTTACAATTATTATTTTTAATTTAAGCTCTTCAACTCTTCAAGGGCTCGTTTAAAACAAGATGGAGCGCATTTCAAATGCAAATGTCCAATTATAGTCGTTAGGTAATCTAAAAAGCTAAATTGTAATTATGTCTAAATCGTAAAGACCTGGCCTAGGCTAACATGTTGATTAATAGCCGAAGAAGCTGAGGCGCAAATAGATTAATTGAACAGATAAATATATTAAATCATAGTACAATTTAGGTCTTAGAAAATTTAGGTCTTTCGCTAGAAAGCGATACAATAGCGATTACTAGAAGGTGAGTTACACTATATCTTAGCGTATCTTGTGCTTTTTTACATTTTCTTACTTTTTTCTTTCGCCATCTCGATGTTCCAGGTTCTATTTCCGATTGGGTCGATATGGGAAACGAGCTCTTATACTCTCGCCGATCTGGGCGTTGTAGTACAATCGTTGTTTCTAATTTATATAACACAAGTGCTAGCTACTTAATACAGAATTAGAGCAATGTCGTCCATAATTTATTTATTATTATTACTTACGTTGGAATCAGGCCATTGTATGTTATGTCTTCTAATGTTCATATCATTTTTTTTAACATCGTCATTTAAAAAATGCAAAGTGATTCTATTACCGGTTAGTATGAAGTTAATGGCCAGTTTTGATCTCTGCACACCAACTTCACTATCTCTTGATCTATTAGGGCAGGTGACAAATAATTAGAACTTAATGCGATCTTTTAACTCACTTACATAATTCTGCATTTATTGATGAATACTAATTATTATCATATCAGTTGAAGTGACCACACAAAAGTGGGAATTATGAGATAACGTAAATAGAGACGCAATATTGAATATGAATAATTTATACCCGGTTCTAATATTTTACGATTCGTAATGTGTCGAAAATTACCATCTGTTTTTCTACGAGTCGTTAATTCTTATGTAAGGAACTTATGTACTTTACTAAAAATGGAAGTACATCCGCCAAACTAGGTGTTATCTGCTCAGGGACCAAGGTCCAACTACCAATTTTGGTTTGTTGTGTACATAGTGGCCACAAAAACTCTGACATCGCGATGTAGGATCAATGTATTGGTTGGCTTATCGTGCATTACTGTGAGTTCGAGGTCGAAAATCAAACAGGTTTCCCAATAATAATCTCGTTTATTCTTTTAAATGTAAACCGTCGTCGTTCAATACATCGTCTAAACTAATCCCATTCCTAACAGATTCAAATCTCTGTCATACTTCATCTATCTCACTCGTTCTGTCTCACTCGTTACTCGTTCAGAAATATTCATAATCCCACATTACGTATGAAGCGTTGTTTACTACGCCAATTCTGCTGACGCTGTATTTGTGTGGACATGTAGTAATGTCGAAGTTTGGCACACTAATTTCAAATTTACTTTCCTTATTCAGCTGTCATCAGTCGTCCGTCAGTCGTTTGTAACTTGCGCCTCGATAATTTATTACTATCCGTAACTAAAATCATTCGTTTTCAAATATTGGAACCGGGCATTCGTCTAAAGTTTACTGAAGGATGTTTGAAGGTGTAGGTGATAGTCGACAGTTGTAGTTCGACATTCGTTCTTATGCTTACGGCATAAAGGTGGTGCTAAAGTCATAGTGTTTAGTCTGATGTGCTGAAGATCATATTGTTGTGTGTATTTCATTTTAGAGAGTTGTTGTTTGGTATATGAAAGGCTTATCCTTCAAATATAAAAAAATCTTTAAAATACTCTTTAAACGTAATCTTATATGAAAACTTGTTAGTTTCAATTTTGTGTGGCAACTTAACGTTTTGTTAAATTATGGTAATGCTAAGACAAGGTTTGCAGTGTTATATTTTACTAATTTATTTTTATGTGCCTCAATTATTTTTTGACGGCTTGAAGTCGGATTTTGTACCACGTTTACAATAAAATTGAAATAAATAAATAAGCGACAATTAATTTTTTAACCGTTTGGATGTTGTGGTACCGTCATTTTCCTGATTTCTGTAACACTAGTGCTTTAGCTACTTACCACAGAATTACAGCAATGTACCTATGTGATGTTGTTTAATTATTATTTTCATTTCAAAAATAAGCGATACTAACAGCTAATTTATCAATTTATATAAATTAACTGTTTGTTTCATTTTTTAAGGCTATATAACATCTATATGTATTATGTCCATGTCATATGTATAATGCGTGGTCACCCGACACATGTCAAAGTATTCGCGAGATGTCAGGTCGATTAGTCAGGGAATGCCGGGTGATCTGATGAAGCTATAAATAATGTTTATGTCGTGTTCGACATTTGACAACTGGACGGACAGACAAGTTGTGCCTGTCGCTATTAATATACTGACGTTGTATAATTTAGAGTAGGTTCAAGATTTCTTAGAAAAAACGAAAAAATTTTGGATCGTTAAATCATGAATATGGGTACTCATCATCACAATTGATTTTGAAAATGGCTGATTGTAAAATAAAACCACTGGTCAGTCGCTTTTATAGAGTATTTTGTCCAGTAGTATTTTGTTTTCGAGACCGGAGAGGGCATTTAGGTAATTTGTTTGTTGGGAAAATCACCCGTCATGCCATGCCTACATAAAGGCATTGGTTCATTGAGCGTCTTTTATCGTCTTTATCATATGTCGATGTGGGTTCTTCTCTTGCTTACCATCAGGCTGGGAGGAGCCAATAAACTGTGAGCCAAATAACTACCATAAAAAATCCTCAACGATATTGTACGTCGGGCCCTTGGCAGTTGTTCCATACCAGCCGTTCTTGAACCGAATAGACTGATGCGTGACGATGCCAAGAGATCCGACGGTATGACTTTGATACCTTGGAGGATGGGACGGCCTTTAGTGTAGGACGATACTTGCGTCGGCCTCGGCACCCTGACGCCGTCTCATCTTTTAAAAACTTCGTTTGAGGTTGGATCTACTGCTGCAACGACTTTTTTATTTTTATTTTCATGCACTCCAAGATTAACCTCATCCCACCTGAGGTTAAGTGGTAATAAGTTCTTACCTTAAGGGCGAAAAGTATAGCATAGTAAAACTGTTACTAGACTTGTCGCCCTTACCTTGAAGGCTTGATCCCTGCTACTAATGTAGCACCCTCCAAGAGCTATGGAAACCTTACTCACACGCAGGAACACAACAACACCGTAGTGATTGTTTTTTGGCTGCGGTCTTCTGTAAGGTGGAGGTATTTCAACAGTCGGGCTGCTCCAGTTCGAGCGATAAATCGCTTTGCCCTGCCTCTCTTAAACTACATCGATTCGGCGTAAATATTCTGCTCTTAGCATCTGTACCAGCTGTAGCTTCAATTTTGGTTAATATTAAATATTGGTATCTATATTATATAAATTTTATATATAGCTTGAATGTTGTTTTAATAGAGGTAAGGCATAGCGATTTATCGCTCGAACTGGAACATCCCGACTGGTGCAATACTTCCACCTTACAGAATACCACATCCAAATAACAATCACTTCAGTGTTGTGTGCCTGAGTGTAAGTAATATTTCCAGAACTCCTTGGGGTATTTTTATAGCAAGCCTTCAAGGTAAGGGCGACCAGTCCAATAACAGATTTATTATGCTGTACTTGTCGCCCTTAAGCCAGGACTTCATTTCGACTTAACATCAGGTGGGATGAGGTCAACCTTGAAGTGCAATATAAAAAATAAGGTCAAGTCTTAAGCTGCTTTGGTAGAAATAGACTTCTTCGAACTCTAGTTACCATAAAACATACAAAATGAGACTACATGGTAACATTTGAAAATACCGGTATTAATAGTTATGGCATTTTTATTTCAACGTTATCTGCAGTAGATCATTATACTTCCATCTAGAAGCAGTAAAGCTACTAATTCGTGTTCCTAAAATGCTCTTACAGTTCATTTAAATAGCACTTAATATTTTGTGGTCGAAGACTAAGAAATAGTGGAGGTGGCATTATGGTTTGGCGTAGAATCAAGATGTCTAATGTGACGAAATATAATTTTTATACGGTACTGACAAACAAATCTTGCTCACGACTCGGTTCGAGTTATTTCGGTATAAAAGGTTCTATATATTATGTATATGCATCTATATTTTTATCAAATTTCATCTAAATCCGTTCAGTAGTTTTTGCATGAAAGAGAAACAGACATAAATCCAGACATCCGTTCTTACAAACTTTCGCGATTATAATTATCCATTGGATAGTTTTCTAAGCATAAATTGAAAGGATTATGTAAGGAAAATTACTACCGTCTGTGTATACGTATTTACTAACTAGTTAATAAGTCGCTAGGTCTCCAGCGTTTCGAGCGTCTTGTTGATATCAGTAAATGGATTATGGTCGCAGAGTCCTAGGTTCGATTACCGGGCTATGATCTAGTGTTAGGTAGTCCAAACCCGTATTTGTTTAGTAAGCTCGTATTAAATAATGTAATGATGACTGGTTAATAATGCTCTTTCGATGCAGTAGGAAATTAAAATGTCTGTAGCCTAACTCACCCAAATAGCAGACGTAAAGAAATGATTTTCACAATTATTTAATTATTTACAATTATGGCATTAATTTTTCTTTGACCCTAGTAGCATATATTTTTTATTATATTTCCCCATTAACTATAACCATTTTATCTTCCATATCACTATTCAAAGTAATTTGAATATATTTACGACGCTAATGCCACATCCAAAATTACCCCAATTCTTGCATCAGTCCGCACTTATTCTTATTAATGAAATAATAAGTCGGTGTATCTTTGTCTATTTGACTTACACTGTTCGCTTGCCCTTCCAAAACCCTTGAACTCCCTCCCCTCCCCCGTTCTTGGGTTTTACAAAGGTGGCACAGGTTCTTGTATGGATAGTGAGGGGTCAAGCTAAAATGGTGGCCGGTATAGTGGTTTAATATTACTAAATGAGCACGACGAATCGTTCAGAGCGGCGTGTTTGATGTGTGTGGCGGTTGATACAAAAGGACTTTGTAATTGGCGCTTAAGTTTGGGGTACTGGTGCAGATGGCTAATTAAAAGGGTTCCGTGGAATTTTGACACGTAAGTAGTACCTAGTAAGATTGTTTGGTGTTGTTCTCAACGTATCTATCGTTAGTGCGAATGGGTTTGGTACTTCAAGCGGCCTTTCTATGGGAGTGCGTCAGGGTTAGATGTTAGGACCTTTGCTATTTTTGATTCATTTATGTGGTCTAGCTTTTTAAATAGTGCTTGGGGACGACAGTATACTATAGTTGGTGATGAATAAGTAATTAAATAATAGACAATGTCGTGCTGTTGTCCAATCTTTATTTGCTGCTACTACAGTAAATAAGATCATATTATGTTTGTTCACATTATAAAAAATATTGACTAAGATCACATATTGCTCTGATTATGTGGTAAGTAAAGATAAAAGCACTTGTGGGCACAGACCGGGAATTGAACCTAGGACCTCAGAGATGCCACGACATAAAAGTCAGGCCTGCTCGCTTCTCGGCTACTATTATGGCTTGAAACACTGGCACACAAACAGAAGGACAATAAAATGATCGTAGATAGCTTTTCTCATAGAGGAAGTTAATATGTATTTTATAAATGTCAAGGGGCGTCCATAGATTACGTCAGACGTTTAAGGGGGGGAGGGGGTCGAGTCAAATCTCATCAAATCTCATCTAATCTTACGTTGGAGAGGGTCTCGGCAAATATCACGCAATTTTTTTCCGAATGAAATAAAAATAATCATACTGTTTTGGTTCATTTCATGATTGTAATCGAACGAAGAAAAATGAAGAAAGGAAATTTTTGAAGTTTGACTTTATTTTAATTTGTAATACAATCAAACAATCCAATGCGTTTACATAAGAAACATTTTGGAAAATTTCACGTGAGATTTGGGGATGAGAAAGGGAAAAAGAAGGGGGTTGAAGAAAATTAATCTCACCACGGGGGGGGGGGGGGGGGGAAGGGACTGGTGGGGTGGACAGAAATTAAAAAAACACCTCACGTTTTACAAACACATTTCATACTTCATTTCAAACCATCTTTCTCCCATACAAAAAGCTCGCGTGTCGAACCACAAAACTCGAGTAATCGGCCGCAGTAAAAACGCACTATCTCCAAAATCAGACGTTTGTTCGCAAGCTGACAATGCAACGAAAATTATACCCGCTATTTCAATTCAATATGTAATTTCATTGTTATTACACTGTTACAGGAACTTGTTTCTTTTATTTATAAGTATGCAATTGATGATATTAGCGCTAATGTTTAGATAAAAGACATGAGGAGAGTTATTGCGCTGTGACGTTTTAAAAGCGTTGTGCGTCAGTTTAAATTTAATTCGACTTTTGTTGTAACACGTGTTTTTGTTTAATTCATAAACTGACTGTTGCTACTTTGTTCGCGTGGTCCTTAAAATCAGTTATTATAACACAGTTGAGTATTTATTCAGTATGTAGCTTCTTTTTAACACATTTTAAATAGCAAAATTTTTTTGTTGTCTTTTGTCAATTTTTTATCTCCCAGACTGCTAAAAATAAACCATTGACTGTTTCTTAAAAAAAATAGGTTATTGCTATTTAACTCATGATTCAAATAATGTAAAAAACTTTCGCATAGGTATGAATTTCTTTTTTTTATATAAAAGCGCAGTATATTGGCTCCTTCCAGCCTGATGGTAAGCAAGAGAGGAACCCACATCGCGAGGACAACGGATTTGATACCGAAATATCCTATCAGTTAGCATCGCCATACTGGCCTGCAAGATGTTTCTTCACACTCCTTTTAAAGGAATCTATATCAAAAGAAGGAGAAAACAATGGTGCGGCAAAGAAAAGAGTTACCAAACTTTTTCGTTCGCGATGGAATATTTCCACGGTGAAGCGATGGCATCGTTGGCCGGCTCTTGTGGTTTTATGAAGGAAATTTTCAGTTTTGCTTTATAACTGTTTTCGTTAATTTTTATATCTATAATGATATTATATCAATGACACAGGTTATTGATGACTAAGCAATCGTTCTAGGTATGATATTTTTCAAAAACATTTATTCTGTTCACAAAATTAATCACTACAACTGTAAAATCAGAAACACAGGACCTTAATTTACTATCTAAACATAAACATTATTCAAGCTCATGACTTTAAGACTTTAAGAAGACGCCATATTTAAACGATGACGTCAAATATCAAGCAAACACTCAATACTCTTTAACAATACAATGATCTGATCTGATCCTAGCATTAGGTCCATCTGTTGTACCAACTTACTAGTTAAAGTGAAGTTTTCAAAAAAATAAAAGACTACATAATATGTAAATGTTTTTTTTTTATAGTAGCGCAGTATATTGGCTCCTCCCAGCCGGATGGTAAGCAAGAGAGGAACCCACATCGCGATGACAATGGATTTGATATCGAAATATCCTACCCGCTAGCATCGCCATACTGGCCCGCAAGATGTTTCTTCACGCTCCTTTTGAAGGAATACATGTCAAAGGAAGGAGGCTGCACACAAAAGCACATCAGACTACACACTGTGGAATTTCTACCGCCCTTATACCATGCGCATAAGAACTAATATTGAACTGCAAGCGTTTACCTTGACGTACTGTCTACCGTACGATTTATATAGTTTAGAAGTAATTATCAAACAGGTGAATATACATGAATATCGATCTAAACCACAACCCATATCATTACAGAGTATAATACAAAGTCTAACCGAACCGAAGGCTAAAGGGTTGATACAGCAGAAAAATGTCGATCGCCTACGATAACTTGCGGTTAGCTCAGTTGGAAGAGCAGCATGCGCGATACGTGAAGGTCGTGGGTTCGATTCCCGTACCGCAAGGGGAGATTACAAAAATATGTTTCTAATAATCATAATCATAATCATAATCATAATCAATTCATTTATTCATGTTGGTTACAAGTAACACTTATGCATCGTCAAAATGAATACAAACCAAAATTGAAGCTACAGCCGGTTCGGAACCTAATCCTACCGAGAAGAACCCGGCAAGAAACTCAGTAGTTATCCTAATCTTTACAATATTTTGGGCTAGAGAACTTAAAAATATGGTGTGCGAGCGAGCAAATAATCATGTCCATATATGTTTATCATTAAAATATTCATCAAGTTTGTAGTACCCTTTTTTCATTAAACATGATTTAACATAGACCTTAAATTTATGCATGGGTAAGTCAATAATACCTTGCGGTAACTTGTTGAATATTTTTATACTTAATCCAACGAATGTTTTACTGGTTTTGCGGAGCCTATGGTTTGAAATAGCGAGCTTATGTTTATTTCTAGTGTTAAAACTATGTATATCAGATTTCTTATAGAATAAATTAAGATTTTTACGAATATACATAATGCAGTCAAAGATGAATTGAGACGCTACAGTTAAAATATCAATTTCTTTAAATAATTCTTTGAGTGAATCACGCGATCTTAGGCCGTATATAGATCGAATAGCTCTCTTCTGCAATACAAAAATAGTTTGTATGTAAGAAGCAGAGCCCCACAACAGTAGACCGTATGACATTAAACTATGAAAATAGCTGAAATAAACCAGTCTCGCCGTTTCAACATCAGTAAGATGCTTAATTTTTCTGACTGCATATGCAGCCGAACTAAGTCTTTCTGCCAGAGCACCTATATGAGGACCCCATTGTAGTTTAGAATCTACAGTGATTCCTAAAAAAAGTTGTTGAATTAACGAGTTCAATATGTTCATTATTCATAATAATATCAGTATTAATTTGCCTTACATTAGGCATTGTAAATTTAATACATTTAGTCTTTTTTGCATTGAGGACTAGGTTATTAGTAGAAAACCAATGCAAAACTTGTGAGAGAGTATTATTTACAACGTCATATGATTGCTTATGCCTGTCAACTTTAAAAATCAAAGATGTATCATCTGCGAACAATACAATCTCACATAGATTTTCGGTAAAGTGAGGAAGATCATTTATATATATTAAGAAGAGAAGAGGTCATTTATATATATTAAGAATATAATACAAAGTCGCTTTTTCTGTCTCTATATCTCTATGTACGCTTACATCTTTAAAAGTACGCGACGGATTTTGATGCAGTTTTTTTAATAGATAGAGTGGTTCAAGAGGAAGGGTTTTATTTGCAATAAAGAAAAGAAAAGTCAATATTTCTAAGTATTTACATTACATCCGTGCGAAGCCGGGGCAGGTCGCAATTTGTAGATATAATATAAAAATGAATCGCAAAATAGATGAATAGATATACTTTATTGCACAAAATCTTTACAGAAATAGGTTTTACATAATGATTATACTACAATTTAGGTGGTCTTATCGCTAGAAAGCGATCCCTTCCAGACAACCTTAAGGTAGAGGAAATAGTAGATGGCGAGAAATGGGTACGGCCGTGCAACATAAATACAGTTTTTATTTTAGAATTATATTCGTATATATATATATATATATATTTAACATTTATAAAATCAAGTAAAGAGTTTTGACTCAAAAAAAATAACAATAATAATGTTAATAAGTAGGATAAGTGTATGAAAATTACTGACAACCAACATGCCCAGCTGGAATTATGGATAGAGGACATAAATTAACATTCATTAAGTGAGAGGAAGTGTAAATCGCACCCTGAGTTTAAAAATGGGAAGGGTCTCAGATAATCTGATAGATAAAGGTAAAGAATTCCATAAGCGAATCGATTGGACAGTGAAGGATTGGGAATAGAATTCAGAAGAATGAGTAGGAAAAGTAAGGATAAGATTACGGGAGGACCGCATGTCACGTTCCTGGAGACAAAAAATGTGTTGGTAAGAGCATAACTCAACAACATCTAGACCAATTTTTTTAAATGTTCGCTGTAGTTAAGGGATGATTTTTACGGCGAGTGATATTCGAATCGGATTCAGAAAACCCTAAAGACAGCCCGTTTTTTTCCAATACAAACGTTTTTGAACTAAAATCTAAACCCGTTTTGAACTTTATTGATATTGGATCAATGTCGTTTTATGCGCCGAGTATGAAATAGATAGATACTACCACATTCCAAATCTTCTTAATAATGTGAGCTTATACAATCTATGTTCCAAATTGTTCTGACAAAACGAAGTCTCTCTGGTCCGCTAGTTTTTCAATATAACACTCACTCGTGCCAATATGAGCGGGATATAGCATCAAAATTAAATTCAATATCTTAATACATGTATCTTGAATTGTCAAATGCCTTAAGGCAAATAAGACTTTTACGATTAATCAATTACTTAGTTAATTAACGAAAGCGGTCATTATTGTCTCCGTTAAACGTATAATTTTAATTAAAATAGTTCAAACAGCAGTTGAACTATAAACATCATACGTTACATGCAGGTGCATCTAATGCGGAGTTCCATCGGTTCTCAAAGTTTCTAGCTGCCTACCTGCGTCAGGTAATACCCGTACCTGATCGGAACCGGATCGACGAAGTTAGCAGTGATTAAAATTGCCACTAATCACGATTGGGTGGTATTCGACTCTCGGTCACGTCCATTTGGGAATCGAATTGTATTAGAAGTGCAATTAATGACTTTGAAACTCTTTCACTTTGTATATTTAGCTAGCTTAGTATAGGAGGCCCACAACCAGTTGTAAATAATAAAGATTGTATATTTCAGAATGAGAATCAGAAATCTTTTTACTCATGTAAATTATGTATTTCAGTAATATGTAATATGATGAAATATGTAATATGAACCGTCCAAACAAACCACGTCACACAGTTTCTGGTTCGGAACCATTAATTACACAGAAGATAGATCGTATATTTAAAAGATACCGTTATGTTATTTTTAATGCTTAATTTTTTGTTGTTTAAAATGATTTCTTTTTTTCTCCCCTGTTACCGCACCCATATACAAACTATCTGCATGACCCAAGGGTTGACTGGTAGGGAATGCCCCTAGCATTAAGTTCACCTGTTGTACCTATTTGTGCAATAAAGTTTTTAAATAAATAAATAAGATATTGACAGCAAATTTTATCCAAAAACATTTAGTCATTTTGCGTGATTTGTTATTCATACAAACATACATCCTGCATTCTTAGAAACTTTTACATTTATAATGTTTGTAGGATTCGATTGAGATATGTTTATCAGACTAGTAATTTAAATTGAACAACTGTTTTTATAATATATTTAAATCATAAATCAGTTTCTAAGATTGTATGGATGTCAGCATGTATGGGTGTATGTCTGTTAGGCTTTCAAAAAGTACTAAAAGAATCCAAAATAAAATTTGGTACTAAAATAGGTGAGATACTAGATTGACATATTTCATACCTTTTACCCAGATCACGACAATTTAGAAAAACCAAAAAAAAGGAAACCACCTACTCACAGTTTGAGAATCATCGCCAAGTAATACACAGATAAACCCTACTCTTATTAATACTGGGGTTAAAATTACAACCCGATACGCACGATGGGCCAATGATTAGTGCATTCGACGCTAATCTGCCGACAAATGCAGCAAACTGCAATTACGATGCAATTCCGACGCGATCTGTACGCTGTATCGGAATTGAAACTTAGGGCCTTCAAATTGTTAGGTATTCATGTTATTGTTGCTAATACCATAGGCTATCTCGCTGCTATTCTGTTGTAACTGTTGTATCCTTTTATTAAGAAGTAGCGTTGGGAGCTTTTGTAAACATACACACGTACAAAAGTAAAGTTAAATAAAAGCTTGAAATACAATGAATTCTTCAGTCCTCTTCTACATAAAATTTAATTTGCGAAATTAATTGACTTTATTTATCGACTTGTTTGCTTATGTATTAAAAATTAATTTGTATAAGTGTACTTAATATTACATTATTTTCTCTTAAAAATCTATAGTGTTTAGTTAATTGATATTTATTTTTATTTGTTTTCTTGTAATCCATGCACATTCTAACTGTTACTGCAACCATAATCTAACTACATAACCCTAGGGTTGATTGATTGAGAACGCTCCTAGCATTAAATCCTCCTTTGGTACATTTTGTGTGCAATAGTTTCTAAATAAATAAATCACATTATGAAAAGAAATATCCTTAGACCAGGAATTACAACCTGATACATAGGCGCAATACGTAAAAACGCACACATATTTTTCTACAAGTACTTTAGTGAAGGGCGTCTTGAATTAATCATCACGCCTTAGGAAGGGCTCATCAAATTACTAGGTCTCGTTGTTATTGTTGATAATACCTGGGTGTTCCTCGTAATATGCAGTTGTTCAACTGTTGCATGCCTTTATTAGAATTAGACATAACAAGCTACGGGAGCGAGTAGAAAGTATTTATGAAGGGTTAATTAGGTGTTCAAGCCATTGACTAAGGATAAACTATCATTTATTGGTATTAAAATATGGGTTATATATAATCGAGCATCAAAAAATACTAATTTTACCTACATAATATTATGTTGGGCATTTTATTAAAATCCACTTGGACTTGGGTGACTTTGGCTTAGTCAGTATTTCTGTCATCCAAATTAATAAATTATCTTTGCCGGACCATTAAGAAGTGGAACTCGTTGCCGGCTCATGTGTTACCTCCTTCCTTTGACATGGATTCCTTCAAAAGGAGCGTGAAAAAACATCTTGCGGGCCAGTATGGCGATGCTAGCGGGTAAGATATTTCGGTATCAAATCCGTTGTCATCGCGATGTGGGTTCCTCTCTTGCTTACCATCAGGCTGGGACGAGCCAATATACTGCGCTACTTTAAAAAAATAAATGTATGTGAAATTATTCCTCTTAAGGTATTAATAGGCAAGTCCTATTTACGACAATAATAAGGAAGTTACAGTCAAAGTTAAATATTTCTTTATTCAAGTAGGTTACATTTTTGAATTGTCTTTGAATACAAATCAAAGTGATTCTACTGACGGTTCGGAACATAGAGGTTTAACTACCGAGGAGACACCGGTGACATTGTAGATTAGTAACAATAGTAGTATCTAACTTATTGCTATGTGTAGCTCACTTTGGACCGAGTCATAGCATTTCATATCGCTCTCCACGCAACGGACGGACGGACAAAGGTGCAAAACGAATCGCTTCGTGCTTCTGCGAACGCGATTACGATGGTATCGCGACTCCCGTTATTAAATGTAGCCCAACGCATTTAATATTATACTTTGAGTTTAATTCGAACGGGTTATGCGAAAGCGAAGAAAGAATCAATTTTAATTTTTAAGTAGATTTGCCCACACTAGTGAACTTAAATATTTTGAAGGAGGTGCCAAGGGTAATTATTTTATTTATTCAAAAACTTTATGTATTGTCAAAAAAGTACAACTGGTGGACTAAATGGTAGGAGCATTTCCTATTGGTCAACCCTTAGGTCATGCAGAAAGATTGTTTACGAAACGCACCGTGAAAACTTGGCGTAAATAAAACACACTAAATGTTATGCGACTAACATACTATACATTAATAAATTATTATTGCTATATTTAATCTTTATTTAAACATAAAAATATAGACATAATATTGAAATTAAACATCTTTATAAAACAAAAGATTATCTAATAATAAATTCATGACTAAGATATATCCATGACAAGAAAATATTGTAGGCAGAATGTTCCAAAACCGTATGGTTTGCATAGTAAAAGACTTGGAGAATAAGTCGCTTTTATGGCGCGGAATGCTTATACTGAGATTAGTTGATAACCAATCATGAAATTGGTAAGGTATCTTCGATTTTGTAAGTTTTTTTTTGAACTTTATTGCTTTGTGATTGTTTTATCCTAGAATTTAAAAACGGTTAGAAAATTATTGCTTTTTACATTTTAAATAAATGCATGCATCTTGCATAAACCGATCTTAAACATTGGGAAGGAAATCGGCCCGGTTTTGTTGTCAAGTATGGTTAGCAAGCAAAACTGAGTTAATGGTTATAATTTAAGAATAAGTTTAATTTATTTAAAAATCCTATGTGCATTTACGTTCTTGAAAACAATTTAATTTTATACATTGATTTCAGACTTATTAGCATGAAAAATTCTGTGGGGGGGGCAACACAGAAAAAAAAAAACATGGCGGTCCGATTATTTTTAATATAGTGAGTTTTAGTGTATAAATGTATTGTTAATAGGTAGTGAAGTTTAAAAGTGGGTGAGTGGTACATAAGATAATGTTTAAAGTTCATTAGGAATAAGCAAATTCGCATCGAGTGTCCAGCCACTTGTCCTCGAGGACAACTTGCTTCATATCCAATTGTGTCTGGAAATGAGCTTTAACTGTATAATGAACTCCGAAGAATCCTTGGTAATAATATCTTGAATTATTCATTTTCACCTTACTTGACACTGGCAGACGAAAACTTCACAAAAGAAGCTTGCGATTCATACAAAAAGACGTAAAAGAAATAATTGCACAACTCTTCGTTGCTAACCGCTCACTGTCTATGTACTGGGGGCATAGCCTATTACAACAAACGTACTTTGTTTTCATGTTTTACACGCATGCTAAAACAAACGACGGTAGTAAAAATATTTTTGTTTTCAATGAAAGTGTTCGCGTATGAAAAATCCACTAGATGACAATATGCGAGCATGAGGTCCAATTGCTTTGTGATTGGTGATTTAAATGTCATGGGGACATGTCTCTCAATATCATGTAAATAATAACCAATCACGTAGCAATTGAACCCATGCCCACGCCATCTAGCGGATTTTTCATACGCGAACACACTCATTGATTTCCAGGTTAACTTTTTTGCTGTCTCTACCACGTTATTAAGTTAGGCGGTATTATTTCACAAGTTGGCGATGTTTAAATACTAATTCCTTGGACCGCCGTCACTCGACGCGATAAGCTGTTTTTCTTTTTTAATTTTTTAATGTTTAACTCGACCAAATGTCGAGATGGATTCCGTTAATGTCACCTGTTGCTTTAAGTTATGACGTACAAGTATGTAAATTATATTACTATTTTTAAAAATAATTATGTAAGTTCAAATTTGGATTTTTTTTACTTAAACATGTATTTGCACTAAAAGTAAGCATGTAAATTGTTTATATTGAATTTGAATGCGTTTTAATTTTAATCATTTCTAATTTTCTTTAATTAAAATAAATAATAATTATCTTAATGTTTCAGCTGCTTTTTTTTGAACTGGCTACAAAAATGGTTCCTTTTTTTTTAATACATTTTAAGTTAAGCTTCAGTTCTTTTACTCCAAATAAATAATCTTAAAATTATCTCAGTACCATCTTATATTATACTCATAAACCACGATCCATAGAAATCTGGCTTTATTTTATTTGTAACTCAATCGCGTGATTCAAAAACATCAAATACCACCCGTGCCCTTAGTGCCTAGGGCAGGCCCTAAATTCAGGTGTCAAAAGCGGAATGCAGTCAAAAAGGGCTAAGTTTTCACCTGTTTACGAACCGTTCGACCCCCGCCCATTGAGCTTCCGAAATTAAGGGCTAATTATAAGCATGTGAAGATTCCGTTTATAAAGTTACAGTTATTATGGATTTTGTAAGTGGTTGTTGTAATAAATAAGGTTGTGGCTAACTGTTGATAATTAAGTAAGAATGGGACAGCCCAAATTAATGGTAATCCACCTGATAAATTAAAACACAATGACGAGAATCTAGACTGGCTGACTTTTATTGAGACTAATATTATTTATGAATATTTAATTTGTTAAAACTTATAGCAACGAAGAAAAGGTACAAGGCAAACTTTATACCTTGTGGCATTTTGTGTCAACCACACAGATTTGGGCGGAAAATATAGTATGAAATTTATTTTAGAAAGTTAACAAGGAATGGTTTAGTCAGTAAAAAAAGTTGTAATTAAACAAAAATAAATATAAGCATACGCAAATAAATATACTCGTATATTACTGATCATAATGAAAGACTTGTTAGTCAAAATTTAAATAAAACTTATTTATTTTTGTAGTGCTTGTTTTCCAACTGAAGAACTCAGTGGTTTGAATATCGGGTAAAAAATCATTTTTTCAGTTAATTATATTTAAATATATAAAGCTTAGATTCAAGCGTCGCTGTCAGAAGATCTTATTGCGATACTGTTGGTGTAATCTTAATTACTTGGTAAAGAGGAAAATAAAATCGCGTTTGTCATTTTTTTTTAATTGTCTAATTTGACGCAATTAAAAAAAAAAAATTAACCAAAATGTCGGGATATGGTGTCTTCAGACAGGTCTCATAATGTAGGCATTGCAAATTGTTTATTTAGGTTAGAAATGAATTTTCAATCGCCCAATAGTCGAAGCAGGATTCCACAAAAATATCATATGCAATAAATGTTGTTTCCTACAACTGGAGTAAAAAGACGTGATGAAAAACACCTTTTTTATTTTATCGGAAATGTTTTAAAAACGTTACATTTTGTATGCAACGCAAGCGTGACATAATAACAGTTTAGAATGCACTTCTAATTTACTTTTTCTATTGAAAGCTAGCAGCTGTGAATGCGCGATATATTAAAAAGCCCTGCAAATGTATAGCCTATTGTTCTTAGTGTAACACAGTTCATTATAAAAGTCTGTTTATGCGTAAAGTAAATAAAATGTTAACTGGCGATGTGGCAGAGAACACCTTGGGATATCATATTTAACTTTAGTTTAAATAAGGGCTGATTTTTAAATCGTTAGATAAAAATTTAAAAGCCTGAAACATAATGTTTAATAAAATCTGACGTTTCATAAATGGTTTAATTAAAGTTTATATTACATAATGAAGACATTTTCTATTCTATTCTGAATGAAGGTCAAGCTTGCAACATGAGAAATAAATTGCTGTTCCACATCTTAGACCTCATTTGATCAGGAATAATTTCCTGGGGTTAAGTCAGAAGATGTTTAAGAAGCACTGCATAGATTTGACGACCTCCAAGCCCGAGAGGTGAGCGGGTCGGACTTTGACGCCGCGCCATCTATAAGGTTTCGGGTTCGATCCCCAGTTGGGTCAACATGTGAAACGAACCCATCTATATTATCTCGGGTCTGTGTGGTGGGGTACCCGTTATTTCAAATGTCTGCAATATAAGTGCTCAACCTACTTACCACAGGTTTAGAGCAATGTATGTGATATTGTTCAATATTTAATTAGAGATTTAAGTCTCAGATCAAAGGTTTTCTCATAAAAAAAGGTATTCGAATTAGGAATATATAATCGCACATACGGTCCTTGCTGCGAGGCAAAGAAGGCTCAGGGTATCGGCTATCTCCGCTTTCTTCCCTGACTATCCAGGGGGAAAGAAACGGAACTGCTTAAATAGCAGTCATCCCGCCGGTGGTAGTGGTAGTTTTGAGTTCCCACAACATTTAAGGCAATAAAGTCCCACAAGGTCGGCTTTTGTGGGTAGGCCTGGCGGGAGATTCCCACATACTATACCATACACCTTCACCGCCCTCTGGTAACGGTAAGGAGCGACAAGCACTTCCCCCCGCCGAAAAAACAACTCCACAATGTTATAAAATATTATTGGCGGAACACATATAGGAATAAGCTTATTAATACGAAGAAAATTTTAATTTCCTGTTACATTTCGAATGCTTAAAGTACCTTATAATTGTCACTCGGTGTTACATTAAACCACTCAGTACCGTTTGATTCTTATCTTCAGACGTATTCCTCACCTTTTTACTTTTCATATTGCTGCACCTTTATCCTTTACAGTTAGAACTGGTAATGAAATGTGTAACTTACACTTGTTGATTAGCTTTTCACTAATACTGTAAGCTTAAAGTGTAATTCTAAAACACCGATATTTCTCACTTCATGATCAACAATTTTGGTTTTAGAATTACATTGATATCGCAAAAAAAATCCCGTTCTCCATACATTATGTTTTAGCCAGATATTGAGTTTATATAGTTATCCCCAAATTATTATTTGGCGAAATTCGGAAATGTTACTGAATCCCATCTGATGTTAAATGGTAATGAGGTCCTTGCTTAAAAGCGACAAGTACAGCATAATAAATCTGTTACTGGACTTGTCACCCTTACCTTGAAGGCTCGATCATGCTATTAATGTAGCACCCTCCAGGAGCATTGGAAACCTTACTCATTCGCAGGAACACAACAACACCGAAGTCATTGTTATTTGGCTGCGGCCTTCTGTAAGGTGGTGGTATTTCACCAGTTGGGCTGCTCAAGTTCAAGCGATATATCGCTATGTCCTACCTCTCATAAAATTAAATACAGTTAAGAAAATAAAGTAACCTCTTGCACCCTACAAATCGATAAAGCGTCTCCAAATGAGATGCGTAAGCGCATCTGCGCGCGCGCACGCGTCGCTCGCTTGTCACTTCGGCACTTTGCCGCGAGCATTCCGTTTGTGGCATTTTGTACTTATAGTACAGTCAATGCTATACTATATAAACTTTAAGAATTTCGCGATCCATTTTAAATATTTCAAATAATTTAACGGGTCAAAACGCGACACCATTTTTATTTAGTAGTTTAGTTAATACGAACTACTACTGCCCGACGTTTCGGTTAGGTTGCACCAACTGTGGCCACGAGCTGACTCACTACTAACTAAAAATGGTGTCGCGTTTTGACCCATTAAATATATTTTAGATACAATACTATGTTTAAGCTTTATATATCCCCAAAAAAAACGATACAATATGTGTGTGTTTATATCTCTATCTGATTCTGATCGTCTATTTATATCTATATGGATGTATATATCGTGGGGTGCATTTGATATAGATTCATATGATTGATGTGAAATGTAGCACCCCCCAGGAGCTCTGGAAACCTTACTCACACGCAGGAACACAACGACACAGAAGTGATTGTTATTTGGCAGCGGTCTTCTGTAAGGTGGAGGTATATAGGTCACCAGTTGGGCTGCTCCAGTTCGAGCGATAAATCGCTATGCCCTACTTCTCTTTCAGTAAGTTACAAACTTAAGCCAAGAAATATTCAGTCCTACAGCTACGTGTCGAATCGGCCGCACCTCAATGCGATATCACACATTCGATAAAGATAACTTTTTACCAGCAGCGTGTAGCAGTTAGTCTTTATAATGCGACATGCTGTTCATAGTTCGTGAAATGTTCCTTTTGTCGGCAATTACTTTATGACGCGGCGAAGACTGGAAGGTGCTTCGTATTCAATACAGAGCGTGTTTATGTTGGTACTATAATTAGAACGGAGCTACCAACATACCCTCCATAGTATGAATAAATCCTTTTTTTTGCATTAGAAATTTTTATGGTAATTATGTTTTTTTACACAAGTACAATCAATAATAATAAAATACTAATTGTCGATTTTATTTTTTTTATCCCTACTAATATTATAAATGGGAAAGTAACTCTGTCTGTCTGTCTGTGTGTCTGTTACGCTTTCCTGCTTAAACCTCTCAACCGATTTTGATGAAATTTGGTACAGGTATACGTTGAATCTCAAGAACGGATATAGGCTACTTTTTATTAGAAAATAAGGGGGGGAAGGGGGGAATACCACCTTTGGAAGTTTATATGGAAAAATGATTATTTTTGAAGTTAGAGATATGAAATTTGGCACAAATATAGCTCGAAACTTGGATTAAAATATAGACTACTTTTTGTTTCGAATATTAGGGGAGAAAGGGGTACAACCGACCATGAAAGGATGTTGTCCACGCGAACGAAGTCGCGGGCACAGCTAGTAGTACTATACGCCGTACTAGCGAACTTTAAATATTAGAAACAGAAAAATTTCCTTGCGGTGCGGGAATTGAACCCACGACCGTCATGTATCGCGAACAAAAAAAAAATAAAGCAGCACGCGCGAATACGTGAAGGTCGTGGGTTCAATTCCCACACCGCAAGGGGAGATGAGATAAAATTTTTCCGTTTCTAATAAATACTAATTGTGTTGGAAGCAGTTTTTAACTAGTTGATACTATTTGTCTTAGTGTAAAAGTGCTTAGTTGTAATTTTTTTTATAAGATCTTGAATTTTTTTACTTTGATGGATGAGTGACGCTTGTGTTTGCCAAACAAAATGTCAAATTTATAAACCTTCCATTTTAAGTTTGCTACATCCGATTCTTTAGGTATTTACCAAAATCAGTAAGATCAGTTTATTTAAAAATATATATTATTTTGTTGTAGAAATAAATGCTTTATTTTTTATATTTAATTACAAATAAACATTTTACTCAATAGAACCTAAAGACGTAAATAAAATACCATGTAGGTAATATATTTTCACTAGCCGTATAGGTCATTTTCTTCTTTGCTTATGCTAAAAAATGATGTATAATAATAAGGATTTGTTAATATTTAAATACTTCTTATTTAGTCAAGTAATTTATGACAAGGTACTGGGGGTCTAGTCCCAAAAACGAAACGAACAAACGAAAGGTTTCGTTTTTGAATATTAATCAAAAATTTGCGAATTGAAACGTGGTTTTTGATTTGCGTAAATAATATTTTGTTTTTCTAAAACGCCTCATTCGCATTTGAGGTCGATTGGTTACGATAATGAGAAATAAAAATTGCTATCCGTCATCGGATACGACATATTTCGTTTTTGGGAGTAAGCCCCCTTAACTTATGGAGTGTATGTTACGCAAACTGTGTAAGGTATCCGACTTTGAATTGTTTTTGTCGGTTAAGTTTAATTCTTATTAAATAATATACTACGCTATTCGCCATAATTATTATATCTTCATTTAAAATAAGTTAACGGGACAAAACGCGACAACATAGTTCCTACTAAAAATGTGGCCGCTTTTTGACACGTTATTTTATTTTTTATTTTTAAAATGGAACGCAAAAGTGTTAAATTCTATATAACATCTTCATTATATTCTAAACACGTTAATACGTAAAACGATCAATATTTCAATTCGCACTTTAGTCTGTTCGCTTGACACATCTTAATTATCATAATATTATATTTTTTTTATTTAAATTGTGTAGGTAAAACAGTCGATTACTTAAACGAGGTAATAAATCGATCGACAACGAAATACAAACTTTTGATCTCTGAACTTTATAAGAATTGCAAATACGACGTAACAGCTGTGTGTATTTCGTCTTTTTGCGACAAATTCCTGTACTCAGGTACTTTTGTCACATGTTTTGTACAAGAAATGTACATATCATTGTAATAAATAGTGTTAAAAGCCTCGTTAGTGTGCCAACATACAGACTATTCATGATTAAGTTTGTCACAATCGAATAACGACTCGTTAATCTCATTTTACTACCATTTCGGTAAGTTACTTTCACTTTAACTTTAACTGAATCGTTGAATGAATAATGATCTTAAATATTTTAACAAAATGACGAATATTTGTATTAAGATAAAGGTGTCATACCATTCCCTCATTAACCTTTATTCTTAATAATTTGAGGCGATTTGAATACAATTGACAATGCTTATTCAATTCTGTACATTGAGTCACGCACGGTCAATCCCGAAAAGGGAAGAAAGCTGATGAATGCCCATTTTACACTAGGCATAAGTATATATTTTATATTTTTTTGCATGTTTCCATATTCGTTAATTTTTGAAAAGAGCAACTATTTCTTCTCGACCGCATCAAGATTCCGAACACGGCGCGCGGCGGCTGTATAACTTAATCTGACGAATTATATGCTTTTGCAAATTTTTACATAAATATAACATTTTCTATTTTATTCTAAGAACCTTTTTTGTCGTAACGATACTATTTGAATAATACTAATACCATAACCAAGTCTGTAGGTAAACTTATTCCTAACCAGAACCTAGTGGCACTCTCGAACACCCACCAAATTTTAGATTTACTTTACTTTGCTTAATTCTATGTAGCGATGCCATGTCTGCTAAACAAGTGATTTACATAAGCTTTGGCGTAACTACATCGTTCAAGGGATCTCACCCCCCCCCCCCCATCCTTTACATGTAAAAAAAACAAAAACAAATTTATTACTTATCTTTATTTTTGTAATAATTATTACTATAAAAATAGTTCAAATTTCCCCCTGAGCTGGGGGTCTGTCGCATGGTGCCAACTTACCACACCTGTAGTTGCGGCACTACTTATCTCCCAAGAAAACACGCACTATTTCCTGTAGGATTCTCAATGAAGTATCTTTGGCCTGAGCAAAAGAAAGAAATAGAAAGTTACATTAGAAAGTAACGCTCTGGACACGCTTGATGTGATAAATAGAATTAAAAAGCCATTATTCCATCAATAGGAAGGGAAGCTGTCACGACACAGGTCATCAGTATTCTGCCAACGTCGCGCTAAGAACTTAGATCATTAACATTTTATTGCGATGTTTATAGTTTAACTAGCGACTAGCCCCGGCTTCGCTCGGGTGCAATGATAATAAATACACTACAGAAAAACTGTGAACGTCGTATATAAATCTTGTAGGATTCAGCCTGCGTTTGCAATGTATAAGCGGAAAAAAATATTTTTTTTGCGACATCACATTAAAAACCTCAAAAATAACAGTATTTCTACATTTTTTAATGGATGTTATTCCTAGTATTACAAATGCGAAAGTAACTCTGTCTGTTACGCTTTCCCGCCTAAACCTCTCAACCGATTTTGATGAAATTTGGCACGACAATTTTTAGACCCTGAGAAAGGATACAGGCTTCCTTTTAATGCGAAAAAAGCCCTGTAGTTCACGCGAATGAAGTCGCGGGCACAGCTAGTAAAACATATAAACATTCCTCTTAAATCACTCTATCTATTAAAAGAACCGCATCAAAATCCGTTGCGTAGTTTCAAAGATTTAAGCGTACATATAGGGATATAGGGAAAAAGCGACTTTGTTTTATACTATGTAGTGATGAAGCTACTTTTAGAGCAAGAAGACATTTGAAGACATCTTAGTGGGATTCATAAAGTTATGAACACGTAGATTTTTTATTATTGAAGGAAATAACTTAATGTTAGGTGTCGATGGCAGGCCGGTAGCAATGCGACCTTATTCGGTTATAATCCATACTAATCCATACTAATATTATAAATGCGAAAGTAACTCTGTCTGTCTGTCTGTCTGTCTGTCCGTCTGTTACTCTTTTACGCCTAAACGGCTGAACGGATTTTGATGAAATTTGGTATAGGTATACGTTGAATCTCAAGAACGGACATAGGCTACTTTTTATTAGAAAATAAGGGGGGTATGGGGGTAATACCACCTTTGAAAGTTTATATGGAGAAATGTTTATTTTTGAAGTTAGAGATATGAAATTTGGCACAAATATAGCTCGAAACTTGGATTAAAATATAGACTACTTTTTGTTTCGAATATTAGGAGAGAAAGGGGTAAAACCGACCATGAAAGGATGTAGTCCACGCGAACAAAGTCGCGGGCACAGCTAGTTAAAAATAATTTGTAAAGTTCGTAAATAACTGTTATTCTTTTGTTTTCTCGTCTTTGTTTTTTCACGCGCTCCGTAAACACGCCTTTTAGTTTTTCTCTGTTTATATATTTCATTTTATTTTGGTTTGTGTTAAAATTTATTATTTTTATATACCTTTTACATTTTAAGAACCAGATTTTCATTCATACAGTCCACAGAAGGCGTATATGAGCCTTTAAGCGGTACATGTTGGCCTGTTTCAAGGAATACTAACTTTTCTACATTGCCCTAGGACTCGATACTGTGATATCGTTGTTGTTTCTGATTTTTGTTACACAAGTACCTATTAATGTACTTACTAAAGAATAAGAGCAATGTATGTTGTCCAATTTTTCTTTTTATATTTATTGAAATGAAGCCGGGGTCCAAGAAGACATTTAAAACTGACTTAGATCCCTGTAGATAATTTCATGCAAGATACTTTCATTTTTAACGCTGAGTAACTGAGAAGCCAGCGGACCAGACTTTGGCGTCGCGCCATATCTGAGGTTCCGAGTTCGATATCCGGGCGGGTCAATTAGGGAAACGAACTTTCTTATTTTGTATCGGGCTTAGGTGTTGTATCCTCGTTGTTGCTTTTTCTGTAGAATGACAGCAATATTAGCCTATATTTTGTAATTTAATCCTGATTAAAGAATAATAACTAAAATGTTTCTCGCATTTAGCAATTCTCAAACCTCTTAACCGATTATAATAAGGAAGAGGCTTTTAATTGATTGCATATATTGTTTTTAAAGTACAGTCTACATTAGCCTATATCTAGTTAGTCACTCTTGATCAAAGACTAACCACCGTTTGCGCGCATGAACGCAAAACGCAAGTTTCTTTTATTAAAAATTCGCGTCGCGTACACCTCACCTGCGCGGGCGCAATTATGCACAATCAATATCTTAATTATATCCATTTTTATTATCTGACGCGTTAGTTTCTTGCAAAAGTGAAATATAAATTTAAATAAACACGTTGGAGTCGTGCCGCTTTTTAGGGTTAGGTTTTGATGGCGTAATAAGAGATTCATTTAAATGTAATTGAGCAAATTCAAGTGATTGATAAATTATGATATGAAGCAGTTTGGCAACTTATTTTATTGGGTAGTTTTGGCCATAGCATGAAGTTTTTATTTTAATTTTTAATTGTCGATGATTATTTGTATTTGACACATTCAATTTTCGGGATTTTGACAATACGATGTACATATTTCTTTTCGCTTTATTTTAATTAGACGTAAATATATTTCCACAAAGGATTTTAATTTACCAAGTGTTCGCATAAACAGGTAAAGATATGATTTTGAATGAACAATTTTTTACCAAAACAACTACTAAAATTTGATCATAGTTTATAGCAATACAATGGTTTCGCAAACACAGCACGATATAGAAATGTCTTGAGGCTAAAACAAAATTAAGATCGATAACGTATTTACAAAACAATAAATGTACGTTCTTTCTATTTTAATAAACATAGTTTATAAACAATATTTGCTTTTATTGTAACCCAAAAATCGAGATTTCTGAGCTCGACACCGGTAAAAAAAGCGTAAACATTACGACATGATCCACGCAATATAAGAATGAACCCAGTTTTTAAACGACTTAAAAAAAGGAGAAGGTTCTCAATTCGACCGTATATATATATTTTTTATGTGTGTTCGGGCATAACACCGTGGTTTGTGAACCGATTTATATATTTTTTTTACTAATAACGTCTACGGATCCCTCAAGAACCCCTTTAAACGCACTTAGCGGTATTTTTAAGCTTTATTAACGTCACAGTCGCAACGCCTCCAAAGTGGCAACGCCAAATTAATAACCCTTCAAAAGAAAGATGTATCGATGTGGACACAGAAAAGACACAATTGATTTAGTAATACCATTGTAAAGTTCAAACCTGTTGTGCTATTTTTAGTTAGCCGAGTTGCCGTCAGTAATAATTGATTAGCACAAACTGCTCACTTTATTAAGCCGGGTTATAATTTAAGTACTAACGTTTCTAAGTGTGGTTCTTAATATTGTATTTATAAAGCATAATTTAAGTTTTGAACAATGTTTATTTAAATGTAAATATTTGTGTAAATGGGATAGTTTTAATGCCGAAAAAGAACTAGGACTTTAGGTATATAACCTAAGTTATTTGTATTTTTAAATTGTCATCAACTTTTAACTTACTTATAAACTTTAAATACTTAATTGTACAATATGATTATGCTTTATTTACAGATTAATTATAGTACAATTTAGGCAGTCTTATCGCTAGGAAGCGATAATTTCCAGACAACCTGAAGGTAGATGAAAAAGTAGATGGTTTTATTTTCTATTTTCGTTTTATTATGAGTACGATTACTTGAAGTTTTTAAATCTTTGTTCATGCTATTAAATTTAAACGTTTCATTTACCATAAAAGATATTGTATCTAATAACTCATTACAAGCTTTTGTTTGCAAAATTTTTCACGGTATTTCGAGGTAATCTTGTATATCGCCTTTGTTTCTAGCAAATTTCATCGAATTTTATTTCGTAGTTTTAGCGTAAAATAGTAACAAATATGCATCCATGTTATCTCTTTATATGAATGAATACATTCTTCAAGAGGCAATAAAGTTCTCAATCCTTAAACTTTCGCGTTTAGAATATAAGAAGGATACAACGAGGACAGGTGTTAAATTTCATATTTTTTCAACATTATATGCAACGCATGATATAACGGTACTTTTTTCAATTAAGCTACTTCAAATTCTGTCGTCATTAACTAAATGTATATCCTACAAAACAAATAGACCTTAATTATTAAAACAAAGCACCCAAGTATCTACTATTTGCCTTAGGCCCTAAGTTATGTTCTTACTTAATCATGTTAAGTCAAAAGCAAGTCAGACTTTAAACGTAATTTGCTTCGTCTTTATTTCGTTGGAATAAGAACCAATCTCGCACTGAAAGTGTTTACTGTAAAGTGCTTTTGATAGTACTACTGGAATTAATGCTCATCTTTTCCAAGAATGTACTAATATTTTTATTGATAACAAATGGTGATCACCATCATTGACTTTGAGAATAATGATCATAGTTTTATTTTTCATCTGGATGGTACATGTTAGGGCTAAGTTTCTTTATTTGGTGACAGAGGCTAAATAATTTTATTTTTGTCTAAAATACCTGGTGAAATACCTCCACCTTACAGAAGAGCGCAGCCAAATAACAATCACTTCTGTGTTGTTGTGTTTCTGTGTGTGAGTAAGGTTTCCAGAGCTCCCGGGTGATGCAACATTAGTAGCAGGGGTCAAGCCTTCAAAGTGAGGGCGACCAGTCCAGTAACAGAATTACTATACTGTACTTGTCACCCTTAAGCTAGGACCTCATTACCACTTAACATCAGGTGGGATGAGGTCAATCTTGAAGTGCAATAAAAAAAATTTGGTTATTTCTCGGTAACTTTAAAAGGAGCCAACAAAATTTTATAGAGATTACTAGTTACCTTACCCTGTATTGGCTTTACCTAATCACTACGCAGGATAAAACAAAGTCGCTTTTTCCGTATTTTCCTATGTATGTTTAGATCTTTAAACATGTATAACGGATTTTTTAAATATTATAGAGTGATTTATTAAGAAGGTTTATACATACTTATTATGTAACAGAAAAGCTGAAAAATTTGTAAGTTTTTTGTAAGTTCATTTGAGGAGCGTCTGAAAAGTGGTAAAAACTAAACAGAATCTCCGTTGATCTAAATTTATCTTTTCACAATAATAATGTATGGGAAATTTTATTTTTGTTACCTATTTATACTCATTAATATAAGAAGCAGCAGAAGAATGAAGTCTGGAATCAATAAATAAAACGGAGATAAGTAAAAACAACATTTTTTATCTGTATATGGACTTTAAGTGGCTTTTTTATATTTAGTCCTGGTTCATAAAAAAAAAAACAAAAAAAAAATTAATAGACTTACAAGGCTAACCTTAGTACTAAAGAGCCGAAAATTTTCAACCTACGTACTCTTGAATATAATTGCCTTATTTTTCACCCAGGTATTTTTTTTAATTTGAGTCTAACCTTATTTATTATTGAACTATTTTTAGATCCAATTTTTACATTACAATAGTCATTAAAAAGAGACACAGAAAGATATAGTAAATTTAAAAAAATGTTTGTCGGCAAACTAACTTTAGAAAAATTACGTTGATTTATAGGTAGAAACGGTACAAATTAACGAGGCATAGTTTCAAACGATACACCAATGAAGTCGTTAAAACAAGTTAATCAATCATTGTTTCTACAATGAGCACGTATTCTGAAAGTAATTATTGCTTTGGCTAATTTCAGCAAAACTGAAATGGCAACAATCAAACTCGCATTAGGAAACAGAGTATGCTAACCGCTCGATAATTAGGTAGGGATGGCGATAAGAGATGTCGATTGATCGAGACATCGATAAAGATAATCGATCGTTTGAATTCAAAAATACCTAGGTACTAACGTGTTATTCTTTTTAAGCTTTTCTTTTTTATTCAACTATGTTGAACTAGCGGCCCGGTTGTTTTGCACGCGTACGTTTATCTTAACTTTTTTTTATTACAAACTTTGTCCTGACAGTTACAAACTTAACAAAAAAAAAATATCCAATTCGGTCTATTATTTCTAAAGTTATGCAAACATTTTTAGTGATTAATTTTTATTTTTAATACTAAGTGATCCTACCAAAAGTTCTAAATATTTTTCTATCAAGAAGATATCAGTAAAAACTCAGAAAATATTTTACAGTGACATGGTTTAGCTTACTAATGTATTTAAACTAGAGTATGAACAAATAAAAAAAAAGCTCTCAAGAGAAGTGACAAGAAAGTACCTTTGTAGTTTAAATAAATAAATATTGGACAACATTAAGCACTTGTGGTGCAGAAATCAGAAACAACAACGGTTAAAAAAAGTTTAAAAGTAAGTGGAACATACTTCGGGGGTAGTTTTTGTTCAGAAACATGACAACGAAGTATTTGGGACATACTTACTCGTGATCCGATTTAGATCAATGCTACGAGTAATATCGATGTTTTTTGGAATGCATCGTCATCCCTAAGGCTAATTACCAGTGAAATGATACAATGAAAAAGAAATATCAATGTACCGACGATATACAATTAAGTGCAGTAATGCGTTTAATTGCATACCCAGCATTTACTTTCGCGAAAGTTGGTCTGCCTGGATGGGATGCGTGTTGCAGGCAGATGAAAAAATAAGGCTTGTCAGTATTCTTCAAACGGTTGAGTACTTGAGTCTGGATGCCTTGTTTGAATAAAATAAAACGAAATACACTAAATGGTTGAAGTTTATCTTCCATATTTTGTAACAAAACTAGCAATCCATCCCGGCTTTACACGAGTGTAATGTAGATACTTACGACTTGTTCGATTTTTTAGTAAAACACTTTGGTATTAAAGATGACAATTTTATAAGTACTATCTGGAAAAAAATACCTTGTCAGAGTGTGATTACCCAGCCGTTCACGAATATATAATTTAAACGTTGATATTATCTTAAGTTGACCAAATGCGAAGTTGTCTTTGTGATTAGTTGCTGGTCTTAAACTAATGTCTTTCTTTTTATTATGAGCATGAGGCGACGGAGACCTAACATCTTAAAAATAGTAACTATCGAGTTTCTTGCCGGTTTTCCTCGATAGACTCAACATTCCCAACACGGCGGTAGTTACTCAATTTTACGATTCATAAAAGCTTTTGTAAAAGTTTACATGAATAAGCCACTGTACACTGTTAATCTGATGTTAATCTGGAGGTTACCAACCAATCAACCAACAAAAAAATATGTCTGATATCAATTTCATAAAATGTAGAAACATAACAGTATGACCCATTTCACACTTGACCAGCAACACTGAACAAACGCATGCGATTAATAATTCCATACTCAGTCAGTACGATATTTACATGAACTACTGCTGATATACTGCGCGTGATGCGCTCTGTATGCAGACTATTGAAGACCTGCGCGTGCGCGTATTTGAGACGTTCTTATGAACATCATCATTCCGTAATCATTCGAGTTTTATTATATACTAGCGGACCTGACAGACTTCGTTCTGTCAAAAGATTTGAAATGTGATTAAAATAAAATTTATTGATCTCTACATTTTACTCAAAAAATAAAGAGAAAATAAGAGCATATGAGAGAAAGAAAAGGGCCGTCTTTAGAGTTTTCCAGGCAGTTATTCGATTTTTTTCGTCATAATAAAAAAAACCATCCTTGGACTTCAACGAACATTTTAAAAAAGGAATTGTCAAAATTGGTCCAATCGTTGTCGAGGTATGCGCTTACCAACACATTTTGTGATTCATTTTTATGTTGTAGATTAATTTGTTGTTGTCTTTTTCTGTTTTCATTCTGTATATGTGTATTTATATGACAAATTTGTGATGTCTTCCCTACATAGTATAAAACAAAGTCGCTTTTTCTGTCCCTATATCCTTATGTACGCTTAAATCTTTAAAACTAGGCAACGGATTTTAATGCGGTTTTTTTTATATGTATTATCCATACTTATTAGGAGCGTGAAGAAACATCTTGCGGGCCAGTATGGCGATACTAACGGATAGGATATTTTGATATCAAATCCGTTGTCATCGCGATGTGGGTTCCTCTCTTGCTTACCATCAGGCTGGGAGAGCCAATATACTGCGCTACGATAAAAAAAAATTATGTGCAGTAAAGCTGAAAACTTGATTTATATTTACCTTTACTCGTGCGAAGCCGGGGCGGGTAGCTAGTTTAGTAATACATGTTTTCTTCTTTCTAATACTTTTTTCTATTGAGATTTGCGAAGGTTTCTGCTTCAATTTCCGTATTTTACGACCAACGTAGTCGAGAGCGGACCAAACCTTGGTATTGCGCTATCTCCGAGGTCCCGGATTCGATTTCCGGTCGAGTCAATACCCGTTGTTGTTTCTGACTTCTGTATAATAAGTGCTTTAACTACTTACCATAGAATCAGAGCAATGTATGTGATGTTGGAAAATATATATTTATTTTTGTTTATATTTTTAATAGTGTGCAATTACCATGTGGTTATTGGTAAACTAATAACTGAATACCAGTAGTTTGCGAACTTTTTGTGTTTATGGTACTGGACATGTAGGAAAACAAATATATATATATATGTACACCATACATAAATATCTGTTTAAAAGTATATAAATCCACATATACTTTTAAACAACTGTATTATGAGTCAACAAAACAATACAATTTTTTTTTGTTGACTCATAATATTTTTTTTTTATATTGCACTTCAAGATTGACCTCATCCCACCTGATGTTAGTGGTAATGAGGTCCTAGTTTAAGGATGACAAGTACAGCATAATAAATCTGTTACTGGACTTGTCGTCCTTACCTTGAAGGCTTGACCCCTGCTACTAATGTAGCACCCCCCAGGAGCTCTGGAAACCTTACTCACACGCAGGAACACAACAACACCGAAGTGATTGTTATTTGGCTGCGGTCTTCTGTAAGGTGGAGGTATTTCACCAGTCGGGCTGCTCTAGTTCGAGCGATAAATCGCTATGCCCTACCTCTCTCAAAAATATTATTTAAATAATTTATTGGTAAGTGTTCAATAGAAATGTTCTTGAAGAAAGGATAAATTGGTTTGTTGTGTTTTCTCAACAGGACGAACGTCGATGCGCTAGTAGCAATAAAAAAATACTATTCTATTCTATTCTATTTAGATTAGATTTATACATATTTATGTATAAATCTAATTGCAGCAGACAATCACACCAATCACCTGGTCTCAAACTAAGGTTTTCCCTTGTACTATGCCGGTAGGCCGTCTACCTTAGCCACTGCGCCACAGAGGTCGTCAAAATATAGTAGTAAGATTTAATTTCAAGAAGAGTAAGCTATTTTTTGTTTATTTATTATTATTCCAGTTCCCGTTGATATTATGCCTGGAACAGTGTCTTTGTTCATTAAATTTGTATATTTCATTATTATAGTATTTAGTATTTTTTGTTTGTTTTTATAAATTTGATTTAGTTTGTAAACATGTGGGCTACATTATCTGAATTAATGAATTTTGAATTGTAATACTCAGTTATTTATCGCTGCTATAATATGAATACAGAAAAGATGGTATTATTAAAATAATATCATTATAGACTCCGTTAGGGCACTGCAATGTGAGATAGGTAATAATTGCTTTTTTTTTCATTATATATAAAACGAAATTGCATATGTATTGTATCTTACAGATTTTTTTTGTTGACATATCAAAGAGTCATCGGAATTTAGACGCTTATGTCCGGTTCCAATATTCTACGATTCGTAAAAAAATACAATCCGTTTTTATCCAACCGACTACGTGTTACGTTACGCCTCGCGTAATTTATTAATCCGTAACAGAACGTATAGTTTTTCAAATAATGGAAACGGGCACCAATTTATTAATAATCCTAACACAAAGTTTCTTATGTAACAATTGGCTACTTGACAGTTTTTGAAAAAGTATTGTAAAATGTGCGCCCGTTCATTTTTTATCCCAACCAATTCGATTTATCTGGAAAAAATGTAAATAACCAGAGAAAAATAAGATTTTGTGTAACACATTTAAAAAGCGCGCGCAAACGCCAAATCACGTCACTGTTGCAATTATGACGTCAACGTCCTAGGCAACGAACCGATACGTATAGGAACGACTTAATTTAGATAAACGGAAAATGTTTCAATAAATTCTTAATACGATTAGAGAGACAATAATTCAATTTAATCGGTAAAATAATCATTGTTTCGCCACATTAAAATAAATAATTTTCGCCGACAGCTGTCATTTCCGAGTTGCAATGGTGGTTTCCATTTCGGTTCTTTTGTTCCACAGATAAAAAAAGTAAAATTTATTTTGCAAAAATAAAATACTAACTATGCTTTTAATTAAAAATAAAAATGTAAAATTATTACTTAACTAATAAGCTAACATATCTAACACTTTTCATATTTTATTGTTAACACAGTCAAGTAGCCAATTATACTTATTATAAAATCCCTCAGGATTTCATGATCTACAATTTATTCGAACAATACTTATCTGAAAGATCTGAAATAAATTACGAATACGGAGATCGCATCTCGCAAATAAATTAAACACATTTTTAATTTTATCTCATAGGGAACTAAAAACATAAATGAAACACAAGTTCGTAGAAGCTCAATGCAAAATAAAAGGTGCACTTATTATTTACAATCGTCGTTAAATGACCTTAAGGTTGAACAATAAATAAATACAACGAAACACGAGTAAGGCAGGGAGTTAATGAAAACAATTTATTGAAACAACTGTTAACAGTCGCTTAATATTTGTTTTCTCCTATTAAATTACAGGTCGTTTTGAAGCCTGTCATGTTTATTGAAATTCGACTTTAAATGTACATCGAAATTTAAATTGAAGACGTCTTTTTTGTATGAAAACATTCGCGTGTTTTAGTTTTTGTGTCACAAAAGAACTTGTAATTTTAAATGTATCTTTGTAATTTAATTTATTTTTTACCATGTTTGTGTTTCAAATCTTAATTTACTTATACATTATATAAGAAATCCGAAACGCGTACTATAAAACAATATACAGCATAAAGAAGAAATAAAAAAATAAAAAAAAATGCGCCAGACAACCACACCAATCACTTGGTCTCAAACTAAGGTTTTCCCTTGTACTATGAGCACCAGACGACGGATACTAACTGGGGGCGTCATCCCAGCACACCCAGACTCAAGTCAATTTAGAAAAGTTCGTTTTCCAAATTGACCTGACCGGGAATCGAACCCGGGACCTTTCGCGCTTTGGCCGCCTACTTTAGCCACTGCGCCACCGAGGTCGTTAATAAATAAATAAACGCAGAACTAATGAAATGTTTGTCTTTTTGTTTTTTTTTAATTAATGTCAATAATTAATTTAAGTCTATTGCCTGAATTATAAAATAATTACAAAAAAAAAGATATTCGTCCATATTATTTTGTGTTGTTCTGATTGTTCTAATGTTTGACGATGATTGACGTTGTTATGATTTTGTGTTAATTGTTGTAACACGGGTTTAGCATGTAGTTAAAATAATATGGACATAGCATAACTCGACAACCCTTGGATCAATTTGACAATTCTTTTTTTTAAATGTTCGTTGGAAGTCCAAGGACGGTTTTTACGCATTCGAGATTACGAGAAAAATTCGAATAATTTCCGGGAAAACTCTAAAGACAGCCTTTTTTTCAAGTACAAACGTTTTCTTACTAAAATTAAGAGTCAAGCTACATTCCAATTATTTTTGACAGGACGAAGTCGGGTCCGCTATTTGTTAATATACATATATTTTTTGCATGTTATGTACCTTAAGTGTAAGTGTTGAAAAGAGTAACCATAGAGTTTCTTGCCGGTTCTTCTCGATATAATCAACATTCCGAACACAGCGGTAGCTTACTTAATTTGACAGTTCATAAATGCTGTTGTAAAAAAGTACATGAATAAAAATATTTTCTATATCATAATAATGTTATACACTCCATAAGTTGTGAGCTGCAAAGACATCTATCGGTCGGTCCGTTTGTCCGTCGTATCGCGTGTGTTCCCGACAATTTACTTATTTAGTCTGATTAGTTTCACGGAACCAAATCCGTCCGGTGGCTAAGATGTAGCACAGGGAATGTAAGGAGATGAAAGTTGTTTAGTTTATTTTTGAGTTACATTGTTAACGCTTATCTTTGAGGTTATATTTTTTATGTTTTAAAGAACATTATTTTTTACGAATTGAAATTAAAGTTGTCTAGATTGTTTAAAATAAAATAAAAAATAAAAATTGTTTATTGTCTTTTTCCTTAAATACATCATTTCTACTTAAACTATCTTACGCTACTACACAGGAAGACAAAAGGAAATGGTTCAGCTAATGCAGACACGGCCGAACTCCCTGTCTGCGCTGGTTTTCAACCTTTCCAGGAGCTCTGAGATGTAGTTTGAGAGCATGGGGTAGTGCTGGCTGGCTTACTTTATGCAAACAACTTTCATTGCAAAATTATAAAAAAAAACAAAAGGTTAAAACTATGGCGCGTGTAAATATATGCACGTGTGATTGTTTAATGTATGTGTGTGTGCAAGTGTGTATGTGTGTATGTGTGTGTACGAGCGTGTATGTGTGTATGTGATTTCAAGCTACTAGAAGAGGTTGTTTCTTTGTAATAAACTATAAGTTTATTAATCTAAAAAACATGTAAAAATTGTTATGCCCTGTGTTTTGCTTGGTCATTGATTAGCATATATATGCTAGGTGAGATATACTTCCTGTAAAATAATAGGTGAGATATATATCTCACCTATAATTTTTATGACAACACGATATTAATAATAAAAGCGACTTATGTAGTGCAGAACTGTGCAATGGGACATTATTAAGCAGATACTTTTTGATGTGTCTTACTCGATAATAACTACTTTATCCTTTGCGGATAATTAGATATTATAAATAGATATCGAAATGGGTAGTAGATTCTATGACTTTAAACGCAAAAGTGTGCACACATGACTTCAAAAGCAGTGGAACAAATTAGATCATTCTTTAACTGATTTTTTTTACGACAAAATATGGGAAAAAGGTTAAAATTCACCAGGATCGTACGCGTGCAAAGGTACGGTGGGCCTCTGTTTAGTGACATTTACGTTCTGTTGCTATGTCGCAAATTAAAAAATATCAACCGCATCGACTCCACAGCTCTCACAAACAGTTCCATACAATATTTCGGTCTCATTACCGTGTCAATATAAGATTAGGGATAAGTCTAATTTCGAAAAAAACTGGCGGCCGCAGTAATAAGCGTGTTTTTCCGTCGCAGCCTCGACGAACAATCACGCCGCCCCGGGACAAAACTGTGATGGCCGAAAAAATATGTCAAGCACGAGTCGGCTATGCACGGTAAATGATAGATTTTAACATTTAAATACAACGTTTTATAAATAAACTGTTTGTAATAAATTGCTTACTTTACTGTATTTAAATTAAAAAAAATTACAAACCTATAAGTATCTAAATAAGTTGTTTTTAGGTATTTTAAATGGAAAGAATTGTTTAAATAATAAAATAAAAGTTTTTTTTCTTCTTTTACTATCATAATATTTTTTTAATTGATTGGTGTTTACGTCATTTTGTAAAAACACTGAACGAAAAGGTGACGTCGCGCCAAATTTGAACGCAATGTAAAATGGAAAATAATAAGTACATGTAAACTTACCACAAATTGACCAAATCCAAACCAAACCAACTTGAACACGTCTTGTGTTACGGAAGCTAGAGCACATATTGGACGTAAGAATTGAAAAAAAATATTGATATATGGAATCTGAATGTATGTTTGTGATTACCGTGCAAAAACTACTGAACGGATTAAAATTAAAATTCGTAAGAAGAGATATAACACTTCATTAATATATATAATATTTTACCACCAAATAACGCGGGCAACCTATTATGTACTTAATTACATATATAAAAACTCAGATACAGAACAAACACAAATTTTTGTTCAGGGTAGATGTCAAACAATTAACAATGTATGTTTAATTGATCAGTTAATGAGATGAGTAAGCAACTTAAGTAAGTTACTATCTATTTTCTACTCATTTTACAAACCAACCCTAAAACGCCGAACTGTCGATGCCGAAACGAAGATCGGTATTTTTTTCGTCCCGAACACAATACCTTTTATAATAATATGCACTGCAGTTTGATTGACAGTTCTCTTAGGCGCCGTAGCCGAAAAAATTCGGACTTATCTCGATTTAAATTCGATTCGAATTAGGATCGATTATGGGTGAAATTTCTCGTGGCATATGTTCGGAATTCGGAATTAAATAATGCATGAATGTTTCGATGAAATTGATCGAATTAAAGCATTGCGGTCGATTTTCGGTTGTTACGAATATTTATACGAAATTGTTTTGAGTCTTTTGTTTTTTGCGATCTTCAATTTTGTTGGTAATTTTTTTATCTGCTCATTTTTATTCTTATTTTATAACTATACTTTTGTAATCAGTTTAAAATGCCATAGCGAAAATGGTAATGGTAAAACGTATCTTTTAATTGAAGTAAATAAACCAACTTTTACCGACTTTAATTGATTGGATTGGATACCTAGCCGGTAGTATTAGGGTAAGAAATTTACCAATTAATGTAAGAAATGTTATATTCAAATGAAAAAAATAATCAAATATTTCTTCAAGTTTTTTAATATTTATTTCAAGTAGGTTACATTTTGAATCGTCATGGAATACAATGCAAAGTGATTCTACTTCCGGTTCGGAACCTTTATCTACCGATAAGACACCGGTAAGAAATTCAGCACATCAGTTACAGTAGCAGTATCTAACTTACTGCTATGTGTAGCTCACTTTGGACCGAGTCATATAGTTTTGTTTTGATGAGTGATGAGAATTAAGTACTCAAGTAAGTATTTACTTTTGAGAGGTAAGCTGGAGCAGACCAGTCCCCAAAGGTGGCACCTGTTCACAAGCATGACGTATGTACCAGCCAGCGTTACACTCAAACATATATAAGAGAGGCAGGGCAAAGCGATTTATCGCTCGAACTGGAGTAGCCCGACTGGTGAAATACTTCCACCTTACAGAAGACCCCAGTCAAATAACAATCACTCCGGTGTTGTTGTGTGAGTTAGGTTTCCAGAGCTCTTGGTGGGTGCTACATTAGTAGCAAGGGTCAAGCCTTCAAGGTAAGGGCGACAAGTCTAGTAACAGTTTTAGTATGTTACACTTTTCGCCATTAAGCTAGGAGCTGATTACCACTTAACATCAGGGTATTCAATAATATATATATCATTGAATAGGGATGTTAACACCATTCACAAATAATTTCAAGGTACAATGCCGCAATTGAGGACTTTATATTACGGGTATACTAGAGGCCAGGTGTACCGTGAAATTTCCCCGTTTTTTTCACTGACTCTTCGCTTTTATTTGGTTACAACTCGATATTAGGTATATAGCCTCAAGCCTACCTCGCTAGTAAAAAAATGTCTAGCACAAAATATAATTTTCTAATTCTAACACGTAGTTCTAGAGATAAGCGCGTTTAAATAAACAAACTCTTCAGCGTTATCATATTGGGGGATAATATATATTTTTTTTATTTTCAAGGGGTGTGTTTTTTAGTTAGGGTAGTCCTCGCTCCTAGCGGGGGAGTCCCACACACGTCGCTGTCGTCCCCACGGTAGCGGTATGGTACGAAAAGTATTTTCCCCATCTCAAAAAAAAAGGATGTTTGGCCCGTCAGATTTGTCTGGCTCATTGGAAAATAGGTATTTTGAAATATTATGCTTATTAACATATATAAAATTCAGCCTTCCTAAAATTACGTAAGTTTCAATATTTTTTATGGCTTTTAAAGTGTCTGGCAAAAGTTATGGCCCACAGCAAGTGTCTGGCAATTATATTTATTTGTTTATAACAATATCATATATAACATATGTAAAAACCAGCCTTCCTACTTTAATGTAAGTTAGCATGATTTTTCACCACCTTGATACCTGCTACCTGTAAAACGGCCCCGCTTTCAGCTTAGCGAGTATCCATTCCTTTCTAAGCTTATGTTATACTGCCAATCCTAAAAATTTCGTAAGTCTGGGGTGACTAGGATCTCAATCTATTAGCTCTTTTGTAAAAATAACTATTGAATTTCTAGTTTGATAAAGGCTCCGAACCGATTGCTTAATGTCTGTTAAGAAAACAAAAATGTATTTTTAATTTTATCATGTAAACAAATATTTACTAAGATAGGTTAAAATTAAGCGTGACGTCACTGATTCGCACACGCTTTATCATCATACATTTTTGTTTATTTGTTGAAGTAAAAAATAAATTTTCACTGTATTTTGAAAATTGAACTAACGGACTAAATTAAATCATTGTTTTCCCAGTCATCATCCTATCCTTATTTATATCTTGTTGTGTACCAGAACAATGTTAGGTATTGATTGTTTCGCCCAAGCTTTGCTTGTACTGTAACCGACCAACCGCAAAGCATGAATTAAGCTCTCTGTTAGGGCCAGCTTTCATTACTAGATGTCGCTACTTGTCTCAAAAGCTTCATGATAACTTTTACAAAGCTCGTTTTATGTTGAATTTGTTGTGTCTGAATGTTTGTAATTGAAGTTTAATATTATGACATGGTTCTGGTTTTCATAAGCTTCATACTTTGCGATAAAGCCAATGTAAGATGGTGTGTTATTATATTATATGTATCAAATGACTTAACTTTATTTTACGTTTTTTTATTTTAATGTGTCAATAATTACAATCCGTTTTTCTCCAATTGACTACGAGTCTGGGATGGTATTAGCTTACGTCTTACATAATTTATTACTATCCGTACCTGAAATGGATCGTTTTTAAATATTGGAATCGAGCTTTAATCGTACTTCCCTACTAATATTATAAATGCGAAAGTAACTCTGTCTGTCTGTCTGTCTGTCTGTTACGCTTACCTGCTTAAACCTCTCAACCGATTTTGATAAAATTTGGTATAGGTATACGTTGAATCTCAAGAACGGACATAGGCTACTTTTTATCAGAAAATAAGAGGGGGAGGGGGTAATACCACCTTTAAAAGTTTATATGGAAAAATGTTTATTTTTGAAGTTAGAGATATGAAATTTGGCACAAATATATCTCGAAACTTGGATTAAAATATAGACTACTTTTTGTTTCGAATATTAGGGGAGAAAGGGGTAAAACCGACCATGAAAGGATGTAGTCCACGCGAACGAAGTCGCGGGCACAGCTAGTATATTATAAATGTGAAAGTTTGTGAGTATGGATTGGATGTTTGTTACTCTTTCACGCAAAAACTACAAAACGGAAATGGATAACATGTGGTGGGAAGAGAGATAACATTCTAGATTAACATATAGGATACTTTTTATCCCGAAAAAACGCGGGCGAAGTCGCAAGCAACAGCTAGTTAACATATAAAGGCGTTGTCTCAACTCTGCGACTCATTTTGCTTTTAAAAATGTTCTTTATGTTAATGTATATAATGATATTACGGTATTTATGTTTCCTGTTAATATTTTCTCAAGAATACTTTTGCCGCACCCGTTTCTCGATATCTACTATTTCCTCTACCTAAAGGTTGTCTGGAAGAGATTGCTTTCTAGCAATAAAACCGCCTAAATTGTACTTGATTATGTCTCTAAAACCAATATCTGTATTTTTTTCTGTGCAATAAAGTGTATTTATCTATCTATATGTCATGTCTCTTCCCACCAAATTTCAATCAAATCCGTTTGGTATTTTTTTACGTAAAGCAGTAACAACATACATCCGGATACGTTCTTACAAAATTTCGCGTTTATATTAAAAAAAAGTGTACATACATCAAAAAAATATATACAAATAAATTGCCTTTCAAGACGGTTAATTAGTACAATAATAGAATTCTTCTTCGACTAAACTTGATACTATTTAATCTGAAGACTAGACAGCTGTGCCAGTAGCCTCCATAACTAGTTGCTAACTCGATACCATCACCAATAACTCGGCATCGGCTTGTATACATAGCATTTCAATTTGTGATATATCAAATTGCAGGCCCTATCTCTAGTTGGCATCGCTAGATCGCTATCAACATATATATTAGTTGAGTTGCTTATAAAATGGAGCGCGGCAATGTTTTAGTATGTGGCATTCTTTTGTTTAGATTCGACGACCTCTGTGGCGTAGTGGCTAAGGTAGGTCAAAGTGTAAAAGGTCCCGGGTTCGATTCCCAGTAGGTCAATTAGGAAAATGAACTTTTCTAAATTGACTTGGGTCTGGGTGTGCTGGGTTGACGCCCCAGTTAGTATCTGTCGTCTGGTGCTCATAGTACAAAGGAAACCTTAGTTCAAGACCAGGTGATTAGTGTGGTTGTCTGGCGCATTTATTATTATTTATTTTATTAAATAATAGTTTTGATTTCCTCTGGTCTCTTTTATTTACGTACTAGTGGTCGCCCGCGTTCATACGCGTGGACGTGGATGTAGCTTAAGCACTTGTGTTACAGAAATCAAAAACAATGACGGTACCACAACACCCAGACTCGAGACAATATAGAAAAGTTCATTTCCCAAATTGACCCGACCGGGGATCAGCAAACCCGGGACCTCAGAGATAGCGTGTTGCCAAATCCCGACCCGGCCGCCTCTCCGCTACGGAGGTCGTCAATATTAATATAGGTAGTGCTGTTTTAAAAAGTTCCAAAACTATTTACTGCTTAGTGTAGATAAATAAAATCCCGACGTCATAGTTTTCTGTCTTAATAGTAAATATAGAACTAATTAATCATGTTTTGGCATGTATTTATATGTATCTCAGATGACTAAGTATTGTCAACATCTCTTTTAAATGGTTGTAATGAGATTGACCACCTAGGCTGAAATTGATCGTAATATATCAATCAATCAATCAATAATTTAATTGCAAGAACATAATTTTACAATTATATTAGGTCTTAAAATTAATGTAGTAAGTAAGTTGTTAGTATTCTGCCTGCAAGCAGACGTGCAAATATTTGTCATTGTCTATAATAATAGAAAAAAGTCAAATGTATTAAATTACAAAATAAATAATAATAGTCAATTAGAAACAATTTTTACTAAAGTCAATTGTTTATCTAGTGTTTATTAGAAAGCTTTGTTATGGCATGCCACCACCTTAACTAATTTGAAAACTTAAAGCTTTATTTAACTTGATTGCGTTGAAGAAGCCCAGGACCTTTGAACCGTTAGTCACTGCACCAATAAGAAAGTAAAGAAACAAAACTCTTTTGTTTTATTTGTAAACGTATTATACACTTAATTGATACTAAAAGTGTATCTGTGTTTTTAACCTAGAAATACAAATAAAGAAACGAACAATAGAACAAAAATAGTTTTGAGTTACGACCCAGATTTGCAACTTTATGATATCATATTTTTTTACCAGTAACATTTATTAGGGCCGGTACGTAACTTTGTGCATTTTAATTTTCATGAAGGTGACATCATGCTAAGCAGGAGTTATTACTATATACGACACTCAAATAATAAAAAAATTATACAGCTTTTAGTAGCTCACTTGTCCCTAAAATTTTACTATTTGACGTTTGGTGCAAGTGTAGAGTTCGCGGCGGATTTAGTTTTCATAATTAACAGAACCGTAGAAACGATTATACAACCTGTAACGGAAAGGGGGTAACAATGTAAAGTAGGTGGATACTAAACCTTGTATAGATTCTATATACGAAATCCCGAGTTATAATAAACACTTTATTGTTTTTATGAAATAAAAAATGATTAACTATAATGACTGACTAAAACGTAAACAAACGCATCACAACACTATTGAGGTCAGCGAACCCAAATCACGTTATCACTTCACGACAATCACTGCGATCCTGAATTTCTCCACCTCCTTCCTCGACATGCGCGCCTAGCACTTTCTTAGAAGATGCGCGAACATTATGCAACATTTGTGGTGTCACTGTACAGAACGCGGCCTTGATGCTTTCTATCATCTCTTCCCTTGACGAGCATGCTACAGCGTACACCTTCCTTTTAAATTAGTCCCACAAGAAGAAGTCCAACGGAGTGAGGTCTGGTGACCGAGCTGGCCATGTGATACGACCTCCTCGCCCCATCCACAGATGGAAACGAGCGTTTTGATGGTTTCGTAAATCTCTTTCTCTAGCTCTCGGTCGGCCATCACGCTGCCGTCCGTTGCTCCGATACAGAGAATCATCTCGAATATTCTTGATTGCTCAAAGACATCACGAAGTATCACTAGGCTATCCGTAGTAAGTAGGTAATCCAGAAAGGCAAAAACACAAGATGTTGTCACGGCGACGACAACTCAATGACTTAACTGAATTGTCAAAATGAGAAACGCTAAACCAAATTTCAGATGTGATTCAGTAAACACTAAAAGACCATTGTGATATTTAAATTAATAGCATAATAGGTAGGTACATCCAAGTCTTTCGACGATTCCAACAATACTGTGATAGTGTTGTGCAAGCGTGACTTAGTCAAAATTTTTACTTGTATTTGACTGATATTTCAAAAAAAATTATTGAATCATTAAATGCGTGTACACAGCTACAAATGGTCCCATACAGTTTGTAACCGTTAACTGCTTTGGTATTTTTGATATTGTTATACCCTTTCCGTTACACGTTGTATAAGTTTAAATAAATCATGTTGAACATTTAGACACTGTTATGTTACAATTTAATTATATTGTTTTTAGTCGACTATTCGATAATTAAATAAATGAAAAATATGACTAAAAGACACAAAAGAAAATATTATTTTTGTGAAATTCTAAATAGAGAACATTAAAAAAATATATCTTTAGGCACGTATGGAACTCGTAATTTTCAAATTCATGACAATGTTACAATTTAATCTTTGATCAATTTCTATTGGTTTTGAAAACTGTATAAATTTTATTTATACGTTATTACACATTTTGAAAAAAAAAATACGCTTACGAGCTTCAACACTTGGGTAAAATTTTGTTTCACTTTCACCCAAGAGCTTTACAGTTTTCTACAATCTTGCTCTAATTCTTATTCTTCTGATATAATCAACATACAAATTCATATGGAACAAGGGATACGTGGATGTATGTTTTTAACCTATTCACACAAAAAGTACCAACTAAATAATTAGAATGATATTCGAACTCTAGGTGCATCTATCTCCCAAATTCGCATCAGATATAAGTTTAGCTTTTATTCACAAAATGAGGGAGGACTGCAAATACAGTTGAAAGTTACAGTGATAAATAAAACAGTTGCGGCTTATAACTTGGACCAGCTCCAATCAAAGTAGACATCGGTAAAATGCGTGAGTTTCGGCAATTCGGTCGTGATTTACGGCCGCGGGCGGGGCAGCACAAATCATACCGTTAGGCCGCTTGTTTACTGTGCGAGTAAACAATAACAATGCACTACTTACCCTGGGCTTTTTTTCCTAACTGACTAACTAATGATGGCTGGAGATGGCCTTTACATCTTCACCGGGATTTACCAACGAAACACTGGCAGAGGGCGGCAAATCGTGAACCTCGACTCGGGCTGTTGTTAGGAGATGGTAGCCTAACGTACTTCCAAACCAACCAAACTTCCTGATTGTATACAAAATGTCGACAGTCTCTTTGAATTTAAAATGAAATTACACGACTAACTTACTCAAAATTGTTATTACTCGATTCAAGAATTTCTATCGACAATGTTAATATTAATAATGAAATTTTATATTGTAATTTAAATTACACAAAATTAATCATTCAAAACATGTGCAATTAATGTTATATTTACTTGTATTAACCAAATTATTGCATGCCTATTAGGGGGAACACCGAGAAACTTTTACACCAAATTTCCATAATGTATTTATTACCTGTGATTCACAATAAAGAGATTTATTATGATTATACTTTGGGGGATGAAACATCCCAGCAAGTGCCAGTATCGCAAAGGACTTTCCCATAGCATCACTTTAACGGCAATGAGGTCCGATTGGGGGATTTTATTGGATAGTCCTGCCCTGTCCAGTGGGAGTCCCACACACGCCGTCACCTCCCTCTGGTGACGGTATGGTACATCAATGTATTTCCCCTCGAACTCAAACTCAAATATTTATTTATTCAAGTAGGTTACATATAACGCTTTTGAATCGTCATTGAATACAATGCAAAGTGTTTCTACTGCCGGTTCGAAACCTATATCTACCGAGAAGACACCGGTAAGAAACTCAGCAGATCATTTACAGTATCAGTACCTAACTTATTGCTATGTGTAGCTCACTTTGGACCAAATCATATAGTTTTAGTTTTGATGAGTGATGAAACAAATAAGTACTTAAGTAAGTTTTTACTTTCGAGAGGTAAGCTGGAGCAGACCAGTCCCCAAAGGTGGCACCTGTTCACAAGCATGACCTCGTTAGGTCACGTCACGTGTCTTTGCAGGAGAGGACGGTCAAGCATCGCAAAGAGATGTTCAAGAAATACTTCATTAAGAGGTGTTAGTTCTTTAGGTGCTGGATTCTAATCGATAGGATTGGTTTCCAAGCCCAGAAACTTTTACGCTTTGGATTGGGACAAAGATAAAGTTAAGATAAGTCCTAACACGCTACCTTGTGTGGCTTCAATACTTCAACTTATGAGAGGTAGGGCATAGCGATTTACAGCCCGACTGGTAAAATACCTCCACCTTACAGAAGACCGCAGCCAAATAACAATCACTTCTGTGTTGTTGTGTTCATGCGTGTGAGTAAGGTTTCCAGAGCTCCTGGGGGGTGCTACATTAGTAGCAGGGGTCAAGCCTTCAAGGTAAGGGCGACAAGTCCAGTAACAACTTTATAATGCTCTACTTGTCGTCCTTAAGCTAGGACTTCATTTCCACTTAACATCAGATGGGATGAGGTCAATCTTGAAGTGTAATATAAAAAAAAACTATAACTTTATAATTTGACGGTTGACTAACGTATCGAACCACATTTTATTTTAAATTGTCAAGATAATTATTATAATAAATTAAAATAAATTAAGATTAGAACACAAAATAAACATACGAAGGGCTAATTGTTTAATGCCTTATAAAAATTAATAAGCTATAAGTATAAGCTTTTGGATTGAGAACGTTATTAAGAAATTTCGTTACATTATATTATGATGATATTTAAAATAGATTGTAGTGTAGATACTTTATACCATCGTTATTTCTTATCTAATAGTTAAAATAACGGGACTTAGCATTATTTTATTTATTTTTTGCTGGTTAAAAATTTCAAGAAACCAAAAAAAAATCATAGTCTGAGTATGATTTCAATTGCAGCTGGAAATATTTTAAAACTCGTAAAAACCAATCAGATTGTGACACTTTATTCATTATATTCCTTCGTTATTACATACTTTTATTACGTCAAAAATTAAAAAAAAACCCGGCCCTAAATCCAAGAATATGAAATACTTTTACAATATTATCGTAAAAAGCATAGTTTGCTTAGATTTTTATTTCACCATAACATTTTATGGGGCCTTCTAATCTTCTATCATGGACACAGTAAAACAACATAGAGTGAGTCAAGCTCGTCGTGATTTACTGCCATAACCATTAAAAACTAAAATATATATGCTTCATACCACATTATCATTACATATTATGAAACAAAGTCGCTGTTTGGTCTTCTCTCTGGATTATTCCAATGTCATTTTATAAGCAAGACACGTCTTAAAATTGTATGCAGTTTATATAAATACTTTCCAAGCTTTACATAAATATATAGTACGCACACACAAAAAAGCTGAAAAATTAATTAGTATAACATTGCAACTCTGAAATGCTGAGGCGGGTCGCTATAGTAATTAATTAAGTTAAAACATAATAACCAAATCTCAAATTTCAGTCCATATTTCGTATATCCACAGTTCCATGCAAAATATAAAGAACTAGCTGTGCCCGCGACTTCGTTCGCGTGGACTACATCCTTTCATGGTCGGTTTTACCCTTTTTTCCCCTAATATTCGAAACAAAAAGTAGTCTATATTTTAATCTAAGTTTCGAGCTATATTTGTGCCAAATTTCATATCTCTAACTTTAAAAATAATTATTTTTCCATATAAACTTTCAAAGGTGGTATTACCCCCATCCCCCTCTTATTTTCTAATAAAAAGTAGCCTATGCCCGTTCTTGAGATTCAACGTATGCTGTTAAATAGTGAACGCAACATTTTCTTGTGCTAAGTTGGTAGCAGTCAAATAGGTTAGGTTGGCACCACTGTATTTGTCTCTGTTCTATCACTGTTAATTTTACCGCCTAAAATACAGTCACGTATTTTCACATCTAAAATCTTTTATTTAATAAACCACCAGTAAACACAAAATCTTTCATATACCTATACCAAATTTCAGCAAAATCCGTTTAGCCGTTTAGGCGTGAAAGAGTAACAGACGGACAGACAGACAGAGTTACTTTCGCATTTATAATATTAGTATGGATTTATTGGCGACAGAGTCAAATAAATATTTAAAAAAAACCTAAGTTTCAAACATTTTCATTTAATTTTGAATTCAAATGAAAGCAAACGCAACTGTACTTCTAGATTTTTTTTATCGTAGATCTAAAATAAAATATTTTTTCTGTTACCATGGTTACCAGACGACGGATACCAGCTAAGCCCGTTGGTCCAGCGCAACCAGATAGAAAAGTTAATGTCCTACAATAACCGAGAATCAAACCTGAGACTTTTCAAACTCATACCTTGATACTACTTTTGACATGGAAATAATAACTTCACTGTTGTTTTGCATTATATTGTGCCATTAGTCCTTAATGTTCTGTTAGTTCTGATTTATATAGGAAAGCGTTTTAATTTATGAGCTTCACGAATCAGTTGGAATACTTTCGATAAGTTGGACCTTGACGTTTCATTGTTTTAGGGTACCCTTGCATAATTAGGGATCGGAATTTTTGTTGGTAATTGCTAACAATATATATCTTGCTATTTTGGTTGTTAAATAACGATTCTTTATTACTTTACCGAACTATTTTCGACCGATGGCACGCTTTCGCCGAAAATTGTTTCACCGAATCATAAAATGTGCTATGATTCAAAGAAACATTTTTCGGCGAAGCGTTAGATCCGTTAAAGATAATTCGATAAAGTGATACCTTATTCAAAAAGTAAATATTTTATACAACAATAATTTGTTTAATAATATTAGGGTTATGGACACCATAATCTCCGCGATTATCATAATATAACACTTTAATACAGAATTAAATAGATAGTGAATTTATGTGAAATAAATAAAACCGAAATAAAATATATGTCTACATATTTTATCAATTTCCCAAACTATTTATTTTGTGGTACAAACATAGTATAAAAAACTAATTTAGATTTCAGTTAGCTTTGTCAAGAAAACCACAAGTTTCTTGCTGGTATCATTAAGAGGTTTAAAGATTCTGAACCCATGGTATCATAATATAAGATTTGTATAAACGTATTGTTTCACTTAAATATGTGTATACAACTCACATTATTTTTGATATCAAACATATTTTGGTACTCAAAAATGAATACTTAGACACAATTTCTGATATTGACTTACATCATAATATTTATGTTATATCAAAATATTAGCCACGATCTTGATGACAAACTGAACACGTTTGGTTACCTCTGGTTAAACCTAGAGTCCAGGGTTCGATACCAAGTCTGAACGAACATTATTATTTTGAACAATTGAAATAAAACTACATCGACAATCTATTAATATTACCTATAAACGAAAAAGGTTTGTAAGAAAATATGGATGTAACTTTGTTACATTTTCACGAAAAATTACTTAACGGATTTATTTATATAATTATATAAATTTGGTAGAAAAAGATGACAGAGTAGATTTACATCAAGAATACTTTTTGCGGGCGCAACAGATTGTCTTTAAAAAAAACATTTTTTGTATGAAAGTTTACTTAACTGTTTTAAAGTTCTTCTTTATTTCACTGAGTCTCAATGACAACTATGTAGATATTTCAGTTAACTTATTCAAATCGCTGGATTGCATATTTATTTTTACTAAACCCTAACTAGTGACACACAATTGTTTCTTGTTTCTTGTCTCAATAACAAGTAGTAAGTAATATTTGTTGACTTACAGTGGAAAATTTAAATATAGATGTACTTTTTTAATTATACTAACCGTTACATGTCAAACATACTCGTAGCAGTTTTAGTCCAAATGACTAAATTGTTCTTTATGTAAAAGTTTAACAACATATTTATGTTACATAGTGGTACCACAATTAAACTTGGTTTCATAGCAGTAATGTTTAAAAACCATACTTTTCTCATAAGTCAAGTATGTCATATCGGCTGACAATTGTTTAGAACTACATCGGCACAATTTATAACATTAACGACCGTTCCAATTCCTGGTTTACGATTTGTAATGTGTCTAAATTGACAAACCGTTTTGTTCCAACTGACTATAAGTCTGGAAAGGTTTTTGTATCATAATAAATAATAAAATAAATATTGGACAACATCACATACATTGCTCTGATTCTGTGGTAAGTAGCTAAAGCACTTGTGTTACAGCAATCAGAAACAACGACGGTACCACAACACCCACCCAATTTTATAATTTAATACGGTCCGTAACTAGCATCGTTTTTCTAATATTGGAACCGGGCATCAAATAATGAATAATGCATGAGATATCTGATAATCAGCCATGATTTTATGACACATGTGAACACAATAGGAAAACGGAAAATGGGTCGCTTCCACTCACATTCAATACAATTCAGAGTCACCGAAGCTCAGACCGTGGTTTGATTACATATAAATAAATATAAAAGCGGGTACCTTTGTCCGCCTTTGTTGGCGGTCGAGGGGAAAATGCGAAAACTCGCCCCTGCGCGGCGGCCATCTTGTGACGTCACCACCACAGATAGGGGACGTATTAAGGAATACGGGAAAAGTTAATGCGGATTGGGGCGGAAAATAAATAAATGCTTTTTTCAATAAAGATATCACGTTTGAATTTCATTTAAATTTATTTCTTCATATTTTTGATGTAAGCTGCAGTTCTAGATTTCTAAAATAAAATCAGTTTTATGTTTTTCTTAGATTGGAGATACCACCATAATGGCTTTCTAAAAATTTGTAAATAAAATTAAGGTAATTAATTTGTAATTGTTTTTCAGTTTTACATTTTATTAACTAACTTTAAATTACGGATTGTAACATATATTTTTTTAATTGAAATATCAGTATTTTAACTGAAAATGATATTACTAAAAATACGTTCAAAGTTTCATTTTATTACGTAAAATAACTTTTATAAACTAACTTACACTAAAATTACATAGGTATTAATGTAAACATTTTCAGTCAAAATTATTTAGGAAACGAGAAAATGATCAATTTTATTTTTTAAATATTGAAAGCATTTATCGACTCCACAGTTATTTAGGTACACGTTCATTCAATCAAGATAACCACGGCAACTATCGACATAAATCTCATTCGAGCTCCATAAGTCATTGTAATTTCAGATTTCACGATATAAAACTATTTATAGCCACCCGTTCCTTCGAAAATGCCAAACTGTCCTTTCTCGTAAACGTCACCGCCGTAACTGGCATTTCGGGAGCAATACGGCAAACAGTTACAACGAATCAAAACAAAACGAAACGAAACCAAAAAGGTGCAAAAGAAACTGCAATTGTTCTGAAAAATAAAAGTGCACGTCACTCAATACGTCCCAGTGCGCGCTTTGAAGATGCCGGGGGAAGGTGATTGGCGGAGCTGAAGGTCGGGGCGTGGCCTGCGCAAGCGCCGCCCACCTCGGTTAGGGGTCTGGGCGATTGTGGAAGCAAACCACATTGGGCGCTCGCTGTGGGCGCCACGCGCTGCCGTCACACAGTACATAACCTCAAAAACACACGTGAACGCTTTTGAAAAAAAAAACAAAAAACGGCTGCGTACCTACTGTGTGAGTGAATAGTGACATGACAAAGCAGACAGTGAATAGTGTGGTCCTTCCTAATATGAAGGTACTTCTAGGATTTTTGAAGTAGCGACTGAAAGTTTGTGTTTCGTTGGAGTATCGATTTCAGAAAAGTGACCTCTAGTGGTGATGCGATACGGAATCATAACGCGCATTATATAAAGACGTAACAAAAACAAACTAACACGTTTGCGTTTCAGTGATTTACCTAATTCAATGCGACCATTTAAACTCATACAAATCTTCCAATAATAAATAATAGCATTCCGTTCATGTCCTAGTGTTGTTTTGGCTCAATTATCTTCCAAAGGTCATTAAATTCATTATTCTTGTATGTTGAATGGTATTTTGTAGGTTGAAAGACTATAAAATAGAAAACCATTTAAATAATTTTAAAATTCCACTTTTGAATTTAAAAACCAACCAATGTGCGAAATCAAATAAAAAAAAAGATTTTAAAGGTTGTGTTCAAAACAAATTAAAAAATTATTTATATTTTCATTGATTGAAACTGGACAATTCAACATTCTAAATTACAGATAGCCAAAGATTTATTTGTGTTTCAATATTTACGTGCACTTGTGAATATAGTTGATTAAGTAACAAATAAAATTACAGTGCTCAAGAATTTCATCGAGTAATTAGTTGATTTAATCCAAGTGCAATAAAAGTAGAGTGTGATCTTTTGCTCAGTAAATAAATATAAAAGTGAATTCAGTAAGTAAAATTCCAATAAGAATTTAGAGTGTAACAAGCATCTAAGCCAATATTACAAATAGGGACTTGAAAGTTGCAAAAAAAAAAAACAAACCACGATTATCCAAAACCAGTGATAAAGTTTCTAATCTGGAGCCTAAAGTATTCCTGGTCAATGACCCCGCGTTGATAGCTGATCCAGCAAAAACACTATCAGACCCACGTAATAATACACCAAGTGCTGTGCAGGAACTAGTGGATACGAGCCTCAGGGCTCCAGTGCGAACAGAAATCACGACGGCGGTCCAAACGACGACCAAACAAACAATCAGTGCGGTTGACTCGAATTTCGTCGAAGAACGAGCCATTTTGGAGCTCAAGCCTGCCTACCCTCAGTTCCAAAGTCCTATCCTAACAGCAGCGACGGCGATTAAAACTATAAAACCGGCTCCAAAAGCACCTCAAGGGTTCGCCCATGACAGCGCTCTGGATTCGAAACCTGTCACCCACTACCATCAGTTTGCAGCAGAAAATGGCCTAGCTGTTAAAAAGAACGAGACTGTTGATGGCTTAGAGCCGAAACCGTTGTCCGCCTTCCTCCAATACGGGATAGAAGAAGCCCACATCAAGAAGATAAATGAAGGCTTCGAGCAAAAGCCGCTACTGCACTTCGCGCTTGATGATTCGTTAGAGAAGACGGCGAAGACGGTGGTGCTCAATGAGGTGCTAGAGCCCAAAGGTCTGGGGACGGGTTTGCTGTTTGGGCTCGATGATAGTGGTATAGAAGCAGCAGACACGGCCGTCAAGATAGCTGCAGAGCCGAAGCTGCAGCTGTGCGGCGGGTGGGGGGGCCAGGCGGGGTACGCTCTAGATGGATGCGTGGAAACTGGTCTGCTCCGGCCGCCGCCGCAGCCTCACGCGAGCCAGCTGGGAACGGTGTACGCGACGAAGAGGAGGAGGCGAAATGGAAAGAGGTGAGTTGTTTAGTTTTAGTTTCTACGGTAGAATGGGAGTATCAGCCCATTAAAGTCTAACTGCAGGGCTAATGCACCATCATTGAAATCAAGTCATTGTTACGAGGTTTAAGAGCACGCTTGCCAATAGCGAATTGGTAGTCAGAAACTCAAGTTGTATGCAAAAAATCGTTAACATACTTTGGTCGGCCAGGAAATAGAACCCTAGATCATTTAGAAAGTTTAAGTACAGGAATGCAATTGGCTTATTTGAAGTAGCTTATACCGACTTACTTAGGCGTGTGGTTGAAAGGCTTTACCGATCTCACTTCTACCTCTACACCAACCCTTGTGGATTCTGAAAGCAGACCCATGGAACGCGTAGTCTAAATTGGTTGTATGGTCATTCCATACTAATTTAGTCACATAACCTAAGCACGAGAAACTCCGTGCTTTATAAATTATTGTAGTAATATTTTTCTGTTGTCCTTGTAGTAATTCTCTACGAATATCTATTTAGTTTATGATTTTTATGATCAATGTCTGCATTCATGGTGCACTCATCTGCAAAAATAATCAGTCAGTTTAAATTTGCACGTGTTTAGAAAAATAAGTATACGCAAACAAGTAAAATATGCTGTTTAGTTTGAGTGAGTTAGCTTCGGAAACAAATATTGGGACTAGTTAAAAATAATGTGTACGACTTTCTGGTTTTTGTGTTTTTTTTCCGTTGTGAAATTAAGTTAAAATGGCAGAAATACTTCCAATTTATTAAGAAAATGTAAGAGATCATTGTCCAAAAAGTATGCGCATTTTATGAGTCTGTCAATAAAATTTGCAACCTTTTGAGTTTTATTATTCTATTAATAGCTGCATTTTAATTTAATTATTAGATTTCGTGCCTACATTTCATTTACCAAATGTATAATGTGTATTCACGTTATGACAAATAAAATACTGTTATATTGCTAACAAGGCTGTTATACTGCTATTACGATTACGGGCTCTATGAGACAGCTAAAAATGAATCGATTTGCACTAAAGATAAAGTACATTATAAAAATTGCATGAACTTTTTGTTTTTTAATTATTTTGTGTTCTGATAATCGAATTAGATCGTATACAATAATGTTTAATTTTTAATTGACATTTATTGTACATATGAGAAAATGTAGAAAGTCGAATAATCATTGTAACTACTTGCCAAGTGTTTATTGGAAATAAACTGATGAAAATATAGGTACTTATTTGGAATAGTGTTGTATTTTTCAATTATTTAATTACGGACTTAAATCCAATTGAGCATAGAAATTGAGATTTCTAATACTTAAATCTTAAATATTTTTAACCTTTAAAACTGATTTCATTTTTTTTATTAATTATGAAATGAATCAGCAACAAAAATATAAATTTTATATTGTTTTGGAATCGAATATTAAATATATTTATATCCCAGGTCACTGCCATTTTAAATTAACAAACGTTTACGAACTGCACAAGCATTATTTTTTATTATTTTTTTAAATATTTGAAATTGGATGACGCTTGGCCACAAGCTCGCTTATTTTTATAGAAATATAAGTAGGAATGCCGTAATTCATTTAAACATTTAAAAAAGCATTTATTAATCGTCCGATTATACTACCGCCGTGTTTGGAATGTTGATTCTATCGAGAAGAACCGGCAAGAAACTCGATAGTTACTCTTTTCGAAACATACAAATATGGTAACATGCAAAACAAAAAACATACAAATAACATAGCTTATGACTAGTGTACATAATTAATGCAATCAAGTCCAAACTTTTTTGTCATTAATATAATCTTCTATTTTATAATATCACATATATTGCTTATATTAAACTATGTAAATATCTGATAAAACCTTAACGCGCATAGGTTATTTGCAAAACTAGATATTAGTATTTTTTCAGTTGTGCAATAAAAGGAGAAATCAGTAAAATAAATATTTTATAGATAGTATATTGTTTTTAACTTATGTAAAATATTGCTTTTATGTCTTATCAAGTGTAAAATATTGCTTTTGTGTCTTAATATGGTGAAATTAAAAACTATTAAACCCAAAACACGTTTTTGAAATATGCAATTGCAAATAATAAATTTAAAATCAAATGATTTTTCAAAATAGAAATGACTAAATTATAAAATGTACTTTAATTTAATAATATATTCACACGTTTATAAATAGTGTGTACGTGCTGATAAGGTGGAAAGTAAAACTCTTTTTAGTTTAATAAATAAATAATAAATAAATATTAGACAACATCACATACATTGTTTCGATTCTGTGGTAAGTAACTAAGTAAGTTAGTTCTTGTGTTACAGAAATCAGAAACAACGACGGTACCACAACACCCAGACCCGAGACAATACAGAAAAAATCGTTTCCCATATTTGCTAGTTTGTCAGTTATATATAATATGTATTTCTTCTTTCTTTCTTTCTCTAAACAAAATGTTTTTCTTCTAATATAAAATTATAAAAAGAGATTAAACTTAAAAAACATCATAGTACCTACTGATTAACTAATGATTTAAATGATTAAAATTGACACTAGGATTCTGGAATTTTATTAAATTTACATATTATTATTTATATTGCATATATATCTTTTATTTTTTATATAGCATAGGAAAGACTCATGTCAAATGTGGAAGAAGTGACATAAAAATAACTCCAATTGAATCAAAAGCCTCGAAAGTCGAATCGAATTGATTAAAACAATTAGTGATTATGGGAACTTAAATGTTTAACACAATCAATTTTGTTAACCAATTTGTTGTTGTTGCATTTTGAAATGTATGATTTATGAGTAACGGTGTTATATTCAGTTGAGTTGTATGTGTCAAAAACTGGGTGTTCAGAATAACACGGAAGTAAATTAGCTGGATGCGAACAAGTTGTTACGACAATAAAAATAAAATTCCCAGGCTTTTTTAATTTGTTTTGTTAATCAGCTTACATGCTTAAATAGATAAAATATAATATTTAAATATCAGGGATATATACTCCACACCACATCATCTCACTGGGTTTTATGGCTTTAGCTAAAATTATGGCAGCTACCTACTTATATATATATTCTAACATAAAAATTTTATAATATAGGATAAAAAGACTTCATACACCTTAAGAACGTCATGTCTTTATCTGTAGCCATTATTAAAAAAAATAAAATATTGGTCAAATAGAATTAAATTAAAAAAATGCCTGTTTAGTAACTCCTTACCTTGGGATCGATCGGATCGATTTGTATATGATAAACCCAAATATAATATATGTTATCAATATTTTACAAAAAAAATATTCCTGGATAAACTATAGAAAATAACCAAAACAACGGTTTCATACGGACGTTAAAATACATTAAACAAATACAGTGGTGCACAAATACGCAGTAATTGATAACATTCATTCCTATAACACCGGTCACAAAATTACAATATACATTTGGCTTTCTTGTTCACTGATAAATAACTGAATTAAATAAATTCATTCATTCGTTGAAATAAGTTTAAATATTCAAATTGCACGCGGACATCTGTCTTGATATCGTATGTTAATGGTGTAAAAAGAAATATATTCATATACGATTAGTCCTGAACTTGTTTGCAAGGCGAAAAAATGTGCATCACCCAATTAAAGAAAGAAACGTGGTTTTGCTATTAAATGTATTAGTTTTTATTGCATGCCATTGTGATTTAGAGCTAATTATGAAAAAAACAATATTTTTCATCGCGTACTTAACACATAAAAGGGTAGGGGAGTGGATTAAAAAATACCAGATTCTTTTTAATTCGTTAAAAAGGTAAAAAAATTAGAAACGTACATGTTTATTTTAAATAAATAAAGTATTGAGAGAAAATACATTATTAACTATATAAACAAACTCTCTGCATCACCCAAGGGTTGACTGGTAGAGAATGCCCCTAGCATTAAGTCCCCCTGGTGTACTTATTTTTGCAATATAGTTTTTCAATAAAATAAAATAAGAGAAAACCATGCCATGGTAATGTCTGTACCCACTGATGATGTCATACAATTTAACCAAATTAATTTAGTAGTTTAAGCGTGAAAGAGAAATAAAAATCCATAGATTCTCACAAACTTCAACATTTATAATACCTAATAAACGGATTTCAATGCTACTAAGCTAGAAAGTCCAAAGCCATTTATTAATAATTACTTGTTTAAAGCAATAAAAGTACAAAAATATTTTAATGTAAAACATTTGTGGGATTCACACCTTTTAAGTGTCCGAGACCAATGATGTTAGAAGTATATTTTAATATAGTTTATTACAGCTTGTTACATAACATAATTTTATGTAATATATCGATATTAACTGTGTTATTAAGTAGGTTATTAAATGTAATTGCTATTTGTTTACCATTAAATCTAACTCATTAAAAGGCGACTCAAGGTAAATAAAAATTATGCAGGTTTAGTTGCGTTCATAAAAGAACCCATCTGATAGTCTAATTACTTATGTTAAATATCATATATTTATTATTTTATTAGCTGTATGTAGCAAATTAAAGGTAAATGCTAAAGCCACATTATTTATTTAATAATTGATAGATGTTCTGTATAATAATAAAATAACCCCTGGCTAATTAGTCAGAATAATAGTAAAACTATTGTACGATGATGATTTTTAAAAAGTAAAAAAATACTTGTCTCTAAAATATTACACATGTCTTCCAAAAACTGTGTAGTTAAAAAAGTACTGGAAATGGTCCCTCCATGACTGTTTTAGTATTAAATTCAGGCTACCTCCTTTTGCGTAATTATGTCACAAAGATTAATATCTGGTAGGAGCTTAGTACACGGTTTTAAATATTTCAAATATATAATCGCAGTTAGAGTGCACAAAATATACCGTAACACACATCCAGCGACTTTATATCCCAAATTTCCAAACCAAAGCGAATCGCGTTCAAAATTAGTTCTGGCCTATTATATCGATTCGATTACTAATTTACGAGGTGAGTAATGACCGTGTATCGATGCCCAATCGATTCCCGCGTGGACTGTAACCGTGGCGGTGATTGATAAATCGAATAACGGACGTCGTCACGTGTAAACGCACCTTGTGACCTTTATGATAATATGTAAAATGAGTTCAAAATATATAGTTCATAATATACAATGTATATTTTGTATACAGGGATCTGTAAGTTATGAAGCCTACGAACACCTGTAACAATAGGATAGATAAAAAAGTATATTTGTTTGTTTCAACATACCTATGGATTACACAAAAATACCAAGCTCTTCAGTATTGCTTCTATCGTAATACATAGCATTACATTGTAGTGTGATGTCACTTCTTCGTACAGTTTTTCGGAAAAAAGTGACGTTGACACACCCTTCAACTGAACGTTGGTGCGCTATGTCATCATATTTCTTATTTGTTTGCTGAAGCAAAAAATATGTTTTACTGTTGACTAAATAGAATTATTGATTTTGTACCGACTCATCATAAGCAAGATAAATAATTTTGTTTTTCATATCCTTTAAAAATATACTTACACCCCTTTTGAAAAACCTTTCCTCAGAATATTTCTGGCACGGTAAACAATATATCAAGGGAAACAATTTTAGTTTTTATGCCCGCGACATAAGAGATGTACGAAATTGACAGTTTGACGTGCTTTCGACCGTACCTATCCCAAATTATACTTGCGCACCGTAACGCTATTTTTAAGCTCCACGAACTCTAGAACTATTCCCCAAAATTGCGAGTAACATTTTGTAATTTGTGTAATAGCCGTGAACCAATGTGCCTTGAATTTTTGCCGAAGTTATATAATTGAATAATGGAGTAAGTTACGTGCCGTGTAAATGTACTTTGGAGGGAACGGCGACCTCTTGCGGTAAAATGTTAGTTTTGGTAGTAGGTTTAGAATAGGCCGTGGCCAGTAAACGAAAAAACATAGAAGCATTTCTAACGTTCCAAAATGGCACAACATAAAAGTAAGGCACGGTGGGCGTGGTTTAATAAAGTGAGCTAGCGACGGTACCAATACCGTCTCCAAAGACACATATTGCGTATCTATTGCTTGTGTTATTTATCTTTGTGTGTGTTTTGGTGCCAATATTTGACGACCTCCGTAGCCGAGAGGCGAGCGTGCCTGACTTTGGCGAGCGCCATCTTTGAGGTTCCGGGTTCGATCCCCGGTCGGGTCAATATGGGAAACGAACTTTTCTATATTGTCTCGGGTCTGGGTGTTGTGGTACCGTCGTTGTTTCTGATTTCTGTAACACAAGTGCTTAAGCTACTTACCACAGAATCAGAGCAATGTATGTGATGTTGTCCAATATTTATTTATTTATTTATTTATAATATTCGAATGAAGTTAGCATGACGGGTATTCTTCCATGTTTTTTTCGTTCAATGACTTTGGCAAATACCTGAGAATCTCCCGTTTAAGATTGTAAAGCAACAGAAAAAAAATATCTCTTTTTGCGGTATGGGATTCGAACTAACGACGTTCACGTATCGCGCGTGCTGCTTTTCCAACTGAGCTAACCGCAAGTTATCGTAGGTTACTCGGCTGCGCAATTTTAAAACCTAGTAAGGGACACTTTTTGAAAAAAATGGGTTTTTGCCGAGTTATGTTTATAATGTAAATACGCACGAAATTGCATTGTCAAATTTGTCACTTTAGGCTTAGAAACGAAAATAAAGCAATCGGTAAACCTAGTAAGTCCACATCCATAACAAAAACCTGCTCTGAAAACCATTTCAAAGATGGGACTGTCCCTTGCTAGGTTTTGAAATTGTCGTTGTACCTTGCTAGGTTAAGAACTTGTCAATTCATGTTAAATTGCGCGCCAACAAAGTCGTTGATTGTGAGCGTGTTTGTAGTTGTTTAAAAAATATTGTTGATTATAATGGGTCCAAAGACAGTTTTATCGATCAGGATTAATTTTTAGTGCTCTAAAGAGTAATAACATGCCTCGGAAAGTAAAAGAACGCGTTTTTCTAACATTATGTTGTTAAAATAAAATATTTCCTAACCTCATCAATACTCCCTTGTACTGATCTTGTTATTTGAAGGGAATATAGAAAAACAAATTTATGTAGTGGAATTAAATATACCTTATTGCAATTAATATAATTTTTTCCTTGCTTACTTGCATTAAAAATAGTTTTGCTGCCCAGGAGAGCATCATAGTATCATATTTTTAATAGTTACCAAGTTACGTAGACATATTATAAAATTTCAGCTTTATCGATTCAAGAAAAATCATGTTTCTGGTTGCAATCATCGAACTCCAACATCAGATCAAGATGTACGACTCAAAATTCCTAAAACTGTTTTTTGGACTAATTAAAGTTATACTCTTCCTAATACAGTTATGCAGGGCACCTGCATATTATCTTTATTACCACAGGATTGTAAAATCTACTCGAAATAATACTAGTGAAACCATAGAGCCTAAAGTAGTTAAAATATTTAATGCCCTTACTAGGTTTCTTACTTGTCATATTGTAAATTGTAGCTTGTCCAAAACCAGAAAAAACCTAGTAAAGGCCTATGCTAGGTTTTAAAATGGTTTTTTTGGTCATCATTTACTCATTAGGGAGTTGGGAGTAAGTCATGCTCACTAAAATGTCACTGGGGTGGTGGCGCTATGTGGCGGGTCGTTACATTCCCTTCAATATGGTTGAGTGAAGCGATGGCTGGCACATACGTCATGCTTGTGAACAGGTGCCACCTTTGGGGACTGGTCTGCTCCAGCTTACCTCTTAAAATAAAATAATACTTCATGCTTTTTTCACTCATCAAAATAAAACTATATGACTTGGTCCAAAGTGTTCTACACATAGCTATAAGTTATCTAACTTATCTGCTGAGTTTCTTACCGGTGTCTTCTCGGTAGATATAGGTTCCGAACCGGAAGTAAAATCACTTTGCATTGTATTCAATGACGATTCAAAAGTGTTACATGTAACCTACTTGAATAAAGAAATATTTGAGTTTGAGTTTGAGTTTGATTAAAAACAAATTTATCTTTAGTAAGTGCTTTCTAACGTGTACTATTAAATATAAATCCTGGATATTATATTTATCTGAAAGCCAAGGATATGCCACATCTTTAAAGCCAACTTTCGTCAACGTATGTCTTATACTTTAGTTGCGGCACGCTCTCAAAGTAGCCAAGACGTTTTTTCGCTCTCCTGAACATTTTGTGCCATGTCCCTTACTATGTTTTAAAATTGCGCAGCCGGACCTCTTCGCCTCTTGTAAGCGCCATCTGCTTTATGAGTTTAGAACTACATACATGGTAATCAAAGACATCGTTACTAGGCAATGAGAATGGGGGGAGTTTTTAGTTAAAGTAGTCCTCGACTCTACGGAGCGGGAAAGTCCCTCAAACGCCGCTGTTGTCCCCTCCAAAGTATCTAGTGTTGTTATACCGTCGTTGTTTCTGATTTCTGTGACACAAGTGCTTATGCTACTTACCACAGAATCAGTTTATGTGATGTTTTCTAATAATGTATTTGTTATATATTAGGTAATTATTATCCACCGATTCTTACTAATTTACAATATTATTAGGATGAAAAGTCAATAAATATTTATTGATTTGATTACCTACTCGTGGACTTATAAAAATGTTCAAAATGTGGCGTGTTTGAGAACCTGACTACACATGTATCCAAAATTTAACTACAAATAATTTTTGTGATTTCTAAGAATAGTGGTCGAAATATAATAAGATACTTAAAAGGTCAGGTATTGTACTTGTTGGCATTATGACATTTCGTTGATACCCACCTCTAGGGGTGGTCACGGAATTACCCCAAACAGTTTTGGGAAATAGGATGAGTCATACTCATACCTGTATTCACAAAGTTTATGATTGTTTAATAAATCTGACCTTACGTGACCAGGTGGAAAAACAAGTCACCATCGACTACATGTGTCAAAAGTGGCATGAGCATCTAAAAATATAAAATCGTATTTTGTATACCTTGAACTTCTCGTCGACAAAATTTCTAAATTTTCTTGTAGTGCAAACGTTAAACATTTTAAAGGAACAATCTGCAAGAGGATGACGAGAGAAAAAGAAAGGATTAGTTTTATTTTTTTACTGATTTGTTTCTTATTTTAATAATAATAATAAATAAATAAACGCGCCAGACAATCACACCAAACACCTGGTCTCAAACTAAGGTTTTCCCTTGTACTATGAGTACCAGACCACGTACTGGGGTAGTCATCCACCACACCCAGGCCCAAGTCAATTTAGAAAAGTTCGTTTTTCGAATTGACCGGGAAACATAATTTGCAATCAAAAATTGTACTAAAAACGCAGCTAAAACATATCTATTGAACTTTGTAAAGATTCATCGTAGCCCGAACACACGTGACATCGGCTTAATACCCAACTATTAAACTGAATGATAATTTATTAGCCAAGCTACCTTGTGTGCGTACTCCATGAAGACTTGTCATTTGTCGGATCGGTGACCGTAGGATACGTTAATTTGTGTGTTTATGCCTTTATTACGTAGAAGGTAATGGTTTACTTCGTCTCAAGGTGATGAATACCCAAAATTAGCATAAAATGCTGTTATTGTAGTATTTAGAGGTTAATTTGGGATACGAGTTTTTTTTTAAGTGGGCTTGGATTTTATGAATGACTTGGATTTTAAGGATGACTACGCGTTACTATTCCCGTTTCCTCCACATTTTCCATAGATTATTCGCTTCTTATGGTTGCAGCGTGATGTTATATAACCTTAAACCTTTTTCGATAAATGGACTATCCAAGATGTAAATAGTTTTTAAAACCCAATCAATAGTTCCTGAGATTTGCGCGTTCAAACAAAAAAACTCTTCAGGTTTATAATATTAGTATCGGTAAAACCAACTTAGCATGTCTAGGTCTTAATTGCTATTTAGCATCAACTGGACACGCGTCCCATTAATATTTTAAAGAAACAGAACATTTTTATCTCCCCTTGCGGTGCGGGAATCGAACCCACGACCTTCACGTATCGCGTATGCTGCTCTTCCAACTGAGCTAATCGCAAATTATTGTAGGCGGTGAAATTTTTCTAACAACCGTCAACCGTTAGCCTACGGTAAGTGCCCTCTGCCGAATATAGAACTACATGCTTATCGCGCCGACTACGCGTCCCATTGCTTATAGCAAAATCTATTTTGTGAAAAAGTCGTTAACTTGTCGCCTCAGTTAGAATCCGTGATCTAAGGTAAGAACCTTACCACAAAAATACTCATAAAAAATATTTGAAATCCTCTCAAATTTACTAACGATCGGTTCCAATATTTGAAAAACGATCCATTCTAGTTACGGATACGAATCGTTTAATATTGGAACCGGACATAAGATAACATTTAAACATTTAATAGCAACACCAATACCACAGATAGATGAAGTTTAGGAGAGGTAGGCATAGCCATTTATCGCTTGAACTGGAACAGCCCGACTGTTGAAATACCTCCACCTTACAGAAGACCGCAGCCAAAAAACAATCACTTCTGTGTTGTTGTGTTCCTGCGTGTGAGTATGGTTTCCAGAGCTCCTGGGGGGTGCTACATTAGTAGCAGGGGTCAAGCCTTCAAGGTAAGGGCGACAAGTCTAGTAATAGAATTATTATGCTATACTTGTCACCCTTAAGCTAGGACCTCATTACCACTTAACATCAAGTGGGATGAGGTCAATCTTGAAGTGCAACACAAAAAAAAAGGTAAGCCGGTTCAGATCAATCCCAGAGTAGTCCAAAGCCTACACTCATTTCATGCCAAGACTATCTGACCAGTTTCGATCCAAGTGACGTCATAAGGCAAGGCAATGTTCCCAGTAGTTCTGCACGCAACCTTTCTTCCGACTGAGCCGTATCTAAATACTTGTACTACGAGTAGTAAGGGTTTGTTAACGAAACCTTGTTCTCAATGGTATGACGACCTGCTAGCCGAGAGGCGAGCGTGACTTTGGCGTCGCGCCATCTCTGAGGTCCTGGGTTCGATTCCTGTTCGTGTCCATATCGAAAATGAACTTTTCTATATGAAGGATCCATTGCAATAATGTTGCCTGGTAAAATTTAAATCTAAGTCAGTTACGTCATTCGGTTATTTAATATAATATGTAGCAAGTTATCTCGCTTACAAACTCGGCTTAATCACTTCCATTCCTGAAATGTATCGTTTTTGATATTTGACTACACGTCTAAAACGCTCAGTGTCTCAGGTCTTACGGCATTAAGGCTGAGTTTTATACCGCGTATTACCAGCCCAAGTATGTAAAAAAAATCAATAGACATCATCATTATTGCAATGGACCCTTCATATTGTCTCGTGTTTGGGTGTTGTGGTACACAAGTGCTTCAGCTACAGTAAAGGCTGTGATATTAAATTACAAGATAGTTACATAATCATATCTGGCCACCAAACTGACTAGACATGTCACGGCTCAAGTATGTTCAATGTTGTTCGGACCCCTTAACACTAAAGTAATTTTAGTATGTAGGTAGGTAAAAGACGAAGTGGTTGTTTGTACCTACAGTTTAACGTTCTAAATACAATTAACAAGGTTTTAGAATTCCTAAAAAAATATCGATTTAACGAGAGAAAGTTAAGAAGGCAACGTAAGTGGGTATAAAAAATATCAAAAAACATTTAAAAAGTCGCTGCAATCTTGTGAAAAAATCCTTTCGCCTTTGTTATAGGTCGTAAAACGGAAATATTGGATTAAAAGTCTTTTAATTGGCCTTACTGGACTTTAATTGCACATTTTCATTTATAAATCATCAACTTACTGGTTGTAAACTTAGAAATTCATTGAACATTTTGCGTCGTTTTTTGTATTTAATTTGGAAAGGAAATGAGTCTGGCTAGGCTAGATTGTTTCTGTTATCTAGGCAATTAAAAACTCCATCGGCTTTCTCTGTCGATTTTCATTATTTGATAAAAAGTGGATTTCTAGAGCCGTGTACTGGAATACTGAAGATAATATTGGAGCATACCATTACTTACTTCCATTTTCGTTTAGTGTACCGGTTTTGCTCCGTGGTAGAACCACGGACACTCCTTGGTAGAACATCGGTAAACTAACTAAAAATTCTACTTATCTACAGATTTAGTGTATCTTGTCCTAAGAGTCTCTCCCGACTACGACTAATATATCATTGATCCTTTTCATTTGTTAAATTGATTACGTACAGGTAAAAAAGGTCAAAAGGCGGACCTCAGTGCCTAGTGGCATTGTATACAAGTTAACTATTATCTTTTATCAATTAAAAAACATTTTACTAAGATATGTTGCGTTAAAATTAAACGCGTCGTCACTTCTTCGTACAGAATTAATTATTATGACGTAAACACACCCCTCCACTGAAATGTGATACACTGTATCATTAACAATTTTTAGTATTTTTTTTAAACAAAAGTACGTGTCCACTGTGTTTTGGAAATCTAAATAAAATCACCGGTCTTTTTCGAGTCCGAATATATAAAGAAAACAATATATTGAAAGAATGAGGTAAATAGATTGTAAGAGTGAGGTAAATAACGTCCTCAAAAGCCATTTAAAAACATCCCGAACGAAAGATTTACCACCTAAGCTCCGGAAAAAAAGAAAAAAAACTATGTAAAACATTAGAAATTTTTCTCATGAAGATTCACGTTAGCAAACTGATAAATATCTTACAAATGTGAAACCGAACATTGTACGCTAATTGACTCGAATATGATCGATAATAAGTGTTCATTCGAATGAGTTTCTCTCGCATTCTAGGAAAATCGTCTGCTAGTAAAAGTGGATTTTGCTTAGCAATCTGTGGGGGACGTGTTATAAACATAGAGAGATGTCTCGAAAATGTATGACTTTTCATAAAAAAATATAAATCAGCGTAGACTTAGTATTTTCAAGCAATAAAAATAGATAGTTGGTGTACCCCTATTTCCTAAATATTCGAAACAAAGGTAGTCCATATTCAAATTTATATTTGTGCCAAATTTCATCTCTAATTTAAAAAATAAACATTTTCCCATATAAACTTTCAAGGGCGGTATTACCCCCATCCCCCTTATATTCAAAACAAAAAGTAGCTTATGACTGTTTCAGAGGGTTAACGTATACCTATACCAAAGTAAAAATATAAATATATTTCATCAAAGTCGGTTAAGTGGTTTAGGCGTGAAAGCCGGACAGACAAACAGACAGACAGACAGAGTTACTTTCGCATTTATAATGTTAGTATGGATCATGGTAATTAAAAAACAAACTTGGTTAAAATAAAATATTTTGCTGATTAGGGGAATTGCACCATTTGAAAAAAACTTGTTAGATTACATTTTATATTCTAAAATAAAATAAGCCTATTTAACTACATATTTTTATAAAATAATTTTACATTTACATTCTTCCAAACTTTATTTTATTATAATAAATAAATAAATATAGGATCACATCACATACATCTTTGATTCTGTGGTATGTAGCTAAAGCACTTGTCTTACAGAAATCAGAAACAACGACGGTACCACAACACCCAGACCGGAGACATTACAGTTCGTTTCCCATATTGACCCTACCCGGGGATCAAACCCGAGACCTCAGAGATGGCGCGAAGCCGAAATCCGGCGCGCTTGCCGGCTACAGAGGTCGTCGATATTAGTAGGATACATTTAATCTAGTCCCATTGCTAGCTGTTTGTAAGGTCTAAAACACGTCAGTACACACTTAGGAGCATTGCCCCTTTTAACAGGGATCTTATGTACCGAACATAAGAACTAAAATCGAAGTGTTAGCATGACCTGTTGTCTATCGTACCAGGCCGCGATCACCTGTGCCCGCAGGTGGCGCGCGCGCAGACTGCTTGTTTCGTTTCGAACGTTCACTTTTGCGTTTTGATTGTTTGTTTAAACAAATTTAAGTAAGCGCTTCAACAGGCTATGGAGACGTTATCACCACAAACTAAACCTTATGACCTTAAGAAAGAAACTCAATTCAAAAATTTGGATACTCCTGGCCCGTTAAAGGATTAGAGCTGGCTGCCATGTTTTTAAGCACCGACGACGCGACGGGATAAGATGGCGTGTCCCTCTGTTTGTTTGTTTCTCTGTGTGTCTGTCTATAATATCGTAGCTTTCAAACTGATAAACTGATTTTTATTTTGTTTGGTTTTTGTTTGAAAGCTGAACTAGTTGGCTATGTTTAATGGAAATCGGTTCAAGATGGCTGCCGCCGTAAAATGACGTATTTTATATTTTGATACAGTTCCTATATTACAGGTCTGAGAAGGCCTTCGAACTTTGATCTATTTCAAATCCAAGATCCGCTATTAATGAGCTGTTGGAAGTTTTTCAAAATTTTTATTATTTTTTTCTGTAGTTATGGGATCAACCTGCCTTTTTAACAAAACATCAGAAATGGTTTTTTATATTTAAAAAAATTGGTACAATACAGTCATTTTCAAAAACTAAACTACCTAACTAAAATTAGTGTAACAGATAATAACTGTACATCTAAAAAACCTCATGGTGGCTCCGTCATTTTATAGCGATAGTAAAAATTAAAACTGGCAAATATGGTTACAAATTTGAGGGACAGACAAAGCTTTTTTTATAGATAAAAAAGCATAATAAAAAACGACACAAATCAAACAATAATCCATATTATAATTTGATTAATTCCACTGAAGTAGGATTGGTACAGATTTATAGATTATCTCAGTTTTGTGATACCCAATTATCATTATTCCAATTAAAATAATTGAGCCAATGTACGTTATAAGAACAATGATTTAATTTCAATCAGGTATTGCGGCTTTTTCTGTACTTTAGGTAAACAAATAAAGAAATAGCGGCACAAGAGCTCAATGTTCACAACCCCTGGAGCATTGTTAAACACCACTAAAATGGTAAAAGCACCTCATTATAGGAAATGGCCGATTGTCACCTTGTAACGTGGAATCGCTTAGAAGGGCCATATACAAGCTAGTTTATGAAGCTGTTCTGGGAACACTGGACTTAACATAATGTTAACTTAAGTACTTGTGTACCATTGGGCCGTTGGCATTTGATGTATGAACTTAAGCTCCTAGTTCTTTCGCCTACAGGACTATCAAGGAAGGGTTTGCCAAGGTCCTCATGATTTTGTAGGACCAGTTTTACTAACATTAGAATGTGCTGGCATAAAACACGACAGCTGGGGTTCAAACCTTGTCACAATGTGCCTCATTGATTTGATTCGCCAGAACATACAGGACTATCAGGGAAGGGCTTGCCTGCCAATAGGTCCTCATGATTTTGTAAGACCAATGTTACTTACATTAGAATACGCTGCACACAAACTGCAGCTGGGGTTCAAACATTGTCACAATGTAGCCACATTACACTCAGTAACAAATAGGCAACCTCAAACCAACACAAGTTCGTGGTTTGGTATAAAAGTAAGCTACGGATCTGGGGATAGCAGATCATTGCATCATGTTGCATTGAGTGGGGGGAGGGCTTAGTAGCTTTATGGTCGGGGTATTTAGGTATGAAAGTTAGTTGAGGATGTCTGAACGTGGACGGCAGGCCCACAAGGGCAGAGGGGATCAAATAAATAAAATACACTCTTCAAAGAACGAAGAAAACGGGACCTTTATAAATATTTAGTGGGAGATTGACGACCTCGGTGGCGCAGGGGCTAAGGTAGAAGGCCAAAGCGCGAAAGGTCCCTGATTCGATACCCGGTCAGGTCAGTTTGGAAAACGAACTATTCTAAATTGACTTGAGTGTGCTGGGATGACGCCTCCAGTTAGTATCCGTCGTCTGGTGCTCATAATACAAGGGAAAAACCTTAGTTTAAGACCAGGTAATTGGTGTGATTGTCTGGCGCATTTATAGATAAGGCTTCTATTTGTCGATCACTTTTGTTAATCTACTTTAAAAATCTGACTGACGGACTCTATAGATATTTTTACAGAGTCATACATGAGAACATCTGCCAATAAGGTTAAATTGCCTTAACATACCTTTCTACCAATTTGCAATGGCCTCTTTCATATGCCTTTTCCATCTCATAGCTGTGAAGCGGGTGGAACTTCTATGACAGAATACATTTCATTGATCCAGAATGTTATTATCACCGTGTCTGTCTACGGTAAAAGTGTTCACGTTTCATGTTAAATTTACACTGCTCCATCAGTTTTATGTCGTTTTCTTGCGTAGTTGTAAAACCAAGTTTTTACTAACACATTTACACCATTTTAAAATTCCTAACTACTGTTAAACATTACCCATTTGTTTCATTTTTTGTGCGTACATTCTATGCTTTCCGTTGCTAAAAGAGCAATAACAGTTTTGTAAATAATTATAGCTCTTTCCAAAATCTAGAGACACTTCTGTAGCAAGTTCCTGATTCTATCCTAGAGGCCCAATTATACTGGTCATCTAGTTGAACATATAACTGGTCCAGCCGGACCTTAGTTTGCTAGACATTTAATACGCGGCGGAGTTCCTAGAGTTCTGGTTATAGTAACTGCATCTTACATGTATTGCAAACCAAAATGAGAAGACCTGCGTTTCAAAGAGTTAGATATGATTCTGAGGGCCTACCAATTTTGGGTATATTGGAATTGTTTGCGTAGACGCATCTGTTCCTAGTGTTGCTGGTGTTAGTCTTTTTTATTATAGGCTCAAACTTTGCAGAAAAAGTAGGGATCATATAAATTATTATTTTTGTTTCGTGTATGGAATAAGAAAGAAATATAACAATAGATAGAGCTAGTTTATAGAGATTTTTTTTTTAAATCCTAGAAAATCATTTCGTCATTTGTAGCTGTAAATTCTACAAACAAAATGTTTTGACGACCTCCGTAGCCGAGAGGCGAGTGGGCCTGACTTTGGCGAGCGCCATCTCTGAGGTTCCGGGTTCAATCCCCGGTCGGGTCAATATGGGAAACGAACTTTTCCATATTGTCTCGGGTCTGGGTGTTGTGGTACCGTCGTTGTTTCTGATTTCTGTAATACAAGTGCTTAGGCTACTTACCACAGAATCAGAGCAATGTATGTGATGTTGTCCAATATTTATTATTTTATTTATTTATTTTTAATAGATTTTTCCTTTGCAGATTTTTTTTTTATTTTTTTAAACTTTTAATTGAACTTTAAAGTTACGTATTTATTTTCTGAAGCATCTAATCATCTTATCTTTGAAGTTTTACTACTAAAAAAAAGGTTTAAAGACTTTACATTGGTCTTAAGGACTCGAATTGTTCCCAACCCTATTTAGGCATTAGTATTCTTAAAACGTATCGCAAAGGTGAGATGGGGCTTTGTAGGGGAAGAAATTAATATCCTATTACTATTGATAAAGATCTACTTTAATAAACAATTTGTTCATGCGTAGCCAGAAAAAGAAAGAAAGTTAAGCCCATGTAGCCATGTATGTGTCGCAGTCATCTGGTTTAATCAGCTATTTGATTGGATCACTAGCGCGATCATTGAATGACGACGTTTAATTGAATGACTAAAGGACAACTCGTCAAATTGTTTAATATAACGTTCAACTTTTTGACTGAATGTCATTTAGCATAGTCGTTGAATGGGATATAGCTGACAGACATGACATTACACACCTTAATAAGATTTTTTAATATGTTTTAACAATTTTAAGTCTTAAGACAATTAGGCTAAAAAAATATTTTTTTACGAATAATTTACTTTATATCTCAATTTCACTCTAAAAATTATCAACACAGTGCTATTCGATTATATCTGTACCAGCTGTTTGACGCCATCTTTGTTTTGATGAGCACTAACGCCGTAGTGGAAAAAAAATGAACTAAATTACAATCACCTGACTGATTACGTCCGCTATGTTCAAAGGGCAATGTTACAATCAGCTAACTTGTTGGACGTTCAGTGAGTCTTATTCATTCAACGTTCGGCCTAGTCATTCAATTAAACGTCGTCATTTAATAAACAAGCTAGTGATTCAATCAAATAGCTGTTTCAACCAGATGACTGCGACATATGCACCCTTATTCTAAAATAAACTATAAGACAAGGTCACGAGAGTTTAAGTGCTTTTATTTTATTACTATTGAATATAAATCGTTGCTGTAATTAGGCAAAATTTGTAGGTAAAATTAACATACTACATACAGATACAGATCGAGCTGCGGTATTTGGTATAATAATTGGTAACCGTAGTCTGAACTCTGCGATAGAAGCCATGCTTAGAACAGGGTTCGCTAGTCTTAAGTTCATTGTACAAGTATTTAATTGGCAAATAAATGATTTTATTATTATTATACAGATAGAGTAACATATAGTAAGAAATGGGTACGACAGTATAAAAAGTATAAATTGAGATAATTATTAAAAAAAAACACTACGTGGAAAATTACTCTGACCTGTACTATTGAGAACAATAGGATATTTGAAAATATACAGACTTGAGACTTTATGGCCATAACATAAAGCTTAGTTCGCAATGAAGTTGCACAATGTAAGTGTGCATAACTGTACTTAGTTATCCATAACAATATATTAAGGCAGGTATACATTATCGACATTACATACCATTGGCGTCATGGCCCAGAACACCCAGACACTACTCAATTAAATAAATCATGTTATAATATACTACTAGAACAACACTCGAAACGATCCTTCGTTTATCCATCGCATCAAGCTATTCAAAAAATTAACTTATTTTCGTTTTAATTTGAAAAATGCTAATTTTACCCAACCGCTCGCAAAACAAGAATAATGCTTTTAATTCCAGTACTTGAACAAGCCTCATTATCCAACGTTCAACGTAACGATCAACAGAAACTTAAACCTTATTCCTTGGAAATAAGATCGACGCTGTGTTCGGTAAAACAACTGCATTTAATCGGATCCGTTTACTCGAGCAATTAAATATGGGCCTGTTGCGTTTTAACGAAAAATGGACGTATTAAAGATTTTAGTTTGAGCGTAACGTAGATGTTTCATTTGAGGCAGATGTGCAAGGTGCTGCCGCGTTCGGACGGGCGAGTGGACTTGAACGAGTACTCGACTTGTTATTGTCACGAAAGTTACTTTGTTGACAGAAGGTGGAGCTGAGAAAGTAAGGCTTAGATAGTGTATTTATTAAGCAAAGACAAGCGGCCAACTAGTTATACTATATGTCTATGGCGCCATCAATAGGTGTTAAAGCGGTGGTGAGGGGGGAGGGAGGATTTTTGACGTAATCCCTGCTTTGGAAGAGCCATGGAGTGTCACATACGCTACTGCCTTCTCTTAGGCAGCGTTTAGCAATACTATGCGCCGATACCCCCCTGAAAACCTACCTATTGATATTTGGATTAATTTTGGATTTATTGTCTTCGAGAATCTATCCCTGTTATATACAAGTGTGATATGGTGTGACAAGGGGTGGGAAGGGTCCTAAGTTTCGTGACATCACATTTCAAAATCTAGTGGTACTAATCGCGTAATTTGAAATATTAATTAAACTAAAAAATATGTCCAACTCTATCTTTAAGGCAATACGGTTTAAATTGTATTGTTGACAAGTTCATAGTTCATAGGGCTCGAAGTCCATGGACTGAAGATGATTGAGTTACTTTTTCTTCTTTTTCTTTATATTCATTAGTTTATTTTTTTGTTATTGTTTCAAATATTTGATATTATGTTGATTTCATAAAAAAATACTTAATTTAAATGGAAATAAAACTAATTTCGGAACTGCTGTTTTAATTTAATAATTTGTCGATGTTAAATTGCAAAACATGTGACGTCCCACTGGAGAGGCCCCCCCCCCCCCCCCCTAGTAGTGTGACGTACTTTATGGATGGCCCCTTATAGACTCATCGATATCCGCTAAAATCTGGTGCTACACCCAGCAAGTGGGAAGGAGTGACTCGACACTCAACTCGACCGTTTCCATTCCACTCGACCATCCAGTACAAACGCAGCACAGTTTTTGCACCACCGGTCTTTGCACGTGACCACCATGCTGATTGTCCTAATTAGATCAAAGGTGAGGCCGACCACGCAAAAAGGGTATTATCACTTAAATTATAATTTCACACTTATACAACTATGTTGTATAAGTGTTACACCTAGAATTCAGAATTCAGAATTCTAGGTGTGCATGCCAAAGTCAGATTTAATGCTATTCACTATCATAAAAAACAATAAGTAAACTAGTTCCTAATATAAAGAAATACTTCAGAGTTGCTATTTTATTTATTTAATTCCTTTTACATAAATGAAAGTGAAATTAGAAAACAATCGTCAACAATAGCGCAAACCTGTTGTGAGGTGATGATGATGAGAGATACGGAATAACATACAAGCGTATTACGTCAAATTTCTTGGACGAGATGACAAAAGTTTGGACACCGTTGATTGGCTGATAGCACACCGCATTCGCATTTTCAATCAATCAGCAGCTGATGCATCGATTTGGACATTTTTTATGAACACGATAAAATTTATTCACATGAATCCTAAACGAAATAGAAATAATCTTCGGAATCATTAACTGGTTTTCTCGAAAACTTATTATTAAATTGACGACATCCGTAGCCGAGAGGCGAGCGGGCCGGATTTTGGCGTCGCGCTATCACTGCGGTGCCGGGTTCGATCCCCGCTCGGATCAATATGAGAAACCAACTATTCGATATTGTCTTGGGTCTGGATGTTTCTGATATATACCTGTATATTTTTATATTAAAGAAAACTTAAATAAAAAAGTATTGACATAGATTTGCATAAGATTCACTGCATTTTCAGTCTGACCGTACCATCTTCTTTACAAAGTGACATAATTATTATTTGTATTGCCTTGTTGTACGTGTCTTTATTTATAAGAAAGATGACGACATGTGTTCCGTTGAAAAGGTGTTAACTGGTAAGATTGGAAGCCATTAAACTTATGTTTTAAATGTGTTTTATACCAAGTTTAATCAAAATCGGTTGAGAGGATTAAACGGGAAAGCATAACAGACAGACAGAGTTATTTTCGCATTTATAATATTAATTAGTAGGGAATAGATTTTAAGACTCTTATTCCCTACCTTCGACTTATTTGTATCCGCGTTAAAAAAACACTATAGTTTCGGGGTAAAATGTATACTATCAATGATTTTGTACGTCATCTCTTTGTGTTTCTAATTTAATCCAAAGCTGTTTTGTACGTCATCTCTTTGTGTTTCTAATTTAATCCAAAGCTGTTTTGTACGTCATCTCTTTGTGTTTCTAATTTAATCCAAAGCTGTTTTGTACGTCATCTCTTTGTGTTTCTAATTTAATCCAAAGCTGTTTTGTACGTCATCTCTTTGTGTTTCTAATTTAATCCAAAGCTGTTTTGTACGTCATCTCTTTGTGTTTCTAATTTAATCCAAAGCTGTTTTGTACGTCATCTCTTTGTGTTTCTAATTTAATCCAAAGCTGTTTAGTACGTTTTGCGTGAAGGAGATTTATCCAGACATCCAAAAATAATTATACATAAACAAAACAAATAAACATAAGATAACACTAACTTACAAAATATTTAAACTAAAATAAATAAAAAAATAATATTTTAAATAAACAAAGATGGTCCGTGGGGTCCTGACGCTTTGTCTTTTTTTAAAGATATTTCGAAAAGACTTATCAACGTTACAGGAGACCCAAAGGCTGGCTGCTACCTCGCCCAGCGTATTTCAATCGCCATTCAGCGAGGTAATGCAGCCAGCATTTTGGGTACCTTACCACAGGGACCATCTTTGTTTATTTAAAATAATTATATTAATTAATAATATATTAGTCGGACAGCCATTACCGATACATTATATATCTGACAGTATTATACATGTTTTTTACAGTATTATACCTATATTTTGCGCACTGAAACAGACCAACATACTCTTCAAGCTTATAATAATCATAAAAGGGTCAGTTGTATCAACTTTTTTTTTTGGACCACATCACATACATTGATTTGATTCTGTGGTAAGTAGCTAAAGCACTTGTGTTACAGTAATCAGAAACAACGACGGTACCACAACACCCAACAACAACTTGAACGGTAATGGACATTTTGACAGCTGTCAACTGTCACATCCCATACATTTTTGCCATTTCGACAACCGTCAACTCGTCTTAAAGTTAAATTGGTGCAACCGACCCTAAGTAAGGATGTTTTTTATATTGCAAAGTAACGTGTTTAGAAGATAGACAGACAGACAAGCGAAGAAACAAATGGTGACGGCCTAATGATCTTCGCACCCTTGTTTAAGGGCGAGATATGTTTTTATAGAGAAACTAGTTCGTAACATTGTCAAGTTTTCATTAAACGCCTAATTAATGATAGCGTGGCCAATTGAAGTCACGCAAAAACTTGATAAGACGTAAGTTCAAACGTTTTAGATAGCATCACTGTCAATTTGTTATTGTAAACGATCTTTCAATTAATATGCGAAATTGTAGGTTGCTTGAAACGCATCGTCTTAGAATTACTAATGACTCTTACTCAGGTAATTTATTTTATAAGTTGATTGAATTTTGAAGACCTGCGTAGCTGAGAGGTGAGCGAGCCGGATTTTGGGCATCGTGCCACCTCTGAGGTCCCGGGTTCAATCCCCGGTGTGGTCAATATGGGAAACGAACTTTTCTAAATCGTCTGGGTGTTGTGGCACCGTCGCTCTTTCTGATTTCTGTAACATAAATGCTTAAGTTATTTACCACAGAATCAGAGCAATGTATGTGATGTTGTCTAATACATATTTTTTAATAAAAGAAACTTTTAATAAAAATGTATTGACTTAGATTTGAACAATATTCACCGCATTTTCAGTCTGACCGTACCTGAAATGTCATAATCAGAGCAATGTATGTGATGTTGTCCAATATTTATTTATTATTTGAATCTTTTCCCAAATCGAATTTATTGAGTATCGAACCTGAGTCTTTTCGAGCGACCAGTTTAGCCACTACGCCATCGAGGTCACCTTAAACCCTCATTACTTACGTTAACTATGGCGTTACTTGACCATAGGTAGAACCAGCAAGTTTTAAATACCAGTACAGTACAACATAATCATACAGCGTGTCATTACGCCATTATGAAGTCCGGTTGTATATCACTCAGCCGCAGGAACAAGTCTTGTAACTGTTTTAATGACTTCATAGAAGATGAGCTCTCGTTGATTGGCTGAAATGTGCCTAGAACTGTCAGTAGGCAAGATGGACTGGTCTGGGATAACAGTAGTTTGGAAAAGGAGTATCCTCACAGTTAAAGAACTTATTCTGTTTTGGAAATAGGAAGGGCTGTAATGTAAAGAATTGAGTTACACCCAGGAGCGTTTGCGACTAGTTTCAAGTGTTAGTGTCATAACATGTGTTTTTTTTAAATATTATATTTTAAGATTGACCTCACCCCACCTGATGTTAAGTGGTAATGAGGTCCTAGCTTAAGTCGACGAGTACAGCATAATAAATCTGTTACTGTACTTGTTGCCCTTATCTTGAAGGCTTGACCCCTGCTACTAATGTGGCACCCCACAACAGCTCTGGAAACATAACTCACGCGCAGGAACACAACAACACAGAAGTGATTGTTATTTGGCTGCGGTTTTCTATAAGGTATTTCACCAGTCGGGCTGCTCCAGTTCGAGCGATAAATCGCTATACCCTACCTCTCTTTTGTTTGTATATAGGAAGACGCCTATAAATACTGTTGAAAATAGTACTGTATTTTAAGTATCATAGATTGATAGACCCTCGAGGTTCACGAATCGATTCAATATAATCGAGATAAGAGGTCGCCAAAAAGAAGACATCAACGCGTTACAACACTTTAGGTTCAAAGATGATCGAAAAACTAAAGCTTATTTATTTCATTCATAAATAACAGTGTTCACTTAAGTGACCTATATAAAAAAAAGCAAAAATCTTCAATTGTTGGATTCTACCGCTACGGAAGAGAAAATCAAGTCATCGTTTATAATTCACGTTTGTTTTCAAAAACTTAAGATTGATTAACGTAAGTAATTGATTCAATTAAAGCCATCTGAACAAATGATGCTATGGATTTGTAATTTTTAGTTAGTAAGTAAGAATTTTTTTTTTTAGATATTAAAGTAAATCATAGTCGTTTAAAATAATTTAACGGGTCAAAACGCGACACTTTGTCTTTGTTTTTGTGAATTGGTGTCGCGTTTTTACCCGTTAAATTATTTTAAATGTTTAAAATGGAACGCGAAAGTCTTAAAATTTATAAATCATAGTCGACACAATATATAAAGTATCTCTCTCCTTTGGTATCTTAAACTCAACTTATTTTAAGTTTGGTTTCCATAGCTAGATCGGTTAGAAACAGTTATTTTGTATAAAACAAAAGATATCCAATAGTTTCCATTAAATTAAGCTACACTACACTCTTAAAGTGTATTGCATTAATTGAAAACTGTAACACAAGAGCAGTAAAACGCATTAATCCATAAAATTATTCACATCAAGAAGTTTATTGCTACTTCCATGAGAAGCTATAACCGTTCCAGATATCACTTATTTGCTTATCACAAACAGGTACATTATTTTCTTCCCACTTCAATAATGGATAACAATGAAGTGTTACTCCTATTACAATTCAAGTTACTTCTAATGAGTATTTATGGGCACATAACGAGAGAAGGTTTTAAAAACTACGGCGTACGTAATTCCATTCATCCGTCGAAATGGTTTGTATGGTATTATAGTGGCTGTTTAATTACAAAAAGTAATTGATTAGATTGAGATGTGAGTGTGTGTAACTGGAATTGACTGTGTTTGTATTGAATAGAAATGTAAGGTATCACTGGGAATGAATAATTTGGATTTAGTGTAGCAAAGCCCTCTTTTGTTTTAACTAATAACTAACTAACTAATATAATAATATTAAGAGATGTAGGGCATAGCGATTTATCGCTCGAACTGGAGCAGCCCGACTGGTGAAATACCTCCACCTTACAGAAGATCGCAGCCAAATAACAATCACTTCTGTGTTGTTGTGTTCCTGCGTGTGAGTAAGGTTTCCAGAGCTCCTGGGGGGTGTTACACCATTAGCAGGGGTTAAGCCTTCAAGGTAAGAGCGACAAGTCCAGTAACCGATTTATTATGCTGTACTTGTCACCCTTAAGCTAGGACCTTATTACCACTTAACATCAGGTGGGATGAGGTCAATCTTGAAGTGCAATATAAAAAAAAAGAAAAGAAATAAACTGCACACGGGTGCAATGTTTTTTTTTACAAGCGCTGTATTTTGGCTCTTCCCAGCCTGATGGTAAACAAGAAAGGAGCCCACATCGCAATGACAATGGATTTCGCCATACTGGCCCGCAATATGATTTTTCACGTTATTTTTGAAAGAATCAATGTCAAAGGCAGGCGGCAAAACATGAGCCGGCAACGAGTTCCACTTCTTTATGGTCCGACAAGGATAGGAGTTACCAAATTTCTTTGTTCGCGATTAAATATTTTCCACGATGCAATGCAGGTAGGTACTAAATAATTTTCTCTCCAGGGCTAAGACATCTACCATTGGAAACAAAAACCAATCATCCTTATAATTACCCACAAATCGCTCAACTGTTTGCACTAAAACCTTCAAATCTCCGCTTACGTCGGAAATAGGTTGACGAAGCATACATCCTCCACGCCTGACGCCGCGATCCCACAGTCGCCAACAAAAACATGGAATTAAACGCTATCAATAGTGACTATCAACCAATAAAGGTTATTAAACACCATTGTGTGAGAGTCACACGCGCTTTAGCTTTTTCTTTCAGACTCAATGCATTCTCAGTGTGCGGGTAACCTTGAGGAATGTATAAGCCTTTTTGTGACTTCTAGCAAGGTGACGGATGCTTCGAGCAAAACCTTTTGACATGCTTTATGGCATGTAGGAGACCAGCCATGGGTAATACGTCAAACGTCTCGCGTGAGACGATATAAGTTTCCGTATCGTTGATTGGCTGATAACACACCGTACTCGTATTTTCAGCCAATCAGCAGCGGACGGTTTGATTTTGTCATTTGTTAAGAGCGCGTTAAAATTGACTCTCGGGGTGCGATGCGAGCTAAGTAAGCGGGGAGCTGATACACTATCATTCAATCTTAATTGTATTCTAACCCTATCTTCTTCTAAATATATAAAATATTTATGTAACTATATTGTAATGTATGATATCCCTACTAATATTATAAATGCGAAAGTAACTCTGTCTGTCTGCCTGTCTGTCTGTTACGCTTTCCTGCTTAAACCTCTCAACCGATTTTTATGAAATTTGGTATAGGTATACGTTGAATCTCAAGAACGGACATAGGCTACTTTTTATTAGAAAATAAGGGGGGAGGGGGGTAATACCACCTTTGAAAGTTTATATGGAAAAATGTTTATTTTTGAAGTAATTAATTTAATTTACAAATACTTTTGTTTTTTTTTTCAATAATTGTCTTTTAATTTTAATTTTACAATTGACAAACTAACTGTGTGTCTTAGTGCAAAATTAGTAATAAGTTTAGCTTTCATTTCTAAAAAAAACTACTGAGTTTCTTGCTGGTATCTTCTCTTTAGTTATAGGTGCCGAACCGGAGGTAGCTTCATTTGCTTTATATAGAGACTATTCATAAGTAATACTAATGTAGATAATCTATGTGAATAAAAAATATTGACTTTGACTTTGACTTTTAATGTTGTGCTGTCTCAATGTGTTGCTTGTGTTTGTTTTAGGTAATGAAGACCTCAAGTTAGTAAGAAATAGCTCATATCACCGCGCAGTTTCTTTTGTTGACGTGTCTCTCTAAACACTTAACATTGGCGGAATCACTGCGTTGTTACCTAACGCGGGATAGAGTACATAATTTAAATAAAAACTATTATTCAATGTCAAAAACTATTTCCATTTGGTCTAAGTTGTATCTCTGTTCCACTATTCTTCTGTCTGTTTTCTTCTTGTCTTGTCTGTTTTGACAGTAGGCTGTATTTTTGAGTCTTCTCCCCTATCGCCATAATGTACCGTTCTATTACTATTCTTATTTAAAGTTTATATTGGGCTGTTCTTTATTTATGTTGCGTGATATTTTTTCATTTTTAAATAAAGTTAAACACTTAATCATAATTCAGAACTTATACCACTGTATCATTGAAGCGTTGTATAGTCTATTCACCATGTGATAAACGATATAACTATATGCCATAATTTTCACATCTAAATAGATTATCTCGACACTGACACACATATAAACATATTTTCCACTTATTGTCCAGCTCAATTACGAAGCTATGATAGGTCAAAATGAGCTTGTTTTTATATTGTTATGGACCTGTTATGTATGGCGTAAATGGACCTCAATTATGGTACGATACTTCATGTACTTTAAAGGAAGTTGAACGGTTATCTCGAGTAATGGGTGTTTATTGTTTGCCACTGAACTGGAGTAACTTTTTCAAGCTAAGCACTCGATAAATATAAGCTTTTTATTGCACAAAAGAAATGTTTTAAAGCGATGTGTGAAAAAAATCCTCGAAAATCTTATAGATCACTTTTCGATCGTTGAACATCTTACTCATTCAATGTTTAAATATCTAAGAGGTAGCATAATTTGTTAAATGCCACAGTTATCCACTTGAAACATAAAAACTGGCCAAGTGCAAGTCAGACTCACACACGAAGGGTTGCGTTCCATTATCTATCATCAATATCTATCACCATTAATTATTTAAAAAAATCACATTTGCTGTATGGGAGCCCCCTTAAATAATTATTTTATTTTGTTTTAGCGGCAATAGAAATACATAATCCGTGAAAATTTCAACCCTCTAACTACCACGGTTCTTGACAGACAGCGAAGTCCTAGTAATAGGGTCCCGTTTTTACCCTTTGGGTACGGAATCCCAAAAAGTATTTCCAGAAGGACACGACATCCTCACAAATTAGTTTACAATAATAGTCTGATAACGTGACGCTATGTGTGGTAAAATATTTAATAAGATTCTAAGTACTACCTAACAGATTATTTTAATATAAACTTACTATGTGGATCAGCTTACAATATTTCCATTCAATAAATTAATATTTTAACCACTCAAAAAATTTGATGTCTAATTTAAAGTAAAATTTTGTGTAAAATATTAGGTAGGTGATCTAAATATCATAAAAAGATTTTGCATGCCAACGTTAGTAAAATATGTTTTTTTTTTTTTATTTATTACCTTTTGTACGGTCAAAAATATGTCAAGATAAACATTTCACTCAAGTCAAAAATTATACTCCTCAATATAATGATAGAAGAAGTTTTAGCATTAAAAAAGTGCATTTTAAAAATACTTTGCAAAAAGGAAATGTGGCCAAAGTATCGTAACGCCCCAATTCAGTCAGGTAGCCTATTTTTTCAAACAGTTCAATCATTTATGTCATCTCATTGTATATTAAACACAAATATGACAGCGACAATTTAAAAACGCGTAAAAAAACACTGGAAGATACTCTTCCGTATATAGTTTTGCAATAGAAACAAACAAACAAACAACAAAACAGCCCAAAGTAAAGGCCACCGCACACTGCTCACGCTCCGTGGCGTTTACAGTTGTATAAATGAATTAATTTGCTGCGATTTTCACCGTAGCTATGGACAGACCGTCACGGTGAATGCTGCGTGCGCGCCGCCCACAGAACGATCTCCTTCTGACATAAGAAAGAATTTGAAAAAGCCGGCCAAGTGCGAGTCGGATCGCGCACGAAGGGCTGGGTTCCATGGACAAGGTAAACAACAGACGATGAGGTCGGGGGTAGACCTGTCCTTCTATAGGCAGGAGAGTCCCATACACGCCGTCATCTCCCTTAGGTGACAGTACGAACAAAAAAAGAAGTTTACTGGCTTCTCTTGCTAACATCAATATTCCAAACACGGCAGTAGTTTTACTTTAATCTGACGATTCACACATGCTTTTGTGTCGTATCATTCACGCCATAATCAGTTTTTCATTGCCCGAAAACAATAACTAAACTAAAATTAAATCTTGCTAGATGACAGATATATTCAAAATATTTGCTTTATGTTCACATTTGTTTATCTTTATACAATAGTATGAAGCCTTTGCTAAAGTTTGCAGACTACCTGAAATGAGACAAAAAAGTAACATTTCAAGTATTCAAATGCTACAAGTTAATCGGCAACTTTAAAAATAAATTTTCATAAATCACAAATTGCCCGCGCAACGCTGACTTAAAAATTTCATAACTTTGACATTTATGATGCATTACCTTATAACACGATTCGAGTTTGTTCCTTATGAAAAAGACAATCGTTCTTAGTATTTCACGCACCGGAGGAACGGTCATGTTTTATGTAAAACAAAACTAGTTTGCAGGATAAACTAATGGGCATCGCTTTGTTTATGACAATGCAAGTCTATAATGGCTGTGTATTAATTGATAATTGAGGATGGTGAACTGAGAATTAAAAAAATAACAAAGTGGTTCCTTATCAATTATGAGTTGGAAGGCCATATTTTATCATGTGTGGATAGTAGTTGTATTTGTATGGCGATTGTTCTTTACATCTTTTTTTCCATGAAATAGATTTCACCATTATCAAAGATGCAAACTAGGCCCCTGATATTCCTTAAATATTCTTGAATTCAATACGCGTTTTCATAACAAGAGTTTGCAAATTTACATTACCATTCAGTCAAAGATAATTTTGTAAAATAATAATACATGTTTTTTATTAAAACAAGTGTCCTAATTTTTCTCCATTGAATTTAACCGCCGCCTTTAAATATTTATTTGCTATAAACATACACGCAAAAAAATTTGCAACAAGCGATATTCAAAAAAGGATTTTTTTTTCTTATTTATATATTCTTATTTTTAGCTGCGTTCAATTCACATTTTTTTCTGGATTAAACTATCCTAATAAACTTAGTTTACTTCTGTTTCACCTTGTACACATTAACTGAGGGCGTGTTGATTATTTTTTCTCCAACTATGAACGAAAATGTACCTGTCTTTCATTAAAATATTTACATAGTAGACAGCGTTCTAGTGATACATTAAAGCTGTATGTTTTGATACCTATTTTAAGGTAAGAGTGTATTATTCTACCTACGCCCAGAAATACAAGCAACTTCATTGGTAAAAATAAAAATACAGTTAAAAATAGCACTTACGTAACTCACAATAAAAACACTAAAAAATAAAAAGGGGTCAAGCCTTCAAGGTGAATATGACAAGTCCTGTAATAGCTATTATTATTATGCAGTACCTAAAGCCCGAAAGCTAAGAGCTCATTACCACTTAACATCAGGTGGAATGAGATCAATCTTGAGGTGCAATATAAAAAAAAACGACTAAAACTTAAAAACACTAAAAGTATTAGTTCACACTTATTGTAAACATTATTAGATTTCAAAATCAATAAAGATATGAAATCGTCTAAAAAAATAATCTTTTTCCAGCTCAGTATCCGCTGCGCTTTACTTCCGGGCTGCAATAGCAGAGATGCGCGCACGCAGTTTTTGTTGCTAACCTCTCAAAGCAAGTACCCTTAGCGTGAACAAAAGCGGTTAACGTGAAGTTTACATAGTGAGCAAAAGTATTGAAGTTGTTTAAGAGAGGGCATAGCTATTTGTGGCTAGAACTTGAGCAGCTCAACTGGTGAAATACCTCCACCTTGCAGAAGACCGCAGCCAAATGACAATCACTTCGGTGTTGTTGGTTGGTCTCCAGAGCTCCTAAGGGGGTGCTACATTAGTAGCAGGGGTCAAGCCCTATACTATACTTGTCGCCCTTAAGCTAGGACCTCATTACCGCTGTGGTGGTAATGGTTTTACTGCTTCCCATAGCATCGCCGTTTTAGGGCGATGAGGTCCAACGGGGAGTTTTAGTGGGTAGGTCTGCCCTTCTGAGGGCAGGAGAGTCCCATACACGCCGCCACTCTCCCTCAGGTGGCGGTACGGTGCGTCACGTCATTTCTCCCCGTGGACAAAAAAAAACAAAAAAAGGACCTCATTACCACTTAACATCAGTTAGGATCAGGTCAATCAAGAAGATTACAAGAAGTGTAATGTATAAAAAATACCTCAGCGGTGAGCAGCTGAAGTACTGAAATCGTCATTCGAAACTTTCAACGTAAATCTACTTGAATGGCGTTTAACGGTGCCTTTGGGGCTCCTATCGGTTGAGGCAGGAAATAGCGATAAATGAAGCTAAGTCCTTGTGTTAATTGATGAGAATAATGATCAATCTGCCAGACAATTATGCCGATCACCTTGTAATTTTTTTATTTGTCATGTAACAGATTTTTTTTTATTTATCATGCAACAGAAAAAAAACCAAGGCACATTGCTATAATTAAGCATGACGTCACTTCTTCATACAGTTTACTAAATAGTGACGTATAGACACCCCTCAGGCACTCTTTTGAACTTTGATGCACTGTAAAATCATCTATTTTATTTATTAGTTGAAGTAAAAATACGTATTCATTGTTTTGTGGATAATCTAACTGACGGACTAATTAGAAACCTTGTTTTTTACCAAAGTACCATCACTATTGTTGCGCAGTATCTAATGTTTTATATTAGTAATGATGATTACGAAAAATGTTCATATACCGTATATACCCAGCTTATTCTATGACTAATGATATCCCACAATTGAAATCAAATAAACAGATTGATTTGAAACAAAAACTTTGACAGTGACAGATGGTTTCCTATTACGCGATTACGCATAAAAATAATTTCCTCTAGTGTATCTATGCTTTCATTAACACTCAGACTCTAATAAATATCATCATTGCAATCTAACACCATTTTTATCAATCTTGCGCTTTCTAATTTACACCTCAAATGTTTTTTCTCGATCAACTTCACGTAAAAACAACCCTATTTTCTTTGTTTTAGAGTTGACAATTCATTTATTTGTTATCGTCTGTAAAAGTTAAAGTACAGACTAACAAACATTAATCATACGATTTGAAATTGTTTCAGATCATATCTTAACTCGAAGCGACATTAGATCTTATGTTACAAGGTTTAGAGTTGAAAATCCTTGGCGTGGATTGAAAATTTAAGGCTACACTCTGACTTAGAAGAAAAAGATTGACATTTAAATACTTAAGTGGAAGTGAAAGGCTGCGGGGATACTTTTTTGATTAAAATTGGAAAATAATTGTGTCTCCCACGAGGTTGCCGAGTTCACGTAATGGTTCGTTTTTTAGTTTTTAGTCGTTTAGTCGCGGTTCGGTTGCTGTCCAACCGGTTATTTCCGGTTTTTTCTCGCTTTATCCGATTCTGATCGCGCTAATATCGCTTCTTATTTACGGAAGTCTATGGGAGTCGGTTGATTTGTGTTGAAATTTGAATCTGAGATGGTTGGTGGGGTAATTGCGTAGTGGAAACATTAAACTTGAAAAAACAATGGTTTCGGATAAATTTTTATTGCATCAAAGAAAAAAAAAATCAAAAATATCTTTATTAACTACAATTTTGTTGTTGTTACAATGTGTGGGTCTCTTCATTTAAGTTTGAAAAAACCTGTATTAGAAGAGACCCCTCTTTTTACCATGCCTTATGCTATCAGTAGTTATAAACAATATATATGTATATCTAGTCTTTATCTATCTATATATTATCTAAGTTAAAAATGTTTCTATATTGGTGTAGTTTTGTAATTTTAGCCATGATGTTACTTTCTTTCTTTCTTTTCTTTCTTTATTTATTATTGCATAATAACTCTATTCTGCGTAGAACATAAGGGTTTTTGCTTATGATAATGTTTAGTTGTATCATTAATAGTAACATCATGCTTGCTTATTTATTATTTATAAAGTGTGATCTTATAATAAGGTAAATTAAATATTTAATCTAACCGAATCAAACACTTAAATTTAAAAAAAAAATTTAAAAAAGAAGATAAAAAATCTGTCTTTAGTGACGTATGTTTTTGCATGCTATAGAACGCATTATGACAAGTTTTTCATGTGAGATGGTAAAAATGTCGATAGGTTATGCTCATTGGCTGACCCGACCCCATCATAACCTCGGTGGCACAGTGGCTAAGGTAGGCGGCCAAAGCGCGAAAGGTTCCGGGTTCGATTCCCGGTCGGGTCAATTTGGAGAACGAACTTTTCAAAATTGACTTGAGTCTGGGTGTACTGGGATGACGCCCCCAGTTATTATCCGTCGTCTGGTACTCATATTACAAGGGAAAACCTTAGTTTGAGACCAGGTGATTGGTGTGATTGTCTGGCGCATTTATTTATTTCTTATTTATTTATTTATCATGCTACTATAAATATACCATACAACTTGTTGTTTGCAGCCAATCAGTTGTGGAACTGAAATCATTTTAGATAAATTGATGATTAGGGGTTTACTATGGGGTCATGATTTCGGGGTCTTAGATGCGATACATGGGTTGCGAAATGTGTGGTTCGTATTATCTAAGCACAGCTTATACTTAAGAATAAGAATTTATTTATTAGCACACAATCAATACACAGTACACAGACATAAAAGTGACACAAACAATTAATAGGTACAGTAGAAGTAAACTAACATAAAAAAAAAAGAAAAAAAACATAGTGGTTGCGCAGCTAACAAGGTCCCAGCCTCAGCATGAGCTGCTACGACATTGGAGGCCGCAGCAGCGCTGGTATTCTGGCGGAACCTTAAGCTGAGTGGCGCGGTGATAAAAAAAAGAAAGAACTGAATAATAAAGAGAAAAAGAAAAAATACTAATAATAATAAGAGAGAGGGAAAGAGAGAAACACAAAAATAAAATAATTTAAATCAGTTGCCCTCCCCCCCCCTCTCCCCCCATCACTTAACTTAACTTTAAACATAACAGAGTTAGACACAACACGCTAATTAAACGATTAAACATGACAAAACAAAATAAGAACGGTTCACAGTTAGACAGACATACAACATTGACAAGAAATGAGTGCACTCAGTGACTTGAGATTAATAAATATAGGCTTATAATATTATCCTGTTACTAGGTATATACCCACATTATTTTTTTTATTTTTATAGCACTTTACGCCGTACTAGCAAACTTTAAATATTAGAAACAGATTTTTTTATCTCCCCTTGCGGTGCAGGAATCGAACCCACGACATTCACGTATCGCGCGTGCTGCTCTTACCAACTGAGCTAACCGAAAGTTATCGTAGGCGATGGAATTTTTCTTTTTTTGGCAATAAGTATATAGTTCTAAACATATTCGGCACAGGGCACTTACCGAAGGCTAACGAGTTGATACAGCAGAAAAATTTCATCGCCTACGATAACTTGCGGTTAGCTCAGTTGGAAGAGCAGCACGCGCGATACGTGAAGGTCGTGGCTTCGATTCCTGCACCGCAAGGGGAGATAAAAAAAATCTGTTTCTAATATTTATATACCTACTCTGATTGAGTGTATCGTAAACGATACAGGCCTTTAGGTATATAGGCTGATAATATTATCCTATACTATGAGTTAGCTATTAGTGATGTATGTACCTACTTTGATTCAGTGTATCTTAAACAAGAGGCGAAATGAATCACTATTAATATAAGTACCAACCCACTCCACACTCAAAAGCCAGAATTATTTCCAATTAGCCTCTTAAAAATAGCAAATAGCAAGTTCTTTTAGGTTCCAATCCGCAAAACATAAATCATGCACAACTCAACTCGAACGATTTATCTTTCCAATACCAACTCTCCCGCTTCACCTCATAAACTTGTACTTAAGTAGACATAATAACCGACATAACAGTATGGTGATTTTAAAAATAACCACTTGCAAAACCAGTGTAAGTTGACCCCTATGCGCGCTGCACCGTGCGGAAGCTTCCAAAAGGACTACAGAAAGCGGAGGTCTTAGTAAACTGGGAAGGATAGTTGCAACAAATGGTTCGCTGCGCCGCCGCGCAAAAAACAGAATTACAAAGTGAAGTTGTTTACTACAATATAACTGTTTTAACTGTTGCGAGTGTTGCGACTCTGATGATTTTTTTTAAAGATCATTGATCTTACCACTTTACTCGTAGGTACAGTCGCTGTCCGATATATCGGAGCACACAAAGTGACCAAATACTTCTGAACAGTTGAAATGTCAAAAAGTTCCATACACCACAAGTTACCATTAAAATATCTGAACATTCATTACTTCAATAAATTTCTGAGCAGATGCCAATAACATCTGAACACTCATAACGTCAATATGTGTCACGCACGTCATGTGTCTCATTTAGCTACCTGTAATAGATGAGTGTTCAGATATTATTGGTAAGTTGTGTGTATAGAAATTATTGAATAGCATCTGCTCAGATATTATTGAAGTAATGAATGTTCAGATATTAATTGTAACTTGTGGTGTATGGAACTTTTTGTCATTTTAACTGTTCAGAAGTATTTGGTCACTTTGTCTGCTCCGATGTATCTGACGGCGACTGTACTTAATTTTGGATTTAGCAATGAAAATTCACAATTTATAAATAAATGCGCCAGATAATCAAACCAATCACCTGGTCTCAAACTAAGGTTTTCCCTTGTATTATGACCACCAGACGACGGATACTAAATGGGGTCGTCATCCCAGCACACCCAGAACCAATTCAATTTAGATTTTCCAAATTTACTTGACCGGGAATCGAACCCGGGACCTTTCGCGCTTAATTAAAGTTGATAACATATATTATTTAATGATTTTTTTTACATATTTTGCTCGGCTTCAGAAGTTTGGTACCTAGATGCAAATTTCTTTCAGTAGGTAGGCATACTTTTTCTCTATTTTATAGAATTACAGTTAGCAGTCCTGGCTGTCAAGCCTTAGTATTGTGGGTACGATCTTTGGGATTTGTTATTTTAAAATATAAATGTAATGCAAGCCTTGTTAATGGTGAATGAAACTTAGGAGGGTTAAAACATAACATGTAAACCAAATTACCCAATGCTTTTGAAACTGCAACAATTAACTTAACCATTGCAATTATAAAAATAATAATTTATTTGCTTTAAAGATTACATTGATTAATTTGATAAGTAAAACTTATAATTAGGTTAGTACATAAATTCATTTACAGCACAACATAAAAAAAACACTAAAAAAAGACTACGTGACGCCAAAAGAGAAAGAGATAATATTAAACGAGTGCGGATTGATAATAATCACAAACCCGAACACTTTGCTCGACCCGGAAATCAAACCTAAGACCTATTTTATTATTTCTATAGTACTAAACGATAAGTATGTAGTTCTAAACATATTCGGCAGAGGGCACTTGCCGGAGGCTAACGGTTGATACAGCAGAAAAATTTCATCGCCTACGATAACTTGCGGTTAGCTCAGTTGGTAAGAGCAGCACGCGCGATACGTGAAGTGGGTTCGATTCCCGCACCGCAAGGGGAGATACAATTTTTCTGTTTCTAATATATAATAATCAAACCTAAGACTCCGAGATAACTGCGGTAATAAAAGCACCAGACCACTGAGGTGACATACCAAACATAACTCCGTATTATTTGAATACTTCTGGACTTTTCGCCCATAATCCCAGGTGAAACGGAAGCTGTCGCTTTAGTGTTATTAAAAAATTCCAGAAGTAGACAAGTTTGTTCTACAGGTGCAACGATGCCGCCCTCGGAAATAGCACGATTTCACTTAAAATAGCAACAACACGTGCTTCGAAATGAAAAATTAGCGAGACATGTTTAATTTAATGAGTCAAGTGTGAGTCGATCGTGTGTAGCGAATACTCCGTATAGACTCGTATAGTATCGTAATGTACTGTTAACACCAATATTATAAAATTTAAGACTTTCGCGTTCCATTTTAAATTTTGCACCAGCAGTGGTCAGCTCGTGAGCACAGTTGGTGCAACCTAACCGAAACGTCGGGCAGTAAGTAGTTAAATAAATAAATAAATATTGGACAACATCACATACATTCGATTTTATTATTTTTATAGTACTATACGCCGTACTAGCGAACTTTAAATATTAGAAACAGAAAAATTTTATCTCTCCCTGCGGGAGATAAAATTAGAGCAGCACGCGCCTAGAGCAGCACTAGAGCAGCACGCGCGATACGTGAAGGTCGTGGGTTCAATTCCCGCACCGCAGGGGGAGATAAAATTTTTCTGTTTCTAATAATCACATACATTGTTCTGATTATATATATAATGTTATATATTTATGAGTTTATGTATGTTTATCATGTTATACTACGAATATAATTCTAAAATAAAAACTGTATTTATGTTGCACGGCCGTACCCATTTCTCGCCATCTACTATTTTCTCTACCTTAAGGTTGTCTGGAAGAGATCGCTTTCTAGCGATAAGACCGCCTAAATTGTACTATAATCATTCTGTAAAACCTATTTCTGTAAAGATTTTGTGCAATAAAGTATATCTATATATCAACCTTACTTTAATTCACTTTTTTTCTCTATCCACGGTACCCTAAACAAAAATACGAAAAATTTGCAAGACGCCTTTTAAAAAACCGCATTTGGCATTTAGAAAAACAGCTGCGTGTAATCAGTTGGATTAAAAATTGTCAGCGACATGCGCGTGTGTGGTCCGCTTTTACGATGCAAACTTCGACGTCTGACCAATTGTACAGACAAAAGCAAGTAATACTACACTTTGGACTTAGTATCGCCCTTATGTCCATCGCATAAGGAGTAATATCGAACTGGATGTGGTTACCTTGACGTGTAGACTGTACCTATTGATAGGCGGTTTCAGTTTGATGACGATTCGGAATTAAACCGGCTGACATTGCCGGCTGAAAAAAATGCCGCACATTTCTACAAGAAATGTGCGGCATTTTTTTTTCCTAAAAAATATGACAGGAAACGAACGAGGAAATAGTTAGCCGTTTCAAATTTAAAAAATATTTTTTATAGTTTGAGTTTTGAGAGTTATACTTTTTATAGAAAAACGTACTCAAAAAATTCCAATTCCATTGAAGTTTTATTTGTTATAAGGGTTATCATCACCAGTCATTTTATGTGAGAGATTATTTATTAATTTTTTACAGTCTTATTATTTAAATTAACAACGCTCCTTGCTATTAAGAATCGTGGATTTGATCTCCACCCGAGACAAGAAAAAATATGATTATTGTGTCTGTACTAATCTGTGCCAAGAACTATAACTATACATTTTACTCTCGTCTTATTTATTTGCAGAAGTACATACCAACTTATTTTAAACAAGCGTAAATAAGTCCTACAGTAGCCATTTTGTATAGAAAACCGACATAAGTACAAAATATTTGTTGTACAAACCAACTTTTTCATAATTGAGTCTTATTATATATCAAACAAATGCCATGGAATTCGTTCCACGAAAAATACTCGAGCTACGGTCAGCAGCCAAATTATATCGTATTATTGTAATCTTGTCAATTATCTGTAATTATCCACAAATGTTTTTTCGAAATACAAAAGTTGAAGCTATTATACCGCTCCCAAATATTATCTAAGCGTTAATATTTTCGGGAAATTATAATAGTGGCGATTGAGTGTGATTGCTGTGAATGGAAAGAGTTGGCTGTTTCATTGTTGCCGGCTAACTTTTGTATTTAGAGTAAATTTTCGACAATCAGCTGAATGTTTTTTCAAGGTTTATTCATTTTAGTGTTTGAACTTCAAAGTAAAATTGTAATTTTAGTAAAAATATTGACTTAAAGCAAAATCATCCAGGCAAAGTACTTTAAATAATATGAGATATGGCTGTCAATTTTTTTCACAATTTCTGTTTTGATTTACTTTGTCATTCGCACTGCTGTAAAATACATCGTAATCTGCTACTAAAAAAAATTAAAAGTCTTATTTTCGAAACTTTGATCGACTTTTTCTCTCTTGCACAATATTTCTTTTGAATTTTCTTTCAAATCATAAATATTAAGCTATTTTAAAATAATATAGTAAACTTGATATTTTTGTTTTTTTTATTCAACATCAGCGATTTTATACAATCTTTTTATTTTCATTTGGCTAAGACTAAGTCGTATTCAAAAAAGTTATCAAGTAATATTATGTTCTAATAGTTTGGCGCCACTACGGCAAGTTGCTAAAGTACTGAACTGAACATGTAATAATCGTACTTAAACACAACATTAAAAAAATAGTAAATACGCTTCTACTTGTTTTGCACCAACTGAAAACAAATTAAAAACATCATTCCTTTTGTGAAACTTAAAATAATGTAAATATAATTCAAAATGATTACCGTTCGTAAAAAAATAATAAAGATTAATTTGCGGACCGTATTCACATCAAGCCCACAACACCAGATCCTCGGGCCACGTTTAAATAGCTTATCATTATATAATTACTATTATTGTCCTACATGCACACATACAGACAAACTGTCAGTCTTCATAGTGGCCGGACGCTTCTTTTAAGCTATGATTTGGGTAACCTTTCAGAAGGTGTTATTAGTGCGGACGGATTGAGGTTAGGTCAAAGGCTGATTAAATTATTGCGTTCCTAATTTTGAGCTTGTTTCTTTTGAAGTTGCTACTTACGTTTTGAGGTTTCATAAGTTTTAATAAATATATATTTTATATTGTATTAGACAACATCACATACATTGCTGTAAACCTGTGGAGTAGCTTAATAACTTGTGTTACAGAAATCAAAAACAACGACAGTACCATAACACCCAAACACGAGACAATATAGAAAAGTTCGTTTTCCATATTGACCCGACTGGGAATCGAACCGGAGACCTCAGAGATGGTGCGACGCCAAAGTCGTAATTAATAGTAAGCTTGAGTGAACATTGTTTTTTTTCCTAACTGACTAACTGATGATAAGCGCAGATTTTGTTTTTTATGTTTATTTACCTCTTCTTCTATAGGAATAAAATTTTTCACATATTTCATAAAATAAATATACTTACATGCTTTTATCTAATTTCGCGGGGTTGGACGTTTATTCTTTAAATTCATACCCAAACTCCTACTTTTTTGCATTCTTGAATCAAATCGAAACGAAAATAACTCCATATCTACACCTGTAAGCTTGATTCCTTATAGCTCCCAAAATACAAGTAACTTATGGAAGAGACGCGTTATAAAAGAAAAAGAAACAGACGGAAAAGCATCAAAGCCCTTTTTACGAAAGTTACACTTGGCTTCAGTTAGTGACAGAACCCCTCTGTGAAAAAAACAGGTAAACCCGCGAGCGATCACTAGATTAACACGTTCCCATTAATTAAATGGTCATACTAGTAGCAATCTGTCTTAGTCTGTCTTTTCTGTTACTTAAAACGCAATATGGGTGAAAAATGAGGTCATTTACAATTAAAGTCCCCTAGGGTTAAACGTGTGCCATTATTTATGGAGAAACGAAATTATGTTGGCATAAAGATTAACGATCCAGTTATGTGAATAAGTAAATAGGTATTGCAAAATGGGATAATTAATTCAATCGACACGGTGAGGCAACGCAATGTCTGCTGGACCGAGTCTTTAAGTTTAAAAGGGTATTGAACCTTTTTTAGGATGCAGTGTCTATGTTATAAAAAAAGGGTTACGAGTGTCAAAAATGTTTTTATTTCTATATTGCACTTCAAGATTGACCTCATTTCACCTGATGTTAAGTGGTAATGAGGTCCTAGCTATCTTTATTAATCATTAAAAAAATAATACTTACATAAATTTTCTTGAAAAAAAACAACATTTAAAAATATTCAGTAAAATATGTGTTCCATTGTGCAAACTATAAAATAGAAAGAAAGCAAGAAATGCATTTTTATTAAAAGCTTAAGCTCAAACACTTAGTCTGACATTTCAGTTATTAAATTTAGTATGAAGTCTTAAATCATATAAAGTGGCACATAAAGTGTTGAACATCCACAGTTCGAAATAAACTACTTATTACTAATTGCAGATCTTGGCATAACAATAAATAACGAATTATCATCTTGAAACTTCAAAAGTATTGAATATGTTTTCACCCGCGTTCTGGGTCGAATAGGAACCTGAATAAGGGGGGAAAGGGAACTTTTAGCCAAAGGGATGAAAGATATGGGGTGAACCAATCCCAATGTTGACATCCAAGGCCAGAGGCGCCACACATTTTTCTAAACCAACATCGGGTATGACCCCTCATAAAGTGACAGATAAAAATTAAGAGTAATCAGGGTTCCTCGAATGCGGCATCTTTGACCAATAAAACTGATTCAACTGAACGTTAGACTTTGATGTTTTAGTGCGAATTATGCTGTTAAAAAGGACATAGCTTAGATTTTTTAATAACGATGTAGTATGTAGTTATTTAAAGAGCAATTACTTAAAAGTATTTGCTTTGACAGTAAACTCTCTTATTGTTTCAATAATTATTCTTCAATAGCTTAGATTTTTAATTAGGATATGTATTTCTATGCAGTTATTTAAATTACTTAATTAGAAGTTGTTGCTTTGACGGTAAAATCTCTTATTGTGTCAATCATTATTTTTCATAATCTTCTACTAATGCTAGACCAATACACATAATGTGGTGAGAGCCATCCGGGCTCCCCCGAAAGCTCGATGAAGATGATAAGGCTTCGCAGCCATCATCGATAGCTAGGTAGGAAAAAAAAAGACCAATAAACAACAGCAAAAATACTTTTGTAAGACTATTTTTTTTTATATTGCACTTCAAGATTGACCTCATCCTACCTGATGTTAAGTGGTAATGAGGTCCTAGCTTAAGGGTGATAAGTACAGCATAATTATTCTATTACTGGACTTATCGCCCTTACCTTGAAGGCTTGACCCCTGCTACTAACGCAGCACCCCCCAGGAGCTCTGGAAACCTTACTCACACGCAGAAACACAACAACACAGAAGTGATTGTTATTTGGGTGCGGTCTTCTGTAAGGTGGAGGTATTTCACCAGTCGGGCTGCTCCAGTTCGAGCGATAAATCGCTATGCCCTACCTCTCTTAACTATTAACATTAATAGTCATACAAAACAATTTCTTGCTGTTGTGTATTGATCAATACTCATAGTTAGTAGAAGATTGTGAAGAACATTTTTAGAATAAAAGTACTGTATGCCTTAAGCATAATATTTTAATAGGTGAAAACCTAAGTTTTACTATATCCTTATTCGCGCAGACTACAAGTTGCAATTAAACAGACAAACACACTTTAGATAGCCAGTAAAAATACTGTTGCAAATCTTTTTTATGGCAAAAGAACTAGTTTATTATATTTCATTTTTATTTTTATATTTCCTTCTTATTGTTGTAATGCTAAAATGTAAACAGCGTCTTTAAATTTTTCTTTCCAAAAAAACATACTACCTACGATTGATGTGAAAGCACGTACACACAGTATATAGATGTGTTTCTCTATCACGCAACAACTTCTGCATAGGTTTTGCAAAATCTGGCGAATTAAGTCTCATTTAGTTACGAGTAATACCTAAGCTATGACTAAAATAAATAAAAAAATCAAGATTAATTCATGTTTTAGATATAAAAACTCCATTTGTCACTTTATCTTTAATTGTTGAACGATTCCTTCATTTGTTTTATTACTTTTTCACTCAATCTTTATGCATATCAATTTATCTCGATTCCGCTTTAAAGAAACTACACCACCTAGGTAGCACCTTACATTTAGAAAACTCACCTAAGTTGTCCGACTCAAGTAGCAAAAAGATATTGCTTTACAAAATTTACCACTAGTTTACTTGAACACAAGTCTCTAAATTTACTATTTAGCCATTTCCAATCTTAGCAAAGACAATTCATTGGCTTTAAACGTCACGTGAAATACCGATCCGTTGAGCACTATAAATAAGCGGCAACTCATTACTGTCCAGTTCGGCGGTCGGGTAAGTTAATTGGATAAATAAGTACTGTGCTACGATATCTTCGACGCCTTCTTATCTCCGGATTTTAGAACAGGAACACTTGTGGAGTGAATTAAAAGGCAGATCCTTTTTAAAGAAATAAAATGTGTACAAACTATGAACTTATAAAAAGCTAAGTAGCTTAAAAGTACTTAGTATGATAGCGACGTTGAAATTAATACAGAAATTAAAGGTACGCACGTCGGGGTCCGATATTGGACTGGTGGCCGTTCTAACCGAATTAAGTGACAGTATTAAGACTATTAAGAGTGTTACCGAGCTATGGAAAAATCGTAAAGCTGCTGCTGTAAACCGCACACTGTGTTACAAAAATCAGAAACGAATATGGTGCTTAAATATCCAGACACGAGAAAACATAGAAAAGTACATTTCCCACATTGACTCGGAAATCGAACCCATGACCTTAGAAATGACGTGACGCCAGAGAGAGGCTGCTCGCCTCACGGCGAATATAAAATAAAGTTATAGTAATGCCATTAAATAAAAAAATATATTTTGTTTACTTGTATCATAAAGTGCGTTTTGAGTTGTGCGGTCGAAAGTCAGACTTCACACTTTGGACTTTGACCCATCCTTATATGACGGGCATCCTTATATAGTTTTTATAAACTAATTGCAAAATTTTGCCTGGACGTATTCTTGACCCTTTTAATGATACTACAAAAGTGAGCTCTACCTGATTTCATCTAAAATCGAAATACAAATATTTATCTTGACACGCTGTTGGCCGTTCTAATCACGCTACAAAAGTAACTTCTTCCAAATTTCAGCAATAAGTAGTATCCACTGACGTCCCTGTCCATGGCAACGTTTCTCTGCGCGTACGCAGCTCTCGCGGTGACGCACGGCGCAGGCGCAGATAAACAAGCTACCTGCAGCCGAGTCAAAAGTTTTACTTGCCTCGGGATTGTTCTTTGTTAAAAGTCTTATTAGCAAGTACTGTTAAGGTGAGAGCAGCTTGGTATATGAAGATGATATGACTTCACAACCATTATTATTAACACAAAAATATAAATAAATTCAGCCATTCAAAACCCACTGTTGAGCACAGGCCTTAACTCAGTAGATTAGGCATGATGGTAGTTCAAATTTGAGTGAAAGCTACTGTGACTTTACATTTAAATAAACTATTTTATTCGTATTTATGAATTTATGTAAGTATATTTATCACGATATACCTAGTATTTTGAAATATAAAATCTCAATTTACTCATTTAACTTTTTTGCACAGCCGTACCTATTTCTACATCATCTAATATTTCCTCTACCGAAAAAAGCAATCACTTTCTGGCAGTAAGGTTCCTAAATTATGTATGATAGTTTGTTGATATTTTTGATAGTTATAAGGTACAAAGGTACTAGGGCTGGAATCTAAAAAGGACTTCAAATTGTTTCCCTCTTCTCGAAACCGACCGAACCCTTCGTCTTATCTGCATTGCTGTTATAGTGGAAGCCATGGAAAACGGGATCAACCTCTTCTATTACAATGACATCCAGTTTTCTACCTGAAACTCAGGGCCTAGGACCCTTTGCATTTCAATTTCTGTGATCCTGGGCAGAAAATCCTTTCTGGTTTTAGCCATGCAGCTCCAGCCGTAAACCTGTTCCTGTAGCTGATTTTTTTTCTACTGTTGAATCCTGTACTCTCTAATCTTTGCCAAAATATCTTCAGACGTCATAAGACACGTGATCTACTTAACCAAAAATTCAATAGACAAAAAACCAACCCGATCGTTTGCTAAAGTCTCGCGAAATCACATACTCCGTCCGTCAAACCAGAGAGCTTAACGCGATTTGACGTTCGGATGGTAACTGTTAAATGGCATGGAAACCACCGGGTTTGTAACCCAACACCACCACACCAGGTCTTAACGACTTACAATTAAAAATTAACCTTAAACTCAACCATCCAAGATCAAATTCCCCTTGTAATCTTTCACTAAACTCCATCAAGCGATTTTGCAATTTCTACTACCTACGTTTAAGGTAGGAGTTTGTTTGAAGGTGTGGGGATGTTTAAGTAGTGTAAATAAGCTACTGTTTAGTGTCAGTTTACTTGTACGTTGAGTTTTGATGTCCAAAATTCGATTCTTGGTCAATTAAACAAGTTATCATATTCGGAGAACACGGTTCGGGCAGGCAAGATATTGTTTGATACGATGTGATGAATGAATTATAACATGACTAATATTTTGTGATACATGTTTAAATTAAGATAAAATCATGTCGAATAAAATGGCATAGTAGGATCTCATCTCTTACTTTATGTTATATTAATCCACGATAGTAGGTACTTTAGATTTTTTAAATATTTAACTTGGTAGTGTAGCAGTGGCGGTGTGTGTGATGCGTTTTCAAATTGAAAATTAAACGATCCAAAAAGGCATAAAACAATTCAAAAAATTTAAGCAAACTAAAATTTACAGGTCTAAAATTACGCCATCAAGAACGATATTTAGGTCGGGAAATATATATTTTCACTCGTTACAGAATTTTATGTGACCAGACATTACAGATTTTTGACGACCTCCATAACCGAGAGGCGAGCGGGCCTGACTTCGGCGTCGCACCATCTCTGAGGTCCCGGGTTCTCTCCCCGGTCGTGTCAATATAGGAAACGATATTTTTTATATTGTCTTGGGTCTGGGTGTTGTGGTACCGTCATTGTTTCTGATTTCTGTAACACAAGTGCTTACGCTACTTACCACAGAATCAGAGCAATGTATGTGATGTTGTCCAATATTTATTTATTTATATTTTTGACAAGCAGTCCCGGCAAACTCCGTACTACCTTTTTTCTAAATCTTCTTACTTTTTTAATACTGTGCTATAATACTGTAATATACTGTGGAATAAGCTTATACTCTTTGGCCTCCACAAAATCCTTGAAAAGCTAAAAGAACACCGAACAGACGTGAAAATTATGCTAATAATTTTATATTTGTCAGATTTCGGCGTCACTTGGTTTCTGAGGTTCTTGGTTCAATTCCCGGTCGGGGCAAACATTTTTTATTGCCTATATTACCTTTTCTATATTATCTCAGCTCTGGGTGTTATGTAACCGTCGTTATTTCAGTACTAATGTTATATTAATACGTGTAATAGATACTTACTTGAATCATAGCAATATATATGATGTTTTCCAACATGTTTTATGTACAAACTTATAATACTCCCGCGATATTGAAACGAACGAACTAGATAAATTTTCCCATCCCTGCCACTCTAAAATATAGAACCAAAGAAATAATTAGGATTACTCCCTACTCATTATTTATTTATTTGAATGTTGCGTTTTGTTTTTACTCGCGTTGTTTATGCTCCGTTGCTGGTCTTAATTTAACGATGACATGTTTATTAAGTCTTTGCCAGGGTGAGAAAAGTGCATAAGTGCGTTTTGTAATAAAAATAAGTCTTCAATTTAATTGCATTCATTTAAACATGACATTTAAATTAATGTGTTTTAATGATAGTGTTTTTATATAATTAACTAGGGCATTGTCTATTCTTTGTAAGTAGTTTGTTGAAAGTAAAAGATTTTTTAAAGTAACAATAAATAAGCAAAGTATCTACTTACATGCTAATCTGACCCTGCTTTAATAGATCTTATTTTTTTTTGCCAAGTATTCTTTTTGTTTTAATTTATTAAAATTCGAATTAGATTTTATGAAAAACCGAATGTGTTTAACGCCTTTTTGGATTAAAAACTAAACAAACCTAAAAAAAATAAAAAAACAAAACTCCATAGGTAACCACGACTGCTTGTACCCGTTTTTTTGTCCAATTACGATAAGGGCTAGATCTAAAACCGTGTATCCCTATTCTCCGCTAAATGTAAACACGTTTAAATGTTTATTACGGACTTATTCAAGTTCGTGGCCAGTTGTATTGATTCTACACACGGCTTCTCTGATATATGTCTCAATTATCGGCTGCGGGTATGCAGTTCCCAGCGGGTGCTTGCATTCAATATAACGCTTAGATTTTATACCAGCGTGAGATATTTATATTAATTTTTGGAAATAATCGAATAAATAACCCATTATTTATTATTTGATTTTGTTTTGTTCTTAACGAACATGGCTGGTGAAATTAACTGGAGTTTTTGAAGGACGTTATAAATAACGACTTGACTATCATTTTTATCGTCAGATTGTGAAATCTTTGTTTTAGTATTATAAAACAAGAAAATTTCAGCTATTACTCAGAGTTTATATTATTATTAACCAAGCTTCTTTTGTTTCAGGTAATGATTTCAGTCAATCTAGATTTGATGACGTTTTCCAGCTACTATTGATCAGGTATCAAAAATCTTTGGATGAAAAATAACGTATTTTTTTTTGTGTGCCAGTAAAGGCCACATATATTTTGTGCTATTCTATTTTAGATTGATTGCCTTCAAAGTTTGTTTTTCAAAATAATAACAATTTGACCTATTACCGCTTATTTTTTTCTCTAAATACTAACATTTAAAAGATAAACAAAAGAAAAAGTACTACGTGATCTTTTAGTAATCCAAAATTGTTAGAAAGCATAAGAAATCTCTAATTTGACGCAACCGTTCATTACTCGTATATCCCGACTTTAAGTCTTCATAACCTCAAAAATTACCGTTCAGAACCAACAATGAGGTATGCAAATGCTCCCCGGGAGTCGAACAGGGTACCATTAGTAGCTATCTGTGAGCTAAGCATGGTTTGTTATTATAGAGTTTAGCCGATTTTCGGGGGTTACTGATCGGGCTTAGTTTTACTGGTTTTATTAAATTTACGAGTTGAGAGCTTTCTTTTTTTATATTTGCCAATGCGTTTCAACTCAACTCAAACATTTCTTTATTCAATTAGGTTACATATAACACTTCTGAATCGTCATTGAATACAAAGCAGTTTATTTTCATTCCCTTGCTTGGTAAGTTAAGAAGAAGCTAAGATATGGTATAAAAATTTCTTAATATTTGGCCATATCAATCATTTAGAAAATTTTATTAGAAATGGTCTTAAGCGTCATTGAATCGTACCTACTAGATTTTAAACTAATTAAACCAAATGTACAATATGGATGCAATTGGCAGTGTGATATGTGTTTATGGTGATCACTAATCATAGTTTCAATATTGACCGAATCTTGTCACCGTGTTAACAAGGTTTGTGCAGGATACCTTGTTATGCGCCGTGGCTGTTGTGGTTTCCACCGTTTTCCCATGGCGCCAACCAAAGGCGATGAGAGCGTGGGGGGGGTTTTTAGTTCGGGTAGTCCCTGCCCCTTCTGGGCGGGGGAGTCCCACACACGCCGCTGTCGTCCCCACGACAGCGGTACGGTGCGCAAATGCATTCTCCCCCCCTCAAAAAAAAAAAAAAAAAAAAAAAAGGATACCTTGTTATCATTTATTATGTGTCCATTCAATGACCTTACTAAAAAATCTTACATATTTTTTTTATGAAAATACAATTTATTTCAAAATAATGTAAGTCATGGTCATTAGCCTGACTAGAGAATTATAGATCAAGAAGGTACCTTTAATCTTTTATTTATGAATGTACACTTTTACAATAAAGAGGAAAGAACCGTTTAACATCTGTACCGATTTCAAAAATTATTTCACAATTGAAAGTACATTCACTCTTAGTAACATAAGCTGTATTAATTGCTAGAAAAGATTAGGGATCCTTATTGAATCCATATGAAAACTTCATCTTTGGGGTTAGAACGCCGCGCGTACGAAGTTGCGGCCGTTAGTCTTCTTCTTCTTGCTTCGGAACCTATACAGAGAAGACACCAGCAAAAACCTTATTAGTTCCTCTCCCGCTTCCAAGATCCATCGACGGCAATCTTCACACTGTCCAGCCCTTACACGCATCCCATGCTTATTAAGTTGTGACCCCTCGCCGTTAGCAGCCTCAACCTTACCCAACACGCAATGATCCCATCGGTACATGATTAAAAATCAGCGGCATCACGCAATTCATTGACAGCGCATATCAGTACGTCAGGTCGCGTGAGCCGGCCACGTGGTGGGTACACGCAAAGGCGTGCGTGTTGAACGCTAGGAACTAGCCTATGGTGTGAGCTTGTCATTTCGGTAACGGTAGTTCAGTTTTCTCGGCGCAAATGGCATTCGTTTGCTGTTCTGTTGGATGCTGACGTCATGATTCCGTTTTGACGTTTGGCGTTTTTTTAAATGGCCGCCGTGTGCGCCGATAACTTCGTCGTTTTTGAACTACTATTACTGATTAAAAGTGTGTAAATGGAAAATTTACTTAAATCTTATTATTTTTAAATCATAGGTGACTGACTAACGTAGTGATCTATCAACACACAGCCCAAACCACAGGACGGATCAAGCTGAAATTGGGCATGCAGGTAGATGTTATGACGTAGGCATCCGCTAAAGGATTTTGATCAATTCTACATAATACATATAAAATAGGGGATGAAAGTATAAAAGTTTATCATTTTAAGACCGATCGGGTTGAGACTTTGCATGCATGAAAGCTAACTAAGGCTACTATAACTTAAGCATCCCTTGAGAAAGGATTTTATAAATTTTAACCCTAAGGGGATAAAATAGGAGATGAAAGTTTGAATCTTCTTAGATTTTCGACTCGTTGAACTGAAATCAAAGTTTGGCGCTACTATGATAGAGACGTTATTAAATCCCCATGGAGATAAAATAAGGAATGATAGAGGATCACGCCCAACTCCACGTAGACGAAGTCGCCGGCGTCCGCTAGTAGTATACCATGAAGTTAAAAATACAAATTTTCAAACTCAAATTCAAATTCAATATTTGTTTATTCAAGGAGGTTACATAAAATAACACTTTTGAATCGTCATTGTATATAATGCAAAGTGATTCTACTTCCGGTTCAGAACCTATGTATATCTACCGAGAAGACACCGATTAGAAACTCGGCAGATTAGTCACAGTGGCAGTATATATGGCAGAAAAGCTCTAAATAGTTTGCTAATCATTATGTTACAAAGTGGAACCCATAGAAAACAATTCATAATTAAATAATTATCTCAAATGTAGTCTTAACCACATCACGACCAATTAGTACAACATAATGTCGTATACCTGTCGTATACTGAGAGAGGTAGGGCATAGCGATTTATCGCTCGAACTGGAACAGCTCGACTGGTGAAATACCTCCACCTTACAGAAGACCGCAGCCAAATAACAATCACTTCTGTGTTGTTGTGTTCCTGCGTGTACGTAAGGTTTCCAGAGCTCCTTGGGGGTGCTACGTTAGTTGCAGGGGTCAAGCCTTCAAGGTAAGAGCGACAAGTCCAGTAACAGATTTATTATGCTGTACTTGTCATCCTTAAGCTAGGACCTCATTACCACTTAACATCAGGTGTGATGAGGTCAATCTTGAAGTGCAATATAAAAAAAACACCTACAGTAGGGTAAATAAACGCGTTTATAACTACAACGGTAAAGTTATTAAAGTACTCATTATCAGTAATTAAAAGGGGTAACCTTTGAGAATGAAATAGTAAAAATGTTTTTAACAAAAAGTGTAAATTCAATGCACTCGTGGATTTTATTGCTTTTAACAATCCGTTGATATTTGACACTCGTATTTATTAGGTATTAGCTGTGCCCGCGACTTCGTTCGCGTCGACTACAGGATTTTTAATTTATTATTTTTAAGATAAAATATTTACTGTAAAATAAAAGTAGCTTAAGTAACTCCTAGTTACATTTGTTATTTGCCAATGAAAGTTCCGTCTAAATCGGTCGAGCCGTTTTAGGGATTTCCCGGAAGACATATTTACTGTAATTTAAAAATAGCTTAAGTTACTCCTTATTGCAACTGCTATACCAGTAAAAGTTCCGTCGAAATCGGTCCAGCCATTTTAGGGATTGGCCGGCACAGACAGACAGAAAAAAAATGATATTTTGGTATATGTACTATGTATATATTTATACGTATGCACGTAGTCAAAATCGGTAATTATAATATAAAAAAACAGACACATCAATTTTGTTTAAATGTATAGATAATAAATTAGTCCAATTAGTTCACTAATTTTTTTTGGCGTTATTTATGATCGAGCTTTGGCGATAAACTTGAGACTAACTAATTTATTAATCACATAATATAAGACATAAAATTAAGTATCTAATCTCTTTGATAAATATTATGTTACTAATAAGTTCAAAAATTTTACTTCGTAGATTAAAATGTCGTAAACTTGCTTTAATTGATACCTTCCGATTCGAATCAGTAAAGAATCAGGTAGATTTCCTGTTAAAAAAACTAGTTATTTGTCTGCCTATGGGAGTAAATAGTCCAACATCTATTATGAGAAGCCAATACGTAACGCAGTGGTAGGTAAGAGAGGAAGGGCATAGCGATTTATCGCTTAAACTGGAGCAGCCTGACTGGTGAAATACCTCCACCTTACAGAAGACCGCAGCCAAATAACAATCACTTCTGTGTTGTGTTTCTGCATGTGAGTGAGATTTCCAGAGCTCCTGGCTGGTGCTAAATTAGTAGCAGGGGTCAAGCCTTTAAGGTTAGGGCGACAAATGTAGTAACAGATTTATTATGCGGTACTTGTCGCCCTTAAGCTAGGACCTCATTACCACTCAACATCAGGTGGGGTGAGGTCAATCTTGATAAAAAAAGGTAGTTACGTCAACCTACCATACAAATTTACCTATTTATATAATGTCTAGTTTTTTGCATATTTCCTTACGAATATTGTTACTGTTATTGTATCAAATAAAATAACTCTCTGTATGACTCAAAAATTGGCTGGTAATTAATGATCTTAGCATTAAGTTCATCTGTTGTCTTTTGTACCGTCAACAGCACATTAAGGTAAATAAGTGCAGTTCGATTTTAGTAGTTACGCCTAAAGTCTAAAGGAACTAGTCTGATATGGTTTTGACTGTACAATTAAGTTTTTAAATATATCCATAATTAATAAAAAAAATGTTTTTAATTGATAATGGAAACAGGTAAAAACTAGCAAATAAATGAAAAAATAAAAATATCGCTATAGCCCGATTCGTATTTGACTATTTTTTATTCCCACTACCCTAGAACGAACGGAAAATAAAATATTGTACTTTTATCGCAAAAATAGCAGCTCATTAATAGTATGTTCAGTCTGCAAAAATAGTATATGTATTTGTATGATTAGCAGATAATATCGCTCTGGTGATGAGTTGTGTAATTGTAGCAAACGGAATAATACTTGAAGATAATAATGAAAAGGATAAACGGAATGAAGAAAACCAGTTTAGTTCGCTGTGATGTACGTATTCTGTTTCTTGGTTGATATAAATTACTATTTTTAATTAAAAATGTAAAGTGTCTTGAAATTATTTCAATGTAATTGTTAAATGAAATAGTGTCTATAAATTTTTTAACCAAAGTTTATAACATTGCTACGGGACCATTTAGTACCTATGTAACATAAACTTACGTTCAAATTTTCAAAATAGTTTGTTGCCAAATATAATGGGTCATAAAGGCATATTTTTTGCGAATTTCACGGAACCAATTCAACAGTTCGATAGGGAATAAAATATTTTACGGCTGTTTATTCTGTGAGAGTGTTTAGTAGTGATGCCGTCGATTCGATTGTGTATCGATTGTTAATCGATTATGCAAACGGGGCCCAAATAATCTAACAATCGATATGACAATCGATATAATCGATTATATCGATACTTTAATTAGTCCAATCGATATAATCGATGATATCAATACTATCGATAGTCCAATAGATTTTAGATTATTTGGGGAGGGGTTAATCGATTAATCGATATTTGATTATCCGGCAACACAAGTGTTAGCGTTTTTGAGGATCGGAAGTTCGGAACTACTAATATATATAAGCATAAATTGTAAAATTGAATATGTAAAATTGTTGTCACGTTTATTCTCTTATACTTTTTGTTTTCTACTGACACTGACTTTTTTTGGTTTTCTATCATTTAACTAAAGAGGTCTTAAACAACGGCCATGATTCAGAATTGTCGATATACGATTTTTGAAAAAAAATTAGACAAGAAATCTTCGCGTAATCGGTGATACATAAAAAAAATCTCCGACAAATTGATCATCAGCCTTTTTTAAGACGTTTAGAAAAAGTGTTGATAATTTTTTCGGAAGGAATGTTTGCCTATTCGACGTTGCGTTTTTATTTAATTTTCACTTAAAAATCAACGTTTTCAAACTAAGAATTCATATAGAGTAGAATATGTGTTAACACCTGCTTTGAACAAACATCGCCATTCGCACAGTCTAAAAAGTTGCAGTACATGAACGCTCTTACATGACCTCTGGCCAAATGTGGCTGCGGCACGGCACACGTCACGGCCCGTGCCCCCAGCTGGGGTGCCATAGTTTGTTGAACCCGATCGGGGGTAGATAACCGAGAAACAGTACGGTTTTCGAGTTTTACTGTAACATAGACGGGTTAATTAGTGGTTCACTAATTGGGGTTTTATAAAATAGTTGTGTTTTAATGATTAGCTCGGGTAAAGGATGGTACTGCTCCTGTTTGTAGAACCAAAAGTCCTAAGTTCAATCCCCAACTAAGGCGAACGTGCAGTTGACCGGTTCTCATTTCCATTACCTTTTTTGGGAAAAAATGACTTTTTAAAACTAATGACAGAAACGAATTACCTACTCTCAATTTTATTACATGAAAATAATACAAATGACATTAATTCAGAGTGTATGTAGGTACCTCAATTTTTTTTCCAAATATATAAAGTTGCGAATCTATTACAGTAACAGCATTGTCGCAAATATATAATGCTAGATGTACAAACTAAATACATTCATAATTTTAGACTAGAGACAACCTTACTATTACCATTGAAATTTAGGTTAAAAACTGCACAATGTACAAGCAAAGTTTGCCTATTATTCAGACAAAACACAAAACGTCCGACAAAAAAAAACACTTCCCACTTCTGCTTCCGCCCCGCCGGAGCCATCTAAAATGACGTTTAAAAAGCAAAACAAATTATTCTAATTAAGCACACACACTAGTGTTACTGAACAGTTTTTGCTGAAATTACCGTGAGCTTGTCTGAAAGCATTTAAATTTTATTCGTAACATCAGTCAGTTGCCCTTTCCTTGGAAGTAATTATCAGTCACGCGAGCCTACGACATCAAGCTTGTCCGATTATGATATCATGTGGACGGGGCTTTAGATCTTAACGTAGTTTGACGTTAAGTAATATTTTTCAACAGACAGACGAGTGGAAATACGAATCGTTAACAGTTGAAAAAGTTTGCTGTTTAGGTAACGTTTTTAAATGTTAAATTCTAAAAATTAAATAGAAATACCATTTACTGTTTATTGAACAAAAATTTAAACTTTTTTATTTGGCAGGTTTTAGAATTTCTTTTACGAAATCCCAAGAATTTCTTTTACGAAATCCCACCCCTAGGGGGTTAAAACGGGGATTGAAATTTTGTATGAAACTCCTATGCTTTAGGAGTTTCATACAAAAGTTAGGTGTGTGAAGTTTTCCATAAAACAAAATATCTTTGCCGCATCATTAGGAAATCGAATTGGGTGCCGGATCACGTGTTTCCTCCTTTCTTTGATATGAATTTCTTGAAAAGGAGCGTGAAGAAACATTTTGCGGATAGGATAGGATAGGATATTACGGTATCAAATCCGTTGTCATCGCGATGTGACTGTTCCTCTCTTGCTTACCATGAAGCTACAAAGAGCCAATATACTGTGCCACTATAAAAAAATGTTTATTTTTTCTGAAAACTGTCACAGTGTATTATAGTCATTCAAACCGTTATGTGGTTTACGTAGTAAGACTATAAACACGAGAAATAGATTGTAACCACTTGAGCCCTTATGACCTTACCATAAGGCTTATGACTTAAGAAAGGCTGAATATTTATTAAGTACGTGACTGTACATTCATAGAAAACATAGCGCTGTGTTTTTCGACGCAAGAACCGAAACTCAGCCAAGCAAACCAATTACTTCGGACAAGAGTTTCTCAAACTGTTCTATGTCGTACGTTGGGTAAAATTTATATTAATCCTTATGCTAAGGAAATAAGAGTCACAGAACGTTCAACGTGTACAATTTCACGTCCTGAGTATTAGTGTTAACTGCTTAAATAAATATTGGACCTCATCTCGTTTATTGCTCTGATTCTGTGATAAGCAGGTAATGCACTGTTACACAGATCAACGATGGTTCAACAACACCCAGACCCGAGACATTATAACAAAATTGATTTCCATATTAACCTCAAAGATGGTGCGACGCTATTATCCTGTTTTCTCGGTTATATACGTTCATATCATTGTGTCTTTCTGCGTATTTGTATACTTTTACTTGATTTATTTTACTGAATTACATAAACTAATAATAATTATATAATATAACTAATCCATGATTGAAAAGTGTGTTGATTAAGCCATTATTAGGTCCTACTACTACCATATTCAAGGGTAATTGTGTGGGGACTTCCCCGTTGTCGTTGCTGCCTTCTCCAATGCAGCGGCAGGAGCCCCAACGGATCCTCCCCTCCCATCTCCCCCTTAAAAGAAAGAAAAATACTACATACCTGTTATTACATGGATGACTTAATATTACGGATTGAGGCTTTTGCTCTGAAGTGAGGCAATAATATTTATTATTTAGTTAAATAAAAGTATTTTAAAGCAGAATATAAATAGTTGTTGGAGTCCAATTGTCCTTTAAAAGGTCCGCGAAACCACAAGTTTGGGAAACCCTGCTCTAGACCATTCACCCTCTATACCTACCCTTCAAATTACCCCGAAGAGGCAAGAAAGGGGGCGGGGTTACCCAAGGGTGGAATCTTGCATCCCTCTCTCTCCAACACAGATTGTAATCTGTCTTGCTCTGTATTGTGAGTTCGATTTTCTTTGGCTAATGTAAGAGTTTGAAATGGATATCCTGCCGGGTTTACTTTTGGGGAGGGCAGGCCATTATCTGGTGGGCTTTGCCCAAATTTTAGGTGCGATAGGATAGGTTTGACTGTATTCTGTATGTTAAGATTTGCTCCCAATAATATTGCGCATTGTAATGGCCTCCGTAGGCGAGAGGCAAGAGGTATGACTTTGGCGTTGCGCCATCTTTATGGAGTATGGAAAATTAACTTTTCTATATAGCTTTTCTATATTCTATATATATATATATTATAGTAGTGTTTTATCAAACCCGTCCTTAGCAGATGTTTACACGGTAAAGGGAACTTACCCGTCAAATTATAACTTTGTTGGTGTTAACATTCTAAGGTTTTGTGATTAATCAGTCAGTGGGTAGTATTTTGCATTTGTTTTACAGATTTCAAATACTGAAATCCTAAAAGTCAGTACAAATCTACAAAGTTCAAACAGTATTCCAAAGACCCCTAAACGTGTAGTAGTAAGCCAGTCCCACACTATTATTACGGCGACGGCGCTTTTTTCGATTTAATTAGTTTATTAATTATGCAAATTTGTATGCGAATGCGATGCTTTATTGCGATTAATCGGATAGAGATTGTGTGGCCGATAAGTGGTGGACTGGGGGACGGGCGGGCGCGGATTACTAATAAGCAATGGCAGTTTTCAGCCTTAGTGTGATATATTTATAAATAAATTAACTGTTACCACGGCTGAGATCTCATGGACTACATATTTTCATGGTCTATTATACCAGTGTCTCCCCTAATTTTCGAAACATAGAGTGGTCCATATTTTAATATAAGTTTATGTTTGTGCCAAAACTCATATTTTTTTTTTATATTGCACTTCAAGATTGACCTCATCCCACCTGATGTTAAGTGGTAATGAGGCCCTAGCTTAAGGGTAACAAGTACAGCATAATAAATCTGTTACTGGACTTGTCCCCTTACCTTGAAGGCTTGACCCCTGCTACTAATGTAGCACCCCCCAGGAGCTTTGTAAACCTTACTCACAGACAGGAACACAACAACACAGAAGTGATTGTTATTTGGCTGCGGTCTTCTGTAAGGTGGAGGTATTTCACCAGTCGGGCTGCTCCAGTTCGAACGATGATAAATCGCTATGCTCTACCTCTCTTAAAACGTATCTGTATCTTAAAATATATTATTTTCCCATATAAACTTTCAAGGGCGGTATTACCCCCGTCCCTCCTTATTTTCAAAACAAAACGTAGCCTCTGTCCATTCTAGAGGTTCAACATATACCTATACCAAATTTCATCAAAATTGGTCCTGTGGTTTAGACGTAAAACAAATAGACAGACAAGAGTTACTTTCGCATTTATAATATTAGTATGAATTATAACGAGAACTCGCATGAAAAGAAATGTAAATTGAATATCGGCAATTTTAACACATCTCTTCATGGTATTCAATGACGATTCAAAAATGACTATAACTCTGTAATTTTGACTTTGACTTTGTCATGCCTGGTAGGACATATTGGTTGAAAACTTTCGTCTTCAAACTTTGCGGTATGGATGACGCACAAGGTAGTTTATTCCCGGTTCCATTATTTGAAAAATAATCCGTACTAGTTACGGATAGTATTAAAATATACGAGGCGTAAGCCAAAAACGACCGACAGACGACTGATGGCAGCTAATATGGAAAGTAAACTATATAAAGATATTAACTGTAGTCGATTGGAATTGTAATCATTTTTGACACATTGCGAATCGTAATAAATAAATACGCCAGGTAACCACACCGATCACCTGGTCTCAAACAAAGGTTTCCTCTTGTCCTATGAGCACCAGACGGCGGATACTAACTGGGGGCGTCATCCCAGCGCACCAGTAATATATTGGACCGGGGCATTAAAAAGCAATGTAAATTAGAAAGCGGAAAACAAAACCGCTGCCGCTTGTAAACTAGACCACACCCTTTATTGTTGTTTACCATTAAAACTAGTTATTGCTTTATTACTAAGGGTGCATTTTGTACGTACAATGTTCAAGTTTACTTTTGTGCAGTCAGTTTGCAACTAAACTTGCGATTACGCTTGACGTTTCATATTATGTCGGAAATGTGGTGAAACGACATTTAGCAAATAGGGTTGTTAATGGAACATGCCCTTATCGGATGACAGGTCTTTTGTCATATATTTAACACGATCAAAGGACATACTAAGGAGATGATTGGAGAACTGAAGATGTCTCAAAGAGTTTATTTTACAACGGCTAATATCAATTATGTATGATAAGTCAAGGTATATAAAAAACCCCCAATGCAAAAAATACTCTAGGCAAGGCTAAGAAAAACCCCTTAAAAAGTAAAAGTGTGCGTAAAGCACTTAATTGAGTAGTTAAACGTCAACGTTACTTACAATATTTTGTAAAACGGCTGATACTTTTACTCTACTTAACCGATTTCAACGAAACATAAATAAATAAGTATTGGACAACATCATTTACATTGATCTGATTCTGTGGTAAATAGTTAAAGCACTTGTGTTACAGAAATCAGAAACAACAACAGTACCACAACACCCAGACCCAAGACAATACGGAACAGTTCGTTTCCCATATTGACCCGACCGGGGCTCGAACCCGGAACCTTAGAGATGGCGCGACACCAAAGTCCGGCACGCTCGCCCCTCGGCTACGGAGGTCGTCAAAACATAACTAAATATCGCAAGAAATTCGCCGTTTAAATGGTATAAACACATCGAAATCGATCCATCCGTTTAAGAGCTACGGTGCCACAACCTACAAAGGGTGAAAGGTCCCAACTTCAATTCTAAGTCAGGTCAAAGGAAATCATCCTAAGTATAAGACATCATCACATTATATTGTTCTGATTCTATCATACTAATGCTCTAGGTATGATGAAATGATCTAGGTAGCTAAAGCATTTATCTTACAGAAACTAGAAACAAAGATGATACCGCAACACCAAAACGCAAGACAATATAGAATAATTAGTTTTTTTTTAATGGATCTCAAAATTGACCTCATCCCACCTGATGTTAAGTGATAATGAGGTCTTAGCTTAAGGTTGACAAGTACAGCATAATAATAGCTGTTACTGGACTTGTCGCCCTTACCTTGAAGGCTTGACCCCTGCTACTAATGTAGCACCCCCCGAGAGCTCTGGGAACCTGACTCATACGCAGGAACTCAACAACACAGAAGGCAGTATTTTTTTTTTACTTTAAAAATTTCCTTTTGTCTCAAAATGATCCAACAAATTCGAAAAAGCCGAAAGCCTTTCGCTATAAATGGGCTATTCAATAATTAAAACCAGTAGTGCTTGATATTGGCGTATAAACAAACAAACGAACAAACAAAATCTCAAGCTGTATAATATTAGTATTGTTATTTGGCTGCGGTCTTCTGTAAGGTGGAGGTATTTCAGCAGCTGCAGTTAGAGTAATAAATAACCCTACCTCTCTTGTTTCCTTAATGACCAGATCATTATTGTTTGTTTAGAATCTTCATATAATAAAACCATAGTGAATTTATCATATAAAATATAGATTTACAGTTGTTAAACAGAAAAAAGAAACAACGAATTCGTAAAAGAAATACCTTTCACAAATTCCATTTTAAAGAATTTATGTAAACATGAGCTGAAGAAAATGATATGAGCTTTATCACACAACGCAACCGGGAATTTAAGTTTAGCTGTTAAAATATCGTATTTCTTTAACAATAGGGTCTATTTCAGCATCTCTTGTTACTTATGAAGCTTAATGTACCGGTTTGTACCGACCGTATGATAACGGATTCAATAACTAAGAACTAATCAATTAACAATCAATAAATTGGTTTCGCTTCATTCATTATGATTAGAGACCGAAATGATTGAGGACAGTTCAAGCTAGGCGATAGAGCTGCGAAACTGCATATTCATCTTAACTATTATGCCCGGCTAACCGATCATATTACATTTTTATTAAAATTCGTTATTTTTTTTTAAACTTTCATATTGTTTTCGAAGATATCTACTACGAGTATTTTATATATCTACTCGTGCAAAGCCGAGGCGGATTGCTAGTTCCTGTAATAAAAATGAACAGTTTCTAACAAAGCTAAATTTATTATTAAAAATGCGATGAAAATTAGAAGAAAGTTCATTAACATGATAATAATTATCATGTATATATTTTTTGGGTTTTTTGTTAGTACTATAATTTGTATACCACTTGAATCACTCTTTATTCTATTGCAAAAATCCGTTGCGAAGTTTTGAAGATCTAGCACACGAAAATACAGACAGCGGAATCCAACTTAGTTTCATACTATGTAGTGATAATTTTAACGAGCTTACGCATAGATTGAAAGAAAGAGAAGTTTATTTAGTGACATTGAAACAATATATAAAGAACAGCAACTTAAAAATAAAATTATGTATTAAATACTCAGCATATAGCTATGATTTATAGTATGCTGTGTTCCAGCATGTTAGTAAGGTTTCCAGAGCTCCTGGGGGGTGCTTTATTAGTAGCAGGGGTCAAGCCTTCAAGGTAAGGGTGACAAGTCTAGTAACAGATTTATTACGTACTTGTCGTCCTTAAGCTAGGAACTCATTACCACTTAACATCAAGATGAGGTCAATCGTGAAGTGTAATATAAAATAAAATCGCTTAAATATATTAAATACATTGGTGCGTCACCCTTATTTGGTATCAGTTTAAATTTCAGATAGGATACGTAAGTATACAGCAGTGCTGATTATGAAGGCATTATACGCCGCACAAATAGAAGAGCGGTTTTTGCCTATTAGTGTGTAAAAATATTGATGTAGTTACTGGAAACGTTTGCTTTCTCTTACTGACGGTGCGACCTTGTTTGACTTACTGGCTTCTGTTATATGATAACATACTGCTTGTGAGTACCCCAAGCATGGGTCAGTAAAAGGAGAATCGAACCCACGACCGGGGTTTTTCGTCAGTTGACAGCATGGACACCACGCACCACTGCTGCTAGTCCGGAGTCAATTGCGTGTGTGTCTTTTTGTATTAAATTAGTATAGGAAGTAACACCCAGAAAATCAGACACAATAGAAAATACTTAAAATATTGTTACCTCATAATGTACAGTCGCCGTCTTGGAGCAGACAAAGTGACCAAATACTTCTGAACAGTTAAAAATGTCAATAAGTTCCATACACTACAAGTTACCATTAATATCATCACTCATCTACACAGGTAGCTAAATGAGACACATGACGTGCGTGACACATATTGACGTTATGAGTGCTCAGATATTACTGAAATAATTAATGTTCAGATATTAATGGTAACTTCTAGTGTATGGAACTTATTAACATTTTTAACTGTTCCGAAGCATTTGGTCACTTTCTCTGCTCCACTATATCTGACGGCGATTGTACATTGGGCCATAAAAGGTTAAATTTGCTCAGTTCAGTTAAATAGTATTCGATTGGACCGCAACCAAATGCAAAACAAATGCCAAGCAATTTATCACGTAGGTAACTTACTTCTGACCCGATAGTGCATTGAAACGAAATTATAATGAGCCGGTATAATTACAAAATATCTAGAACTTTAGTTTATCATTCATCTAGGTACTTACATAAAAGTTATCGTGATATAAAAATACTTGTTGTCTTTGCTGATGTAATCAAGTGCCATTTAGCGTAAAATTAGACCATTTTAGACGACTGTTCCTACCAAGTTACGAAGTCTAGTTGCGTTTAATGTTCATAGTATTGATAAGCCCATATTTATGTTCATTCATTACCCATTGCATTTTCTCCTAATAGGGTTGTAAGATCAGACCAGAATTGACAGTTTGGACTGGCCGATATCACGCGACTAAATCACGTAGGCGTAGTGAGTCACTATTCTGAAGATTGAAGTCTAGCGTTCTAATAAAAATTGAGGAAAGCGTTCTAAAATATACCTATACTTTGTAGCTTGTTGTTATTTTGGGGTAAAATGTATACCTAGTCGTACTTTATGTTTAACGCCGCGGCTTCACACGCGTTTTAAACCTGTTTTTACCACATTTTCCACTGATACTTCGATCCTATTGGGCGCAACGTAATGTTATATAGCCTAAAGAAAGAAAGTAAAAAATAAATAAAGTATCTTATGTCGTTTTCCTGGTTTTAAACTACCTTCCCACCAATTTTCAACCTGATCAGTTAATATCGGTTTAGGTGTTAACCCAGACATAACAAATACAAATATTTACTACATTATTGTGCTCTAAAAATTTGTTGGCAAAATATTTATACTAACTAATCATAAAATTGGCCTGTTGCTTAACACATGATGGTGATCATATTATGTATTTGTTTTGTAACAAATACTTATCTTCATCTCACCACTATTGTTTCGGGTAGTAATCACACCCACAGCTCTAGGTTTAAATTGGTTGAACCGGGATCGCTGATCGTTACTCCACCTGGCCAATTTACACTACAATGTACACTTCCTAAAAACTAAAGTGCACTAAGCCGACTCCAAATACCAAACTAATACGCATTAAGAGTTGAAATACCATCTTTCATTCGCCGACTTATTCCTCGAACTATTAACGAATGCAATTCAAACGTCTTATTGATACCTAATTACAAACATTGTCTTAATTCTAGGTCGAACAGCTTTTTCTGTGAACAGAGTTAAACAAAGGTATTATTCTGTTTATTGTGCATCGGCTGAAAGCAACTGTGTCAGCAATTAAAATGATTAGGGGAGGTGCGGCGCCAGTGCTAGCGGGAAAGGCGGTGTCGCCTTTGCTTCAGCGCTTTCCAAGAAGACTGTTTATAGTCAGTACTCTTGGAAAGTGATGATGCGATTTAATACTGTATACGAAATAGTTTACCAAGAAAAAAAATTGAGAAAATTAAATCAATTTTTTTTTACATGGTTCGGTTGTAGTACGAGTATATTTGTCAACCGTCTTCTCAAATACTACTTTCATATATTTTTTTGTTATGGGATAGGATTATTATGCTACTTTTATTCGTTATATTGTTAACCCTATTCATTGATTTTTATAAATCGAAACTTTTGAATCCAAATGTAAAATTACTTTGTTCTTGTATTTAATTAAATTATTGGGCTAAAATAATGTTATCATGTTGAAAAAAATTATCTTGTATAAATATACGCAATTAAATTGTTACAGAATAATAAATATGCATATTTTGACATAACATTCTCACCATGTCACATACTTATGGTTTAAGAACCAAGCACCTAAAAATATCAACTTACAGTCAAGATACTTTCTACGTCATGTTTACACTTACTTTGCTAATCAAACCAAGGCAATGTCCTACCAGTTTTAGCTAACTACTTTTTGAAAAACAGTGAGAAAACTAAGCAAAATTTGCCCTTATTATTTTAGGACGTGCGTGACGTTCAATTTAACTCAACAAGTCTTAGACTACCTTTCCGGCCGCTGTGCATACTACAATTCCGCTATCACTCCCACCACACCCCACACCTCCGGATGATTATGAATTATGTAAATTATAAACGTTAAACAATCCAAGAGATTGTTGAGGCGAACGCTTTAAAAAAACCTCCCTCTACGCTTGGCCTGGCACTCATTATAATAATTGCTTTTTGCCACTACTCTCAGACCAGAGAGCGGTATCAAGAACGGCTGGCCAGATAGCCATCTGAAAGTTATTGGGATAACTGAAAGTATTTGTGCTATTTAATGATGCTGGTTTTGTTTAAGTATATTGTTATTTTATTGTGTGTAAATTGAAGATCAGAGTGAAGTCAAGGTACTCTGATAGTTTGTTACTAAATTTGTTAAATATTACGTGTGTAGAATGTACTTAGTGTGTTATGTACGCTCAAATAAGTGCATGCTTTTCTTTAAGCACTTAGACATAAAGGTAAGCTAACCTTAGAAAAAAAGTAGATTGAATTAGTGAACTGATTGTTGAAACGCCATAAAAAATAAATAAGCAAAGACGAATCAATTTAAGAATAATGATAATCAAATAGATAATAATAAAATTTAATTATTTATTCATCGTGCAAACACATATAATCATACGAATTTGGCAGAAAGTATTATTGAAATTAACAGAAAAAAATCTGTGCCCATAAATAGCTGTGGAAACGTGTGATTAATTAACTCACCATTAATAACGCAGTTTAATTTTAAACCAATAACAAAGGTTGTAACTAAATCCGGCGGCTCACCTTAATTCAATCAGGGGCATTTACTAATCGAATAAGCCACATCTAACTCTGGGGAAAGGGTTATAGCGACGCACACTGAGCGATAAAACCGCCATCAGAAGTATGGACTAAATGGAATCAAAGTTGGTTTTAAAATAGAAAACAGGAAAAACGTAAAAAATGCGTGCACGATTAAAAAGACAAAACAAAACAAAAGAACAGCTGCTTTTACAAAACATAACTCTGTTTAATTTTTTTTTGTGTTTGTAGTTATCAGAAGAAGGTTTGAAAGAAAAAAAAGTAAGAATGCGAAGCACTAGTAAATAATAAAAATGTCAATAAATGCGCCACACAATCACACCTGGTTGGTTACAAACCAAAGTGTTCCTTTGTACTATGAGTACCAGATGACAGATACATACATGGCACACTCACTTACATCCAATTTAGAAAGTTATTTTTTTCACATATTGACCTAATCGATAATCGAACTCTGGACAAACGCATTTCGGCTCCATTACCATTGCAGATAGAAAGAAATACGAAGAAGAACTAAAGTCATCGACATAGCTCCAAGAATTGCAATGCTTTAGGCTTTAAAGCCTACACACTGCTGCTGAGACTAAAAGGTTCTAGAATGCAGTTCATGTATCGGAAAATGTAGCGTAAGATCGGCTCTCCGCAAAATAAACAAACAATTTTGGATTATTTATATTCTAGACTAGCGTCCCTAAAAATCACTACACAGGATCCACTGAAAACCATAACTTTTTCATTTTACAAATTACGTCTTGTCATTGTCTTCAAGGGCTAGTTGGCGGGGATAATTCTAACTTTTTCGGTCTTAATTTATTGTTTTTGCTGCAATCCTATAATTGGTATGTAAACTTAAACGGTTGTGTAGCAATGTCTTCAGATAATAAATTATATATTTTTTTAATATTTAGTATCCCCTAGCTATCATTATAATTATGATACCCTATTGTTAGCGTTTTCCTTTCCCATTGTGCGTTGCCTCTCATCAGCACAAAATGCATCGCCGTCGCGCCGCCGGCAAATCCAATAGGTATTCATTTAATAAACCCTTTTATTGGTTTATCGGATTTAGTGAGCTTAATGCAGGAATTGCTTAGCGTTACCACCACTGAACGACTGCCTTTGTTTTCAATGCAACTGTGTACGTATGGAAACTGTGTTGACAATTTTAGTGTGATCGTAATTGCCAGTTTTTTTTTATCTTTTTTAAAATTAAGGATCCGATTGAGATAAAGATCCTTATGATTTCAAAACTATACTACCTGACTCCCAGATGCTAATAATGTATATATTTTTAGTAGGTTCTAATTAAAACCTTATTATTAAATGGTCTTATGCTTTAATTCTGAAGTATCTTGACAGTCTAAAAAAAACTGGTTTATGCTTAGGTATAAGACGGTGAAATGTAGTAACAACATGATTTGCCATCTGTCAGAATTAAATACCAAACCCTCTCGACAATATTTCTAATGCTGTTATAAAAAATCTGCTGATAAAAATATACACATACGGTCAGATGGTCATGATATATAGGTAGTCGATTTTGCATAGGTCTGCATGCATGTGTGGAACTGTGCGGACTGTTTTTTTGTATTGTTAAAACATTTGTTTTCGTTTCGATAGGTTTCAGTTTTAGCGTTGGCTTGTGTGTCAACCGGGGTCACTCAGGTTATATAACACATTAGTTTCAAACGTTTATAATTTATTGTATTTCGTAATTGTGTTCGTGGCCATTTAATGTATTTCTTTCTTTCGCCAGCTTTTGGAAAGTAACACTCAAGTAGTTTCGAAATGCTGTGTTGTTGGGTGAACGCAATAGCTTTTTGTTAATATAGTTAGAGGATTACTGCTATGTTTGTAGAGCCAAAAGCACATCAGAACTGTGGACTTGGTGACGCCCTTACTTCGTGGAGATAAAAGCCAATATCGATTGCAGTACGGTCAACCACACAGCTTCCGTTTATCTGTCGCTATGCATCCTCTTCCCTCAGATTCAGTTCCTTCATATCTTTTACGACATGTATTTAATCTTTACAGAATCTGTCAACTTAATCCATGTGAAATGCAATAAAGGTATTAAATTAAATTGACATTCGTCAATCAAATGGCTGCAAGATTAGAAAAGGCTACTCCATGTAGCGGGAGAAGAAGAGGCGAAAGGAGATGAAGCATTCGTAGCTACAGATGCAAATATACGATCTTTTTGTCTTGAATTTAGGGGAATTAATGACTAACAAAAGATAAGTTGTGTTTAAACGTTGGGATTATCAACTTATATATCATCGCCTCGTCAAATTTATCGTACCCAAGATCTTGCTTTGTGAAGATACACTTTAGTATTTACTCGAAAAAGACCTGAACGCGATGGTATCCCATCGCCATTTTTAAAAGGGCGTGGTCCCACTTCCGGAGAAACATGCCAATTCATCGCTGAGTGTGAAAAGTCGCACCTGATACAAATAATTCTGTGTTACAAAGTGGATTAGTGGACAAATCGTGTTAATAGCCACTCCTACTAAACATCAGTTGGTCGGTTGGCGCAGTTTGTTTAGATGGAAAAAATCGGTTATTGGTGTTGCCATGGCAACTCAGAAGGAACGACCAATCGAATCAGAAGTGATGCATTGAATCGGGGCACGTCGATAATACGGCTTTTTGTGAAGGCAAAGTCGGTAAAGATATGAAAGAGACCAAAACTGCGGGTAGAGACACATAAACGTCACTCTATGCATGAGACGTGATGAGCAAAGACAATGTAAGTCTGCACCTCAAATAACATTAAATTCTAGAAAAGAAACACTAAATGAGAAAAACAATATTTGAATGGTGCTTTCAGAATTTATTTATTTTGTTTTTTAAATTAACGTGTTAAAAGTATACCCATTTCTATACTTCAAAACTTTGCTATACACTTTTAACGTAAAGCTTTATCAGAACTAGTAAATAAGAATTAAGAAATAACAAAAATCTTAGTAAACCTTTGCCACAAACCACCAAAATTCTTCGACCTTGTTAATACAATATTCGAAAAGTAGTTTTATTAATACAACATCGAACAGTAAACTATTCGATACATCATAACCCGTTGCAAATATTCGATTCGAAATGTTCAGTCGAGCGAAATTTATTCGTACGGTTGCAACGAAATGGGTGTAAGAGAGCCTGTACAATGGGCAATGTGTGTTTTAATTCAATTGATGTTACATAAATTTGAGAACATTTGCAATAAACAAATATATTCCGGACATCATAATACATAAGTTAACCCCAAAGTACTCAGAAGGTTCAAAAACCTATACTCTTTGTTAGTAAACAATTTAATTTAAACTTAACGCATAGAGCGATATATACAAAGTTTGTATTAAATACAAATTGCACACATAGTTAAAAATCAGAAAAGAAATAATGAACTGTTAGCACAATTTGGTTCGATTGTCTTGTTTGAATGATTTTTATACTATGAAAATCCACTTTCTAGTTGACTGTAAGTCATACACATACTTTAGTTTACACTATTTTCTGATGTTTGTTAATTGACCGGAGTGTTGTTAAATACCACATTTTGGTTATATATATTTCGCAATAATTATAAATAGGGGTCATCATATATATTGCACCATTTATAGATAAAATTTATATAATGCAGCCCTCAGATAATCAATTATTTTGGAAAGCATCTAAGACTAATATTTCAAAAACAACCCTAGAACTCTAGCTTATAACGCAGAATAGGAGACATTAATTAGCATTATCCAAATGACGATCAAAAGAAATGCCATAACTGTTGAAATATTTCAAGAAAGCGTAAATTAAATAAATAAATGTTAGACAACATCACATACCTACATTGTTCTGATATGTTATATGTGGAAAGTAGCTTAAGCACTTGTGTTACAAAAATCAGTAACAACAACGGTACCACAACACCCAGACCCGAGACAATATTATGGAAAAATTAGTTTCCCATATTAACCCGACCGGGAACCGAACCCGGGACCTCAGAGATGACGCTACGCCAAATTCCGGCCCGCTCGCCTCTCGGCTACGGAGGTCGTCAAAAGTCTGAAGTTACCACTTATTTCTTGTCAACTAATACTAATAGCTGGCTTATTAGCAACGTACAGGAAAAATAGTCATATTCTGAAACAATGCAACATCTTGAGCTGGGTAAGGACAGGCTGTGATAAATCAAATTGATAATGTATATCCATTATAATTTATAAGAAGATATCAATGTGCGAATCGATCTGATACTGCGAGGTTCTGTAGGTAGAAAATCTTTTGTACACACATAGATTTGACCGAATTGTTAAATTTTTTACAATATTGTAAGCGCACAAGGTTAAATATTATTGGTCTTAAAGAAATTTATTTATATTCACAATCCATAAGCCATTTTGACCACATTTGGATATGTGAAAATGCTACCTAAGCTGTATAATAAAGAATACAATGCGTTTTTTAATAAAAGCACAGTACATTTGCTCCTCCTAATGGTAAGCAAGAACCCACATCGCGATGACAACGGATTTGATGCCCGTTAGTGTCGCCATACTGGGCGCAAGATGTTACTTCACGCCGGCAACGAGTTCAACTTCTATATGGTACTCGTAGGTACGGCAAAGATACGAGTTACCAAACTTTTATGTTCGCCATGGAATATTTTCCACGGTAAAGTGATGACATCGTTGGCTGGCTCCTGTGGTTCTGTGAAGGAAAGGGGAGGGCGGGTTAAGAGCGACAATAACAGTTTTGTTGATTGGGAATACAAGATGCGGGCCCCTGAAAATAAGAAGTACCTGCTAAAGAAAGATCCTATTCTTTGTCAGTTTATTATCGCCAAGACGACAACGAATGAAATTATCAATAAATCTATGATTGCATCAACAATGAGGTTTAATTGGAGTAATCGCTGCCGTGCGAAGATGGCCGACTTTTTCTAGTCAGTAAGTGAGCACCTATTTTGTTTAGAAGATGATGGATGAAAGAATATTGAATGGTTTTTTTAATTGTGATATAACGTTCTTTGTAACAGGAACTCCGATCATTAAGGATTCAAGAAAATTGTCTCATAGGAGTTCGTGAGGCTTTGATGGACTAGTGGTTTAAGCATTGAGCCATGATTAGGATCCTAAGTTCAACTCCCAGACTGAGAAGTATGTTACGGATTTGTCTACCATAACTCGAGATTGTGATCAGCCAACCTCATTTCACAAGTTTGGTGATTACCATTATTGTACCGATTTCAAAAAAGGAGGGCTTTGCTCTGCAGTGTCAGTTAAAAATTACATTCCAAATAAATATATTCTTACCTAACACAAACTTTTACCTAAACCGCTGTTTTTTTATTCGCATTATGTAGTAATTTATTTCATTGAGGTGCATCTATTCCTACAATAATAATAATAATACCCTTTTATTCTGAATTCGAGACAATTTACATTACATATGTAGTTATTTTATTTAACTATAGGATACCTCACAAATCAGTGTTTTCAATTCCTACAATAGTTGAAACTAAAGGCTCTAACTATAACTAAAAAAATTTAAAGATATTAAAAATGAGATATATTTTCACAGGCATCTTTTTATTAATTTTGATGACAGAAATACTGACTGAGCCACGAGGCACCCAAGCTCAAATGGCTCGCTTATTTAATTTGTGCCCAGGTTGGGCAGAAATTTAATAAAAAATAACCTACCCAAAAGTTCAATAAATTTAGGTAAGGTTAGGTTAGTATTTTTTGTATGCTCAATTAAATAGAAACCATTAAAAATTAGCTACCAATTTCCTCAATCCAACCTCGGTCGATGACACAAATAAGATACCAGCGCCATCATTAAAACACGACTCCACAATTTAATTACCATTAGATTGTTAAAGGCACAATTGTAAACAGTTCACACCTTTCCAATCGTCCTTCGAGAGATCACAAAACGTAGAAAAAAACTCAGTCGGCCAGTGTACAATCTCCAGAACCCATCTTAGCATATCGAGTTCCATTTGGACTACTGTTGCGCCCGGGTGCGGTCGTTTTTTTGGTCCTGTATCGCAAATCGAGCGTTACGGAATGTTCTTACACTGGTGTGTTTTGGTTTGTTTTGTGGGGGTAAGATGTGAGGAATTAATTAAGGCAGCCGGCTGTGATTGGTAATCCGTTGTTTCGGCAGAGCTGATTAGGGAATGTCGGGATTATGGTGATAGGTTAATGGACTTATAATCTTTATCTCTGAACAAAAAAAATTATGAATTATTTCTTTAAAAGTTACTATAAATGAAGAATTGTTTGTGCTGGTGTAAATTATAAATAATAATAATGGAAACTGGTATTTTAAAAGAATTATAATAAAGAATGCAAGCTATTAACAAAATATACAAAATAACCTAATGACGTATTTTAAAGTAATGACAAATTCAATAAAAAGCAAAGAAGAAGAATAAGTAAAAAACAGACAATTTAAAAGACGTGCTTTGTGCACAGTTACATTATATAATTAAAAAGCGGTCACTGCACTAAGCAATTAACTAAGCAGCGGCAAAAAAATATTTAAAATAAATGTAACAGACCACTTTCAGAATATTTATTCAGTAAATGAGAGAATAAAACCAACAAATCGGATTTTTTTATAGTAGTGCAGTATATTGTCTCCTCCCAGCCTGATGGTAAGCAAGAGAGGAACCCTCATCGCGATGACAACGGATTTGATACCGAAATATCCTATCTGTTAGCATCGCCATACGGCCCGCAATACGTTTCCTCATGCTTATAGCCGTTTTGTTCCTTTCGATACCCTCTATCGAATCCAAAACTTACTTCAACCCTTAACCAGCCCTAGAGTATCGGATTTTTTTATTGGTTTTAAGCTTATATTTGAGGTGGTAACTATATGTGCATTGCATGTTAAAGGTTTAACCTTGTTTGATGACGTCAGTAGAGCAGTTATGGTATGGTTTATCAAACGACATTAACCACTCCGCCAATTACATATTGTAATTGTTTTGGGCTCTAAAGATCAATTAAAACGGTAAAACAAAATTTCACTCTTTCAAATTGTTGGTAAAATTTATGTTAAGGGAAATCCTGTTTATTTATAAACAATATATAAAATATAAAAATATGTTAATTATTAATTGAGAATATAATGAAATATTTAAATTAAATATAATATGAAGAAAAGATTAGTTAATGGTGCAATTATTGCATAGAATCTGTTTATATTATGAATTGTGTTTTTCAACAATCAAGAATTTGCAATAAAAATCTTATTAATTTTTAACTTTGTGCTATCATGCCAATGTTTCTTTAATTAATGATTGCATATCACGGTACCAATACAACCAAAGAAACTCTTAATTAACCAAAACAATTAAAAATCAAAGGTACGTAGCAAAACAACTGCGCAATCGCCGTTTAAACTTACTAAACGCTAAAACAATACTAATTAAAGATTGTTAACAGGCTCAAATTATCCGATACAAAGATAATGAGTGCTAAATTAATAACCAATGGGTAATTATCAACAATCGATCCTAAAACTATGACAAGAAATTCCCACAAGTGTACAAGGACAAACAGTATGGAATATAATGGGTACCTATAGGTATTGTAAGAGTTAGGTAAACTCTAATGATTGATGCATTGATGATAATTTTAATCATTTTATTATGTCTGAGATGGATAGGAAATAAAATGGTATATTATTATTATTATTCTACAAACAATTTATCCAATAAACCACTTCTGTGTTGTTGTGTTCCTGCGTGCGAGTAACGTTTCCAGAGCTCCTGGGGGGTGCTACATTAGTAGCAGCGGTCAAGCCTTCAAGTTAAGGGCGACAAGTCCAGTAACAGATTTATTATGCTTTAAGCTAGGACCACTTAACATCAGGTGGGATGAGGTCAATCTTGAAGTGCAATATAAAAAAAAACGATTTTTCACGAATGTTTACTCTATCGCGTAGAACAAAAGAAAATGGTCGATTTAGTCAAGGTCTCTTAACATAGTTAACACTATTCAATCATTAGTTTTAATTCACAAATCCTATCTCGTATCAATGAGACATTGGCGTTCGGCGCTTTAGCGAGTCTAAAGCATCCAGCGGAGGCAGATCTAAACCAGAGATGGGAACAGTAATTCATGGAATAAAAAAACTTTGACTTTGTATAAATTTGGGATAGCGGATGTATCCGAACGTAGTTTATAACGATTGTACGAATTTTTGAATTTTGTTTGACAATTGTATGAATATCAGAATAGAGAGAGTGGCGTTTGAAAGTGGATCGACGACGATGTGCAAGAGGTATTTTATATTTTTTATTTAATTGTCTAATATAGTTGGATTTCATATAATATTGCTATCTTTTCATTTCCAATCCACTAGATAAATTTAAGACCTAGTTCGAAGTAAAAGGCACTTGTTGTCTTACAGGCCTAGCATACGCAATATGTCAAATTAATAGCATGAGATGACAAAAGTTTCGATACTGTTTATTGGCTAATAGCATACTGCACTCGTATTTTCAGCCAATCAGCAGCTAACGCACTGACAGCAATCGATTTTGACGTTTGTTAAGAGTGCGATAAAATTTAGTCGCGTTGCGTATCCTAGGTCTGCTGTCTGTATTTATCTATACTACCCTTTACACTAGTTCATATAGTACCTTTTTTTTTTTCGGAGAGAAATGCATTGACGCACCGTACCGTCACCCGAGGGAGGTGACGGCGTGTGTGGGACTCCCTGCCCTTATGCGGGCAGGAATACCCACTAAAACCCCCCGGTGGACCTCATCGCCTTGATGGTGATGCCATGGGAACAGAGTTCATATAGTACCTGTACATTTTATAATTCACCAGACAAGAGGGAACTACTCACACGAATAGTACTGTTTAAGAGAGACCTGGATATCGCAGTCTGTACTCACAACCAGTATATGATACCGATATGTATGTAGTTCTAACATATTCGGCAGAGGGCACTTAACCGGAGGCTAACTTTCGATACAGCAGAAAAAAATCATCGCCTACGATAACTTGCGGTTAGCTCAGTTGGAAGAGCAGCACGCGCGATACGTGAAGGTCGTGGGTTCGGTTCCCGCACCGCAAGGGGAGATAAAAAAATTATGTTTCTAATATTTAAAGTTCGCTAGTACGGCGTATAGTAATAAAAAAAATCGATTCAGTATATGAGCCTCTGAATCATCATCACTTTGTACACTTGACTAAATAAGTTTGATTCCGATTTCGTTACTAAATTGTGCCAGGACTGCGCAGTCATCATTAATCCCTAATAGTCTAATTAACTCTAAAACCGTTATTCTGTCAGAGCCCTACATCTACTTGTAACCGGTTCCGAGTACTTGTATTGGAATTTGTTAGTATCCATGTGAAGAAAGGTAGTGCATTTTAATGGATAAAAAATTCAGAGGAGAAATTTATATTGCAGACTTTTTAGGATTCCGTTTTCACGGTCTAATGGTGGATTTCATTTCACCGTTGGATAATTCAGGGATAAATAATTTTGAAGTTATGATTTAAAAAACCAAATACGCAAACGCGTGGAAAAAAATTTAGGATTTCAAAACTTAACCTATGCTGAGAATTGTTTATTAATAAGTATTAACGGTATGTGGGCTTGGTTAATTAATATTATTTTACTAAATATTAAAAGTTTTTACCTAGATTTGCAAAGTATCAATGTTTGAGATTGAAAAATCGACAACGTATAAATTTTAAGACTTTCGCGTTCCATTTTAAACATTAAAAATAATTTAACGGGTCAAAACGCGACACCATTTTTATTTAGTAGTCAGCTCGTGACCACGGTTGGTGCAACCTAACTGAAACGTCGGGCAGTAAGTAGTTCGTATTAACTACTAAATAAAAATGGTGTCGCGTTTTGAACCGTTAAATTATTTTAAACCGACAAATTAGTAAATTTGTATATCGATATCAAATTACTTCCGATATTTGCTCTCTCACCTTCAGAAAACATATTAAATTGTCTATATCAACATTTATGTAAGATTTATAATACAGATGGTTATAGAAGGACAAGTCATATGTTAAATTAAAAAATATACTTAATTCAAACCATAATTCTACTCTCAAGTCATTATATGCTGGAAAATATATTTCAGTTATTTATTTTCATATAACTTGTGTTATCTAGTTATCTTTTTTAAATTAGCCGAAAATTTGTGTCGAAAAAACAGTTGAAAAGTTTTTTTTTCATATAACGCAGAAAAGTCCAACCAATATTCATAATCCGATGTTTTCTTATTAGCCATCTGCTCCTTACATTTAATTATACGGAACACCCGATTGCCAATTGCAGTCACCTTTACTATCTACTGAATTATTTTTACCGACAAAAAACGACTCCAACCCAAGATTAATCAGAGAAATTAACTTTTTCGTTCAACTTTGTTCTGTGGTTGAAAAAAAATATTTCTTTCTTTCTTTATGTAAAAGAATTGGAACAGACGGTGCAGAAAAGAAACGAGTTTGCGAAGAAATTGTTGTGAAGTTAAAACATTTGCATAATAAATTCGCCCGCAATGACGAACAGTTAAACTATTTTGATTGTCTGAAGTTTGTATTTGCATAATGATCGCTGACAGATTTATATTACTTGTGAATTTTACGGCGAACTGTTTGATATTTATTTGGAAATAAATATTTACTTCGGCTTACATAATAATAAATTCTAAGGTTTGCGTTTGTGAAACAAAATACAAATTTACTACAATTGGGTGGGTTCCACCAGAATACCAGCGCTTGCTGTGGTGGTAATGGTTTTACTGCTTTCAGCATCACCGTTTAGGGCGATGAGGTCCATCGGGGAGTTTTAGTGGGGAGGCCTTCTCAAGGCAGGAGAGTCCCACACACGCTGCCACTCTCCCTCGGGTGGAGGCACGTTGCATCACGCATTTTTCCCCGAGAAAAAAAAAGAATACCAGCGCTGTTGCGGTGTTAGAAATAATGCCGTAGCAGCATTTGCTGAGGTGGAACCTAATTGACCACTTTGTGTTCAGTGTGTGTGTGTTTCTGTTTTTTTTTATCGTGTTGTATGTCAATAAACATATTTATATTCTATTATATTCTACAATTCAATGTCTATACTTATAAAATTGTATCCCAACCTTCATTGGTTTTTCTCACCGGTCCAAAACCGTATTTGAAATCCATTAGCGAAAATCGCACTATTAACCCTCCACCGCGTTAGTCACGCGTGTGCAGCCATTGTTCGGCACAATAGACCCTACCTGTAACCGATACCATTGAAGTGTTAAATGGCGCGGATTTTGGTCGAGTGGGGCTTTTTGTGGCTCTGTCACTCAGGGGACGTGAAGGGTTTTTTTTTTTGGTAAAATAAATATGAGGTAAAAGTACCATAATAAAAAAATCAAGAGAAATTTAACTCGTTGCTATTTTTGCATTCTCCAAGTGTGTCAACCCTGGTTTTAACTAATAGGTCATATGGACCAAATGTCCACATCACCATGTGGTTTGGAGTATAAGATAGAACTGTGACACTAGGATAAACATAATGCTTACAGTAATAAAAATCAGATCACAGTTTACTATGTTACTTCGAACATTTATTTGCAATCTTGATTTCAAATAAAGCAGTTTTAACATAGTTACTTACTACAAGTATTGCATTTTTTAATACGGGATCAAGGATAAGATATAAATATGTAGTTTTTATCCTTGAAATTTCAAGGATAAAACATGGAACCTAGAAATAATATGTAGGTAATCTATAATATTATTAAATAATGCCATCGTGCCAACATACACATTAATACACAACGCTATGCTGCTTATTTTTTTTGTAATTTAGCTTATTAAATTCATACAAAAAGACTCACTGAGAACAATAAGCAACATGCCCTACAACTATTATTTTCATTAAGACCGCTACACTCAGACTTCTCAGTATTATAGGCAATTTGTGATTCATTCTGTAGAAAATACGAAAACCGTGTACATCTCTTGAATCATCGTTTAGACGATTTGAAGTCCATAGCTGGAGATTACACCGCGGCGCGATACTTAAGCCGAACATCTTTCGCTATTAAAACTGTATTAAGTGCGCCTGAGGTTATGAGCCCTAATGACACGTCATCAAACATTGTCCAAATCACTGATTTGGAGCAATGGACCTGTCGTTTGTAATATATCCCGGGCTGTGTGATGGTTTTTGGAGATTTATTTAATTATGTAATGTTATGCAATAATAGAAACTATCTAGAGTTATGGATTGTTAGCTTACAAGCTAGCTAGCTTCACACTTGTATCTTAATTTGTTTTCCTACTTCTTCTCAAAAATAATGTTTTTATTATGAAGGAAGCACCTCATCAAATTATTTATACCAAAGACATTATTGTGATGCCTAAGGAATTTTTTTTATTCCTTAATAAGTGTTTCTTGAGTAAACCCAATAATTACATATTAAAGATATTAATACAAAACAATTTAATACATGCACAGAAACGAATTCTACCTGAATGATATATTAATGTTTAAGTCAGTATTTAATTGACATTTAAAAACTTTAATTAATTCTGCCAGTCAACTACGAGGTGATTTAGAACTGTTGAAATTCAAACAATTAAACTTAAATGAGGGTTAAACTACAATTCCTGCTGAGTGCCTTTATTTTAAAGGCAACTAAACATAAATAAATGAAGTGTTTCTATTTGTTGATTAATATATTTGACGTTTCTAGATTAAAGCGTTTCATTAACGAAATGTCAGCAGCTTTACGCAAAAAATATCGTATTTCTTTTCAAAATAATCCCCTCAATTTATAAAACACAAATTAAATTACACATAAACTCACCAAACTTAATCGCAAGCGCATTAAGTTACAATTATCCTGATTGTAGCTAACCCGAAACCGCTGGCAATTTCTCCGATCCCCTCGTATCGATGTCGGGTCACAAAGACCGCATTATGTTTTGACAGGAGTTAATGCGATCAGTGGGGGGTGACGTCTATACCTGTACACACAATAGCACAATAGATTTGGGTCGTGTGCCGCATTGTACTTTTATTTGCAGGGTTAGATGCACTTGTGCGGTAATGCTTTTTAATTTATCAACCTTAAATTTGGGGGATTTGTTGGAATTAACCACTTTCTATTTTAGTATCAATGTAAGTTTTCATTATTGTAAAGTCATTTAAGTGTGTTTCCACTAATGATAACATTAATTTCAGGTTTCAGGAAACCTGACATTATTTATTTTATTTTATTTCTTTTGTAGATAAATGTTTAACTTTTTGCAATGAATTTATTGAAATAATAAAAATATGTGTTCATTTATGAAAAAGATAGACATCAAGACAAGAATCTTAGAAGTTTTTAAACTTAGCAAATCTTTAAACATTTGCTAAGTTTAAAAAACACTCTACTGCACATCATTGAATTTGCAAGCATATCAAGTTTTAAAGTTCAATGAAACTGAACTAAAGCTGAGGGCAAACTATGATATCGTTTCTACAAGTTATAAATGTATAGTTGTAATACTTTTCTTATTGAAATATCAATGCAATCTCGATATCAATTAATCCCATAATATTTTGAACTTTTTCAAATGATATCTAATTTTGGTAACTGCCAGAAGGCTAGGCCCCAAGAACGGTGTTACAAATTCTCCTTCGTGGAATTCAAGTTCTAAACTTCGAACTTGACACTAATACCACTTCAAACAAACCAATCCATACTAACAAGCATCCGTTACGGCCACCATTATATTTTTCTTCACATTGGATCTAATGTGGCTTAATAGCAAATATCTACTTACAGGTAGTTTAGCTTAGCGGACGTCAGCCAAACGGCAATTTGTGGTACAATTGCAACGATTTGCGGCAATCAGGCGCAAGCGGGCGATGGTTATGTCAACTGGGACATTAGTGACCCTTAACGGCATTGGAGGGTTAATTGGATTATTAGGTTACAATATGTGCAAGTTTGAATAGGTCAGACTGATCTCGCTAAGTGCTTGTAGGGCTATTTTATATCCTATTTTCAACAGTGGTTATAGGTTCCAAATCGGAGGTATTCATTTGTTTTATATTATTATTAGGGTACTTGGGGCTGCGCAGCTCTAGTGAACTGTGATCTATTGTGACTCGCTACCAATTTAGAGTAACTCCTTTAGCCGGGTCGATTCAAGAAAGTTTAGTATCTTCCTGGCTTTTAGAGTTCTTATTTCATCCGGTTGGGTTATGTGTCCTCCCAAGTGGATGCTTCGTTTTTGAACCAGAGATTTACAGTCACATAGAAGGTAAAGAGGTTCCTTTTCCTCCTTGCGAAACCTGTATACATCAGAGTCACTCAGCTTCTTGTGAAATTGGTGTCTTTTTAGTATGCAGTGTCCAGTAAACGCTCTAACTAAGACACTGGCTCAAGGTCTGCTGAAATGTAATAGTTCTTCGGTCCATTAACGTGAGTAGCCAACTATGAGTAGTTTTGAGTGTTTTAAGCCTGGTTGGTTCATCCAGTATTTTCAATATAGACGAATAATAAATATTACTGATATAATGTATTTAAACAAAAATATGATCTCTCTTTCTATATAGGGTAAACAGTTGTGTTCGCCAGTTTAATTCGTCATTTTAGGTTCGATTGGCCGTAAGCCTGTTCTGTCTCAGAAGTATATAATCAAAAATTATCATAGTTTTTAACAGACATATTCATAGTACCGTGGTAATTGTTACAAAAGCATTATGTTATACTTACTCCTGCCATATGTAGGTACAAACATTCTGCCATATGTTTATCTTGGTTACAAAAATTGAAAATTAACAGAACTTTTGCTAATTTTTAATAGAAGAATTAGTATATTCAAGAAAAGGGCTAAATAATAAGTGGAGAAGTATATTTTAGAGTCAACAAGTTTAAATGGAGTAACAGACAGAGATTTCAATTTAAATAAAACTAGCTATTAAAATAAGAATAATTTAATGAAAAAATAACTCTCAGTCAGTATTTAATGTTGAAGACGTCTTTTGATGATGATGAAGTTATCATCTTCATCTATTAATTGAAATATTTAATCTTCAGTTTGTTGACTATAGTAAGAATTAATGTTACCACAAAATGATTAAATACCAACTCATTGATTAAGCATCCCAATATGAACAATAGTACGTTATTACGTCGACTCGTAATCGTTGTATAACTTCCCACAACCTTGACAGGAATTGAAAAGTACATCAAATATACAAGAAAAATCAACGGAAAATAGTTGTTGAATTGAAGGCTGGGCGCAATCAACCGCGAATCTTATGATATTGGCATACTTAATTTTACTTGGCACATATGCGCAGCCGACTATGAAGATAGGCCGGCAACAGTATTGCGATTGCTTTTGAGAGTTGCGATTAGTCGTAGTTTTTATTCAGTTACAAATAGCAGATAAATAGAGTTTTTTTATATCCCTTAGGTGTTTTTGCAATTATATTGAAATAAGCTATTGTCTCAAAAAATATCCCTTTGAAAATAAGGAAACGAAAACTATTACAGTACAATTAAATTGAGTATCACACCTAGAAAAATAAGACGCTTAATTTAAATGACTCTAGTAACATTTAAACGTATGTTACTCTACAATAACGTTATCATTGGTATAAACTAATCTAATTTTTTTTTGGAATAATACATCACTATCTTTAAAAATCAAAATTGTTAAGTCATACAATGGCTTCTTGTAAATACTTCTAAAAGAAACCTGCAGTGTGAGATTAGAAATGGGTAAAAATAATTCTATATAGTCAGTTCGTTAGATCGGCTCATGTGTTTCCTCCTTCCTTTGACATGGATTCCTTAAAAAGGAGCGTAAAAGCGTGAAGAAACATCTTGCGGGCCAGTATGGCGATGCTAACGGATAGGATACTTCGATATCAAATCCGTTGTCATCGCGATGTGGGTTCCTCTCCTGCTTACCATCAGGCTGGGAAGAGCCAATATACTGCGCTACTATAAAAAAAAAAGATCGTTAGAAAAACGTTTTTTTTTTCGATAGTTACATAAATAAACAACGCGTGAAAGTTCAGCGGAGGGGTATATTTACGTCACTTATATGTAAAAACTGTTCGAATGGGTGGTCACGCTAAATTTTTACGCTAATCATAGGAAACTATTGCTTATACGATTAAAGAAAAAATACGTATCTTTGTCTTTATAGTTACTGTTGAGCTGAATAGAAATTATAAGTCGTCTGCCCTACATAGTAAACTTACAGTTCGTATGCCTACGACATAGGGTAGGGTATTTATAGTTATAGTCTGAGGAGCTTTTGACAACAAAATTTGTAAGCATGTATTTTAGAAATCGCAGTAGTGCGGTCAACCTAAAATCACTTCAGCGACTCTCTTCAAAATAAAACCTAAAATAACTTTTATTCCTTACACGACAAGGCAGATTTTTTTTCGCACATTATTCACTTGTGCCATTTTGTTTACAATCTTACGTTTATAATGTCGTATGTATTAGTCTCGGTTGAACGATTTTGCATCCAATTTACTACCAGTTAAAGTTTATAATCAATTATGCAAGAATGCAGATGAGTTGTTTATAGCTAGCTTGTCCTAAATACTAGTATTTGATTAGTCTACGAAGGTTGTGTTGTGATGACTGTAACAGTAGCTGGTTATTGTATTTTTTGCTGTATTCGATTCTTTGTTTGGAAAATAATTGGTAAAGTCTTGTACAGAATATGGGTAACGATTAAATACAATAGAGTCGTATTGCATGTCAGAAAGTGTGATAATTAAAGATCTTTGTTTTAATTAAATAAATATAAATATTGGAAAACATCACATACATTGCTCTGATTTTGTGGTAAGTTGCTAAAGCACTTGGTTACAGAAATCAGAAACAGCGACGGTACCACAACTCCCAGAGTCGAGACAATATGTAAAAGTTCGTTTCCCATATTGACCCGACCGTGAATCGAACCCGGAACCTCAGAGATGGCGCTCGTCAAAGTCAGGCCCGCTCGCCTCTCGGCTACGTAGGTCGTCTCATTATAATCATATCGTCGTATGATTCAAATCTAGTAAGCATTGTAATAGAAAAAAGTAAAGTATTACTTCTCTCGTTGTAGTAATAACTACACTACATTCGAATTAATAAATAAACTTAACTCTAAAACGTTTTTAATATTCTTAAACCTCTTAAACGATTTTCTAGTATGTCTGGTAAAAAAGTTTAATTTAATAAATAAATTGATAATCATTTAGTTTATACCTTAACACATCTTTTACATGTTTGGCTTATTTAGATAGATCATCAAATTAGGTAAACAATATCGATGATTAAACTGCTGTGCAATTTCTGAAAATTTCTTACTGTTCAATTTGAAAATTTCTTTAAATCTACATTAATATTATAAAGAGGAAAGATTTGTACCTATTTTTGTATGTTTGTAATGAATAGGCTCAAAAAGTACTGGGCCGATTTAAAAAAATCTTTCACTAATATAATGCTACATTCTTCCAATTTGACATAGGCTACAAAATTAGGGATCCTCGGTAAAATTTGGAAAATTTCAACAGAAAAGCGGGAAAAATTCTCTAAAGCGAAACGAAGTTCGCCGGGACCGCTACTTACTTATAATTTGACGATAGTATTGATTGTGCCTATATGAATGCAAAATTGATAATGTTACCGGTATAATAACTTAAGAGAGGGGGGCATAGCGATTTATCGCTCGAACTGGAGCAGCCCGACTGGTGAAATACCTCCACCTTACAGAAGACCGTAGCCAAATAATAATTACTTCTGTGTTGTTGTGTTCATGCGTGTGAATAAGGTTTCCAGAGCTTCTGGGGGGTTCTACGTTAGTAGCAAGGGTCAAGCCTTCAAGGTAAGGGCGACAAGTCCAGTAACACATTCATTATGCTATACTTGTCCCCTTAAGCTAGGACCTCATTACCACTTAACATCAGGTGGGATGAGGTTAATCTCGAAGTGCAATATAAAAAACTAATAAGAAAAAAACTGGAAAAAACCAGAAGAATTGAAAAATTACCAGTACCAATATCAGTGCTAAAATGTAGAAAGAGATGGACTACAGAACCATAATTAAACAGTGGATTTATGTTTATTTGACCCCGATACTAATTAACAAACAGAATAAAAGTTCTGTTTACATGCGTTGCCAATTATTAACTTGTCAAAGATTGACATTTACTTTAATCGGAACGTTTTTCTTTCTGTCACATGCACTGTGACAACTTCATCCTAAACTAAACCTTATGATAACGTATTAAGACGTAAATTTTTACCATTAATTGCTCGTGACTGTACACTCAACCTTATCACACCATTCCTAGTACCACGTTACAGGTCATATCTTTTTAGTGCGCAATTATTGCTAATTGTCGATGATTAATTAATCTTCTTTGTTCTAGAGGTAACTACTTCATTCATATAATAATTGTTGAAGGCCGCTACGATGCAATTTTAATACCATATGTTGTTGAACTGTTTTGACTAGTCACTTTGAAGAGAGTTCGAGAAATTAATCCATATACATGTACAAGTATATGGACAATTTAAATACCTAAATATAAATAATAAATATAAGACAACATCACATACATTGCTCTAATTTTATGGTAAGTAGCTTAGCACTTGTGTTACAGAAATACTGACACCCGACTACCCGAGACAATATTGAAAAGTTCGTTTCCCATATTGACCCGACCGAAGACCTCAAAAGGTGGCGCGACGCCAAAAATATGGTACACAGAAACAAGTGTTACAGAGAAAAAAATTCAGCATATTTTACCTTAAAGGGCGTAGAAATGTCATATATTAGTCTATTAATTCTTTTTTTTTTTTTATATTCCACTTCAAGATTGACCTCATTCCACCTGATGTTAAGTGGTAATGAGGTCCTAGCTTAAAGGTGACAAGTACAGCATAAGAAAAATGTTACTGGACTTGTCGCCCTTACCTTGAAGGCTTGACCCCTGCTACAGTAATGTAGCACCCCCCAGGAGCTCTGAAAACCTTACTCACACGCAGGAACACAACAACACAGAAGTGATTGTTATTTGGCTGCGGTCTTCTGTAAGGTGGAGGTATTTCACCAGTCGGGCTGCTCCAGTTCGAGCGATAAATCGCTGTGCCCTACCTCTCTTATAATTCAGTAAAATTAAATAAATCTTTACCTAAGTCATTAACTTATAATAATAGCGTCACAATTAATTAAATAACTGGATTAAATGACAATTATAATAAATAACAATAAATAGTAGATAATAATTATAATCTTATCAAGCGTCACTTAAAAATAGGGAAATGGAGTATGTAATAACATTTATCAATGAGTAGTCGTTTTACTTTTCTTTTAAATAGATGCAAGTTCAACGTTTTATGCTATCAGGTATTTTATTGTAAATGATGAAACCCATTTAAAACACACTATTATTTAAAAGAGCCGTTTTGTATCCACCAGTTTATTGTGCTCGGAATGGTCTGTTTCTAATATCGGCTAATTTGACAAAAGTTTCAAAAAAGGGTTGGTACAAAACCGAGGCAAAAAGTACGCTTCGCCCTTGACCAAATTTTATAGTTAACGTCTCTACTGTACGGCTATTTAGCCAGCCAATAATGAGTGTTAAAATAATTTCAATTGTACACGTTGCATTGTAATTAGAACTCGAAGTAATAAGGGGTCAAAACGTCGAACTGTAATTAGTAATCGATGTAACTACTTGTATTATGGGATGGTATGTTTGAATTATCGGGTTGTCTACCTTCTGGGCTAACAATTAAATATTATCATTGGCTTTTAGTCCTGATGTGTGTAACTGGTTTTGTTCTTGCAAATAAAGTTAAACGGAAAAAAAAAGTGTATTTCAATTTGAGAAGTATGAGAGATTTTCAGTTTTATTAGTAGTATTTTAACTACTCACATTATCAAAGTCTTATTAAGGATACAATCGTAAAACTTATTTGCATTATCTTTTTATTTTAATCTAACGGCTTCCTGCGACTTTGTCCGTATTGTTTCGGAATAAAAATTAAATTTTTTGTTTATGTAGAAACTCATCTACCTATCTACCTAATTTCATTTCAATTCATTAATGTTCGGTTCTAATATTTTACGATTCGTTATGTGTCAAAAATGACAATCTGTTTTTCTCCAACTGACTACGAGTCCTGAACGGTTTTCTCTTACGCCTTCGTATAACTGATTACTATCCGTAACTTAAACGGACCGTTTTTCACATATTGGAACCGGGCGTAAGTCGTTTTCATGTATTTCTTAAAAGAAAATCGCTTATGTTTGACCTCTCTGTGGGGAACTAGCAGGAGCCAGGGCTATTGCTATTTTCCCGGGCATTTGGTTTCCACCAGAATATCAGCGCTGCTGCGGTGTTATATATGCCGTAGCAGCATTTGCTGAGGTGGAACCCAAGTTGGCCTCACACGATACCTTATGGTTTATGTAGACTGTCTGATATTGTATGTGTTCAGTAATTGTGTGATCGTCAATAAATAAATTTTTCTTTCTTCTTTCTTCTCTCTTGACTTCTTCAGTTGATGAATAGCGATATATTTAAACATTCAGTTTTAATGGAACCCAATATGTTTTTATATATCTTCGACTATCTTTATTTATAAACAAAGTTGAAGATATTGTTTTAACGCGCTAATCAAGAACTACCTACTGGCTCGAATAGAAAAAATATTTATGTTTTGGATAGTGTATTTATTGAGGAAGGTAAAACATCATGCTGCAACGAATAAGTATGAGTGGAAAATGTGGAAAATAACCGTTAGACAGGAATTATACGAATATCCCGAGTTGTTCCGCTCCGTGAAACTATCAAAAAAGAAGAAGAATCCTTTCATTTGACAGCTACAAAAAAACATAAAAAGAAAGACAAAATAAAATTTCCAAATTTGAATTTACTATCTAATTCCGACGTTACGAAAAAAGTAGCCAGTTCACCTCATGTTAAATTCCTCTGATCTCTTTAAGGAAGTGTTCGTTTTGTGGTCCCAAAACAAAGGTGGCCTTCTGAGTCCGACGACCTTTCTAATACGTTTATAATTACAGAGCCGCGTCTGTAAACATGGCCTGTGACGTAACAGACGCTAGTTTTTTTTATTAATAATTTTTATTGTTTTTTTGAAGCTGGCGCCTTGAGCGGCATCTTGTAATGGGACTGTGATTGAAATTGAAACATTCCTTATTTACCCGACTGGGGCGAATTTTGACCAGTGTGCACTTAGTAACTTAATTTACGTATTGCATAATAATACATGAGGCGCTGCAAGAAATGTTTAATTGTCCGCTGGATAAAATCCATTTGACGTCATAACACATTAAATATGGCGCCTTGTATTAGCCATAAAGTTATGAATTATATATCTGATCGATTATGTTTTTCCCTCCACTACCCTCCTTATCCAATATATATACGTAATTGTAGATGCACAGTGACACACACACTGTGACAGTGCAAGCAGTCCAACCAACCCTGTAAAATCTGGAATAAAATCGTAGTGGATATCCTGGCTCCGTAATAGATCCATGAATCCCATTTAAAGCTTTTTTTCTGTCTATACCTATTCCTTACATAAAAAAAGATGGCAAGGAGAATTATAAAATTGAGTAAGACATTATTAACACGTTCTACCTATTCAACTAATATTATAAACGCCATTTTTATACGCAAAAACTACTGACTGCTGTTGAAAGAAATTTGGTATATGAGATATGTGTGGCAGGTTACTTTTTGTATCAAAGAAACTGTAGATTGACGAAATACTATGATCAAAGATCGATTTTATTATTTTAATAGTACTATACGCCGTACTATGTATATACGATAAGTATGTAGTTCTAAACACATTCGGCAGAGGGCACTTACCGGAAGGCTAACGGTTGATATAGCAGAAAAATTTCATCGCCTACGATAACTTGCGGTTAGGTCAGTTGGTAAGAGCAGCACGCGCGATACGTGAAGGTCGTGGGTTCATTTCCCGCACCGCAAGGAGAGATAATTTTTTTCTGTTTCTAATATTATGATCAAAGGTTTGAACGTTCTAAGTATTTCATTTCATTATCTCTACATCAGTTTATTCTAGAAAACCCACCTTATTCAACACGATATCTAATCACTTAAATGACGAAAAGCATCATTAGTTTTTACGTCTGTCACGGACAGTTAAACTCTGTGCATTTTCTCTGCACTGAGTCATCGGATTGTAGAAATACACTTTTATGTTAGACATGTTTTTATCTGACGCGTAAAATGGTTTTGATGAATTCTCTCGCCCGTTTTTAATGAGTACACGCATCAGAGCAGTTGTATTTTTAGTTATATATTTTTGTTTTATTTCACAAAGAAAAGGATGATATGTACCATATTATACAGACGTTTCATAGATATTACAGGTGTTATTTACATGAATAAAAGAATATTGAATTTATTCTTAAAAATAAGTATTTTTTTACGATCTTCGAGAGTCGAGCGAGCGGCCAGTCTTTGGCGTGGCGCCATCGAGGTCCCATATTCAATTCGATTGGAAATCTAATTTTTTCATATTATCTCGGATGAATAGATGCATTAATCCCGCAACAAGCTTCCTTTTCTGTCGTACTCCAAACCAGTACATATCCCAAATAAAAGAAAAAGATGCCAGGAAGACTAAGTTCATATAATTGTGTAGGATATTAATTAACAAGTTTCGTGTGAAATTTGGAACATTATATATTATATGTGACAGGTTACTTTTTGTATACATATATAAAGAATATATTGATCAATGTGACCTCCGTAGCCGAGAGGCGAGCAAGCCAGACTTTGACGACGCGCCATCTCTCCGGTTCGATCACCGGTCAGGTCATTATGGGAAACGAACTTTTCCATATTGTCTTGGGTCCCAGGTTTGATCCCCGGTCGGTTCAATATGGGAAATGACTTATCTTTATCATCTCAGGTCTGGGTTTTGTAGTGCCGTTGTTGTTTCTGATTTCTGTAACACAAGTAAATAATCTACTTACCACAGAGTAATGAATGTGATATTGTCCGATGTAAAAAAAAAGAATAAATTCGCGTGCAACAGCTACTGAAGAAAGAAAAGTCTAACCAGCAACCGAGTTGATGAAAATTAGCCATCGTGCATTTTTTCCGATACAAGCGCAACCGGGCCAACCTACAAGAAGCTATCTTACTAATGAGGCCATACCTCTACGATCCGCGCAAACGTCATCGGGTCATTAATACGAGTCATTGACCAAAACAAACACCATACAGCTGGCGGCTTCCGTGACGGCATGCGACGCCGCTGTCACGCATCCAACGAAAATGAATCTTTGCGGGCAAGAGTCACGTCAGTCAAGGTTCCGCGCGTGAGGGCCGCGAAAGTGAGTGTGGGACTGTCTTTAGAGAGTTTGAGGAACGCTTGCGATGCCTACGATAGCGGTGAAGTTCTAAATTTAAATTCGAAATGTTGTAGAACGTCCTTTATTTTTTTAAATGTTAAAATGGCGACGACTCCTTCTAATCAGTCTATGTATGGAAAGAAAGAAAGAAATACAAATATTATAATCTCTGTGCAATCACATTATTTTATTATTATTATCTACAAAAAAACATCGACTTCCCCTCTATTTCTCTAGAATACAATGACATCCTAGTTTTCTTTACAAAAAAAATATTCAAATCAGTCCATAGATGATTATGTTATCCGCGAACACCAATAACAGAAAAATACGGGAAACCTCCTTTTTTGAAGTTGGCTAAAAATATAGCGAAGAAGTCCAATAATGACTTAAGTCTTAAAGTTTTAATTAAAAAAAAACTGTTTTATCGATCACTTGATTGATTTGCCGACCTCTGTGCTAAGATTTGGGAATCGCGCTCTCCGAGGTCCCGGTCACAATTCTTGGTCGGGTCAATATGGAAAACAAACTTTTCTATATTATCTCGGGTCTGGATGTTGTGGTACCGTCGTTATTTCAGATTTCTGTGACACAAGTTCTCTAGCTACTTACTATAGAACCAGAGCAATATGTATGATTCATATATTTCTTTATTTATAATTGGCTACTTGACAATAAAATATGAAAAGTGTTAGATACGTTAGCTTATTAGTTAAGTAATCATTTTACATTTTTATTTTTTAATTAAAAGTATAGTTAGTATTTTATTTTTGCAAAATAAATTTTACTTTTTTTATCTGTGGAACAAAAGAACCGAAACGGAAACCACCATTGCAATTCGGAAATGACAGCTGTCGGCGTAAATTAATTATTTTAATGTGGCGAAACAATGATTATTTTACCGATTAAATTGAATTATTGTGTCTCTAATCGTATTAAGAATTTATTGAAACATTTTCCGTTTATCTAAATTAAGTCGTTCCTATGCGTATCGGTTCGTTGTCTAGGACGTTGACGTCATAATTGCAACAGTGACGAGACTTGCCGTTTTCGCGCGCTTTTTGAATGTGTTACATAAAATCTTATTTTTCTCTGGTTATTAAATTTTTTTCCAGATAAATCGAATTGCTTGGGACATAGAATGAACGGGCGCACATTTTACATTACTTTTTCAAAAACTGTCAAGTAGCCAATTGTTCCCTAATAAAGAGCACTACCCAGTTTCATATATACGGTCAACAGGGCAACAAGGTAAACACTTGCAATTCTATATTAGACCTTATTTACGATTTAAGGACGGTGCAGAGTCCTAACTGTGTAGTGTATTTTCCACGTCATTATTTTTGTTCATATATCTCGCAAATCAGATTAATGAGACAGGAGCAATATCAAATTTTGTTCAATAACCATTTCAATTAAGCAGCTATTTGAAATCGTTTCCATCCGTTAGCCGAACTAAAACGAACACAAACGTTGTCTTATGAGGCGATTAAATGTTCGTTAGACGTTGAGAAATTACACTTAAACATGAGAAACTTCTTACCACTTTTGTTTGAATCATTATAGACGATTTGGAGATTGAGTTTAAGGAACTACACGTTTATAAGCGATGGCCTGGGTTTTTGAGAAAGTTTGACTGAATTAAGTCATGTTACATGTCAATAAAGCAACTGTTTCAATTTCAGCGTCTTGTACATATATTTACGATTAAAATTAAAGCTACGTGCCTGCATGCCTATTCTATTTGCGTAAATTTAACGAAAATTTAATATTCAATAATTTTCTAATGACGCTCTTGTCGCGTCAACAGCTTTGAAAGTTTCTTTATGACGCGCTAGGTGGGTCATGGGCCACGTATCGGCTAAAAACAAAGTAAAATGAACAAAATGTAACAGTCAACAATTTTCTAATGACGCTCTTGTCGCGTTATCAGCTTAGAAAGTTTCTTTATGACGCGCTAGGTGCGTCACAGGGCAAAAGTGGCGTATATATAACAGTCAAAAATTTTCTATCGTCCGGCTCTTTGAAAGTTCCTTTGTCTAGCATCTGGCGTGACAGGCCAGCATTCAATCAGAAGTAGACGTCCTTCTTCCTAAATAAAGCTCAAATTGGCGTACCTCCTCACTAAGGTTTTTCACAAAATCGCAAATATCATCATACACTTCAGTCCAGTACTAGTCCACGTAGAGCGATATTTAACACCGTTACCACCAAGCGTTACTCACAATTACTGTAACCAGATCCGAATTACCGGAAAGCTGTTAATATTATGGTCCGACGACCGTAAACGGCTCTAGAGTTCCGTAGGCAGAGGTTTGAAATACCACTGGTCGTACTTATATTAAAAACGCGAAAGTTTGTATGGATGTATGGAGGTCTAGATGTATAGATGTATGTATGTCTGGATACATACATCCATACATTTGACCTCCGTTGCTGAGAGGTGAGCGGCCAATATGGGAAACGAACTTTTCCATATTGTCTTCGGTCTGGGTCTGTGACACAAACGCTTAAGCTACTTACCACAGAATCAGAGCAAAGTATGTGATGTTGTCCAATATTTATTTATTATATAAATGAATGTATGATATTCACCCTTTCCGCAAAAACTACTGAACGGATTAAGAAGAAATTTAGTAGAAAGAGAGATAAAGGATACTTTTTATGAAGAAATGACGTCACGCCCAAATTTGCGGGTAATAGATTACCGCACACGTATTTGTATTGGGTCTAGCAAAGAGTACAAACTCTCTGCAAAACCCAAAAGGGTCAAAAGGGTTGAATGGTAGAGAAAGCCCCTAGCACTAAGTCCACCTGTCCTTTATTGTACCATTAAATTTATAAATTTTCAAAAATTTACTATCTTTATCTGTAAAAAAATTATTTTGGTACATTTATTATCAACCTAAACCTACGGAACCACTTCAAAACGTAGCCTAAAAGGCACACTTGCCCAGTTTTTATTATAATCCATTGTCTATGGTTTTGCAATGAAATTGATAATAACAGTATCCGGTGATAAAAATAATAAAAATGTTTTAGTTTTACTCTTTTTAATTACGAACATTGGTGCACCCAATTATGTATTCGATACGTTAACAGTATTTCTGTATTCGCATTTTACGGTATTTTTGTATTTTTTTTTTGTGTAGTACAATTTATTGTTTCATTATTGTCTGAGTTCAAATTACGGGCTCGTTAATTAATTTTGGGAAATTACATTATTAAAAGCACTTTTTAATAATTAATGTAGTGAAAAGTTTAGTTATTAAATTTTAATTTAATAGTTTTAACTTATTTTTCAAGAATATAACCTTTGAACTTAATACTTATAGTAATTGGAAATTGTATTTTTTTTCAATCTTGGGTTCTAAAGTAAAATGGCTAGCTTTTTGATAACACGGCTTTTTAAATCAGTGGGCTACGACACATAATATTACAATATAACGATAGAACCCTTTAAATTAGAAACAGCTTACTTATTTATCTAACAGCATAATATATTTTAAGAGAGGTAGGGCATAGCGCTTTATCGCTCGAACTGGAGTAGCCCGACTGGTGAAATACCTCCACCTTACAGAAGACCGCCGCCAAATAATAATCACTTCTGTGTTGTTGTGTTCCCGCATGTGAGTAAGGTTTCCAGAGCTCCTGGGGGTGCTACATTAGTAGCAGAAGTCAAGCCTTCAAGGTACGGGCGACAAGTCCTGAGGGTCTACTCCCAAAAACGAAATATGTCGGATCCGACAACGGATAGCAATTTTTAATTCCCATGGTCACATCTAATTCACTTAAATTGCAAATTAAGCGTTTTCATAAAACAAAATACTATTTATGTAAACCAAAAACCAGGTTTTTCCTTCGCAACTTTTGATAAATCTATAAAAACGAAACCTGTCGTTTGTTCGTTTCGTTGTTGGGAGTAGACCCCCAGTAACAGATTTTACTATGCTATATAATAAATCTGTTACTGGGGTCTACTCCTTACAACTTATTTGTTACCCTTAAACTAGGACTCATTACCACTTAACATCAGGTGGGGTGAGGTCAATCTTGAAGTGCAATAAAAAAAAATACAAATTGGGTACGGTCGTAAAATTCTTATTTATATGCCTATTTCAGGTGTACACAACATTGAATATACCAAATACACATACTTAAAACTAGAGTTAGACATTGACAATGACAACATTTATGAAAATGAACAATTAGAATGTTAAAAGAATAACAAATAATAATAAAAATCCTTAAATCTCTTAAGATACTTAAACTTAAAAGCTCTAAACATGTCTTCTTATCTCCCTGTTGACATGTCTGACCATTTTCTACGCCAGCTGGTAGGCTCCTATAACGAAATAGCGGTCCCGGAGAACTTCGTTTCGCCTTAGAGAATTTTTCCCGCTTTTCTGTAGATTTTTTTTAAATTTTACCAAGGATCCCTAATTTTGTAGCTTTGTCAAATTGGAAGAATGTAGCTATTCTATTGGTGAAAGATTTTTTTAAATCGGCCCAGTACTTTTTGAGCCTATTCATTACAAACATACAAAAATAGGTACAAATCTTTCCTCTTTATAATATTAGTATAAATACAAAGCTTTGAACATTCTTAAAATAACCTCACAATAAATATGAACATGACACTTAAAGAGCCGAGCAAAAAAAAAAACAAACAGTTAGACACAACTAACCACTATTGCCCATCGATTATAACTTAATCGAGTTACAATTTATAGAAATAATCAGTCACTGATTTATACTTCAATTGCTCGGAACGTCTCAACGGAGTCTAAAGTTTATTGTTCAGGTAATAAGGTGGGGATTAGATTTGTGTGAGGATGTATGAGTACAAATTGTATGGAAGTTATATCAAAGCCACGCATGCGCGGTTTGTACCTCTGAATAAATCAACGAAAACGGCAGGCGGTGGTGGGTAATATTCGAACGTGTGTAGTTTGCTGAGAACAGAAAAGACAGTGGAGTTGTGTATACTTATTTTTTATTGGCAGACCCAACATCAAAACTGATATTGAGATTGTGGCGCAGTAGCTAAGCTAAGCGCCAAAGCGTGATAGTTCCCGATATCGATTCTAGTTCAGGTAAATTTGGAAACTACCTTTCTAAATTAGCTTGTGTCCGAATGGAATAGGTTGACAAATCAGTTAAAGGTTGTACTAAATTAAAAATAATTTAATCTGTTAAATTATTTATAGAACGCGTTGCATTTAAAAATACTTGAAAAGTTTAGTATAAAATTTAAAATAATTTATTTAAGATTTGCGCAATATTTACATTGCTTATTGCACTATTTAATTAATCAGTAGAATATGTTGAACGAATATAAAAAAGTAAACCATGTTTTTGCAACTGAATAAAATAAAAATTATATATTTTACAATAAAATACATTTGATTTTTATTATTTTAAGTCTCAAATTGACATTACCATGAAAAGTTAAAAAAAATCGCACCGTCAGCTCCACGTATTTCGTGTCCTGTAGCTAATTTACTAAACTAATGTAAGAGGGTCCTGGGCATTAACAAAAACAAATAATGCGGCTTCGCGACCAGCGCATAACTCAACGTTAACAATGTTAATGGAAATAGATCGCGGTTTGTTACAAACATTTATAATTGATATTATTGAACTTAGTACAAGACTTCATACACCCAAGATGGGTCTATCAACGAGCTAAGCGCAAGTTGACTTTCATAGCTACGACTACCTTGGTGGCGCAGAGGCTAAGTTAGGCGGCCAAAGTCGAAAGGTCCTGGGTTCGATTACCGGTTAGGTCAATTTGGAAAACATTTTTTTCTAAATTGACTTGGATCTGGGTGTGCTGAGATGACGCCCCCAGTTAGTATTAGTATGCGTCGTGTGGTGCTCATCAAGTAGTTCGTATTTACTACTAAATAAAAAAATGGTGTCCCGTTTTGACTCGTTTACTTATTTTCAATGTTTAAAATTGAACGCGAAAGTCTTAAATCCTATAAGACTCCATGAACCTAGGATAAGTTAAGCGCAAGTTGACCTCCGTAATCAAGAAACGAGCGAGCCAGACTTTAGGGTCGCGTCAAATCTGAGATCCCGGGTTCGACTCTGGTCGGTTTAATTTGAGAAAATTCGCTTTCATTTTTTTTTATTTTTTCCGACGAGCTCAGTACCCGAAATGCGAGCGGGGCCGATTTTTGCGTCGCGCTAAATCTCAGATCCTGGTTTCGATTCCTGGTCAGGAAAATCAACTTTTTACAATTACAATCTTTACAGTTTTTGAATGCTCGCTAACCAGAAATTGTTACAAACTGGCGCCACGGACACGTACAAAAAAATTAAGCTGAACTCTTATGACGTAACTATTAGACTCGCTTAATAATGTGTTGTGCTATATACTAATGCACGAACTGTACGCTCAATAGCCGTCTCAACTGTGGTTGTCGCAAGACCACTTCATTTCTGATCGCTCATACTCTTAGAGGCTATTTCACTGACACCTCGTATAGCACCGCGCGGGTGACGGTAGACAGTAGGACGGCTGCAGACGAGCGACTAATCGCAATGTATAGATCAAAGATATAAAAAAACATAAATATAAATATTTGACAACATCACATACATTTCTCCGATTCTGTGGTAAGCAGCTTAAGCACTTATGATATACAGAATTTCGAAACAACGACGGTACCAAGAACCCAGACAGAAGACAATATAGAAAAGTTCGTTTCCCATATTGACTCGATCGAAGATAGAAGTCGGGACCTAGCATGATGCCAAAGTCCGGCCCGCTCTCCTTTCGGCTACGGAGGTTGCTAAGATTTGTGTACCATTAAGAGAGCTACCCTGGTGACGCGATTTATTTGATTAGATTCTAATAACTGACTAAATAAAAATTGAATAGTAATTCTGTTCTTCGAAAGGAATGGCAAGCTGTTGATTCTTGTGAGAGTTGTAAAGGTCAGTCAAATTGCAATAAGCAGGTCGTAAAATACAAAACACAGTCAAAGCGGACCCCGGGTACCGTAAAATATGCAGAATCGGAACACTCACTTAGAGAAAGAAGAAGAGCTGGCATTAATATTAATTATTATATTAATATTATAATAATAATTATTGTGGCATAGCTAGCTGTGCCCGTGACTTTATTCGCGTGGACTAAAGAACTTTGTTTTTTTTTCTAAAATAAAATTTTTGTTCCAAAATAAAAATACCTACCCTAAGTTACTCCTTATTACGTCAGCTACCTGTCAATAAAAGTCCCGTCAAAATTCATCATGCTAGTCTCTGGCTAGTGGCTAGTTTGTTTGTGCAGCAGCCAATTCAGCCATTTCAGAGATTAGCCAAAACAAACAGACAGGCACAAATAGTAACAAATGTTATTTTGATGTATTTACCGTATATGTATGCATGTAGGAAAAAACTGTTATTTCTATATTAAACAGATAGGTCAATATGGTTAAATGAAGCGATGGCTGGCACATACGTCATGCTTGTGAGCAGCTGTCACCTTTGAGGACTGGTCTGCTCTAGCTTACCTCTTAATATAAAATAATACTTAATGTTTTTTTCACTCATCAAAATAAAACTATATGACTTGGTCCAAAGTATTCTACACATAGCTATAAGTTAGATATTGCTACTGTAACTAATCTGCTGAGTTTCTTACCGGTGTCTTCTCGGTAGATATAGGTTCCGAACCGGAAGTAGAATCACTTGGTATTGTATTCAATGACGATTCAAAAGTGTTACATGTAACCTACTTGAACAAAGAAATATTTGAGTTTGAGTTTGATCCAATTTTATTCATATTTATGCAAGAGACGTTTAACCCATCGATGCGTTTAGTCGCCCGTGTTCGCCGGCCTTACGCCTAACGAGCCGACGGTCACGCGAGCCCAGTAGTTAGCATAACTTATTCAACGGATAAGGGTTGAGCTTGTTGCATTATTGTGCTTAGTTTTTAACGAATTTGTGCTTAATTTTTTTCTTGGCGGAATAAATTTTGACCGGCTTAGGGGTTGTGGGAGTAAGGCGGCAGGGACTTTTATGTACGGTCGAAAGAACATCGCGGTAAAGTTGCGGTTAGATTTTAATTATTTTGTTTTCGTTATAATTAGTTTATGCAGAATTTTGATTAGATTGTACCTAGCAATCGCGTTGTCCCATACAAACTTTACTTTCTTTTTTAACCTTTTATTTCGGATTAAGGAAAATAATTTCTTATATAATATAGTATCAAGTCTTTACGATCAGTGGTTTTGGCAATCATTCAAAACAAAGAATTTCATATGTGTAGATTGCGGAACTCAATTCAATTATACATAGATATCTACCTGTTTTCAAGATTTTTTAGATTTTGCATAATTTCTACTTAGTATAAGCTAAAATTAGTACAAACTTTTAGGCTGGATGAAGGGGGGCTATCCTTAAGCATAATTAAATAAAGCCTTGTGCCGACCTACGACATGACCTACAAATACAGCGTCAGCAGAATTGGCGTAGTAAACAACGCTCCATACGTAATGCGTGACATCGATATCCTACATCGCGATATCAGAGTTTTCGTCGCCACTAAGTATATATACAACAAACCAAGATTGGTAGTTGGGCCTTGGTCCCCGAGCAGATAACACCTAGCTCGGCGGAAGTACTTCCACTTTTAGTAAAGGAACATACGTTCCTTACAGCCTTTTTCAACCCTACTAAGTATAATACATACCTATTAATGTAGAAAAAAGTGACTATACGTTTGGGCGAAGTGAACTTTCCTTTAAGAAAGCATTATTAAGACATGCCTTTTTTTGATATACCTACTTGTATATACAAAAAAAACATTATCATAGTTTGGGCGGAGAGATAGTGCAAAACCTCACAACGTATCAAGATGAAGGGATTCCGAAGGGTTTCCCAATTGTTTCTAAAAACACCACATCAATATAAGACAAAATCACGGACACCAATAATAGTATCCTAATTATTATGAGTTAACCCCTTAACGCAATGGTGTTGCATTACACTGAGTCACAGTCACTCACCGCAGAGTTATTGGCGGTCGCTTTAAACGCTTGAAATGGACCAGACACTGAGTTACAGACCCAGTGAAAAGATTTGCAAGAGCCCGGTGTGTTAGTCACTTTTGACGAGAGTCGATAAGTTGTTTAATATGTAATCGGAATTTGTCATGAATCTGATTTAGGAGCTTTTTGAAGCAAGCCATTACAAAAATGTCACACGCTACATAATCAAATGTGATTTCAATCTTATGTGAGTGACATAAGTATGAAAATAAATCATTTTTGACGTTATGTGCGCGGCAAAGATGCAATAGTAAATCGCTTAACACCGGTAAACGAAAAAAACATAGAAGCATTTTAACGCTTGAAAATTAAGCACCACGAAAAGTAAGGCACGGTGGGCGTGGCTTAAAAAGTGAGCTAGCGCCGGAACGAATACCATTTCCACGGACGCCGCGAGTCATAGGCGCAGACCAATCACAGCGCGTGTTCCATTCCTTTCTATGAGATGACGTAACTAACCACACGAACGTCTTTTTATCGACCTAAACGGTTTAGCCTTAAAGTTATTTTTCTAGTGTTAATACTTTATTATTGCTTTACTTTCGTGTGAGCTTTGGTGTCAATATTCGATTGACGTTAGTATGACGGGAGTTCTTCCATGTTTTTTTGTTCACACATTAATACTATTTAAAGCCTGGTTTGGCCTAGTTTTACAAAATGTTTAAAAGGAACTTAAACCATTTGTTACGTATTAATTGGTTTCTTAATTCAAATAGCGCTATCCTTCCCTTTCTAAAGTCGTAATTGCTTATGCTATCATAACTTAAGTCGCTATCTCTTCAGACACGAAATGGCGACCTTTCACACAATAGTCATTGCGCATGTATTTGTCAAACGGAATGATAGCAAACAATTACTTATCTCTCATTAACCTTTAAGATATTAATTAGATAAAGGGCTAAGATAACTTGTTTTTGTTTTATCGTCAATTTGTTTGTATAAAGGTTGCGGGAGACACTGAAAAGGGTTGACGTTAAGAAATTACAAAACAAACAAGGAATTAGATTTTTTTTCTATTGAAAATGTTACTTTTTCATTCAAATTCTTTTTTCACTAATGTATATGATATCAATAACTTATAATTTATCTATGCAAACTAAGTTTGATAAGTCACTAACTTCTATGGGAGTATAGATTCCCATTGCGCTGTCACAAGGCGACAAAAGTTTCTAAACGTAGCGGTGCACAAATTCATTTCCCCTTGAAATAATGTCTGAGAATTGAACTTGTGACTTTCTTAGCCACTGTGCCATCGAGGTCGTCAAATGCTCACTGAACCTATCACGTTGCATCTGTAAAAACCATTATTATCTTACCGACCTCCAAAGCCGAAAGACGAGCACTCCGGAATTCGGCATCGAATCTCGAGATTCCAGGTTCCATTCCCGGTCGGGTTATGGAAAAGTAACCTTTTTTATAATATATCGAGTCTGGGCGTTGTGTTACCATCGTTGTTTTTGATTACTGAACAAAAGTCCTTTAGTAACTTTACATGGGCGTAATGTGCTAACTTCTAAATAAATCTCACATTGAACTTTATGTTTCATACAGTTGTTATCTTTGTCTTTGGGCGATGGCTGACCTAAAAACTTCATCCATAGCTACTGAACACAAGCCAGAGGAATATTGATGATGTGTGAACATGATTTTGTCCACCATTTTTTTAATCCTGCACTACAAGATTGTGTAATGAGGTCCTAGCTTAAGGGCAATAATTTATTTCTTTATTCTTGTTCCAGCATCAAACCACCATCGAAAGACGGGGTCACGAAGAGCAACCCCAGCAAGAGGCACCGGGAGAGGCTCAACGCGGAGCTGGACACCCTCGCGTCGCTGCTGCCCTTCGAGCAGAACATACTCAGCAAGCTGGACCGGCTCTCCATACTGCGGCTGTCCGTCAGCTACTTACGCACCAAGAGCTACTTTCAAGGTACGTGGACAAGTAGACCAAGGCATTGGTCATTTAGACGAAATGATAATGGCTCAAACCTTTTCCTATCGCGGCTGTCCGTCAGCTGCCTGCGCACCTAGAGCTACTTCCAAAGTACATGGAAAGCCGTTTCTCGATATCTACTATTTCCTCTACCTAAAGGTTGTCTGGAAGAGATTGCTTTCTAGCAATAAGACCGCCTAAATTGTACTTGATTATATCTGTAAAACCAATTTCTGTAAAATTTTCTGTGCAATAAAGTGTATCTATCTATCTATGGACAAATAGACCAAGACACATTCAGACGAAATGTTAATAGCTTAAAAATTATGTTGGCCAAACGTTCCTATGCCAGCTGCCCCTTAGCTACCCGCGCATTTAGGGCTACTTCCAAGGTATGTGGACAAGTAGACCAAGGCATTGGTCATTTAGATGATATGATAATGCCTCAAACATTTTGTTGGCCAACGCTCCTTTCAAGGCTGTCCGTCAGCTGCCTGCGCACCTAGAGCTACTTCCAAGGCACGTTGACAAGTAGACCAAGACATAGGTAATCTAGACGAAATGTTAATGGCTCAAAAATTATGTTGGTCAAACGTTTCTATCTTTATCTTGGCCTATCGTTCTCTTGGTTAGCGGTTAGTGGGTATATCGCGCGTGCTGCTCTTCATACTGAGCCAATCGCAAGTTATAGCAGGTGACAAATTTCTATGTTGTTTTACGACGTTGTATTACGATGTTGTACTACGGTGGTGCCCTCTGTCGTATACGTTAAGCACTACATAATTATCGCAAAATTCGTCGCCTATTCAATCTTCGAATATAAACTGCAAACAGGGAAAACTCCACACAGTGAACGTGTTCTCCAAGGAATCTGATCCCAAAAGAGTCCAACGTTTTAATTCTATAAATATGCTCGATTTATTATCTCGATTTAACTCGCCTGAAAACAACAAAAACTTCTTTCTACCTACAAATCTCATACGTAAGTCGCTTATCATTCGTATCAAGCAGGTACCTATAGCTTTTTTATTAAATACGTAACGAGAAATATATTCTAGGAACTGCTAATTTACACGAAGATTTATAATTTGACCAATAAAGTCTGACCAGCAAAATCATACCTTCTATCCGAGCCAACAAACCGCTAGATCAATCGATAAACCTAAACGAACACTTACATCAAATCGAGTGTATCGATTACACCTCGCCGGAATCGAGAAGCATTTATTAATATGCGTTGTAGTACGTAATAAAATTGGCTGACGGCATTAAATACTTGTCGTTGCACTCATTCGTAAGTAATCGAATACATCGGTATGCATCGTATCGATTCTTAGACCGATTTTAATCGTTTTGTAGCGTCGCCGAGATTAAAGTTGTAAAGTAAGAATTCCTGGTCGACTTTACGGGCTACATATTTAGGTACAGAGGGTCGTGTTCTCTGTTTCTGCCCAATCTCATCTGGATTTCTGCCTAACAAGGAAGTCTATTGAAGCTGTTCCTTATTTTTTTAATCAACCACATAGGGTTTTGCAAGCCCTCCAACTTAATCAAATAGCAAAATGATTAACATTTCCAATTTTAAATCTCTTAACCTTAAATTGAAAAAAATTAAAAAGGTAATCAGAGTATTCATACATTACAAATTGTTTTGCTTACATTGATTTTTATTCAGAATTTACTATTTAAGAATATTTTAACATCTAAATAATTTACCTTTAATAAAACGATAAGAGACTGTAAAAAAAAGTGCATCGCAGTAAGCAGTTTTGTGGGACTGCCTATTTTTATAAATTTACTGGATTTTTTAAATTATTAAATAATATTAACACATGTATATGCTTACGATATTAAGGCTTCATAAATTCTCATTGTGACGTAAGGTACCGGTGCAAATTAAGGCCCACCTAAAATAAAATTGCTTTAAATCTGAATATAATGCGTATAGGATCTAAAAAACATATTGTTTACATAACTTTTACGTGTTGCTGTAATAAATGGTGTTAAACAATTAAGAAAAGCATATTTTTTAATAAGAAAACTCACTTTTTAATATATTACATACGCATCACATACATTGCTCTGATTCTGTGGTAAGAAGCTTAAGCACTTGTGTCACAGAAATCGGAAACATCGACGGTGCCACAACACCCAGACCGGAAACAGAAAATTTCGCACAGAAACGTTTCCCATATTGACCCAACCGGGGATTGAACCCGAAACCTCAGAGTTACCCGAAGTCTGGTCCGCTCGCCTATCGGGCCGTTATTAACAAATGGAGCATCTGTAACATCACAATCCGACTTCTCTCGACACAATTTGTACGGAATGCGTTCATTGCTAATTCCTTGCAATGTTTATAGACGGTTTTCCTTTTGTCTGAGGAAACGAATTAGATTTGCTTTAGAAATAGTAATACAAACAAAAGGCGGTAATAAATGTACTTGCGTAACATCGGATATAATTTCATTTCATTAAAGAATCGTACCTGAGAAGGAAAACATATAAATTAATTGAGGAGTAGCTATACAAGTATTCACTCAAAATATAGCAATTAAATCTATGTCACTTGATACAAGTGTCGTTATTACGCTTGTAGTTCAATTTAATGAACTTTATACTACGGTAACTAGGAACTATTTTCTTAAATAATACCAAATAAAAACGTTATCTGTGAAACCTAGACTCTTCAGTTAAAAATAATATTTAGAATAAATAATAATATTTTTAACTTAGTACAAAAGATATTTTTTATGCCAAAAATAAAATTATCAGTTTTATTCGGTCTACGTTTTGATTTTTTATATACATACGTGAAATAAAGTCTTAATTTAATTTACACTTATATTATAAAGCTGAAGAGTTTGTTTGAACGCAATAATATCAAGAAATCTTGGTTCGAACTAAAAAAAAATTTAGTGTTAAATAGTCCATTTATTGAACAAGGTTTAATAATAACAGAAAATACACATTAATTTCCTTTGCCGATACAATACACACCACCTCAAGTCGTGACTTGGCTAAACCACAGCTTCTATTACACCAGATCCTCTGCACTGTTGCTACCTCAGCCAGTAGCTATTATAACTTAGTCTGGAGTTAACGAGTTGCTTGAAAGTGGTAGCTTTATTGTTCTAGTAGACCTAGCCGCAAACTCTTTGGTCCTTTTAAACTACAATAATAAAGAAAACTTGGAAATTTCGGACCTGCTTTTGTCCATGTCCAACTTTACAGCACAAATAAGTACAAAAGGTGGACTTACCTTTAGGTACATTATCTCTCAGTCACTAGTTAGCTTATGGACCTCTGCAATCGTAAGAACCTTTTTAAGAGGTGAAATGCATTGGCGCATCGTACCGCTGCGTCTGGAAAAGCTGAGGAAAAGTACTTTTGACGCGTGATACATGAAGATCGTGGGTTCAACACGCAAATACTTTTTTTACTTTTTTGTTAATTAATAGATAATCCAGTACTTTTTCCGCCGATGCTCCACTTATCTCACAACTCGTCCCAGACCTGAAATAACGTTAAAAACAAATCAACACTTAATTGGGTGCGTAACTCAAACGCATACTTTGCATATGTCCGCTACCAGCTGCATATATCACTAAGTGAGTTATTAATGCGCTTTATAATTTTATACCGCGCGCGCTTGGGATATAAAAATCTGTAGGGGGTGTATGGTTTATAGTGTATCGAGGTTCGGGCATGACGACGTATGGATTGGTTGGCTTTGTACTGGCGAGGCGAGAAGTAGTATTAGTTATTAATTTATATATTTTTTTATAATCATAATCATAATCAATTCATTTATTCACGCTGGTTACAAGTAACACTTATGCATCGTCAAAATGAATATAAACCAAAATTGAAGTCACAGCCGGTTCGGAACCTAATCCTACCGAGAAGAAACCGGCAAGAAACTCAATAGTTACACTAATCTTTTCAACATTTCAAGCTAGAGAACTTAAAAATATGGTGTGCGAGCGAGCAAATTATCACGTCCATATAGTTTATCATTGAAATATTCATCAAGTTTGTAGGACCCTTTTTTATTAAACATGATTTAACATAGACCTTAAATCTATGCATGGGTAAGTCAATAATACCTTGCGGTAACTTGTTGAATATTTTTATACTTAATCCAACGAATGTTTTACTGGTTTTGCGGAGCCTTTGGTTTGAAATAGCAATTTAAAATAAAATACAGTTTTTAACAAAAAAAAATATTTGTCGCCCAAATATGTGTGGTTAATTGGTTAACGTTTTTATATTCATGTAAATTTGCAAAAGAAATAAAACTTGGAGACAATGCAACATATTTGGATTACAAATTGGAATAAATATGGAAAGAAAGTCATATTCAATAAGGTGGCATTAATTTTTGCCCACTATGTAAGTGTTTTTATTTAAATCAGGTAGATGTAATGCATTAAACTAGTGTAATATCAGATAGATAATCATGTAGGTAGTTGGGAAAATTCGCCTATGAAAAAAGATCAGTAGGGTACTTTGAAAGAGTTTTATAAAATATTTAAATGACTTTAATTTTGTTCTGGATTAATAGGGGTTTAATCATATGAAAAATCCACTGTTTTAATTCAAAATCATGCCATGTGTCAAATTTTTAAACGCACCAATCTTTTTATGAATCAGCCTATAAACCGAACTCAAAATGAGTTATGTTTATGTATATTAATTTATTCTTAATAAGAAAATATTTAAAGATATCCAAACCAAAAAAATCATTTTAAAGCTAAACCCACCGCCTCTGTCCACGACAGTACCTCAAAAAATATCGATAATTCTAATTAAATCGATTGTTGAAGCATCGATTACAAGCGGTCGGACGACCAGGGCCGATTCGGCGTTCGCCACGGGGCCCCGTCTTTCGGCTCGGACATGGCGTCAGAGGGGGGATTGGGGGGGCGCATTACCGGTAGCATGTAAATTACGGCGGTTCGTAGAACGCGTCTGAGATGAAATACGGCTGCGATGTCAACCGGATTTGTCGTTGTGTACGATGGATTTTTATTTGGCGCCGGGACCTGCAGTACCGATTTACTTTTTGAGGTTCTATACCTTAATGTCTTATGAAAAAGGGTTATAATAATGTACAAGACTATTTGAATAGCAAGAGTATGTGTATAATTTTATTTCCCATTTGCACGTACATATGTATCTATATCGTTAATTATTATATTCTTTACATGCTATGTTGACAACATGGGGCAATTTTATAATTTTATGAAAACCAAAATTAAGAAATGTTTGTCTATTCCAAGGCATATTTAAAGAGTAAATAATTGAAATTTGCCGTGTTATACACACGAATATTTTAATTAACAAATCTATTTTTTCAAGAAACAATTTTTTTTGGTAAGTCGAAAATTTTCAGGATATCAGCATAATGTATAAAAGATTGCTGAAATAATTGATCCTGAATTGTGAAACATTCTATATTAGTATACAGCTTTTGATATTATTTTACGCATAACAACTTACATTCAAGCTAGCTAAGGTTTACTTAAGCTCTATTTTAATAAAATCCACTGAGTTTCTTACCGGTATCTTCTGTGTTGTTGTAGGTTTCAAACTTAAGGTAGCTTTATTGGATTTATATAGACGATTCATAAATATTACTGACCAACTTCTGCCCGTGATTTAGCCCGATAAAAATATCTTAGATGTCAATCAAGTATGTCATATCTCTTCCTACCAAATTTCATATAAATCCATTCAGCAGTTTTTGCGAGAAATAATAACAAGGCACATCCAGACATCCATACATTTTTGGCACTTACGCATTTTTTATATAAGTAAGATGAATTACATGAATACAAAAATATTGGATTCTGCTTTTAAATAGTTTTAAGAGACATAAAAAAATCTCCCCTTTCGACGTGGGAATCAAACCCACAAACTTCACGTATCGTGCGCGCTGCTCTCACAACTTAGTTCCAAACGGGCTCGAAACCCACTCCTCATTTAATGTTTATTTAGTGACATAACATAGGATTTATATAACAGCGACTTTTCACTAAAAAGGCAAATTACTATAGATTTTTTTCTGTTCTTTTTTTATATTGACGACCTCGGTGGCGCAGTGGCTAAGGTAGGCGCCCAAAGCGCGTAAGGTCCCGGGTTCGATTCCCGGTCAGGTCAATTTGGAAAACGAACTTTTCTCAATTGACTTGGGTCTGGGTGTGCTGGGATTACGCCCCCAGTTAGTATCCGTCGTCTGGTGCTCATAGTACAAGGGAAAACCTTAGTTTGAGACCAGGTGATTGGTGTGATTGTCTGGCGCATTTATTATTATTATTATATTTAAAAGTTCACTCGTAAGACGTATAACACAAAAAAAAAATTAAAATTCTCTTTGACATGCCATACACATTTATATTCCAGTACGAATCCTTAACGCGTGTACAGAATGATAACAAATAGAATAAATTCAAAACAAACTACCTTTCTACATACATTCATGGCGGGCAAAGTTTTGATTGATGACAGTATAATAACTTCCCCATAAAAATATACGACCAGATAGAGCCGCATCGAATAGTACCAAATATTGCGCCGGTGTGTAACTTCCCTTAGCTTAGGGTTAGCAGAAGTTTACTTCCGAACAAGAAGAAGGCATTTTTTTTTATGAGAATGTGAGGGTGGATGAAGACTTGCAAACTACGCAAATAAGCGAATTTAACAAACTGTAGAAAACGTAGAAGGTTAGAAGTTTAATATCTGTGCTATATAATCTTAATTAATGCTTTCATTTACGCGAAAATGTTTTTTTTAAGTTCCAAGTATTTTTATCCAGAGGACTGTATTTAAACTCTGCATTGACACATTAATTTTTATTTTTTTCCGTTACACTTATGTCATTTTCTTTTAATATTAAGAAATATGGTTATTTCTTTATGTCCCAATGGAGGGATTGCCTCGTTTATATTATTTTCTCAAAACTAGCAACCCTGTATCGAAGTAAACACCCCTCGGCGGCCGCAGCGCAGCATGGTACGGCCCGGAAGAGACCGTATCGATCTTATGCTAATGCCGGCCTGCCTTATTGATGGGAAATTGGTTCACCCTGTATTTATTTACTATGTGTATGTATCATCATGTATACATAGGGTCAGATAGAGGCGAAAATGAAATAGTATATAAAGACGTGCTTAGTACTAACGGTTTCAAGTTTTTGTCTAAAAAAAAGAGTTTTTTCTACTATCTTATGAATTATTGGCATATGCAAAGCCACGGACCACTAATAATTTTTATTCTGACTATTTAATTTGAAATGTTCTCATAAAAAACAGAGAATATAGAAAGCAAATTTTAAATTGTGCCAAAATTGTTGGAACAAAACAATAGTTATTTGTTTTCACTAAGCGAAATTTATACTATAATAAGATTTTTTATGAGCTGTGGATCAAGACTAGCTTTTTAATTGAAGAATAATATTTTCATAGGGCTATAAAATATAAATGAGACCCTACCCTTCACACCACCCTGTATGTTATGTATTTAAGGTTAACTGGAGCTCAATTATTTTCGCATTTATATATAAGTAATTGCTTTGTATTGTCTATGCGTAGTAGTAAGGCCCGTTATTGTTTATGGCTTATTTTTAATTTTATAAAGACAAACTTTATTTCTATTCTATATAGGATAGCTTTATTCTGATGGAATTTCCAAAAAATATTATTTTTTTACCTACGCATGTAATTAAAGCTCAAATCTAAAATTGTCTAATTAATAAAAAGTTTGGTCTTTAAACCAAACCTTATTTTAACTAGACTACAGCTTATTTTTTTGAATTTGTTATTTTAAATTTATTTATCGAGTTTCGTGGTGTTATTTTTCTATAACTTCCACATTCTGATCAATAATATATCAATAATAAGGACTTGTCGCCCTTACCTTGGAGACTTGACCCCTGCTACTAGTGTAGCACCCCCCCAAGAGCTCTGGAAACCTTTCTCACACGCAGAAACACAACAACACAGAAGTGATTGTTACTTGGCCGTGGTGGTCTTCTGTTAGGTGGAGGTATTTCACCAGTCAGGCTGCTCCAGTTCGAGCGATAAATCGCTATGCCCTACCTCTCTTTAACATTTGCAGTTTTACAAAAAAAATTATACGTACGACATACAAATTCCAAACTCTGTTATCTGACCTGTTTTTGTATATACTTTCCTAAACTTTAATTTAACACAGAGTCAAATTAGACGCAATGACAGAATATAATTGAACACATCATTAACCAGCCTTTTACCTCACACTTATCGCTGGCCAATCAACCTCTACGATTTTAAAAACAATTATCCGCCCGATAAGCGAGCCAATCCTATGTGACAAATTAGAATTTTTTCCCTCAGAGTTTCATGAAAACAATAATCCCGATAAGGCGGGCAATCCATCAAAGTTCCCATAAAGTTATGGAAAATGGTTTTTTACTTGAGCCCGAGTAATTTGATGTTGATGGTGCAGTCGTGGGCTTTAAATACAAATTACTGGCGCCATTTTTTAATTAGTGGTGAATTAGAAATTAAATCGACGGTGGATATGAGTTAAGTAAATTGTGCATTTTCAATGTATCTGCCCCAACTTGCCCCAACTTTTGCATGCGTGCAATGTAGATCCTAATGTTTTTTTTTTACTTCTCTGTACAAAAAAAATATTTTTTACATATATAAATCTTCCTCTTGAATCACTATGTTAGTAAAAACCTTTATCAAAACACGTCGCGTTGTTTAAAAGATCTAAGCGGGCAAAGATAGAGTCAGTATGAAGCAATTTTCCTTCAAACTATGTATGTAGTGTTATGATCGAGTTAAAATTTAATCAACTATTGAAAAATGCAATTAATTTAGTCCAGTGTAGGGACAAGCAAAAATAGAATTAATTTAGCCAGCGTTTAACTGTTATTGTAATTATGGTAATAAAATACATAAATTAAAAACCAGTTCGCAAGAACTGTTGTAACCTATTAAAAAACAAAAGAACTTGCTTCATACACTATGCACCCTGTATAAATTCGAATCAATATAAAGTACCTATTCCAGAATACAACGAATTTGACGGTCCCAATATTTCTTCGAAGCAAAGGTTACCCATTAACCATAAGAAAATATTTCAGCTACTAATTATACTGGCTAAGTAATATTTTTATTGGAAACAAAATAAAAGCGTTCATTTTGTCGAACGAATTCCAACCTTATCTTTTACGCGATAAGGGCATGAATAATTCAGACGGGCAAGTGAAGGTAATAAACAAAATTATACTTTATAAAAAAGGTATTAAAAGTTAATTTCGTTTGGGGTGAGTCAGGGCTGCTCAGCGAATACGTAATTGATCTGATAAGGGTTGAGAACGTTCGTTTGTACCAGCTACGGATTTGTTTGATAGTGTTTAGGGCTCAGACTTAAACTATTCAAGATAGATCGGGGCTTAGTAAACAAGACTTAGTAATATCAATGGAATAAAAAATCGCAGTAAACTTTAAAGAAACTTTGAAATAAAGGGTAATTTTATGACGAAACAGGGTAAAATGTAAAATACTATGTGGACTTATGTAAATAAGGCCCAATTTTCCAATTGTGAGATAAAAAAATAGCACTCAGTAAAGTACAACATGACCTATTTTAAATGTCAAACGTCAAAATTACTTAACGACGTTCCCAATTCAAACAGCTTATACTTCATCGTCTTGCTAATTTTTATATGACGATTGAAAAAACAGTCCACAACAAACTAAATCTAATAAATAAGCAAAAGCTGTCTTGGTTTTCGATTTGCATAAATAACATTTTGTACCTAAAAATTGTTTGATGTTGGGTACAATCTACACTAATATTATAAAGAGGAAAGATTTGTACCTATTTTTGTATGTTTGTAATGAATAGGCTCAAAAAGTACTGGGCCGATTTTAAAAAATTCTTTTACCAATAGAATGCTACATTCTTCCAATTTGACATAGGCTACTAAATTGGGGATCCTTGGTAAAATTTGAAAAATTTCAACAGAAAAGCGGGATTTTTTTTTATAAGATTAAAAGGTTGCTATCCGACATCGTATCCGATATCGTATCCGACATATTATTTCGTTTTTGAGAGTAGACGCCTAGAAGATTCAGAGTCTATCAATGCAAACAGACGAATATTATTTTATATTATAATATTTATCTTAATTTTTTTTTCTGTTTATATTTTCTCAATTCATTTTTTTCGAGCCCGTTTTTCGATATAATATTATTATATAAAATTACTTGTACTCCTGCACTTTTATATGTTAGTAAAATCCATTTCCGTCCATTTTTTTTTTTATATTTCTCAAGATTGACCTCGTACCAACTGATATTAAGAGGTATTGAAGTCCTAGCTTAAGGGCGACAAGTACAGCTTAATAAAGCTGTTACTGAACATACCTCTACCTCTTACCATGACCCCTGCTATTAATGTAGCACCCCTCAGGAGCTCTGGTAACCTTACTCACAGGCAGGAACACAACAACACCGAAGTGATTGCTATTTGGCTGGTGAAGGAGGTATTTCACCAGTCGGGCTGCTCCAGTTTGAGCGATAAATCGCTATTCCCTACCTCTCTAAAGTATAATTATATGTATGTACGTATATGTCTTTATAATATTCGTTTAGGAAAATTACCAAAAGGGCACTCCAAAGTGCCAACAATGCGGCCGATCTCAATACGGGTTGTAATTCCACGCCCTTTGTCCAAGAGCCGCCCCCACTTATGAAATATAAATAGGTCTTTGCTAGCTGGTTGCTTGAGTGCACAATGCTGAATCAGGTCACTTGCCACCAAGTGTAAGAGACGACAAATAAGTCAGAGTATTTAAAATAAGTTAACGGATCAAAACGCGACACCATTTTTTAGCAGTTAATACGAACTATGAATGTTAGTGTTGCTCAAAAGAAATTGGTCAAATTATATGTAACATTTATGTATGTATACGATGACTGTTCTCTTTTTTACGATACAAAATTGTGTTCTCATGTAATTAGATTTATGTAATCTTTTATGAGAATATATTCTTTAAACCTTACTTCATGCTCATGAGCTGACTGAGTAAGTATGAGACTAGCTGTGCTTGCGACTTCGTTCGCGTTTATTACAGGATTTAGAACTTATTTTTTCTAAAAAAAAAGTAGCATATTAAAGCCATCAGCGTCTTGTTTTCGTGGTCGTGTACCTGACCAAACTATTTTATAGTTTTCTTTATAAAATAGCATATATTACTCCGTATAATATCAGCTATCTTCGTCCCGTCAAAATTGGTCCAGTCGTTTCAAAGATTAGTTTAATAAACGAACAGACAAAAATTAAAAAAATATATTTTAATGTATGTAAACAAATAAATAAACATCGAACAATATCACATACATTGCTCTAATTCTGTGGTAAGTAACTTAAGCACTTGTGTTACAGAAATCAGAATCAATGACGGTACCACAACACCCAGACCCGAGATATCTTGGAAATATTCGTTTCCCATATTGACCCGACCGGGGATTGAACTCAGAGATGGTGCGACGCCAAAGTCCGGCCCGCTCGCCTCTCGGCTACGGAGGTCTTCGAGTTTCAAATGTTTATGTGAGTGTGGGATAGAGACGGGTTCTGAACGAGTAACAAGTGAGAGTGAGATGAAATATTGAGTTTGAGAGTGAACAAGAGAGATAGATGATAGAAATTCAGAATCAAACGAGGTTCCAATGATGATGGTTCATTTTTGAATAATAAACCATATTTTTTACTATGAAACTACTATATTGTGCATATTGGTGAATCATAGTTCTACGCACAGCCACACACTGATTAATTACTGCAAGTTTTTGTCCCCTGCCCTATTAAAGCAATAAAAACTCACCGATTCGTCCACAAATTATGATAATTCACCTTTTTACATCCACCCTTATCCAAAAATCACGAGCCTACTCCGTAAAAAATCTTTTCAAAGTCATCCGACCAATGGGGTCGAATGCGCCCCTCGTACCGCGCTGAAATTACTTAGGGTAGTTTGTGAAATTCGCCGACTCTAGGGGGGAGGGGGAAACAACCCTTAATGGCGGAATTGCGTGACAAAGTTTCGGCACTGACCCGAGTTGGCCTGTGAAAGTGAAAATATCTGTACAGAGCTGCACTTCCCGCTTATTTGTGTTAATTTAAATAAAAGTAAAAATAAACCAAATTCAAGAGTTCAATTATTCAATTTTTTTTTGTATCTGCAATCAGCCCCAGGGATATTATCAGATTTGATGAATTATTCAATAATTAGACAAAAATTATTGACTGACTGATCTAAAAGACACAGCTCAAACTACTCAACCCATCGTAATGAAATTTTGGATACATGTCTTGTGTTAATATGACATAAGCATCATTTTCAAAAAATTAAAACGCGGGCGAAGTCGCAAGTGACCGTTTGTTAGATGCATAAAGTTCTATTTTGCTTTATAGTCTTGCCAGCGCTAAAAAACAACACATTTCACCCATTAACGTACTACTACGGACACATCATTGTCGACATAAATTGGAAACTACGAAATGGACTGGGCCATACTCCTCCACACTAGTCGATTGAAGATCTATTGAAAGACGGGTTTAGTTACAAAAACTGAACTTGCTGGAAATAAAATTGTTTTTTTTTTCGTTATAGAATTAAAAAAACTTATTTATGAGCTAAAATATGAATAATTCAATCTACATTTTACCCAAAACATAACCGCGAAGTTGTCGAACGTAATTCCGGCAACAACTGAATTGTATTGGGCGGAGGTTGTAACAACTCCTTATAGATCCGTACCACCCCGCCTCGGAAAATTTTATTATAACCAAATTGTGAGCAATATTTTCGTAAATATTTTGGAATGGAACTTGTTTGTGTACCGGTACGTCTACAAACAGACATAAATACCGCATTGTGGAGATAGGGGACCATGCATATAGAATACCTAGTTATATACTACAGGAGTACATTGTATATTGTTATGTACTTGAATATGATATTAGGTTTTGTTCCTTGTTCTTTTATGTACTGATGATGAAGTAACATATTAACTAGTTTTTATTATTTAAAATAACTTTGTTCATTTCCGAACATTTAGATCTTGTTGGAACTTTATCAAACGCAATCATGATCGGTCTGGTATCTTTTATTTTATTTATTGATGAGTCATTTTCCTAAGGAGCCTGACACATCACTTTTGCCATTTTGTTATGTGTTTAAAATTACAGCCATGTATGAAACATTCAAGAATGGAAAGGTAGCATCAACAATGCTTAACTGTGCGTTCTTTTCCCGTCTATCAAAATTTATCTTCTCTTCAGTGAGTGTTTTTATTTATTATAGTATTTCTTTAACTTGTCTGAGTTCTCCTATTTATTTCCTTTAATTCGACCATCCGTGACAAACTTATAAAACCACTAGCTGTGCCCCCGAATTCGTTCGCGTGGACTACATCCTTTCATGGTCGGTTTTACCCCTATCTCCCCTAATATTCGAAACAAAAAGTAGTCTATATTTTAATAGAGCTATATTTGTGCCAACTTTCATATCTCTAACTTAAAAAATAAACATTTTCCAATATAAACTTTCAAAGGTGGCATTACCCCCCCCCCCCCCTCTTACTTTCTAACAAAAAGTAGCCTATGTCCGTTCTTGAGGTTCAACTTATACCTATGCCAAATTTCATCAAAATCGGTTGAGAGGTTTAAGCGGGAAAGCGTAACAGACAGACAGACAGACAGAGTTACTTTCGCATTTATAATATTAGTAGGGATAAAAAATACCTGCAATTTCGATCACCAATATAGATGACTAGATAATTTTCTCCCACAAACTTCCGAGTGATTTCTAGCTCACCACCTGGCATAGTAGGTATACGTTAAATAGTAACCCCAAAGGGCATTGCCACAGATAATATGTTTTTACTGCGTATTAAAGTAATTTATGTCCAGAGCGGTGTAGCCATAATGAGTTTATGCTAATCAGTATGAAATGACACCCTGTGTGGAATGACCTACCTATTAATATACGGACTCATAATAATTATAAACTAAATGACAAATGACCATTTTTGCACGGTTAATTCAAAGGCTTGTCAGATGTTAGGGCAAGCCACCATTTTATGTTTGTTTGTCTAATTAATTTTTTATAATATGTTCATACAATTCATACTAGGAACAGTAGACCTAGGTAATTTAATATTATTTATGTTTGAGTACCTATGTGTAAATATAAATCCATACTAATATTATAAATGCGAAAGTTACTCTGTCGGTCTGTTACTCTTTAACGCCTAAATGGCTGAACGGATTTTGATGAAATTTGGTATAGGTATACGTTGAATCTCAAGAACGGACATAGGCTACTTTTTATTAGAAAATAAGGGGGGGATGGGGTTAATACCATCTTTGAAAGTTTATATGGAAAAATATTTAAAATATAGCTCGAAACTTGGATTAAAATATAGACTACTTTTTGTTTTGAATATTAGGGGAGAAAGAGGTAAAACCGATCATGAAAGGATGTAGTCCACGCGAACGAAGTCGCGGGCACAGCTAGTTAATATATAAATATTAGACAACATAACATACATTGCTCTAATCCAGTAGTAAGTAGCTAAAGCACTTGTTTTACACAAGTTTTTTTTATAAATAAATGTAAAAAAATCTTGGACGACATCACATACACACACTGCATCAATTTTGTGGTATTTGGCTCAAGTCATTGTTTACAGAAATTAAAAAAACAGCAATAACACAACACCCAGACCCAGGACAATATAGAAAAGTTGATTTTCCATACAGCTCCGAACAACACCAAAATCCGTTCCGCTCTTCTCGGCAACGGTGGTCATCATACAATAACATTTTCACTAAAATTATAGCTTTATATACTGATATTATAAAGCTGAAGAGTTTGTTTGTTTGTTTGTTTGAACGCACTTATTTTAGAAACTACAGGTTCGAATGAAACATTTTTTTATTGGATAGTTCATTTATCGGTTTTGAAGTATACAACATTAAGCTGCAAGCAATAATAAATAAATGAACAAATGCGCCAGACAATCACACCAATCACCTACTCTCAAACTAAGGTTTTCCCTTGTACTATGAGCACCATACGACGGATACTAACTGGGGGCCTTCCCAACACACCCAGACACAAGTCAATTTAGAAAAGTTCTTTTTCTAATTGACTTGACCGGTAATCGAACCCGGGACCTTTCATGCTTTGGCCACCTTAGCCACTGCGTAACCAAGGTCGTCTATATAATAGGATGGGAAAATCAGTGAAAAATGTGAAGCCGCGGCGGGTCTTTAGCAAATATATAAACATAAAATTAATACAAACAGACACAGTTATAACAGGGACAAACGGACACACTTTCGCATGGTACAGCAGTAAGGATAGTTACAGCGTAGCCAGCAAGGCATGACACCTAGCGTGAACGCCCTACTAGCTCACTTAGATGCGATTCTGTGAGATAACTTAGTTTTCACTTAGACATAAACATTGCATGTAGAGCTTAGAAACTAATAGAAGTGGATTTTTTTATGAAACTTAAATAATTCCAATAGTTGGTTATGTCTGCAGTTGTATTCTTTCAGAATAATAAGAAACTTGTATGTTATTTAAGAATCTTATCGGTTTGACTAATATTTGTGTTCAAATTTACGTACAAATGTCATCGATGTATCAGTTTATGTTAACTTTTCGTCACAGGGCAGGCTTAGCCTAGAATGAGAACGATTAAAAATGTAACCTGTTTTATTTTTATGAATAGTAAATAAATAAAAGCAAATAGAATAAATAAATAAAGATTTGGGTAACAGAATTACAAACTAAAAATAACTAAAAAATACAGGTCATACATTTTTAGGTACCTGTAATTTTAAACTTATCTAGCTACCAAATTTCATTCAGATTCATATAGTATTACAAGTATCCATACAAAAATACTTTTATGTTTAAAATATTAGTAAGATGAAATTTGATAAAAGCATTATTTTTTTTATAATGCACTCCAAGATTGACCTCATCCCACCTGATGTTAAGTGGTAATGCGTTCCTAGCTTAAGGGCGAAAAGTATAGCATAGTAAAACTGTTACTAGACTTGTCGCCCTTACCTTGAACGCTTGCCCCTGCTACTAATGTAGCACCCACCAAGAGCTCTGGAAACCTTACTCACATGCAGGAACACAACAACACCGGAGTGATTATTATTTGGCTGCGGTCTTCTGTAAGGTGGAGGTATTTCACCAGTCGGGCTGCTCCAGTTCGAGCGATAAATCGCTATGCCCTGCCTCTCTTAAATCGATATTATTATATAATCGGTATCTCGCTTACCTTTCAAAAATAATGACAAATATTTCTTTTATTATCAAAACCATACGACTTAGTTCAAAGTGGTCTATCTATCTAGATAGTAGTTTAGATATCTATATAGTTGATTAGTTGCCATATCAGTATCTCTGCTGTTGTACATTATATATATTTATGGTCGGAACCGGTAGTAGAGTCACTTTACATTGGCATCAATGACGATTCAAGTGTTATAAGTAACTAGCTGTGCCCGCGACTTCGTTCGCGTGGACTACATCCTTTTATGGTCGGTTTTACCCCTTTCTTCCCTAATATTCGAAACAAATAGTAGTCTATATTTTAATCCAAGTTTCGAGCTATATTTGTGCCAAATTTCATATCTCTAACTTCAAAAATAAACATTTTTCCACATAAACTTCCAAAGGTGGTATTATTTGACTTATACCCGGTTCCATTATTTGAAAACTATCCGTTCAAGTTACAGATAGTATTATACAAGTTGTTATAGACAGTAAATTTGAAACTAGAATTAACGACTCGTAGAAAAACGGATAGTAATTTGAAACTATAATTAACGACTCGTAGAAAAACGGATAGTAATTTGAAACTATAATTAACGACTCGTAGAAAAACGGATAGTAATTTGAAACTATAATTAACGACTCGTAGAAAAACGGATAGTAATTTGAAACTATAATTAACGACTCGTAGAAAAACGGATAGTAATTTTTGACACATTACGAATCGTAAAATATTGTAACCGGGTATTAGTGAACAGACATGTCTGAAACTTCTTATCATTCTAGGTTTCTTGCCAACATAACTCTGAAGTAGAAAACGGTGAAATTAAATAATATAATAATAGTTTTCATTGCTCTTTATGGAGCAAAGCGCGTTTATGAAATGTAAAATAACGATTTTATTGCTCTTGGCTTAGAAGATGTATTAATAATAATAATAATAATTTATTTGCTTTAAAGATTACATTGATCCATTTGATTAGTAAAACTTATAATTAGGTTAGTACATAAATTAATATACAGCACAACAAAGTACGTGGCACCAAATGAGAGAGATATAATATTATTCTCACATTCGTATTGGACTGTTTGTAAATAAATACCTTCAAAGTTTGGTATTGTTGATGATTGGGTTACGATTTATAATAAAGGTATAACTTTGGCACGAACAATAACGTGAATAGAAATGGAAATAGCAAACATCTTTATAATCATGTAAGCTTTACAAAAGCACTTATGAATCGTCAGCACAAATTAAAAATTCTACCGCCGTGTTCGGAATGTTGATCATGTCGAGAAGAACCGGCAAGAAACTCGACACTTACTCTTTTCAATAACAATGTTTTCTTAAAACTTTACTTTTTATAACGTTATTGATAAATACAATATATTCTTTGTGTTGTAGAATATATTTAGATAAACAGAGACATTGCAATCATGATCGGCCTGAGATAAACGCGGTCAAATTAACAAACAAAAAATTCTGCAGCTTTATAATATCAGTATAGATGAATTATACTTACTCGTACATGACAATTCGAAAATGTACATTTTTAGTAAAATTTACCAGTACATTTTTAGCTTCTTTGCAAAATTACTACATCATATCAAACAGTTATCGATTCTATGGTATCATTAAATATAATTAAATGCGCCAGACAATCACACCAATCACCTGGTCTCAAACTAAGGTTTTCCCTTGTACTATGAACACCAGACGACGGATAGGTACTAACGTGGGGTTAACTAAATATTATATCGATAAACTCTGTTAAGCCAAAACACATTTTGTTTTCTACCTGTTTATAGATGATGGCGGGAAAGCCTTATTATCTTTACCCTACTTTCCGGAAGAAGGCACTTCTTTCCCCTTAGCTCTTCTTTTTGGAGAACAAACTTCTAACATCCCCCGTTCTTCTACTTGGAGAAAAAACTTCTAAATAACTAAAGCACCAATCCCAGGCGTCGTATGACGTCAAGCATCGCCAGTTTCACCTCACCCCGACTCATTAACGCCAGCGTTCTTATTGATTTGTTCTATGCATCGCTTATTGCTGTGATTGCGTTCTATAATATCGTGTAATTGACTATTTTTTTTCAACTAGCCTCTACTTTCAATAGTTTTTCACAACGTACCAGAACAGAAATGCCGCCCGCAATTAGATGGAAAGTATGTGAGAGAAAATGAACACTATGGATACAATTATGCAACTATGCAGTTCATTATGCATTTGCAAAATGTATGGTTGGACTATTTGTTGTTAATGATATATGGGCGTTTTAGTGGGAAACGAGGTTTGATTTTAATTAGCTCATTGTTTTGTGTGAGTCGTTTTGGTCCTATTCGGACTCTGTCCGGTTTCGGATGAAGTCCTACAGTTATTTTAATTTAAATGTCTTTATTTTATTTATTTCAATAACTATATACTTTTTTTGTTTTTTTTTCCAACTGACAAACTAACTGTATGTCTTGGTGCAAAATTAGTAATAAGTTTAGCTTTTTATTTGTAAAAAAAACTACTGAGTTTCTTGCCGGTATCTTCTCGGTAGTTATAGGTTCCGAACCGGAGGCAGCTTCATTTGCATTGTATAGAGACGATTCATAAGTATTAAAAATGTAATCTACATGAATAAAAAATATTGACTTTGACTTTGATAGTGAAAAAGTATTTTGTGTTTATTTATTTAGGAATTATACTACTAAATACAGATTATACTATCATTTTATTACCTTATTGTGCAAGACTACTTTTTAAACATAACGAACCCCGCAGTAGTATATTACGATCATCTTTAATAACAACCTTTCAACAAAAAGTCCGATACTTCATACAAAAATATATATTAAGTTTGTATGGTGGGCTGCAATAGCTTCAAAACTAAAGATTTTGTCAATGATGTTAGTAACAAAATCCTGCAAGGTTTTTCAAGTTTTTTAAATAACCCTGTATAACTAAACAACTCATTGATGTAGCTACTTCAAAGAATATTGACGGAAAAAGGCTTTAAATTACAAAATACATTCTTCAAAAACAAATTCAATTACGCATATAATATAATTCCAATAAAAATTGTATATTCTAGGAGATATCAAAATTTTACACCAGAATTTATGACAAATAAAAGATGACAGATTTTTTGTATCTTCATCTACTAGCGTGAAAAATAAATATAATATATACCAATTCTTGTTAATGTCATATATAAAGTTTGGCTTCAAGTTACCAGTAAAAATGTTCACTACAACCTCAATGTAGGTATCTAGATTCTAATCGTTCCAGAAAAACTGATTTCACTTATACAACAAAAAGTCGATTTTTTATTGAATTTCTAAGTCGATTTTTTATTGTACTCTGCGAGTGTGCCTATTGATAATACATATAAAAAGATATACTTTGACATTACAATATACCCCAAGTCCTTATTATTCCACATCCATAGTCTAAAAGAAAGTTTTGATAGCAATTCATCATTTGATTAGCATTTAATAAAAGGCCTGGTAACTGATATGTCGGCAGATGATCGGAATAAAGAAATTAATAGTACCTATCGACGATCATTTGTAGTCACAAGCAATTTGAAATTTATTTATGTGAACATTATACCTTCATTTATAAATGAAATATTAGTATATTGTTAAGCTATTGTCGACTCTTGCAATATTTCAAACTGTGAACAAAAACGAGTACTTCAAACCTTTGCAACCCTATTTTTAGTTCATGCGAATCCTGTAAACGTATTTTTTTATTACGCGTCAAGATTGACATCATCCCATCTGATGTTAAGTGGTAATGAGGTCCTTTTTTTTTTAACGACGGGAAATGCCTTGACGCACCTTACCGCAGCCGAGGGTGACTGCGACGTGTGTGGGACTCCCAGGGAGCAGACCTTACTCCCGACTCCACCCTGAAAAGGGCGGGGACTACCCACTATAATCTATCGGTGGACCTCATCGCCTGAGTGGCAGTGCCGTGGGTATCCCTGGTAATGAGGTCCTAGCTTAAGGGCGACAAGTACAGCATAATAATGTTACTGCACTTGTCGCCCTTACCTTGAAGGCTTGACCCCTGCTACTGACGTAGCACTACCCAAGAGCTCTGGAAATCTTACTCACACGCAGGAACACAACAACACAAAAGTGATTGTTATTTGGCTAAGGTCTTCTGTAAGGTGGAGTTTTTCACCAGTCAGGCTACTCCAGCTCGAGCGATAAATCGCTATGCCCTACCTCTCTTAATTTTTTTTACATTAATGTAAAATAGTGAACAAAACTTTGGATAAGATTGGCCGCCAAACTTTTTGGCGTGCAAACTTTTTTGAAGGCTAGCCAAATAAGATTTCCAGTAAAATGACGTCATCAATATCTACTTCTAGGAATACGTGTTGCGTTAAAACAATAAAGATTCAAATGTACTGTTATCATTATGGACTTGAATACGTTACGCCTAATGCATTCTCATACTCCGTATAAGCACCTAGAAATGTTGTCTTAGAAAATAATATACCTGTTTATTCATGCTATTTGGACCCATCCCCGTTTTCTAAAAAAGTGTAGACTCGGCATGTCCAATGGCTATCCATATACGGAGAAATAAATAATTTATACGAATATCATTATGAAATAAGAACAAAGGCAGTATTGTTATTCATTTATACTATCAACTAACATCTTTATGCCTATAATAGTTTAAATGCACTCCTGTCAACGATTCGACTTAAATAAGAAATTAAAATTTAATACATTTTAATTTTACGAGTTTAATGAATTGTTTGGTTGTGCCTGTTTAACTCAATTTATGTTTTAGTTGATCTATCTATAAATTGAAATGTCATTTTGAATTGTTTATGGGCAGTTAAATTGTTTATGGAACTTAAAGTTAGAAAGCATAACAAATACATTATGTATTTCAGATGCTTGATAATAAAGTATAGGTATGTGCTATTAAAAAAGTGAATGATAAATTATTTATTTAAGTTATTTTATTTGAAACTAAAAACATATTTAAAGAAACTCTAGTTGAAGTACTTGTGTTGATAAAATAATGACTGGTGAAATTTTTTTTTTTGTTTTTTTAAAGTACCTCTACACCTTTCGAACTTTTAAAAGTGTGTCATTATTTCATTTTTGTTAACATTTGTTCCATTCAATGGCAAATCTAGTCACTAAAACAACAGTTTAGTGTCATAAACGTTATGTTATCCTTTGTTAATTACTAGCTTTTACCCATAACTTTGCGTTATTTTGTGACAATAAGTATTTTACCTATAGGTTTATCTAGAGCCTCATTTACCAAATTTCATTAAAATTTATTTGGTACGTTAAACGTGAAAAAGTGTGAAACTTATATGCAGACAGCCAGATTTCCATGCATCCATACATTTTTAGAAATAAATATTAGTTAAATTTTAATAACTGTTTTGAATTTTTTTTAAGCACAGCTTTGTTTGGTATGAAAATTACTAAGTTTCTTGTCGTATCTTCTCCGTAATTATAGGTTCCGAACCGGAGGTAGCTTCATTTGTTTTATAAAGAGACTATTCATGAGTATTACTAATGTAATCTATATGAATAAAAAAGATTGACTTTGACTATGAAGCTTCCACCGTTCAGCCTACCAGACCGTATTATAACACCAAATGCGGTGGTCTCAGTATTGATACCACATGCATATTAAATACGCAACAGTCAGTTTTTCCGTTTACATAAACATACTGATATTAACGATTGAAACCGAGCTGGTTGAAACTGAGCTCTTTTGCATGTGCTCATTATAATTAGTCGTGTAACTTAGATCTCCATTGGATGTTATTATGCCATATTTGGTTTCAGGCATTCATGCAAATATGAGTGGTGGGAATTTGCTGTATTTACACTAAAGAGAAATGTAGTTTAGTTGAATGTGAAACGGAGCTCAGAAAAGAACGACTCTTGCGCACCTATAACTACAGGGAAGATACCAGCAAGAAACTAAATATTTTTTTTTTCAAAAGATAAGGGTAGTTTTTTTCCAAATTGTACTTCTTAAGCGTGTCTAATATACAAGTTTGAGTGTTGTAATAAAAAATACCAGGCCCTTTAGAACAATAGGGATAAAAACAATCACTCGGTAAAAAATAATGCTTCAATTTTATTCTGTCAGATGAATTTTTAAATGAAAAATAAAAGTGATATGGCGTATCAAAGTTCAGTGGGGGGATATGTTCATGTCATTATTTAATAACATTCCTGCGAAGAAGTGACGTCATGCTAAATTTTCACGAGATGCAACTTGGTAAAAACTTTAAAGACACAGACTACGGAAATCACCTGACGCATATGACGCGAACCTAAGGTGCATCGTTAGTAAGTAAAACATAGTTAGACATTAGACTACTAGACATTAGACAAGCGAAGCCGAATTTAAAAAAAGTAGGTGAAATAAAACTCTTTTGTGAATTTTTTTATACTAAGTTACTTCATTCAAAGCAAAGAGACCATCACATCTCATTATAGCACGTGATTTGAGCTCTGTGGAAGGATGCTTGGTAGTTAATGCGTGTTATCGCGACACTGCGCGCTACCTGTTAAATATGGGATACGAAACGACCGAAACGGTGTAGATCTCAGAAAGGATCAGAAGTGGCCTAAATTGGGTTCTTACTGATATTTTTCTCAAAAAACCATAAGGCCGGCGATTCAGATAAAAAATAGTCGATTATTGAATAGGGGTAATGCCGCCAGTGCATGCTAAATTATGTACATAGTATGTACGTTAAAGTATGAAGCAGAGTTTCTTGCCGGTGTATCTTCTGTTTAGGCTATAGGTTTCAAACGGGATCTAGTTTCATTTGTCATCAGGTAGCTTCATTTGCTTTATATAGAGACTATTCATAAGTATTACTAATGTAATCTATGTGAATAAAAAGATTGACTTTGACTTTGGTTTACTTAGACGATTTAGAATTTTTATTTATGTCATTCACCTTAATAAAAATAATTCTGATTCTAAAACATATTTATGTTTCTTTTACCGATTTTAGTTCACTAAACCAATTACTCTAATGAACCCAACATCTAAAAACAACGTTTATTTTAGTTTCAAATGGGTTAGCTAACTGGTTGAACTGAGCCAAACTTACTTTTACGAAATATGTACTTAAAATTGTGATCCGATCATACAGTTGAAATTAATTATTTTGCTGTAATTAATATGTAAAATAAATGGATTGCTTGATTATTATTTTGCAATTGAGGATCAATACAATGAACAAAATACAATTACTAGCTTTTGCCTTTGATTTAATTGGTGTTAAAATAATGTTAGGCTACCAATTGTGTGTCTGACAACCAATTTCTTTCAAATCCTTTCAGCAGTATTGGTGTGAAAGAGTAACAAACATTATTATATATATCTCTATATATTTTGCGTTTAAAATAGTAGTAAGATATTAATTACCAAGTAATCAATGGCCTCTTCTACCAGCACTTAAGCCTACATCTGAATGTCTTACTCATCGACTGTCGGGTCATAAATTCGTTGGCTCATTTGAATGCGGCGATTGTGATCGACTGCGCGCGCGCAACGTGCACGACTCTCTGTCAAAAAGAAAAAGAAGACTGTCATCTGGTCAACCGGTAACTGGGCTAAGGTGGGGTCAATGTTTTGAAACTATGAAGACTCACTGGAGTTCAGAAGAGTTGTATTGAGACGATATTTAAACACATTATATTTAAACATATAATTTTTCATAATGAAACGAAAGACATTGATGTAACCGTAAGCCGAGCGAGGTGACGGCATATCTCTATGCCCTGAGAAGGGCAGGGCTTCCCACTTAAAACCCCAGATTGGAACTCATGGCCCTTAGGATGAGGGCTGTGGAAAACTCTACATAGTCATGACTACTGTCACCGGCGCATAGTATTGTATTGCGCAGTGATAGTTTTTATTAGAGGTTCTGCTACTTACCTTATTAATTCTCTATTCTAATTTCACACTTGATGATACTGTTGAATCACCTCTTCCTTTATTTCTTTCCCTAAAGATATAAATACATAGATTCTATTGCAATCGTAAAGCAATTTTTTCACGTTTTAACCGGTTGACTTTTTTAATGTTCATAATGAAACGCGAAAACCTTAAATTCTATATTGTTACATACATGTTTTCAATGCGTTTTCTTATTTTACAGCGATTAACTGTCTATTTTTATCAGTTAAGACGAAAGCAAGCTAATGAAATCCCGCCAAAACAATTTAACCACAGACTTCACACGCCCAGCTGACCACAGATAAAACAACAAAACCAACGTTACCACAGATAAAAAAGAAAATAGTTGCGCTCACGAGCGCGCCGCGAGGTGGCGTTGTGACAAAACGGTTTTACGCCTCTACACCTTGGCCTTTTTGGTTTTATTCCGTTGCCTTTATTTTCCCAACATAAAGTTTTAATTAACTTTTAATTTTATCTTACGGCTCCTGTTGTTTAATTGCCTGGGTTTTCGGTTGAAATCCATCTTGGAAAGAAATATGGTTTTGGTTGCGTTTGGATTTAGTTAGGGTTTCGGGGATATCAAGAAACCCTCTAGTTTAGAATGAACCTTGCTTTAAAACTTATCTATAGAAAAGCTACTGGGTAGAAATCTTTTTAGCATTTGAACCTGAAATGAATGACCATTGCGCCATAAATAAATCTTAATTACACCCATGAAGAAAATAACATATCATTGAATAAAATTATTGCTTATAATTAATTTTGTTTGAAAGACGAATTAGTCGGAATTCTCCATAACGATGTTTGATATAAATCAGTCCAAGATGGCTGCCGTCACAAAATGTCAGATTACATATTTGTCACAACTCACTTAATACTTACACGATGATACAAATCCAAGATGCACTAATATTGAACTGTCTGAACTATTGAGTTTTTTTTTATTTTTTTCCATGGAAATTTTAATTTTGTAAACTGCCGAATGTATACTCACGCATAACATACTATACTGGACAAATTGGGTTATTGTTTTTGTTATGTTTGTAGTTGATAAGACAAGGTGTCTAAAAAATGAAGCCATTGCAGGCCGCTAGTTCTCAGCAGGCTTAAAAGGATTACCCACTAAGCCTGCTAAGGTGTGAACATCAGGTCAACCGACTAAACAGATATCCAAAGCTGTAAAACTCATAAGTAGTAGTATTACATTACATAGGCAATAACTCAAACTCTTCTTTATTCAAGTAGGTTTCATGTAACACTTTTGAATCGTCATTGAATACAAAGCAAAGTGATTCTTCTAACATATGGTATACAAGCGGCCAGCCGTGGCTTTGTCTGCAATCAGTTGTTACTAAAAATGTGACAAATGAGGAATCGTCGACCGTCAAATTTCATATAAACCATCCACTTCTAAACCTATACATTTGGCTGGTATATTTGAGCCCGTTTTTTAATTAAAAAATTACAATAAAAAGTGGCATCGATTTTTATATATTAAGAAAAAATATACCTACGAACCTATACGGAACAATAAAATGCGCGGCCGGATTGTACTTAGCCCTTTTTTTTGTTACACAGAACAAAAATTCTTGAACCAAAAGAGAGTAATGGTGATTAAAACTATTTTAATGAGACCTTGTTTAGATTTATTTGGGCTTTAAGACTGAGTGATTTTTTGAAAACTACTTAGGTAAAAAGATAATTCAATTTTCGTTTGAATCTATTAATTGCAAAGGGGTCGACTCATTTAAAAAGTAAAAACGCAATGATTCTGACGAAGCTCACATTTGATGTGATATAAGTGATTGATTTTCCAATATTAATTTAACACTTAATGTTCAGTCAACATTTGAGAATGGTCTAAGCAACAGTATTAAATTGAAGGAAAAGTATCAGCCTCATATGACTTTTATTAAAAAACCCGAAAGTTTTTAAGAATGTTGGATAATGTATGTATGTTTGTTACTCGACGACCTCCGTAGCCAAGAGGCGAGCGGGCCGGACTTTGGCGTCGCGCCATCTCTGTGGTTCCGGGTTCGATCCCCGATCGGGTCAATATGGGAAACGAACTTTCCTATATTGTTTCGGGTCTGGGTGTTGTGGTACCGTCGTTGTTTCTGATTTCTGTAACACAGTTGCTTTAGCTACTTACCACGGAATCAGAGCAATGTATATGATGTTGTCCAATATTATTTATTTATTTATACTCTTTCACGTAAAAACTACTAAACGGATTAAAAATGAAATTTGGTAAAGAAACATGTCATACTATATTAACACATAGAATACCTTTTATTCAAAAATGATGAATTAGCGAGCAATGGCTAGTATATCCAATTAAAAGGGTCAATTACAGACTCCGATAAAAATAGTTCCGTCGGGTACTTAACAAAAAATCAGTAAAACAAAAATACTCAGTGTTAATTAATGCTAAAGGTATTTTTGTCGTTTGTTATAAAATATATAAGTCATTACCCTTTACGATTAGTAATTTAATTATGTTCACGCGGACCTCATAAATAACGTCAACTTCAAAGGATAATTGTTTTAAAAAACCAATTGAAAATTTAATTTACTTTCTTGCAAGTCAGTGTTTATGAGAACTGGGTACTCATTTTATTAATCGACGATTATTATTATAAATTATATATGATCAAACGAACTTACCAAGTGAAGTTCGATCAATATAATATGAGTGGTTTCATTTGAAGATACAAATTAACAGGTAGTCCTTTGACCTACAAGGCAACTCTCGCACGCTTTAATAATTATAATTTTACTATATATCGATTTTTAAATCGATACTAAAATAATCGATACTGCGCCCTCCCTCCAACGACTAGCCGTTATCGCTCATTCTTTTTAAAGTAAGGTTTCAATAAACGTGTTCTCGTGTTTTTACAAAACCAGGGACCTGGGAGGGTGGGTGATTTGTATCTTCAAATGAAACCACTCATATTATATTGATCGAACTTCACTTGGTAAGTTCGTTTGATCATATATTACATTTCGTGGTTTCATTTTCGATACAAATTAACAGGTAGATGTTTAGAGAAAGTTTTGTCCATACTTTGTATATATTTTGTAAAAGGATATATATTAATGAAACACGAGATAACAATTAACATTTTAATTACTGGTAAATTAAAATTATTGCAAACAAACAAATTCAGCAAAATTAGATTCTTCTCTAATGGGCCTATCATAAAATTTTGCAAAAGTCTGGGAAGATGCGGACCAGCCAGCTGTTTTGCGGATTAGATCAAGGCTGAGGCCGGCGGCGCGCGCGGCCGACGTGGCGGCGTGTCGGGCGCTGTGCGCGCCGAACACCGCCACGTCCACACCGCACGCGCACAACGTTTGTTTGATCCATCTGCTTATTGACTGTGCAGTCGCGTTCTTGTGAGGACGCTTCACAGTTATTAAGAGATGGTCACAACTGGGGGGTCTTAACTGTTGCGTTACAGACATGTAGTCTTTTAGTGTTGTAGCCGGACAAATTGAAAGGTTCTGGCGAAAATATGGCAAAAACAAAACGGGCTGGTCACGCCCTATCCCTGAAGTTTTGATTAAATCAGATATGTAAATTTCAACTCCGTTATCACTAATTTTGATATTATCTATCACTAATAATCTCCTGCTTAACACTAAGAAAACGAAATGTGTCAAATTTACAATGCCGAATGTTAAAAAAGTCAACATCAAATTGTCCATGAATGGTGAACCTATTGAAATAATTAATTCTACAGTATTTCTCGGCATTACATTAGACTCTAAATTGCAATGGGGACCCCATATTGTTGCCCTGGCAGGAAGGCTTAGTTCAGCTGCATACGCTGTAAGAAAAATTCGTAATTTGACTGATATTGAGACTGCAAGACTGGTTTATTTTAGTTACTTCCATAGTGTTATGTCATATGGTCTCCTTTTGTGGGGAACAGCTGCTGACATTCAGACTATTTTTGTTTTACAGAAGAGGGCTATCCGCGCCATATATGGTCTTAAATCACGGGATTCTCTCAGAGACTTATTTAAAGAAATTAACATACTTACCGTTGCATCTCAATACATTTTTGATTGTATTATGTATGTACGCAAAAATTATAATCTACTTTTTAAAAAATCTGACTTCCATAACTTTAACACTAGAAATAAACACAAGCTTGCTGTTCCATATCTAAGACTACATAAGATAAGTAATTCCTTTGTGGGTTTAAGCGTTAAATTATTTAACAAGTTACCTGAAAATGTTATCCAGTTGCCCATGCATAGATTTAAGTCTCATGTTAAAAATTGTTTGATAAAAAAGGGCTACTACAAAATTGATGATTATTTAAATGACAAAAATGTATGGGTCCAGAATAACTAAATTGTTTGAAATCTTACTATAGCTTTGTATACTTTATTTTAGTACCTAGTTTAAGGACACATTGTTATATTTGAAAAGAGTAAGTGTCGAGTTTCTTGCCGGTTCTTCTCGACATGATCAACATTCCGAACACGGCGGTAGAATACTTTATTTGTACTGACTATTCATAAGTGCTTTTGTGAAGCTTACATGAATAAAGATATTTTCTATTTTCTATTCTATTCTATTCTATATGTCTTAATCAATGAAAACGTTTGCACCCTATGTGCTGTACATAATGCCAATAAAATAACAAGCTTTTTTGTAATTCTTTCTAAATTTAATTGATTATTCGGAACCCATTCGGAAATCAGACTCATTACTTGTTGAGGGTCCCAGGTACTTGAGTATTTCGGCAAGGACGGTCTCATTCTAAATACTCCTTTTAGAAGCCTCTTAATACAATCATCAGAAGTTAGATCACTTCCAAGTAGCAAGGAAAGAGCCGAGCGGTGACTGTTGAGTGTGCCGTAAGACGCGCCGCGTTCGAATAAATCGGACAAAAAAGATACGATATGGACAACGGAGGCGTCGAATACATCGTAACCATGATCCTGGCAGTATTGCCACCATAACTTATAGCAAACGCCGTATTGTTGCAAAGTGTTTTTAGATAATGAAGCAATCATTATCTGTAACGCGTTTGGTGGTATGCCGCGGCGAGCGAACGCGCACCGGAGAGCACCGCTGCTCCCAGGGTAAGCGTCCGGTGTAGGGGGTGCTGATTCCTGGAATGCGATAAAACCAACTTTGGATGTGGTTCCAGAATAACTATATCTGTTACTATTATATCTTTTAAATGTGGATACCAAGCCTGTGCCGGCCACATTGGAAAAACTAAAATACCCGTGGCTTTATCCTGGATAATTTTTTGGATGCATTTCAATAACAAAGAAAATGGTGGAAAGGCATAAAAGAATTTTCCATTCCAATTTATTGTGAATGCGTCCACAGTAACCGCATCGGGGTCCTGCTTCCAGGACACATAGTCGTGGCATTTGGCATTAGTACGAGAAGCAAATAGATCGATGTGTGGTTGTCCTAACTTTTCAACTATATAACTAAACGCGGTCTTTGATAACTCCCATTCTACATCAGTATTAACTTTTCGAGATTCCTCATCCGCTTCTATATTGTCTTTTGTATTTATATACGAAGCAAACAACCATAGTTCTCTTGACTCGCACCATTGCCAAATATCACGGGAAAGTGAATTTAAATGCGGGAACTGCGTACCGCCCATACGATTCACATAACTTATAGCTGTGGTATTGTCAACGCGGAGCAAGATTGCACAGTTGTTACTATTCCGTGCAAAATATTTAAGAGCCAAGAATATTGCTAATAATTCTAAATAGTTTATATGGAACACAAGCTCACTTTGTTTCCATGCACCGTTTACCCGCGAACCATTACAGTACGCACCCCACCCTGTACGTGACGCGTCAGTATATATTTCCATGGTATAGTCTGGATTTTTAATTGGACTATTTATTTTATAGATATTATCCTTCCACCAAATAAGATCATCTAATATAATTGCTGGGAGCTTAACTTTTTGATCGAATGAACCGTGTTGTTTCAAAAAGAGATATTTTTGTCTTTCTAATATTTTAGTATACAGCCACCCATAGCGGCTCGCTGGGCAAGCTGAAACTAATACACCTATTAACCGAGATAATTCTCGAATTGAGACAAAAGGTAGTTTTGAAAAACTTTGAACCATACGGAATATTTTATTCCGTTTGTCTAGAGGTAATGAAAGTGTCATATCAGTGGTGTCATAAATAAATCCTAAATACTTACATACTGTTTTTGGTTGTAATTGACTTTTTTCATAATTTATTACGAATCCTAAGCATTCGAGTACTTGTATTGTTTTATTTACATTACGAACACATTCCTCGTAACTGTTTCCCATGCAACAAAGATCGTCTAAATAACAGACCGATTTATAACCACGACTTCGTAAAAATGATATAACTTCTCGAACAATCTTAGTAAAACACCTCGGGGCTGTGGCAAGTCCATACGGCATCGCGTTAAACTCGTATGTAGTCGCCTCACTGGAGTCTGGCGCGATGTATTGAAATCGAAGGTATTTACGAAATACTTTTTCAATGGGAATAAGTAGGTATGATTCTTTCATATCGATGGTAGCCATAAACCAGTTTGCTTGTAATAATTTGCAAGTTGTTCGATAGTCTTCCATTTTGAAATGCATTTTAGGTATAAAACGATTTAATGATTTTAGGTTCAGAATAAATCGTTTACCACCGTTCGGTTTTGGAGCTAAAAAGGTACTAGAGATAAACTGATTCACACTTTGTTCAACTTTAGAAATTGCACCTAACTCAATTAAATTTTCAATGGCAAATGACATTTCCTTTTGTTCCGTCACTGACAGTGTAATGTGTGGTATATTGACCTGGTATGGTTTTGTTAAAAAAGGGATAGGTATACCATTTCTGACCCAATCAAGAATGGTATCATTAGTTGTGATATTCAGCCAACAATTATAAAAAAATTGGACACGACCTGCATGTACCTGTGTTACGGTCGTGGTGGGGCACGAGATTTGTTCTGATTCGCTCTGGTCTGTGTTGACATGGCCGGTGCTGGTCGACGCGACGTCGTGGGTGCTCTTCTCTGGCCTCCTCGCCCCCCCCTGTTTGTCGGGTATCGAGGAGACCCGCTCCAGTTTTCCTGAAATTGTTGGCGAGTCACGATTGTGCTAGACATTGTTGGATTAGGTCTTGGTTGAGGCGCAGGTTTTTTAATCTGCAGTCCCTGTTTTTCGACAGTCTTCGAAGCTTTTATTTTTTCTGGGAGGGTGACTCCGAACAAGGTCTCATCACGTTCGCTTTCTTGAATGATGTTCAGAAAGGGTTTGGCTAAGCCCGGCGTAATCATTTTGATCCTAGCCCGAGTTTCGGTGTGATGTAAATCACATAAGACGCGGCAGCCGTCACTAAGCATTCGGATTGCCTCAACTTTGTTGTCGTTTGTTAGTAATGACGTCATCGCTCTGCTGACCGCTGTGATCCCAATACCAAGTTGTTGTTGGGTGGCTTCGACTTTTTTGTCACGTAGCCTGACCATCTCAATGACTGCCGCCGATATCTCAATGTTGAGTTTTGGCGCCTGAAGAAGGGTACAATTACTAGGAATGGCATATTGCTTGAAAATCTTATCTCTTGTCTCCTTGTCCATGCCCTTTTTGAGCAAAGGTAGCCATAATTGGGTCAAATTATCATGGATTTCCTGGCCCCATTGTGGTCCCGTATTTGTCGCCTCTCCGAGGGCTGACAAAATCTCTGGATCCAGTTGGGAGGGAGTCGAAGTGTCCATTGACGCAGGCAGTGGTGGGGGCTCATTTTGAGTAGTTGTAGACCCGGATTCTGCTCCAGCTTGAGAGTTCTCGAGCACCGGTAACACCTCGGTCACCTCTTCCATATCGGGTAAAGGTACCGTATCACCGAGGTTGGCCTCCGTAGGATTCCACACCGCTGTCTCGTCTTCTAGTGGACAAGAATAATATGTTGTAATAACGTAATTTCTATAGAAACTTACGTTAAATGGTTCGTAATTTGAATCCGTAATTAACATAAAAATAGACGCCTCGTTCACATAGGAATCTATGGCGGGTAGGTAGAATAAACATTTTTGCCGCGTTCTTATACGAATCTATGGCAAAATGTAGTAATATGGCTTTCATTTTGAACAGCACTCGTATGTTAAGATAGCACAAATACTGTGCTACGAAAATGGTAACAAAAAACACTTGCTTACCTTGAATGTTTTCTTCGTCCGAAGATGAGAAAAAATTGAGACGCCGTCGTTTACGACTGTACTTTTCCTTTAATTTTTCTATTTTTCGAATATAATGATCCATTTTATCATCAAACGATCTTTTAGGCATCGTTGTACGAATAATTTTTTACGTAGGAAGAGGGTAGCGCGTGCGCTCGTTGCCTCGCACGGAAAAAGAATGAGCGATAACGGCTAGTCGTTGGAGGGAGGGCGCAGTATCGATTATTTTAGTATCGATTTAAAAATCGATATATAGTAAAATTATAATTATTAAAGCGTGCGAGAGTTGCCTTGTAGGTCAAAGGACTACCTGTTAATTTGTATCGAAAATGAAACCACGAAATGTTATTAAGATCAAGTAGCAGTTTACTGAAATTAATTCTCAAGTGGGTAATACGGTACGTGAAAGGTCCCGAGTACATTCCCCGTTCAGACAATTTGCGGGCTCAACATTTTGAAATCGGTTTTCGCTTGTAGGTACGAGTAATTTATTTCGTTCTCTTTATACATATTTACTTTAAAATGACATGACTTCATTACGGTCGAAATAGGGTCAAAAATTGCAAATATTATTGTAGAAGATATTTTTTACGGAGACACCATTAACATAAAGCATTTATAACGGTTAAAAGATTAAAAATTGCAAAAAAAGATATAGAAGGGGAGTTTTAACTAGCTTGCTACTAAATGAATTATTTATTTGAAACTAATTACATAAAATAAGAAAAAAAAAGCGGACTGTTTTTAAGCTTTGTGACGTCAGCAAAAAAAACAAAATGGCGGATCCAAACAATGGTACTGGTTGACAAACGCTAGAAACGATCACGATTCGAAAATTATATGTTTTGTCTGAGCCGATCTTTTTAATAAGAAAGAGACAACATAGTTTCCGAATTCGAATGCCATTTTGACGAGTTGTTGATGAGGTAGCTAATTGGAACTGGTATTTACCTACTTTTGTAGCGTATCCCCTACGCACTTAGTGGTCCCGCGCTAAGAAAGGATTTTTGTCAATGGATCCCCTAATGGGTATAAAACGGGGTCTCAAAGTCAATATGAAACTTTTCCGTTTTTTTATGCTATTTAAATGAAAGTGTTTCATTGAAAGTCATGAAATACATGTAAAATATTTTTTTGAAAATCATTTTCCGTGAGAGTAAGGGATTAAAGGAGTAAAACGGGGGTCAGAAGTTTGTATGAAAGTACTCTGTTTTTTTTTTCAAATATGTATTATACTTAATAAACTGTTTACAGTACAATACTATTAATAGCCTATCAAGGCATTTATACATATAATAAATAAATAATAATAAATCAATGCGCCAGACAATCACACCAATCACCTGGCCTCAAACTAAGGTTTTCCCTTGTACTATGAGCACCAGACGACGAATATTAACTGGGGGCGTCATCCCAGCACACCCAGACCCAAGTCAATTTAGAAAAGTTCGTTTTCCAAATTGACCTGACCGGGAATCGAACCCGGGACCTTTCGCGCTTTGGCCGCCTACCTTTGCCACAACGCCACTGAGGTCGTCATTATATGTGTCAGTATATGTGTCGTTGAATGATTCAAAATTCTAGTAAGTCACTTTTCCATGCAGCCAAAGTCGCAGGCGCAGCTAGTTTTTAAATAAATTTATTCCCATTTCATACGTTGGCATTGCCATGTCATATTCATCAATAAAAGTAAAAAGAGATCACTGGAGCCGCATACCAAATGACGTCATAATACTTTTTACTCTATCCTTATAACAAAAAAATCCATATTCATTAAAATTGTCACTTGTTCGCCTTATAAAGCAATAACAGTTGGTATGGAATCGATAAAATTGCATGAAAAAAGTGCATTTACGTTTTAATTGTTTGTGCAATCAGATGGTAATTGTAACTGCTGATGAGTAACAATGAGTTGAATGTGTAGTCGAATGAAGTTATTATATACAATGTAATTTTTAATAAGTTTTAATACTAAACAACGCAGTATTTCGTTAATACTGGTTGTGTGGTGCTCATAGTACAAGGGGAAATCTTAGTATGGGGACCTTTGGGGACTGGTCTGCTCCAGCTTACCTCTCGAAAGTAAAAACTTACTTGAGTACTTATTTGTTTCATCACTCATCAAAACCAAAACTATATGACTTGGTCCAAAATGAGCTACACATAACAATAAGTTAGATACTGATACTGTAAATGATCTGCTGAGTTTCTTACCGGTGTCTTCTCGGTAGATATAGGTTCCGAACCGGAAGTAGAATCACTTTGCATTGTATTCAATGACGATTCAAAAGTGTTATATGTAACCTACTTGAATAAAGAAATATTTGAGTTTGAGTTTATGAGACCAGGTGATTGGTGTGGTTGTTTGGCGCATTTATTTATTTTATTTAATATACCCTTCGTAGCTGAAAGGCGAGCGAGCCGCCTGTTGACGTCGTCTCGTCTCGTTTAGGTACCGGGTTCGATTACCGATCAGGTCAAAGTGGGAAATGAACTTTTCTTTATTATCTCGGGTCTGGGTGTTGTGGTTCCGTCGTTGATTCTGATTTCTGTAACACAAGTACTTAAGCTCTTTACTATTGAATCAAAGCAATGTCATATATGTCAGGTTGGCTATCTTGTCTTTATTTATTTATTGTAGTTTAATTTTATTAGCTCATATCTATGTTCCAAATCAAATGGCAACACTTTGAAAATTATTCTGAAACGAAAGGTAATTCAAGGTAAGGGTGACAAGTTCAGTAACAGATTTATTATGCTGTACTTGTCACCCTTAAGCTAGGACCTCATTACCACTTAACATTAGGTGGGATGAGGTCAATCTTGAAGTGCAATATATATATATATATATTGTAAGAGTGTTAAAAAAAGGTGTAGTCTAGTACAATTTGTGACGTCACGGTTTTGTGCTTAGAAACTCTATGAAGAAATCAAGGTTCGACGGGTAAATAAGTATTTCAATTAACTGGTCAGTCATCATTCCTATATTGCTATACCTAACTTTTTACTTTTCCTTCATAAACCTTAATTTGTATTCTTTAGTTTTGTTTTTTTGGCAATCCGTACGGATGCATGTTGCCAAATTATCAACCACCGAAATGCGATAGGTCGTTTAAACAAGTCAACCCTTAATTACTCCTTAACTTATTTGACGCCGTGACAGCTGCGAATGAATTAAAAAGTGTATAATTACAAAATGCCGGCCAAATGCGGTTAGCGGTTAAAGGTTCAGTAGGAATAAAAATATTGCGTTTAGTTTATAAAATTTGACTTCTTATAAGTAAGCTAAGGTAAGAATTTGGTTGTTTTGAGAGTTTTGATTTAGGAATAGTGGTGATGAGTGGTGAAAAATGGTGTGGATGATAACCTCAGTCTGTTTTCAATTGTTTTAATTATATTGCACATGAAAGATAAGCTGATGTGTACTTTAATAACTACATTATTTAATTTAATATTTCAGTTTGTTAAATTCCATTATTTTGTTAGTATATCTGTTGTGTTAAAAATTGAGTTCTTATTAAACAAATTGAAATAAAAGTATCGTTAAAAAACAGAATAATTTTATCGGCCGTTGCAGTGTAATATTTGAACCAACGTACAGCGTGTGCGTACTGGGATTTGAACCCACGATCTTCATGTATCACGCGTAATGTCAATTTCTTCAAAATATTTCAAGTTCGCTATTGCTATGCTCTATAAAAATTTAATAAATAGAAAGTTTTCGGGCTTTAGTTTTTCAACGGATCCCCACATAAGTGCATGCATAATTTAAAAAGTTGACCAAAACGGGCGTGGCGCGTGGCATGCTATGAATTTTGTAATTAGCAATTAGGATTTAGCCACCACCGGTCTGCTGTCAATTAAACTGATGCAAACCGGTTATCTCCGGAAATAACTGAAATAATTATTGTTACGGAAATAATGAGCTGAAAAGTTGAAGAGTAGACATTTAAAGGGTTAACCATTAATAATGATGTTTCTTAGGATGTATATGGCGTATAAGGATATATGCTAAATCTTGATATATTTTGTTTTATTTAATAATGAACACTACATTTTGCGTACTAAATGTTATGGTATTTTTTATGAATTAAACATTAATAATACTTATTGATAATTAATTTGTTTCTCATACTTATGAGAAAATGGTAAATATGAATAAATACTAATATTACGAAGTGCTAAAAGCTATATATATATATATATATATATATATATATATATATATATATATGATCACCAAACGTTGCTGATGAAGTTGAGGCATTATGGTGTTGTAAGCACTTCACTGAGTCTTCTACAGTCTTACCTTTCTGACAGAACTCAAAGGGTCAATGTGAATGGAACTAACTCTTCTGGTGCACCTCTAGCGATGGGAGTGCCCCAGGGCTCAATATTGGGACCTCTGTTGTTCCTTATTTATATTAACGACCTTCCTTACTTTGCGAAGGATCTCTGCGAGATTGTGTTATTTGCTGATGACACTTCTCTCATCTTCAAAGTTGATAGATGTAAAGAATCATTTGAAGATGTAAATAGTTCTCTCTCACAAGTGCTACATTGGTTCACGAATAATAATCTCCTGCTTAACACTAAGAAAACGAAATGTGTCAAATTTACAATGCCTATCTTTAATATCTTTATTCATGTAAGCTTTACAAAAGCACTTATGAATAGTCAGTACAAATAAAGTATTCTACCGCCGTGTTCGGAATGTTGATCATGTCGAGAAGAACCGGCAAGAAACTCGACACTTACTCTTTTCAAATATAACAATGCGTCCTTAAACTAGGTACTTAAATAAAGTATACAAAGCTATAGTAAGATTTCAAAGAATTAAGTTATTCTAGACCCATACATTTTTGTCATTTAAATAATCATCAATTTTGTAGTAGCCCTTTTTTATTAAACAATTTTTAACATGAGACTTAAATCTATGCATGGGCAACTGGATAACATTTTCAGGTAACTTGTTAAATAATTTAACGCTTAAACCCACAAAGGAATTACTTATCTTATGTAGTCTTAGATATGGAACAGCAAGCTTGTGTTTATTTCTAGTGTTAAAGTTATGGAAGTCAGATTTTTTAAAAAGTAGATTATAATTTTTGCGTACATACATAATACAATCAAAAATGTATTGAGATGCAACGGTAAGTATGTTAATTTCTTTAAATAAGTCTCTGAGAGAATCCCGTGATTTAAGACCATATATGGCGCGGATAGCCCTCTTCTGTAAAACAAAAATAGTCTGAATGTCAGCAGCTATTCCCCACAAAAGGAGACCGTATGACATAACACTATGGAAGTAACTGAAATAAACTAGTCTTGCCGTCTCAATATCAGTCAAATTACGAATTTTTCTTACAGCGTATGCAGCTGAACTAAGCCTTCCTGCCAGGGCAACAATATGGGGTCCCCATTGCAATTTAGAGTCTAATGTGATGCCGAGAAATACTGTAGAATTAATTATTTCAATAGGTTCACCATTCATAGACAATTTGATGTTGACTTTTTTAACATTCGGCATTGTAAATTTGACACATCGTTTTCTTAGTGTTAAGCAGGAGATAATTATTCGTGAACCAATGTAGCACTTGCATACAATAAATACAAAATCCTGTACGAAGTCGCGATCACAGCTAATAAATAGTTTTCTATATATACTAAATATATAAAACTCTTAATTATTTTTCATATTTTCTTAAGGAGTGTAGTCTCAAATCCGTGCGGGGGCAGTTCATTGAGGCTCGCAACTCGCAATAGTTTTCTATATATAATATATATACGCAACTCGCAATATTTTTCTATATATACTAAATTAATAAATAGTTTTCTATATATACGCAATATAGTTTTTTATATATACGCAACTCGCAATAGTTTTCTATAATATATAGTTTTCTATATATGCGCAACTCGCAATAGTTTTCTATATATACTAAATTTATAAAACTCTTAATTATTTTTCATATTTTCTTAAGGAGTATATTCTCAAATCCGTGCGGGGGCAGTTCATTGAGGCTCGCAACTTGCAATCAGCTGGGACGAGCGAACGAGCTCGCCTGTATTTACGACCAAATCTGTACGGACACCATACTTTAGACTTATGGTGGGGCAGTCTTGAGCTTCCATCTATTCTTTTTTAACACTTTTGAACTGCTGCGAAATTTAGGTTTTAGTTTTAAAAAATATATATAAAACGAAAACCTTTGCATTCAATAACGCACTATCAAAATATCATATACGATTTACTCCTTTATTCAAAATGTACATTCAAAAACAAAGGTGAAGTAAAATGTTTGTAACAAATTATGTAAATGTTAGAAAATTTAAAAGAAGATTATAGTCAATTGTTAAGTTACTTGTTATTATTTTATATGCAATACAATCTTTATTAATAAAATACATGTACATGCAAAACTCTGCCCAATGCATATGTATCCTAAATGCAAAAAAAGACAATTGAATTGTTTTCGTAAGATTTTTTTATATGTTTAAGTAAAACTTATGACTCAATCTCACTTCTATGAAAGGTGATGTGAAGGTGGTAGATGAGACCTGAAATAGTAGTCTGTTTAATTTGTCTTTAGGTATATCTAGACCATTACGTTGATTGATTGATTGATTGATTGACGCACCACACCCAGCCAGGACGCAATGCCTGATCCGGCAGAACCGGCACACCAGGGGGCACAAATTTTTGTAAGGAGGGACACGCTCTAGGATGGGATAGGACGATCGGCTAGCCGCAACCGGCCGACCACAACCAGCCCAGTATTCACCGTTACAACCAGTATAGGATATTGGGTAAGACGGGTAAGTTTATAGGACTGAGCGTTGATGAGGTGGGCTATCTAGCCTTTGATGCTATGTTTTCAACGTTTCGTAGATTTTATTGGGTTCGGTCGTTTTTACTCGATGTACTGTAATCCGTTTCGCTGTCAGTTTCTTCAATTTCGAATATTTTTTCTGCTTCTTGTTTCAGTTTGGTTTTGTCCTTCGTTAGTTCCTTCCATTGTGCTCGGGTTTTGTCATAATATTTTAAGTCTTGCAAAAATGAACTTTTCCATGTAAATATTGGTCTTCCTACTTTTCGTTTGCTAGCTTTAAACTTCATAGCTGCGTGAAGCAAGTGTGGGTGTTTTCGTCGCAATATGTGACCATAATAGCTAATTCTGAGTAGTTTTATTCTTTTAGTTATAGTTCATCCTTGCAGTAGTTGTTTAATTTTATTCTTTCTGGGCAATTCTCTGGAGTGATTTAACATGTCTTTTAAGATAAGACGTTCGTATCTTCTCAGAGTCGATCTGTTGGCTTTCGTTATCGCTGCCGCTTTCAGCCCGTACGTCATGGTTGGTTCAATTACCATTTTGTATAACAGCCTTGCAGTTTGCCATTTCATTTTGGTTTTCTTTATGAGAGAAATCAATATTTTTGAGTTTTTAACGCCTTGTTTACATCGAGCTTTCACTGTATTTTTCCTGTTGTGGGATGCGGTAATGTATGTTCCAAGGTAACGAATCTCTCTAGCGGGTTGAGTATTTATTCCAGCTACATTGATAAACTGGCGCAGATTTAGTTTGTTTATTGGATTTCGGATCAAGATTTTAGTTTTAGATTCGTTAATTTCTAGTCCAACTGTGTGCAAAAGTTCCTTAAGTTTTATAAATATCATACTTAGCTGGTCCACTTTGTTACCGACTATTATCATGTCGTCTGCAAACGATAAAATCATCGGAAGAGAGATTTGGTTATCTTGGTCGAGTTTGAGCGATGTTATTTCTTCTTCCAGTGTTCTAAGGACGTCGTCTATTACTAATGTGAAAAGTCTAGGCGACACTGGGCATCCCTGTTTTACTCCTTTACCTTTCTTAATAAGCTTGGTTTTTTGACCGCACCATCTAATTTGTGTAAATTCATTCACACAGGCCTTTAGTATTCTATTAGTAAAGGTTTTGTTTGTCCGAGTGGTAAGAATGGCTTTAAGGCTGTTTAGATCGACTGTGTCAAACGCTTTTTCTGTGCCATTACGTAGGTTGTCGTACCTTCCCTCCATTTTTCGTCTAGGACCCCGCGTAGTGTAAATATGTGGTCATCTGTTGAGCGATTCCTTAAAATTGCAGCTTGGTAGTTGCCTAGACTTTGTATACATTTATCGACACGCGACAAGATGAAGTTAGCATATATTCTATAACCCGTAGAGGAGATGGATATCCGCCTATAATCATTTGTTGACTGAGGTTGTGGTTTCTTCGGAATGGGAACTTGTACTGCTTGGGTCCATGTCGATGGGATAACGTTTTCTGACCATGCTTTATGCATGTGTTTAGTAATTTCTTGAAGTAAACGGTCTGGTAGTGCCTTGAATAATTCGATTACCACTTCATCTGTTCCTGGTGCTGTGTTGTTTCGCATTTGGTTGATAATTTCTGCTACTTCTTTTTCTGTGGGTGGTTCCGGGAGATCGTTGGGTTCTTCATGTTCATGTAATGAAATATGTTGACCTTCCATTTTTTCCATTTCGGATTCCCAATGCGACATTGGAATGTACTTGTGTTTGATTTTTCGTTTTTCTGCTTGGACGTGACGTCTGTAAAAATCGTAAGTGATCCTCATTCGGGTGGAAGGGTGCTTGTTTTGAAGATCTTCGAAAAACATTTTGTATTCCGCATTCTCTTCTTTTTCCGTGATTAATTGTAGTTCAGTTCTACAAGCTTTTACTCGTGTACGAAGGATTATGTTATTTGGAAACATGTTACTACGGAACTTAGCCTTTTGTAGTTGGGCAGTGGCAATACGACGCACTTTTGAACAGTTTGGTGTTCTAATTAGTACTTTTTGTGCTGCAATTTTCATGATATCACTTATCGTGTTCCAGGGTAGTAGTTCATGTTGTTCACTAGTTTTTATCCACTCCGAAGTCATTTTCAAGATTTCGCTTTGATGTTGTTTGCAAATTGTTTCATTTTTTAACCTGTCATAGTCTAAGTGTCGATAGTTAAAGTTGGTTGGTTTCTTATTGGGTATGTTTTCTTCTCTGTTGTACTTTCTTATTGGATAGTTGTTTGTATTAGAGGATTGTAAATTCTGGAGTGTTGCTATTATGAGTTTGTTTAAGTAAAACTTATGACTCAATCTCACTTCTATGAAAGGTGATGTGAAGGTGGTAGATGAGACCTGAAATAGTAGTCTGTTTAATTTGTCTTTAGGTATATCTAGACCATTACGTTGCAGAAAAATTATCCTCGGCCACTCCTTTGCTATTCACGTAATGAAAGAAGACGTAGTGAGAAAATAGTATTTCAATTTTAGTGGCAAGTAGCGGAACTACTGAAATTAATTCAAAACTACTGCTTCCTAAATCCGCTCGATTATCGTTTTTAAAACGCGTTCCGGACAGTCTCTCCGCTCACAGCCTTTATGGTAACACGAGCGTGCGCAATCAATGAGCGAGATATTTTGACGTTTCATTATATCGGCTGACATCTTCATATCTGGCGGTGTAATTTATGTTCGAGAGTGTACCCTTAGGCTGACTGTACTAGGTAACGACTGAGCCTACGTAACGACTGTGTTTGTCTTAGAGGAGTTATTTGCGCCTAGATTTGTGAGTTGCTGTACTATTTACTTTTTTTTTATATTGCACTTCAAGATTGACCTCATCCCACCTGATGTTAAGTGGTAATGAGGTCCTAGCTTAAGGGTTATAAGTACAGCATAATAAATCTGTTACTGGACTTGTCGCCCTTACCTTGAAGGCTTGACCCCTGCTACTAATGTAGCACCCCCCAGGAGCTCTGGAAACCTAACTCACACGCAGAAACACAACAACACAGAAGTGATTGTTGTTTGGCTGCGGTCTTCTGTAAGGTGGAGGTATTTCACCAGTCGGGCTGCTCCAGTTCGAGCGATAAATCGCTATGCCCTACCTCTCTTAAATAAAAAACCTTACTTGAATAAAGAAATATTTGATTTGATATGTATACATTTACAGGGGTCAATATTTGTATTTACCTTGAGACTTGATTATTGCTTCACTTATAAAAGACTTTAAGTCAATTTTAAGTGTAAATGAAGCCCAAAAAGAAAGCTCCAAACAATACGACCATAACGGAATTTCTCACGAATTTTGCATGAACTTTTACGAAAAAAAAAGTATATTATCGCAGATGGTCGCGCGCCATTATCGATTGGACGATTAAATCGATTCCGATCGTAATTGATTGGGCGCACGAGTCGAACGATTCTGATGGGCGAGCGCGGCTTTTCGACTTGGGTTCCGTACGGTTTTGGTACGATGATTACTTTTATAATATAGGCAGGAAAAAACCGGCTTTGTGAAAAGTAATTAAAGCAATGAATAGAAAATCATTTAAAAACCACTTATAAAAACACAAATAGCTTCCGAACCACAATTGTTTAGTTTCAATACTAAATCAAAATGTGTCAGGTTAACACTTGAGTGTTTTTTTATTTCCTCAATATTTATTGTAATAACACAATAGCTATATTTACCGCTAAATTCTGTAGAGTTGACTGATAGAGAATGCCTAGGCATTAAGGTCGTCTTGTATACTCTTCTATCCGTGCAATGAAAGGTTAATAAAACTAATTTAAATTAAATTATTAAAATATTAATGGATGTTGTGGTACCATCGGTGTTTCTGATTTCCGAAACAGAAGTACCTTAACAACTCACCGTCAGAGCAATGTGTGTGACGTTATCATACCTATATTTATTTATTGAAATAAGTTGCTCTACAATTCGGTCCGAAACATACAACAGATAATAAACCCTTAATCTACCTATCTTTGATTGGACAACCCCCACAAAAATATACACATGTCAGCTCGCGATCATGGTTGATGGAACGTTATACGATAAGATTAAATTTAAAATTCCTCATAGATGCACCAGATATCCCATTAAACTCCTCTGTCCTCCTAAAACCTAAAAATGTAAGTAAAACTGTTTCAGGTTCTAATTCCCCAATCCCTAGACTATGTAAGATTTATAACATATATAGAACTAATATTGATGTGTTTAATACCAGCTTTTTGAAATATTGCCGTTTTGTCCCCAGTTCAAGTTGACCAGTTGAGCTAAAATTTGGTATACAAATTGTTGGCTACCATTAAATGTAGGTATGGTTTTTCAATTGTTGGCAAACCAATATATATATAAACATAACCGAAACGTAGAGCAGTAAGTAGATCGTATTAACTGGTACTAAAAATATTCGCGTTTTGACCCGTTAACTGATTTTAAAAAATGGAATGCGAAAATCTTCAAGCTTAACCGTACAACTCCAAAGATATAAAGACATATAAATGGAGAATCTCAGACCATTAAAGAAAGTAGCCGATCGATTTTTTACCATTCTCTAATGGAGTAATTAGCAACGGTGATCAACGCGTGCTCAAACAGCGAGCATAGACAATCTGGGCCATAGACCACAGTTACTTGAGCACTGAGTAGAATAGAAAATGTATTTTTTTTTCATGTTCACTTTACGAAAGCATTTATATATCATCAGATTTAATTGAAACTACTGCCGTGTTCTGAATATTGATATTGATGAAACAGGCAAGAAATTCGAAGGTTACCTACTATTTTCTTATATAATAAATAAATAAATAAATATTGGACAACATCACATACATTGCTCTGATTCTGTGGTAAGTAGCTTAAGCACTTGTGTTACGGAAATCAGAAACAACGACGGTACCACAACACCCAGACCCAAGACAATATGGAATAGTTCATTTCCCATATTGACCCGACCGGGGATCGAACCCGGAACCTCAGAGATGGCGCTCGCCAAAGTCAGGCCCACTCGCCCCTCGGCTACGGAGGTCGTCAAATATAGAAAACTAACTATGTACATATCATAACATGTATATTATGAACTTTACGTCTAAATGATAGACGAGCGTCTCTGAGGTCCCGAATTCAATTCCTGTTCCGTTCCTATATAATTTTATTAAGCTTTTATAATACTAGGCTCAACTGTGATTTTTTTCCATATTATATAAATTAAGCTCACGTTTGACATCTCGCTTAATAGAAATCGAAATTCAGGTTCAAAATGATACACGTTTTCCTAGAAGGTGTCTGTAACAGTTTAAAATGGATGGCCTGAAAATTATTTAACTTTGAAAGGCCGAATATCCTTTTAAAAGCCAAACATTATTGTTTTCTGGATCTTACGATCATAATATATTTTTTGTAAGGCCAATGCTATAGGCCAAACGCACTTTTAATTGAGAAAACCGTGCCGCATTCTCAAATATTTTCCTAACAAAACCAAATTCGCGTCCAATCCGAATAACGAACAACCTAACAGCGGCAATAAAACACGCCATAATGAGACCAATGATTCCATAAAAACGAAATAAACGTTGACAAAAGCGTTTAAGCGAGATATATCTGAAAAAATAAAGGGTCACAACACCGTTCGGGAGTACATCAGATAGGGGTTGTTTTAATTGAGCCGCTGTTCTGATTTATGAGATGGCCGCGCCAAAAGTTATTCACATTTCGCGGTTCGCGGTGGTACGGGCGGGTGGAGTCGCGAGCGGGGAACTGAACATAAGCGTTAAAAACATAACTATCAGACTTTATCATACATAGATCCCAAATTAAGTATCTTAACGACGGTTAACAGGCAATTTCGGAGATAATTTTTTTTTTGCAAATAATTTGTTTAGCCTGTTCAAAATCAGGCACATAGCATTGTCAACATTTTTGGAATTACCTGTTGACCATTGCTAAACACTTATTATATGTATTGTATATTTGCAAATATATTGTTTGTATATTATTTATGTACTTAAATACATTTATAAACACATAAACACAGAACAAACTCTAATATTCATCACGCTAATGGACCGAGTGTAGATCGAGCCCGCGATCTTTGGATCAAATGATGGAAGCATTTTAAATTTGTCCACCAGACATATAATTTTTTGAACCTGCGTAATTTGTGCATTATTTTGTTATTTTATATTATCTTAGTCTAGATCATTTAAACTTCTCGATGGTTAATCCCTATAATATGACCTAGTAGTTTAATATACTGAAATATAAATATGATTACTGATATATTACGAACTTTTTAAATTCGTTCCAATGAAATATATTATTTATATTTCGTTGTTATTGGACTCGTTCTGAAAAAAACAAAGATTATGATAACAGCAGTATTGAAACTGACGCTGCTTAAACAAGACCGATCAAGATGATAAAGACCAAAGCGGTAAATGTCGCTAAGAAAAAAAAAAGATCAAAACCAAAGGTGGCGTATCAGTAGCCCAATTTTAAAACATATCGATCTCCAGATCAATTGCAACATTCAAACTTTTTTGTTTCAACCTGACATTCATCCGACCGCTCCCCGTCCGTGAAAGCTGTGTGTCTCGCCTCTAGATCCTGCCAACTGATACAGTCCTGGTACTTCCAGCCTCTTTTGCAGTTTGTTTTATTATTCATTTTGATGTCGGAATGAAATATAATTCCATCTCGATTGAATTTTCATCACCTCAAGGCGAGGCGTGACGGTAACGCCACTGGATTTTATTTGCGTAATTAAAGATTTTGTTTAATTCAAAAACAGTGGTATCGCTTTATCGGATTGGTGCTTCGGGTGTTTGGGCGAATAAAATTCACGCATTTGGTTAATTAGAGCGGCGTATTTCGTTTATAATGAGCACAATTTGGCTTCTGCTTCGTACCAATTATTAAAACGTAAATGTTAGTTAAAAAGTGTGACTTTATGTTTGTTACTGTTTCATGAAAATACTATCGAACTGATATGGAAGAAATTTATAAGTAAGACATAAGATACATTCGATCGAATACCTGTATATGGTGATATAACCAAATAACGCGAACGAAGTTCCGGGCAATTTATTACCATGTAAGGATATTAATTTTGAAACCGTGTTATATAATCTGCTAATCCAATCGAAAAAAGAGGACAAAATTTTGAAAATGGAAATACAAGTTTAGTTTTGTAGCTGGTTACGAAAAAAAAAGCAATTTTTCTGTTTTCGTGGCTTGTTTCGAAAGATCAGTTACAAACGTGAACTAAAGGAAAAATCCTTTAGGAATGTTCTGAGAAATGTTACTACAAACTAAATACAAAGGTAAAGGTATAAAGTCCTATGTGTCTAGTCTGATGTGCTTTTGATCGTACAGTCAACAGCACATAAAGATAAATTAACAGTCCGATAATAGATCTGAAATGCTAGACATAAGGGCGATATAGCCAGCATCATAAGTTCCTATACACCTCAGTACCTTGTCATAGGCCTAGCATGCGCTACGCGGCTAAATTTTATCGCGCTCTTAACAAACGATAAAATCGATTGGATTCAGTGCGTCCGCTGCTAATTGGCTAAAAATACGAGTGGGGTGTGCTATGAGCCAAATTCAAATTATCTTTATTTCGCTTTATTACATTTCAACATTTGAAGATGGTAGGTTATATTTAAAGGTATACATACTCTGCTAGGGCATGGCAACACTGAGGATAACTAGATTACAAAACTTAACTAAATCATTTATTATGATTTAGTATAATATAACATTTACTAATATTTATTATTTAATATGAACTAGAGAAGTTACATATTTATATAAAACTAGCTGACCCGGCAAACGTTGTTTTGCCATATAAATACTTTTTAAGTAATTATCACTGAAAAACAGATGTTGGCTGATTCTCAGACCAAGGTTTTCAATATGCTCACAAAATTTCATGTAATTTTGGAGGAGTACAGGAACGAACATTGTGATACGAGAATTTTATATATAAGATGAAATAAACAATAATATATAGTATTTTGAATTATTTTTAATTTCTCAGCGAAGAATTCCTCCAGACTAAAATAGCTTTTACTAATTAAGAAAATCTTTAATTTATTTATAAATTGGGAAATATTTTCAAATGGTTTGATATTATTGGGTAAATGATAATATATATCTTTGTTGACATGTTGTGGGGGCCTGTTGAGACTAATTTGAAGGAACAATCAACAGTATTGAAACATTTGACTTATTGCGCATGCTAGGCCTATAAGGTACAGAGATGTTCACGAACTAAAGCCTACTGGCTGTACAAATCCAAAGTAAGAAGTCTGACATGCTTTCGTTTCTACATAAACACATAATACAGTCATAAAATACTAGTGTCTTTGTCCTGAACATGCTTAACGTGACGTTTCGGTTTATTTTCACTCGCGGCGTGACCCGTCCGAGGCTTCTGTGCCCCGAGCCGGGCTTACATGCACCTGGATTTTTAATTTATGTATTCTTGCATTTACATTCATAACAGCCTTGTATTGCTAGATAACACCGGTTAGTTAAAGTTACAAAGGGTGGCATGCCTTATAGCAACTGGTGCTGTCTCGACTACACCAGGAGCCGCTCTTGATGCTCTTCTCAATCTGCCACCACTACACCTCTTTGTAGCAAAGGAGGCTGAAGCGAGTATCTACAGAGCAACCATCACGGGAAAAGTAACATGGCACTCTCAAGCACTGAGAGCATCACATGCAGCAGTGCTCACACTTAAACCCTTAGCAATGACATCTGATGCCATGCTTCCACACTATAATTTTAATAAAAATTACACTGTGGAATTTCCCTGCAGAGAAAATTGGGCAACGAACCAAAACTCTCTAAAAGCAGGGAGCCTCGTCTGGTATACGGACGGCTCCAAAATGGGTCTAGATGTAGGATGTGGAATATATGGTGTGAGTCCGAGAGTCAAACACAGTGTGAATCTTGGTAAAAACGCCACGATATTCCAGGCTGAGGTATACGCCATCATAGAATGTGCAGAAGCCAATCGTCAACGAAACTACAAAAATCAGACCATAATCATCTATTCAGATAGCCAAGCAGCTCTGAATGCCATAAATTCGATTACACTAAAATCGAAGCTGGTGAAAGACTGCGTCGATAAACTGAATGAGCTGGGACAACAGAACAAAGTGCTTCTAAAATGGGTACCAGGACATTCAGGAATCATCGGGAACGAGAAAGCTGATGAACTTGCTAAAGCTGGGGCGCAAAGCCAACAGTTTGGACCAGAACCATTCTGTGGCTTTTCAAAGAACCAAGCTATGCAACTACTAAAAGAAAAACTAAAAGTCGAGTCGGAAAAATACTGGATAAATCAACCAGGCTTAGAACACTCAAAAACACTCATAGTTGGCTACTCGCGCAAATGGACCGAAGAACTGCTACAACTTAGCAGGCCTAGGGCCAGTGCGCTAGTTAGAGCCTTGACTGGACACTGTAAACTAAAAAGACACCAGTTTCATATGAAGCTGAGTGACTCTGATGAATGCAGATTCTGCAAGGAGGAAAAGGAAACACCTCTTCACCTCCTATGCGACTGTGAATCTCTGATCCACAAACGAAGCATCCACCTGGGACGACATATAGCCCAACCGGATGAACTAAAAACCCTGAAAGCTAGGAAAATACTAGACTTCCTAGAATCGACCCGGCTAAAGGAGTTACTCTAACTGGTGGCGAGTCACAATAGATCTAACAGGTCGCAGTGACCACAGTTCGCTGAACTGCATAGCCCCAAGTACCCCTAATAATAATAAATAGTTAAAGTTCTTTGTCATTTTGCGGCTACAGTAACACTAGTTTTGATAAGTTCTATCCTTAATACTAACACACTTTGTATGAACCAATAAATTGGCAGAAATAAACTATTTTTATTTTTATTTATTTTATTTATAGTTGACGTTTGTTTAGGAAACGCAAATTTTAGTTGGTGAAACAAAGCTGAAAAGTTTGTTTGTTTGCCTGTTTTATCGCGCTTATCTCAAGTTTGCATTGGGTTGGGTAGTTCATTTATCGAGAAAGGCTTTAAGCTATATACGCTGCGACCAACAGGACAAAGGAATCACTGGGAAATGTAGATAAAACGGGAACATTACGCGTGCGAAGCCGATACTTGTATAACCTAAAGGATAATAAATTAATACCCTAAACAACGCAAATAAATTAACAGATAGTAGCTAATTATCCGACAGTCTAAGAAACGAGGATATTTTTACTAATTGTAGCATTTGTTTGTGGTTACTCTTGGACAAAGAAACTACGAAATGTAATTAAAAATCGGTTGTTAGAAAGAAAATACACTGGAGTGAATGTTTGTTACTTTTTCATGCAAAAAGTATTAAACAGATTACTATGTAATTATAGATAAGTTACTAAAATAACATTTGTTGTTATTAGATCAGCCATCAGTCCCAGGACTATAAGCAGATGTGATGTTTCCGATAATTTGGCATGCAGAGTGTGCTCTCCAGTAACTGTAATATTTAGTAGATTAATACTACTGTAGATTTTAAAGCTCTAGGATGTCATATCGCTTGAGCCTTTTGGTATAATCTAGGATAGTCAACTGGCGTGCCAATATATTGTGCTAAAATAACATAAAACAAATCTTTTAACACGAATAAACTCTTACGAAACAGCTAGTATAAAGAAGACAAACAAAATAAAAATAGCATAAGGTTATTGGCAAATTCAGACAGCATATTTTGAGATTACGTTTCGTCGTTGCAACATATAACCCTTGCTTGGACGCTGGTGTGAAATCGGTACCGTGATAGCGTAACGACCGACCCTTTACTCGGATTCTCGTATCAATTAAACGCGCGACGCGATCTGTTGCGCGGACGCCCGTCCACAGCGTTAATTAATCAATGGTAAGATCAGGAATCCAGTCGGAAATGGATTTAGTTAGGTGCAAAGTATTTAAACGTGTTCTTTATAATCCGACTGATGAACTACCTCCATCATACAGAAGACCGCAGCCAAATAACAGTCACTTCACTTTTGACGACCTCCGTAGCCGAGAGGCGAGTGGGCTGGACTTCGGTGTCGCGCCATCTCTGAGGTCCCGGTTTCGATCCCTGGTCGGAACAATAATGTGAAACGAACTTTTTCATATTGTCTCGGGTCTGTGTGTGGTATCGTCGTTGTTTCTGAGTTCTGTAACACAAGTGCTTAATTGCCACAGAATTGGAGTAATGTGTGAAATGTTATCCAATATTGATTTATTCATATTTACTTCGGTGTTATTGTATTTTGCGTGTGATTTAGGACTCTAGAGCTCCTGGGGGGTGCTACATTAGTAGCAGGGGTCAGGCCTTCAAAGTACGGGCGACATGTCCAGTAACAGCTATTATTATGCTGTACCTACTTGTACGCTTTTAAACTAAGACCTCATTATCACTTGATGAGGTCAATCTTGTAGTGTAATATATAAAAATCTCTTGCTTAATTCTACAAATATTATAAAAGCGAAAGATTGTAAGAATGGATGGAAAAATAACAGCAAAAGCCTTAATTTTAAGCAAAAATGTATAAAAATGCTAGAATTTATGAAACAACTTGAAAGGACTGTGTTTCTTTTATAACTAATTTGAACCCACAACCTCCGCGTTTTTAAGTATATTGCTCTAATGACCGGTTCCAATATACGAAAAACGATCCGTTCTAGATACGAACAGTAATAATTTATACGAAGCGTAAGCTAAAAACGACTGACAGACGGCTGATGACAGCTTGTATAGAAAGTAAATTTATTGAACGGTATTAACGACTCGTAGTCAGTTGGGGAAAAATGTAAAGTCATTTTTGACACATCACGAATCGTAAAATATTGTAATGGGGCATAACCACTACACTTTTTTTTATTGTAGCGCAGTATATTGTCTCCTCCCAGCCTGATGGTAAGCAAGAGAGGAACGCACATCGCGATGACAACGGATTTGATATCAAAATATCCTATCCGTTAGCATCGCCATACTGGCCCGCAAGATGTCACGTTCTTTTTGAAGGAATCCATGTCAAAGGAAGGAGGAAACACACACTACGAAGATAGTGGACACTCTTACTGTAACAAAATAAAATAACTTAAACTGAGCACTCATAAGTAAGAATGTAGAGCAAACAGAAACCAGCTAGATAAACATCTCAGTGAATTCATCAACAGCGAACCGCCCATTTAATTACATTTACTTACGGCTTAATTAAAAACACCAATATTTATAAAAACCAATTAGGCGCGTTCCGTTCGCACGTCACGGGGAGATTATCTATGCTCCGCCAACTGTGCGTCAGTTGCATGAAATGGAACGTCAGAAGTACTTGCGATTGTTCATTTGATACGTGGACGCTAAGCGGAGTGGACGTGGGGTGTAAATTAATTTATTTCGCGGAGTTATTAGCCAGTGCGGCTTCGGACGTTTAACTATTCTCGTTTTTTTTTCTCATATTCTTCGCTCATGTTTGTCATAAACATGATGTAAGGTAATTTAAAGTCTTTCTCGAACTTACGTACATCTTCACACTGTGACACATTACGAGTAAATATGGCGTGTTTCGTCTCTTGATTGAAATGGGGCTTAAATCCACCATTGGAACAAAATGGCTGCACTTAGTAATAACTAAATCACTGCAATTTTTCTAAAGTCAATTTTTTTTTTAGTTTTTTATAAATACGCTATAATTACTTGGGCTATAGTTAGTGAGTTTTAGTGTGTATAACGTTGGTAGATGACATTCACAGACATTTTCGGAAAACAGAACTCTACTAAACACACAAAAAAACGTAAATTTCACACAAACCATTAAAGTCGCCATTGTAAGATTGCATATAACTGAAATAAATAAGACTTTTAACCACTCATTTAAAAAAACATAAAAGGGATGAAAAAAAAATAACCAAAACATTTCAGTATGACACGAATTAGACAGGATACATTAAAAACTCTTCCCAAACGATTATTTTAGAATTAAAATAAACATAAAACACCAAAGGTGACGCTAATGCATATTTAACGAATTAACATGTTATCTCCCAACGGTCAAAAGATCTCACTTCTAACTTAGCGGTCATTTTAAATTACGGTCGTAGTTAAAGTAGCCACTTACCAACACATTTCCAACTCATAACTTAAAGCTAAGTATACAAAGTGATACCGAATTACTATGCACACATAAATTTCCAGCTCGCCTAAGTCACCACTAATTCTCAAAGTAAACAAATCGATAAAATTTCTACCCGACAATGCATAAATCACTCCAAAAGGAAGATGTCTCAATATTCTTCAACGTAATTTTACGGTTCGGGTGAAAGAGAGAGCACTACTTAAGGCACTCGGTCGGGTATGTTAGAAAGAGACGTCCCGATTTCCACGTGCCTGTATTAATTAAGGAGCAAAGACGTTTTAAATCATTGGCTGTCAACGCTCCCTATGGGAACCTTAAGAGTTATAGGGACCTTTATTCTAAATTTAAAATTACAATTTTGAGAATGCTTCGAATATTTTTGATGGCTTATTGCTCTCTTGCGGTTACCAGTATTTGTCCAGAAATGTTGTCGAGAAATTTGCTATTAATAAAACTTGCATTTTATAAGATCAGTATCTATGGAGTGATGTCAATACTTTCTCCAATACTAATTGGATTTAAATCATTCATAATTAATCATTTGGAGTCCTTGTCTAGCTATAATTAAAAGTTCACAAGCATAGGATAAGATGATTATAATGTTTACTGTTAATTATAATTTTCTATCGAAATCATTTGTGCATCGTTATTTATTGATCTACCTAATTAAAACGTATATTTCAGTTTTCAAATTTAATTTCTCATGTTGAAATACAAATAAATTATTTATTACGAGTAATATACAGTTAGTGACAGTTCAAAAAAATATTATAAACAAAAAACATAAAAAAACCTACAAATAAAAAAATTGTCCCAGGTCACTGCCACGGGGCATGGTACCAAGAAGGCTAGCTGCGTTCCCTCTTTGTATGGCCAAACTTATTTTCTGGCCAAGAAAAAAGCAAAACTAAAAATTTCTCATGAAGTTTTTAGTTCCTGCTACAATTTTTTAGCTCACGTTTCCAACGTGCTTATGTTATAAACTTGAAAGTACAGATTTTTTAAATACTTATGGACAAATGCTTGTCATTTGTTCACACGTAAGCGACTGCAAGTTTTTTTTAAATTGGTAGAAAAACGCATTAAATAGGTATTCAAATAACAGGTAGAATAGATTTAAATACTTTCACTTTCACTTTCACTTTCACTATTTATAAAATATAGGTAGTGCATTCCGCCGCAATGCAAGACGAGATTTAAAAAATCGGTTTTTATAAAACGACCTCCGTGGCCGAGAGGCGAGCGTGCCGGACTTTGGCGTCGCGCCATCTCAGAGGTTCCGGGTTCGATCCCCGGTCGGGTCAATATGGGAAACGAACTTTTCTGTATTATCTCGGGTCTGGGTGTTGTGGTACCGTCGTTGTTTCTGATTTCTGTAACACAAGTGCTTTAGCTACTTACCACAGAATTAGAGCAATGTATGTGATGTTGTCCAATATTTATTATTTATTTATTATTATTTATAAAATGGACCGTAAGAACAATTCTTAATTTGTTTCTCGCAAAGTTTGTTATTTAATTTTGAACATTACGGTCAAGACTTATGAGATAACCTTTTTATTAAGAATATGAATGTAAAACAGTCTTAGTGCTTTATACATTCAATAGCATCTTCTTTACTTTGGCTTTTTTTTATAATGCATTTCGAGATTGACCTCGTCCCATCTGATGTTAAATGGTTATGAAATCCGGAAGGGCGACAAGTACAACATAATAAAGCTGTCACACTGGGCTTGTCGCCCTTACCTTGAAGGCTTGACCCCTGCTACTAATGTAGCATCCCCCTAGAAGCTCTGGAAACCTTAATCACCCGCAGGAATACAACAACAACGAAGTTATTGTTATTTAACTGCGGTCTAAATAACTTCTATAAGGTGGAGGGCCTTCACCAGACGGGCTGCCTCAGTTCGCCTAAGTGTCGAGCGTATTATAAACTCTTCACAGGTAGCATATAAGTGAACTATTAAACCGCAGAATATGCGTAGCCCTTAGGTGAACAGCGCATCAAAGTAAAACGCACTTCGATTTTAGTTCCTACGCCGTCGACTTAAGGGCAACGTACAAAGTCCAATGTATGTAGTCTTCCGACCGTACAAAGAGGTTAGATTATCCACAATGACGTCAGATGCCCAGCGCTGTCTCAGCCGCGTCACACAAGCGTGGCGTGCGGCTTAAAATCGCGCCGCACGCGACCAGAGGCGTGGGCTCTGAGCACTGTGCACGCTTTGAGTTAATACAAAGGTTACTGAAACGTTAGGAATACACTGTCGCGATTCTGTAAGGTCTGAAGATTTTCTATACGCTGCCAGAAAATATCACTGCATTACCTATGCATAGATTTAAGTCTCGATAAAAAAGGCTATTATAAAATAGAGGACTATATTAATGACAAAGATGTATGGACTTGATAGCATTAAATATGTAGGTACACTAGACGTATGCTATATTCTTAATACATATATATTTTTTGCATAATTTATACCATTTATGTATAAGTTTTGAAAAGAGTAACTATCGAGTTTCTTGCCGGTTCTTCTCGATAAAACCAACATTTCGAACACGGCTGTAGTTTACATAATTTGACTATTCACAAATGCTTTTGTAAAAGTTTAGAATCTAAACTTTTACAAAAGCATTTGTGAATCATCTAAACTTTAGATGAATAAAGACATTTTCTATTCTAATCTAATGAAGGGAAAAGCGTGATGGGTCCGATTAATTGGTTTTCTCCTGAGTTTAGGTGTTTAAATTGAAAGAGAAGGTCATAGTTTATGCTGAATAATATAAAAAGCGAATCGCATTCAAAAGCACATCGGTTATCAAGTCATTATGTTCACGTGTACAATTTTCTTTAGACCTGAGTGTGCCTTGAAGAAACAAGCTTAAAATGAATATTTGCCACCATGGAATATTAAAAAGTGTAGAGAAGCGAACACCTATGTCTATCATGCACCTGTTCCATTCTGACCTCACTTGATACTGGCAGAGGTAGACTTCATTAATTAATCTGGATTGTCTCCATATAAGATAAAGCAGAAGAATTTCTTTAAATTTATTTATTTATTTGAAATAGGTATGCAGACAGAATACAGTCAATGATAAAAGTTAGACACAAAAAAAATACTTAACTAGACGGCAATCTAATAAAGCATACACATCATGTTTAAACATTTTTAGCTTACATTTAGGAAGTAAATATTAAAAAAGACTTAAAACTAGTAAAACGAAACAGACTTCAATGGACTATCGTAAAACATAACTAATATAACTATAAGATATTTATTTTGCAGTATTTATATTAAAAGTACCAGTAACGTAATACATTGTTTTTTTTCATATTTAAAGGTTTAATTGTAAAAAGCATGCTTTCTTAAAAACACATGTCAAAAACACTATATCTTTGTTGGCGTGGCTGATCATACAATAATATAAAAGTGGAATATTAATGTACATAAATACTGATTTGTTTTTAAAACATGAAAAACAAGGTTTAGATAGCGCGTGACATGCAGTGATGGCTCCCCATTCTGCGTGGATACCCTTATGTTAGGTACTTATTTTAAATCTCCCAAAAGCCGACCGCAAATTACAAAATGAGATGACTTTTAATTTCCGTGGTCATAACAAACATAGTTTTAGTTCGTGGCCAACTATTTCTTCATGACGTCACACACCAACGCACTATCTCAGGCGCGTCACGTGGCGTGCGGCTTAAAATCGCGGGTCGCACGCGACCAGAAGCATGAGCACTAAGCAGTGTGCAAGCAGCTTTAGGTAAATAAGCACCAAATGTTAATGTGGCATTTTTTTCAAAACTTAAGCAAAACGGTCTAATGCCTAATTCCAATATTAGAAAAACGATCCGTTCTAGTTACGGCTAGTAATAAGTTAACCAAAATTTTTTTTTTATAATGCACTCCAAGATTGACCTCATCCCACCTGATGTTAAGTGGTAATGAGTTCCTAGCCTAAGGGCGAAAAGTATAGCATAGTAAAACTGTTATTAGACTTGTCGCCCTTACCTTGAAGGCTTGACCCCTGCTACTAATGTAGCACCCCCCAGGAGCTCTGGAAACCTTACTCACACGCAGGAGCACAACAACACCGGAGTGATTGTTATTTGGCTGCGGTCTTCTGTAGGGTGGAGGTATTTCACCAGTCGGGCTGCTCCAGTTCGAGCGATAAATCGCTTTGCCCTGCCTCTCTTAAAACGACCGACGGTCGACTGATGACAGCTGATATGGAAAGTAAATTTGAAATTGGAATTAGTGACTCGTAGAAAAAGGGATAGTAATTTTATACACATTACGAATCGTACAATACTGGAACCGGGAATTTGACAACGTGTTTGTGTTTTTTTTAGAACAGACAAAAGCAGTCATACAACACAATTTGAACTTTGTACCGCCCTTATATCGACGGCATAAGATCTACTATGCAAGTATTTATCTTGAAGTGCTATTGACCGTCTCAGCAGGTGGTACCTAAGTACTTTACCTGCATTTTTTTAGATGACCTGGTTAAAGAGTAAGTAAAAAGGACACACATACATTTAATGAATATTGGACGACTTCACATACATTGCTCTGATTCTATGGTAACTGAAACACCATACCATACCACAAGTAAAGAAGTCAGGAATAACGGTAGCACATACTCGAGATAATATACAAATGTTCGTTCCCCGAATTGACCCGACCGGGAATCGTACCCAGAACCTCAGAGGTGGGGGGACGCCAAAGTCGCATTGTTGGCAATGTACATATCTTTCTGGACGTCCTTATGCTAAAGTAACCGCTGCCCACTAAGTGGGCATGCTCGTTTGCAACCGAAACAAAAAACTATCCTTAACATCCAACCGCCTCTAAGTATATAATAATAAAACTCCGCCGCGAATTATTTTCAAAGGCTCAAAATGTTCTCAAGCCATAAAAAGCAATTATGCGCTACTTAACAGCGAGCTTACCAAGTATAACAAGAGAGTTCGTGTCACTTAGCCATAAAGTTAGCCACACGTTTTAATGTAAGAGTTATTGTAACGTAATCAGCTGATGTGGTTAGCTGAGCTTTTGAAAAAATGGGTAAGGGTGAGTCGGGTTAGAGTAAGGAAGGTTCTGAATAGTTGTTTATTGATTCAGTTTTTACATGTGTGGTAACAGTTAAAATTCTATTACATAAGAGAGGTAGGGCATAGCGATTTATCGCTCGAACTTGAGCAGCTCGACTGGTGAAATACCTCCACCTTATAAGACCGCAGCCAAATAACAATAACTTCAGCGTCATTGTGTTCCAGCGTGTGAGTAAGGTTTCCAGAGCTCTTGGGGGGTGCTACATTAGAAGCAGGGGTCAAGCCTTCAAGGTAAGGGCGACAAGTCCAGTAACAGATTTATTATCCTGTACTTGTCGACCTTATGCTAGTACCTCATTACCACTTGGGATACCAGCAGGTGGGATGAGGTCAATCTTGAAGAGTAATATTTAAAAAAAACCTAAAATATATATTTTTTTATTTGTTAATATATATATTGCTTATTCAAAGGGCATATTATAAGTTTTGATAAATAAAACTGTAGTAAAAAAGTTAAAACTCATAAATATTCCGGATAGAGTAAAAATCTTTTAGAAAAAAATTGACGCAACTGCAAGTTTATCATTTGGGTCTGGTCTCCATTACACAAGTGTTTAAGCTGCTTGGATGATTATCTAATAAGTATTCATTGAAATAAACTTATTATTAAATAATTTACGGCTATTTTCCTAGCCAATTGATCTTATGACTGACATTGAACTTTACCTTGTATCCTTTAGAAATGTATACTGAACCCTGGTTAGCGATAAGAGTAGCTACATGTGAGAAAGGTTATGGATTTTTCATGATAAGGTCAGATAAGGTGGTATTCGCTTGAGTTATAGCGTTTAAATGTATAACAGTGAATTAACAGTCCGTATGTATGTTGCTCACGCACGCACTTATATGTGTATATAAGTACGTACAACGAACTTATTTATACATTGAAAAGTATTCAATTTTTTAATCATCTAAAAAGAAACTACTGAGTTATGTCTGGAACTGAATACAGCTGCAAATGCAGTTTAGACATCAGACATATGTACGTAGTTTGACTGATATTAAAAAGACAAGATTGGTTTATTTCAGTTACTTTCATAGCGTTATGTCGTATAGTATTTTACTATGGGAATCTCCAGCTGATGTGCAGATTATCTTTGAATTGCAAAACAGAGTCATACGCGTTATATACGGTCTTAAAATAAGAGAATCGCTTAGAGAATTATTTAAAAAACTCAATATTTTAACAGTAGCTTCACATTACTATTTGACTGTATTGTTTATATACGCAAACTTATATTATTTCACTAAGAAGTCAGAATGTCATAACTTCAACACAAGAAATAATTTATAAACTATTAATTTTCTTGCCAGTATCTTCTCGATAGTCATAGGTTACGAACCGGAGGTAGCATCATTTAATTTCTAAAGAGACCACTCATAAACGTTACTGATACAAGTATAATCTTTGTAATCTATATCAGGGCTGTCCAAACCATGGCCTGGTATGTATTTGAGCACGCCGCACACTCGAAAACTCGACATTCAGTAATTAGATGGCTAAGTGTTGAACAGTGTTTGCAACGCTTTTACGCGTTAAGGAAAGAAATACCATCATTTCTAATAATTGAAATACCATCTGACACTTTCAAACTACAATGAAAACTGCAAGATTCTCAGTTTCTGTCTGATCTTGCGTTTTTAAATGTTTGACAGAATTGTAAAAGACAAATTAATGAAAAAGTAGATAGTAAAATAATTATACCTATTATACCTGTATTTTACTTTTCCAAATATTTTGCGGTTTGTTGGCCCTGGGTCCCAACTAGGTTGGTCTGCCCTGATCTATATCAATATTTAACGATTCGTAATATGTCAAAAATTACTATTCCCTTTTTCCAATCGACTACCGAATCGTTAATACCATCCAAATCCATAATTTACTTTCCATACCAGGGGGCCTACTCCCATAAACGAAATATGTCGGATATGACAACGGATGGCAATTTTTAATCCTCATAATTATAAAGAAATCACTTCGAATGCAAATTAACCCTTAGCCACCTAACGTGTATTCTAGTAACACATTCACCTAACGTCGGTTACGGTGACCGCTTGCCTATAAGTACTAATAGGAAGGTGAAAAGCTCAAAAACTGCTGTAAATCAAAACTACATTAATAATTTCCAATTGTTTTTATTCAAATTGTTTTAATAAACTTTTCAAAATATCACTTTTACATTTTACTATCGTTTTTAAAAGTTGACTTACAAATTAATTTAACAAATTTTACGTGTTGTTGTTTTTTACGAATGGAGTCACTGTGACTGACGCTACGTGGTTAAGGGTTAAGCGTTTTCAAAAAACAAAATATTATTTATGCAAATCAAAAACCACGTCTTCATTCCCAAACTTTTGAATAATCTTCAAAAACGAAACCTTTCTTTTGTTCGTTTCGTTTTTGAGAGTACCCCCCCTGTGTCGTCTATCGGTCGTTTTCAGCTTCTGAATCGTATAATTCACCACAATCTGTAACTATAACTATATTACTATTATATACTATTATTATATATTTATTTATTTATTTATTTATTTAAGATTTACCAACGTTGAATAACAATATTACTTACAAACTATACATACAATAATACCAGTAGTGATGTTACCAACAATTACAGGTAAATACAACTTTTTAAGTTTTCGACTAGGCAGTTATTAATTAATTAATTAAGATAATATAAGACTTAATGAATATATATTGCATAGTGTTAACTGCACGAAACCTCCTTGAGGATTGTACCGAGTGGGTCAAAGTTAAAGTCAAGAACGTCACTATAGTTATTTATAAGTTTGCAGAGTCGGGGAATTGGAGAGTTTGATCCCAAAGTTGTCCTACGTAACGGAATGGAAATGGGTGTAATTCTGTGTCTTGGATATCTGCTAGGCACTTGTAGTATTATTATATATTATTATTATATACTATTATTTTTCAAATATTAGAACCGGGCACAGAGGTTTTGAATATCGACTTGCTAAAATATAATCAGCTGATCCCCGCCAGCCGGCAGCCATTATGGTCACAAAACAAAACAAGGTACCTAATAACTGTAGCAATTAGAACAGCCATTAATGCCCATCTGGCGCCAACCGTTTCACAATATGGCACCACACACCATGGCGCACCACCCCATACAACACGGTGACCACTGACCATGGAGAAACGATAACGGGTAGTTTTTTTTGTTGCGAGGGTGATACTGATGGTTTGAGAGCAGAAGTTTTGTTTGGTCTTTGTTTTTTTATTTTTATTTTTTTATTTCATATTGCACTTCAAGATTGACCTCATCCCACCTGATTTTAAGTGGTAATGAGGTCCTAGCTTAAGGGTGACAAGTACAGCATAATAAATATATGATACTGGACTTGTCGCTCTTACCTTGAAGGCTTGACCCCTGCTACTAATGTAGCAGCCCCCAGGATCTCTGGAAACCATACTTACGCGCAGGAACATAACAACACAGAAGTGATTGTTATTTGTCTGCGGTCTTCTGTAAGGTGGAGGTATTTCACCAGTCGGGCTGCTCCAGTTCGAGCAATAAATCGCTATGCGCTACCTCTCTAGAAATTGGATTTCGTTCAATAACTAATTAACAATGTGTTACCGAATTGTTTATTTATATTTTTTATTATAATAAAGTTGGGCAGTAAGTAGTTCGTATTAACTACTAAAAAATGGTGTCGCGCTTTGACTCATTAACTTATTTCAAATGTTTAAACATAAAACGGTTACAAATAACTCTAGCGGTGGTCTTTAACCTCTCAACCGTATTTTGCATTTACAATCTAAAAGGGGTATTTTCATAATTGTATGAGCGCGAAAAAACCTAATGGTCGTAACCTGTCCAATTACTTGCACCTTGGTAGAATATATGCTGATAATGTTGGAAAAGTTGGACAAGCGCGAGTTAAGTTCGCTCACTGATGGTTCCGTAAACTTGAGCTTATTTATTTGTTTATGACATTGCATATTTAGCATTAATGAGGTAATTTTACTTTAAAATTATAACAAGGGTGGCTGTAACAATAGGACAGATTGTCATATGTTAAATTTTTACTATAGGTTTAAGCAAACATATTAGATTGATTAAACGAACAATATGATTGAACACTCAAAATATAAGTGGGAAATATAAGAAAATCCTAAAGCATAAATTCTTTAAAAATACTTGATTGAATCACATTAGATGCCATAGTATCTATTTTTTTTTCTTATGACTAATAAGTAAAAACAAAAAAAAAACAGAAAATCCATGCCCTTTTCGAGTGACTAAAGTAATAACAACACAATAAACGCACAATTTAACTGTAGGAAACTGTGGACAGAAAATCATAATTTAATTTTGCTTAGTTCGATTGGAACTTTATACATTAACGCCTCTGTAAGGCAAGGGACTTTGGCGTCACGCCATCTCTGAGGTCCCGGGTTAGAACACCGCGCGGGTCAATATAGAAAACAACCTTACCGTATTGTCTCGGGTCTGGGTGTTGTGGTAATATCGTAGTTTCAGATTTCTGTAAAACAAGTGCTTTAGCTACTTACCACAGAATCGGAGCAATGTATGTATATGATTTGGTCCAATATTTATTAATCGGTGGAACCCTAAAAATATATCATCCATGCAAATGTACGATGGGTTGTTTACGATAATGTCGTCTTCGTGAGTGATAAGAGTGCCAATATACAGGTGGTCAAGCAACATTGATACATTGAAATGGTCACACCGCAATCTATTTTACGAATAATCTGTATGTTTACAAGGTTTCTTTTGTTTTATTAGACTTTAAAGTAGTCTTAACGCTATGTGGCGGGTTGTAACATTATTTTTAATATGGTTGAGTGAAGCAATGGCTGGCACATACGTCATGCTTGTGAACAGGTGCCACCTTTGGGGATTGGTCAGCTCCAGCTTGCCTCTCGAAAATTAATGCTTAACTCATCAAAACAAACCTATATGATTTGGTCCAAAGTGTTCTACGAAAAGCTATAAGTTAGATACTGCTACTATAACTAACGTACCGAGTTTCTTATATTCAATGGCGATTTGAAAATGCGGTACTTACAAAGTTTTAAACTTGATTGAAAGAAACTTCAATAAAGATAATAGCAGCAATAATCATATCCAATTTAATTTTTTTATGTTGGTTACAAGTAACGCTTATGCATCGTCTGAATGGATATAAACCAAAATTGAAGCTACATCCGGTTCGGAACCTAATCCTACCGAGAAGAATCCGGCAAGAAACTCACTAGTTATCCTAATCTTTACAATATTTGGAACTAGAGAACTTAAAACTATGGTGTGCGAGCGAGCAGACAATCATGTCCATATATGTTTATCATTTAAATATTCATCAAGTCTGTAGTACCCTTTTTTCATTAAACATGATTTAACATAGATCTTAAATCTATGCATGGGTAAGTCATTAATAACTTGGGGTAACTTGTATATTTTATACTTAATCCAACAATAGGTATAACACACTTTTATTCCTGTGTTTATTTATAAATGTTTGAGCCTAAATATGCTTAGATATTCAAATTTACGCAACTGATTTTTTTATAGATAAAGTGATGTATGAGGAAGGTTTATATGAATCCATGACGACCTCGGTGGCGCAGTGTCTAAGGTAGGCGGCCAAAGCGCGAAAGGTCCCGGGTTCGATTCCCGGTCGGGTCAATTTGGAAAACTAACTTTTCTAAATTGACTTGAGTCTGGGTGTGCTGGGATGACGCCCCCAGTTAGTATCCGTCTTCTGGTACTCATAGTACAAGGGAAAACCTTAGTTTTAGAAGATTGGTGTGATTGTCTGGCGTATTTATATTTATACAAATTAATCTAAAGAAACGCTGAAAACTTATTTACTTGCATCCGTGCGAAGCCGGGGCGGGTTGCTGTAGTATAATAAGTAAACAATTGTACTCCAATCAATCACACACGACAACTATGCTTTACCATAAACAAACAAACAAAAAACATACACGCATGAACATAACTCACAATTAACATTTTCACCGCCCAAACGATAGCTCTGTCATGCAACCACAGCTACCAAGAAAAACAATAACATTAATTTGACGATTTGTTATTAATAACTGCTAATTGTATTTGCATATTAAACGCGAGCTATTTACATGGCGGAATACAGTTAGAAAACGCAAGGAATCTGTATAATTGTTAGTTATTGCTTTCTCTGCTTCCAGAGTTCCGCAAGTTATGTGCGAAAACCGCGCGTGATTTCTTAATGATCGCTTCGAATAGATAGGTACTTCCTGGCTTTCTATAAAAATACGGTTGTGGAGCAAGCAAACAGTGGGACAAACATGCATTAGTGTATGTTGAAACAACAAATTTATAACTGTTTTTAATAGCTGCCAAATTACAGTTATTGAGATTTGCTAACCTTAGTTGTTTTTAAGCATGGGAATATGCCATAGATAACTTTTATTAACAAAAATTTGCTGAGCCTATGTGGATTGTACAGAAAATATTGGTATATTATTTTTATTGCTCTTGTTTTTTTTTTAATTTAGCAATTTTTAGCGTAGATTTAAATTGGGCTACATTCAAACGCACTCGAATGTCGAGCAACTAAGCCACGTTGACAATTTCATTTAGACCTAATTAAACCATGAAAAGATTAAAAGAGTTTTAATTAATGAAAAAAAATTATGCTGTTCCGTTTATTATGATTTTTACATAGAAAGAAAATTCAGCAAAGGGAACAACATTAATTCCTCAAATTTACAAGGCATAGCAACTTGTAAATGAATCTGCACTTAAACACTCTTTTAAGTTTGCACATATTTTTTTTCAGTTAAGATTTGTTGGTGGTCCTATATGAATAAATAAGTAAAATAAAGTAAACAAGCTTAGACTTGATTACTTTCTAAAAGTAATTGCCATACAATTCTAGAATAAAAACTGTACGGAACCATCTAATATTGAGTGCGTTACCCTTGACCAATGTTCTCCTACCACAGTTATCTAATTGCACGTTACGCCATCTTGAGAGTTTTCCTTGTAATCAATAGTTACAGTTTAGAGAATAATATTTAAAGATCGGTGTGCTATTGTAGGTATACATGTATCTTGTAGCCAAGAGAACTGTTTTATTTTGACGACCTCCGTAGCCGAGAGGCGAGCGGGCCTGACTTTGGCGTCGCGCCATCTCTGAGGTCCCGGGTTCGATCCCCGGTCGGGTCAATACGGGAAACGATATTTTCTATATTGTTTCGGGTCTGGGTGTTGTGGTACCGTCGTTCTTTCTGATTTCTGTAAAACACGTGCTAAAGCTACTTACAACAGAATCAGAGCAATGTATGTGATGTTGTCCAATATTTATTTATTTATTTGCATTAATGTTATTGCTTTTTAAAGTTATTGTTTTACTAGCTGTGCCCGCGACTTCGTTCACGTAGACTAATTAAAAAATAAAGCATTTTCCTATATAAGCTTTCAAAGGTGGCATTACCTCCCCTCCCTTATTTTGTAACAAAAAGTAGCCTATGTCCGTTCTTGAGGTTCAACATAATATACCTATGCCAAATTTCATCAAAATCGGTTGAGAGGTTTAAGCGGGAAAGCGTAACAGACAGACAGACAGACAGACAGAGTTACTTTCGAATTTATAATATTAGTAGGGATATTTTTTTAACTTATGAACAGTCAGTAGCTCGTCAAGTTAAACAGTTACAGTTCGATATTCGTTCTTATGGGGACGACATAAAAGCGGTATAAAGTCCAAAATGTCTGACTGAATTGTTAGACGCGCTTTTAATTGTACGTTAATCAGTTTTTACTGCAATTACGTCTATTTAATTTTTGTTCTACTAGTTTATTTGTTATTTGTATTATCTAAGTTTATTGCATTAAAATAGTTTTTAAAAGTTTTCGTATCTGTCTACTACTAAGCGAAACAAGCGATATAGAAAACTATTCATCGGGGATATGGCAATACCTACCATGTTAGTAGTGTTTCCGTTAAGTTCTAATTTGGATTTAAATAATATTAAATTACAGATCAAATTAATCTTTGTGGTAAATAAGCGGTATTGCACTGTCTCCGACAAAATAATAAAATAAATGCATTGTAAACTCAAAAGGATACAAGTATAGAACTCTACACCAATAGCTTAAGGATAATTTCAGTGAAACATCATTTGAATACTAAAAGACATCAAATGGCGATAAATTTAATTATTCTATAATATCATCTAATTAAAGGCACTCTTGTTAACATAATCAGATATCATATTTGAAAGGATCCAGATGTTTTAGTACAGTATAAAAATACGTCAGTAATACCAAAATGTTTAAAATGTAAATCCTTAGTATTAAAACGGGTACACAATCTGTTTGACAGAAAGTAGATTATTATTATTTTATATATACTCAATCAAAGTAGTTTAATAAGATACTTTGCATAGTTTGACATGCTGTTGACCGTACTAATATCAGAGTAGGAATTTGTTTTTAAATAAAAATCTTGATTTGTTTATACATAATTATGTACATTACATATCTTGATTAGTAAATTTAGAAACTTAAAAATCTAGATATTTATTATATATTTTTAGAATAAATGGTACTGCAAAAGTTATTTTGCAATATTAATTTAGAAATAGTTCTGACGTGATAGGAGTTCTTCGCTGGTTGTTTATTTAACTGTGGTAAATAGCTTCCAGGCAAATTAATTCGCACCAGTTTAGGTTTAATCAAAAGATCATATCTTGGTTTCATATTAAATTTAATATGTTTAGCTAATTTTATCGTCTTAATCCACCATGACACTCACTCATTTATTAATTAATATTCGCTCTTTAAGCTTGTTACTAATTTATTTAAGTACCACTCATATGTGTTCGGTAAAAAGTAAGTATTTTCATTATTGTTGAAATAAACTTTTTCCATGGGTTTTTTTTTGTATAACTTAGCCTATGGCACTCTGGAAGAATATATATCCAATGGTAAAAAGTTTAAATAAAATAGAAATATATTACTTTCTAAAGGTAGATAGATAGATACATTTTATTGCACAAAACTTTACAGAAATAGGTGTTACAGATTGATTATAGTACAATTTAGGCGGTCTTATGCGGTGGTGGTAATTCATTTGTTGGTTTAAGTATAACTTTTTTTAATAAATTACCTCAAGTTATTGTTGATTTACCATTGAATAAATTTAAGCTAATTGTTAAAGGTTGTCTTTTGAAAAAAGGGTACTACAGAGTAGAAGACTATATTAATGACAAAGAAGTGTGGACCACTAACTAGTCTGTTCGCCCTCACATGAAAAATTTCACTAATTATATTTACTAATTGTATTTCTATTTATACAAACTCAGCAAGAGGTACCTAATTCTTTACGTATTTGTCAACTCGCAAGTTGGCAAAATTCTTATTAAGCACGAATGTGCATTAGGACCTACAGTTTGTTTAATTTAAATATATATAATTTTTAATTTTTCTTATTACTTTGAATCAATGAATTATTTTTTACAATTTACTACATTATTTTATCTAATTACTACACTGTATGTCTTAGTGCAAAACTAGTTATAAGTTCAGCTATATTTGTAATATGAACGACAGAGTTTCTTGCCGGGATCTTCTCTGTAAGTTATAGGTTCCGAACCGGAGGTAGCGTCATTTGCATTATATAGACGTTTCATAAATATTACTGGTGTAATTTACATGAATAAAAGAATATTGAATTTGAATTTGAATTTGAATTTATCGCTAGAAACCGATCTCTTCCAGACAACCTTAAGTTTTTACTATTTGTAAAAACTTATAAAAAATAAAAATTCATAACCTCTCTTATCCTTTTATATTTATCTTAACTGTTTACTTATAAATGAGGTATCTTTAAGAGCTTCTTGGTAGTCCACTAGTTTAAGAGTCAATGACGTCACAATAAATTAAATATGGGTCGTTAACTAAAAATCTGAACTCAAAAAATAGTTTCCTGCGTATTTGTTAGGTATGAAATTAAAGGCCGTCTAATTAATGCTAACGTATTTAGAGATTAACGTTTTTTAATATTATCGCAAAAACCATCATAATAAAGGATTAAATTTGTGAAAAAGATGTAAAACTAGGTTTACATACTATTATAGGCTGTTATTTAATTCAAAGTAATGCGAATCAATTCGCAGAGACTACTAGTATTACGTAAATCACTGAAACATCTATATCATGTTTTTCGATAATGATATTAGCTGTTTTGAATAAAACAATTAATTCTATCCAAAACGAGAAACAATGACGCACATTTCATATTTCGTAAAAATTAAAACAAAACGAAAAAAGAAACCAGCCCCCAGTCATTAGGTCGGATCATAAAGGGTGATAAAAACCCTTCGATTAGTGACGTCCAACGGACGTTATCGATACATCGACTATCGCATCTCGATCTCGGTACAATAACTCCAGTTTCATGAAAGAGTATCGAGTGCCGATCAAGGGCGGATCCACCGTTGTGGGCACGATGGGCATGCCCACAACCTTAATAGACTTGTGACGTCACCTTTTTACGGTCTATTGAGATCGATAGGCTGATGATAATGAACGATAAGCCTTAATAAAATTTAAAAAACACAATGAATCATGAAACGTGCGTGATTTGGAACGCAGCAAAGAGCCATAGACGATATGCTGACATGTTATGACTTATGTCACATTTTTGACAACTTATTGCCGTGCCGCCAAAACTTCGAGCCGCGTAGCGAGGCGTCTGTGGCGCTACTTAATGAGGGTGCTTAAAAATTTTGAAACTGCTAGATGGCGTAACGTAGCCGTGAGGTCCAACTTCACCATGATTGGATTCAATAATGTCACTTTGACATGCTCTGTCAAAAATATCCAATCACAATAAAGCTGGACCTAACGTCTACGTAATGCCATCTAGCGGATTTGAAACACCCTCATTGCGTTGGCCGACTTTACTTAGTACTTACTTTTGTTTATGCTGTGAAACGTAAGCAACCTAGCATAACCTAAAAAAGATTACTTATAAAGAGTAAATTACTTTGATTATTTTTTCAACATAATATACATTGGCGTATCATGGTAAGTCATTTTAATGAAATTACTGCAAAGCCTTACGCTATGTTTCATCATTTGTAACTTTGTTTTATAATAAAAGAAGTAACAAAGAATGTAATTTAATGCATTGTATATTGTTTTTTTGTGTGTGGCTGGCTGTGGGTACGAAAAAGTTTATTTTTTTGGTTGGGAAGATTTTTTTAACATTTACTAATAGATATCTAAGTATCTATCAATTAAATTAAATCCTACATCTTCTTTCGCAGCTATGCATCTAATATGTTATATAAGTTGTAACAAAACCAAACCGACAAACCCTAGGTACTTGCTTGAAAATATCGCGAAAAAAGTCAGCTGTTTCATACAAAACTTCAATACCCACATCGCCCAAACGTATGGAACAGCTGGTTTTTTTTCGCGTATTCGAGGTTGACTGCATAGTAAAACTTGTTCCATATTATGAGCATCTGAGTATACAGTTTGTCGAATTGGTTTTGTTAAACCTTATTTAATTATAATAGCCTACTAAATAAATTATCAGGTACTAATTTATGGGGGCGTTTTCAGAACATTTCATTTCAACTGAATATTTCGATTTTAATTTCACTTTTAATTGGATTGATTTTTTTTTGTTTTTTTCTACTCTCTGATTTATGTAATGCCTTATACCTATATATAATTGCTTATGTTAATTATACACTACGAAAGAAGGAAACTTATAATAAGTAACAGAACAGGAAATAGATTCAGTTCAGGTAGGAGTATTCTGAATCTATTAAGGTAGGCACCTATTACCTTGCCTATTACATAAGTCACAGCCCTACAGCTAACCTAAAAATTACTTAACCTTAAATAAATTCAAAACCTTTCTCACCTCCCATCAATGCTTAAGATTTTTGAAAAACTGGCTTGTGCAGTGCATGTTGACTTTTGCCTGCATTGTTTGATTTACAGGAAGATGAGGTTGAGGGTATTATTGTAGAGAAGAAGGGTGATGGTGGTGGCACAAGTGGCCCTAAGCGGAGTCATAATACTGCTTCAACGCGAAAGATTAACACATATTTTTTTAAAAAACCCAAGATTGAGATTGGAGCGGGGGCATTGACTACTGGTAGTGAAATTGATATTGACTCCCAAGTTATTGATAGTATAGATATTGCTTCTACTTCTGATCAGTGTACGTCTACAGCTTTAACTGCATTATCATCATCAACTATAACTAGTGGCGGCTTGTCCTTGAACTCTGAATTTGCTTCAGATATTGGAAACTATATTTCTAAAGGAAACATGCATGAATTACTTGATGCAACTAAAGCTGCACTACTAGAAAAACATTGGGTGCCTTCACCTAACTAAATTTTTTCATGTGAAATGTTTCATGTGAAATGTTTCTAGCATTTAATTTAATTTAATATTTTTAGAAAATGTAAAAAATAATCAAAATCTCGCCTGGTGGATCTCACTTGCTGATCTCACTTACATTACTCCTGATACAACGTCAAGATACCTATTAATCCAGTCTAGTGTCCCTATATTGGCTCACTGGCTAAAAGAAAAAAATATAACTTATTGATTAAAATAGGTTTGGATCGAAACTGACTATTTGATTTGTAGAAATCGGGTCCGACTTCCTCCTAAGTTTGTTTCCTTTCCTAAGGCTCAAGTCCTGATGCTCAGAAAAAAGGAAATAATCTAATTCTAAAGTTCATAAACGACTTGCATGATTGTTGATGAGCATGTTCATGCTCCGACTCGTACTTATCCGATTTTCTAGTAGCTGTGACCACAACCTTTTTTGAATGCTGGATCCGCGCTTGGTGCCGATCGAAATCTGCTCCCGTCGAATTTATGGGCAGGACGTTGTTTATCTAAATTGTTTTGTGCCTTAATTGGAGTGTGTTAGGAGCTATCTTTTGCAGCGTTAAATTAGACTGGTGTGTTAAAATTGTTGCGTGGTGTTGTGACTGCTGGGTTAATAGGATGCATTTATTTGCATAACACTGGTTTTACTGTGAATATTTTAGCCAGTCTAAAACTGTTTTCTTACCATGTACGAATGTTTACTGTTGGAACATTTGCGTGTTCTTTAGAGGATATCCTTGATGACGGAAAAAATCTTACCCTTTTTTTAAATTAGCCAATGTTACAACACCTATTTCATCCATAATAATATTAGCATATTGAAATTGTGCAGAATTTAAGACTTTTGCATTTTACTCGTTTAAAACAAATTAAAAGCGGGTAATAAGTGGTTCCCAATTAACTACATAAAATGTTATTGTATTTCAACTTATTTTAGCTGTTAAAGGTTTAAATACTAGATTAAAATCTCGGGGACATGTGTTCGATTCCCGAGTCGTACAAAGTATGTTATGGATGTTTAAAGATAAATAAAAAATCCAAAGCCAAACATAACGATGTTTAGATTTCAATGATGGAGGCCTATGCCTGCAATGGAACATAAGTAAACTGATTAATCAAATAATTAATTTTAAAATTATTTGGTTATTGATTTAACCTTACGCTCATATGTATAAACGGTACAAAAGTTATGCGTAATTATTCGTTGTAACCTCCACTCATTACCAACTAATGACGCATCGTCTTGTATTTAACATCCATAGGAACTCGCTCTTAGGGAAAAATTATAATTCTGGTATAATTAAATGTATACTTTAAGAATGGGAAGTTTAACTTTCACATAGTAAAACCTACTTTGCTCCTGCATTTCATTTGTCTCTGAATTCGTTTAGTGCCTAAAAAAACATCGATAATTCCATCGATATCGATATTTAACCCATAACAACACTAGTGCGAACACATGGCGTTACTCACGTGGGCCGGGGTAATTGGCCTGGTCGAAACGACCCCACGCCGCCATATTGTTTGTTTGTCGTGACATTTGCGAAAGTGAAAATCGGAAAGTACTCTTTCGAGCAATAATAAATATAGGTTACCATTTCAAATTATCTATACATACAAATAAAATTGGTGTCTACTTGTAATATTAAAATAACCGCTTTGTACTACATGCATAATACGAATATATTACGGCTATATACGGTAAATATAGATACTCGTATACCAAAATATATTTTTTTTAATTTTTATATGTCTGGCTATTTGTTCCAGCTAATCTCTGAATAGCTGATGTAATATGGAGTATTTGGGCTACTTTTATTTTAGAAAAATAATTTTATAAAAAAACAAATAGAAATTCGATAGTCCACGCGAACGAAGTCGCGGGCACAGCTAGTTATAAATATAGGTAAGTAATATATACATACAATAAATTAATTCGGACTCGTAAATTCATAATGCAGTTTATGACATGATAATGAGGCATGTAATTTGACCTTTACATTCTGACTCGTACAATTTTCCGTTACCACATGTTATGACCACTTATTATTATATTATTGTTCACTATACGCCAAAATTTATTTTAAAAACCTGGTGGCTGGTACGTTTCGGATTAAGAATCACAAAAAAAAATATTGAAATATGTAATTCAATTCAATATTGTTTTTTTTTTCGTTTCAAATGTTTTTGACATATTACGAGTAGTTTGTGTTTTCTAAGTAGACATGTAATTTATTGTATCTTTCACCAAAATTTTAATTTATCACAATTTTACCACATTTTTTATTTTTGACGTGATAATTTCATACTTGACTTGACACATAACGTAATTGGCTTTGATGGCCATAAACTGATAGCCCATAATTTTTCTATTTTATGTAAATAATGTGCCTGGGCTGTCTGTCTGACTCGCAAGAATGAATTATAATAGACAGTATATATTTTTTTAATTTAAAAATTTCCTATTTTCTCTAAATGATCCAACAAATTCGAAAAAGCCTTTCGCTATAAATAGGCTATTCAATAATTAAAACCAGTAGTGCTTGATATTGGCATGCGCCAAACATACAAACGGACAAACAAAATCTCAAGCTGTATAATATTAGTATAGATAATACGGAATCCTACGTGAGCGAGTATGACTCGCACTTTGCTAGATTTTTTTTTATATTGCACTTTAAGATTGACCTCATCCCACCTGATGTTAAGTGGTAATGAGGTCCTAGCTTAAGGGTGACAAGAACAGCATACTAAATCTGTTACTGAACTTGTCGCCCTTACCTTGAAGGCTTGACCCCTGCTACTAATGTAGCACCCCCCAGGAGCTCTGGAAACCTTACACGCAGGAACACAACAACACAGAAGAGATTGTTTACGGATTGGCTGCTGTCTTCGGTAAGGTGGAGGTATTTCACCAGTCGGGCTGCTCCAGTTCGAGCGACAAATCACTATGCCCTACCTCTCTTAATTATCTTGTAGAAAAATCATGTTACTTTTAACTCTCAATGAACCAGCTTTGTTACTCTAATCAAATCACCTAATTGCTTAAGACCACATAACAAGAACCACATTTCACACTCTTCAATTATCCGCCAAAATTAATAATTGCTTTGTAACCTAATTCCAGACATCGTATTTCAAATCTAAACTTTATACTTAACAATCAAAGGTCTTTTTCTTTTGAACATACGAGCAGTCAGAATAATAACTGGGTATTGGAAGTGATGTGTAATTAATAATGTGGTTCCTTTTGTTACCTTAAACGAAGGTTAGGAATATAATTATCAGCTATTAAGCTTTCACTTGCAATGTGGGGCAGTGGTAATTGAAAGATGAATTTGTTTATAAGAATGACTGTTTCTTTGTTGTGGTCACTTATTCTACGATATGAATATTTATATGAAAAATTACACAGTAAGCAAGTGAATTGTTTTGAAAAGTATTTTTTGTTTGTAGACCACTAAATCTTTATGTTTAAACTAGCTGACCCGACAGACTTCATCCTGTCAAAAAGATGTGGAATGTGGCTTGACGCCAAATTTTAGTTAAAAACGTTTGTACTGGAAAAAGAAAAGGGCTGTCTTAGGAGTTCTCCCGGTAACTACTCGAATTTTTCTCCCCATAAAAACCACCCTTGGACTTCAACGAACATTTTAAAAAAAGAGTTGTCAAAATTGGACCAAGCGTTGTCGAGTTATGCGCTTACCAACACATTTTGCGGTTCATTTTTATATAATAGATACCACTGACAGATTGAATGATCAGGAAATTTCAGAAACTATAACACATACAAATATATAATTTAGCAAGTGGGTTCTTTAGACGATGTAAACATCTACTACTTACGAATTTTATTAAACTCCACCATTGAGGGGGTGAAACAAGCGTTGGAAGTTTGTATGAAAGTCAAATTTTTTCCGAAGTTACAGGCTTGAAAATTAAAAGGTATGGTCTATAGATAGTGTAGAGGAGTAATAATAATGTATCTTTAGAAATTACCCCCCCCCCCCCCCTTTATGATTAAAACAAGGGGTTGAAGCTTCTACGTGTAGGTACCTATAAAGATGTTTGCGGCCTCTAGTTATAACTCACTTTAGGGGAAGTTCTATTCAGTTTTGAAATACAGCAGCTATGTTGACCGCAATGGAACAGTGGCAGACTGAAGCGTAAAAATCTTGTCGAATACGAAAACTCTACTTTTGTCCCTGTCCATATCATAAGCAAAGACAGAGATAAAGTATAGTTTCTGAATTTGAATCCGTGTCTGACGTTTTGTTAATATGAGAGTAGGATGATTCTTGATAAGGGCAATTTGGGAAATCAATATTCTAAATCGATTTTCTTGGTTAGAAGGTATCCGTCGTTTAGAACTAATACTATAATAAAAAACAAATCAGACTAAACACTTTGGTCTTAATACCACCCTTATGCCTTGGGCGTAAGATCTAAGATCGAATAGCAAGCCTTAGTTTAAAACTAATTGGTTGATGCCATTGTCTGTGCATTTATTAAGTTAGCTAAAAATGCACCCCTCTACATAATCAGCAATATAATGCATCAATACCTAACATACAATGCTCAAAACATTTCCATCCTCAACATCATAAATATAAAGTTCATAGTTCAATAATCCGTTCGAGATAGGGTGAGGTCAGCATCCCTAGCGATATGGCATGATGTGATTTGTTCCGAGATTAAGCCACGCCCATTTGTTTGATTGAGCTATTTGCTGACGATAGTGCTGACGTACCGAAGCTTTAGTTCGTGAACATTTTATTTATTTATACATAGGACAGAAAAATAATATTATTTAGTTAATATTTAAAATAAAGTTCTAGGTACAATAGGTTAAAAAGGTTGTTTATCATACAAGTGTCAAAATTGTGTTGCAAAAATATTTTACAACAGGTGTACTTAATCCTTGGGGCGTTATCTAGCAGTCAACGCGTGGTTCTTTTTTTTTATATATCACTTCAAGATTGACTTCATCCCACCTGATGTTAAGTGGTAATGAGGTCCTAGCTTAAGGGCGACAAGTACAGCACAATAAAGCTATTACTGGACTTGTCACCCTTACCTTGAAGGCTTTACCCCTGCTACCCACACCCCCCAGGAGCTCTGGAAACCTTACTCACACGCAGGAACATAACAACACCGAAGTGATTGTTATTTAGCTGCGGTCTTCTGTAAGGTGGAGGTATTTCACCAGTCGGGCTACACCAGTTCGAGCGATAAACCGCTATGCCCTACCTCTCTTAAAAAAAAGGTTCGCGAAAAGAGTGCGTTTATGAACTTTTGTCAGTGCGTTCTAATCGAGCTCAAAATGGATCCCCCCCCCCCCCCCCCCAAATCAGCGTCATAATGATGTACAGTTACGTGTACTGTACGTAACAAACATCCTAAAGTGACCCATATGGTTGTTGCCATAAGCTTCTTAATCTTAGCCACATGTTTACATTTATTAGCTGAAGAATGCACATGAAAAAATCAAACAATTTTTTTACTCTTTTGATTATTTTGTAAAATGGTCAAGAGGATAGGTTTAAAATGTTAAAGTATAAAGTTGAGTATTATTTAAAACAACAAAACATAAAAGGTAAAACAAAAACTTGTGGATTTTCTTTTCGCATTAGTTGCTAGACAAAAAACAAGCGAAAGGAAATAAAATATTGTAAAACAAGCAGACAACTGCATTTTTAATATAAGAGCCACATTTAAGCTCTCACAGTAAAACGAGTGTGCCAACTTTTTTTCGCAAAAAAAATCGCAAATTGAATACAAACAATAAGTATTTTATATATTTATTTATCCTATCACTATAAACTTACTGTCGAGCTCTTACAGTAAACAATAAGTCGGGGTAAACACTTACAGCTCGATATTAAATCGTATTCTTAGGATATAAGGGCGATGCAATGTCCAAAGTGGATAGTCTAGTGTGCTTTTAACCGTACATTCAACGTATTTCTGAGTCTAAGAATTGTATTACCGTTGGTTTTCAAAACGAATTCGCACGAGTAAAAAGCAGGTGGTCTGTATTTTTATTAGTACATTAGAGTCGTTTAGACTTGTAGTTATAAAGTTAAGTACGAGTTACGATATCGAATTTTATTAGGGTTGGTCATTAAAGAAGTGATAACGTCAATATTTATTATTTTTCGCGGCTTTGCACTCTTACTGTAAGGCACGTATGTTCTTAACTAAAGTGGAAGTACTTCCGCCGAACTAGGTATTGTTTGCTCGGGGAGACTACAAGTGGAAGTACTTCCGTCAAACTAGGTGTTATCTGCTCGGGGAGACTAAAAGTGGAAGTACTTCCGCCAAGCTAGGTGTTATCTGCTCGGGGAGACTAAAAGTGGAAGTACTTCCGCCAAGCTAGGTGTTATCTGCTCGGGGAGACTAAAAGTGGATATACTTCCGCCGAGCTAGGTGTTATCTGCTCGTGGAGACTAAAAGTGGAAGTACTTCCACCAAGTTAGGTGTTATCTGCTCGGGGAGACTAACAGTGGAAGTACTTCCACCAAGCTAGGTGTTATCTGCTCGGGGAGACTAACAGTGGAAGTACTTCCGCCAAGCTAGGTGTTATCTGCTCGGGGAGACTAACAGTGGAAGTACTTCCACCAAGCTAGGGGTTATCTGTTCGGGGAGACTAACAGTGGAAGTACTTCCGCCAAGCTAGGTGTTATCTGCTCGGGGAAACTAAAAGCGGAAGTACTTTCGCCAAGCTAGGTGTTATCTGCTCGGGGACCAAGGTCTAACTACCAATCTTGATTTATTGTATATATACATAGTGGCAACGATAACTTTGACATCGCGATGTACGATCGATATATTGATTGGCTAATCGTGCATTACGTAAGGAGCATTGTTTACTACGCCAGTTCTGCTGACTCTGTATTTGTATCGACTTGTAAGTAATGTTGTAGGTCGGCATACGTACTATCCCTGGGTTTTCGATATTTCCCATTGATGTTTCGCTCCTATTAATCGCACTGTGAATATAAGTATAGATATAATGGGTCAGTTGCGCTAAATTAACTTCAACAAACGTTTTAAATCTAGAATCTAATGAATGAAAAATCTAATGAACTGTATTGGGCTGTATCATCATGTTTTTTATTTATTTGTTGAAGCAAGAAATACGTTTGTATTGTATTTTGAAAATCTAAAACATTTCTAATTTTTTACTGAATCATCATTCCTGTTACAGTGGCATATTTTTTTCAAACTACTTTTTTAATTTATCTATAGTTCCTACCATAGTCAAACTGGAAATAATTTTCTTACACGTCACTTTCATAGTTATATCAACATTAACTTCGTCCTCTCAAAACATGCGAATTTACATAATGAAACCACAAATTAGCATTCTATATTAACATCTGAATCGGCAACCCTATTTACAAGATATCGTATTTTACAATTACAGAAAAAAAGCGGTAAACTTCAAACGGTTTAATTTTATACCCCCTACAAAGTAATTATGAATGTGCTCCCTTAATTTATAGCGGTTTAGCATCGCTGTGACCTTTGAAGTTTTGCTGATAATAACTAAGTAGAAATGATTACAGGTCTTGGAAAACAATTTTTAACACAGGCGTCAAATGGCGCTGACATATTTGTTTACTGTCAAAGTTTACATTTATAAAAAGGCACGCTCGACAAAGACATAAATTAAAAAAAAAAACATTAGAAAAAGATCACAGACCAAGTTATCAGCATTCATAAGAAATGAGCTCAATTAAAACTCAACAATGACTTACTAAGTTAGATTATGCTACTTATTGAAATTTCTGTTTAATCTGTCTACCAACCGGATTTCCGTTTAATCCATTCAATAGATTTTGCTTGAATTCTTGAAAGAAAAATAAACATCCATACGTTTATAGTTTTACGTTAAAATAATAATCTTATATATAAAAATGAATCGCAGTTCGTTAGTCCCGCAACTCGACAACGGCTAAACCGATTTGCCTGATGTTGGTTTTGAAATAATTGTGGAGGTCCGGGGAAGGTTTAAAAGGTTAGAAAATTTGGAAAAATATATAGGCGTTATGACGTTCGCCGGGACAGCTAGTTTTTTAATATGAAAGTTTATTTAATTTGGCTCACGTTTAACCTTATTCTCGTCTGATAGAATAGTACGTAGATGAGGCCTAAGTTGACCGACGTTTGCCTAGAAGTTATCCGTTTACTTTAGCCTTAAATAAAAAATAAAAAATATATATTTATATTTTCTTTTGAAAAACTTTAACATGAGACAGAAGTACTAAAGTACTAATCTAGACTTTCCACTATCGTCCTAATTCCCTAACTACGAAAGACTACAACTAAATTGTATATTTCTCTTGTTCCAGTTGTCATGCACAAAGATAAAGAAGACATCCATGGACACAGGAGGGAGCATTCGCCGTACGACCACGCCATGCCGGATGGGGAGATGTTCCTACAGGTAACAATTAAAACATCATAATGTTAGGACGTGCCATTATCAAATCATTCACCACCACTTCCACCATTTTAAGAGAGGTCGGCCATAGCGATTTATCGCTTGAACTGGAGCAGCCCGACTGGTAAATACCTCCACCTTACAGAAGACCGCAGCCAAATAACAACTACTACGGTTATATAAAAATTTAAGACTTTAACGGGTAAATACGCGACGCCATTTTTATTTTGTAGTTAATACGAACTACTTACCGCCCGACGTTTCGGTTAGTTTTCGGTAGAGCACCAACCGTGGTCACGACTGAGTCAGCTTGCTACGGTTTTGTTGTGTTCCTGCGTATGAGTAAGGTTTTCAGAACTCCTGGGGCTATATTAGTTGTAGGTGGCAAGCCTTCAAGGTAGGGGCGACGAATCCAGTAACATTATGCTGTACTTGTTGCTCTTACCTAAACAAGGACCTAATTACCACTTAACATCAGGTGGAATGAGGTCAATCTTGAAGTGCAATATAAAAAAAAACTGTGAATTCATAATTTTCTATTTCCTTGAAATAATTCAAACCATAATTATTATGTAATAAATATTTAAATAACTAACTGGCTACGGGGATATTAAAGGGATAACCGCTGCTTCACACGCGTACTATCTCCGTTTATTCCACATTTTCACAAATTTTTCGGTTCTATTAGTTTCAAGGTGATGCTATATAGCTTAAAGCATTTCTTAATTAATGGACTATCCACCACCAATATTATTTTTCATTGCGTATCAGTAGTTCTTGAAATTAGCGCATTCAAACAAACACTTTAACTTTCTTTTATTAATATAGATTCGGTTAATCGAAACATGAAACCTCAAGCATATTGTTTTTTTTTTTATATTGCACTTCAAGATTGACCTCATCCCACCTGATGTTAAGTGGTAATGAGGTTCTAGCTTAAGGGTGACAAGTGTAGCATAATAAATCTGTTACTGGACTTGTCGCCCTTACCTTGAAGGCTTAACCCCTGCTACTAATGTAGCACCCCCCCAGAAGCTCTGGAAACCTTACTCACACGCAGGAACACAACAACACAGAAGCGATTGTTATTTGGCTGCGGTCTTCTGTAAGGTGGAGGTATTTCACCAGTCAGGCTGCTCCAGTTCGAGCGATTAATTGCTATGCCCTACCTCTCTTAAAGCTTACCTCTCTTTTTTTGTTTGCAGCTAAACGGCAAACATTATGCTTATTAACATTATTAACGTACTTTTTTACGTCTACATTTTTCATGTAATAATTGGTGTTATGACTGTAAACCGAAAATAAATTCAACTTAACCAAATTTAATTACACACTAGACATTTAAAAAATTATACAAGAAACCCCTAATAGACTTGCTAAGCCAACGCATACACGAATAAAACAGCATAAAAAAAAGCGCAATAAAATATTATCTCAAAGTAAAGTTAATCATTCTATAAAGGGCTCATTATAAACTCGTCGTACTTATTTATAGGGTATTTATAAGGGGCAGAAGCAATAAAATTGACCGTTCGACAATATATCAATGGGTACGCTCGGTTATAAATAACTGCCATTCGGTACCGTAATTCATATTTTACGTTTTCGACTTGGTGCAGGACTCGTTTCCAGTTACGAACGTGATTCATCGGGTTCAGGCGATGCGAACGTATACATACAATTTGAAAAACATTATTTTATTTTATGAAAACTGTAGCGTCAGCATAGACTTTGGTCAAAGCTGAAGCACATTCATATTAGTGTTTAAGAAATAATATAATTAATAAATTTGTATTAATTATATTATTTTAGTTAATCAAAAGCATGTGCTCTTAATTACTTAACTACCTACTGTCTGTTTCATTTATTGTCTCCCCGGTCTATGCTGACGCTACAGAACCATTGAGAAACGCCTAAGTATATATAATGCCATGAAAAATACCATAAATAAATTCGTATGGATCACGTTTTACGCCGCACTAGCAAAATTTAATATATAAAAGAAATAAAACAACTTATCTCGTTATATGCGTATTATCCATGACCGTTAAAAGGCTTAATAACACTAAAGATAGTCACCTACCAACTTGTAACAAGCACAGTTGTAAAAGCATCAACAGCAGACATTTTAATTAGATCAGTAATGCGGCCATCAATCAAACAGTAATTATTACATAATAGAAACAGAAAATTTTTATCTCCCCTTGCGATAATAAGTATGTAGTTCTAAACATATTCGGCAGAGGGCACTTACCGGAGGCTAACGGTTGATACAGCAGAAAAATTTCATCGCCTTGTGAGGTGGTGATCAGGGAGAGAAATGAAAGAGTTGAATGTTAAATAAACACTGACTATATTTTAATAAGAATGACGTTAAATACAGTACGGCACATTGGAATATAGTTATACATGTGTGTAACTACAGCTACATCTCATCTCCCCCTTTATTAGAAAATATAATAAATTTAACAAAATTTTATTTTATTTTTGTTATAACAATTATATTATTATTATTATTGTTACATACAATCTACCTCATTTGGTTATATAAAAAAAAATCTTATTTTAAGTTCCTTAGTGTGTAAGATACATTTATATTACAAGTAGTAACTTGTATGACAAAATATACGCCTTATTATAACATATTTTATATAATATTGATTACAAAACTTATTTAACTGGCTCATAATAAAGTTTTGTTCTATTTTTATGAACAACATAACTTTTACTGTTTTTAACAATTTCTACATTAGGTGAACATTCTTTTATAACTTCGTATGCACCTAAATAAATATTCTGAAACTTATTGCCCGTTACAATAACTTGCGGTTAGCTCAGTTGGTAAGAGCAGCACGCGCGATACGTGAAGGTCGTGGGTTCGATTCCCGCATCGCAAGGGGAGATACAATTTTTCTGTTTCTAATACTTAAAGTTCGCTAGTACGGCGTTTAGTACTATAAAAATAATAAACAGTAATTATTACGTTGTATTATTTCTCTCAGTTTCTCTTCAGAATACAAAAAAAAAACCTGCGATAGAATTGATTCGCAGATACAATTCAGAGCATAGTTTGTGATTTATTTATTTCACAACGACAAAAAAAGTACTCGTAATTAACTAATTACGTTTTCGTTTACATTTAGGTAGGCCAAAGCAACTTATAGTAACACTAGCTGTGCCCGCGACTTCGTTCGCGTGGACTACATCCTTTCATGGTCGGTTTTACCCCTTTCTCCCCTAATATTCAAAACAAAAAGTAGTCTATATTTTAATCCAAGTTTCGAGCTATATTTGTGCCAAATTTCATATCTCTAACTTCAAAAGTAAACATTTTTCCATATAAACTTTCAAAGGTGGTATTACCCCCCTCCCCCTTATTTTCTAATAAAAAGTAGCCTATGTCCGTTCTTGAGATTCAACGTATACCTATACCAAATTTCATCAAAATCCATTTAGCCGTTTAGGCGTGAAAGAGTAACAGACGGATAGACAGACAGACAGACAGGGTTACTTTCGCATTTATAATATTAGTATGGATAATTGTTTGTAAATTTTTTGATAAGCCCTCCTCAAAGATTCGCGACATTTACTGCTCTAATTCGTCTATCTTCCTGTCTGTCTGTCTGTCACTCCTCCCGCCTAATGCTAGGTTCTAATATTTGAAAAATGACCCGTTTTTATTACGGATAGTAATAAATTGTACGAGCCGTAAGCTAAAACGTCCCAGACTCGTAGTCAGTTGGAGAAATCATTTTCGCCTCATTACGAATCGTAAAATATTGGAACCGGGCATTAGCCGACCAAGTGCCGAGGCGTAATCTCGTGCCGTTTCGTACGAAACCTCACGAACAATGGAAACAAACTCGGTGGCGGTATTTCTGGAACTTCAGACATAATTCAGCTACATCGGGAAATGGCGCCGAACTTGATGGAAAAATTTTCTGTCGCCACGTGTTGCCAAGTAACTGCGCCTACACGAGTTATAGCGGTTATTTTAATGGCAAAATTTCAATATGATAACATTACAAATAAATTGTACTATAATTTGTACGTAAATATCTACCTACCTATTTACAACTCTTTGTAGAAAAGGGAATCCTACTACTATTATAAAGGCGAAAGTTTGTAAGTATGGATGTATGGATGTTTGTTACTCTTTCACGCAAAAACTACAGAACGGATTTGGATACAATTTGGTAGGAAGACAGATGACATACTAGATTAACATATAGGATACTTTTTATCCCGAAATAACGCGGGCGAAGTCGCGGGCAACAGCTATTTTCTATAAAGTGCAGTGAAGTCGTCTACCAAGCGGGATTCCATGTTTGGGGTCTATTTTTTCGTTTTTATGCGGAACCAATTCTGTTTTCTGTATAATTCAATAGAACATATTCATTATTACCTCCACTGGAGGATGTCTGACAGACATCGCTTAATGACGACAAGACCCCCTAAATTGTAAATATACGGAGCCTGTCAAATGGTATTATATTCTTGTATTTAGTCTTGCAACCATATTTTTTTAATTCAGCAGTATTTTAGTGAATGGTTATTTAAATAAATCCATTCGTAAAAACTTTCGCATTTATTATATAAACAAGATGGTTTGCATAGGTCTTTAACGAAAAACCTGGTTCTCTAAGTAGAGAACCAGAGAACGTGTGTCATTTTCGTTAGTACTTACTAACGAAAATGACACACGACTTGGAATATTTATTTATTTAAAAACTTTATTGCACAAAAAAAAGAACAAAAGGTAATGCTAGGAGCATTCTCTACCAGTTAACCATTGGCATCATGCAGATAGTTCGTTTATGGGTGCGGTAACATTAAAATTCAAGTCAATTCATTGATCAAGTTCAAAGTCAAATATTTCTTTAATCAAGTAGGCTACATGTAACACTTTGTAGTCGCCATTTTTTTTTTATAGTAGCGCAGTATATTGTCTCCTCCCAGCCTGATGGTAAGCAAGAGAGGAACCCACATCGCGATGACAATGGATTTGATATCGAAATATCCTACCCGTTAGCATCGCCATACTGGCCCGCAAGATGTTTCTTCACGCTCCTTTTGAAGGAATCCATGTCAAAGGAATTGAATATTTGAATACTCGTACAATATAAAGTGATTCTACTGCCGTTTCAGAACCTATATCTATGGAAATGTAAATAAGTCGGCATCTTGGTTGTACTGTTGCAGGCACTCAACGGGTTCCTGATGATCCTGACTTGTGAAGGCGAGGTGTTCTTCGCGACGCACAGCATCGAGAGTTACTTAGGCTTCCATCAGGTAGGTATCCAGACAGCCAGATGGCAGTGGCCGTTATAGTTTAATTATATTCTAACGCCATCTATAGGCGATGATGGGTGAGGGGGTTTTAGTAGGTAGTCACAGATCTTCTCAGAGGGGAGGATACCACTACACGCCGCTAGCATTTTCTAACGTAGCGGGACGGAGCACCTACGCATTTCCGTTCCTTAAAAAGTGTAGTGGATTTGTACAGTATTGTAAAGGTACCATATAAAAAAATATTTGAATTGTGAAATATTAAAAGCCAAAAAAAAACATATCTAAGTAAAAACAGAATAAAACTGTAGATTTCAATATCCCAACCGATTTCAGGTAAAAATAAATATCGTTCCTACACTGAATTTTTTTTAAATGAAATCCATAGATATTCGTTTTGGTCTCACATCTCGAAAACTGTATGTTCTTTTTTTCATTTAATTAAATAGCTTTAATATAAACTTAACACAATAAGTATATACGAAAATACAATATAAAACACTAGTGTAATCAATTTAAATAAATAAATTTACATATTCAAATATTCTTTAAATTAAGGAATCTTGTTTTTTTTACGTTTATCGGAAACTTTTCTTGGTAATTATTACATTGTTTTTGATAAAGCGTACTTCAGTTAAAGTAATTTCAAAAACGTTTACTTAAAATTCAAATGTATCTAGTCGTGAACTTAAATCGTTCAAAAGTTCCACAAATATAAGTACTTGTTTTTTAATGTCTCTGGTATATATTCCAAATTCTTTTTCCCAAATTACGTACCTTATTTTAAGCTAAAGTACGGTTTGAAGTTAATTCTGAGTCATGGTTCCACGCATCCAAGAGTGCACGAGGGTCGATTGAATCGTTGCCAGATTGGCTCGGCCAGGTGGTCATATCGACCAGCCACTAATGGAATTAGAGTTACTGAAGCTTGTGTGCAGACTGCATCTTGCTTGGTAAAATCACTGACGATTAATTAGATATCTTACTACCACACCACTTAGTTCACATTGTTTTGGGGTAAAATTTATCTTATATGTTATTCTAGTACTTATCTATCAAATTCATCAAAATCATTCAAAAATTTTAGCGTATAATTAGCAAACATGCGTGCAAGCAAATTTTGCTATTAAAACGATATTAAACATACTATTAAAAAGTTTATTGGTGAATACTGTGACGGTAGATATTGTTTAAAGTGAACGGGGCATAGAAATTCTGTGTCAATTGTGTCTATTTTTTATGAAGTAAATTTAAATAAAAATTTTACCGAACGGGTTCAAGTTTTCAACTTTGTTGAATAAGTAAATATAAGACAATGAATTAATATTCTTTAGCGTACCTGTAAGTTATATAGGTTAACTTCTGGCGCTAATATTTACTGTCAACTCTCTGTTCTGTATAAATATTTACCGTACAATAAACTTTGTTTTACTTTAATCTCGCGTTCATTATTTCCACCACTTATTGTTAAAAACCAGTAATTATAATTAAGTAGTACAATTTTGAGTAAATTCTCCCTTGGTCACTTTCTGCAAAGAAAAAATAATCTAAGTGACATGTAGGTATTCCAAGAGATACCAACATTTAAAAAAATATGTAAAAAAACAGTATAAGATAAGCAATTCTTTCAAAAACAGCCAATCCCGCATTGATGTAGGCCTTTCCTTGGTATTGTTTCCAGCCTTCACCTGTGCTATATCTTCACCAGCGCTTGTTCTATAATGGAGTAAGCAGTGTTACTTGGGGCAAGAACGATAATTGTTGGGGTGCGTTTCTAAACGAATGTGTTTACGAAAATCTGAATAATGAGCGTGGAGAATTCGGGGTGGGGTGTTTCACGAATCTTATTCACGGTTTAATTAATACGTTTCTACGAATGTAATATTTACAACGGCTGTTAAGGTACATTTCAATGTTAGACTATTACACGACCAAAAATAATTATCATCACATTATTGTATACACGCGAAAATGTGTATAAATGGATATATTATATCCTGATATAGGTACATTACCTACCTATATCCTGAAATAATGCGAACGAAGTCGCAGGCATCAAAAACTAATCATTTTATTAAAGTAAATTAAGTGATTACTTCACTTTGTTAATTAATAAATATCAAAGACAACATATTTAAAACAATAGATCGATTCAGAAAAATACTAAAAACTGTGGTAAAAGCTTTTTAACAGCTTATGACTAGGTCTCTACTTATATTAGCAAGCGTAACCTTCAAAAATCTTACCCAAAAGGTACCCCAAATGCACTTTAATTATAGAATCAACTTTGGAAACTTAAATTGCCATTGGCATTGTGCCCCATAAAGCACCGCGACGGCGATTACCCCATCTCCCCACTTCCCCAGCTCCCCACCTCCCCACCTCCCCGGCGACTGGTGCCACGTGCCGAATGCAGGAAGTGCGGAGTGGCCGACTCGATTTAATGATCCCAAATCGATTTGTTTTAATCGCAAACCACCCCATGATCGTAGTGCGCTTATAGAGTAGATAGCAGAAGGGTCGGGATAAACCAGAGGGCCTAGCCTATTGAAATTCAGAAATAACATTAAGTGATCAATTCCTTATAAAAGTACTTTGTGTTTCATCTGCCATATATATTTTGCTGCAGATATCGTTAAGATTATATTTTAAAAAGTTGCGAAACTATATAAAAGTCATTGTGTTGATAAGTAAAATTATGACGTCATAAGTTGCTATATTCATAGAAAATCTATGAAAGAATCATGTATTGATCAGTTTTAAAAGTATATTATATAGGCAGATGTACTTAATTTCTGAAACGACTCAAAAAAGCACACAGTTGTTTCGGAACCCAATTGATGTTTAAGGATTATAGAAAGGATTGTAGTACTCGGATACAATCGTAATCGTAATAAAATAAATAGCTTATTAACTAACAAATATTCATTAGCACACACTCAAATACAATGTCATTGTTTTATTACTTAAGCATAACAGGGCGCACTTTGTAACTATTACAAGATAAGTGTACATCAAAGACTGAGGAGAACCTTCTAATTAAGAACTTAACGTTACATTACACGCCCATACTCTTCAGTTAGGGAGGCATCATTGTAATGTAACGCTCAAAACCGAAACCTTAAGTTAACCCCTTTGAAACATAAAGATCATGTAAAAAAAGGTCATAGTTTAGTCACTTTCAAAAGATGTTTCTTTTGACACATATATTTAGGGTCTGATTCTGTTAATTTCTTAATTAGACAATAAAACTGTGATTGTAATTTATTGAGGTTTGTCTGCAAGTAAGCTACTCTATGGTAAATGTTGCTCAGGTAACCGAATTACTTGGTCGTTCTGGCCATGAGCGAAACAAAAGCGGTCGGGGGTTGAAATAAAATTTATATATGATCGCGACTGAAAGTTTTATGGGCCAGGGTACGATTTGAACCGAACTCGGCGTTTTTACTTCTGATAGCAATATTTCATTGTGAACTTTATTAGCTGTAATGTTCCATTTATCAGCGAGCGTTTTAGTGTTGGGGCTCTGTGACACAGTTTTTTGGGGTAAATTAGTTACTTTGTTGAAGGACATAACGAAGTGAACTCAAACTTGAATATTTCTTTTTTCAAATAGGTTACATATAACACTTTTGAATTGGCTTTGAATACAATGCAAAGTTATTGTACTGTCGGTTTGGAACCTTTATCTACCGAGAATACTGCGGCAAGAAACTCAGTAAATTAGTTACAATAACAGTATCTAATTTAATGCTGCTGAGTAAGTCATATAGTTTTGTTTTGATGAGTGATTAAAAAAATATTTACATTAACCACTGCGAAACTAAATAGCCAAGATAGGTACGTACAATAAACTTAGAACGATTTATTTTGCATGATATTTACAAATAATTTATTTAATAGGTATTAAACTAAGCAAAGCAGCGGACCCAATACGTATTCGAAAAACACACTTGCGTAATAATTAAATATATGATCACCATTTCTATGAAATAGCTAATTAATATTGATTCAAAAATTACTAAAAAAAACTAGACTGCCCCATTTTTTTTTCCTATTTTAATTTAATATTTCTGTCGAAATGCATACAAACATTAGATACTTTAAAACAAAGGGAATTAAAAGCAGTTTGACGTGTACCGGATACATGCCATAAGAACTAAAATCTAACAGAAAATCTTTGCTGTGATATAAATTTGACTATTGCAGATGGTCGAAAACAGGACAACTGTGTACAGTATGGGCTCGTTTTGCTATCGTTTCTCTTTGGTAGTCGGTTATAATTGTCTTGATTTTCGATTCATATTTAACTATATTTTAAAGAGCGTCCATCTATCTGTGTGATCTGAGTTAAAGAGTACATTTACCTCTAAATATATCTCTAACTTAACCCGAGACAGTTTGATAAAAACTCTATATTTAAGACATAAAAGTGGCCAAAGCTTAAACTGTTATGTATGGCCATCTAAGATTTGAAATCTATCCATAGCCTTTTTATTTGATACCTATAATATTGGGGAAGTTGCATCAGAACACCCTCGGCTAATTCGCCTCTCAATACAAAAAAAAATCTAATCAAAATCGGTTCATCCGTTTGAGAGCTACGATGACACAGACAAACACATACGTCAAACTTATAACAACCATTCGTTTTTCCATCAATCGACGACCTCCGTAGCCGAGAGGCGAGCGGGCCTGACTTTAGCGAGCGCCATCTCTGAGGTTCCGGGTTCGACCCCGGTCGGGTCAATATGGGAAACGAACTTTTCCATATTGTCTCGGGTCTGGGTGTTGTGGTACCGTCGTTGTTCTGATTTCTGTAACACAAGTGCTTAAGCTACTTATCACAGAATCAGAGCAATGTATGTGAAGTTGTCCAATATTTATTTATTTATTTATTATTTATTTAATCAAACTAATAATAAAATGTCTACAAATGACATTCACGCATAAGACTTCTCGACATGATCAACATTCCTAACACGGCGGTAGAATACTTTATTTGTACTGACGGTTCATAAGTGCCTTTGTAAAGTTTACATGAATAAAGATGTTTTCTATTCTATTCTAGACTTCTATTTTTTTACCAAACGTATCTAGATTTGTATTTTTTACAGATTTAGGTAGGTCGATGTGATGCCGCACCAACACTACGCATAAAATACTTTTCATTTTCACTTCGACCCCACTCCATCGCTGAAATGAGTCCGATAACAAACACTACGATAAGCACTTTTAATAAAACTTAAAGCCTTTTCGCGTCGTTTACCGTCAGTTACCACTTTCATATTATTTTTTCGTACAATAATCAGTCGGAGTGAATAATTAAAACGCGGGGGTAGCTCGCTTATCATATTTTTCTTATTAATAATTCAAGTTTGTCGCCGTTATTCCCAAATGTGGTTGTAGTTTTTTTTTTTATAATTGCCGTGTTATGGGCGCTTTCGGAAGACGTAATTTAATTATCGCATTAGTTGTCGGGTCAATGGCCTTTTAAAGGGTACGTTAAACTTCCTAGTTGCTTGTCATTTTAATTTCATAGTTTATCTATTTGGATGGCCTTTGTATTTGTACTGCGAGTATGTGATATGAAATATAAATTAAAGGATTCAACAGGATCAAATGTTGTATACATTTTATCTATGTAGAATATCTGTCATTTAACATCAGTTCACTCTCACTTTATTTTAATCTAAACACACCCACACAAGTAAAAAATGTGTTGTAAAGAAATTAAGCATGTATCTTATCATTTACGAGTAGTTAAAAAGAAAAATTGAGAAAAGCACAAACTTATAGCTATTGACAATAACAAATTTATATGATATGTTTTTTTTTAATTGACTGATACAGAATGCCGCTAAGCATTACACCCACATTTTGTACCCCATTTTAAAAATAAAGTGGAAATAAAAACAATAAAATACATTTAATATTTAGAACTATATGGTATAAAAAAGGACAACAGGGCAACAGTACACTTGGGTCACATAGAGAGTTAATACAGTCTACTATACTATACACTAGATAGTAAGCACGTGCCGGGACGCTTCTCCCCCCCAAGGTACGTTAGGTTACCATCTCCCACTGCGGCCCGAGCCGAGGTCCGAGTCCCGCTATGGGGCGCCCTCAGGCAGTTGTTTAAATTTTTAGGGGTGTGAGCCCTCCGCTCCCCCGCAAGCCCGGTGAAGATGAAAAGGCCATCTGCGGCCATCATCAATTGTCAATTAGGAAAAAAAAAATTAAAGACATTTATCGACTTAGTGATATGATGAAATGTAATAAAATATATTTCAATCTTTGCTTTAATAAACAGATACAAAATTAATTCAGCAATTAAATCAATTCTTGACCATCATATGAAGAAGGAAAATATGAGAAAAGTTCACAAAATATAATTTCAGGATAGATGTGATGTGAAAAAAAATGTTACGAATCCACTAATTTCAAAAATAAAAGCGAATAAATACCAAAACACCATCATCATTTATCAACCCCACAAAAAACCACGGAACAGAAAAACGTTGTGCCAAAACAATGGCGTATCAACTAAACACTGGTTTGTAACGTGGCAACGCGCCCTCCCCAAATAGAGAACAAAAAGCAATTACCCAACAAATCATCCTCTGACGTTTTATGCCATCGCAATATGTTCCAACTCACATAGTTGTGTTACAAGGAACCCCATTTCGTACCCACCTTTAGCGTATATTACTTGCTCATGATTCATTTACATGTCAACGTTTTAGAGTAAGGGGGCCAGCGTGGAACCTTGAGGGACCCCATTGATTATCAATTAGTTTTGTGCATGCATCATATATTTTCAACGCGTTATCCACACTGTTTACACGGTGTTTTGTAACATGACGTGCTAGAAACGAACAAATGTATTTAACAATGCAATTTGTACTTTATCAAAAGCCCGTTAAAATACAAATTAGCGTATTGGCAAACTCTGAATTAACTTGTCCATCTTCGTTACAGATGATGTTTTAATGATCGCATTTGAATCGATTTTTGGGGTTATCGATGCTTTATTGATTTATGAACGGTTTGATGACTTGTTTTTTTACGCTGATAAATCCCCTTTGAGGCATTTCTTACCTCGTTACCTACTTTTTAAGGAATTAATATTTTTTCTCAAAGTATTTATGAAATAAATGTCTTTTTGCTTGGTTAAACTTTGTTTTCGAAGAACGATTAATTTATTAAGGTTATAAATAACTAGAGTTGTTAATTTATTCATATGAGATTTGTTTATCCCTTTTTTAAACTTCTAGATTAACATTTGTTTATGTAAGTTTCAATTCAACGAGGACTATAAGCATGCATCATTTAACATTGGAAATTTTAAAGCAATATGTTTTTTATTTAGTTTCTTATTAAACTTTCGTTAAAGAACTTGTAATTTTTAGATTTTTTTTGAGCGAAATAATAGTTATAAATGTCAGGTTTTAAAGTCGATTAAATGGTTTAATCGCATAGTATTGCTGTAGTTTATAAAAAATGCCTAATTTACACATTAATAAATTAAATTATTTCCACTTTGGTACATACCTTTTTAGGGAATTGTTTTTTGTTGCTATTGCTGTGCTTTTGTTTGATTTTTATATACATTCTGACTTCATCTAAATTAACTTTTAATTATATGTCTTAATTCTCAGGGATGTTACATGAACATGTCCACATATGTAGCCTTTATTTCGTAAGCACTAATAAATGTTGTTTTCCTTGATTACAGTCAGACATAGTCCACCAATCGGTCTATGAGCTGGTCCACTCTGAAGATCGGGAGGAGCTTCAAAGGCAACTACTTTGGAACTCCTTCCTGCCTCCAGAAGTGAACAACCTCACCCTCCAGGATGTGTTGAGGCCGGACAGGACGCATCTCTTAGAGCGGAGTTTCACAGTTCGGTTCAGATGTCTACTGGATAACACCTCTGGGTTTTTGGTTAGTATAGATTGTTATCATAAAATATGTACTTAACTGTATTTTAATGAGACTCCTGGTTTAAATATAATAATTGAATTCTAATAACTCTGCCAGTTTCAAACAAATATAGAGACATCAATGTTTTTAGTTTAGAATGCAATATATCGAGATTTAAAAGAATGTAGCTAGCGGATTAAATAAGAAAATTGTTTAATTTGAACACTAAGCGGTAATCTAATCCAATTATATTTATTTTTTTTGTTTAAATGAATGTATTTCAAAGTTGTAGATTTTTCGATGTTTTTTGTACAATAATGTGTTATTAGTGCGAGGGTAAAACATCCTATAATCCGTTATATAAAATAGGTACTGAACTACACGTTTTTATTTAAGTTATTTGGTTTTAAATGGAGGAGGAATTGCTAGGCCATTTTTTTGAAAGGTATCAGTAGACTTTTAAAATGTTGGTCTGATGTTAATTAATTTACAAGCATTTCAGTTCATAATGTCCCTTCACTCTAAGCCAGAGTTGCTTTTCTTAATTTTTATTATTTGTTTCATATATGGGTAAAAAATTATTTACTATTGACTTATTATCCAAGAACAAATACTCCATAAAATTCCCTTTTGAGCTCATCTCCATTCTCTATCTCTTATTTCAGAGGCTTGACATACGGGGCCGCATCAAGGTGCTACACGGGCAGAACAAAAAGACGGAGGAGCCGCCGCTTGCGCTGTTTGCTATATGCGCACCTTTTGGCCCTCCCAGCTTGCTCGAGATCCCTCAGAAAGAGGTCATGTTCAAGAGCAAGCACAAACTCGATCTTTCTCTAGTCTCCATGGATCAAAGGTAAATATGGATTGAGTAAGGAAGTCAGAAATTATGGAAATTCTACAGATAACAAAAAATATATTCGTTTGGATATTCGTACAAACATTCAACACGTTTGGATACGTCATAACATGTGCATTGATTGATCGACAATATCTTAAAGATAAATCATTCAGACTGTTATTATTTTACGATACGATACCTTGAAAGCATACATTAAATATTGAATTGTACTAAAATTTTGTAAAAATTCGGTGGTTAACAAAATGATAAAGGTATCATCAAAAAAAGTCAATCACTTTGCAAAACTAAATGATAATTGGCTCTTGACATCTTTTGAAAAAGTATTGTAAAATGTGCGCCTGTTTATTTTATATCCCAAGCAATTAGATTTATCTGGAAAAAATGTAAATAACCAGAGAAAATTAAGATTTTGTGTAACACATTTAAAAAGCGCGCGAAAATGCCAAGTCACGTCACTGTAGCGATTATGACGTCAACGTTCTAGACATCGAACCGATACGCTTAGGAACGACTTAATTTAGATAAACGGAAAATGTTAAAATACATTCTTTATACGGTTAGAGACACAATAATTCAATTTAATCGGTAAAATAATCATTATTTCGCCACAATAAAATAAATAATTTTCACCGACAGCTGTCATTTCAGAATTGCAATGGTGGTTTCCGTTTCGGTTCTTACGTCCCACAGATAAAAAAAGTAAAATTTATTTTGCAAAAATAAAATATTAACTATGCTTTTAATTAAAAAATAAAAATGTAAAATTATTACTTAACTAATAAGCTAACATATCTAATACAATTCATATTTTATTGTCAACACTGTCAAGTAGCCAATTGAACTAAAACTTCAACGTATATTTTTTTCTATGGTTGTAATCGCAATCGGCCAATCTCAGGTTTAAAGAAAAAACACTAAACAAAAAGAGTTTATCATAAAAAAGTGTTAAAAACAATATTTTCGCGAAACGTCAACTTTGGTAAGGAGTACCTAAGATGGCGACTACGGTTTGTTTGTCAGTGTTATTAGAATTTAACGAAATACTCCATAATCCGCAGCCAAATAACAATTACTTCTGTGTTTTTTTTATTTTTATAGTACTTTACGCCGTAATAGCGAACTTTAAATATTAGAAACAGAAAATGTTTATCTCCCCTTGCGGTGCGGGAATCGAGCCCACGACCTTCACGTATTGCGCGTGCTCCTCTTCCAACTGAGCTGGACAGACAGACAGGCGTACGGACGGACGAACCGACAGCGAAGTCTTAGTTAGTAATAGAGTCCCGTTTGTACCCTTTGGATACGATACCCTGAAACATACATTCAATATTGAATTGTACTAAAATTCAGTAAAGATTAAGCGGTTAACAAAATGATATAAGTATTAACAAACAAAGTAAATCACATTTCAAAACTAAATTACATTTGAAGTAAAACTTCTATGTTTATTGATCTTTTATTCTATGGTTATCATCGCAATCGGCCAATCTCAGTTTTAAAGAAAAAACACTAATCTAACAGGCCTAGCATACGCAATATGTCAAATTATTCGCATGAGACGACAAAAGTTTCGATGCTGTTGATTGGCTAATAGCACACCGCACTCGTATTTTTTTGACGACCTCGGTGGCGCAGTGGCTAAGGTATGCGCCCAAAGCGCGTAAGGTCCCGGGTTCGATTCCCGGTCAGGTCAATTTGGAAAACGAACTTTTCTCAATTGACTTGGGTCTGGGTGTGCTGGGATGACGCCCCCAGTTAGTATCCGTCGTCTGGTACTCATAGTACAAGGGAAAACCTTAGTTTGAGACCAGGTGATTGGTGTGATTGTCTGGCGCATTTATTTATTTATTTATTATTTATTTATTTTTAGCCAATCATCACCTGACGCACTGACTTTTATCAATTTTGACGTTTGTTAAGAGCGCGATAAAATTTAGTCGCGTTGCGTATGCTAGGCCTGTAAGAGTCTATCTTAAAAAAGTGTCAAAAACAATATTTTTGGCAAACGTCCATTTCGGCAAAGCGTACCTAAGATGGCGGCTGCGGTTTATGTGTCAGTGCTATTAGAATTTAACGAAATTCTCCATAATCCGAATTTTACGGATATATGTTGTCGACTCAAAATCAATATTATTTTATGCTTTGTTATTCATCTAAGGTTTCGATCGAGTCTACCGTAAACCCGTGACGAAATTATTAATTTAGAAGATTAACTTGATCATGCCAATATAATTATATTTAAAGCAAAAACATAAGTTTCTATGAGCACTTACTAAGACTTGTATAGCTTTAACAATAAGCGTATTATTTTCTTTCTCGGAATTCCATAATTTTGTTTTGATATCCTAAAACACTTCGTAGTAACAATACCAAAGTATGCCTATTTCTAACCGTGTTAAATTGGTAATAGTAACAAATCGAACCATAGTGTGACTAACAGTTTTATAGCTAATAGAATAGCCTAATACGATACCCATGCCTTACTGACCCATTCGATAACCAGTCCTAGAGAATTTGCTAAAGGTGTTTAAAATCTGTATCCTGGTTTAAATGATTTTGTATTTCGAAATAAACTTGGGATTGAGAGATTTATTTATTTACTTATTACTATGAATACCAACAGCGTGAATAAAGGCGATTCAACAAATGTTAAAGAAAAATAAAAGTTTTTTAAATATACCAATTCTAAAATTAACAAAAAGGGGATTGGTGAATAGTTTTTGAGTACAGTAACAGAGATACCAACATGGAAAAAAAGAAATAAAGAAACATGGTTTTAATAGTTTTGGATTGTACAAGAGTTATTCGTAATTAAAACAATAATCCTTTTCGCATTTATAAAGAACGGATTTAAGGGTAGTTAGGTACGAGCAAAACGTACTAAATAAAAAATATACGTGGGTCATAAAACTATCAGACTGTTTTTATTATTATTTTATGTATTTTTTTCTAACAGAGCTTAATTTTGTTTGCAGGGGTAAAATGCTTCTAGGATATACAGATGCAGAATTAGCGAATATGGGTGGCTACGATTTGGTTCATTACGACGATTTGGCTTACGTTGCTAGTGCTCATCAAGAATGTAAGTTGACCCTTTAAAGTTAATTTCACCTGTTTTAAATTTACTGATCTGCCATTTTGGGAAAATATTAATAACCAACACTTTGGTTTCTCAGACGTTCCTAATAATCATCCCAAAAATGGCCATGTTAATATTTTCAGTCAATAGACGAATAAGATCAAAACCCGATTTCTTGTAAATTTGCTTGTTTTTTGTTTGGGTACCTATTTATCAACTTATTGCAGTAGATATTTGAAACAGAAAAAAATTATCTCCCCTTGCGGTGCGGGAAATGAACCCACGACCTTCACGTATCGCGCGTGCTGCTCTTACCAACTGAGCTAACCGCAAGTTATTGTAGGCAATGAAATTTTTCTGCTGTATCAACCGTTAGCCTTTCGGTAAGTGCCCTCTGCCGAATATGTTTAGAACTACATACTTATCGGCCCGTGGTACATTCGTTGCAGAAATGTTTGAAAACCACGGAATCGAAGACACCTGGCATCTTAATCGATTTTATTATTTTTATAGTACTATACGCCGTACTAGCGAACTTTAAATATTAGAAACAGAAAAATTTTATAGGCTAACGGTTGATACAGCAGAAAAATTTCATTGCCTACAATAACTTGCGGTTAGCTCAGTTGGTAAGAGCAGCACGCGCGATACGTGAAGGTCGTGGGTTCATTTCCCGCACCGCAAGGGGAGATAAAATTTTTCTGTTTCTAATATTTAAAGTTCGCTAGTACGGCGTATAGTACTATAAAAATAATAAAATCGATTATTGCAGTAGGATTTAATAACATTGGGATACCCAATATTATACTTTCCTTAACATAAGCGTTAATAATATTAATGATTACTTTGGAAATTGAAAAGAAACAGAAAAATTACATCTTCATTTGCAGAAATATTTGAAGATCGCTCTATGGCGTGATGAATAAAAAAAGTGTAAAAATCGACTAACTTTGGAATCAGTTAAATGTATGTGATGTTGACGGATATTGTTCATTTAGCTTTTACTTTGTCACAGTTAATAGTTGTTTCTAACATTCTATCGTCTTTGTTACAGTATTAAAAACAGGTGCTTCCGGCATGATCGCGTACCGCTTCCAGACGAAGGAGGGACAGTGGCAGTGGCTGCAGACCTCCTCGCGCCTTGTCTACAAGAACTCCAAGCCAGACTTCGTCATCAGCACGCATCGTCCTCTCATGTGAGATACTGCCATCACCATCACTTATGATCTTGAAACATACAGCGAGAACCTCTATATTTCTAGTGAAATTAGATGGATTTGGATGTCATCTGCATTTAGATCATGCGATTAATATAAAAGTATTCGGTCATATTTCAAAACCATCTTATAGCTTGATGCTGCATATTTTTAACTGTTAAAAGATTTTGGCCCTTAAATTTTTCAACAAGTATTGTGTCCGTAGTTCAAAAAAAAACGATAATCGGCAATTTTTTATGCCAAAGTATTATACCAGTCAATCATCAGTCATCATTATTTTTGCTACTCATCGCTCGTTCCTTCAATTTCCATACTTTTTTTATCACCACTTATACTATTCGATGACCATTTTTGCCCGTGCCATTAACACGGGCAAAAATGGTCATGGCCCTGATAATGATTCCAGCAGAGTAACCAAATGTAAACATTATTGTAATTTATTTTATAGGGAGGAAGAAGGCAGAGATTTACTCGGCAAAAGGACGATGGACTTCAAAGTGAGCTATCTAGACACCGGTCTTACAAGTTTGTACTTCTCCGAAACTGAACAACTATCTGGTTGCGAGACAAACGTAACCACCCCACCCAGAGCCGCAAGAAGATATAAAACGCAGCTACGGGACTTTCTGTCAACTTGCAGAAACAAAAGACGAGTTCCAACTACCCCTGCGCCTCCTCCAGTAGACTACCTAGCTGCTGATGCCGTCGCAGCAGCGTATACCAACCTCAATGGAGCATACACGGCTCCTTACGGCGAGTACCCGCCAGCCCCAGCACTACACTACGCCCCGCCGCCGCTAGACGACAGATTCCTCACAGCGGACAACCTCTTCCACCAATACAAACCGCTGTCCTACCATTACACGCCTTACGCTCCAAATGGCTTCTTAGAACCGGCGCCTCCGCCTGGGTACGAAGTAGCACCCACATATCACAGGCCGCCGTCCAGAGAATATGCCTACGTCGACAGCAGCGGGCGGTATATGAGTCCTGTGACGGGGCAGGAGAGGAGGTCGCCTAGCGTTGTTCCTGGGCCGAGTCCGGGAGGGTCCAGTGGGTCCACGGAGCAGGAGCGGATGCAGCAGCCTCAGCCGGCAGAGATGCCGCGACAGACGGTCCTGATGTGGGGGGCAGGCGGCGCCGCACAGGAGGTCCCCGTCGAGTACTCCCCGCCTCAGGTTTGGCGCTACCACCCATCACACTATCACACCGCTGAGGCGACGCAATGAAGGCTTTAGCTTCTTTTTCTTTCGTGCAATCAATACGTTAAGTTAACATTTCTGGTCCAATTTTTATGCTGAGATTAGAATAAGATTTTTAGAGCTCGGCTGTTTTAGAAGTGATTTTTTTATAAGGACGGAATTTTGATCCCGTTCGGCTATTATAGATATTGTCTTATATTCTTTTTAAGTGAATGAATCTACATTCTAAAGTACTTGTTACCAGATTTAATTTTCTAAAATCCTAAATGATACCTCGCTCAGTGGTTTTGTAGTATAGCTCTACGTTGGACCTTCGTAGATTTATTATATAGGTCTTGTTAAAACAGGGTCTTTCCATAATCTCCATTGTAGATAATATCGGTTTGTAAATTGTAATAATCGAGAATTCTATCCAAATATATTAAATTGATAGTCGATTTTGTAGTTAATCATGATTATTTATATCACGCGATGCAATGTTACACACAATAGTATTAGAATTTGTAAATATTCAAAATGAATAGTTTGGAAGCTTTAGCTTTGTGTTAAGATTTGAAGCTTAGTGAGTGTTCGCTTTTGAAAACACAATGAAATATTTAAGTGAAGCGAAGCGAAGATAAGAGAAAAATTAAATACACTGCCAAAAACTATGAAAAATTATTTGAATATCCGAAATAATAGATCCAGTATTGAATTCGCTTAGCTTCATTTTGTATTAATTAATATTTTCTAAAACAAGGAACAAAACATATCAGTTAATAAGCATGCAAATTAGCAAATATCTAATGTTAAATTAATTAGTACACAATCTTCTTGTATAGACGATCCCATTTATGTATTAAGAAACATTAAAAAAAAGAAAGAAAGTTGTAGAATATACCTAATTGCGAAATAACATTAAGCAGTGAAATAGTCTCAAGTTTATTAATGTACAAGCAATCTTAAGAAATGAAATTCGATTGGTTTTACGACATTAACGATAATTTCTCTGGCGAAAACCGTCCAAAAATGGTTATTGGTTTCTTTTAAAATATATTCAATGAAATGTTAAAATAATTGCAACAACATTTAGCAAACAATTTCAAATTTCTAAAGAAATTCTTTATGAACCAACAATTGGCAAGTGATTTCATCCGTATCAGTAATTTTTATTTATTTCGAGTGTCATCTTCGATTATGCTCAGTGCTTTGTTATTGTACAATTATATTTCAAATTTAATAAACTTGTTTTAAATTTGTAATATTTGCTTCAATCCATTTCATTGTTGGTACCGATAATTACAGTCATTATTGTTTTTACATCACCACTCAAAGTTTCAACCTGTTAATTTGTAGTCATCGATAACTTCTTCACGATCTTTAGTTTAATATTTGTTTCAACCCATTTCATTGTTGGAACCAACACTTACATTCGCTATTATTTGTATATCACCGCCCAAAGTTTCAACCGTTTTATCGTCATCATCGATAATTTCTTCACAACCAGCATCATCAGTAACGTTATCTTCATCACCAATGGGACCGTCTATGCCAGTAGCAGCACTGCCAAGCCAACGTTTATCGCGCAGCACAATTGTAAATACACTCCGCGTGCCTTCACCACACCTCTTAGCCTTCCAAGTTCGTTTATAATGATAATAAAATACGATTTTGTTGCTGCAGTGACCGGCGTTGGCAAGGTATGGTGAATATTTGTGAATGTATCTTCCGCCGTCGAGATAGAATTAAGTGATAGCATAGATTATGATTTTGTTACGAATAATGTTAAAAATGGCATATTCAATCAGTAATACTAAATTTTTCTGCCAATTTACTTTGATATCTTCGCACAAAAAGTAGTGTTCCAAGCAAGAGATTTGAGCTACCAGGCAATCAGAAATATAAGGAGCTATTTGTATTCACGCTACATTTTTTTCAAAAAATAACTCGACTGCTGTAACATTTATTGATCTATCAATAAAAAAATTGCATGTTACAATACAAAATTATTGTTTTCAATATTTCCAGACAATTGAAAGTGAACATTATTTTAATTATAATGAAAATTGATCATGTTTTAATATTATTCGTGACATTATATCAAATAAAATTTCCGTCTTCTTATTAAATATTCCTTAAAACATTTTGTCGATACGGGTCGCGTGACTTTAGGTTTTGTATTGTATCGAGTCATTTGAACGAATTTTATCTTCCAATTTAGACATTTTAAAGTTTCTATAAGTACACTTTTTACATTTATTTCGTGTGATTTTTATTAAATGTTCTTGTGGTCTTTATTCAAAATTACCTACTTACCGACTAATTTAAAAAACTGGAAATTAAAAAAAAAATTTAAACCTAAATTACTTACAAAACTTCAATAAAATGATCAGTAATGGAAAATAATAATTATAATATATAGGGGCTTTTCTGTTTTTGTAATAAATTGGTGACAAATAAAATCAATCCTTTGAATAAAGACTACAAAATAAAAAAAACCTTTATAAAACCTCGAGTTAAATAAAATTTTCTTGAAAGTACCGACACACCACCACATGACATGAAAGTGTTAATTACATTATAAACGATCTGTTTTAAAACACTTTATTTTAATCAGCCGTAAATTATTCAATGAATTGTAAATAAATAAATAGGTAAGATGCTTTTATGTATTATTATTATTCACTATTATTTAAATGAACATATAAATAAGGTCAGGATATTCGATCAATTTCTGTATTTATTTTAGCATAGCATAATAATGTAATTAAAAGAAAATCAAATAAATTTTTCATGCCACTGATATTTGGATCTTTTAATTTAAGCCTTGAACTAATTTATTTTCCGTTAAATAAATTTGAGGTTTCTAACCGACTTCAAACCAGGAGATTGTTTCTCAATTCAACCGTATACCTACTCATAGATTTAAAGAAAAACTTACACTGTAGTTTACAAACCTTTATAAATTCTAGTTTTCAATGTAATTTTAGATATATCTTTTTCAAACTTAAAACAAAACTTGCCGTTGCTAGCAACTTTGACTGAATTATCCTGGAATGAAAAGTATGCTATATAAAATGACGATTCATTTTATTTTTTTACATTGATGTCATAATTTCAACCGCAAGGCATGCAGTGCTAAACATAGGCCTTTCCACAAGACTTACCCACAAGCTACTATAGCACTAGCTTGCACCCATGGCTTTTCTACTACTCTCTGTCCATCTTGTGGGGTCTGGTAGGTACCTACCTACCTATATGGTTGCTATTCTAGAACCTTCGCAAAGTATACCAGTTTTACGACCGACGTAGCCGGTCCAAGTTCAATATAGAATCACAATAAAAATCTTTATTATACGAATCTTTCTATTCCTGGAAACGGAATCAAAGACAGGGTCATTACCAAAATATAGGTATCCTTTGGGCTACTAAAAGTATATGGTTACTGCCATCTACACTTCAAGTTACAAACTAACATCCCAGCTTGCTGCTCTGAGCACGTAACTTAGCACGACTCAGTTTTCACCCACTCAATAAATGTAGTTTATAGGATACCACACAGATGGCGTTAAACCAGCAATCTACTAAAACATTAAATCTAAGTTTAACACAATGAAATTCCCGGATAACTTCGTCATCATTCGTGATTATTTGTTTAGTAGGTTAAAATCAATAAACCATCAATAAATTACGTATAGCTTGTAGTTCAATATTAGTTCTTTTGCCCCATGACATAAGACTGCCTTTGTGATGTAGTGGTCGAGCATTAGGCGCAAACACCGAGGTCGTAGGTACAAATCCCGCGGTGAGCACTTTCACTCTGTGACCATTTCTGAATTTGATTAGGGGATTTTCAAGCTTGAATCATCATTATCATTTTGAATCTTTTTGAAGGTATTCGTGCTTTTTGCTGAGCACAAATAAAATAATAAAAACTACAGATACAAAAACAGCAATAGTGACCTACTAAGCATATGCATACGCCTGGTTGAGCTACGGAATATCCCTGTGGGGAAATAGCTCAGACATATGTACCCTCTTCATAATACAAAAAAATCTCATTAGAATAATAGCAAATATAGAACAGACTGATAGTTGTAAGCCTTTTTTCAAAAAATACCAAATACTTACGTTAACTTGTATAATATGTCGCAGTCATCTGGTTGAAACAGCTATTTGATTGAATCACTAGCGTGTTTATTAAATGACGACGTTTAATTGAATGACTAGGCCGAACGTTGAATGAATAAGACTCACTGAACGTCCAACAAGTTAGCGGATTGTAACATAGCCCTTTGAACATAGCGGACGTAATCAGTCAGGTGATTGTAATTTAGTTCATTTTTTTTCCACTGCGGCGTTAGTGTTCATCAAAACAAAGATGGCGTCAAACAGCTGGTACAGATATAAACGAATAGCACTGTGTTGATAATTTTTAGAGTGAAATTGAGATGTAAAGTGCCTTATTCGTAAAAAAATATTTTTTTAGCCTAATTGTCTTAAGACTTAAAATTGTTAAAACATATTAAAAAATCTTATTAAGGTGTGTTATGTCATGTCTTCATTTTTTTTATCTAAATTTAGTTATCTTTTAAGTGGCGAACTTATGGTATCCCTAATCAAACATTACAAAGTCAGCTATATCCCATTCAACGACTATGCTAAATGACGTTCAGTCAAGAAGTTGAACGTTATATTAAACAATTTGACGAGTTGTTCTTTAGGCATTCAATTAAACGTCGTCATTCAATGAACGCGCTAGTGATCCAATCAAATAGCTGATTAAACCTGATGACTGCGACATATACATCCTAGAAATCTGCAAATTCGTGCGAAAATATCCAAATTTTTACAAAAAACGAAATGATGAAATTAAAAACCATCACCTGTGCAATAAGAATAAGCTAACATTACCAACATCAAGAATTAAATTATATAGTAACATCCCACACGTTATGTCAATAAAAATATATAATAAACTACCGGAAAAATTAAAGCAATAACTAAAGACTCTATGTTTATAAAAAAAATAAAAAAAATATTAATTAATAAATGCTACTACAACTTAAAAGAATATTTAGAAGATAGATTATAAAATGTTTGAAGAATAATATTTGGTTTATAGCGTGTAAGCATATTTATATCCGGGCATTGATACTAAGTACATCAAATCGCCTCTCTTCGATTGCAGTGCCCTAACAGGGTCTATAATGATCAAAACATTTATATATAACACCTTTGTACTACATTGTAGAGCAATAAATAATTGAGTATTGAGTGATATTATGTTGTTGTAATTTGATTCGAAGCGAATTGGGCGATGAGAATTAGATATTGCCATTCGTCCTCCAATACGACATACCTATTTCTTTTTTTGGTGTAGGCCTGCTGGGGCTTAATAGATCTGTAAATGTCGTGAAAACTTTTACCAAAGATATTTTGTTATAAAAAAATATATAAAACAAAGGCATTTAATCAAATACGATCAGAAACCGCAGTGGTCTATTATTTTATTAAAAGAAATGAATTTGATTTACCGTTATAAGTTAAACACGCAAGTTTTCTCGAGAAGATATAATAAAAAAAATATATACATATTTGTAATGGTATTTCCGCTATAAATAGAACAAAAGATCTTGTCAAGTTGGAATTGGTGTTTTTCGTTTTAATTGATAGAACTAATCATAAAAATCATCATAAATAAAACACAGAAGCGATCATTGCGCGATGTTAACAACGGTTCGTATCAGAAACTATTTTCAAGTTAAGCTTCGCATGCTGTATAACATTTGATGGGTGTCCGCAAGTACGACCCGTTCCACCTAAAGGAGGCCCATGGCCTGCAATAAGATATGTTAAGGCATATATGTACGGCTGAATCAATTTTATTCTTTGTTAATCATAAAATTGACGATCTTCTTAACCAAAACACGAGCGAGCCCGACCTGGGTTCGATTCCCGGTCAAGTCAATATGGAAAAGTTATTAAAAAAATATTTAATTGGTCCAGCCCTTAAGGCGTGATGGCGTGACTAAGGAAAACAGGGATTAATTTTTATATAAGATTAGCGATTTTCTATTGGCCAGTAATCTAGCCACAGATGTAGGCATCACTACATAGTATAAAACAAAGTCGCTTTTTCTGTCCCTATATCCCTATGTACCTACGCTTAAATCTTTAAAACCACGCAACGGATTTTGATGCGGTTTTTTTAATACATAGAGTGATTCAAGAGGAAGGTTTTTATTTACAATGAAGAAAAGAAAAGTCAATATTTCTAAGTATTTACATTACATCCGTGCGAAGCCGGGGCGGGTCGTTATTATAATAGCAACAATGTGGCCTATTAGATCTAACCTATTGTTTATTGGGAATAAATAAATAAACAAAGATGTGAGAGCGGTGACGCGGGCGCATGTACTCGAGCGACATCACATAGAGCTGATAATACCACAAAAGGTATTCTCAAACCAGAATAAATATTAGATACATTATTTGCATCACTCGTACTAATAACTACATAGATTTATTAGCATTACTCTATCACGCCTGAATTAATATTACTTTTTTATTTTTGGCCATATGTTATGGTTAAATAAATAACTTAAACCTCGTTTATATATAGATTCTAAAGACAAGAATATTGGTATTGCTTTGGTAACCGCGCTTGCTAAATGTACAAACACAAAAATAATAACCCTATCTTCCTCAAAAAGCTCATATAGGATGAATTGCTTTTGTATTCTTGTTCAGTTTCATTTTTGTTTTCATATCTTGTTTTTAAACAAAAAAAAATACAATTTATTTTATTACAGTAAAAAAAAAACAAATGCGCCAAACAATCACACCAATCACCTCTCAAACTACGGTTTCCCCATGTACTATGAGCACCAGACGACGGATACTAACAGGGGGCATCATCCCAGCACACCCAGACCCAAGTCAATTTAGAAAAGTTCGTTTTCCAAATTGACCTGACCGGGTATCGAACCCGGTACCTTTCGCGCTTCGGTCGTCTACCTTAGCCACTGCGCCACCGAGGTAATCAAAACAGTAGTATATAAATAAATAATAATTAATTGACGTTATGTATGTAAGCGTTGCAGATGATTCAGTGTGACAGTACCAAATTGGATATGTATTTTGGTTATGTATTAGTAGAAAAAATATTTTTGGAAATTAACAGCATAAGGTAGATTTTTTTCGGAAATTCACTGAATGCTTGTGCCCGTTATGCCGAACCCGCCGACAGTTTATCTGATAGCGGCACCCTGTTTAATTACGTTGTTTTTTTTCATTTGTAACTTCCATGTCTGGGGATACTTTTCCAGAAATAAATAAGAAAATATTTAAGTATCTAAAACATAACAATTTTAATTCAGTAATTGGAATTTAAAAATAACATTCAAGATAATTTCGGTTGAGTTGTATCCCAAAGGTCCCGTGAAGCGATCAAATCAACAAAGACGGGCTTACTACCATTTCAATTATGTGATTAATTAAAAAAAAACTGGTTATAGGGTGGGTTACTTTCATAAGCCAGCTTTTGCTAGAGTAGACGCGAAAAAAATACAAATTACCAAGGACGTCAAAGTAAAAATAAAAACCTGTAACTGGGTTGCATACTAGATACAACTTTCAATCTTATTTCATTTATTCAAAGCTTGTATGTAACCTGTTGGTTTACAAAATAAATCCATACTAATAATAAAACTACGATAGTTCCTCTGTCTATCTGCATGTCTGTCCGGTTTTCACGCTTTAACCACAGAACCGATTTTGATGAAATTTGGTATAAGTATACTTTAAACTTCTAGAACGGATATAGGCTACTTTTTGTTTTGAAAATAAGGAGGGCTGGGGTTGATACCTCCCTTAAAAGTTTATATGGGAAAATGTTTATTTTTTAAGTCAAAGATATGAAATTTGCAATAAATGTAGCTCGAAACTTGGATTAAATTATGGACTATGAAAACCGACCATGAAAGTATGTAGTCCACGCGATCGAATTCGCGCGCACATTTAGTAAATAAATTATAGTTTGTAATTATAAATTCAAGTGAATGAGTTAATGTGTCCGCGGCCTTAGAGCTGTGACAACTCGAGCTGGCCGTTTGGTCTTAGGCACATCGGTACACGACTGTTTTGATGTATACCTACCCACTTTGTTTCGCGCGCGCGTTTTTTACGCTAATATAATATACCTAATGTAAAATGTTATTTTCTCTTTAAGTGATTTATGTAATCTTTTGAGAAAAATAAATGTCTTAAACCATAAATTAAAACCTAGGTTAGGCAGCCATGCAATAGGAACTAAACAAGGGCCAACCAAAGCAACTCCCAAAAGCCGAAAGAGAAAGCGGTATCATCAGCTCCATGCGCGCCTGTCACGGTGTCGCGCAGCCGGCACGCGGCGCCCGCGCAGAGCCCGCGGAGCAACGCGCAGAGCACGACGTGCCACAACGAACATGCAGCTTAAGGATATTGTGTGTTGTCTAGTTGTCACGGTGAGTTTTTAATTTATTTTTTTTGAAAGAATTGGGCGAATTCGATCCAAAGACCAGCCCATTTTTTTTGTTTTGGAACTATGGAAAAGACCAACATAATTTTTGAGTGTACAAAAACTTTTGACGGACGTTCATTACTTCATTCTCAATATTGTGTGTGGCATTTTTTTGCTTTTTAACTATTGAAAAAGACAATGCATAATTTTTATAATGATTGCTAAAACTTTTGATAGCTTATTACTTTGTTCTCAATATTGTGTGTGTATAAATTCATATTTTTTTCGTTTATTGAAATCAACAAACTTTGATTCGATGTAATGGTTGAATATTAATATAATAATACGAACTATTTAAAGACATTTCCAAAATAAAACAATCAAAATTAATTTAAAAATAAATTGTGATTTTTTCAAATTTTTCTGTTAGGACCAAATACCAAAATTTAAGACCGAAATGTATACTTAATCCCATGGATGTTACAGATTGCAACAAAGACAATGTAGGTACTTATTAAATTTTACCGATTACTAACGGTTTGACAAACAGATTAAAAAAATCTGTAATTTCACAGATCTAACTAACGGTTAACCGTTAATAAAAGTTCAAAAGCTAACGCGGTAAAGTTGGTGCAGCTAAAGTGGGCTAGGACCAAAAGCTGAAGTTGAAATGTTTCAAATATTTAATGATCGGATGTTCCAAATCCAATAGTTTCCCTTCGCAAACGAATATTTGTCTGTTTATGTTCGCAACTGCATCATTCTGCGTTCGGTTACGCGCAGTAATTATGCAAAACAAGTTTAAATATGCATGTAAACAAAACTCTTACCAGTTTTGATTCGTTTAACGACAACACGACGTAGTGTTTATGCATTTAGAGAGTTGCTCAAGGGAATGCCCTGTTTTATTTTAGAAGATATATTAGTTACTTTACGTTCGTGAATAAACAACAATAAATTAAACGCGAAATATCACTCACTGAACATGAAATCGAAGAAACTTTAATACCTTAAATTTGTCGTTTTGCATTCGGTTGAATTTACCGTAAATTTACTTTTTTATTTTAAATTTAATTTCATTGTAATAGCCAAATAACAATCACTTCGGTTTTGTTGTGTTCCTGCGTGTGAGTCAGGTTTCCATAGCCTCTGGGAGGTGCTACATTAGAAGCAGGGGTCAAGCCTTTTATGTAAGGACGACAACTCCATTAACAGCTTTATTATGCTGTACTTGTCGCTCTTATGGTAGGACCTCATTCCCACTAAAATTGAATTAATGTAATATTTTTAACAAAACTAAATCACAAATCAGGATGATTCGACACTTTTTTAAGAGAAAGCAGATTAACATCTGATTAATTAAGATTTAGTTTTAAATATTATATCGTGCAAATCTAAAACTATCACAATCCTGTCAATCAACGGAGAAACTAAATGATTCAGTTCATACCTAAATTAGCATAAGTCTTTTTTTTGCTTAACTCCAGTTTTATTGCCACTATAAATAATTTTCAACTTTCAATTTGTTTGTTTTTTTAACGGCCGCAATTCACTCAAGATACAAACTTAGGCATCTACTTTGAACCTAGACGAGCCATTTTTTTTTTGTTCACACATATAGCGCATTTTACGCTATAGCGTATTGTTAGATTGATGAGACATATAGAAGTGTAGCACAATAATTAGCCACCAAGAGTCAGAGACAACAGACTACATAAAGCCTAGTATTCGGCTAGGTGTGAACGATAAGTTAAATATATGGAAAAACGATAAACTACGTAACGCACGCTCAAAATCGCTCGCGGACAATACGTTTGGTGTGAACGATGGCAAATGAACTAATTGTAAAACGACTGATTAAAAAACACAAATGCATAACTGAATTGAAACTTCGTGTCAAATGATATCAACTATCGCTTCTAATCGGTAATTCATTCATATAAACATTTAAAAACACATTAATCTTTGATCAGTGATTTAATGTGTCTTATCAGTTCCATTGATCTCTCTCACATTACAAGGCAATAAAAATATGCACAACTGACATTGATCACAGTTGAAATATGCCTAATCTTATTACAATTTTTGTTATCGCAATTAAAATTGGTTAAATATTATTAAAAGTCGGTTAGAGACATCAATTTTCAAAGTGTTAATCAAATTAATTAAAAAAAAACATTTTGTGGAAACTTTTGTTTTGTATTTGTATAAACTTTGTTAAATGTGTTCAAAAATACAAAAGGCGACTTTACTCTTAGTAGCATTTTCTACTAGACAACCACACGGATACGAGCCGAAAATACAGTTAAACATTTTCATTAAAAAATCAAAAGAAACCGAAATGACGTCATTTCACGAACCCGTTTGTATAAAGCGTTTTTTTGAGGAAATTCTATCTATGTTTTAGAAAATAAATACTGTAGTTAGTAATGCTTTCATAAATATTTCCTTCCTATGAAAAACTAATAAAATTAAATAACTTTCCTAATGTATGCTTTCTACCACTTGTTAAGGTTGGCAAGCACCGTAAGTTAGAATCTCTAATATCTCTGTCAATCTCATGACCGATCTCTTCGCTCCTCAGACAACCTAAGCTTAAACATTCCTCGACATCAAAGTGACTTCTTCTCTAAGTCTTTCACTGTGCCAGCCGCTCGGTTTTGGAACGCTCTGCCCGCTGATATCCGACAATCCCTGACTAAGGGAATTTTTAAAAATAAAGTTCGTGAATACTTCTTCTCTCTCGCTAACAAGTAGGTAATGATAGTCATGAATTTGTCAATTGCTGAACCAATTTATTTATCTTCTGAATTTATAGTTATGTAGATATTTGTTTTTATCTATAAATTATTAATATTATGTAAATCTAAGTATACCTTCATATTTTATATATTATATTCTAATTAATTTATATAGTATGTGTATTATTATCGTATATTTAAAAGATACCGTAATGTTATTTTTAATGCTTAATTTATTGTTGTTTAAAATGATTTCTTTTTTTTTTCTCCCATGTTACCGCACCCATATACAAACTATCTGCATGACCCAAGGGTTGACTGGTAGAGAATGCCCCTAGCATTAAGTCCACCTGTTGTACCTATTTGTGCAATAAAGTTTTCAAATAAAATAAAAAATAATCTCAGGCTTAATAGATAGGCAAGCCATCTTGCTAGTTATGATCTTTGACTGTAAGTGAGTCATTAATCATCATTGTTTTCTACTTTATTTGTCGCGTGTGCGCCAATAACAACTCACACTGTTTGACAACACTCGGTGAAGCGCGTGTACCACAATCTAAATAATAAAACAGTCCAGGTCTACTCCCAAAAATAAAACGAATAAACGAAACGTTTCGTTTTGAAGATTCATCAAAAGTTTGGGAATAAAAACGTAGTATTGAACTTGTACAAATAATATTTTGTTTTTATAGACGTTTTAAATTGTTTTCGAAGTCAATTGGTTACGATTTGAGCATTAAAAATTGCTATCTGTTATCGAATCAGACATACTTCGTTTTTCGGAGTAAGCCTCTAGAAACCTGAAAGGAACTATTTTTACTTGGAGATGTCCAAGTAGCTTCGCGCTTCGCGTCTTTCCTTAGCAGTGTCATTTTTACGTTACGGGATGGTTACGCTTTTCTCCCTAAACATACATACGAATTTCTATTATCGAGCGCTGGTTTTCGCATAAACTACATAAGGCTGTGGTACCCTAAAAGATGATAAGGCTATGCAGATATCATAGATCTGGTCACCTAGGCAAAAAGTATCCATTTATTAGAGGTCAGCTGAAGCACATCAGTTTCCAAAGGCTCCCCAAAGGTGATAAGGCTATCATTGATTTGATAGTCAGTTAGGAAACTAAGTATGCATTTATTAGTAGTCAGCTGGAGCATACCAGTTTCCAAAGGTGGTGTGCTATCACAGTTGTGCTAGCGCTTTACTTAGCCTCTATACGTATAAAGCGTCTTTCCGGATACCTTATTCTACCTATCCAAGCGTTTTAGGGCCACAGACATGCTACCTCTAGTATGGTAGACCGGCCATTTTACGATATGACCGATGCTGTGTCGCGTTTTCGTGACTTTGGCGTCGCGCCATCTCAGAGGTTCCGGGTTCGATCCCCGGTCGGGTCAATATGGGAAACGAACTTTTCTATATTGTCTCGGGTCTGGGTGTTGTGGTACCTTCGTTGTTTCTGATTTCTGTAACACAAGTGCGTTAGCTACTTACCACAGAATCAGAGCAATGTATGTGATGTTGTCCAATATATATATTTACATCTGCGATCGATCGCAGTACCAAATATTTTTTTCCACACACAATTAAATGCGATATTGTATCGTATGTAGCGTGTGTGCTGAGGCCCTTAGGTGTAACCAATCCTGTAGGAACCCATACCCAGTGCTTGTCTTACTCTCAAGTTGCAATGTAGCTTCCAGACCGTAATAACTTTAACATTGGTTACAAGTGTTTGCGATTGTTAGCCGACAAAAACTTCGCCGTATGCGGTTTGATCTAGTCACAGGAATGTCTCGAGACGTGATAACGCCAATCACAGTAATGGTAGACTACATGATGCGAAGAATGTACGGATATCATCGTCATGGTACAGTAGCTGGTATAAAGTGATGTAGAGCTGTCTTAATGGAGTGGAAATTATGTGATCATCTTGGTATTAATAATAATAGCCTTTACACGAATAAAAACGACAATCAAGTTTAACGTAGTAGTTTTATAAGCAACCTCTGTATTATTTTGTAGTACCGCAACTCGTCGCTGCAGCGCTGTTTCAATTTAAAAAAAAATAATACTCTTTTTTTCAATTTGTTAACTTAATTAAGTACTTAAATAAAACGATGCGAAGTTAGGCCTTAATCCCGATTAAGGCTCGTTACGTCACTGCTGGGTACATAATGAACCCACAAATGACGTCATGCGACAATTGAAAGTTTTTTTTTTATATTGCACTTCAGGATTGACCTCATCCCACCTGATGTTAAGTGGTAATGAGGTCCTAGCTTAAGGGTGACAAGTACAGCATAATAAATCTGTTACTGGACTTGTCGCCCTTACCTTGAAGGCTTGACCCCTGCTACTGATGTAGCACCCCCCAGGAGCTCTGGAAACCTTACTCACACGCAGGAACACAACAACACCGGAGTGATTGTTATTTGGCTGCGGTCTTCTGTAAGGCGGAGGTATTTCACCAGTCGGGCTGCTCCAGTGCAAGCGATAAATCGCTATGCCCTACCTCTCTTATTTATTATCTAGTAGGCGGACTAAAAACCAAATATTTAGTTCGTATCCCTATTATTTTCAGGGTTCCGTAACCGCATGGCAAAAAACGGAACCCTTACGGATTTGTCATGTCATTGTCTGTCCGTCTGTATGTCACAGCCACTTTTCTCCGTAACTATAAGAGCTATACTGTAGAAACTTGGTAAGTAAGTAGATGTATTCGGTGAACCGCATTACGATTACGATTTTCATACAAAAATAAAAAAAAAACGTTCGAACGAGATCTAGTACCTAAGTAGTTTTTTTTTAATACGCAATAAATCGTAAACCGCAATCTACCTTCAATTCAACTTGCAGCTACAGAACCCTTCATGGGCGAGTCCGACTCGCACTTGGCCGATTTTTTGTACAAAAGAACGAAATGGAGAATTTTACTCCGATTAAAAACATTTATTTATATCAGTTTGGGTTTCTCTTATGAATACTTAAATTGAAATAGGCACATAAGCTCTTGAGTTGCATAACTATGAAAGTTATATTATTTAGAAAATTTATTGATATTATGCCTATTTCATTTCTAGGAATTCGAAAGGTTTCTAAGAAATTTATAATCTTATGACGATCATATTTTTTGACGATCTCCGTAGCCGTGAGGCAAGCGGGCCGGTGTTATGGCGTCGCGCCATCTCTGAGGTACCAGGTTCGATTTCCGGTCGGGTCAATATGGAAAACGAACTTTTCAATATTATCGCGGGTCTGGGTGTTGTGATACCGTTGTTGTCTCTGATTTCTGTAACACAAGTGCTTTTGCTACTTACCACAGAATAAGAGCAATGTATGTGATGTTGCCCACTAATATTTATTTTTTTATTTTTATATATTCAGAATATATAAAGTTAATTTTAGATTTAATTCAATATTGTGATTTGAATCTATCTAATAACTAAAATGTGTTAAATACCAACTCATACATTTTATTAAAATATAATAATAATCATTGCAACGCCCTCTTACAGGCCTTCACATGTACTTTGTTAAGAATGTCAACTTAGTCCATGTGCTTACAAAATAAATTTAGGTACCTACAAGATTTATGTCTAAAACAAGATATACCACTAACTTATTTCATTCATGTTACCCGCAGAACATTCCTAGGATATCTGATTAATACCTACTAAGAGGCTAGTTTCACTTGGGTGGCACCCGACTAGCTCGTTTAATGTTTTTCTAATCGTCCGGGTTCAATAATCGAGTGTAAACACTAGGAAACAAGACGTGTAGTTGACAGTGAAGTCAAGTCTTTAAACCGGTCAAGCGTGAGTCTGTCCGCAGGATTAAAAGTTGAAATTAAAAATAGAAGCTTAAGGTTGCATTTTGAAGTTGTCTTGTACATATTCATCACTGTAAACAACATAGTGAAACGTTGTTACAACTTACATACCTAAGAGGCATAATTTTATGCAGCGATGTTTTTATAAACATACAATATTTTTTTTATTTTTATTTATTTGGTACACCAACAGGTTACAAACAAGCATTGAATAAATGAAGTAGGATTGAAAGTTGCATCTAGTATGCAACCCAATTACAGGTAAACACAATATTAACTTAAGAAAAAGAAAAAAAAGCAACAGAGTTAGATTATGATAAGTTTAGAGTTGCGAGTTACATATATAATAAATTAACACAAATTATTCCAGCTGTAACGAATGTAAAATAATGGTACGGTCGTGCCGTATTATTGTTTGACTTAGGGGGTCCCTAATATACCCCAAATAGAGGAAAAATGGGACGTCTGAAGTCCCAAATTCGATTCCGCGGCCAAATTCCGGTAAAGTAATTTTTAATATGTCAAGAGTCAAGATATACCTAAATACTAATTTCTTGTGTACTAGATGTCCAAAGCGTCTTTGCACGCATCTAATCCCGGTAAATTTAAACTTTTGTTTAATTTCTCTCTACGTAAGAGCCATCCTCGTACTTCAAGGAATATTTTAAAGTGATTAGCGAAATAAATTTAGATGTTCTCAAGATTTGTGCTTAGTAACACATTTAGGTATTAATTTTATTAATAAAGATATAAATAGCGGCTCGCCGCGGGTTCGCACGCATTTTTTTTTATATTGCTCTTCAAGATTGACTTCGTCCCACCTGATGTTAAGTGGTAATGAGGTCCTAGCTTAAGGGTGACAAGTACAGCATAATAAATCTATTACTGGACTTATCACCCTTACCTTGAAGGCTTGACCCCTGCTACTGATGTAGCACCCCCCAGGAGCTCTGGAAACCTTACTCACACGCAGGAACACAACAACACAGAAGTGATTGTTATTTGGCTGCGGTCTTCTGTAAGGAGGTATTTCACCAGTCGGGCTGCTCCAGTTCGAGCGATAAATCGCTATACCCTACTTCTCTTTTTATTTCTTACAAAAAATGTGATAAATAAAGAACCGCTCGACCGATTTGGTGTAAATTTCACATATTATACCTAAATAGTTTACACCTGAACAGTCCAAACAAGGGCTAAGCCACTTAGTTTGGATAGACAAACACATTCTTAAATTATAAAATTGCAACGTGAAAAGTGGCATTGTCTTTTATATTATACTAGCTGTGCCCGCGACTTCGTTCGCGTGGACTACATCCTTTCATGTTCGATTTTACCCCTTTCTCCCCTAATATTTGAAACAAAAAGTAGTCTATATTTTAATCCAAGTTTTGAGCTATATTTGTGCCAAATTTCATATCTCTAACTTCAAAAATAAACATTTTTCCATATAAACTTTCAAAGGTGGTATTACCGCCCTCCCCCCCTTATTTTCTAATAAAAAGTAACCTATGTCCGTTCTTGAGATTCAACGTATACCTATACCAAATTTCATCAAAATACGTTCAGCCGTTTAGGCGTGAAAGAGTAACAGACGGACAGACAGACAGACAGACAGAGCTACTTTCGCATTTATAATATTAGTATGGATTGATTAATAGGTACTACTAAAAAGCTGTACAGTCGCCGTCAAATATATCGGAGCAGACAAAATGACCAAATACTTCTGAACAGTTAAAATGTCAAAAAGTTCCATACACCACAAGTTACCATTAAGATCTGAACATTCATTACTTCAATAATATCTGAGCAGATGGCAATAACATCTGAACACTCATAACTCACAATCACCATATCATTTTAAATAATTTAAAATGACATTTTGAAAAACCTGTTGAGTTGAAGAACATTCAAATCTCCCAAAAATTATTCAATGCAAAAAGCATATATATCTTTTGAAATGTATTTATAGGTATACCTTATTTTATTAGCTAAGAAAATAACAAAGAAGCCAAGTCCTGTTGATTAATCGGTTTAACGACTCTTGAAATGAAAAGTCCATAACCGGTCTTGCCTACGTCCCCAGTGAAACTACACATTCCTCTAACTCTGCGGTTAGACCAAGGCCGCACACCCATCATATTGCCTTAATCGGTTACGAAGGAATACTCAATGAGGTTTCTAATGGTTAAAGCCTTTATCTGATTAAATTAATCGTGGCTAGGGAGATGGTTACATAAATTGATTGCAACGAAAGAGTAAGTTTAAGCTTTTGCTAAGTTAAAGTTCTATACTGTACTTACAAGTAATTACAGCCTTATACAACAGCTAGATTTAATTTACTGGAGTTACTGGGATGATAACATGCAGACCTGTGATAGTATAGAATAATTCGTTTCCCATGTATGTTAACCCGACCGGAGATTGAACCCGGGATCTCGGAGATGGCGCGATGCCTAAGTCTGGTGCACTCGCCTCTACGATGTAGTCATAACTACTGTTACAATATGGATTCCATTGAATAATAATAAAAGCGGGTCTCTTGTTTTAAGATCGTTGATGGAGACTCTTCAATGAGTTCACTTTACCACATTTTAATAAAATCTATACAAATAGTTTGAAATACCTCGTTTGTATTTTACTCTTTTTCTTACTAAAAGTGAGACTTTTTCTACTAAGAGAGGCAGGGCAAAGTTCGAACTGGAGCAGCCCGACTGGTGAAATACCTCCACCTTACAGAAGACCGCAGCCAAATAACAATCACTCCGGTGTTGTTGTGTTCCTGCGTGTGAGTAAGGTTTCCAGAGCTCTTGGGAGGTGCTACATTAGTAGCAGGGGTCAAGCTTTCAAGGTAGGGGCGACAAGTCTAGTAACAGTTGTACTATGCTATACTTTTCGCCCTTAAGCTAGGAACTCATTACCACTTAACATCAGGTGGGATGAGGTCAATCTTGGAGTGCATTATAAAAAAAAAATGTATAATAATATCATAATAAGCATGTTTATAACGTTATATTATTATGGTATATTCACGCTACATATACCAAAGCAACATTTAAAAAAAAATGTCTGTTACTGTGTTTGTTCCGGCTCATCTCTGAAACGGCTGAACCGATTTTTACGGGACTTTCACTGGCAGAGAACGGAACAGGCACGGTTTATATTATATTAATAATAGTAGTATTAATTATGCTAATATTATGAAGCTGACAAGTTTGTTTAATTGTTCGTTTGCTTTTAAATCTCGGGAATTACTCGTTCGAATTGAAAAAAATGTTTTTGTGCTGCATAGTCCATTTATCGAGGAAGTATTTAGGCTATATAACAGCACGATACCACCAATAGAACTTAAAAATCAGTGAAAATGTGGAAAACACGGATAGTACGCGTGTAAAGCGGGCGTGTTGCTAGTAAAAATATAATTAGTTTGTGAAAAGCTTTCGAACGCCAGCTCAACAACTAGTAACGGGTTAAATAAGTGCCAAGTCTCGTTACGGACTCACGGACCGTGCCATATTACACGAAATGGACAATTTCTAACACAAAGAAACTGTCACTTTCAATAACATAGTTTAACTAAATTTTATTACTCGGTCTACGGACGGTACTAATTTTACGCAGCTTACACACATTAGAAGATATTTAAATACATATTAAATGTAAGTAAATATTTTTTTTATATTGCACTTCAAGATTGACCTCATCCCACCTGAAGTTAAGTTGTAATGAGGTTCTAGCTTAAGGGCCTCAAGTACAGCATAGTAAAACTGTTACTGAATTTGTCGCCCTTACCTTGAAGGCTTGACCCTTGCTATTAATGTAGCACACTTCATGAGCTCTGGAAACCTATAAGATATTATATACATTGTATTAATTTTGTTGTTGTGGGTTACTGAAGCTTTTCTATATCGTCTCGAGCCTGGTTGTTGTGGTACCTTCTTTGCTTCTGATTTCTGTAACACAAGTACTTAAGCTACTTACCACAGAATCAAAGCAATGTATGTGATGTTGTCCAATATATAGGTATTTATTATATTAGTAGGACTATAGTTGGTATAGGTGCATATGAGATGCGTAGGATTGTTTACTCATGACCATGTAGGTCATATGCCCTGCTATCAGGTTCTCTTAGAAACATGACACTCATTCGGAGAAATGATCCCTTCGTTCTCAAAGATATCAGATGGATGTTGGTCAGTTAGCAAGGCTTATGTTTTTTGCGGTAAGGTCAAGAACATCGTAGTTTGTAGACACAAATTTTATAGACGCCGTTTCCAAAACACGGCTGGCCCTAGATCGCAGCTACTTCAAAAATTGGCCAGTGTGACAATTTTTTTTTATTTATTTGAAACTTTTTCACATATAAGTACAACTGGTGGATTTGATGTTAGGATCAATTTTTCTACCAGTTAACAGATGGCTCATGCAAAGAGTTTGTATATGGGTCCGGTAATAGTTAGTCGAAGTAGAAAAGTGCGAACGTAATAATATTATATAACATGATAAACAATAATCAACTATACGTTATAAATAACATTTATTTTCCGGCGTTATAAACCCTACTTAATGGCCTTGTATTAAACCTTCATAAAAAATTACAAAGTAATTTCTACACTATTAAATATGCATTATTTAATAAAAACACGTTTTTACACATATATTTTTGTAAAGTTTATATATGCATATAAATATATAAAAAACCAAATATATAAATTAAGTAAATGGATCCAGAAATTGACAAAATCATGACTACGATTTATGTTTTAAAGAGAGAGAAGTATTTACAAACGTTTATTATCAAAATTCTCTTTGTAATTTAACTTTTAAATAAAATAGGCGGATGTATGGGAGAGGGTTCTGGCGAAAAAACACTCTACACCAAACGCTATGTGAAAATCGTAAGTCCCATACGGCCAGAAGAAACATTTTTCTATATTTTTTTTATCTTTATCATAGCATTCTCAACCTACAATTCACACACACTATACTCTTGTAAATTTAAAAGGCAACATGACTTGTGGTTTCATTCTGCCAAGCCCACATTTTTTCGCACGGTTAGATTGTAATGGTATGTGACATACATTTTACTCAACCAGATTTGGATTAAGAACTTTTGAGTTTTTATATGACAAAGCGTAAGCGAAGTACCATTAGATGAGATAGATAAAGCTATTACCCCAATAAAAAAAAATAACAGATGTAACGCATATTTATATGAAAGCTAGCGGTCCCGGCGAATAATTTTTTTCAATGTTTCATGTTTAAAGGCTTTGCAAAACCATATCAACATAAAAATGAGCCACTCTCCTATTGTTAAGCATTGATTAAGAGTTAATTAAATATATCACATACATTACGAACATCGAAAGTGACTTAAATCAAACAATTAAGAGCCTTACTTCTACTTTCGAATGAAAATCGATACGCGTCTACCGTTTATTGATAATCGATGGCTTAACCCGATGTTTGGTTATGGGCAATTAATCGCCGATTAACTGTGATTTACGATGTGAGAAGTTGATTGTTGGGTTAGGTCATGTGAGGCGTTGATAGCTTTATAATTGTTAGAAAAACTAACAGTCTATTTAATTAATGGTCCATTTTGATTATTTATATTGTTAGTTGCCAAACATATATATTTTTGTATATTGCACTTCAAGATTGACTTCATCCCACCCGATGTTAAGTGGTAATGACTAGGTAATGACCTCATAATAGCTGTTATTGAACTTGTCGCCCTTACCGTAAAGGCTTGACCCCTGCTACTAATGTAGCACCCCCCAGGAGCTCTGGAAACCTTACTCAAAAGCAGGAACACAACATCGATGTGATTGTTATTAAAAATGCAATAAAATGTTTTAGCAAAATAACCAAACACGAAAACACACCAATTTACTTAATTTTATTGCAACTAAGCACGCATTTTGCATTTCGATAACAGATTAATAAATGAGATAAATAAATATACAACAACATCACATACATTGCTCTGATTCTTTGGTAAAGTAGCAAAAGCACTTGTCTTTCAGAAATCAGAATCAATGACGGTACCACAACACCCACCCCCGAGACAATATAGAAAAGTTCATTTCCCATATTGCCTGACCGGGGATCGAACCCGGAACCTCAGAGATAGCGCGACGCCAAAGTCCGGCCCGCTTGCCTCTTGGCTACGGAGGTCCTCAATAAATAAATAAGCACTTACAATAACTAGCAGTTGGCTCAGTTGGAAGAGCAGCACTCGCGATATGTGAAGGTCTTGGGTTAGAGTTCCACATCACAAGGGGAGATACAATTTTCATGTTTTTTAAATTAAGATCAGCGTTCTAGTTTAACAATTAGTGGCGTAATTATGTAATAAACGTATACTCTCTTACACTGATCATTATCTAACACACAATGTTTGCCTTAGCACTAATATAATAGAATAAGTGTAGGCGGAAGATTATAGTTCACAATGACATAATTATACAATAGGTACAATACTTACTATTAAAAGCGTTACACAAATCCAACGTAATCTTTGTTCCTAACCTATTTATGTGATATAGAACAATGAGTCATCCGTATTAAAGACTAGCTATTATTGTTGGTAGTAAGTAGCGAAAGTGATACTATGAAATGACAAATGATTTGGCTCAGAGCTAGTGTGATACAGCGTTATAAAGCGTTTTTAGAGATCATATCACACGTTTTACGATCAAAAAGCCTCCGTGAGACGAATACACTTTAATTAAATTATGTTTTATATCTTCATAGCATGTGTAAACAAATGTAAACTAGTTTTTGAACAATTTAATTATACCGATAATTACAAATGTTGATTGGCTATTGAAATAGTTTTAAAAATGTCAACACACGATTTATTCATAGATTACAACAAATGACATGTGGGATTGTGAGAATGTGAAACGGAATGGAAGCTCCTGGAAGCTGAGAGAAATGGAACGTAGGATGAAGGAAAGGGAAGAATGAACGAATGAGTGAAACAAGGAGTGAGTAAGTGTGTGACGAAGCGAAGAAGGACGACAAGCTGCACTGTTTACCGAAGAAACCTCTAGTTTCTCTGAACCCACATGGCTTCTTAATTTAACTTACCAACACACTTTCGGATTCGGAGCATTTAAAAAAAACTAGCGGCCCACCGCGGCTTCGCTTGCGTACTATCCCCGTTTATTACACTGATTCCTCGTTCTAGGTTGGCGCGAGATGTTAAATAGCCAAAAGCCTTCCTTAATAAATAAAATATCTAGCACAAATAAAAAAAAACAATCCGAACTCGCAGTTTCTAAGATGATCGCGTTTAAACAGACAAACAAAATAACCAGCGACCCGCAATGTGTGCAATGTCGATACTAATATAGAAAAATGTAAACATATATACCTTGAATCATAAACATAGGTATATATATTGAATCACCGTATTCATTAAAGAAAGCTTGACGACCTTCGTAGCCGAGAGGCGAGCGGGCCTGACTTTGGCGAGCGCCATCTCTGAGGTTCCGGGTTCGATCCCCGGTCGGGTGAATATGGGAAACGAACTTTTCCATATTGTCTCGGGTCTGGATGTTGTGGTACCGCCATTGTTTCTGATTTCTGTATGAATGCTTAAGCTACAGAATCAGAGCAATGTATGTGATGTTGTCCAATATTATTATTATATATTTTTTTTATGTTTAATTCTCTCTTTCGAGGCTATTTTAGTAGCATGGGCCATAGCCAAATGCGACTAAAGGGAAATTAATCTAAATTTAAAAACTTTCTCACTATACGGCAAGTATTCAAAAATTTAAATCCCTCACCTGTTTTATTTAGCAAATTTGAAAGAGGATTTAAAGCTAGACAGAACCATAATGGACTTAAGGCATCGCCCTGGAATATGCCTCTTTTTAAAGGAATACATTCGGTTTGGATGGTCTTCTCAGTATTAACTAACATAAGGTTTGTGCACCATTTGTTCATAACACTTTTAAGAAACGTAATAATTGGCTACTTGACAGTTTTTAAAAAAGTATTGTAAAATGTGCGCCCGTTCATTTTATATCCCAAGCAATTCGATTTATCTGGAAATAATCTAAATAACCAGAGAAAAATAAGATTTTGTGTAACACATTTAAAAAGCGCGCGAAAACGCCAAGTTACGTTATTGTTGCAATTATGACGTCAACGTCCTAGACAACGAACCGATACGCATAGGAACGACTTAATTTAGATAAACGGAAAATGTTTCAATAAATTCTTAATACGATTAGAGACACAATAATTCAATTTAATCGGTAAAATAATCATTGTTTCGCCACATTAAAATCAATAATTTTCGCCGACAGCTGTCATTTCCGAATTGCAATGGTGGTTTCCGTTTCGGTTCTTTTGTTCCACAGATAAAAACACTAAAATTTATTTTGCAAAAATAAAATACTAACTATGCTTTTAATTAAAAAGTAAAAATGTAAAATGATTACTTAACTATTAAGCTAACTTATCTAACACTTTTCATATTTTATTATTAACACTGTCAAGTAGCCAATTGTAGGATGTATTTTGTAGAGGTGTAATATTTCAATAAGCCAGCTGTGAGGTACTGAGTCATATGCTTTACGGTAATATTATTATTAAAGCTAGTTGTTTAATTTCCAATCACGGCGAAGTTCATTTTACAATTACGAAAAAGTATCTAATGTGGTATTTGCGATCTATTTTTATTCATATTTTTATCTCTCTAGATATCGTATTTTATTCAAATCCATTTAGTAGTTCTACGTACAAAATTAATAACCACCCGTTCTTACATGCAAACATACTTTCACATTTCAAATATGAATAGTACAAAAATAAAGCACTAACAAGCCGTAAAGGAAAGTCACAATTGAAAGAAAAAAAAAAGAAAATAAAGACAGATCAAGATATCTAAATTAAGCAGTCAACACAAATTAGTTCGTAACACACGACTGATTCGTATTGTTACGTAAAGCCAACTTAAAATTTATATCACGGTAAACTCTTGTAATTCAATAACAATTCTGTAAGAGGACCTGCCTATTGTAACGTAATATAACAGTTAGATTCAGTGCTTGATTTCCATATTTGCCGCCCCAAAGCTATACACTATTGACCAATAGTGGCTCGAAAAAAGTGGTACACTGGTACAGTAAAGTGGTACAAAAGTGGCTGAAAAAGAGGTCTCTTAAATGCTTGGAAGATACACCGTTTTCAATTGAAATGTTATCTCATATATAAAATTCTCGTGTCACTATGCTCGTTCCCGTACTCCTCCGAAACGGCTTGATCGATCCTCATGAAATTTTGTGAGCATATTGAGTAGGTCTGAGAATAATTTTCATACCCCTTAGTGATAAGGGTTGTCCATCTTTAACATTGTTTCTTACTTTATAAATATTATTTATTTATTATTATTTATATGGCAAAACAACGTTTGCCGAATCAACTAGTTATAAATATAAAACACACTAGCGGTCCCGTTGAACTTCGTTTCGCCTTTCGAATTTTTTCCTGAATTTTCTTTGCTATAAACCTCACGGAGCCCAAGACCTTGCCAACGAATGCAAAACCGTGGAAATTAGTTCGTGCGTTCTGGAGTTATTGCGTCAGGAAGGAAAACCCGACTTATTTTTATATGGTGGATTAGCGGCCTACATGTATTGTCACCGTTTTTAACACGTTTTCCAAACAAACGAACTCTTAAGCTATATAATATTAGTAAAGATTTAATTCTTTGCCGTTTCCGTGGCCTAACTTTTTATATGCTAATTCTGCCACCCTTTACCTTTTTCAGCCTCCATGATAAATCCAGCGCTGGTTTGGCAGACAGTTAATTACAAAAGATTGCGTCGTAATCGAACATTCTTAAGTCCCACGGCGTTTTTTACCTAACAGTATCCAGTGTAGTCATGAGAATACTATTGAACTGTACTTTATACCTTGTCTGGTTTGTATAAATTGCAATAACCGCTAGTTATTGCAGCTACTGTAGTAATTATAGTAGTTCCGAGTTACGTTAGGTTCATGAGAAATGTTGTAGCGAAGAAAGTGAGATACTAATGCTCGGTGCCAATATATTACGATTCGTAATGTGACAGTCAACAATCAGTCGTATGTCAGTCGGTTGTATCTTACGCCACGTATAATTTATTGCTATTTGTACCGATAACGGATCGTCATTTAAATATTGGAACCGGGAGTATTTGTGTAGAGCTTCTGCAGCTATTTACAGTACAGTCGCCGTCAGATATATCGGAGCAGACAAAGTGACTTAATACTTCTGACCAGTTAAAAATGTCAATAACTTCCATACACAACAAGTTACCATTAATATCTGAACATTCACTACTTCAATAATATCTGAGCAGATGCTAGGTCAATAACTTCTATAAACACAACTAACCAATAATATCTGAACACTACACAGGTAGCTAAATTAGACACATGACGTGCGTGACACATATTGACGTTATGAGTGTTCAGATATTATTGCCATCTGCTCAGATATTACTGAAGCAATCAATGTTCAGATATTAATGGTAACTTGTGGTGTATGGAACTTTCTTGACGACCTCCGTAGCCGAGAGGCGAGTGGGCCTGACTTTGGCGAGCGCCATCTCTGAGGTTCCGGGTTCGATCCCCGGTCGGGTCAATATGGGAAACGAACTTTTCCATATTGTCCCGGGTCTGGGTGTTGTGGTACCGTCGTTGTTTCTGATTTCTGTAACACAAGTGCTTAAGCTACTTACCACAGAATTAGAGCAATGTATGTGATGTTGTCCAATATTTATTTATTTATTTATTTCTGACATTTTAACTGTTCAGAAGTATTTGGTCACTTTGTCTGCTCCGATATATCTGACGGCGACTGTACAGATGGTATGGAATTAAAAGAAAAAAGTTAATGTGTTGAATAGTCAATTTATCAAGGAAGACTGTAGGATATATAACATCACGCTGTAACCAATAGGATCGAAGAATCAGAGAAAAATATAGAAAAAAACGGGGACAGTATGCGTGTAAAGCCGCTAAATATATCTATGTTTTTCTAAACAGCCAATCGTGATCAAACAAATTACTCCAAAGGAAATGAAATAAATTCCCCATTTCGTGATGGCTGTTGAGGAAATTGTAAGAAACCGTTGGATCATGCAACACAGCGGAAGGAAGGAACTAGGTGCGGGTTCGATGCCCGGGTCGACCGCAGGCTGCGGTAGCGTTAACTATAAATTAAGAACGTGTTAATCGATTCCGAGATGGCTGAAACCACTTTGTTATTGTTGCTCTACATGACTGACACAGTTTATATGTATGTACGTTACATATAATAAACAGACAAGATAATTGACGGAACGGAAAAAAATATGAAGTAAACTTCGGTCAATTTAATTAGATATTAGTGCCTTTATGTTATTATATATTGATATCGAGCAAAAATATGCAAATATTTTTTTTGCATAGGACTAGAATACTTTATTTTATTTTATTATTTAATACACTGAGTATTTTGTGAATACGTGTCTACATATTACTTATTGCCATTGGTATATATTATATATATTGGTAGAGGAAAATAGGGGGAAATCGCGTTTGTTGGGTGGTAGATTCCATTTTATACATTAATTGCATTTTGTTTTAACTGTGGCAATAAAAATATTTAATTTCTTGAGGTAGAGCATGGTACCTAACATTTAGATGGATGGGCAGTAAAGTCTTAGTAATAGGGTCCCGTTTTTACCATTTGAGTACGGAACCCTAAAAAGAACGATAGTAACATTTGAAAATCACGTGACTTTTGTAATTGTAAAGTCAATCCCATACTTTCCGAATTTGACCGCAGAAAGATGTTTGTTATTTTTTTTTATTCACATTAATTTTTAATGTTTTCATATTTACTAAAGGTTTATAACCAACATTTGTTGGTGAACTCATTAAATATCTAGATTTGGGAGCTTATGTGTGTGAACTGAGGGACCCACTTAATACGATAAATCTTTAGAATTATGCCTTTACAAACTCTGTTCTTTGTTTTACAAATATTTCCACAACTTTTACTACTGACCGTTGTTAGTTAAGCTGCAAAAAAAAACTGGGCCCTCAGTTCACACACACGCAAAACAATGATAGTACTTAACATTTGAAAACCACGTGACTTTTCAAAGTGTAAGGTCAATCTCATACATTCCAATTTGTATTAGATATTTGATAACTGCAACTTGGCTAGGCCCAAAGAGATGTGAATCAGCTAACAACTAATAACCACTGCACCTTTCTATTGAAAATTCAACTTTTATGCCTTTATTTGAACTTCATCTCCTCCTTGACCTCCGTAGCCGAGAGGCGAGCGGACCGGACTTCATCCTGCCCGATGTTGGTGGGACGTATGGAAATAAAAAGATGTCCTACCCGTTCGTCCCACCAATAATCATAGTGGGACGAATGGGAATAAAAATTAATCATTTTATTAAATTCTTTGATTGGAATGATCCGTCGCGGAATCCGGTTCGATCTCCGGTTCAATACTGTGTCATATGGTCTGCTGTTATGGGGATCTGCGGCCGATATTCAAACTATCTTTGTATTACAAAAGAGGGCCATCCGAGCCATTTACAAGCTAGGACCGCGTGACTCGCTGAAAGAATTATTTAAGAAAATTAACATCTTAACAGTCGCATCTCAATACATTCTCGACTGTTTAATGCATGTATACAAAAACTTGCATACTTTTCCTAAAAAATCAGACAATCATAGCATTAACACCAGAAATAAAAACAAGCTCGCTGTTCCTAAGCGTAGACTACATAAAATAGGTAATTCATTTGTTTCTTTAAGCATAAAAATGTTTAATAAACTCCCTCAAGTTATTGTTGAGTTACCTTTATACAAATTTAAGTCATTTGTCAAACGTTGTCTTTTGAATAAAGGCTACTACAAAGTAGAATATTATTTGAATGATAATGACGTGTGGATCACTACCTAGTCTGCTCGCCTGTACTTGCGTGTTTTATATTATTTTAAAAATATAATATGACACATTTTCTTAATCAATGTCAGTATTGGGCCACGATGACGCATGTAAGTCCTACAGTTAATTTCATTTATTTTACAAATAGATACTTTTGTTTTATTTTATTTTTTTTCAATAATTAATTTTTATTTTACAATTGACAAACTAACTGTGTGTCTTAGTGCAAAATTAGTAATAAGTTTAGCTTCCATTTGTAAAAAAAAACTACTGAGTTTCTTGCCGGTATCTTCTCTTTAGTTATAGGTTCCGAACCGGAGGTAGCTTCATTTGCTTTATATAGAGACTATTCATAAGTATTACTAATGTAATCTATGTGAATAAAAAATATTGACTTTGACTTTGACTTTGAATATGGGAAACGAACTTTTCTATATTGTCTCGGGTCTGGGTGCTGTGGTACCGTCGTTGTTTTTGATTTCTGTAACACAAACGCTTTAGCTACTTACCACAGAATCAGAGCGATGTATGTGATGTTGTCTAATATTTATTCATAACCCATAAATATTCTACCCACGTACCTTAGATACTCCCGAGGACCAATTGACATCAGAGATATCGCACAATTACTTTCGTTCGTATTCAACAGACAGAGTGACCTTTGGGACGCTATTACCGTATTGGTCGAGAGAAAGTGTGGTGGTATACCAAACCGCAGGTTGACAAAAATGATGAGTAATGATGTGGTAAGTCATCCGGAAGAAAGGTGCTGCCGCGTCATGTTATTTGACCTTGATGAAGGTACGATCAGTGCAGTCGCCGTCAGATAAATTGCAGCAAACAAAATGACCAAATACTTCTGAACAGTTTAAAATGTCAATAAGTTCCAAACACTACTATATACCATTAATATCTGAGCAGAATATAGCCAATACTTTTAAACACACAATAAACCAATAATAATATAGAATCACATTAATAAAACTAGTGTGAAATTAGTACTCTGATTTTATTAGTCAATACCCTATATAGATTTATAAAGATAATTAAGAATGGCATTATATATAAGTAAGACAAGTTCATAAACCAAAGCATTACCCACGTAACAATCTAAACTTGTTTTTGCCCTAAAATTAAAGCTTCACATTGTTTATTTACTTATTCTCCGATATGATAATTATTTAAATTATATATTTCACATTTCTTTAAATCTGTTTTAAAAAGATCTTTGCTGTCCTCGTTTTTACAAACGTCAGGGTATCTACTTCCAAAAATGAAATGAACAAACGAAAGGTTATGTTTTTGAAGATTAATTTAAAGTTTGAGAAATTGAAACGCTTAATTCTTCTTATATTAACCGCTCGTTACGCTGATTATAAACTAGCTATAAGTAGTCAATATTGTTTCTCAGCAAGTGAACACCTTGTAATTCTAATGAGAAATAAAACTCATAAAATATTTCGCATTCGAAGTGAATTCGATACGATTATTCGCCATCAGATCGACATATTACGTTTTATGGAGTAAGCCTCCAGAAACGGTACCGGCTTACGGAAATGAGAAGAGACATTTCCGTCGTTGCCTAAGCTCTGTTTGGAAAGAGACAGACCAATTTTTCCGAATCCGAATTCCGATAAAACTGCCTGAGGGAACAATATTTTTTGTTTTTGAACAACCAACACTGAAATGAAATGTACGATATCCCTACTATGTCGAATATGACCTCTTTTTCCGTAAAAAGTTTAAAATTTCCTGTGTAAATTAGTAACTTTACCAAAGAGAAAAAAAAATATCATGTTGACCAATTCAAGGTGACAAACAATCAACGCCATCTAGCGGCTGCACGCTACATCCGCTAATCCAACAACACCAACTCATAAACCATTATCAAATACTTCGATTCCATAATAAATAATCCGAAGAAATCGCCTTATAGCGGCCGCGAGCAGTATTTTCATCGCCAATTAACTGCGCGTACGCACACGCGAACTTGGAGTCGCAGGGATGTCAATCGCTATATACACAAAGAAAAATAAAGTTTTTTTATATATTGCACTTGAAGATGTTAATTGGTAACGAGGTCCTAGCTTAAGGGCGACAAGTACAACATAATAAAGTTGTTACTGCACTTGTCGCTCTTACCTTAAAGGTTTGACCCATGCTACTAATGCAGCACCCCCTTAAGCTTTGGAAACCTTACTCACACGCAGAAACATAACAACACCGAAGTAATTATTATTTGATCTTCTGTAAGGTGGAGGTGTTTTTCCAGTCAACCTGCTCCAGTTAAAGCGACGCTATACTCTACCTCTGAAACGTCACGTTAAGTTGACGTACTGTCAAGTCTATGCATCCTCCACAATCCTCCATCACTGAAATTCAGTCTTCGTTAGAGAAATGTGTACCTACTTTTTTGTGGGCATTTAACCGTCAATTGAGGGCGGCGGTGACAGCTCTGATAAGTGCAGAAATACCCACATACATAAAACCTCCTGGTGGACCTCACCAAGGTGATGGTGGTACTGTGTGAACAGAAGACCTACCGCAAGCTTTTTCAGCAAAATTGTCGCTAACTTAGCACCCCAACTCCTCTCGGAATGTATTGGGAAGGATATACTAATGGGGGTACACCGTCATGAAACGTACCTGGTATTTGACGTCAAGCATTTGAAAGCAGGCCATTAAAAATTCTCAGTAGCGGCTTGTAAATATCAGTGTGACCAATACAGATATCAGTAGTTATCGCCAACCCTACATTTTCATGTTGGTACTTAAATGATTTACAGTCACATCAGATATTCTTTAACTGAAAAATAATCCATATAGGATGAATCTGTTTCAATTTTAGGATACATTTCTTATAAAAAATATAGAGATGTATATGACAGTTTTATGACCGAATACGGTGTTTTACAAATAAGACAGTTCTTTACAGTTTTATTGTCCGAAATAAAATAAAAATAAAATAGTAATAGCACCAGGCTTTCGTGATTTGAAGAAACTTTTAATAAAAAAGTTCTACTATTTAAATTAATGGTTTACAAGTTAAATATAAATATCTTTTAAAAATAAAAGAACCACTAATAACCACTAACCACTCTCTTTTCTTTTCTTTCAGATAACCGTTACAGCAACATGCGCAAGAGGGGACCCAATAAGACAGAAGAGAGAAATATCAGTCGGTAAATCAAGAAGACTCCTCAAAAGAGACGCAGCAATACTCATTGACAACTTCCCCATAGATGGATCCTCAATATTCGATCACAAACCAAAAGTGATATACCGAAGAATATCTAGACAGAGATACGGCCCACCGAAACCAAAATACGGACCTCCTAGACCTAAGTATGGACCACCGCCAAAGACAAGGAAACCAACAAAGAAGTATAAGAAGCAAGTCAGCACAAAGTATCGGCCCTCTGGTCACAAGAAAAGAGCACCGAAGCCAAGGTATGGCCCTCCTAAGCGTCCGACTTCAAACCCAATGTATGGCCCACCAAAGAAAGTCCCATCAATTTACTACACCCCAGAGCCAGCTGGCTTTGCCGAGCCGCCGGCAGATTATGAATCTCACCAGCAACAGAAGCCAAACAGCTATGCCGAACCACCTGTTGACTCTTATGGTGCCCCACTAAAGACCTCAGTCATCGACAACTATCCCACAGCACCTTCATACAGTGAACCTACAGGCCACTTCGAGAATAACCAAGACTTCGGCAACTTCGGCCAAGAAATCAACACCTGGCAGAACTACCAGAGGGAACAAAACGTGGACAACAGTTACGCCTTCTCCAAAACACGACCGCTCTTCGTGAAGCCTGATGAAGCATACGACGAACCACAGCACACGCCTCAAAAACAGGAAGAAGATTTCAACCTGAACACTTACTCCGACGTATTCAATTACAACCAAAACTTTAGGGAGCCTCCGTACTTGAGCAACAAGAAGAAAAAACCACAATTCTTCGCAGATAGCAACAAAAGGATAAATAAATACTGGAAAACACAGAGGCTTAGGCCGGAGAATATAAAGGCTGAACCAGAAAATGAGGTTCTAGTGGGAGGGCAGTATGCAGAGCCACCGCCGCGGTACGTACCGAAATTCCAACCGAGTGCCCCAATGTATACTGGAGAAGACGACTTTGCCCCACCACAGAGGTATGTGGACTCTGAAGTTGCCGCATCAGCAACAATCTCTCCCTACGTCAACTATAAACATAGCAACATGGCCTTCAGTCCTCAAAACCTTAATGATGCATTCAGCATAGTTGACAAATAGTTTAGTATTATATATTAGTTTAGAAAGTAGAAGATTAGATGCTCTATGTGAAGACTTTAATTTCGTTTTTCGAATTTACACTTTCAATGTACAAAGAAACAAAAAAGTTTAAGCAACTTTCTCCGTCGATTATCAATCATTCTAGTTAAGTGAGACTTGTGCAATATTGTTGAAAACTATAAGCAACAAGTGTTGACTGAAATGTTTATTGTTAATTTAAGTTATGAAATAAATTATTCTAAAGTTGCTAACTATTTTCTTTTCAAAAATGTCAAACCCAGGTAGATACAAATTCTAAATAACAATTAAAGTAAATAAAACTCATCTAATCATGATTATACTATATTATCAGAAGCTTATACGAAGTTTTATCAAAAAGCTTAAATGACACATCTTAACACATGTAAATACAAAACTAAGTAAATCAATTTAATCTAAAATCCCTAAGAACTATTTTCTAAACATCCGTAGTGAGCTATGTCAATCCGTAGTACACCAGTTTTATAATAAAATAATGACGTGTTATCTTACCAAAACACTTTAAGTAATCTTCCATGGGATTTTGCACAATCGATTCGTTTAGGTATATTAATTAAGAATAAATTATGACCTTATAACATAATTTATGATCTTTAATTCTAATTTGAAAAAGAATGCTGGACCATAATAATATCTCAAAACTATGAGATTTCAATTATTTTGAAAAAACAGAATATTTTAGAGACCTTGACATTGCTTTAATGGCAAATTGTAGGCGTAAGTGAATATAACTTATGTTTGACGTGACATTGACAGTTCAGTGTGACAAGTAAATCACCAATCACGTAGCTGTAACCTCACACCCACTTTTATTTACTAAACGTTACCACTTAGCGGATTTTACATTCACCAATGGAAGGCTAGATGTTTGAGAAAACAGAAATGTATTTTAATTAATCACCTACAACAACTTACTGCTGGACCTTGCAGTTGGAATAGTTATATCGACTTGCGTTAAATGAAAGCCGTGAATTAAACGTGAGAAGAGATGCTTTATTCTGTTCCTGCAAAATATATAGTTTCGCTAATGTTACTTGTCCTATTAAATTATTTTATGATATTTTTTATGTATTAAATCACTACCTATGTATAAAAATAAATAATAATAAATTTGTTACAGAGGTACAAAATGAAATTTAACATCAAAACACTATGATGCTTGAAATGATATCTATTTTTGAATTAAGGCGATGATTTGCAACAGAATAAAGAACTAAGCCATTGCGAAAACCCCATAGCAGAAACGAGACAACTACAAAAACTCCTGAAGTCACTTAACTTTAAAATCATCGTCCATGCTTCGATATCTTCGCTATTTCCTTGAATTCCGCGTGTTTCTTCTTCCGGGCGTTACCGCAAGCTGCTCTTGCGGCCTCACATGCACAGTGAGCAGCCTGCTTTGTTGCTGAACACTCGGCGCAGGCGCATTGCAGCTTGTGCTGGAGATGGGCCAGTCTCGCCCTGGCCTCGGAGAGGTTGTGACACTTCTCTTGCAAGCCGAACTTGGTCTTCTCTAGGACGCAGTGCGCAGACTTCTCCAGCTGCGCCGCTAATTGGGTCGCTTGCATCATCAGTTTGTGCTGGGGATTGTAGATTAATGTTAAATACGGTCAAAAGCACGTCAGACTATGCACTTTGGTCTTTGCACCGTATTATGTCTTGGCATAAAAACTTTCATCAAAATGTAAGTGATCCCCTGACGTGCTGTTGACCGTAGATGCTTCTGTATGATTTTTTGCTTTTGATTTATGGTTTTGTTAGAATTAACTATCTGAATGGCAAATCATATGAAACGATATGTTGTATCTCTATGTTGGAGTTACTATGACTGTATGATTCAGTGAGCAAAATCCTGCAAATCTGTTAGTGAGGCAAACTAAAAGGTGAATTTTATAGAACCATTATTTAAACTTTTCCTCCATTGTGATTTAAGTTCATATACAATTTACACATTTTTGTTTTGTTGGTAAGTAAATACTATGTGTACAATAAATCCGAAGAGGTAATTTAAAGTAGGTACTATATCAAAACAAGGTACTAAATATTGGTGCGTTGTAGTATACGATGAAGATAAAATTCAGTTTTCAAAGACTTGTGACTCGTGTGACAATAATAAGATAAAATTCATGATCAATTAAATCGTAGAGCATATAAGATAAATACATTTATTAAATCATAAAAATATAAACAACAATTTCTACAAGACACTATTTATCCACCATTCTATAAGCTACACAAATTGTATTAACGAATCATCGTTTCTTTCCGCCGCTACAGAAACATGATAATTTTCCAGACACCGCCTTCATACAGGCAGGCGCGCATGCCAATATGCCTGCTGCCAAAATAAACGTGTATAACGACATACAAATCATTTCGTCTCTCTCCTGCACTCCTCTCTTCGTCAGCTAAACCTTGAAAAAAGAGAAAAAAATGTTTTACGAAGTGTTTCTCGAAAGACAAAAGGCTCTTCAACAATTACTACCAAAAATGTTTGGAAAATTAACAGCATTTAAAAATTGTGGTAGTAACGATTAGGCCATAGAAAACTTCGTAAAACTTTAATATCTCTTTTTTCAAAAAGGTAACCGGATGACGGTAGAAATTGTTGAAGATAAATTATGTCTACATTGGGTAGAAATGAACAAAATAGATAGAAAATGTTCAAAGCATCAATTTTGTAAGAAATTTACATCCACGCCCTAGTCTGCGGTAAATACGAGCTACTTTTTAATTTTAAAATCCGAACTGACTTAAAACATCAAACCTATGAAATGTGCAGCTGTTTGTTACAATGTGTTGTTTGCCTGAACTAACTACTGGGATGTCAGGTATAAGCGGGTATATCGATGCCAGTTCCCTTCACTTGTTTGATAATAGAAAAACATATATATCAGCATAAGCGTTGTTTTAATGCGAACAAAAATGTTTAAATGCTTTAACAATTAATACCAGTAAAGGGTCAAAACCCAGTTTCCTAGATAGCTTTTTATCTCCTTTACCACGGTTAACATTTGCTGACTGGATTCCATGCCAGTAATCATTTAATCCCCCACTCTCAACTATAATTTTATTATTTTTATAAATCAAAGACATAGTATGTGATTATATTATTCTTTATATACCTACACCTTAGTACCTTGTCACATTAGGTAAACGTCCGCGTTACTAAGTAAGTCAGACAGTGAACTCAATATAACAAGATACTGAACTCTTTATCAAAAAAGCGCGCTAACTGTATGTTTTTTACTTATTCACGCTAAAAGTACTAAACAGATTTGAATGAAATTTGGCAGGATAAGAGATGAGAGATGGCATACTAACATAACGAATACTTTTAATATAAATAATCCCCAAATAATGCGGACAAAGTCGCAGGCAGGCGCTAGTAATAAATAAGCGTTTATAATGTAGGTATAGATGAAAGAACTAGAGTCTTTTCAGTCTTAAGTTTAGACTAGATTTGATTTTCAAGACTCGAATCATGACTTGTTACTTATTTGAGGGGACTACAGTCATTCTAATGCAACTCGGAAATAAAACCATTCAAGTTCTTTGTTAAAACATTAACAGTTTGGTCGCGAGTCTTTAAATAAAGAACTCGAGTCTGTAAACAGGTGAAAAAGTATAATAACAATTTTAGTTTTAACTACATTTCACGAATCTTTTTAAACTGTTTCAGTCTGAAAAGTCATAGATGAAAACTCCTGAAAACCTTAAGACTTACTTAATGGAATTGTGAATCATCATAATCAAGACAAGTTTTTTTAAATACTTAAAAATACTCAAATAACTCATAAGACTCTAAGACTTGCAAAAGACTTGAAAGACTCTAGTGCTTTCATCTCTAGTATAATGTAGATATAAGTACCTGTGCAGTAGCTTGTTGCGCGGCCTGGACAGCCGCATTGACGGTGCCCTGCTGCTGATGCACCGCTGCAGTGTTCTCCGCGACCACCGCTTCGGCCTCCTTCACCTCTTGCTGGAGCTGTTCCACCACCGCCTGCTTGCCGGCCAGAGCTGCCTCGGCCGCCTTCGCTGCTTGGAGGGCTTTCTCGGCTAGTTGAGTTTTAACCTGTGATCAGAAAGACTCTTGGTTAGTTATGAAAGAGACTGAATCCTTTAAGTAAATATGGGAAACTTACTTTTCTATATTGTCTCGGGTCTAGATGTTATGGTACCGTAGTTGATTCTGATTTCTGTTCTATACATTTACCACAATACTCTGGGTATTGTCGAGAGACAATATAGAAAAGTTAGTTTCCCATATTGAGCCAATTAGGGATCAAATCCGCGTTTATTCCCGGCGTCCACCCCTTGCTTGTCCACCGCGGGTGGACAGAGACACAAATATTTTAAAAACTTCTCGTTGTCCACCCCTGGGGGACAGCGAGAATTAATATAAAACTATTCCCGCTGGCCACCCCGGGTGGACAAAGACACGAATTTCATAATACTACTCTCGATATCCACCCCCGGTGGACAAAGCCACTGCTTAAATAAACATTCTCGATGTCCACCATTGCTGGTCAAATTAGGTAACGATGTAAATGAAAATCACAAAATTAATTATGTAGGTAGTTTAATCATATGATCAACATTTTAAGGCTAAATAGGAGTAAGTACACCATCAATTATTATGTGTTTTCACACATGATATTGATTAACATTAAGTTGCGACACTTTTTGACATGTTTTTTCCTCATAATGTCTAACGATACATGTATCGAGAGTAGTATTATGAAATTCGTGTCTTTGTCCACTCGGGGTGGCCAGCGGGAATAGTTTTATATTAATTCTCGCTGTCCCCCAGGGGTGGACAACGAGAAGTTTTTAAAATATTTGTGTCTCTGTCCACCCGCGGTGGACAAGCAAGGGAGGGACGCCGGGAATAAACGCAAATCCGGAACCTAAATTTGAGCTAGTTTTAATGTCTGGGTAATTACGAAATGTATTTAAATATACATTGTGATATCACCGCTAGTTCTGGGTTCCCTAACACAATTGCTTAGCTACTTCAGATATCAGGTCAATATATTATGTGATAATATCTAATATTTAATATTTATTTTGATTAATTTCGGTACGTTTTACTTTTCATGCCCACGACTTATGGTTTATCCGAAGTCATAGTGTAGGGCCTAGTCTCAACGTGCTGTTGAATGTACAAGAAATGCTATGAAATGAATAGCCGTTGTTTATTATAAACTTGTAGGCACTAAAATAATGTGCGTTGCTATTCCGTTATCGTAGGAACTAATATTGAATGAATCTAGCGATAAAACTGACTTAATTGTAGTATAATTAATCTGTAAAACCTATTTCTGTAAAGTTGTTGTGAAATAAAGTATATCTATCTATCTATCTGAGCATAGTAGATGTCAGATGATTGTATTAATCCACGAGCAAATGGCTGCTTTATTATGTCCATATTATGGTTGAAGTCGAAAAACCACAAAATTTACATTTGTAATATCAATTTAATATAATGCGAAATAAGATATTGTACCATCATCTTGTAACCAATAAATTATTGGTGCCTGGAAGTGGGATAAAAATTTAAGCTCTTCTCTTAGCATGGTGTACTTAGACATACTATACGTTTTATTTTGTGGTTATTTGGTGTATCAAAACGGTACATACTGAGAAAAATCTTCCTTGTCAAATGTTGTCTTAAAAGTAGGTACTATCAGAACGAATATCGATTCGAATTCCTATCACTAAGCTTTATTTTAACTGTCAAAATTGAATCGTTACTGAAGTCTCCCAAATAATAAATACTTACAATAATAAATAATCCCAAAGAAGGTAAGAAAAATCCGCCAGATGACATTGAGTAGATATGTCTTTGACAACACCAATCACGAACCAGTTGGACCTTACGTTTTACTTAGCCCCTTAGATGAACTGATAAAGGGCGTATCTAACTCACCATATGCGCCGCCTGCGCGCCAGCAGCGTTTTGCGCAGCTTGCGCGGCCTTCGCTTCAGCCGCCGCCTTCTGCGCTATACTCGTAGCGCACTTCCCTTTGCAGTCCCTTTGCGTCTCCCGCACTTTGTTCTCCTTCTTCTCCGCCAACTGCGGCAGCTGAAGCTTATCCGCCGCCCTCCTCTCAGGAAACCCCCCGACTATCACACCCCCCAACGTCAGCAACACCAAAACCAAAAGTCTCATTTATAACAATATTCAGTGCAACTTAAACAACTGCAATGGCAATAAGAAATTGCCGGGCCGCACCTAAAAACTACATAAGTTTAACTTCTTTAGAATGGTGGATAAAAAATTTTGCTCAGGATCGACACAAACAAATCACGATCGGGTTTTTTGTCAGATTGACATTGATAGTTCTAAATTGGAATGCTGCTCCGTCAGTACCAGCTGATCATAATGTTAATACGAGTCTCCAATTGAAACTTCTTGATACTTTAAGAAAATGCAGAAAATTGAGAGACTATCTTGTTATTTTTAGTGCTTTACAAAGAAGAAAATTTAATTCGCATAATGATAGTTAAATATCTTAATCAGGTACATGTACATTTTGGTAAAGAATACTGGCAGCGAGATTGCAGTTTACAAAAAGAATAATTCATTTAAATAATGACAGTGTCATTGGTGCAAAATTTTGACAAGTAGCTTATTTGTGCAAAAAAATATGAGATTATAAAACTGTGGAGCAATTGTTAAAATTATGATTGCCGTTGAACGTCCTGTGTAGCTTTCCGACGTCGACGTGAGGCTGTGGGGCTCGCCTCAGAAGGAAAGCTCGTAGGATCAGTATTTCCCACACCAAATTCCTCTGTTTGACAGGTTTGTACTTCTTCATATAATCTGGTTGTATCTGTTTAGCCTCGAAACTACGAGGGTGTAAATGGGTGCCAAATTTAGAGGGTGCCATTGTAACTCTGTAGGTGAATCCAGAATCTAAGCTGAAGTATGCTGGCTGCGGACACTGAAGGTGGGCGGTTCGGCTAATTATTTAGTTGCTAATTATTTTTTTAAAGTAAAATAAATAAAAAAAATATCCAGTACTAGTTGTATCGCACTATAACTAGTACTCTCCATCTTTAATTTGTTCAATATCTAGTAGGGGATTAGTAAACTAAACTACGCTGTTAAATTATACTACAGAGACATTAGTGCCTCGCCTTAGCTTCACACGGGTTTAATGAAGGTTCTAATAAAAAACCGAATCTAATATTGATGGTTCTTCTGTGTGTCGAGAATTTGAGTCTGGTATACAAACAGTGCAGACGAGAGAACCACAAATATTAAGATTCCGATTTTAAATCCAAATTTTCTAAATAAACTGTTTCCCGACATATTTTGTTAAGAGGGTTAAAATACTCTCTTAGAATTAAAATAGCCACATTGTAAAATTCGTTTGGCCTTTTTAAAAGCGGGCTTAAAGTTTAACTGTTTCAGGATTCCGAAAGTTCCAATCACTGCTGCATCATGGTTGTCGCGTATCAATAATGTGCCAATCTACCTTTCCAGATACAACAAAAGCAGCCCAGCTGCTATCCATACAAGACCGAACCCAGTTCCAAGGTGGCTGCAGCCGACGAATCAGCTGAAAAATGATTTGCCTCTCCCTGTACGCCCTTATCGCCTCTGCAACGTTACTGGCGTGCGTTCCTGTCTGCTACAGGCAATTTGAGATACAAAAGTTCGTCAAGTGCCTCAAGAAGTAGGGACTCAACGCTATGATAATCTGTATGTCATGCATCACGGCTATCCTTGCAATAGGTTGTGTCTCTTGTGCCCCGATACTGCTAGACACTTACTGGCCTTTCAAGAAATGCAAGAACGCCAACGCATCTCCACTCTCTACTTGCAAGAGCCCATGTTGTCCTAAAAGGTCCCAGGAATGAAATACTTACCAAACCAAGATTAATGTCTTCGTGTTGTACAGTGGTTTTAATAAACGTTTTATCTATTTAGTTTTGATTTTTGTTTTTTGATTTTCGATAGTAGTTAGGGTTTCTTAATCTAGTAAACAGGTACAGTTAGTATCATTTGTTTGTCCACACCTCCGTACCTCATAACTAAGTAAGTCAAATTTGTTAAGGTATTAATAAGGTATTGAACATTTAATTAAAAATCATTAAGATATTTGGTCTCCAACTATGTGAAATAAATGTGGTCTAAACAACCTGATGTCAGAATGTCTGACCACTTTATTTCCATGGTTTTTCATTGCTCGTTGAGGTACTATAAATTTTAACTTAAGTATCAATTAGTATCAAGCAGGTACTGAATATTGATAGTCTTCAAACATACAATATCGCACTTGGTCCAGGGGTCTCGACGCTTACGCTTAATGTGCCAAGGAAACTGAGTTTTTACAAACTAAAGATGCTTACTACATCTCACATATACTCGCTTTCTCGATAAATAAAATACCATACTATTTTAAAAGTAGATCAATATCAAAAAGTTTTGAAACACAGGAAAGGAAGAGATTACACAAATAATGATAGTAGAATCAGTTTGCGGGCCATCTGAGGTTCGAGTGTAGATGTACCTTTGAGGGATAAAATGGTTTAGCTGTGGCTCTTACATACTTCCTTTTCATATCCCAAACACGTAATATATTTTATTAAAAAAAAAATTGACCTTATTTTGACTCACTATCGAAAAAGTATCTTGACTTACATTTAAGTAAAAAACATTCTCGTCAATATATCCACTTTTTCAGAAAGATAAACGTAGTTTACTCCCTGATGTAAAAAATATATAAATTGTGGTTAATAATCACGGAAAATGCAGAGAAACGAAAAAAACACGTTTCCGAAAAGTAGAGCAACTTTTTAAATATTAGAAACAGAAAATTTTTATCTCCCCTTGCGGTGCGGGAATTGAACCCACGACCTTCACGTATCGCGCGTGGTGCTCTTACCAACTGAGCTAACCGCAAGTTATTGTAGGCGATGAAATTTTTCTGCTGTATTAACCGTTAGCCTTTCGGTTTTAAAGTTTTCTTTTTAAAGTTCGCTAGTACGGCGTATAGTACTATAAAAATAATAAAACTTTTTAAAGTTCATATATAAGGAAAACGTAACATTTTAGTCCAGTGGTAAGTTCTGAATTTTATTTTTTCTTACTTTTACACCATAATAAATGTTAATTAATTAAATATAGGCATCCTTCAAATTTATATACTATTTTGCACACCCTACAGTTTACTCAGGTCTAAATTACGGTATATCTCTTCCATTAGGTAACGTAACTGTTCTGGCCCAGCACAAAAAAACTCAAGGCCAAGGTGACAACTTTCATATTCATATTCATATTCATATTCATTATTGCACTCCATAAGTAAAGTAGGTATTACATATTATAGTTGCTTAGAACTAAAAGTATAATTTATGGACCCTGTCGGGCTTTATTTAATATATGAGTCCTATTAATCACGTAAACCTCTTTGGTCATTATCACGTAAGTCATCACATTGACATAAACACCATGACATAATTTCAAATTCAGAAGAAAGTTAAAATTTGATGTATGTCGATGTGATCGTATAAAAATTTTTCGACAAAATAAATATGAGTGTGAAATTACTGTGGAATTGCGCTAGGATAATTCTGATCTCAGGATTATCTTTCGGCGTATAAATTAACTGTTCCTAAGCACGAAATCTGGACAAATAGGAGGTGCAGAGTCAAATGTTAGTAAACGTCAATGTAAGCTTCCAAAATTTCTAAAAAACTTAAATATTTGCCGAACGGAACAGAAATTACAAATCTTTATGCGTTGGCATCGGGAACACATGATTCGAGTGCTTGCGTTATATCGTTCGTGTCTGTTAAAAATCCTCAGTAGGATTCAAGAAGATAAGCAATTTACTGTACTTCATGAATTTTGCCTTTGACCAGTTATCGTTTTCCAATTCTACTTCGGTTTTTGTTTCAGAGCCTATGTTTTGCGACTTGCTATTGGGTGTATTTACTGGCGCAGCTTTATTCGTCTGCGTCCCACTCTGCACGTCTAGGCTGTTGAGAGTCAAGTGTATTTGCCCACCGTCACCAATTTGTCCAGATTGCGGGCTTTCCTACTGAACTGTAAGATATTTTGGAAGATCTTTACTTATGGATTCCTCAAGTATGACTGCATCAGTTTCTGAGTCACAATAGCCAGCTACATAATGATTTGCCTGAGCGGGTGTTCAGCTATAGTTCTATTAGGAGTAATTATTTGCGGGCCGGTTATATGTGAGAGGTTGATTAACTGTATGAATAAGGGCGGCGATGGCAAAAAAGGAAAGAAAAAGAAGAACAATTAACTGTAAGATATTTTAACGACAGCTACTTAATACAACACTGAAGTAATTAAGTTTCAGAGTTTCATTGTAATTTAGATTAACTTCCTGAGCATTTTCGAATAACGAGTGTGAATAGTGATTAAAGAAAAAGGCTTGTAATGTTAAGTCTTCCTAATAGTAATATCTCTTTTTAAAATTGCCGATTGTGTTTTATCTCCAGTTTTCATTGTTGCAGATTCGGTCGTGTCTTATGATTTGTATATCTCTACTGAGTTTATTCAGTGCGGCCACTTTGGTGATCTGCTTTCCGTTCTGTGCTCAAAAACTACTCCAACGCAAGTGTTCCTGTCCACCGGTGCCTATCTGTCCAGACTGTGGAATACCTTATTAATTATTACTTCTGCATCGGTACAGCTGATCTTGAAACTTATCGCTAATATTTAGAAGACCGTTTATAAAGTGTTTAAGAATTTGTGCCCTATTAGTACTATATTGTTTTTGATATGAATGTTTAAACGCGGTGTTTGTTATCAATCCAAAATGATTTGCATGACTCTAGCCACTGCTATACTTGCTGTGGGTTTGATCGCTGGTGGACCAATGATGTGTGAGAAGTTATTGCGTTGTATGAAAAGAAGATAATTGAATATAATTTTTGAAGATTTAATGATGGAATAAACTTCTTATTTTTGTTTTACTGACCGAAGTTTTATTTCTTTGAGACGATGTTTTTTTTAAACTTTAAGATGTTTGTTAAACTTTGTTATTTGTTCAGAAGTTTACTTTCTTATTTTTTCAGTCTTTAGATTTGCTCGAGCTGTTTATAGCTGACTTATAGTGTCCCTTGACGTTTTTGTAGTACTATATACTCGTACACATATTCTGTTTAGCTAGCAAATTTTATTTAACTTCATACATTCACACGACCAAACTTACGTTTACCGTATTAGGGTTTGCCTTATCTAATTCATTATAATAATGAAATTTTATTGAATTGGTGAGTTAACTTCCTGTGTTTTATTCTGTTTCAGATTATTTTACAATGAACGTATGGTTTGCATATCCGTGATCGGGATATTGGGAGCGGCAGGTGTTTTTATCTGCCTCACCTTATGCCGGCAATTACTCACGGAGAAAGACAGTGAAGAAAGCTGCTGCATTAGAGAATGAGCAATTAGAAGTTTCTTCTGGAGAAGGCAAAGAATACGCTGCGAAGATGATTTGTATGAGTTTTGCAACTGCGATAACAGCGGCTGGTTTCATCGTCATAGGCCCGCTGCTTTGCGAAAAGTTCCTTCACTGCTTCATGAGGTCTAAAAAAGGTCGTGGTTAAATGTGTGCCCGAAGATGTATTGTAAATTACCCGTATTGATGTAATAAATGAAAGTTTTGAAAATTAGGAAACAATTTTTATTTCTACACATCTAAAACATACACCGTAATATCACTTGACTGATTCCACTAGACTAAAAATAATAACATTGAGCGTATACGTAATTTCCTTACGCATATGTTTAGAAATAAATAAGTTAACAAAGAGGTTTTTATTATGACACTTAAATTTAGTTATTGACTAAAAAAAATTTTCACGCTATGTTTGGTCTTTGGGAATTTGATAGTTTTCATAGTTTTGTGGAGTTACAATCGTGACTGCGGACTTCTTAAATCTAGAACTTCTTCCTAGGATAGCCTCATCTAGCTTTGCTATAACGGCTGTAGGAGTTTGAAAGTCTCCTACGAGTTTAGCTGTTGACGTAGGTCTAACAATTTGGACTTTTTCATTATTTACAAAAGCCACTTCCTTTTCTTCTTTACTTTCTTTCTCTGCGCTTGATCTGTAGAATCTTTTGACAGGTGGAGCGTTTGCGGCTTCCCTTAGGAATGCGGAATCTACTTGAAAGGAAGATTCGAGGTCATCTGTTAGGCTATGTGGTTTTGCGTCTGCGCTAGTGATTGATTCTAGAGGTTGTATTTCTTGTTTTATGATTTCGACTATCGGTGATGCGGCAGGTTTAGGTGTCGGTGTCGTTGTAGTTGTTGATGTGCTTGTAGACACGGGAGTATTTTTTAGAGTCATTCTTCTCCTATGTTTCCTTTCCGCTGATTCACCGGATGTCCTCACTTTCTCTTCTGATTTAGGTTTTTGATTCTTATCAACGTTCATATCAGCGTTAACAGTTATAAGTCTAAATTCTGAGCTAGATTCCTGAGAGTTTGCTTTAGGAACGTGTCTCCTTGTATTGTTTTGGCTATTGTAATTTCTCGTTGCTCTGTATACGGGAGAGTTTTCTGATGCTTCAGCTTTGTGGTTATTTCTTTCGTCGATAATTGGTTGAGGAGTGACGATCTGTACAACGTTAGGGGCATTGTTGTATGATTCATCAGAGCCTGATTTGTCTTGATTTTCCAAAATGGTTATGGCTTCTTTTATACCCTGTACGTCTTCGGGGTTTGTAGGGCGTCCTGTAACAGAAAAATAGCATACATATTGTAAATACCAGTTACCACTTTCCCGTATTGATATTGCATCAGTTTTAATTCATTTTTTATATAAGTTTTTATTGTTACTTTAATCTCATAAAACCCAATGTCCATTTAAAAGTTAGACACAGTTGAATTTATATTACGACTATAAAGAAAATTAAGTTAGAGCTTCAAGATCCGTCCGGTTTGATCCGGTTTTCGTGTGAATAAATAAAACATTTTATTCCCATAATAATAAATTAATTACAAGTCATCTTATCCGGAAACTAAAGCTAATGCATGAAAAAGGCCTTTCAGTTCGTAAATTTGTAATTAACGTATCAAATTATTTTTACCATCTTCCATTTCCTTCTTGTACGAAGAGAAGAAGGTCAAAGCCTTCATCAGCTGGTAGCTCTTGGACACGGGGATGTTTGTGTCGTAGAGCTTGCGAGTGCTCTTGCAGTCCACGTAGAACCACCAGTTACACTTGAGGATAGTCTGGTCGAAGAGCGTTGATTCGGGGCAGAGGAATGACTTCATGACGAGGCCGTCATCAGTGAGAGCACAGACGTGGAAAACCTAGAAGTAGATGTCAGATATTACAGTTATAATAAATACCGGAATAGTATTTTCAAATAATTCCAAATAATTGCAAAGGAAAACTTAGCATTCTTATTCTTAACTTAATGATGTGTAAATGACAATCAAAGATCATATTTTAGGTCAACCGTATTTTAAGGTACCTTGAAATCTGTACAAAGCATAAACAAACGTTTAACGCAGTCCTTTATAATGCTTTCTCATTTCCATCTGCGTAATAATTTAAACCTCAAAATTCTTAAATTACTTATTTATAATACAGTTTAATTCCTAAACCAGCCTACCTACCTATTCACTAAAGTCAAAATCCGATTCTAACATCTATTCTAATATCATCAATTCTTTGGTATTTATTGCTCAGATAAGTTACTCACCATGCACCCCAAGCTTTCATCCCCATACAACCCTGGGAAGTACTTCTGGTCTCCGCAGTGGAAGTCAGTATCCGGCAAGTCCACCTTCGACTGGAAGTGATCGTCGTAGTTCTTCTCGTAGCCCACGGGGTAGTACTCGCGGGGGGCGTTCATGACCTTGCCCACTGTTGGGTTTCTGAGGGCGTAGGCATAGCAGTTAGAGTATGAGGTGTTTTAGTTTGTGAAAAATTTAGAATGTAAAAAAGGATTGAATACTACAGTATTATAATAGGATATAATAGGAAAGATTCATCATTAAAAAAACAAAGGTTCTAATTAGTCCGTTAGTTAGCTTTCAAAATACAATGTAAATAATTCAACAAATACCTAAGTATATTTGATGATGAAGAAAGTGCAACAAAGTTTAGAAAACAGAAACAAACCCGTGTTTGTCACTTTTAAGTAAACATTTTACAGAAGAAATGTCGCGCTATATTTTAACGCATCAAATTTTATTATTGTTTACATGATGAAATAAAGAATATAAATAATTAAAAAAAAACAAAATGTATGTAACAGGAAATATAATGATACTTAGTAGTAAATTACAGTAAAAAAACCTCACAAATTATTATAATAAAACAAAATGAAGACTACACAAGCAATAGGAATAAAACAAAATCTAGCTTTTCACTATGCGCATTGAAATGGCATTGAATATACTTTGAACTATTAATTTTCAGTCTGGTATTCTGCCCCCACGAAAGTCATTATATTATTTTTTTTAATTTATCGTCATAATAAGCCCGTACTATTTGAAGCGAATTGAAATTCAATTGATAGTTGTTACTTTTTTTCCATCTTAGAATAACAGTGCAAGAAATTATACTACGATGACTACTTTAAATATTTTAAAGATAATATTTTATTTCCCCTATTCAAATTTCAAGTGCGGCGTGAATCACTATAAAAATTTGTTAAAGTCTATTACGATACTTTGTACTGAAATAACGCAAATAAAATATCTTGACACCGCTAATTATTTCCTAACCCTTTCTTACCTCTTCGGCTTGGGTGGACTAGCTACCACAATCTCCGGCTCCGGCTGAGGCTGGAAGATAATCGGCTCTTCTGTAGTTGTTGTCGTCATTGACGTCGTAGTCGCCGCCGGCAGACTCGCGTACTTGGTCAGCAGCTGCTGCTGGCGAAGAGCTATCGCCGCCTCCACTGCTTCCATCGAGATGTTCCCTGCTTTCGCTATCTCCACAATCTTCGCATTTATATCATCCTTGTTGAACTTCAACGTCGTGTCATCTCCGTAGCCGGTTATAGAGTTGTACTCGTCTATCTTCTTGGTGTTGTAAGCAGGATACGTGTTGACTAGCTGATTGACTTGTTGCGGGACGGGATCTACAAAGTTAGAAAAAGGATTGGGTCTCTGGACTATGGTGTTTTGAGGCGGAGCGTATTGTGGATGCATGTGAATGGAGTCTGTGAAAGTCGGTGCGGGTATGATTGAGATAGCTTGTGTAGGCGGGGCGGCTACAGGCATGGGAATGAATGGGTTAACTGTGGTGGGCAGGTGGTATAGCTTTGGCGTGTTCACAATGATGGGGCTCGGTGTTATTCTGAGTAGTGGCGCGTACTGTACGGCAGTCATTTGTGAGACCATTTTGGAGACTTGGTTATGTGATGATTGGGGGTAATTCTCACTTTGGTACGCTAGTCCTGGGCCTTTGGACTGCGGGACGGGCAGTGGCGTGTAGGTCTTCTTCGTTGAGGCGATGGGGACGACCTTGAGGGTTTCTTCTTTGGGCGGGAGGGGCCTGAAGGGTGGTACTCCCATAGGGATGGGTTTGGCCATGGTGATAGTCGCTGTGGGGCGGGGCGGCAGACTCGGCGCTTCCACTGAGGGTTGAACGATGATAGGCTGCATGGTGGTGGAGACACGCTTGTGTAAGGTGGTGAGCTTGTCCATGGCAGCTTGGTTAGGGCGAGATACAGGGGCCATTGGTCGCATCATTATTCTGTTCTGTTTGCCTCGTTTCTGTAAAAAATCAGAAAAAAAGTTTTTACCAAAAGCTTATCTACCAGTTTGTTTTATGTAGTTCATGAGTTTCTAATTTGGGCCAAAGACAGGCATCCCTAAACTACGTCCTACCTATATTATTATTAAAAATAATTATATTTAGGATGTAAAGATATATGCAGATACTAAAATACGTTATTTTAGTACTTTTAATAATATTTTAATAAGAAAATACCAGGAACAAAATAGCAGGCCATACCTAATGTATCACAAAAACTTTGATGAACGAGTCAATCAATTCCAATATATTGCAGTGGTATTGGCTTGTAGCATTCTTATTATCCGAAGTTATTGATCTCTAAACCTCAGAATCCCTTAAGTTGTCCTCGCATTTAAGGCGTACCGTTATGATCCGGTCCACTGCGCTAAATATGACACAGGTCTGCTTACAAATCCGGTTCAGATTCTGTAAAGCCATCGAGGCTTAATTGGTAAGACGTCTCTTAAGATGTGTTAAACGTGCAGTACTTGCGATATTCATCTTGTACACCTTTCTAGAAGTAACGGAGCATGTTTGAATATACGTGTAAGTAATTAAATATCTGGGTGTTGTCACTAGGCTTTGTTCGGTCTGTTAGTTGGTATGTTAAAGATAAAACTAGAAATAGTATGAAAATACAAATATTAAAGTGGGACTTGCGTTTTTGCAAAATATATATTTAAAAAAGAAATAGTGCGTTATATTGCGGTAAAAAAAGCAGTTGTACCTACTATTTGGAAATCTGTTTCAATATTAATTACCTATAACTATGTTCAAGATGTTTTATCTCTAAAGGGAAAAATGGTAATAATTTGCACGGCCCTTCACATTTCTTGAAGGTATTATGTATTTTGCCGCTGCTATCATCAATGGAGAAACGCAATTAGATACAAATAGTATCCTTAACTATTTGTATCCAATTGCGTTAGATAAATATTAAAAAAAAAATAACAAATAAAACACATATTATTAATCATATCAAAAACAGCGATTCAAAGTCAAATAAATTGACAATAATTGATTAGAATAAATCAATTTTCGTCAACACAAAATGTAACGCATGTAGAAATTTAGGTTGTGAAAATTAATGCTATTTTGCTCAGTATCATTAAAAAAGATATTATATTCAAAAATCCTATGATAAAAAAAAAGAAAAAAATAACAATGATCATAGCCATAATGTTATCACATATGAAATACAGTCGCTTCCCTTTCTATGTAGGTAGGTACAGTCATATCTTTCAAATTACAAAACTATATACTTTACTAGCGGTCCCGGCGAACTTCGTTTCGCCTTAGATAATTTTTCCCGCTTTTCTGTTGAAATTTTTCAAATTTTACCAAGGATCCCTAAAAAAGTGTGTTTTTACGACCTCACATTAGAAACCTCAAAAATTGTAGCCTGTGTTATTCTGATGTATAAGCTATATTGTGGTAAAGTTTCATTCAAATCCATTCAGTAGTTTTTACGTGAAAGAGTAACAAACATCCATACATCCATACTTACAAACTTTCGCCTTTATAATAGTAGGATACATTTTAGCTCGGTCAACAAATTTCTTTCTTTCTTATATATGTTTTTTTAAATAGTGACAGCGATTCAAGATGATTACTTTATGATTTATAATACATCCCTTAATAGTATAGTACAGAAAATCCGAAATAATCATTAGTCTCTACATTACACCGCTGTGAAGTCGGGGTGGGTCTCTAGTTTATATTCATAAGATTTCTTTGCCTACACTAATGACACTTTTCGAAAAGTAATTTTGTTCTTGCACAAACTCGTCTAAATTTAATATTATTACTTTGCGTGAGTTATTAAGCTTTTTATGCTAAAGGGCTCGAGTAAAATTGAAGTAAACCTCACACGACGGTAATTTAAATTTTCACAGTGCAATTTTCTTTGACAAAAGCAATCATCATAAATCATGTTATAAATGCTACTAAAAATAAAGCTTAACTCATTGCACTTAAACAAAAAAATAGCCATGGTACCAGGTGCAAGTTGTGCGCTAACAATAGGCGATGGAACGTGTAGGGGGTTTTGGTGGGTAGTCTCCGCTCTTGGCGGAGAGGAGGAGTCCCACAAGCCGTACCGTTGTCCATTCTCAAAAATAGTGGTCATCATCAGCCTGTTGCAGTCCACTGCTGGACATAGGCCTCTCCAAATGTTCGCCACTTCGCTCGATTTTCGGCGACTCTCATCCAGCTCCCGCCAGCCGTCCTGCGCAAATCGTCACTCCACCTGGTCTGAGGGCGTCCTACACTACGTTTACCGAGGCGTGGTCTCCACTCCAGAACTCGTTTACCCCAACGGTTGTCGGCTCTGCGGCTGATATGGCCAGCCCACTGCCACTTCAGCTTGCTAATCCTGTGAGCTATGTCGATGACTTTAGTTCTCTGCCGGATCACCTCATTATGGATTCGATCCCTTAGAGAAACACCGAGCATAGCTCTTTCCATAGCCCGCTGAGTGACTTTGAGTCTGTGAACCAGTCGTGCCGTCAGTGTCCACGTCTCGGCTCCATATGTCAAAACAGGTAGAACGCACTGATTGAAGACTTTTGTCTTTAGGCACTGTGGGATGGACGATGAGAAGACTCGACGTAGTTTCCCAAACGCTGCCCAGCCCAGCTGAATCCTTCTATTCACCTCGTCCTCTAGGTTGTTTCGACCCAACTGCAATTTTTGCCCGAGGTACACATATTTTTGAACAACTTCGAGGACGGCGCCTTGGACTGCAATCGGTTCCGGTAGAACATGTTCATTAAACATGACCTTGGTTTTATCCAAGTTCATCCGTAGGCCGATGCGGACAGAAGAGTCAGCCAGGTCATTCAGCATCTGTTGTAGGTCTTGCAGCGTCTCTGCCATTATGACGATGTCATCTGCAAATCGCAAGTGAGAGATGTGTTCGCCATTTATGTTGATGCCACGTCTTTTCCAGTTAAGCGTCTTGAACATATCCTCCATTGCATTTGTGAACAATTTCGGGGAGATCACGTCCCCTTGTCTCACTCCTCGATGCAATGGTATAGGCCTTGTTTGCTGGTTTTGTACTTGGACGGACATGGTAGCGGCTTCGTAGAGATATCTCATCACTTGGATGTATCGCCAATCGACTTGACATCGCTGCAGAGAATCCAAAACAGACCAGATTTCAACCGAGTCAAAGGCCTTCTCATAGTCCACGAATGCTAGACACAGGGGCTGATTATACTCTTCGGTCTTCTGTATAATCTGTCGCACTGTGTGGATGTGGTCTATGGTGCCGTATCCGCTCCGAAATCCAGCCTGTTCCGGCGGTTGAAAGTCGTCGAATCTTCTCGCAAGTCGGTTCGTGATCACTCTTGAAAACAGCTTATAGACATGGCTGAGAAGGGAAATGGGTCGATAGTTCTTCAGAAGGGTTTTGTCTCCTTTTTTGAAGAACAAGACGACCACACTCCTACGCCACGCCTCCGGAGTTCTCCCTTCAAACAGGACAGCGTTAAATAGCTTTTGGAGCTCCCTCAGTACGGGCTTACCTCCAGCCTTTAATAGCTCCGTTGTAACGCCGTCCGCTCCAGGGGCTTTTCCGTTTTTAAGCTGTCCAAGAGCAATCTCGATTTCGCCAACGCTGAACTCTGGCAGGTCTTCAGTGAAATGGCGTGTTAATGTGGCTCTAGAGTCTTCATTTTCGGGTACAGGTCGAGATGTTTGCGATGCGTATAGCCGGGTATAGAAGTTTTCTATCTCCGAAAGGATCTCCGGCTTAGAAGCAACAACTTCTCCACTTGCTGTGGTCAGTTTGGTCAAGTGACTTCTTCCGAGAGATTTAACGAATACCTTAGACCCCCGATTTTGCTCAATAGCTCTTTCAATGGCTAGAGTATTAGAGTGTCGGAGGTCACGTCGCACAAGCTTATTGATCTCCCGGTTGAGAGCCCGTAAACCCGACGAAGTGGCAGGTGGGTATTCACGTCGTTGCCTCATTAGCGTCAAAGTCTCCTCGGAAAGTTTTGACTTCTTCCCTTTACGCTGCATGTTGCAAAATCTCGTACCTTCCTCCCTGAGTACCCGAACCACATTTTCAAGATTCTGGCCAATATCAGTTGTGGTTTCCACGGCAGCAAAACGGTTTTCCAGGTTCGACTGGAACGTTTCAGATCCCGCCATGGTTTGAATCAGAGTCGGCCGGAGTCTGGACTTCATTAGACGGACACGTTCGGCTTTGAAGTCGATATTCAAAGTGCCTCGGACAAGTCTGTGGTCGCTACCGGTGTTAAACCTGTTAATCACAGAGACATCTCTGAATATGTGCCGCCTGTCCGTCAGGATGAAGTCGATCTCGTTTTTGGTCATAGTGTCGGGGCTACGCCACGTCCACTTCCTTTGGGGCTGCTTTTTGAAAAATGAATTCATCAAGAAGAACCCCTCTCGTTCGAGAAAGTTGACGAGCATCTGCCCCCTATGATTCCTGACTCCAAACCCATGGGTACGGTACATCTATGAATTTTCACCTTATGAGAAAACCGTTTAAAAAAAAGGAGCAAAGCGATGCCAGCAGCGCTGACCCTAACCTTTTGAAGTGATTTTGGCAAACATTTCGTGCCGCTCTTCCTGACTACGCCACAAAAATAATGAACAATATGTTTTAAACAAATGTCGATAGATAAATAAATGCGCCAAACAATCACACCAATCACCAGGGCGTCTACTCTTGAAAACGAAATATGTCTGATCCGATGACGTTTAGTATTTTTTATTGCTCATTATCGCAACTAACACACTTCGAATGCGAATAAAGCGTTAAAAAAAAACGTTTGATGTTCTCGAATAAATTGCGGATCCTCGAAACATGAGAATTATTTGATTATATTAAATTCAATGCTCGCACGCGTACGATTTCGATATTTTTTACCTTTTTTTATAAACTTTGTCCTGACAATGAACATATCAAAAAAGAAATCGCCTTATTTCTTCCAGTATATTCGAAATGATGTCAATACATTTTAGCGATTATCTATAGCAATTCACAATACTTTTCAGCAGGTTATAAATGATTTACCCATAATATCAAACATACGAACCTCTTGCTTAGCAGCTGTCCGAGGGCTGGTGTCGACGAGGTTTGGGGGGGCACCGTTCCTCACATTCACGGACCTTCGTCTGCTGGGATCCAAGTTGGTGAGCGATTGCTCAAATCCCAGCTCGTCTCCGAGACTGAACCCTGGAATTTAGAGAAATTACTATTGAGTAATCATTTTATTGAAAAGCATTTCATTTTTGTGAATTGTTTGATTGGTAGTGAAAGGTTTGGAATCCATATCTAAGTAACATATTTGTGGTTCGGTATTGGATGGGTCACCGACGTGAGTTTGTATCATCTTCGGAAGACATGTTAAACAACAGACTGTCATTGTACTTTTTGAGCATATCTGACAGTAAAGTTTGTCACTTGCTCACACACATTTCTCCACCAATGCACACTTGTCTGGTGGAGTATGCTCTGCCTATTTAATTTGTCACTTGATTAACTTTATTGTCGGATGATTTCAAGCTCCCATAGGAATCTGACTAGATATAACCGAACATAAGAAATATTTTTTTATTTATTCCTAAACTTTATTGCACAAATAAAGTACAGATATAACTCAGAACCAACAGCTTAACTAGCCCTCCGAAAGTGTAAGTGAAGTTGCTTGGTTAAAGATGGAATGGTTACCCATCCAATTACGTACCGTGATACGTGCAGCTTACCTTCGGTAACACAGGATTTTTTTTAATTATAGCATTGACTACTTTTTTTGTCGCCCTACAGGTCTACTCTCGTATTAGTTTCAAAACAAAATTAACCCTCTTTAGTGAGAATGCTTCTGCATAGTCACTTCGAAGTGTTTTAGAGGCAAAATAAGCATTTCTCCTCATTTCTCTATTCGTGACCGACACCGACGCGCCACACATAGCCACTTGACCAACAAATGTGACCGGCATTCGTCAACAATCGGCTTTCACCTGATTGATGCCCGACCTTGTTAGTGTTGGGACATGATGATATCGACGGTGAAGTACCTATTTCAACTAAGTATACTTTTTGAGAAACTGATTTACTTACCTTATTCTTTATTAAATTTGTATATACTTTGTATACTGGTTGTTAGGTAGTACTGATACTTTACCATCGAAAAATATATATTTTTTTTTATTTAAACTTTCTAGCACGTAAAAAAACCAAAAGGGGCATTTGATGTCTAGTAGAATTTTCTTTCAGATTTTAACATAAATAAAGTGGTTTGAGCGAGAAATACAGATATATTACGACGAATAGATATTCGTCGTTCAAAACTGATATTATCATTACGACGTATTGATATCAATGATAAGGGTATTTGCTTTAGTAGATCATTGGATAGGCGACATATTATTTTATCATAATAAATGAAAAGGCAGTGATTTTATTTACTAGTTCAATGTTTTAAAAAGTTTTACATTCATTGTCCTGTAATATTCATACATATTGAAATTAAAATATATTAGGTTTAACAATTAATGTTAAAAAAAATTGGTAATACAGTCAAAAGCATGTCAAACTATAGACTTTAGACACCGTATCGCCCATAATCATATTGTCACTATATTTTTTAATCATCATTGTAGTATTTCAACGATTAGATTCGATTTTGTCGATAGATCTGTGGACGGTACTGCGACTGTTTATCGATAGCAGTAGCCAATCAAGCCCTCTCACTAGTCACCACAGGAGCGGAAATATGCATGCGTTTATTTTTATGCGGACGTAACCTCATACTAGCGGCTTTCAAAAAGCAATTCGTTTATTTGTGATCGTCATATTTGGAGAACGTATCGTTAATCCAATGCCAACTCAATATGAACCCAATTACCCATGAAATATAATAGGATTAGCCTTTTTTGTATGATTTATTGTATGTATCGATGTATATCAATATAAGTATGGGCAACAGCTAATTATGTTACAGCTATTACCCGCGACTTCTGCCGCCTTAATTTGGAATATAATATAAATAAATAAATATTTTACAATATCACGTACATTGTTCTGATTTTATGGTAAGTAGCGAATGAAATTGTTACAGAAATCAGAAACAAAGCCGGTACTACAACACCTTAACTCGAGATAATATTGAAAAGTTTGTTTTCCATATTGATCCGTCAGGGAATGGAACCCAGAGATGGCGGGACGCCAAAGTCTGGCACGTTCACCTCTCGGCTATGGAGGTCGTCCAAAAAAAAGTATAATTTGTATTAATGTATTGTCATCTGTCTTTCTATTTAATGTCTGGATGAAGAATGGATTTGAATGAAATAACAAACACACAAACATTTTGAAGAAATAGAAAAAAATAATCTCCCCACTTGCAGGTGCTGTTCTTCCAACTGAGCTGAGGGAGGGTTTTGTAATGGATTTTTTTTATAAATGCGCCAGACAATCACACCAATCACCGGTCTCAAACTAAGGTTTTCCCTTGTACTATGAGTACCAGACGACGGATACTAACTGGGGGCGTCATTTCAGTACACCCAGACCCAAGTCAATTTAGAAAAGTTTGTTTTCCAAATTGACCCTACCGGGAATCGAACCTGGGACCTTTCGCACTTTGGTCGCCTACCTTAACCACTGCCACCGAGGTCGTCAAATTAAAATGTCAAAATCTAACAAACATACAATCAGACATCCATAATTTAATATTAGTAGGATATTCTTACAGTTCAATATTGGTTCAAATAACTGATGTGTTTTTAACAGCAGGTACACAAGATATTGAGCACTTTTACATGACCAGAAGTAAAAAACACCGATCCACGGGCTAATCTTTACAAAATAAATGCATTCAAAAAGTGATTATGATGGAGGTACTAAATTAAATCAATTTGGCACGCCTAATCCTAATGATAAATTGCCTTTGAAGTTATTTTCGATGCCGGTAATTTATTATTACCTTTCAAAATAGCATCGGGCCATGTCTTTCAAGCATAGCAATATGTTTTAAGAACAACACAAACTGCAAAGTCGCTTTAGAAGTTAATATTAAACTAGTGATACCACAGTAATCACTAGTGAGTCTAGTTTTCAGCTATGTCTTGTTACACAAAAAATACCCTGTCTTCAATTATTGTCTTGAATAGTTACTTATGAAGTTAGAAACTGTATGTATAGTGAATATATACGTATACTGGTGATATACCTCCACCTTACAGAAGACCGCAGCCAAATAACAATCACTTGTTGTGTTCCTGCGTGTTAGTAAGGTTTCCAGAGCTCCTGGGGGGTGCTACATTAGTAGCAGGGGTCAAACCTTCAAGGTAAGGACGACAAGTCCAGTAACAACTTTATTATGTTGTACTTATCACCCTTAAACTAGGACCTCATTATCACTTAACATCAGGTGGGATGAGGTCAATCTTGAAGTGCAATACAAAAAAAAATACTGTATCTTCTGAATAGACCAATATAGCATTTTTATTTTATTGACAAAATCAAGTAAACCATCTGTGTTCGTAACTCACCTATGCTGGCATGTGCTTTTACTCCTCCCAAGTTCCGTACCCTGAAGAGTCCTGATTTCTTGAACGCGCAGTTTATTTTGAACCCGAAGTCCGATTCTAGCACACATGTTGGTTGTACTATTTCTGTGGACAAACGAAAAAACATTTTAATAATGTATGTCGTATAGGACCTACAGAGGTAAGAAGTGTTTAGGATATAAACAATCTAATCATGAGACTATATTCAAGCTACAATTACATATCTACTTAAAACAATATTTTCTAAGTACTGCATATAAGTACACTGTGCTTGTGTCAATAATCAAAGATTTGAGCTTTATGTAGCAAACGTATCTATTTTTGTTTATGTTTCGGAAATTCAACCCATTTGAAAGTGGTGTCGGGCTCGCACCGGCTAAACCCCCGTCGCCTACTCCGGCAATTGTGGGTTAGTCTGGATGCCTTGCGGATTTTACGACGCAGGTATCTCCACAGCGCCTGCCGACGAGCAGCCCACCTCTCCACGCAAAACGTACGTTTGTAATTCGCTAGGCTACTTGACACGCCAACCACGACACACAGAGGGAAGAGGACTTCCCTTATCCTTACTAATATTATAAATGCGAAAGTAACTCTGTCTGTCTGTCTGTCTGTCCGTCTGTTACGCTTTCCCGCTTAAACCTCTCAACCGATTTTGATGAAATTTGGCATAGGCTACTTTTTGTTAGAAAGTTAGGGGGGGGGGGGGGGGGGGTAATGCCACCTTTGAAAGTTTATATGGGATGCACAGAAATGCACCTGCTCTCTGCGACCAATTTCGTGATTTTCTCTCCATCCTGTGCAGTATCAGTGGCTGGGTGGCTAAGCGAGCCTCAACGCACCGGACCACAGAGTTTCTGAGCCTCCCCATCGCGACAAGACCCTGTCAATTTAGCTCAGCAACAAGAACTAAACATTGTTTATGCCCTGTTCCAATATTTTACGATACGCAATCTGTGAAAATGATAATCCGTTTTTCTCCAACTGACTACGAGTCGTTAATACCATTCCTTAGTTTAGTTTCCATTTAGCTGTCATGAGTCGTCCGTCAGTCGTTTTTAGCTTACGCCTCGTATAATTTATAACTATCCGTAAGTAAAACGGATTGTTTTTCAGATAGTGAAACCGGGCATTAGATAAATACTAGTAACAATGTTATTGCATATTGAAGAACATATAATTGTACTCTAAGACCTTAAATAATTCTTTAAGGAAATGCAAAAACCTGCATTTCGCCCACTTAAATATACCGTTTCGACTCAAATCGTCTTGTTTATGTAATAACAGGATTTTCCGTTTGATCGGGCGTGACTCGCTAAGGATACGAACGACCTAGATTTCACTTTGTGCTAGACTATTATGGTCTTATAACATATCAGCCTACGCGGTTCACTGGCTTGTTTACGTTATTTAGTGCAGTTTATGAGCGTACTGTACTTTGAAGTAAAGTTGAGATCTATAATAATATAATAATTATTGCATTGACCATTTAATAAAAAATTGCATTTTTGTAAGGGGTCAATCGGCAACTTACTACTAAAGAAGTTTTTGAATGATTTTGGTTGCAGATTGTGTTAAATCATAAGCTATTTGAGAAATACGCGGTTAGTTATTGGTTCCTGCTAATATTATCAAAGCGTAAGTTTAAAATAATGAACATACGTTTTACTTTTTGAGGTAAAACTTTTTAACGGACACGGATTAAATTTGCCAAGAAGAGAGATGACATACTACGTATAAGCATAATCAATTCATTTATTAATGTTGGTGACAAGTATCGCTTATGCATCGTCAAAATGAATATAAACCAAATTGAAGCTACAGCCGGTTCGGTTCGGTTATAGGTACTTTTTATGCCGAAATAACGCGAGCGAAGTCGCAGGCAACGATTCAATTCAAATAATTTATTTCAGGCCTACTTGGCCCACATATAGTAACAACATATATAGCAACAGCCATAGGTCATAATTTTAACCCAACTTAGTGGCATGAGCATCTCCGTGCTTCAGAAGGTTAATGAAGCATTTGTCTTGTTATTTCTGTATAGGCCAGTGTATGGTTAGGGAACATCTGAAAGTAAGGTAAGCCTTTCTCAGACTCCTCCAAGCCGACCTTCCGCCAACCTGCTCTGGACCTGATTGGTGGAGTGAGGTCCAGCCCATCATACTTGAAATGAGGGCTGTGTCTGACATTGAGTCATATCTTAACATCTTTAGTTAGTATACACCACAGCCATGTCGCATAAAAACTTTGCTTTTCTCAGTATGTCGGTTTTTTTATAGTAGCGCAGTATATTGGCTCCTCCAGCCTGATGGTAAGCAAGAGAGGAACCCATATCGCGATGACAACGGATTTGATATCGAAATATCCTATTCGTTAGCATCGCCATACTGGCCCGCAAGATGTTTCAGTTATACGGTTGACTTAGTATGACAAGGTAATAAGGCGTAGCCAAACTAAAAATGCTGAGTATACCTATCTAAATAGTTTATTCTTAGGTAGAAACGTTCTTGAATGCTTTGAAAAAAAAAATCAATTCAAACAATTAAAAATAAATTTTTTAACTTCGAAAATTATCTTAAATTGGAAGCTTAATGATGACTCTTAACAAAGCTTTACTGAAATCATTAAGGAAGAACTGTTTCGCAACTTAACCTTCTGAGATATATCTAATTATCACATATCTGTACTTATTTTTTTCCTAGGTACAATCTCTTTCCTTGACCTCTACTTATTATTTTTGTTACCTTCGAAGTTTACAAGTAATGAGTAAATACCATCATTCAGATCATGAGTGCTCACTTATCGTTTAGGAACAAGGTCTATGATCTTTAAGCACTAATGTTTTAGGTAAAAAAGGTCGGGAATTTGACGACCTCCGTAGCCGAGAGGCGAGCTGGCCGGACTTTGGCATCGCGCCATCTCTGAGGTCCAGGGTTCGATCCCCGGTCGGGTCAATAGGGGAAATGAACTTTTTCATATTGTCTTGGGTCTGGGTAGGCAATACCATCGTTGTTTCTGATTTCTGTAACACAAGTTCTTAAGCTACTTACCACAGAATCAGAGCAATGTACTCGTATATGATTTGTTCATTATTTATTTATTTATAGCCAGGATAAACGGTTAACGTGTCCTTAACACAAAGTGATCCGTTATTTGAACCGACATCCTCCAGATTTTTAAACTTAATGCACAAACCACTACACCACAAAGACAGAGGCAACACATCTTTCTTAATCAGTAAGGGTCTTCCAGTTCAGTGAGAAATATAATCTTTTACAGTTTTCGTAAGCAAAACTCAACGTAACTTATCTTTTTGTGCATAATATTTATGGTCAGTCGAAGCCACCGTAGGCATTGGCATACGCTTAAAATGTATCCGTCTCTTGGTTCACGAATCCAGTTTTCGTTACTTTATGTAACATTTCAGCTGTTAACTTACGACACAACTGTTTATGCGTTACTAAACATTCACAGATTATGTTGCGGCGACTAAGTTATTACTGGCGGGATTATTATTTAAATTGTGCTTACTAAATTACTGGGGCAATGAATGTGAAGCGATTAGGGGTGATGATTTGTGCAAGTAAGAAATAGTTGAATCTAATATTTGCTTTTTTATGGGTTAAGGTTGACCGCAGAATTTTCTAAGTGTGACCTTAGTTTATTAAAAAAGGAACCTTAGCAAGGACCTTCGTATGGAAGGCTGTGTCCTCATTAGGGTATTCTTGGATGGCATGTAGTTTACTTTTGTATTGCACAAATGGTCGGACACTCTAAACCAAGTCCTGTTGATCTCAAAAAGTGCATGGTTGATCTCAAAAATATTAATCCCATTGGCCAAAATCGGTCAGCATTCACCATTTATTGCTAACTTTATTTTTTACGCTCCATGGACTCTTCCTTGAAATAGTAAAAAGCAGATAAACACGCTTAAGATTATATCATATTTTATACACAATATACACATTTCTTTATTAAGCTTTTTGCGTTTTGAATGCGAGGCTTCTGCGCAACGAAAACACACAGACGCATTTATATGGACAGAGAAATGGCAGGACCTTTCAGTAAATATGCCACTTCCTCTTTACCTGCCCCATTGGATTAATGATTCATCCTTCTGGTTGTTAAACTGAGGGTCGTGGGTTATTAAACCCATTGGGGATTACCCCAACAACAAGAAACATTGGTCCGATTAAAATTTTTGACTAGGTATTTATAAATTATATTAAGGTAAATTACTGTTATATCACTGTAGGTTATATTTTCAATAACACAAGTGGATAAGCTACTTATTTTGATATCAGATGACATACAATTCAGCTTTGTGATTCTGTCTGGTATTTATAATTTTATACTGCACGAAGAAAAGGCCGTAAGAGATTGCAATTAGTAAATAAAATTCCAGTTCTTGCTAATTTCAATTTAAAAATGAGTGAAACTTTGTATGACGTAGCTATTTCTAATTAGGTTTTTGTACTGGCGTAAAATATACAAGTTCACAAATGAACAGTTCAACTAATTGATTCGTTACGTGTAATCATCGTTTCCTTCCGATTTATTGCGAGAGTTCCTTGCCGGTGATTCACTTTGATAATGCTAGTCATTCCTCAACACTGTTCAAATGTAAAAGAGGTATTTTAAAATTACCAAGTGCAGCCCATATCATCGCGGATGTAACGTCATTGAAAATATCGTTATAGAATAAGTATTTTTTTCGAGGGAAAAATGCTTACCACACCGTCGCTCTCTGCGGGGAACAGAGAGTGGTGTGTCGGTCTCGCACCGACTAAAACCTCCTCGATGGCCAACGCTGCACAGTTGTTGGGGAAGTCGGGATCTCTTGCGGATTCCACACTGGCTTCCCCATAGAATATAATGAGTATACACCAACTATTTGTACTTGCTTTATTGCTCCGATCAAAATTTTCATAGAGCCATAGTTCCATGCAGCATACAAATACATTCTTGTCCACTATGTCATGACGTACGGGAATAACACATCAAGGCAACCACGTGCAGTTCAATTTTAGATCTTATTACTGCGAAATAAGGCCAGTCGTATAAATCAACACAAACATTGTATATAAGGCCACAAGAGTCGCTATAGTCCAATTCAATTTAAACCTTATATAGCTGTGATAAGTATGACAATAAACCATATTTGACACGATGTCAATAAGGGTGAAAGAAGGCTTAGTGTTGTTTAAAGGTCTCAACTGGATATCTACAAAATGTTTGATTGTAGGCAACTATCGTACTCTTATTACAATACTTGTATTTACACTATATATAGAAAACTTATAATTAACTTACATCTATATATTTACATTACCTATTTTAAACTACACTAATATTAAAACTAAATACATCATATACAATATAACACTTTTACATTTATTCACACAACACTGTTTACAAAGCTTTACTGCTTGGATTTTTTGGGATTCCTTAGTTCTATTGCGATATAGAGGAAGAATTTACCGGATCCATAGGAACCTTCAAATTACTTCTAAGCCTAACAACCAGATTGGACTGACGCAACGATGTGTCATCTTTATGGATTGTTGGTGAAATGACGAAACCAGAGTCCGGCACTCGGATCGACAGCCGGATGTTTGGGAGAAAGGCTGACTCACTTACAGTACCGTTAGCAGATAAGCCTAAAAAAATTATGAGTTTTTAGTTTTATGAGTAATGTAGATCGTTGTGACTTTGTTCGATTTATTTCTAGATACAAAGCGTTAAGTTTGTTACTCATCTGTCTAGCGACCAAATTTCATAAACTACGTGCGGGAAAAATAATGTATCTAAAACGTTGATGTCTGTTATAAGTTGTTTTACATAATCTGCTGCTATATATAAATAAATAAATGATGGTATAAAATAATTGTATATTATTCCCTATAATCTACGAGTATTTTTTTTTATAGTAGCGCAGTATATTGGTTCCTCCCAGCCTGATGGTAAGCAAGAGAGGAACCCACATCGCGATGACAACGGATTTGATATCAAAATATCCAACCCGTTAGCATTGCCATACTGGCCCGCAAGATGTTTCTTCACGCTCCTTTTGAAGGAATCCATGTCAAAGGAAGGACGAAACACATGAGTAATCTTCTTCCAAAAAGTTATCAGGAACAGATGGCATTCTAGCAATAAGACCGCCTAAATTGCAACATAATCTGTCTCTAAAACCAATTTCTGCACTATAACTAAACTATGTGTAATAAATTATATCCATTTTTTAATTTGCGTTCACCAGTTTGAAATCCGACTAAATATAAAATGAATCTTATGGTAACTTTAGTAACTCTAGTCTTAAGTTCTTACGTGTTATAACTCATGACTGTACAAAATATTTAAAAACATAAGTGTTCAATAAAATAATTTGTAACTATAATCAACATTTTAACAACCTTATAATAATACGCCCATAAAGTACTTTACATCCTCGTTAAGTTTGATTGGAGGCTTATTATTGTTTTATTTATTTATCTTGCTGACTCTACGTAGTCTCAGCTTTATCTCTACGGTTGGTGAATGTCAATGATCACAGATCGTGTTAGCCAGTTTCAAGGTGAACTAAATTAAGCATGATGCACAAAAAATATCTCCTAATTTGAGTTAATTTAGCACAGATGTATGCGAATATACGATTAATATATATAGCTTGCTATATGTCTGTTATAACAAGGCTAACTTAACTTGGAAGCTAGTTATTAAGGTATGATTTTGTTTTTGAAGTTACTATGTAAAAATACGATTTATTAAATATCATGACCCATTAATTAATGGTTATCTTAACAACAGGTATTATTAAACTGCTTTAGTGATAAAAGTTTTTCAAGTACCATTGTAAGTCAAAATAAAAGTAAGGAATCACAAAGACAGATACGAGTTAAGTGGTTAAACGTGAATTTGTAGGCTTAAATCTTTTTTTTTTTTAGTTTTCTGTTTATATTAATATTCTAATTTAATCTATTTAAAGTAATTGAATCAAAACTACGAGTATGTACACTAACAAAACTGCAAATAGATATTTTATATTTACTTACTTCTAGTTCAAGCTAACTTCAGCTTCTATTTTTTTTTGTAAAAAGTAATCAACAAAAAAATATATTCACGTAATACATTCTTAGTGTACTTGGTCCGTCGCGGCTTTCCACTCATTGCACCTCAATTTTAAGCACAAACACATTTTGTCATTTGACCTAATCATTTACTCATTACCTTTGACCTAAGCACCCACATAATCGTTATGTAAAAGGTAGTCGCGTATTATCCCTTTCGATATCACTCGAGAACGATGAACATCACATTCATGGTAAACACTTGCCGTTTGATTTTAATTCTTATGAGCAGGAAATAAGGGCTTACTTTCGACTGTACATCAGTTATGTAAGCCTTGTTTGAAATAGGGTTTTGCTCTCTGACTTGAGCCCTAAAGGTATAGGGTTATGTTTGAATTTAACTCGAAGCTCAACCTATTCGATCCTTTCTTTTATGGCGGTAAAGTTTAGTTTGCTTTAAACCTTACATAGGAAAGCGGACTAGATCAAAAACCCAATTTTTTTAAATCATTAAATAGTTATTAAACAAATATTAAACACGTATTTTTTTATTTGTCAAAATAATAATTTAATACTGAGGTGAAACGCTATGCTAAGTCGCGGGATCGAGGCTTGGTACTTAAAAAATATACCGACTTATGACGTCATGCGATACTTAAGTTCAATGTATCGCCATCATTTTTGGTTGGGTGGAAAAAATACGTATCCCTTTTTATTAAAGCATTTCTCATCTGATGTTAAGTCGTAATGAGGTTCTAGCTTAAGGGCGACAAGTAGGTACCTACAGCATTATAAAACTGTTACTGACTTGAGACTTGTCCCCTCAACTTGACTTTAATGTAGTAACATTAGTAGCAAGGGTCAGGCCCCAGGAGCTTTGGAATCCTTACCCATGCTTAGACAATCTAACAGATGGACTAAAAAATGATTTTTTAGTTCGCTCCCCTATCCGGCTATTGACGTGGAGCATGGCCTACTCACGTCATAGTTGGCAATAGATCTGTATCTTAAATTGTAACCATTACTCACATTCATTCTTTATGGTATTTCGCATCAGACCAAAGGCGCCGAGACGTTTACAAATGTATGAAAGACGAAGTGACTTTACTGTAAAAGGAAAAGTGAAAATAATTGCGTATCATGACCGATGGAGCGTGGACGGAAAAGTAACTTAGTTGAACACTGTAAGTCAGCACGTACGTCTAGACGCGGAGAGTTGTGAATAAGTAATGTTTTGTATGCAGACAAAAGTTATTCAAAATATCAGCTATTGTGCAGATGAAAGCACATCAGATAGACACATTGAACTTCGCATTGCCCTTATTTCGTGCGTATAAGATCAAGGCAATACTTCAATGTTTTATTTTATCATTCAACATTTTGACTTCATATGCGTAATAACTCGCATTTCTTCATACCAGGTGTCGATGCTTGCATCTTCTTCATAGTTCAATCTTAAAAAAATAATTTTTAATTTTAAATCATGATAATAATTTGATAATGTTGATTCGTTTACTACATGTGACTTTAAAACCTTTCCTTTTGACTATTCTGCGTAAAATTTTCATCCAATCTGGTTGACTGGTAGAGAATGCTCCTAGCATTAAGTCCACCTGTTGTACTTTTTTGTGTAATAAAGTTTTTAAATAAATCTAAGGCCAGTGCAACCAATCAACTTGAAACCTCAACAAAAAAAGAAAACTAAACAGATATCATTTATTCAAGCATGCCACAGAACACTTGAAAGGACAGTAAACCAATTGACATTCTACTACATACAGATATTATTGTAAAATGTTAAGTAGTAATACAGGCTTTTGGCTATAAAAATCCGCTAATGGTTTATGTTCAATGGCACCTAGACTTTAGCTTCTAGATTCTTGTAAAGTGTCGAGTAAAGTGGTAATGAAGGCTTTTGCTAAAAAACCGCTAATGTTTTATGTTCAATGGCAACTACACTTAGGCTACTAGAAGCTAGTCTATAAATAAGCTACATCTATTTCTGTCAATGTCATATGAGAATTTACATTTTTTTTTATAAAAGCACAAAAATGACACGACGAGCAGTACCTAAGTAGTTCGAAAAATGCTATCTGTACTAATATTATAAAGATGAAGAGTTTGTTTGTTTGGAATTGAAAAAAAAAATGTGGTGGAAAGTCCATTTATCGAGAAAGGCTTTAGGCTATATATCATCACTCTGCGACCAATCCCCACTAATATTATAAATGCGAAAGCATCTCTGTCTGTCCGTCTGTCTGTCTGTCTGTTTGTCTGTCTGTCTGTTACTCTTTCACGCCTAAACAGCTGAACGGATTTTGATGAAATTTGGTATAGGTATACGTTGAATCTCAAGAACTGACATAGGCTACATTTTATTAGAAAATAAGGGAGGGGGAGGGTGGGGGTAATACCACCTTTGAAAGTTTATATGGAAAAATGTTTTTTTTGAAGTTAGAGATATGAAATTTGGCACAAATATAACTCGAAACTTGGATTTAAATATAGACTACTTTTTGTTTCAAATATTAGGGGAGAAAGGGGTAAAACTGACCATGAAAGGATGTAGTCCACGCGAACGAAGTCGCGGGCACAGCTAGTAGTATATATATATCTGCAATAGTGCAGAGTCAGAGAAAACGTGGAAAAACGGGGATAGTGTACGTGGGCCGTTAGTGATAAAACCAAATAATTTCCTTAAACTGGACATAATCTACTACATGGCAATGCATTGGTGTATGCCGACCTACGACATGACGTACAAGTCGACACAAATACGGCGTCAGCAGAATTGGCATAGTAAACAACGTTCCATACGTAATGCACGATTAGCCAATCAATAACATCGATCCTACATCGCAATGTCAAAGTTTTCGTCGCCACTACCTATATATACAACTAGCGGTCCCGACGAACTTCGTTTCGCCTTAGAGGATTTTCCCGCTTTACTGTTGAATTTTTTCCTGAATTTTCTTTGCTATAAACCTCACGGAGCCCGAGACCTTTCCAATGAATGCAAAACCGTGGAAATCGGTTCGTGCGTTCTGGAGTTATAGCGTCAGGAAAGAAAACCCGACTTATTTTGATATAGTAGATAAACCAAAATTGGTAGTCGGGCCTTGGTCCTTGTGCAGATAAAACCTAGTTCGGCGGAAGTACTTCCACTTTTAGTAAAGAACTTACGTTCCTTACAAGTGTAAGGTCGAATCGCTGCGAATCAATATGATTAATTTTTATCATATCAAAAATACAAATCACAAAGTCAAATAAAAAAATCAGTTGGAAGAGCAGCACGCGCGATACATGAAGGTCGTGGGTTCGATTCCCGCACCGCAAGGGGAGATAAAAAAATAATAACAAAGTAGTTTGAAAAACCACATTCTTTTTACTATCTAGAGGATGTTTATACGCCAAATATCATATTTGGTCATAATAGCCAACTGATATTAACAGACTACCTACATACGGTTACCGAGGCAGCGACACAAATTAAAACTATGTAAATAAAAAATTAGGTCAATAAAATTCATCATTGCCATTGTAATAATATCTTGACACGGAATATAAAATATATTCCTATTAAAATAAATGATAATTTATGACTATGTACTGTAAACCAATAATTATGGACGAAGTATTTATCTCCACGCTATGTCTATATTTCTGTAGAAATTTTAATTCTTTATTCATCAACACGCAGTTATGACGTATTTATTTACCTATATGGTTTTATTCTATGGACGATTAGGGCCACAGTATACTTGCTACTTTTAGCATCTATGACCAGAAATTTTGCGACTATAAGGGTTAGTGATGTGCCGTGTTGTTTAGATGTATATCCGCGGATATGGGTTTGTACACTGATATTTGGTGTCAATATTCGCGGAATTCTTACGCAGTCGTTTTTGATTTATTAACTTGAAGCTACTAAGTATTGATATGGTAACTAATTATTGTTTAGTTTGGAACTAAAAGCAGCGAGATATTTAATTTAAAAAATTAAAAAACTATTTGTATCAAATTTTATATTGTTTTATTGCTAATCACTTATTTAAAGAATGTCATAAAGTTAATATGGTTAATAGATTCACAAACGATCCGCCAAACAGTAACAAATACGAATCTTTATCAGATGTTATCTTCTACTTAAGATATCCGTATCCGCGGATATCTGAGGGAGAAGATAAACATTTCAAATTAATAAAAAGTATACTTACGCTCTTCTTACAGCGTTAATTAATTCTAAAGAGTCCCAATATGTAATCACCCTGATCTGTAAGCCCAAGTACGACAATCTTGATTCAATAACCTCATTTGTAACGAGCAGTTAAACCGCCGTGAAATCGTATCATTGTCCACGCAACGTCGTCGTCATTACCATCATTTTTCCGGCGCAGTTGAGTAAAAGTGGTTACAATACAGCTATTATCGGTAATACGATTGTTGTGCGCGTTTTCATCAATCATGATGTCAGTTACGTTGAGTTACGAGCGAGATAATCATTAACTCATAGAAAAGGTTTATATCGATCCACTATTTGATGGTGATATGTGTATCAAATACAGAATAAGTACCTTTTTCTTCTTTAATTTTCGTTACCATAATTTTTATAACGTTTGAAAATCTTAGAAACGCTGTGTAGAGCTTATTCTTGTGCAGTTTTTTAGGGTTTTATTCATTTTTAAGTGACTTCAAATATCCATATTTTTTGATAGCCTCAATATCGAAAACCACTCTAATGACTGATTTAATATTGATTAAAAATAAAAATATCGTATTATGAATATCTTGATGCTTCTTTATATAAAAATTGTTGTTCATTAGTCTCGCTAAAACTCGATAACGGCTTTGCCGATTTGGCAAATGTAAGTTTTGCAATAATGGTGGAGGTCCAGGGAAGGTTTAAACGGTTAGATCATTTGAAAAATAATATGCGTTACGACTTCCGCCGGGAAACTAGTAATAAATAAAACTCTAAAAATAGTTCTATTATTTACATCACTACATCACTAGAAACACGAAACACAATCATAATAATCTTAGTGTAACTCGCAAACCATTTGTAACTCAACATATTTTTGATTTTTATTAAAACAACCCATCGTTTCTTTATTATTGCTGATTTTTTGAAAAACGAAAAAAATGACAGACCGAAAATGAGCTACACTTTTTAAATCCCTTACAAAATAATAATTTCAACGTAATGAAGAAAGCATTTGAAATTTTTACTTTCTACGATTCATTAGTACGTGTCAATAGCAACAAAAATTCCGGCGGTTGCCCTTCAACTTTCCACCCCATCAAATTGTGATAATCGTTATAATTGCATCTTGTGACCTTACTACCGACACGCCCCGACTTTCCCTGCGAAATGGAAAGTGACCGGTTCTGCCATATTATGGGCATTAATATTAATAAGTGTGGAAAACGCTGCGAGTAGGTTGCTGTTCAGCGGATTCAAATTAGTTTTGGAATCTGAATGACAACACTGGCATTGTGTAAGTATGTAGATTTATCGTATCAAAATGTGACCATAGATGGTAGGCAAAGATGTGAGAAAATAAAAAGTTTTTTTTTTAAACGCACTTCACGATTGACCTCATCCCACATGATGTTAAGTGGTAATGAGTTCCTAGCTTAAGGGCGAAAAGTATAGCATAGTAAAACTGTTACTAGACTTGTCTTTATTAAACCTTTAGTACAACAGTCAACAGCATGTCAAGGTATTTGCAATCCAATATTAGTTCTTATACCCAAGACACAAGTGCGGTACAAAGTGCTACTGTGTAGCCTGACGTGCTTTTGTCTGCACAACACAGTACCCATTTTTTTTGGCGGGGGGAAATGCTTGTCGCTCCTTACCGTCACAAGAGGGAAGTGAAATCGTGTGTGGGACTCTCCTGCCCTAAGATCAGATCTACCCACTAAAACCCCTCGTGGGACCACATCGTCTTAATGGTAATGCTGTGGGAATTTTTATAGAACCAACATCACCGGCACAACACAGTACCTTAGCGAATAATAAATATATAGACTATAAACAAATGGTATAAAGTTTATTTTGGTGAATAATTATCGTCTTCTGTGGCTGTGGTCGTCATCGGTAGACATAAAGGTAAACAATACTATCAACACTTTTAATTCACTTTAGAAAAAGCATCACGTTTCACTATCACACAGTATACGTATTTAGAAGATCAGAGCAACTTAAGTTCCATATTTGAGTAGATAAAATTTGTCTGATATCGAAAATGAAAGGTGGGATTCTTATAATATATACATTTTCGTCTTATATATTTTTTAATTTATGTGAAACCTAAAAACTGTTTGGTCTGAATCATTAATAGAACTGATTGCAACAATTATAATTGCTAGTTGTATTTTGATTAGGTACAAGCGGTCCACGTAAGGCGACTATTTGTGAGTTTTCGATATACCACTATAATATGGCTTTTAACTGTTTCTTTGACGATTTCAAAACACGCTTATTCAGGTTTCACATAAACTTAAAATTGGGTTGTATACCTACTGATCAACCTTTTCGAGACCTGGTGTGAAAGATAGGGCCAGTATCTTGTCGCAACCGGCTAAGCGCATTTTAAAAATACTTTTTAACAAGCAAACTATACAAATCGGTACGTGACGATTATTTATGCACAAATATGTCATAATACGAGTAACCAATGGAAATCTGCATACAATACCGGCTTTGCACGTAAAGGCGCATGCAAAAACTCTGCCCATGTGTCATGATAGTTTAGGTGGGGTCAACGTTGTTTAAGACTTTTACACGACCGTCTTTGGAGGTCAAAGTGGCTGAAGTTAATAGGGTCAACTCCACAAGATTTAAATCTATGGCTATTACATAAAGGTTTAAAATTAATATTCACGCTGTCGCAAACTAACTTGTTTTACGATATTTGTCGAAATTGTGTGGGAGAATGAAAGACAGGGTGTCATTAAGAAGTGTTTCTAAATGCCTTTGCGGTCTCTTATAAATTATGTTGCATTCACGCTATTTTCCAAAGTGATTGATTTTCCGAAAGCTTAAGAAAAACGTGGTATCTTTTTAATAGGTAGTTTTTTCGATTGGTAATTATTTATTTCGCAATAAAAGTAGATATTTCATTTTCATAACTTAGCATTCAGATCGTATCTTTTAGTTTTAAAAAGAACTTCCATCGATTAATGTTGAACTGGATCTAACTAAATTAAACTCATACAACTTAAACTGACGACGTGAACACGCAAAAGTGGCTATTTGTAAGTGCATACCATTTTCAGTATCAAAAACTGGTTACATACATTTCCATTAGTTCACATACCCAAAACGTGTAGTCTGTTTCTTTAAAACGATAAGAAAACCTTCGATTTATTTGTAACCCATCTTCGTAAGGTGCCGCACATTAAGGTAAATGCTTGCAATTCGATTTTAGTCGTTATGCTCAAGACATGAAGGTGGTACAAAGTCCACAGTCTGGCGTGCTTTCGACCGTACAATATGATCAGAGCCCACATGTGTACGGCGGTCATCAGATCACTGGGGCAGCAGTAATGGAGCGGTAATCGCTTTATAATGGCGCTTGCGCAGCGTTATGCAGCCGAGGTCAAGGACCGGTGTCATCGGCTGATTTTACCCTTTGCTGTTGTAGATTGTTGAACTGAGACACTATTCTATTAATGACACTATTCTATACACATAAATAAAATTAGAGTGTTGTTTGTAATATTAAAATAACCGCTTTTGAACTTCATGCATATGATACGGTACATACCTAGCCCTTTTTTAATTTTCTCTGTAGTCTGTTTGTTCAGGCCAATCTCTGAAATGGCTGAACGGATTTTGACAGGACTTTTTTAAGTGGGTAGCGGTTACATAAGGAGTAATTTAGGCTACTTTTATTTAAAAAAACATATTTTACTTTAGAAAAATGAAATTCAAAATCCTGTAGTCTACGTGAACGAAGTTGCGGGCACAGCTAATCACAAATAATATTAAGGTATCGATTACTGTAACGTAGGTTGAAGATTAATTGTTTACAAATCAGCTTTGTAAGCACAGAAACTAAACAGTCATAATTAACAGTGTGTTGGTTTGTCAAATATATGGCGTCATCTATTTGTATTTTGATAGCCAATCTATGAAGAATTTAAAAGTATTTTAATTGACCAGCTTTATAGTCATCATCCCTATTCTTTAATAAAAAGTATAGCCACGATTGGGGAGAAGTAGCACTTGATAAACTGATCCTATATATTTGTTCAATTGATTTATTTAGGTATTTTTATTTATTAACAGATTATAAGTAAAAACACTTTACACTTTTAAATTTAAAAAAATATGCTTCTGGAAAGCCGTTCCAATTTCTCACTGTCCACTATTTTCTCTACCTAAACATTGTCTAAAAGCTATCGATTTCCAGCGCCAAGACCGCTTAAATTCTGCCGCAATTTGTATTTAAAATCAAATTTATAACTATTAGGTATTTGTGCAAAAAGTATATCTACCTTAATTTTAACTTAGTTCTGAGCAGCGGCTCGTAATTTATTTTGTAACTTCATAAAATTTACTATAGGCCATAAAATTGTTAATAAACAGTGAACTATGACAAACTATTATATTAAAGGTAATTTCTAACAAATCATCTATTGCCAATCTATTGTCCGCACTCAGAACAATCTCCGCTTTTTGCTTCTGTTATTTAGAATCGAGAAAATCCCATTCGTATTCTATTCGTGTCGTAACCACGGACAAAACGATATTTCCACACTAATAGTGTTAAACAATGGTACGTAAACTGCAAGCTTGGAGGACCATTGGTTATTTGATGAACATACAGTTGGGTAAGTAAAAGCTATCAAATGTTTAAACAGCTTTTGGGTCAGGAGAAAATGGAAATTAGGCGTAGCTTTGCACTTTGGCGTCACGCCATCTCTGAGGTCCTGCGTTCGGGCGAAGTAAAATGAACTTTTCTATATTGTCTCGGGGCTGGGTGATGTGGTAACACTTATGTTTGAGAAATCAGTAACCGTTGTGTTTAAGATACTTAATATAGATAATTGAATCCGATATTGTCTAATATTTAGATTTGTGTTAATAAATTAAATAAATAAAAATGGTTTATATTCTCTCATAATAAATACAGGATACAATTTCAAGATGTACCTAATATATGTATAACAACAGGGTACTGGATTATATCTAGAATGTGTGAACTGGAGCCTAAACGTGCCAAAGTAAAGCCTTCAGATGTATAAATTTAAAAGCACTAACATGTATGCAAGTGTAGTTTTTTCTCGTGCATATGCGTGCATTTGTGTGTGCATGCGTGTATATTTGTGTGGGGGTTGTATGTTTATAACAATGCAATTTAAAAGTATTCGATTACGCCTAACAAATGTTCCGTTTCAAGGTAAGTAATTTTATATTTGGAAAGTAATAGTATAAATTCCAGAGACAAATCTGCTCAATGATAGACAAATAAACCCACGTGCTTAAAAACCAACTCATAATCGACAATAAACATTTAAATTGAAATTGTGAAATAACCATTGTTTAAATACTATCAGCAATATGGCTGAGCTTAACCTCTCCCACCTTCTTATGAATACAAATTATCTTTTTATTTTGATTAATGACGATATTGGTCTCATTGTGAAAGATGTTTTCGCATGTCATTGGAACTTATGTTAATCAATACGAATTTAATTCTTTATGACTGCGCTTAAATCTATGTGACTGCGAGACACAGATTTTGTCACTTGAACTATCAATTCTAATTGACCCCTGAGGTGTGTTATTACTTTGGAGGATATTTGTGCCTGTCTTTGGCATGAAAACTCCTAAACGGGACGGACACAGATAGAGCTTTAAAGCACATAGCAGTCATTTTAGTAGGTACAATTAAGGTGGCCCTGCTCAAATGTAAACGACCAGACAATATTTTGGTAGAGACATAATTAAATAACAAACAACATTATTATTTGTTGTTGATGATGTTTCATTTACGGGTAAATAATTTAAAAGTTTCAGTGAAAAGGATTTTTTGCTTTTTAGTATTTTTTTATTGTTAATATCTATTTGTATACTATTTATCTAAAATTAATTTCTTTTTCTTTATTGTTTTTTTTCTATTTATAACAGGCTCACGTACAGTATATTTGCTCCTCCCAGCCTGATGGTAAGCAAGAGAGGAACCCTCATCGCGATGACAACGGATTTGATACCGTAGTAACCTACCTATCCGTTAGCATCGCCACACTGACCCACTAGATGTTTCTTCACGTTGTTTTTAAATGAATCCATGACAAAGGAAGGAAACATATGAGCCGGCAATCTCGCTTGATGGAAGGCGTAGATGAGGCTGAAAGGTAGGTGAAGGCATATTCACTTTGGCCTTAAATACTATATTCGTTGGCATACGTTATTTGTTTATAAAATAATTGTACTGGCAATGTCCATTGTACCGGTTTCACTTGTATGACAACTCCGGGTCAGCATGCAAGATCTTAAGCAAAGGTTCTCAACAATATCCCGCTTTATGCTTAACAAATAAGTAGGCATAGACACAAGTGCTCTTACAAAACAACGATTGTTTATTTATTCCATTTGAGCGTGCACTTTCTGCCTCTTAAACCTTTCTCCCTTGAGTACAGTCGACAGCACCTCAAGGTAAACACTTGCAATTCGATATTACTTCTTATGCACATGAAATAAGGACGGTAGAAAGTCCAAAGTGTGTAATCTTACATGCTTTAGTCTGTACTACTGAGATATGCCTCTCAGTAACGTCAACTATCACGGTAAGCATACGCAATTCGTCATTCATTCATATGCGTCGTACATAAAGTCGATACAAATACCAAGGTGCATAATCGTTGTTCTTTTGACTGTACACTTGAGGTCACCAGTGAGTGTTTACAGAATGCTCTGATGTAAAAGATGAGTGTTTTAGAAATGAAATAGGTACTTCAAAGATAAGGTGAAGAGAAGTGAAAGTAAATTCAGTTTTTGATTGAATTGCGCACAAAATGGGAAGGAAAAACGAAATTCTGAAATGACTGGTTATTGAAATGATGTTATATCTAATAATGCTGGTAGGTATATGTATAGGTAAGTTTGGCTGTTTCTTTGAAATATCAAAATCTCGCTAGTACGGCCTAGAAGCCCTTTAAACAATTGAAAAATCTATTAAGAAGCCAATGTGTATTTGATTCCGTGGTTTTCAAACATTTTTTTTTATTTATAAGGTTTTACCAACAACTGTTTCATTACATACAAGCACATAAAGAGAAAATTAAACTAAAGTTCTAGGCTAAATGCACAGTCTCTTAGAGGTAAACACCGCATGCAAAAACAATTATCAGAGAATAACTACAGTCCATATTACATTTCTACAACAAATATACCACCGGCCGAAAAGTATGTAGTTCTAGACTCATACGGCACTTACCGAAGGCTTAGAGTTAATACTCATGAAAAATAGCTCAGTTAAAAGATCAACACGATACGTGAAGGTTGTGGGTTCGTATCCCACACAAGAAAGACAATTTTTTTTTTGTTTCTTTAAAATAGTAATAGTATAGGGCGCGACTATAAATAAATATATATCTATGTTACTATTCATAACTCGAAACCATTATAAACGGTTATTAAATAGGTTTTTGATTATTTTTTTAAAGGCATGCCGGGCAGATTTTGGCCGATAGAGTAAGGCCAAAATCTGCCCGGCATGCCTCTCTGAGATTCAGAGTTCGATTAAATGTGAAAAACTAACTTTTATTGTCTCGGGTCTGGTTGTTGTGGTTTCTTTGATGTTTCTGATTATTTCTGTGATACTAAGGCTTAAGCCACTTACTATAGAATCAGAGCAATGTGTGTGACTATCAATTTCTATTCAAAGAGGCAGCTTGCATTTAATAACCTTGCAATATATTTTAAACTTAGTCTATGAATGACAAGCTACATATAGAATAGAACGCCACTCATCTCTGATATTTTTTGCAACATACCAACATTTCTTAAGTATTTTTTATTTGATTTGTATTATAATAATATTTTTGGACATTTAACTACTCATATTTCCCGAAGGCCAAAAATCTTCTGCCGTTAATGGCTGTAAAGTTGCATCAAATTGCATATTGAATCATTTTCAAGCACGTTAGCTGTTGCACAAGCTCTAGCGTCATTACGACATTTTTTAGTCGTTAGCAGTGTGAACAAGTTTGAAAAGGTTCGATTAAATATTAATGTAGATTTAATTTTAGATACAAAATTAATTCAAATTTTTTTATCTGATTTATTATGCTGTACTTGTCACCCTTAAGCGAGGTCCTCATCACTACTTAACATCAGGTGGGATGAGGTCAATCTTGAAGTGTAATATAAAAAAAAATGGAAAATACCTATCATGGTACAAAATGGCTGCCGTAGTCAAGAAAGCTAGTACCAAAAACGAAATATATCGGATCCGATGGCTGATATTATTTTTTATAAACGAATGCTAATAAGCGTTTCAAAAAAAATAAGAATAGTATTTCTGGAAATCAAAAACAACGTTTTAACTGCTGAATTTTGAGTTAATCTTTACAAACGAAACGTTTCATAGTTCGTTTTGTATTTTGTAGAAGGTCTTGCTACTAATAATTTAAGCACCTTTATGCTGATGACTAGCGATTGACGATTTTAAATATTATCAATGTGATTGATATTTTTATGGCATTGATATTTTTACCACTGGCACTTTTCAGCTACTTGTGCATAGATTTTGGGCGTTAATGGAGCTTTGAAAGTCAGTGGTATCTCTACGTTATTTATGATACGATAATGCTCAAAAAATAATTTCGGTCAGAGCTGTGTAAGAACTAATTCAATAATTAAAAATAATAAATAAATAATAGTAATAAATATTGGACTACATCACATACATTGTTTTGATTCAGTGATAAGTAGCTTAAGCACTTGTAGTACAAAAATGACGATACCACATAACCCAGACACGAGACAATATAGAAAAGTTCGTTTTCCATATGGACCCAACGGGGATCAAACCTGGGACCTCAAAGAAAGCGCGACGTCAAAGTCCTTTCAAATGAAAATATCGTACAATTTCAAATGAACTTAATGTAAGTTTAGGTATATGAAACGCAACAATCGTTTTCGAATGGTATAGTTGACTTATCTTGACCGTGGAATAGTACTGGACTAAGATAATTCTTTACATTACCTAAATGACCTATTAAGAAACCATGATTGACGTACAACGAACTAACAACTCAATAATCTTGAAAGTTGTTCACGAACCATGTACCTACAACAAAGTTCGTGAACAACTCTCAAGATCATCCGACAAGCCCTATCGTGTCCATCTGACAAGGAAATACGAGATGACTGATCGATATTATGGTTAAACTGAGAAGCGTGAAGCTATTTTATTAGCGTCAGATTCGGTTGATAGTATGACTTCAATATATTTTTATTCATTAGACAACATCACATACCTACATTCCATACATTTGTTTCTCATGATTTATTTTTTTATATATACTAGTACATGGTACTAGTTATTTGCGCACTTCTTCACTATTACCGCACCCATATACAAACTATCTGCATGACCCAAGGGTTGACTGGTAGAAAATGCCCCTAGCATTAAGTCCACATGTTGTACTTATTTGTGTAATTAAAATAAATAAATAAATTATATTGTAAAGGCGATGCCACAACACCCAAACCAGATAAATAGAAAAGTTCATATTCCATATTGCGCCGACCAGGAATCAAACACGGGGCCTCAGAGATGGCGCGACTTCAAAGTACGGCCCACTCGCCTGTCGGCTTCGGAAGTCTTCAAAACTATGTCTTAATATAAAAATTAAATCAATATTCCGATTCATGATGTTTAGACTCGTTATAAAAAAACGAAGCATTGATCCCGTTATGGAATTTAATAACCAAAGTTATACTAAAAATATATTTATACGTTTGCCGAAATAAGAATAGTTTGCATGATGCAAGCTGAAATCCGCCACTTTGTTGGCTTTATTTCCAGATATCAAATATGCTTTGTTTTAAGCTAGTATCTTATTTATCTTTCTATACGGAAAGCTGACCAAAAAGATATTTAAATTTAATATAAGACCTCGGTTTTAAACGGTGGTTTATTACCTATGGGGTAGTCATAAATTGTTGAACGAAATTTTCACAATAAAAGGAACCAATCGTATCATATCGGTTGAACGACGTTGGCAAAGACTCTTAAACAAAACAGTAACATTTTAAACCGCTCCCTTGCCAAAAATCATACCTTGTGTATTAACAATTATATCTGCATGATATTATTATATCGTAACCTTGTTTCTTCACCTCAAATAGTAAAGGTCGTAGACAATATCGTAATATAAAAACTGCCGGTAATCAATCCGTCTGTCTATAACAAAACAAAGTGAAGTTAGCTGCATTAAACAAGTTTTAGTTGATTTGAATGCCAATGTTGCAAAAAAGTCGTAACTAAATTAACGCTAATCTTTTATATTGTATGTTTTACATTATATGTACATTCATCATTGTTAGCTAAACCGTTAAGCAGAATTTACGAACATTAGTTCAAATCGTAGGCCTTCTAATGAAAGCCCAGAAGACCAGCTTTAAAATGGTTAAAACAACATAATTAATTCTAAATAACTATGTCATATTTATTTATTGTGTTTATCAACTATTGATACATTGATTCGTACTAAAGTAACATGTGTTGTGGAACTGTACTGAAACTTTACATATATTTAGTACCTTTACTTACTCCATAAGTTGCACAGTTCTAGACATAAAAAATAAGTAACTAAATAAGAACTTAAAAATCCTAGTACCTTGAAACAGAGGACTAAATACTAGTTTGAGTAAGTTAATAACTTAAAATTTCAGCCCTAACGACCCGATAGGAGTCGTGAAGGTCTAAGTGTTTGCTGAATTTATTACATTTATTCAAAATCAATAGCAGCAATGTTTTTGTTCAAAGTCAAAGTCAATATTTTTTTATTCATTTAGATTACATTAGTAATTCTCATGAACATTCTATATATAAAACAAATGAAGCTACCTCTCGTTCGGAACCTATAACTACCGAGAAGATACCGGCAAAAAAGTTGTTTTTTACTTAACCATTTTACATTACACCCTGTATTTAATACTCCATCACACTTAAGCTGCAACGTCATGTTATTTTATTGCCAACCTCTTGTGTAGATGTTAACGCAAATTTAGAAATGAAATTTCTGCATACAGGCGTTAAACTATTTGTACATTGGTGAAAGTCGATTGTTCAGACCACCTTAGCGTTACAAACATGGTAAATGTGTGGAGTAAATTGTTAGTGCTTAAAATCGCTGGTCAAAGAAGATATTGGCTTTGAATATGCCACTCTTGATGAACTAGCCGAAAGAAACTAATATTCAGCACAAAAAAGTATTTTATAATCAATAAGGCTTTAGATAACACTAGCATAACAATATCATAGAGCAGAGAGCTGAGAAACAAAAAATTAGAAAAACGCGAAGTTCTAATTTATAATTTTGACAGTTTTGTTTAAAGCAGCCAGCTTAAAACTAACTGCCTGGGAGCACAAATGAGAAACACGTAAATTCTTGTTGTTTTATTAATATAATTATAATAGTTTCACATTTATCTTCAAATGGTCTTGATGAAAGGTGTAGATAGTTTGCATAGAAGGTGTCTGCTCACTTTGGCTATAAAATATATATATATATAAAAAAACGGGTGACTGGTAGATAATGCTCCAAGCATTAAGTCCACCTTTTGTACTGAGCCGTTCGCATATTGAAAGAATGTTTACAGTATATAGGTGGGTAGTTTGCACTATGCTGAATATATTTAGTCTACTTTAAAGTTGTAAAGGCCATTGGTTTGCGAAAGAATGTGGGTAAATGTAGATTAAACCAATCAGCTGTATAGTACACATTATAGGTAGCAACTCAGCAAGCCCATTGATCGAGTGCTTAGAAACGCTAGCTTCAGGTTTTTGATAAATGGCAACTAGACTTCATTGCGAAGTATGTTTCTGCTAACGTCACGTGAGAATAATTTCGTACTAAAAAGTGTTCGCCGTTTAATACCACCCCAAGAATTCCATGGAGCAATATACGCTAATTTTCCTTTTTATGCATATTTCTGGTAACTCTGAAGTAAGCCCTCTGAAATACACATCGGTATTTGAATGCGGTCTCTATATATTATTTTATTAATCACTCACTATTGAACATTCCATTATAAATCTGTTAGACCATATTATATTATTTCAACCACCCCTCCACTAAATCCGTGAATCTCTTTTTGTGTAGGCAAGCACCGTGTCATCTCATACTTTGAAACATCTTGGCTTAGGGTGTGTAATATCTCAAAATTGTGTCAATTCTCACGCAATATTTGCAAAGTAAACTTCGCTAAAGTAGTCTAGTGGCCATACATAAAAATGTAAAAGACAAACTGCAAATATCGTGACTCCGAAGCATAACACCCATGACAAACACATCGGCGAATGTAATCCTTGCGTGACCAATGGACCAACGTTTGTTCAAATATTTGCGCACGCGCGGTCGCGTGCGCTGGCGCGATTCGAAACGCACAGAGAAATTTTGTTGCGGACATCGACTTTTTATGTTGGTATAACGGAGTCTGTGGAAGCTATTCCCTGTTGTTTACGTAATATCTGATTTTTTTTTCTTATTTTTTACTGACATTTGGAAATATTTGGGGTGTTTTTGGACCTAACTCCAGATAGAGAATGCTAGAAGTGTGTGGGGGAGGCCTTTGCCCAGCAGTGGGACAGTTTCTAGGCTACATAAAAATTAAAAAAAACCTATCTACCTGACTATAGATGATGGCAGGCCTTATCATCTTCACTGGCTTTTTGAAAATTTCTTTTTCCCAATTTGAGCAGGTTTTTCGAGCTAATTGACAAACGTCAGAAACGATTTGAATCAAGTAAATGTTTGGTCTCTTTCCAAAAGTTCATAAAAGAAAGAGATAAAAACATAATTTCCGAAACGAATTTTGACGTATTGTGAATAGTCCAAACCTATACGAAACAGATCTTCAACTATGACTACGCCCATACATCCCCAAGTTTTCTTTTTTAAATTTAACATCAAACATTATATATATCGACCCTTAATTAAACAAAACACAATGTTTTAATTTTTTCAAATTGTGTGAGGCTGCTGTCAACATCAATCGATACGAGACGTATCATCAAGCAGCCATTCCGTTTGTCTTCTAAATAAATACATATACCTTTGGAAATTTATATTTTTATATCAGATAACAGTGGTATGTAATAAAATGTAATTACATAATTGACGTATAAATTTTATTCTATTGTATACCAATTAAATATGAATATCATTATTGATATTGACATACTTGTTTCAATCGTATAGTTTAATATTGTTCTGACGTTTTATCATTCATTGATTGTTAATTTTATAGTTTGTTTTTTAGTTTCTTGTTAACGGTGTTTGTAAGATGTAGACTATCTTTGGGCGTATATTTTATTAAAAGAAAGTTTTGGGTGCTGAATAATGAATTTTGGATTCGTAAATTCTACAATAATCTGAAATAATATACCTATGTACACCTACCGTAGTAGGTATTAATAAGGGACAGTCGTTAATGCCAGTAGCCTATGATGGATTTAGTAATATAAGGATTAATATGTTATCAGTTCATGAGTCATCATTTTGAAAGATACGTAAATATAATTTGCAATCTTTTGCTATATAATTAATTGAAAATAATATATACAAATAAATTACAAAGTATTTTTCAGCTAAAAAAAACAGTTTAAGTAAGTTTCAACGTCACATGACTGATTTGTTTTACTATTGGTGAAACAAAAGAGCACGCAAAACGAAATAATAACATGGACCTGGTATATAAAAGTTGCTACCATTAGTGTAAAATGAATGACCTTGCAATTTAAAATGTTCTTTAAAAGTCAATCCGTGTAGTACAGGGAAGGCCAGTACCTTATTTCATAATTTACTACCTTTTTTGGTATCGATGCTATCACTTGTACGGTATCTGGTATTTAGGTACTTTGTGGGCCACAGTAATCGTCAGATAATTAAGAATAAAGAATTTGTGAGGAGTGTTTCACTTTTATCATCCGTCGCATTTTCGTTAACGTTATGCTAATTAAAATACTGCTATTTTAAGTTGTAATAAAATAATCATGCTACACTGCCCTTGTATTTCTTTATGTAAAACAGTCGAGCGCGAGTCAGATCTGCACACTGAAAGTTCCGTAAAAACTTGTATAATTATGTGCACATTTTATGGGTAGAAATAAATAAAATCTTACCAAAAGAATTATGAAATGTATATAAAAAATACAAAATGTAAAGCTAATCATTTTTAGCTATAGAGTTACTCGTTGTGATATTTTATGTGCTTGCTAAAACTCGTCTTTTTTTTTACCAACCTCAAAAAAAGGAGGAGGTTCTCAATTTAACCTTATACATTTTTTTCATTAGTAATTATTCGTTTTTCTCATGGAATGCTTAATCGAAATGATATTTTTTATAAAGATGGAGTTTCTATATAAACGCAAAACAAAAATCACTAATAATATCTGAGCTTATCGATTATATTAATCAGAATCTTTGAACTACTTCGATTTAAAATCATACTTTTTTATAAATAGACAGATAATTAACAAAGGTTCCTTTCGTTTCTTGGTACGGAACTCTAAAAAGATAAACTTTAACATTTCTTAACGGGTTGTTGCGTTCACTAGATTCAGATTCTTTTATTTATCATTTCACAATATGAAACATGTTTCCAAAACAAATTGATTTCTTACTGGCTGGAAGGTTCTCGATTTAGAACTAATTGATATGTAAATGGTTTCTATTCATGTTTGAAGCTCCAACGCTATGCAAAAGTGGATGTGACAAGTTTCTCAATTCATTTCTTGCATTCGATATTTAGCGAGCTGATATATATAATAGTTCCAATGTTTTTTGTGAAAATACGAACTGTAAAATAAAATACTAAATAATATGGTCTTATTCCCAAAAAATAACCTGTATATAACTAAGTTCATTGCACAATTTGTCCCTGAACCCGTATATTGGTAAAACAAAGTTAAAAATATAAAATGAAGATTTTTTTCTCAATCAGAGGGCAAACATAAATAAAATTCACAATAATTCTTCATAACTCTGCATTCTGTAGTAAGTAGCTCAAGCTTTACAGAAATCAGGAACAACGATAGTAGGTATCACAACACCCCCCCAGAGCCGAGACAATATAAAAAAGTTCGTTTTGCAATATCGAACCGACTGAAACCCGGGAGCCCGAGACCTCAGAGATGGCGCGCCGCCGAATTCCTGCCCGCTTGCCTCACAGTCAAACATATTTAGCATAATGTGTTTTTGATCCTACGATAAAGAGTCTATAAAAATATACAAAATATATCTGTGCAAAGATCGTACTCATATTATAAACATGAAAGTTTGTAAGAATGTATAAATGTCTGGATGTATGTTCGTTTTTCTTTCACGCAAAAACTACTTAACGGATTTGAATCAAATTTAGTAGGAAGAGAGATGACATACTAAATTAACATATAAAATACTCTTTATCCCGCAATAACAAGGGTGAGTCAGTCAGTAACACTTATGAATTGCCTATAAAAACCGAAGAGGCTGCCTTCAGTTCGGAACTTAAAACTACAAAAAATATGTTAGTGTGAACAAGTACTAGAACAACTCGACTACTAAATAGTTTACAATTAATAGGTATTTATGCAGAATATAAGTTGTCACTAAAGATGGTATGACCCTTAATCAACTGTCATCAAAACTTATTACTGACACGATCAATATACAGCCGACCGGCATATCGTCACGTCTGCCTAGTTCGTAGGTCTCTGACCACTTTCACCCACGGCACGTCTGCCAAGCCTGTTCCAATACCTTATGATCTGTGTCTTTGTAGGTCACTGTGGCAGCCTCGGTCATCGAGGTTCATCATAACACCTGTTGGTGAGGAGTAATGACGGATGATGGATGTGACAGCATTGCGATTGTGTTCCCCACACTGGCTGTATTTACTAAATCAAGCATTTTCCGAGGGGTTCTATTTAATTGAGCATCAAAAAATACTAATCTAACCTAAATAGTAGGTTTTACACCACACATTGAATAAGCGAACCACTTGAGCTTGGGCGCGTTGTGGCTCAGTCAGTATTTCTGTTACCCAAATAAATAATAAGGTGCCTGTGAATTTATTTTTGTGTATGTATATTTCTCTTTTCCGTTTACAATTATGTTTGACCGACGGCAGCGCTGTTGAGTTTCTTGCTGCATTTTGCTTAATACGATTCGGTTTTGAACCGGTGGAGGTTTAATTTATTTTGATATATTTAATTCTCCCTAAAACTTTTTGCTCTCTTGTTTGCTTTTTTCTACATTACTACCTCCAATCAGCACCATAATATTATTTTAAGAGGTGAGCATAAATCAGAATGCCATTTCCACAGCGCCTCAAATAGCCATCTATATCTCACGATATCAAAATAAGTAAGTTCTGTCTTTAACCTTAGAAACTTCGAAAAATCTTTAATAAATTTAAGAAATAAAATTTTAATCTCAAAGCGGGTTACTTGTTTACATATTATCTAAATCAATTTAGCAGAACACGCTTTTTATTGAGAGTTATACGTATGTTGAATACACAGTAGAATTTGACCAAAATTTGTGTGATTTATTACCAAAAATACGTAAACTCAATATATTGTTAGTAATTAAATAAAACACATTCGTAGTTACCCTATTTGTATCAGTTAAACCATGTTAAAAAAGTGATTAGAGCGGAAAAAACGTCCATACCATTGGCTTATTTACTTTTGTTATGAAACGATATTTAAAAAAAAACTTAGTAATTCCGTTTGCGAGTAACTTATGTAACTTTACACTCAGCTACTGTGTCGCATTCTTGAAATCATATCAAGCGTTACACAGAATATCAGTGCGGTACTTGATTTATATGTCAATTATTAGTATAGCATTGTTCATTCACTTGAAGAGATGCAATAAAAATAATCTACAGTCGAATTGAGAACCTCCTCCTTTTTTTGAAGGCGATTAGTAAAATATCTTTTATTCCCTTTATTATAGCATAAGTCAAACAAAACTGTTGATAGATGCAAAAAGTACTTGATTTAGATAAAAACAAAAACTTTATTTCACATAACATTTATAGAATTTGATTTGGCAGACAAATTAAAGTACATTTTACGCGGCATTATCTTCAAAGATTAAGAAAAGAATAAGTGACGAGAAATGTGGCCTTGCAAACACATACTTGACTTAAAATGGAAGCAAAGCTTTACATAAGAAAATATTGGTCTTTTAAAAATCAAACGAACGAGTATATCAGTAAGTCTGTTTCATATTGGATTGATCTCTGAATTGATCATCCTGGTTGACTTAACCACATTAGGAATGAGAAATCAGTTTCAAGCCAATCCTACATACCTATAATTTATACACCAGACAGTTTTCAACTTTATAAATCAATTCGTTTTCAATAAAGTGAATTAAGTAATTCACTTAGGTCAATAATCGGTCTCAAGTAGCTCTGACGCACAAATATTTAATCACGTTTATTTCCGCGTACAATTATGTGGTAAAGGGAGTATTTTGGAGGTCTTAAGTCAGTGTACTCTTGGTAAACTTACTTCCTGATAGTTTATGAGATCCGGATCAACAAAACACAAAGCATTTTGGTACTCTCGTCTATTTACGTAAAAAAATTAAGTATCCGTCCGCTATAACATCGCTGGAATGAATATTGGACAACATCACATACATTGCTCTAATTCTGTGGTAAGTAGCTAAACCACTTGTGTTATAGAAATACAGAAACAACGACGGTACAACAACACCCAGACCCGAGACAATATAGAAAAGTTAATTTGCCATATTGACCCGACCGGGGTCGAACCCGGAACATTAGAGATGGCGCGACGCCAAAGTCCGGCCCGCTCGCCTCTCAGCGGCGGAGGTCGTCATAATTGATCTAATGTTGTATTTTGTTCAGATCAGTAGAAATAGCATACCATAGGACAAAGGCTTTCATCATTGTGATCAAGTCATCAGAGTAATAATTGGTACTAACTTAAGCACCAAGCTTGCCAAAAGTGGATTAATCATCACAAACCCTCTTAAATATATATCTTCCTTTCTTTCTCTTAACTAAATGCGAACTTTTATTCTTTATCAATGTACCTAAATAAAGCTAGGCATTTGTTGGTAATTAATTTGATTTCATATATTTATTTGTGTTTGTTTAAACCGTAAATACTTTATGGAAACTAATATAATTATTTATTTATTATAGTTTAATTTATTTTTATGTTTTATTTATCTCGTTATGGTATTTATATTTTCTGTTAGTATTTTTCTCAATAAACATTTTGCAAGGCCGTACCCGTTTCTCGATATCTACTATTTCCTCTACCTAAAGGTTGCCTGGAAGAGATTGCTCTCTAGCAATAAGACCGCTTATATTGTACTTGAATTTGTCTGTAAAACCAATTTCTGTAAATTTTCTGTGCAATAAAGTGTATTTATCTATTTATCCTGGAATTTGTTACGATATTTGAATCATTAGACCGTTGAGGCGTTTATTTTATTATAAACTACTAGCATTACTGCTGAATAAATAGTATTTTATTCTAGTATCTCACTTTCTACCAAATTACATACAAATCCGTTAAGCAGTTTTTGCTTGATAGAGATTTTTTTATATTGCACTTCAAGATTGACCTCATCCCACCTGATCTTAAGTGGAAGTGAAGTCCTAGCTTAAGAGTAACAAGAACAGCATAATAAATCTGTTACTGGACTTGTCGCCTTGACCCCTGCTACTGTAGCACCCCCCAGGAGCTCTGATCTATCATAAACATTCATCCAGACATCCATACATTCTTAAAATCACTTTTTTTTATAATATTTGGGAGATAAACTCTATTGGCTTTAGGTATTATAATACCCTGGAATAACCTTAGTGTTTAGAAATCAATAATATTAAACTTAAATTGTAAAGGTCAAAATATCTTAGTGCAATCTTTAAATCGATATCTCTCTAATAAAGCAAAAAATTGTAAAAACTAAAACCTCATATTGATTCCATTGTTCGAATTAATGTGATTGTATTGTTGATTGAAGTAGAGCTAAGTGTTGTTAATTATATTTGGTATTTACCTTGACCGACTTTGACCTATTCAACGGTTAAAATAAAGTTCCATTCCCTCTTATTACTAAAATCTAGTTTTAGCCTTGAAGACCAAAAATAACACCTACACCATATTGGCAATTATCAACTACCACGTGACTAGTCGTTAAACCTAAGAATTCATTTTGCGGCTCAGGAACATCTCACAGTCGGGTTAGTCACTTACCTTACACACTACTTTACCCACCAAATCATAATCAAATCATTTATTCATGTAGTTTACAAGTTATAATAATGCACCTTTGAAATTAATATCATCAAAATGAAGCTACCACCGGTTCATACCTCACTCAAACCCTTCCACTGAACTTTGATACGCTGTATACATCGTCAATTTGTATTTATACTTTGAAGCTTTTAGTTTATTTTTTACATTTAATTTTGAAAATCTATTTGACGGACGAACAGAACAATTGTTGTTTACCAAACCATCATATTCACCCAAATAAGCTTTCTTCAGCTGTTAATTACACCATATTCGGTAATTAACAACTTGAGACAAAGGTTGTACAGGCGACAGTAAGACAAACGGATCTTAATTTGCCGAGTAAAAGCGAGTGCCACTTCACATGGCCATCGGAGTCAGTAGTCCACGAGATGTCCACAAAAACTGGACGCTCTGTCTGTCCATCAGTGCCTGATTGCGCTGTAATCGCTTAAAGAGTTCGTCGACTGTGTACAGGGTGTTAAAGAAATATAATGCTTGGATAGTCTGTGATTTTGTTGCCAAAAGAAGGTAAAACTAGGATTTCCAAAAAAATACAACAGAATTTTTAATTTTGTGTGTAATGGATTGAAATGAAGTCTTCCTTGAAGGATTTGTCCTCACGTTTGATCCCCCAGAGTCACCCGAGGCAACCCTGGGGATGGTGGCTATTTGGCTCAAAAACTGTTTTTGAACATAATATCCACTCTGTGTACAGATACAAATTTTACTCTTTTCATCATCATGGACACTATGCAGCAATATGGAATCTTGCGTTTGACTTCACAATCTATAAAGCAATTCAAAAATCTTGAACGCATCTCTTCTCGTCTCGACCTGTCTATGTCACTCCTCTATATTCACTATGGTTTTTTGTGCCAAAAAGACTTCACGTTGTTACCGATAACTTTTTATAAAATACATTATTACAATGAATTGGCGTGATGGAGGTGCCGGTTGTTGGAGACAATGGAAATACAAGGGACGGGACAGTAGAAGCTCGACCAGAAAACGACCGTGATAAGATTTTGAGAGGTGGTATCGGTTTGTTGATATGTCAACAATCAACAGGTATGTGTTTCATTTGTAATCATAATAACCCAGAGAAATCTTTGCACACGAGACAACATTAACTTATAAAAAGTTCTTGCTAACGTCATAAAAAATTACGTTAAGTTCGCGTAAAAAGTTTAAGAGGTTATATTGACCAAAGAGTAAACAAACATCGCGGCGCGCCACCGGACGTTAACCCAAGAAAAGTTTTGTTACACTTCTTTAGTCTTAAACCGATTCACGCACACAACCCTTTACCGGAAATCAAATTTAATTTATCGGTTGATTTTATAAAACACTAATTTTTTTTTTTTCTCACGGTGGTTATTTTTCGAATTTGAATTCCTTCTTCCGGTGCTATTACGGCTTGGGTTAACATTCTTGTCGTTAACGTATTCAAGTGTGGTTTAGTCATAAAAACAAATAAAAATGAGTAAGCGACATGAAAAGATGACCGACAGAGACGAACAGATCAGCAGGAAAATCAGGAAGATCGAGAAAAAACTTGAAAAACAGAAAAAGAAGCTCGCTGATAGAAGAACCGACGATGAAGTGAAATCTCCCTCTCCTGAAAGACAGGAAAAAGAACCGGACTGCGTTATTATCAACGATCCAGGTTCGTACGTACCCTAAAAGGCACACTACCCTTCATAGATAAGTACTTACTTAATTGTAATTTTACTGACAAGGTTAAAATTTTAGAGTTGTCACTTGAGGGCAAACAAAACCTTGGTTGATATCTATGCATTATGCTGTTGAGAACCTACTAATTAGTATTTACTAATTGATAATGGTTATAGTGAGGTTCATTAAAATTTTAGAGTTGTCACTAGAGGACAAACAGAACCCTGGTCTCAGAGAGACTGAAATCTAGTTATCACACTAGTAACACTATAACTTTTATCATGGTCTAATTTTCTGTTTTTAGAGCTATCACTAGAGGATAGACAAGACCATAATGCCTGGTACATATATAAAAGCGTATGCTTTTATTAAGAAACATAAATGAAAGTGGGAAACTGCAACCAGCAATAAAATTGTAAATTTTTTACAGAAACATTCTCAGGGGACAATGCCCTTCCGGAAGAATTTTTGCTGGCTTTGGGTGACGAAGGAAAGGTGGAGGAGAAAAAGGGTGAAAATATAAGACAAGAGATAGCAGACAGGTGGACCAACATGATCAAAACAGGTATTAAAAAAGACAACCTATTGAATATTCTAAACAAGTATCCTACACCTGAAAATTTCCCTATGGCAATTGCCCCAAAACTGAACTCTGAGATGGTGGCCGCAGTCGCAGAACATGTTATAAAACGGGATAAAAAATTTGAATATAGACAAAACCTTAATGGCAAGGTTCTCTCTTGTCTTGGCACCATGCTATCTGACATTATGAAAGGAAATCTCAACAGCCTGAAACTAATTGAGGGAATTAATGATGCTGCAAAAATTCTTTGCAATATGAATCATTATGATTCAATTACACGAAGACATTTTATATTAACTTCAGTACAAAACTGTGTCAAACAAGCCATAACTGATGTACCCACCGACAAGTTTCTTTTTGGGGAAAACTTCAATGAGAATCTCAAGACCGCTAAGGCAGTTGAAAGATCTACCACTTCCATTATTGCCATAAATAAAAAGATGCCTAGAAATACTCCATCCAAACCTGCAAGAAATAATTTAAACTGGAAGAGCCCGCCTCAAAGACCGAAGCAGACCAACTACAGGGGCGGGCTGAAGAACTACCAACACCAAGCCAAGAAGAAGAATGCAACATACAAGCCACAACGGCGTCGTTAAATGAGGTACATGCTGGTCGTTTAACCTTTTTCTATAACAAATGGCAAGAACTCACAAATGACAAAGTGATCCTTCAATGGATTTTAGGCTATGACATTCCGTTTCAAAGTGGCATACCTTCTAGGTGTGAACTGGACACGAAACAATTAGATAAAGATCTTATCAACTTGGGTTTAGAAATCAGTAGATTACTACTTCTAGGAGCCATTTCTGAATGCCAAAATCAAGATAACCAATATTTATCCCCATGTTTTCTCACACAAAAACCAAACGGTTCATACAGATTTATCCTCAATTTGAAAAAGCTTAATACATTCATAGAAACTCAACATTTTAAATTAGAAGACATACGCACAGTTTGCAAATTACTCAGTCACGATTGTTTTATGGCCACAATTGATCTTAAGGAAGCATATTTCTCTGTAAGAATATCTGATAACAGCAAAAAATTTTTAAGGTTTCAATTTAATGGAAAAACTTATGAATTTAATGCCCTCCCATATGGACTATGTACAGCTCCATATGTATTTACCAAAATATTAAAACCAGTGGTATCTTATCTAAGAAAACAAAATATAATTATATCAATTTACCTAGATGACATAATTTGTATAAATAAAGATTTTAATAGTTGCCGTAAAGATGTCCAAACAATATGTGACCTTTTAAAAGCATTAGGATTCATAATTAATAATGAAAAAAGCTGTTTCACACCTAAAAAAGTCTGTAAATACCTAGGATTTATGTTAAATTCAGAAAATATGACCTTATCTTTACCATTACAAAAAATTAACACCATAAAGAAGTCTTTGAATGTAATTAAATCTAAAGATAAATGTAGAATAAGAGAGTTTGCTCAATTCCTAGGTCTTTTAAATTCTGCATGTCCAGGCATAAAATATGGCCTTTTATATACTAAATTATTTGAAAGGGAAAGATTCTTAGCTCTTCAAAAACATAATGATAATTATGATGCAAAAATGGAGGTTCCAAGATACTTATACTCAGAATTCGAATGGTGGCTTAATAAATTAGACAAGAGTGACAATCCTATTAGACAACAGGACTACTTAATAGAAATATTTACTGACGCATCCCAATCTGGTTGGGGCGCAGTCAGCAAGGATGAAAAGCTCTCGGGGTCTTGGACTGTAGAGGAACAAAAATTCCACATCAATTATTTAGAATTAAAAGCTGCCTTTTTTGGGCTAAAATGCTTAGCTGCTAAATTGAGCAATTGCGAAATCCTACTGAGAGTTGATAACACTACAGCAATTTCATACATTAATAGAATGGGGGGGGTTCAATACCCACATTTAAATAGTATTACCCGTGATATCTGGCAGTGGTGTGAATCTAGAAATATTTTTGTGTTTGCATCCTATATTAACTCAAAAGATAATGTAGAAGCAGATTATGAGTCTAGAAATTCGGAAATAGAATGGGAACTAGCTCACCCAGCTTTTCAAAAAATAGTATCACATTATGGTAAACCAGACATCGACCTTTTTGCGTCACGAGCAAACAATAAATGTATTAAATTTATTAGCTGGAAAAAAGACCCAGATGCGTTAGCTGTGGATGCATTTACAATAAAATGGTCAAGTTTCTATTTCTATGCATTCCCACCATTCAGCTTAATCTTAAAAGTCTTACATAAAATCAAAAATGACCAAGCCACAGGTATATTAGTGGTTCCCTATTGGTCAACACAACCGTGGTTTCCCTTATTTTCAGCTCTTTTAGTAACTCAACCAATAATATTCAAACCTTGTAAAACATTGCTTACATCACATTTCAGACATCACCACCCTCTGCACCAAACACTTACCCTGGCTGCAGGTCTGCTCTCTGCGAAGCCCTAAAAAGAAGAGAAGTCCCGCAGTCTTCACTAGATATAGTAATAGCATCACTATCAAATAATACTATCAAACAATACAATACTGGCCTACGGTTATGGTGGGGGTTCTGTAATAAACATAATTTAGACCCTTATGTGGGATCGGTCTCTTATATCCTATCATTTTTAACCGATCGTTTTAAGGCAGGCGCCTCATATAGTACTTTAAATACTTTCAGATCAGCATTGTCACTACTGATTGGTTCTGAAATAGGTTCAGATGAGAGGATTAAACGATTCTTTAAAGGTGTTTTCAAAACAAAGCCTACAACACCTAAGTATACTACAACCTGGGATCCAAGAACCGTTTTGAATTTGTTATCTACCTGGTATCCTAATGAGACCCTTAAACTAGAAAAATTAACTTGTAAACTCGTTACATTATTAGCTCTCACAACAGGCCATAGAATGCAGACTCTGTCAGTTATAAAAGTCAATAACATAAAACATGATAATACAGGAATCACTATAAATATCATTGACATTATAAAGACCTCTAGATATGGAATTGAACAACCGATCTTAAAACTACCCTACTTTCACCAAAAACCTGAGATCTGCCCCGTAAAAACAATCCTTTCTTATCTTGAAAAAACAAAAAATCACAGGCTAGATTCAGATGATTTTATTTTAACTTATAAAAGACCCCATAAAAAGGCATCCACCCAAAGTATAGGAAGATGGATAAAATCCACCCTCAAGGAGGCTGGCATCAACATAGAACTGTTCTCATCACACAGCACTCGCCATGCTGCGACCTCAGCGGCGCTAAGAGCGGGAATGACTATTGACGCCATAAGAAAATGTGCCGGATGGACAGAAAATTCAGCTATGTTCGCCAAATACTATAATAGACCTTTAGTACAATCGTTGACCTTAAGTACGGTTATTCTAGATAACTTTCAAAATACTTGAAACTTGTTATGTTAATTTACTTAAGCTTTATATGTGTTGAATTATAATTATGTTGATTTAAATGTTAATTGTTCTTAAATACTTCTTAAAATATTATATAAAAAGTTAAATAATTATGTTTGAAATATCTTTCATTTCAGAATTACACTCACAACCTTTCCTTTAAACATCTGCATAGTGTCCATGATGATGAAAAGAGTAAAATTATTAAATTAAACGAACTTACCTTAAGTGAAGTTCTATTTTAATTTTACGAATTTTCATCATCATGGAGCAACCCTCCCTATCCCACTTAACTAAGTAGCCCCTTAATCTTTTAAAGGTTGTTCGTGCTTTGCTTTGAACTGTTAGTGAATATAGAGGAGTGACATAGACAGGTCGAGACGAGAAGAGATGCGTTCAAGATTTTTGAATTGCTTTATAGATTGTGAAGTCAAACGCAAGATTCCATATTGCTGCATAGTGTCCATGATGATGAAAATTCGTAAAATTAAAATAGAACTTCACTTAAGGTAAGTTCGTTTAATTTAATAATTATGATACAATTTAGGCAAGGGTGGTTAAAATTTAATTTTTAAAAATTTTGTTTTTTTATTATTTACTTCGAAATTCCATCCTGATGTTACTACCTGAGGTCCTAGATTTTTATTTCAATGGCTTGCTTACGATGATGGTATCATTTGTTCTGATGCTTTTGCTGAACGAGTATAATAGTATACTTTTGAATCTAAACATGCTGTAGGTGAATGTTTACATATGATGATGGGTCATCAACACCTGCAATCATTTTATTTCCAATACACATCTGAGTTCGCGATGTCAGTTGATTCCAATTTAATGTATCTACTGTATGTGTTTCACATGACGAATTTAAAGCGATGGTTGTTATATCTATTTATTTATTTATCTAAATAGGTACACCAACAGCAGAATATTGGGTATGATCGTAAAATTTTTATATATCTGCCTATTACAGGCGCACATAGCATTGAATATAACAAATACACATACACCATTATAAGGGTGAATCGGTGACACCTTTGGGGACTGGTGTGCACGAGTTTACCTCTCTAAAATAAATACTTGATGTTTTCTTCACATATCAAAACACAACTATATGACTGGTTTCAAAGTGATCTACATTATAGCAATAAGTTAGATACTGCTACAGTAACTAACCTACTATGTTTCTTACCAGTGTTTTCTAGGTAGATATAGGGTCCGCACAGGCAGTAGAGTCAATTTGTATTGTGTTCAAAAGTATTGAATGTAAACTACTTGAATAAAGAATTTGTTGAATTGACTTAATGAGTGATGATGTGCATACAATTTCATGTTTAATTGGTCCTTTATTTTTGTCGATTAAAAAAGCAAGCCTTATCACCTCATTGTTCAATTGAGCTAACACAAAGATAAGTGACGTAAAAATCCACTAAGAAAATAATTTTCAAAATCATTTCCTCATGGGAATTGATATCCAGGCTCATACCAGACACAAATACTAATCACATCAATTTTGTCCTGGGTATCAAACCAAATCTCGATTTAACAGTTAAGAGAGAGGTGTGAAGAGAAGTGACTGTATTAACAACTAAGACTGACCTTTTACCTCAAAACGTGTTAACGTAGCCACAAAGAAATATTGTAATCACAAGTACCTATACACAATTGCGTGAACTGTATGTTTATTTAGGCGCTAAAATGGGTGTGAAATTTTTAATAGCCACTAACTGGATGCTTACGATTGGCAACTTCTGGTATAAAAGTAAACCTTACTCAACAAATGTCTTCTTAATTTCGATGCCTATTGTGGGTATCAAATAATTGAGTATAATAAAGAGTCTTCGAAATTTAATATTTGCGATGAGTTAAGGTTAACTGACAGGTTTTGTAAGTTTTGCAATTAATTAACTGCATCATTGATTGGAGTGGGGTCACGAAATTTTGTTGATGAATAGGTATATACAACATTTTGCAATCTAAGCAAAATTAATGAGCCAAATGCTTAAAGCAATTGAATGTTTAGTGTTATGCACTACGGTTAGGACCTGGCATCTTTTAAAAACAAGAAATAAATCATCTCTTCTCAATGCCAAATCTTTCACACATAAAATAAAGATAACGTCACATAAATAGCTCTGATTCTATTGACTGTTTTATATTGTTAACTAGCGACCCGCCCCGGCTTCGCACGGATGTAATGTAAATACTTAGAAATACTGACTTTTCTATTCTTTATTACACATAAAAACCTTCCCCTGGAATCACTCTATCTATCAAAAAAACCGCATCAAAATCCGTTGCGTAGTTTTAAAGATTTAAGCGTATAAAGGGATATAGGGACAGAAAAAGCGACTTTGTTTTATACTATGTAGTGAAGCTCTTGTGTTACAAAAATCTGAAACAAGGACGGTACCTCAACACTCATACCCCAGGCAAAGGAAAGTTCGTATTCCGTATTGACTTGGCTGGGAATCGAACCCAGAACCTCAGAGATGGTGCCACGCCATGCAGTCCGCTGGCCTCTTAGCTACACAGTCGTCGTCATTTATAAAAAAAAATATTAGCCATAGGCACGTACTTACGTTAAGGAAACGCATGAGTTTACACCAAAACTCAAAACGGGTTTTGTAATTTATTTAAATTAGCATGAATGAAAGCGACATCGATACTGAGCGGTAAAACACGAGAATTCGAAACTCGATTTATGACAAATGTCAAAAACAAAGAAGGGAAAGCTGGGAGGGAAAATTTCACTTTTAACTCATTAGTCAATCAGTCAAAAGTCACAGGTGTGCCCTAGGGTCACCAATAGTTTCTTAAAAGGGTTCCAAGATAAATAAGTCTTAAAAAGAGGTTTTCCAATTCTACCGCATGTATTGTTTTTTTTGTTGGAGAGGAGATATCTCGACAGCGGCGATATGATAAGGAGACCAGAGTCTGATGATGACATACCAATGAAATTTAAGGTAGCCCTTCTATTTCCCTGGGATGGCAGGTGTTATTTTACTAAATATGATTCTAGCTTGACGATATACCCATTTGATTGCCTATTTTTCCTGCAAATAGTACGATCAACCCATAACGGTGAACACTTGGAGGTTTATATTATGTTCACGAAATAAGGATGGTACAATCAAAAGCACGTCAGACTATACAATTGTAAAAATGTATTATGGTGGATGTACCTAAGTCTTTTTTTGGCATAACTGCAGACAATACTTACAACAAGTAACTCATCTTTTGTGGTGTTTAAAATAGAGGCGTTATGAAACCTGAGCCCTAAGTAGGTAATAGTACTGTCGACAAAGGGTCGTTAACGTCACAAAATGTCCAGAAACAACGACAGCAGAGCTCGTAAACTTCGTCTTGAATATTAATTGCAATACTTTAAGTACGGGCTTTAGTATACCCATTAGCGGTGAATGGACGTTTTACAATAGGTCAAAGTTCTGGAAATGCAATTTTATATTAAAGTTTACTATCAATAATATCATATAGTATAATAGTGGCAATGATTCGAAATTAATACAAAGTAATATTATAAAGGTGAAGAGTTTGTTTGAACGCCGTAATCTCAAGAACTAATGGTTTGAATTGATTTTTTTTTGTGTAAGATAGAACATTTTGTGGAGGAAGGTTTTGAACTATATAAATTGACACTGAAACCAATGGGAGCGAAGCATCAGTGAAAAAAGTGAAAAATATTACGCCAAAGCCACAGCGCTATCCGGCCGCTAATCAAAGGTATAATAACAATCCATTTCCAGAAAGTTCGTACTTTCTATTTTACCAGGTCTGGATTATTATTGTACCTTTGATTAGCGACCAGCTAGCGCTGTTTCCATAAGAACCCAACCGGGATTCGAACCCCGGATCCCAGAGCGCGGCGATAAACTCCAGCCCGCTTGCCTCTCGCGTAACTTTCGAAAACATTCAACATTCTTATTATAACTTATCATTATATCAATAAAACATAGACATTTACAGCACAATTCATCAATTACCGTCAGTGTTTTCCGAATGTCAAGCAATTATAATCCTAACACGCAATAGTTTTTCACGAAGTCTCAGTCGGATTTTCACAATTTCTCCGCTAACAATAGTCAATATTTACAAGAGAGTGAAATGCTTTTGCCTATCCCATGAGAATATCGAGAGTGTTTCACACATTATCAGGTGTGCATTTGAAAATCTTTCTTTGTTTTCTATTCAGTTATTTCATTAGCATACTGATAGCTTTAGCGTGAGTAGAAAATACAACTTTGTTTTTATGCGATCCTAGTAAGTACACATATTTCGCAAAGATTTAGAGACGAGTTTCTGCAAAATCATCATTAAAATAAATTGACGGTTTTTAATCATTGAAACATAAATTTATGCCGATTTCTTAAATTCTGAGTAATCTGTAAAAATTTTATGATTAATAGCAAATGTTTTCGTTGTTCTGATAAATTACAAGTAATCACTTTAATAAATTGACTATCACCTATTAAAAAAACAAAAAAACGCATTTTTAGTTTTTTATAATAATCACGAATTAGTTTTAACGATTTTGATTTTAGCAATCATGTTAGATAAAAAATATCCACTACTTAAAAAATTATCGTTAAAATCACTACAAGGATTTGAATACCAATAAATAGAAAGAAAGATCAGATACACACGTAACACAAAACATATATTATTTATTACTCTATGTGTAGCTAAAAAAATTTGAATCCCGAAATAATGCGGACAAAATAGCGATCCACAAAACTAAAACAACTTTGTATATGGGTATAAATATAACTATATACAATAAGTAGTCCTTGATTATGACGACATAACTATTTAGCAAGTCCAAGCCTTAACTGTTTATTGGTACCTTAGAAATATTTATATCAGAGAAGGTTAACAGTGATTGCTTGAAATCGAATCCGTACTTAGCAGCTTGATACCGCAAACCGCAACATATGTAATAATAATGCTTGCTAATACGATAATATCGCACATTGTGATATGCTAGCAGATTGATTTGCGGCTAAAGTAGAATTAAAATTGTCATAAATGTGTGGCTAGAATTAAATGATTGATAAGGTTGAAGTTAGTTCTTCAATTTATATTCAACTACCTGTACCAGCGACTTTGTTCGCGCGGACTACAGGTTTTTTCCATATTTTCAAAACAAAAAGTACCCTATGTCTCTTATTGAGGTTCAACGTATATCTTTACCGAATTTCATCAAAATCGGTTTAGTGGTTTAGGCGTGAAAGCTGAACAGACAAACAGACAGAGTCACTTTCGCATTTATAATGTAATTATGGATGTGTGGTTTTTCCGCCGCAATATTTTCGTCAAGTCTTTGGTGTTGACTAGTAAATAACGCCACTAAGCATTTGTGCATTTTAAAACCTGCAAAAAATATAAAATATATAAATGAGTAATTTTTGCTATATTTTTAGAAGAGAGATAACCATCGATGATAGATTCTTGGATTGAAGAAGTTACCATGTGAATTAGAAACTGTATTTATGACAAAACATCAAAGACAAGTAGGAAAAGTAGTGAATAAATTAATATCACCTTTAGATCATTCATGCATTTGCCCTCGGGTCACCAAAATGCAAATTTGTTACTTTTTTAGCCAATGTCATCCGAGAATTGTATAAAGTGAAAGATGTTTCCTAACCAGTTCAGTAGTTTTTTAGCCTCAATGCAAACAACGTAACAAACAAACAGTCAAATCTTTACCTTTAATGAGATTAGTAAAGACAGCTCTTTGATTATTCATTCTTTGATATTAATTGCAAAAAATGACTTCACACAATTTTGAAGCAAGCGTGCTCGTTGATGTCTATTGTATGTCGCCTAAATCACCTATCCTAGAAAATATTTTAAACGCAAAAGTTTGTTAGAATTTTTTTTTTTTTTTTTTTTCTCGTCTTTTCAAATCAGCAATCGACTTAATTTAGTCATAATCTGATGTGTTCTCTTTGTTGACTCTAATATGTGGCCAATGCTCCAGTGAACATTATGCCAGTCTCAATCACTAGTCTAGGGCTAGAATCTGTTTTCTCTTAAGTCTCGTTACATCCTCTTTACCATCTAATAGATTTTTGGCAAGTATATTGCTGTGTTCCTTAAGCCTTTTTAGATATTTTATACTATAAGCATTGAGTGTTTCCTTTATAGTATCTATTTTCAGGTGTTCGTGTATTTCAGAATTTCTGACAAACCAGGGAGCACGGGATATGGTCCTTAGGGCAATGTTTTGAAATCTCTGTAGTATTTCTACATTTGAGTGACTTGCTGAGCCCCAGAGTTCAATGCCATATGTCCATATTGGTTTAATAATGACTTTGTATATTAGGAGTTTATTATGCAGAGATAATTGTGATTTGCGTCCAACAAGCCAGGATATATTCCTAAGGTTTAGCTTTGCTTCATTTCGCTTAGTCTTTATGTGGTTTGCCCATGTCAGTCTTCTATCCAGAGACATACCAAGATATTTCACACAGTTACTTGTTGACAGTACTTTGCCTCCCAGATGTACAGGTGCACATTCTCCTCTTCTAAGAGTGAAAGTAACTTGTGTAGATTTGGTAGCACTGCATTTTATCCTCCATCTGCATAGCCATGAATCTATTTTATCCAGCTGGATTTGGAGTTTCTGAGATGCTTTCACTGGGTCCTCGTCGCTAGCAAGACATGCTGTATCATCTGCATATGTGGCAGTCTCTACATCATTTGTGTTCGGAAGATCTGAAGTGTATATTGTGTACAGCACAGGGCCAAGTACAGATCCCTGTGGTACTGAGGCGTGGACACTTCGCAGGTTAGAAGTTTCTTCTTCATACTTTACTTGGAATTTTCGCTCCTCTAAGTATGACCTAAGAATCATATAAAATGAGTTTGGTAAAAGTGTTTTGAGTTTGTACAATAGCCCTCCATGCCAGACCCTGTCAAATGCCTGCTGAATGTCTATAAAAGCTGCAGAGCAGTATTGTTTTTTTTCAAGTGACTGCCTTATCTTATGTACCACCCTATGTACTTGTTCCACAGTTGAATGCCCTTCACGAAAACCAAACTGATGGTCTGGAATTATTTTCTCTACCTCTAATATAGGTTTAAGTCTGGTCAGAAAAATCTTTTCAAAAACCTTTGATATTACTGGGAGTAGGCTAATCTATATATATAAAAGGAGAAACTGACTGACTGACTGACTGACATATCAACGCACAGCCCAAACGGCTAAACGTAGGCACTTGAAATTTGGAAGGGACGTAGCTTAGGTACCGTAGGGGTGCACTAAGAAAGGAATTCCCGAAATTCCCACGGGAACGGGAATTAGCGGGAAAATCCTTTTGTATGAAAAATCTAAACCGCTTAAGTTAGACGCTTGAAATTTGGCATGCAGGTACCTTAGTAAATATAAAGTTTAGTTATGGCTGTATTTTGAGAAATTCCCACGGGAACGGGAGTTAGCGGGAAAAAACTTTTGTATGAAAAATTCTAAACCGCGTAAGTTAGATGATTGAAATTTGACATGCATATACCTTAGTGAATGCAAAGTTAAGTCATGATTGGATTTTCCAAAATTCCCATGGGAACGGGAATAGCGGGAAAAACTTTTGTACCGCGAGTTAGAGGCTTGAAATTTTTTAGTATATGGGTATCTTAGCAAATGTACAGCTTCATGGGAATGGGAAACATCTTTTTCATGAAAAAATACTGCACTAGCGCCAGATTCAGAATAATTGTTATGTTGTTTTTTAATGTATTTTCTCAAAAAAAAAAAAAAACTTTTTAAAATTTTTGAATGCAACATTCATTATTATTTACATTCGACACACACCGAGAAAAATACTGAAATGACACAATAACACGCCACGCGGACGAAGTCGCGGGCAAAAGCTAGTCGGTCTATATGAACTGAGCTCGGAAGGAGATTTCCCTGGTTTTGCTATCATGCATATCTGTGATACTTTCCATAGTCTCGGATAGTGTTGTACTCGAAATATCGCGTTAAACAACATGTTTAAAAAGACAATTGGTTTCCTTGGCAAGTGCTTGAGTATCTCTGAAGTAATGAGGTCAAACCCTGGTGCCTTTTTATTTTTAAGTCCTCTTATCGTTCTTTGTAGTTCCTTTGGTGTCACTAGTTTTAACGGAAGACTTAATTGTTGGTCACTAGCTAACATCTCATTCAATTCATGTTCAAAGTCATCCGTATGAGACTCATTTGGAGTGAAGACTTGGCTCAGATGTTCAGCAAACAATTCAGCTTTATCAAGAGCATGCCGGGCCCAAGTTCCTAAGGGTGTTTTTATAGGAGGTAAACATTGCTGTGGTCTTTTAAAATCTTTTGTAACCTTCCACAAAGAATAGTTATCCTTCTTTAGTGCTGACAGAGAGGATATTTTCTTCTCAAAGGTAACGTTTTTGTTGTCATATACCATTTTCCGGAGTTGTCTTGATGCCCTATTGTAGTTAGCTTTATCTTCGTCCAATCTACTTAACTGCCATCGTCTCCGTAGCTTACGTTTTTCAACAAGCTTAAGGCGAATTTTTAAAGGGATGTTATTTTGAATGTCATTGGGTTCTGGGTATGGAGTTGAGCGCCATGCGGCTTCTTGTATGATATTAGTAATGTAGAAGGTTGCCTCCTCAATATCCTGTTCAGTTTTTAGTTTTACTTTGAGATTAACTTTTCCCTCAATGTATTCAGTAAATGCATTCCAATCTGTTTTAGAGTTGTAAAGTGTCATTTTTGGTTTCTTAAAAATTGGTGTTGCACTTAGTGTAGCTATGATTGGACTATGGTCAGACAGAGTATCAGTTGACGACTTGATATCCAAATATGCATCTGATAGACCTTTTATAATGAAGAAATCTAGTAGGTCTGGTGTTCGATGTGTATCTGTGGGCCAATATGTCGGTTCTCCTGTTGACAGTGAGGTTTGCCCAAGACTATCAATACATTTTTTTTAGTTCTCGTCCACGAGTGGTGGTCAGTCTGGATCCCCAGTGCAGGTGTTTGCAGTTCCAGTCCCCCCCACACACATATTTATGTCCAAGAGTACCGAAATATTGGTTGAGCATATCTTCTTTGATTTTATGTTTTGGTGGGCAGTAGACAGCACTGATATTGATAAAGCCCATTGTCAGACTCACAGTGACTGTAGTGGCTTGTAAAAAATCTTCCCTAAACTTACTATGTAGGTGATGCTTAATATTCTTTTTTATTATTATTGCTGAACCTCCATGTGAAGTATTGCCTGGGTGGTTTGTTGTATATACACAGTAATCCTTATATTTGACAGATTTTTGCTCATTTAGGTGTGTTTCCGATATTAATGCTATATCTATCTTGTTTGCTTTGAGCATTAGTGCAAGTTCGTGTTGATTTGGTATTAAACCATTAATGTTCCAAGCAATTATACGTAGGGATGCCGTTTTTACTTTTTATCCATAAGCTTTGTGATTAGGGTCAGCATTGAGCCCACAAGTGCAATAAGTTGATCTATCTTTTCAGCTTGTTTTCTAATGAGATCTTCCAAAGTACTCTCTTTTTGCCAGGTTATATGTGATCTCTTTTCTGCATCTTCAGGTATTTCTTTACAATGTGTGCGCTGTGACTTGTCTTCATCAACATTTCTATTTTTAAGGATTTGATTCTTATTGTTCGTGGATGATCGCGGGTATCTTTTAACCACGTCATTGTATCTTTCTGGTCCATAGACTTCGTGATTTTCCTGTGCTGTAGATTGAGGTTCAGGTACGTTGGTCACTGGGAAGTCCCGTATATTTGGTGGTATCTTTTCTTGAGCTATGTAGGGTTGTCTTCTGAAATTCAGTTTTTTTCTTGCCATTATTTCCTTATATACTTGACATCCTTTGTAACTTGCTGGGTGGCTTCCAGAGCATAGAGCACAGATTGCTGGGGTATTTTTGTCTATTGTACAGGCTGTTGTCTTGTGCGGACCTGCACATTTTACACACCTGTATGGTCTCATACAATTATTTTTTGTATGACCATATTGTTGGCAGCGTGTACACTGGGCTATTGTATTTTGTCGTTTTGGATCTTCTATTATTACTGCTTGGTGATATATGTGAGTTATTTCTTTTACTAATTTGTTCTTGTCACTGGGATAAATATTTACAAAGAATAGGTTGATTGGCTCTTTTGTACCTTTTCTACGGGCAGTAACTATTTCGCCCTTAACTTTGTTTCCTGTGGCTTCTATGGCTTCAATAATTGCATCTTTTGGTTTGTTAGAATATCTGGATGTTTGTTATTTATTCACACAAGAACTACTAAATGGATTTATAGAAAAAATCTATTAAGATCGATTAGATGGTAGAATAAAACAGGATACTTTATATCTATTAATACGAAATAATGAGAAATAACTTTACAGGTACAGTTTTATTAATTTTGGCGACAAAAATACTTACTAAGCCTCAAGTCGCCCAAGCCTAAGTAGCTCACTTATTACATTTGTGGCCTACCTATTATTTGAGTAAGGTAAGTATTTTTTTGATGCTTGATCAAATAGAACCTCTAGTAAATGTGCAAATCAATGTTGGCGAAGTACGTAGGCATCACATACCTACTTTGCAGACTTTGATCTTACACGACACACAAGTAATAAAATTACATTTTTTTCTCTAAAAGCAACGATGCTTTAATTACCTATTAAAGATGTAATAACCTACCAGTTATTATTATAATTATTTAAACCTCAATGAAACATCCAAGTTAGTTAGATTCGTTCACCATAAAGCCTCCACACTCACGGCTTATTGTGTCAAATTAACCACACATTGCGAACTGTCATTATTCATCATTACGAGCTCGCGCCAACGGGTGTCAGATGGCTATCATGCCATGAGTGGAGGATGTGGGCATTAAATTCATTATGGTGTACTTATGGCATTGTGTGTAAAAAATTGTGTCTTAATATGATTAGCTTATTTTGCTAAGAAAAACTATAATGGCGTAACGAATAACATATTATGAGTATAAACAGCTGAACATTGAATATATAGAGAGTAGTGAATAAGTTCTGAGGTTAAGTGTGTTTCTAAATGCGTTAAAAATTCATCACTATAGTCATAGGTACATTAATATTACAAATAAATAAGAAAAAAGTAAGATTTAATAGTGAGTTATAATAAAATAATCATCTAAGCAAAAAAAAACCGCTCGATTTCTCCATGCATCGTCAGATCCTAGTCTCCGTATTATGGTACGAAAATAATATCTCCTTTGCAACAAAAAATTATCGAAATTGGTTCATATACAATGAAGTTATCGGCGAACACACACAAAAAATAAAAGATATAAATGCGGTCAGATTAATAAGCCTCTTTGTTAAAGCCTGTTCAAAATCTATTCAGTTGACTGTATTCAAACACAGATCTAGCGTGAAACGACTTGCTTCAAACCCGATTGTGCCTTGAAATGAGCCTAAACTTCGGTAGAGCTCAACTGTAAGTTGATACAATAAATATTTCATTTCTTTCTTTGATTCCTTTTTCAGTAACTGTAACATAATAATATGATGCTATGACGTTAGTAAAAAATAATAGTTATGTTATGTGTTAAAGTAATTAATATCTATTTCTAATCCCCGTTTTTCAGTAACTTTAACATACGATTTAAAGTTGGTATAAGAAATAAAAGTAATTTTAAACTAGTGAATCGTTTTTAATAGAAGAACATTAGAAAAAAAACACTAGTTGCAGGTATTAAATTTAGATCATTAATGTAAAATTGTAGGCTTACACGAATTCAAATGTTTTCAACTTTTAGAGAATACAGAGGAAGAAAATTAGTAAATTAATTATATGTCTAAATTTAAGTCCCTACTCATTAACAAACCAAAATGAACTATGAAAAACATAAAAATATTCAAGTCTTACCGTGTCTGAATATTTCACGAAACACTGTTAAACAAGCGTTACATCGCTTAGCACCTAAATAACGTGTTAAGTCGTTACAAAATAATGAATATTCAAACAAGAACAATAGTAGAAAGTGATTTGAATTCGGTAAAACACGAAAAAGTTTCGTAATTTCAACTTCTTGTCAGTACTAGAGCACTATTGTAATCAGTAGCTCATCATCATAAAACACAGCGTTGTGTTGCCATAGATCGACGGGTCAGCTGTGTGCTAAGTGGTTTAATAAGTGGATAATAAAATGTGCCTAGCCTTAGAATGTGCAAACTAAAAATTATGAAATCGCCAGCTGAGACTTTAAAATCTATTGTTTTTATGATTAATTTTTAATGACTTAAGATTGCGTTGTAAAATAAATATTATCAGCAGTAAAACCATTATATATTGTTATTCGACCGCTGCTGTTTATAAATTTATTTGGGATATTTGTTTTTGACGAAATCCTAAGCCGAGAGACGAGCATGTTACCTTCCGGGTTCAATTCCTAAGGGGTAAATATGGGAAATGATTTTTATATTATCTCGGGTCTATGTGTTGTGGTTGCGATATAATTTAGATTTCTGTTACACAAATGAATTCGCTACTTACTGTAGAATTAGAAAAATGGACTTAAAATATGTTGCCCAATATTAGCCAATTATATTGGTGTAATTTTTTATTTATATTTTTAATAATTGGATTATCCTCGCCTTTGGAAAGGCGGATTCTCTCTAAGAAAGTTTCAGCTTTCCGCCTGGCGTTTATATATCTACTACGCCCGCGGTATTTCGGGGTAACCAACTACCAAATTTCACCCAAATCCTTTCTATAGGTACGTTGTTTTTTGCGTAAAAGGGTAACTAACATACATCAATACTTCAATACATACACATATTCAGACTTACAAACTTTCGCTTATTATGTTAGCATTTTCAGATTTACAATACGAGCATAAAAATTACTGTTAGAAAATTTCATACCTGTTCAACCAAAGACCAGTTTACTCAAGTTACGCATTTCATCAACAGGTGAGCTTATGTCACTCTCTTGCACTGCAAGCGTAAGTACAGGTTTTATATCTTGTCCTTGATGGAACTAAGTTAACAAACTAGTCGGTGTAACTTGTTAGAGGTTTTCTATTGAAATATGCTGCATAATTGTTGCTCGACTTTACGCAAGGATGTAGACAATGTGTTTGTGACAATTGTTAAAGAAGTTGATCTATGAAAAAGTTATTTAGAAGTTTCTATGATCGGCCTTGTCTTTATGGTATGGTGTGGATTCAAGGTTCTGTTAAATGGAAAAAGAATTGGGTACTGCTATGTTATCTTCTGATTAACTAAAAATGTGTGAGTTAAGGTGAACACTAACAGTTTTATATTAGGTCTTATGCACATGCACTTGCACTTTGTAATCTAGCTTTGTATGCTTTATTTAAGTACCTAGTTTAAGGACACATTGTTACATTGAAAACAGTAAGTGTCGAGTTTCTTGTCAACTCTTCTCGACATGATCAACATTCTGAACACGGCGGTAGAATACTTTATTTGTACTGACGATTCATAAGTGCTTTTGTAAAGCTTACATGAATATATTTTCTATTCTATTCTATTCATGACACAAGGGCGATGAGAAGTCCAAAGTGTTTCCTGATATGCTTTTATCTGTACCTGTTTCTTTCTACCTAACTGCCTGCTACCTAGCTACGGTACGATACGGTTATTCAAAAATATATATATATATATATATATATAGATATATATATTGTTTAATTATTATATTTATTTATCATGAACCTATGTATGCATATTCTATTCTCGTGTGTAATTTTCTGCTATTTATGATTATTAATTTTGTTGTTATCCATACTCACATTTTTACTGTTACCGCACCCATAAACGTACTATCTGCATGACCCAACGGTTGACTGGTACATAATGCTCCTAGCATTAAGTCCACCTTTTGTACTATTTTTTGTGCAAAAAAGTTTTTAAATAAATAAATAAAAATCCTTCCGCCAAAAAACGGTACAGTCGCCGTCAGATATATTGGAGCAGACGAACTGACCAAATATTTCTGAACAGGTTCAAATGTCCATAAGTTCAATACACTACAAAATTCCATTAATATTTGAACATTCAATACTTCATTAACATTTGAGCTGATGCTAGTCAATAATTTGTATCCACACAACAAACCAATGATATCTAATCATCATCAGATATTAATAGTTAGTTGTGTGTTATTGGCTATCATCTGCTCAGATATTAATGAAATAGTGAAAAAGAAAGAAAGAAAATTCATTTATTGACGATCACACAATTACCGAACACACACAATATTAGAAAGTCTACACAAAACATAAGGTTTCGTGTGAGGCCAACTTGGGTTCCACCTCAGCAAATGCTGCTACGGCATGTATAACACCGCAGCAGCGCTGGTATTCTGGTGGAAACCAACTGCCTGGGAAAATAGCAAGAGCCCTGGCTCCTGCTAGTTCCCCACGCATAAGAGTGGCGTTAGAATGTTAACAATTATTATACAATACATACAATGAAGAAAGCATTAACGATATTGATGACAAACCAGTATATCTCTAAATATCTTAACTTTTTAGTGAATGTTTATATATTAGTAATAACTAGATGTGTATTGAACTTATTGACATTTTGAACTGTTCAGAAGTATTTGGCTACTCTGACAGCTCCAATATATCTGACGGCGACTCTTTCTACAACTAAAGCGTTGAAGGAATTCAGAATCAAACCAATTGTTAAATCAATTACTATGTCGTACAATAGGTAGCATGTACAGTCAGCGTCATATAGTTCGTGATACTCAGGGTACTCTAATAAATAGACGCAACTAAAAAGTCAATAATATCGGTACGCACAAAGTTTTCTTATTGTTGTATAAGCCATTTTCGATTTTCGCCCATAAAGCTTATAGGGGATCGAAAATGGCCTGAAAAGGATGGTACGGCCGTGCCGGTTTTTTTTTGCTTGACTTGTTCCTCCCCACTGCCGTGCCCCCAGATATCATAAATGGCTATGCAATAAATTCTGAAGTTCTATACAAAACAACAGAGAAGTCTATGACGTCAGGCTTAAAATGAAAAGGATAGCAGTAGTTTCTATCGCTTTCACTTTGTGTTTACATTTTTTGAAACTAATTGATGAGGAAAATAATATTTAAAAAGTATAGCAGTAAGGTTTATTTTTCTAATATGTTTCATATTTTTGAACACTTAGAATATTCGGATACCATTGGCGGGAAGACTGTAACCATATTTATGGCAGTTTGACTGAGCCGATTTATATGACATTTTGAGTGTGTCGACCTTTTGAGCGACAAAACTGTTGACAACAATAAGAAAACTTTGTGCGTACCGATATTATTGACTTTTTAGTTGCGTCTATTTATTAGAGTACCCTGAGTATCACGAACTATATGACGCTGACTGTATGACGCGACAGCACAGTATCGCAAGCGTGACCAATGCTATTACGAAGAGCGAAGCTATTCCGGCGCACGCGCAGATCTGTATCACTTCATTCACGTCTGTTAAACGTTGTTCGTCTCACAACAATTTTCTTGGAAACTCACAGTAATATTTCTCATTTACTGCCTGTTAATTATGTCAGGGAAATTGCTATGTCCGCTTTACAACGTAAATATCCAATCGCGTAATTTTTTGTTTGCACAAATAATGTACACCTATTTGCAAGTTTTTTGTTTAAGTGTTAATTAATTAAAAATTTTGAAAATATTGAATTATTCAACTAAGTGGTTTTTAGGACTTTACCTTATCTCTCCTGATTAGTATCAAGGGAAGAATCACCAACATACCTGCAATAAAAATAATTGAATATTAGTATTATTATAAAAATACGGGTTATGCACATGACAACAATGCGGCCTTGCGTACATAGTTACTATATAATTACTATTAATTATTCATACCGCTTTTGTATATACCTGCTTAAGTGTTAAGTTGGAAAATATTCGGGAATATTCGGATAGGTAACTTATTAATTCTCAGTAATAAACCAAATCGTGCACAAGTAATGGTTTCTTCTTGTTTATCCTAGGGTATCCTGGTTATTTATCCATCATCGACTGAGGTCTGCTATGCTACGACTATTATTTTTAATAAAGCACCAACGTTGTATTTGTTAACAAAATAATTAAGCATATTCATATTAAGGATTTTTTATCAGATATTTTGGTAATTTTTTAAAAGTTCAAGAAACTGACTAGAAATAATATTTTCTTGGCAAGTGCATGGGAGCAATTGTAAACTAGGCCACAAGGGCGATCCCTGATGAGGGGAATTAGAGCTATTTGGGTCATAGCCAGGACTTACGGCTTAAACTACCTTTCAAAACACGGAACCTTCATTCCTATGGGACAATCAGGTGATTAAATCCTGCAACGCCCTAACCAAATATGGAAAAGTACACAAAGTGTTTCCCATAAGATTTGATCTCACAACCTCCAGGCTTTTGCCGCCAACGCTCTAACTACTACTCCTCCTATATTTCCTCTACCTAATGTTAATCTAGAAGAAATTGCATACTAGCGATAGACCGCCTAAATTGTATTACAATTTATCTGTAAAACTAAACTGAAGTGTGAAGTTTTCGTGCAATAAAGTATCTATGTACTACGTTCAACTTGCTGATTCTTCTCAGTAGGATAAGATTCTGCACCGGCGGTAGCTTCTATTTTGGTATGTATTAATTTTGACGATGCATAAGTGTTACTTGTAACCAACATAAATAGGATTGATTATGATAATGATTGATTATAACGCTCTAACTAGTACATCCAAAGTGCTGCTCTCCTTACTTAAATTCCCACAAGAATGAAACGATCAAATCAATTCGGTCGAATCGTTCTGCGCCCGCGCAGAAAGTCCAGCATGACCCATTATTGCGAGCCTTTCACTCGCCAGCCGTGAAAGTATAATCGAGATGTGTTTGGAATCCGCCGCCGTTTTATATTAATCGCGGACTTAATCTGGTAATGCAATTAAACGGTTTTTGGGCGCAGGTCAAACAAGAAATTTGAGACTGAACCTCATATCAGTATCACAAACATTGCTGTGTTGGACGAGTGACAATTGTAAATTTATGCTTGAAATTACTCCATATTTGTTTAAACCGAGCCCTTACAGACGTAAGAATATATAACTTCCTTTGGTATAAGCGTTAGCTTACACTAAAACTATTCCAGTTACGGATAGTAGATAGTAAGTTATACGAGGCGTAAGCTAAAAACGAATGACCGAGGACTGATGATAGTTGGTATGGAAAGTAGCCATACTTGATCGGTAATAATTTTGACGACCTCCGTAGCCGAGAGGCGAGCGTGCCGGACTTTGGCGTCGCGCCATCTCTGAGGTTCCGGGTTCGATCCCCGGTCGGGTCAATATGGGAAACGAACTTTTCTATATTGTCTCGGGTCTGGGTGTTGTGGTACCTTCGTTGTTTCTGATTTCTGTAACACAAGTGCTTTAGCTACTTACCACAGAATCAGAGCAATGTATGTGATGTTGTCCAATATTTATTAATTTATTATTATTAAAATTAACGACTCGTAGTCGGTAGTAGAAAAACGGATAGTCATATTTGACACATTATGAATCGTAAAATATTGGAACCAGGCATTAAACAAAATGCCAAATATGCAACGGCTACTTTCTATCACCACGCTGAATTAATTCATGTTTACATATGTAATGTACATGTACCATTCATTTGTTAACTAAACTTTAAAAAAGTAATAAAACAGATCGTGTAACACTGTGGTAAAGGGTACATAATTAAAGATGATGTCAGGTGGCCATATAAAACAGCTGTTCTTACACCTGGCTCACCTTTGCATCGAAGTATAAAAAGTGAAAAAGCTTCTTTAAACAATGCCATGAAGTTCTCCGATAATAAAATAAAATAAAAATTATTAATATTTTTATCTTAGTATTTATTTCAAACAAGCTTTGCACGCGAAAGATACCGATACATATTTTTTAATTGGGTCCAGTATTTTTAATTTATGAGCTTACACTTACAGTACACTACAGAATACTACACTTCGGCATTTTATTTTTATTTAGATATGTTTTTTTAGTTGATAAATGGATAAGTTGTCTTATTTCAGATTGTATTTACAATTAATTCCTTAAATTATTTGCTATAAAAATCTAATATCCCCATCCCATTTTGTTCTGAAAGTAATTCGCAAACAAAGACATCGGTGATTAATTTTTATTTATACTGAAAGTTGGATGTTATTTTTAGTGACTAAAAATTAAGCAGTCAGAAATGAAGTGACAGAAGTGTAACGAAAGTGATTGATGGGAGATGCCAAATTCGGATGATGGCCAGTGCAGCAGCCGTGTACCACCTGTTACTTTCTACAAGCGCATACCTACTGACGCAGACAGACAATTTAAAAACGAATCTCGTGTGAAGTGTTCATGCTTTGTACTTGAGTGGCCCGAAGGAGTAACAGTTAGCGTTCCTGGCTGCCTATTGTATTCGGGTTCAATCTCTACATAGAACAAAAATTCTTGTGATGAATGTTACTGTTTGTTCGATTTCTGGGTGCTTATAAATGTATTTAAGTATGTATTTTGGTAGCTATGATTTTGGTGTCCATAATAAAAGTGCTTGAATTACTTAGAGATCAGTCCACTTAGAATGCGCTACGTGAGTAAATTTTATCAAAATAGCAGAATTGGCATAGTAAACAACGCTCCAACGTAATGCACGATTAGCCAATCAATACACCGATCCTACATCGCGATGTCAAAGTTTTCGTCGCCAGTTACTAATGTATACAACAAACCAAGATTGGTAGTTGGACCTTGGTCACCGATAACACCTAGCTCGGCGGAAATACTTCCACTTTTAATAAAGATCATATATGTTCCTTACAGCGTGATAGAGTAACAAATATACATCCAGCAGGCCTAGCATATGCAGTACGTAAAATTTCTTGCATGAGACGACAAAAGTTTCGATACAATTGATTGGTTAATAGCACACCGCACTCGTTTTAGCCAATCAGCAGCTGACGCACTGACTTCAATCGATTTTGACGTTTAAGAGCACGATAAAATTTAGTCGCGTAGCGCATGCTAAGCCTGCAGATCTCTAATACATTCGTACAAACATTTATGTTTATAATATACTAGGTACTTAAAGTTTATATCGGTTCTTTGGTAGAAACTTTTACAACACGCATGGCCGACTCTCCATATAACCTTCCCTGCGTATCAACCTTTTGGCCCTTTTTAATGAATATATTAAATCATAAAGGTATGAAAGAATTGATAGACAGCTTGATGAAATCGAGTGTTTGAAGAAATTAACTTTCAATGCGTGTAATGTGGGGTCGTTTGGTCAAGGAAAGGTTTATCATCATTATTTTTGTAATAATTTAAATGTTACATGACAATTTCGTAAATGATGACCCGTAGCTAAGAGGCGAGCGGACAGGGCTTTGGCGTTGTGTCATCTTGAAGTTTCTGGTTCGATTCCCGGCGGGTCAAAATAAAAAATGATAGGTTTAATATTGTCTCGGATTTGGGTGTTGTGGAAACGTCTTTGTTTCTGAATGCTCTAACACAAGTGTTATAGCTAATTAACGGAAAATAAGATCATTGTACGTGATATTATCCGATATTTATATTTATTTACTTTATACTAAACTAGCGACCCACCCCGGCTTCGCACGGATGTAATGTAAATACTTAGAAATATTGACTTTTCTATTCTATATTGCAAATAAAAACCTTCCTGTTGAATCATTATATTTATTAAAAGAAACCGCATCAAAATCCGTTGCGTAGTTTTAAAGATTTAAGCGTACAAAGGGATATAGGGACAGAAAAAGCGACTTTGTTTTATACTATGTAGTGACTATGTATACAATAAACTATACTTTAGGTACTAAAGCTATTAATAACAGTTCTAAGATACTTAAAGGCGTATAGTTTCACACACTTGTCCTCGAATGATCATTTAATCAAATCCTACAAAGGTTGTATTTGATAACCTCAAAAGATCACTTGAGCGTCAAATATTTTCAATGGCTAGGCTTGGCTCGTGGTATTTGTTTTTTAATAGGATGGGCTCAATCCGCGTCGTGCTGTGCATGGCGAATGATTGGGTGGCATCATGCCTTATCTGGTTAGGCCATACTTTGATGAAGATAGATCTATACTTTATTGAACAGAATTTTTACAGAAATTGGTTTTACAGACACATTATAGCAATAGGTCCGCCCGCCGAATATAATTTTATATTCATATCAATAAGTTCGCCTACAATTTAGGCGGTTTTATTTCTAGAAAGCCCTCTTCCAGACAAGCTTTAGATGTGGGAAACATAGCGAGAAACGTTCGTAGTACGGCTGTGCATATATTGTATATATAGTTTATACATCTGACATGAAAAAATGCACTTCATTCAATTGAACAGTTAAACAAAACATCATTTATTTTCAAAACTTTTAAGACTCAGTAGCTATTTGACATTATGAGTTACTTGCTACTTTGTTATTATTTTCTCAAAATCAGAAGTAAAGCATATTTGATATTTCAACCTATCATACAGACAGACAGATAATAAATCGTTTTTAACAAGAATGCAAATCAAACTGTAGGCCCAGTTGGTTTCAATATATAAATGTCTTTGCTAAACGAAAACTAATAGAAAAAGTGCAATCGTTTTGCATAAATTAAAAAATATGAATAAATATATTTTGTCCTAATTAGTCGCGCTTTACTAATTATGAGATGGAAATCAGAGACCAATCGAGGTTTATTAGTGACTAGCGGACCCGGCGAACTTCGTTTCGCCTTAGAGGATTTTCTCGCTTTTCTGTTGAATTTTTTCATAAATTTTATTTACTATAAATTCATGGAGCCAGAGACCTTTCCAACAAATACAAAACCGTGGAAATCGGTTTGTGCGTTCTGGAGTTGTAGCGTCACGAAAGAAAACCCGACTTATTTTTATATATACATTTTAAGACTTTCGCGTTCCAATTTAAACAGTCAGCTCGTGACCACGGTTGGTGCAACCTAACCGAAACGTCGGGCAGTAAGTAGTTCATATTAACTACTAAATAAAAATGGTGTCGCGTTTTGACCCGTTAAATTATATTTTATATAGTAGATTATTTCAAAACTAAGGAAATGGCGTGCTTGGTACAAAAGACATCAACGCGTTCATATTACCCATGAGTAGATTTCAACATTGACATTATGGTTCTACAATACTTATGGTTTTCATATGGTGTTATCCTAGGATTGTTGTGTTGTTAAGAGTGATTTTCTCCTGTGACCCTTTTGTTTGTGGTCATTTGTTGTTATTATGTTGACGCGTAAAATTATTGTTATTTAGGCTTAATTTGCATATTTATTTCAGGGATAGGAGAGAAAGATGTAGATACATTTTTCTAAATTTTATGGCAATCCGTGATTAAAGCCTTGTAATGATATGTACAATAAATATAAAAAAAATATTTACAGTAACTATTAACTAATCATATGAAACTTTGCCATTACGTTAACTGAAGATTTAGTTTAGCATTCATATGCTATAAAAATCTGTCATATTAAAATAAAAGTAAATACATTTTAAACTACATACATCTATGCACAGATCACAGTTAATTATTTGACATATTAAACGACTAATAATAAGTATTAACGATCCGTATTATTTTTATTAAACGGAAATGGAAAACGTTTATCAAAAAATGCACTCGTTACTAAACAAAATTACAATAATTCCATATTACAGTTAAATTACATTATTTCTACGCTTAATACTAACCTAACGGGTCTCAGAGAAAGCCTCCTAGTTCACATTTGAAATGCTAATAAGATTATTGCTGGGAAACTGAAGAACAATGAAATTTCGTGATTGTTAATTATTTCCTTTCGCCTGGTAATGGATGAGTTTCCTTTTATTTCTGCTCATCTAATAGTTGTTTGACTTCTCACGTTAGTTTGTGAGGTAAATGTAGGATAAATAAATCAATGTTTGACAACATCACATACATACATTGCTCTAATTCTATGGTAAGTTGCTAAAGCATATAGAAGACCGCAGCCAAATAACAATCACTTCTGTGTTGTTGTGTTCCTGCGTGTGAGTAAGGTGTCCAGAGCTCCTGGGGGGTGCTGCATTAGTAGCAGGGGTCAAGCCTTCAAGGTAAGGGCGATAAGTCCAGTAACAGCTTTATTATGCTCTACTTGTCGCCCTTAAGCTAGGACCTCATTTCCACTTACATCAGGTGGGATGAGGTTAATCCTGAAGTGTAATATATAAAAAAAAGCACTTGTGTTACAGTAATCAGAAACAACGGCCACAACACCCAGACTCGACACAACATAGAAAACTACGTTCTCCATATTGATTCGAACGGGAATCAAACCCAGACCTCAGAGAACGCGACGCTAAAGTCCGGCCCGCTTACTTCAGCTACGGAGGTTGTCAATTAATAAATTTGTGTTGGACAAAAATATTGTGAGAGCCGATCTTCGGGAGCTGCAAGTTGCCGACTGGCGGGCCAGCACTACACACACACAGGATCGCAAAAGGTGGTGAGATCTCATATTGGAGGCCAAGACTCATTTTGGGTCATCGAGTCATGGGAGCAAGTAAGTAAGCATTGGACAAAAAAACATAGATAGATAGATAAATATACTTTATTGCACAAAACTTTACAGAAATAGGTTTTACAGATTGATTATAGTACAATTTAGGCGGTCTTATCGCTAGAAAGCGATCTCTTCCAGACAACCTTAAGGTAGAGGAAATAGTAGATGGCGAGAAATGGGTACGGCCGTGCAACATTAATAAAGTTTTATTTCTTGAATTATTTTCATAACATAACATTGCTCTGATTGTGTTGTAAGTGGATAAAGCACTTGTGTTACTAATTCAACAGCAACAATACGAGAACCAACGGGTTCGAGATAAGATAGAAAGTTTATTTTCAGATCGACCCAACCAGGAAACCGGGACTTAAGGTCGTAAAAATTGTGTAATTAACCCGTTTGTTCGATTTTTAAAGCACGATGAAAACGTATTTCCTTCAACAAATACATAAAAAGAGACACAGCGCATCAAAGTAGGTATAATAGAGAGGCGATTTCACGTCACTAATTCATGGGAACAGGAAAGAGTGACGTTAAATCGCTTTATTTAAACGCAATAAATCTTTTTTAATTTTGGTTTGCATGATAAAAGATAAAATGTGTGTCTTATATTTTTTGATAAGCCAAGTGATGACCTAAACTGAAATGTTTAAGTCACATGCCCTACACTCGTAGGTATCAACAAACCCTCTTTTTTCCGGAAGGAAATGCATTAATACACCGTACCGTCACCCGAGGGAGATGACGGCGTGTGTGGGACTCCCTGCCCTTATGCGGGCAGGAATATCCACTAAAACCCTCCGATGGACCTCATCGCCTTGTGGTAATGCCATGGGAACAGAAGACCTACCACAGCATCACCGGCGGAATGGCGGCTAATTAAACAGCCCCTTCATCTCCCCCTGGAATGATTTAGGGGAGGAGCGAGGATGGCCGATCCACTGGACCATCCCCGCCTAGGTATCAACAAACCCTAACTACTTACAACCTCGTAAATTATTAGCAAAAACTCCACAATCCTAACAGCATTAAGAAAAAAGACCAAAGGAAAACACTGATTCGTATTCCACTGTCATAACTAGAACTCAATTCACATAAACCCAAGGTTAAGACAAAGTTTCGCACTATCTTTTAGTTTCCAGCCACGTCTCATCAAACCCAAAGTGGGATTATGTTAATATCAACCCAGATTGCCTAAATCTAGGCTCGTGTGAATGACCTTGTTCAGATGCAACTCGCGGCTTGAACAAAAGGTCAATTAATTGTGGGGCGTAATGAAATGAAACTTTTATGGGTCGGCTTATCTAGAAGATGTCGGCTTTTGTGTTTCTTGAAAGGTTTATGGGAATGAGCGATTATAACCATTTTTAGCAGCAAAGATTTTGATTGTGTCTCTTTATGGGAGTAGTTGTTAGGTTGTGTTAAGATATAAAGTAGATTTTAAATATGTAAAGAAAAGCCAATGAAAAATTTAAACACCATCAGACCTCACCTTTTATAATAGTGTCTATATTACAGGTTAGTTCAAAAATGTCGAACAATATCTTATTAGGAATTCTGATCATCAATAAGTTATTCAGGTATTTTATTTTATTGTTTATTTATTTTTTTATTGAAAAAGAATAACAACAGCCAACTTATTATTATGATTACAATAATTGTTAAGGTCTTAACCTATTAGGCCTATCATGGAAGTCTTCAGAATTAACAGTAGAAACGCCAAGCACAAACTGAACCCATTAATTCCGGTGCAGAGGGTAGGCTCATTACCAAATACGTCATTGCGGCAGTCCAATTACAACGTATGTACTTGTAGTGAGCATACATACTTTTCTATTTCAAACTAGATTCATAGTCATAACGGCTAGTATTAACGTAAAAAACGAATTTAGAAAGTTATCAGACTTGGCGGTGGTAAGAACATAATTATAGTTTTTAATCTAGCGATGGATGTCGAAAACACTTGTTAAATGAAAGTTAAATTCAAGATTGAAAGACGAAATAAAATAAATGCTTCCAGGTGGCGTTTGATTGTATTTAAACTTAAAGCAGGATGTTACTGCTTAGGGTAAAAGATACTCGTAAAACTCAGTACATTATTTTTTTCCTCGTAGTATCTTTAAATGCTTTTATTTACAACTAGCGCCCGCCCGCGACTTCGTACGCGTCGTTTAGTCGTTTCTAGCAACAAATATAGATGATCGGTTTTACCCCTGTCTCTCCTTATATTCGAAAAAAACGTGTCCATATTTTAATCCAAGTTTTTAGCTAATTTGTGCCAAATTTCATATCACTAACTTACAAAATAAACATTTTCCCATATAAACTTTCAAGGGCGGTATTACCTACATCCCCTTTTATTTTCAAAATAAACAGTAGCCTATGTCCGTTATAGAGTTCAAAGTATACCAAATCTCATCAAAATCGGTTCAGTGGTTTAGTCGTGAAAGCCAGACAGACAAACAGACAGAGTTACTTTCGTGTTTATAATATTAGTATGATGTACACCGATAACGACCATATATGTATATATATATATATACTTTATATAATATAGATTACATATATAAAAAGCCGGTAGTTCACGCGAATGAAGTCGCGCGCTCAGCTAGTATTGTCATAAGATTGACTTTAGACTGAGATTGTGTGTTGATTGCAAATGAACAAAATCTGTGCGTGTATAAAACAGTTTCCTATGTAAGCCAATATTATATTTGTTTTGGTTTATCATTAAAAGATCATTAATCATCCACGGCTCAAGTAATGGTTCCAAGCGCCGGTCACCGGTGACCTTGCTTGTTCGCACCCAGGTCCGATGATGTTGCCTACGTGTGAATTGCGACAAGCGCACTTTCGAAATTATTTAGTCAAACAGTGGTTGGCAAACTGTCAGTTTTAAGAAACGGTGTATCAAAATTTAACTTAGTTTAACTTTGTCTATATTGGGTTTGATTACCGTTCGGGTCAATATGGAAACCGAACTTTGCTATAATGTTTCGAGTCTGGGTGTTTTGGTACCGTCGTTGTTCCTGATGCTTGTGATCAAGTGTTTTAGCTACTTACCACAGTATGAGAGCAATGTAAGTATGTCTTCTAAAAGTATGTATTTAGGATACCACTACTGGTTTTAATATCCATTCTGAATACACAAATGGTGTTGTCCAACATTTTTTTCAGTCTAGAAGTTTTACTATCAACCTCTTTTTATGTGTAGATCAATAACTAGCCACCGCCCGCGACTTCATACGTGGTCTTAATATTTTCTAGTAATAGGTAAAAATTGCCCATGTTACTCTCGGTGAATGTTGCTTTCCAATTGCTAAATATTTTTTTGAATCGGCACGGTAGTTTTTGCGTTTATCCAAAAATACATACACACAAAAACACAAATTTATTAAAGTAGATTGAATTTTAATTACCTACTCAAAGCTTTTTCTAACTATGTGACTATTGACCTTTGATCTGAGAAGTTTGAACACCACTGGGCTAAATCAATTGACTTAGCAGTTAGCACTTCTTCATGTCATTGAATTTCGCCCGAATCGGTCATGACCACTTTCGATTACGATGAGACTTGGAGTGTTTTTTTTACCTACTTTATGTCTATGGTCGTCACTTCAACCAAGTTTGGTAAAAACTGTAGGGCGTACGCACCCAACTTGTATTGAATGTATTTGTTGCTTTTGGCCATGATTAAATTTGTTAAGAGATTGATGGATTTATTACATTGAACCTTAGAAAACGGTGATTGTTGAATAAAAAGGGCCTCATTAAAGTTGGAAAACAATTTTCTGCGTTAAATAAATAAACCAAATAGAGAGAGAGCCATTGCGAGTTTTGTCATCCCTGTGTATCGTCTTAATTTATTTATACTTTTACAAAAGCATTTATGAATCATCAGTCAGACTGTTAAACTGACGATTAATAAATGCTTTTATAAAATTTACACTAACTATTATATTGACTAAAGACATTTTGTATTCTATTCTGTCTGCTGATGGTAGAGACTGATGGTTTGCACCCTAGACAGAGTAATGCATTCATTAAAAGGGCCTGTTTAACCACGCCAAGAGGTCTACTACCAAACTTAAATGTTTTGATCCGATAACAAATAACATTTTTTATGAAACATAATCGTAACCAAGTCTCTTCGAAAACGAATGACGAGTTTTTAAAAAACACAATTTACGAGCATTAATGCAAATCAAAAACGGGCGTTTTGATTCCCGAAGTTTCGGATTTTCGAAAACGAAACTTCAGAATTAATTTTCTGTCGTTTTGGTTTTGCCCGTAGGCCTTTAGTGCAACATAAAACAGTCTTACAAACATGGAAAGTGTCCAGACAAGTGAAAAACTCCATTTAACCGTAAATTATTTCGATAAGCACAGTATTCCACAGCCGCAAAAAATGGACTTTCGCTTCGCCACCCAAGAAAACCACACGGTAAACGAAAGTGCATCTTCCCAATTGTTCCAAATGACAGTAATATAAGAACATAGCATGTTTGTTTCATAGAATAGTTATCGGATCGTATTATTAAGGAGAAATGACGCTTACTGGAGCGCTGAGTGAAATTGCGTGTGAAATGCCACTCATCGATATCTCGGTGTTTTGTTGGTTAAGTAGCGTGAATTGTCAAGGTCGGTCTGGGGATTGTGGTCGAGGTTTTGAAAACGGTGGCTTAGTTTTAAGGTATTTTAAAATCAATGGTCTGTTTAATACATAAATATTAATTGCTTTAAATTTGATTGGGTATTTTAAAGACAATTTTAATTTCCTCTTTCAGTGTGGGATTCTAACCTACGACCTTCACGTACTCGCTAATATTTAGCACGATCTTAAATATAAAGTTTTGAAAATTTAACTCAGCCTATAAAATTATTTAAGACCAGAAATATGTACTAGATTTTGGAGCTATTTATTTGTCTGTTGGAAAAGGCGATTTGCTTTTCGGAAACTAAAATATGACTTCATTCATCCCCTGTTTTAAACTCTCTTGATTTGTCAGAATGATTGGGATTTTAAACATAAATTTTTAAATAAAATAAACTATTTACAAGACGAAACTAAACAAGCTACAATTTCAGGTAACCAATTAGGATCAATTTTACTTAAGCTATTACATCAAACTTCTTCAAAAACTCTTGTTACCTACAAACATATACGATTACGGCAAAGTGATCGAAAATTGACACTAGTTATGCTCATTTCAATTTGCGCTACGGTAACGAGTGCCAAATTACCGAAACCAATAGACAAATTGGCGATGATAATTTTATATCGAGCATGAGATTGGGCTTGTTGAAAATGTTTAGTGAACCGAATACCACAGACCGAAGAGCTTTCAGGGTGATAGTTCTAAAAAAGAGTGTCGCCAGAAAATTGGCCAAGTCAAACCTATCCATGCAGGTGATGGTTCATGATGTGGAGGTATGTCGGGGCCGCTTAAAGCAGCCATTCCGCCGGTGATGTTGTGGTAGTCTAAGGTTGACCCCAGATACCCATGACATCACCACCTAAGGCGATGAGGTCCACCGGGGGTTTTTAGCGGGTAGTCCCCGTCCTTTTCAGGGCGGAGCCGGGGTACGGTCTGCCCCTGGGAATCCCACACACGCCGTCGCCTTCCCTCGGGCTGCAAAATGACGCAATAAAAATAAAACATATCCATTAAACAGATAAGTGATAGTTTGCCTTGAATTTGCATCCCCCAATATAAGATGTCAATTTTAACACAGCGTTGATACTCGTAACTTCACTTAACTGGAAATACTTGCAGTATCATTTCGCACTAATCGCAAATACTGCAATCCTTTATGCATTTAGCATCTTTTGTGAAATGTCATTTTACTGGTTAGATACGAGTATGTGTTTGAAGCAACCGTGTTAATTGATTTCTTAACCATGTAAGGACAAAACAATCAGTATTTACTCAATATTGTTTGGAAAACCTTTTACGCCCGCTAGATTTGAGTCTTCGCTTGTTTTATTTGTTTTATTTAAACTAAGTTTTGAGGCAGCCATGCTTTTTTTTCAAGAATAATTGAGTTCTTTCAAAGCAACAGATTTTATTTTTTACGTGATAGAAGACAAAATCAGTTCATATACCAAGGAGTTATCGTTGAACACGCATAAAAAACGATCAAAGTTGAGAACCTCCTTTTCTTGAAGTCGTTTAAAAACGTGTCTTACACTTTACTAATGTAGCAACCCCCCAGGAGCTCTGCGCGCAGGAACATAAAAATACAGAAGTGATTGTTATTTGGCTGCAGTCTCCTGTAAGGAGGGGGGGGGGGGGGGGTAATTCACCAGTCAGCTCCAGTTTGATAAATCGCTATGCCCTAGCTCTCTTACATTTTTAGGTTAACTAAATTTTGGATCAAACAGCAATAATTTAGTCTACCTCATAACATTTAATTTCTTTTATCATAAACAGTATTGCCTAACTACGTCTGTCTGTACGTTTGCTACGTCACACGGCCTCAGCAAGACCTTCCCCAAGTGGGACGCCGCTATGCTTCAGCGATAACTCGTGGTCCCTCAGACACATCTCATTGATTACACTAATGCTGCAGTTCAAGGTTGTGGGCGACATCATTCATGTTTATTCATTAGTAAATAGTTTGGATACTCTTTTACCTGAGAATGAAATTACTTCATTCAGTACAGAGTAATTAAGTAAAAGAAATCATTTATCACACAGATTGATTAGATTTTTCGGTTTTTATTTGTGATTTCTAAATCATGCCTGCTGAAGAACCAAATTATGCCAGATAAAATTATATACATGAGCTGTTTGTTGTTGACGCATTGAATGACTACACTAGAAACGCAAGCGCGTTATGTCCTATATTCGTAGTGCCCACAAAATATTTTATTTTAATCTCGCGAAAACACTTAATATAATTTTTGTTGTTATTTGCAACATAAAATACTTAAATATTTACCGTACACTGCACTTATGTAAATATTTTGTCTGTATTTCTCATATAAGCGAATTTGTATTCTTTTTTGAGAAATAAATGTGTCAAAGTATAAATGGAATGGTTTAGGAAATGGTCCTAAACTTTAGTGACAAAATTTGGTGTTGATTTGGGTTCAAAAACGTTCAATAAATAAAATAAACTATTAAGTGGACCGCATCCGATCGCCCATCGAGGATAATGTGTACGTGAACAACTTTAAGTATAAATAGTTTATCAAAATAAAGTGCGACAAAAACTTCTAAACTTTATATGACACTGACATTGGCCTCATAATATATTGGTCTCATGAAAGCACCAGATAATTGGATCACACATACAAAACTTCGTGTCACCTATTCTTAAAGCGATAGAGATGAAAATAAAACGACACAATGTTACTTCCCATTCCCAAACATGCGCAAGCGCATATTAGTATAACTTAACTTTTAGTTTTCAAGGTGAGCTCGTGTAATTAATCTACTTTGTTTGTGCGTTATTTAACGGCTTACGCCAATAAACTAAGCATTTAAGGTTACATCTTTTATGGGTGTAAGTATAGTTTAATAGATACCAGTTATGCATTTCTTATAAAAATGTAAGAAATGAAGATGTTGATTGCATAGTCAATTGAGATACTTTGATTTACCCGTCAAAATGCGATATCTTTATAGATTTTCTACGAAGATAGTACAATGTGACGTCATAATTTTACGTATCAACACACTTACTATTAAATAGTTTAGAATCATTTTAGAGATAAATCAATATGAATGATGTAACTAAAACATCTTTAACAGCATTGATAACTTACAACTCTATTTTAATGGTTATAACGTCCCAATTTATGAGTTAAGAAATCTTTACTATTATTCTAGAAAAATTCCTCCATTTATTGTAAAAAATATAATACATTGAATTTTAAAGTAAAACAATAGCTGACTTCTTGTAGGGCTTCATTAAAATGAAGTCATCGTTAATTTACCACGGCATTTTCGAACATAGAACCCTAAAATCATTATTGAGTACCCATCTGATACTTTTCTACCAATTTCAAAATGATATTCGTGTCTATTTTAAACAATGCATTAGCTAAACATATAATTAACATTATCTATTTTATTAAGTTATGTACGATCAAAAGTATGTCCGATTCGACTTTGTATCGCCCTTATGTTGTGCGTATAAGATTTAAAATCGAACTGCAAGTATCTACCTTGATGTGTTGTAGACCGTACCTATCTTAATTCATAATCTAGCATGCCGGAAACAGATACTTAAATCTGAGAAACACTCTGTGATCTGATACCAAAATTAAACTATATACCTATTATAGGCGGTACAGAGGTTGATTTGTTCGATAACAATTTTTCTAGATTTAAGAGAGTTGTTACTGATATATTTAAAAGTGTTTAAGCGTCCTTTTATTGTTAAGCGTTGTGTTATCCATAGTTAAAGAATAAAATATGAACTAGTGTGGAATGCTAATTGTAAGTAAATACAGTTAACTCATGTTGTGTACGCTAATTATGGATCTCTGTCTAGATTAATAGTGATAAGTTTTTTATTTTTTGTGATGTTTATGGCAGTGATCTGTTCGTGTACCAATTTTAAATAAATAAATAAATAAATAAATTATTATACTTAAAACCCAAGAACAAAAGATTAAAGTAAATATCGAACTGTCACACATGTACCTGATTTTAAAGTAAGTAAGGTAAACTTCCAGTTATTGGACAGAATACAATAAGCTAGCTTTAGCTCTAAAGCTAGCTTAACCTAGGTTAAGCACTTGTGTTTCGAAAACCAGAATCTACCATAATATAGTTAAATACATATGCACATACACACAAATGTCCCTCATAAATGATAATCGAACCTACGACCTCTTGTGTAGAGGGTAGGGTCACTTCCAAATACGATATCCAGTCAGTATCAAAACGTTGTCGTAAATGATTTTTTTTTATAATAGCGCAGTATATTGGCTCGTCCCAGCCTGATGGTAAGCAAGAGAGGAACCCACATCGCGATGACAACGGATTTGATACCGAAATATCCTGTCCGTTAACATCGCCATACTGGCCCGCAAGATGTTTCTTCACGCTCATTTTAAAGGAATCCATGTCAAAATATTTATAACAGATTTTTTTCACTTTACAATCGTAACTACGATCGTACTACTTAATTCAAGGCAGCGGATAGGCCTAAGGCACATTACGACTGCCAAATTGTTTTATAAGCATTACTTAAATGGCTTTATTGCATTGAACTTGGTAAGAAATACTGCGCTACCGCAGGGTAAAACTTCGTTTAAATAAAGTTATCATTCTGACTTTTTAGTAAGTGAACACAACTAACGGAAACATGAAATGGCAAGATAGATAAAAATTTAGTATAGGTAATAAACAATTTATGAAACCTTTTGAATATACATATTTATTGCTCAAAAATTATCAATTAGAAATTGGAAGATGATAATAGTGCCGATTCTATGTCAATAGGCTTAGCTACGCTGAATTATTTTTAAATTTTTGTGCTGCCGTTTTGCTTTTTCTAGTCGTACAAAACAAATGGACACAATTTAATGAAAATTAAATGAAAATTCTCATTTCATTTAATTTTCATTAAATTGTGTCCATTTGTTTTGTACGACGTTTAAAAAACAAATCTTAAGTTCAATCCTGTATATTTACTATGTACTTAATAGAAACAAATACACATACATTTGGTTACTTTAGTTTGTGCCAACGGAATAATTGTCACTCGTCATACTCAAACTACTACCTTCCAACAAGCAAAAAAAATTGTTCGCCACAAGCTCACTGCAAAGTTTTGGCGAACGAGTCGCAATCTGCATACTATGCCATGACAAGTAACAAAGTAGCGTTGTTCTATGGTAGATTTCTATCGATAAACAAGTAGGCGTGGATATCCCAGAAAAAGGATGCTATGCAAATAAAACTTTCTTATGATATGACCACGCTGTAGTACTTCTCGCTATAAAACTTATAGATGTAGCACATATCCAACAGAAAAAGAAACTTCTAGAGTAAAAACTTATATGTAGGTATAAATTTGCTGTTAATTATTTTTCTTTACGTTTAGTGTCAACATATTTTTGAGCCTCTATTTATTTCTTCCAAAACAAAAAAGACACATATCGATATCAAACCATCGATAGTACTACATCACTAATTGCGAAAATTCGACCACTTTCTTCGGCGAAAGTGGCGTAGACAAGAAATTTCGGCTAATTTGCATTGTTTAATATTCCTTTGTTAACTGACCGTGCGTTTATGTTAATATTGAATGTACGGTGAACAGCACGTCAAATTAAACAGTTGCAGTTCAATTTTAGTTTTTATGACTGCGACATAAGGGCCTGTCCGAAGTGTGTAGTAGGACGTGCTTTCGACCGTATGTTGTATTCGTGATGATCTATGTCGCTTAGATGGTGGCCAATGACTGTTTGGGGTATTTGGGTGTTGCAATTAATTAAAAACGCAACGTAAAAGTGAACTAGGCATTACTTTTTATTTTTATTCCATAACTTATCAAACTTTTAAAAAAATTTGCCGAGAACGCCTTTGGTTGAGTATTCCTGGCCTTTGTGCCAGAGCTAGTAAATTCTATTTCCAAACAAAACACACATTCGGTAATATATGTGTCCGGATGTTTACCTGAATTAAGATTTAAGAACTTTTTTCTATATTTTTTATGTAAAATAAATTATTACCGTATTAAATTATTTTTTAATATATTTTTCAATGTAAAAATACTTAAATGCTTCAACTAAGTAGGAACTCCCTTGGAATGTAGTTTATGTGTAATCTTAAGTTGGCGTTCACAGTTTACTAAGACAAATGTCAGTTTTAAATATTGTGTGTGGATTAATAATGCATCAAAAAAATGTGCATTACAGAACCTACTTAACGATTTCATAGGAATTAATTTGCCTCTGTAGCGTCACCCGTTAGCTAACTATCCATAAATGAAACAATCATTTATTAATTGTTACTATTAAATACATTTTTGGTGTATTATTATCATGCAACTCATCTTCTATAATTATACAAACATCGCCATGTAAGCACATTATTTCAGAACTGCATCAATTTTGGTAATTATTTATTGTTATGTTTATAATTGTCAAGACAAGGTTATGTAATAAATGAAACATTGAACACTTTGGGTTGCATGCGAGGTTTAGTGGACCGCTGTATTCAAATAAATTGTACAAAAAGATAGGGCTGAGTGAAGCGATGGCTGGCACATACGTCATGCTTGTGAACAGGTGCCACCTATAGGGACTGGTCTGCTCTAGCATACCTCTCAAAAAAAATACTTATTGTTTCTTTACTCGTCAAAACAAAACTATATGAATTGGTCCAAAGTTATATATACATAGCATTATGATAAATACTGCTACTGGTAGAAGTCTCCTCTTTTACATAGATATAGGTTCTGAACCGGAAGTAGAGTCAGTTTGCATTGAATTCAATGACGATTTAAAAGTGTTTTAAGTAACATACTTGAATAAAGAAATATTAGACTTTATAAAAAAAAACAATCAAAATAGTTTTTATTGCACAATTTAAAATCAATTACACGTGTTAAGTATCCCCGGTAAGTAATGCAATGCTTGTGTCTGGTATGACTTGCTCTTTGAAAGAGAAGAAGAAGAGAGAAGTTACTATTCAAATTATGAAAAAAGTACAATTAAGTAACTTAGATTTACGTGTTTGTGTAAAGGTGTGTGTGAGTTTTATTTCGTTGTGTGGGTGGCTAAATATGGATGAATGAGTGACTTTGACTTTTGCTTTTAATTCCTGCTATCATATACCTACATAGATACTTGTAATAACACATTTGCGAAGTCGATCCATTGATTTGTCAATGCCGTAGCAACTTCCAACAGTTCCAACGGTACCCTCTGACCAGCGCACGAGCATTCTACAATTTAAAGTTCGTGAGAATAGCTGTGACATAATTCCGCGTTTTGGACAAGTGAAAATAACTGTTACCTAACCGCAGGCAGATTTTATTGTTCGATTATGTCAAGGACAGGCTTTTAACTCGGAAATAACCATGGGTCATGGATCAAATAAGAAAGAAGTTATTACCACTTATATACGACATTATTGTAGTGGATTCGACACGCTGTATTAATTTTCCTTTGAATTGCAGTTTTATTACATTAAAATACCATTATCAAATTGAATGGCTTATGTTGCGAGTATTATGACGATAAGTTAGAGGAATTTAGGTACTGACAAAAATGAATATAGTCGATATTAAAGCAATATAATAAAATAGGTATTTTGTGTATGTTTAGTATTATTTACAAGAAGAGTCCTTCATGTCGAATGATTGAACACAAAAGTATTTAGTTAAATGGTTTTGAATAAAACTAATCTACTTAGTCTTTTTTTTATAATTTTGATACTTTTGGAGGTTTTTACACTAATTTTTATATACTTCAAAATGCATATCTTGGATCAATATCCAAAAAACGCCAGATAGTACTCATATGATATAACCTGCTCTTGATATACTTAAAAACTAGTCAAATTAGGATGTCACTAATTGTAGGGGATGTTAAATGTTGCTCTTTCATTGCAAAGCATTAAAACTCATAATATCACTGATAAAATTCCCTGTAAAGTTGTAAGTCCCTTATACCATACTTAATTGAGCAAGTTTCGTTTCCTGTGCCAACGTTACTTCGAGGTACTTCTGTTGGTAATGTTATTTAAAAGGACTCCGTAAGCGCCATAGCGTTAATTACTAAACTCCTAATGTGGACACGCTTTCTCCAACGAAAGGCTAATGTATAGCATTCCTTAATAGACGCTTAATACGTCTGACAGTAATTAATATCGCTTCAGTTGTTTGAACATTTGGTAATGGAGGGTTCAATTATTTTCGTTTTGAATGAATTGCGAACATTGGCTGTGAGTGAGGTCTCAATGTGAAAGGTTACAAACTAACATACAATTAATTAAACAATAGGTTTAAGTTGTATTATATATTTAGCTTTGTATAAATTGAATTGGCATATTCGTGGGTTTATACATATACCGTACTTTCCCAGTTTTTTCCACATTTTCCACTGACTTGATAATTTAAATGTTTTTATTTTATTTATTTCAATAACTATATACCTTTTTTGTTTTTTTTTTCCAACTGACAAACTAACTGTATGTCTTGGTGCAAAATAAGTAATAAGCTTTTTATTTGTAAAAAAAACTACTGAGTTTATTGCCGGTATCTTCTCGGTAGTTATAGGTTCCGAACCGGGGGTAGCTTCATTTGCATTGTATAGAGACGATTCATAAGTATTACAAATGTAATCTACATGAATAAAAAATATTGACTTTGACTTTGATTCTTCACTATTATTGCAGCGTAATATATTATAGCCTAAGCCTAGCCTTAAGCTTTCCCCGAAAAAAAAATCTTTTTGTGCCACTAGTTCCTGAGACATGAACATAACAGGCTGAATATTAGTATAGATCTAATAAAACAGTCGTCATAGTAATTTCGTTCTAGTATTTTAGATACTTCCATCGCGAGCCAACAAAGATATTCGTTCATAATTTTAGGTAATGTAATTGTAATCAATTGATCATCTAACTATATTAAGTTTTTTATGTTTATCTAAACTAACCAATTATTTTTATATCATACAAAGGTCGATTTTACTTCACTAAATAAAATCAAAATAAACAAAAAGAAAATTTTAAAATTTTGGCTGAAGGAATTATCTGTCATTTTTTACTTATTTATTACCTACGTTTTACGTATATGTTAGGTAGTAACTAAGAATCTTTGCAAACTCTATTTCTGCCCATAAAACGTAAATATGGATGTTCAGTGATGTATGTATTCCAGGGATTCCGTAAATGCTAACCTTTCAGTATAAGCTTGTTTCTAAGCACAAACTGGTATAAAGTAAATTTTCCACGTAAGATATTTAGCTTGATTCGATGGGCGTTTATACGCTGCAAGTATCAGACATTATTCTATTGTTTATTCACAATTGATATAACTAAGTAGATTTTAATTTTAAACTTCACAAAATGTTAAATAAAACCAAAAAACGGATCGACAATGCCTCGACGAAATCTTAACCAAACATTTTGATTACCAAAATCAAAATTATAGAGGTAAATTTACCATTACTCTCGGTATTAATTTTAAAATTCTGGTTGTCTATTTATGTCTCTCTATTTAACATATAGTAGAGATAAAGTTAACAATATAGAGAGACTAATATAGACATTCTAGTTTCAAACTATTCATTGATGTTCTTGCAATAATATTTACTAAGCATTTTTTTAGTACGGTGCCCTTCGGAAATTTTGTTTATTCCACCGTAATAAAATATCTACTTCTAACGCAAAAATTTAATTCATAGAACTATCGAGCTGACTGTCTTTAGTCTTTTATAAATATACTTCTGGGTTAATTTTTTTTTTGTGTTTAAAATTCGAATATGAAATCAAAATTAGCCCTTGCCTGTTGGGTCTACCGTAGGCTTAAAATGTGAAACAGTTTGCCGCTAAGCTATTATGTAGCCACAATTTTACTATGTACAGGGTGTCACGTTTACTCGTTCGATGTCAATGAGAGGCTGTGGCCTTAAAATTAGCGCTGTATGTCAATGATGTGGTTTATTTGTGAGGTGGGAACAAAAGGCAGGCTCGAATGAAAATATATTAAAATTTTCTTAGTCTAGGATTCTAATAAGTGTAGTTCTTATTTTAGATCGAGCAGAAAGATAATAGTGCTAATGTATGTATGTATGAATACTTTATTACATCAAAAATATATTTTTGAAAGTTTTCTCGAATTTTATTTTTACTAGAGATTATTTAATTATACTATAACTGGCCGTCCGCCGCGTAATGTAAATGTATCACGATAGTTATTTTCGCTTCTTACTTTGTACCGATTTAAAAAACAACAAAAAATCCAATTTCAAAATCTTAGTTTTGAAATCAATTTTATGCCTTTTCTTGATTGCACATGATACTATCTTCGTTGCTTTTTACATACAAAATAATAACTACAGTTTTTTAAAAAAAATTATAGGGCCTAAATTTAGAACAGCTAATTAAGAAAAAAAAAGCCTGAAATTGTTTTTTTTTAACATAATGTTATAAAACAAAGATAATTCAAAGACAAAAACAGAATCCGGTTTGCAAAATTCAGTAGGCTAATGTCAGGTAATAAAGCAATTTTGTGGCGTTTACATAACTTGCACGATTAAAGTGTAATGCAACGTTAATCGTACAAGTTGATATTTTGTGGACGTATGGAATCATATTTTGCAGCTGAATATCTTGGTCCTTATCTTTAAAGCCGAGATCTATATTTTGTTTTATTTCTGTTAACCTTATCACCCTTGACATTAAATACGTTTGCTATGTAATGCGTTTCTCAAAATACCATACCAAATATTTTCACGTATGTATGTATGTATTAAAATTATAATTTATGTATACTATAATTGATTTAAACAGTAATACAATAATAAAAAAAATATTGTTAGTTAAGGATATCTAACAAATTTTATGAATTATTTGGAGTTTTTGAATGTCGATGATATCAATAACTTAATTTTTTTTTCGTTTAGGGCGAATTCTTGATGTTGATTAAAATGAATTTTATGTTAATTTAAATGCTTTGACTTAAAAATCAATATAGTAATATATGAAAACCTATCGTTTACACATCGTGCATCCGAAACGAAACTTTAATATAAGTAATTAGGTAGATTTGCACCTCTTAATACATTATTAAAATTACAAAAACTTCCTTAAGTACTTATTGTATTTTATAACGTGTATTTATTTATTAAAAACTTAAGTCTAAAACAACTCACCTATAAAAACAGCTTGAAATACGAGAAATCCGCCAAACAAACAACTAATTAGCTTCATGTTCAATTAAATTATATCCTTCGACACTTTCACCCAAAAAACCACTCTCACTGCATTACTATTCTGTCAATAATTTAAAATACGAGTCTTGTTACAAATTACTAAATTAATGAACACTATTTCATCATTTTAAAAGAGTCACAAAAGCACAGCAAAGAAAATTTTCGGAAGTATTTATAACCTGTTGCGGAAGTTTTGCCGCCTGATTTTGACAGTTTATTTTATGGCGCGCATCGGGCGTGTGCGTTCGAAAGTCAAACGCGAACTGGCCAGTCAGTCAGGTGTGCAGCGTTCGCGCGTAACTGAGGCAATGCTAGCCGGCCATTTTGAAAGTTAATTAAATTGGCTGGGGCAGCTTGTGATCAGGTGGTTTTAAAATCAATCGGTTAGCGTGGGTGTCGCGTGCGGAGAGCGTCGGGCCTTCGCACGTTGTGTCGTAAGATGCGAATTTTTTCGTTTGCAATTTTGTTAAAAGTTACCTTTGTCCGTGACTTTTACAATGACTTACGCAGTATTTAATCATTGATCAAACAATTAACAGGTAGTTGTTTTTTTCCACTTTTATAGCACACAGATTTTTCATTAAGCCTATCTACTGGGGTATAACTAACTTTTTTGCAAATATTTTGAAATGATTCAAAGGAAAAAAAGAAACAAGACAAAATGAAGAAATGCTTAAAGGTACACCTTTCAAATAAAAAAGTAAGATTTTTGGTAACGTTTTCATTTCTTGGACATAATAGGTAACGACTAACGTCTCGTCAATTCGCAGGGATAAACGTAAATACTATAAACCCACGGTTACGGATATTTAGTGTCTATAAATAGTTCCACGTGTTTGTATATCGTATCCGACCTCATCTCTTCTCTTTATTCTTGTCATTCTCAATTATTTGTGTACGAATATAAATATCCGGTGAATTTATATCAACTAACCAATGATGCATCTTGTTTTTTTAATTAAAGAAATCAATTATTTATTTTAGATAGATAGATAGATACACTTTATTGCACAGAAAAATTTACAGAAATTCGTTTTACAGACATAATTAAGTACAATTTAGGTGGTCTTATTGCTAGAAAGCAATCTCTTCCATGATTATCTTTTTATATGATTATTAAATAATTTGCATTTTATATATTCATTCATCGTAAAATTTACGTAAGTACAATCCCTTATTAGTTATTTCTAATTAGTCACTAATTCACATTTCATAATCTTATTTCATAACTACATATTGGCATTAAACTAGCAAGTACTCAAAATGATTTAAAATAAATACTAAACGCTGTTTAATGAGGGTTAAGAAACGTCAATAGTTAAACTTCGAAAATTAATCTGATGACGCACTGTAAAAGTTTTTAATTAATAATGGGAATTAATCGCCGTTACAAATCAATTAACAACCAAAATTGAGCCTGTACAAAAATGGGACGCATGTAACTAAGTAAGGTAGAGTCACTTTATTTACAATGACGATTAATGATCAAATGTGTCATAATGAAACCTACTTGAATAATGATATGATTATTTTTTCAAGTAAAAATAAAAAATAAAAAAGAAGAATTTCCGAGCTAAGGGTACAATGGGTAGACATCTATGAGTATACAGCAGGTAAGCAATTCGATATTAGTTCGTATACGCACGAGATAAGGGTTGCTCAAATAGTCTAGCCTGGCGTGCTTTTGTCAGTAGGTACCCTAAAAGACTTTTACTTTATTTCACGACTTCTACATCCATATTTTGGATCCCGGTTAATGTATTATATTATCGGTTGCCCGCGTTTATGTCCGTCTTATTTTGGAATTTAAAGTACCTACCTACGTATTATTTATACCTAACTAGCTGTGCCCGCGACTTCGTTCGCGTGGACTACATCCTTTCATGGTCGGTTTTACCCCTATCTCCTCTAATATTCGAAACAAAAAGTAGTCTAGGTATATTTTAATCCAAGTTTCGAGCTATATTTGTGCCAAATTTCATATCTCTAATTCAAAAATAAACATTTTTCCATATAAACTTTCAAAGGTGGTATTACCCCCATCCCCCCTTATTTTCTAATAAAAAGTAGCCTATGTCCGTTCTTGAGATTCAACGTATACCTATACCAAATTTTACACTTTACTTTCGCATTTATAATATTAGTATGGATGTCTTGCAAAGGAGGACAACTTTAGAGTAAAGATAACAGAGTTAGACTACATGAAATTAAAAAAATATCATAAAACGGCTCTTCTGTAAAATTGCAAATACTGCAATTGTTCCGTTGTCCTACCAAAGGCTAAGTAGATTGGTATGAATAATCCCAACTTCCAAAGCTCAACGTGCGAACGCCCTACACCGTAAACAAGTAATATTGGAAATCGCGAACCGAGTTAGCGTAACCCCACACTAGCGTTCTTTGAGCGTCGACGTCGACGCAACGCCGACGCAACGTCGACGCGGCGCCGACGCAACGCTTGCGCAGCGGCGCGGTCGAAATGACGAACGCCAGGACTGCGCTCCACAGGCGCCGCGCCGGCCCGACGCCTGCCGCAGCGTTTATTTTGACAACAGTACAATGATCAACTCAATTGTTTCGGCCCGCCCGTGTTTTAGAATCAGTAGGTAGAAGACTTTTTAGCTGATAGCAAATATGGATGTAGCTTAAAATACTAGCTCATATTGCCGAAGAAACCCATTTTCAATTAAGTACTTTTAGTTTTCGAGAAAATAAATGCTAAAGTTGCCTTTTCGTGCCATGTGTCAAATAGGTAAAATATATTTTTTCCTTTACAAGTTGAAAGCATTAATTTATCACTGCAATATAAAACATTATATTGTGCGTTATTCAAATCTTACATTTCCATTTTCGAAATAACTGTACATGAGGTCAGCGCGGCGCGACGCTCGAACGCGATGTGCAGAGGACGCCCAGCACAAGCGCCGCTCAAACGCCGCGCCGACGCTGGGCGGGCGCCGCGTCGACGCTGAGAGGGCGCCGCGTCGACGCTGAGCGGGCGCCGCGTCGACGCAACGCCCAAACAACGTCGGCGCGGCAAGACGCTGACGCTCGAAAGACGCTAGTGTGGGGTCCCTCTTAACATTGAACCACAGATTTTTGCGACCAGACCTCTGCCTCCGATCACGGCTAACCAGTTCGGAAATCAAAGTGGAACGAGAAACGTGCCGTCAGATACATATGGCATGGTCTTGTTGTATGTACAGCTACCACTGTGTACTGTGCAGTTTGTGGCAATAGGTACGGTCAATATCACATCAAGGAAAACAGTTTAGATAGATTTTTTATTTTTATAGTACTTTAAGCCGTACTAGCGAACTTTTAATATTAGAAACAGAAAAAATTACGTGAAGGTCGTGGGTTCGATTCCCCCACCGCAAGGGGAGATAAACATTTTCTGTTGCTAATATTTTTTTTATTTAAGAGTTTATATATATATTAGTTATTTTGCCAATGACTTAATGACGGTAAAAAGCCCTAAGTGTCAACGTCTAACGTATAGTCGACGTAATATTTGACAACTTACGTAGCAGAGCGGCGAGCCCGTACTTTGGCGTCACGCCATCTCTGAGGTCCCGGGTTCGATCCCCGGTCGAGTCAATATGGGAAATAAACTTTTCTATATTGTCTCTGGTCTGGGTGTTGTGGTACAATTATTGTTTATGATTTGTGCAACACAAGTGCTTAAGCTACTTATCACAGAATTGAATACGCATCGTAATACCGAAAGTTCTTATTAATAACAGCTGAAATACCAACGTTTAAAACATCGAAAATCATTATACCTACCGAAAATACAAAATGCCGATATCCGAAATACCTAAGCCTTGAATGCCGATTTTCAAATTACCGAATGGATACAGTCACGAAAGTTAAAATGTCAAAAAAAATTTTTAGGTAGGTTTTTTATTAAATAATTATATACAGATCGATCTTATAAAAGCCAAATACGTTTACAAGAATTGTCACACTGATTTCTACATCGCCACTTAATGTTATTAGAACAAGAAATTTCATCAGTCATCATCACAAACTATATGACTTGGTCCAAAGCTATACATAGCAATAAGTAAGATACTGCTCCTGTAACTTATCCGCTGAGTTTTTTACCGGTGTCTTATCGGTAGATAAAGGTTCCGAACCGTAAGTAGAATCACTTGGCATCGTGTTCAATGACGATTCAAAAGTGTTATATGTAACCTTCTTGAATAAAAAGAAAAATTAGAGTTTGAGAAAAGTCATATTTTAAAGAAACAGAAATTTTTCATCTCCCCTTGCGGTTAGGGACTCTATCTTTAGGTATAGCGCGTGCTGCTCTTCCAATTGAACTAACCCCAAGTTATCGTTGGTGACGAACTTTTTCTACAGTATAGAACAGAATACTACAGTATTGACCTCTTAGGCCCGGTTTCCACCAAAGCATCTCTGCTTTGGTGGAGAGGGGACGGGAGATGTATTTGAATAAACCAATTAGATTTCGTTATTTTCACATCTCTTTCGCATAGGCCCGGTTTCCACCAAAGCAGAGAGGAGAGGAGACGGGAGGAGATGTACGTGAATAAACTTCGTATTTGTAAATTTCGTTATTTTCACATCTCTTTCTCATAGGCCCCAAAGCAGAGAGGAGGGGAGACGGGAGGAGATGTACGTGAATAAACTTCGTATTTGTAAATTTCGTTCTTTTCACATCTTTTTCTCATAGGCCCCAAAGCAGAGAGGAGGGGAGACGGGAGGAGATGTACGTGAATAAACTTCGTATTTGTAAATTTCGTTCTTTTCACATCTCTTTCTCATAGGCCCCAAAGCAGAGAGGAGAGGAGACGGGAGGAGATGTACGTGAATAAACTTCGTATTTGTAAATTTCGTTCTTTTCACATCTCTTTCTCATAGGCCCCAAAGCAGAGAGGAGAGGAGACGGGAGGAGATGTACGTGAATAAACTTCGTATTTGTAAATTTCGTTCTTTTCACATCTCTTTCACATCTCTGTAATGTGACGTGAAAATAACAAAATTTGATTGGTTTATTCAAATACATTTCCTCCCGTCTCCTCTCCTCTCTGCTTTGGTGGAAACCGGGCCTTAGCCTCCGGTAAGTGGCCTCTGCCGAATATGTTTAGAACTACATACTGTTTCTTTAATATATTTATAATTCGCTATTGCGGCTTGAAGGACTATAAAATTGTTAAAATCTAGTAAGACAAGTAATGTTTCGACAACTGTTATAATTGCATCCAGCGACTTAGGTATTTCCTGCATACGTTACATAATTTAGAGCTAGGTTCGGAAGGCGAGTGAGTCAGGCAAACTGGTTTGTTCCAACTGTTTGGGTTTACCCCTTACTAAACTTGGTACCTAATAATGATGCTGTCTTGGTGGCTACTCAATAAACTTGTCTTTAAGTAGCGCCCATCGTCTATATATGCAGTTATGTGCAACGGAATATATACATCAAATATATTTTATGCCAAATGCGTAAAAACATATGAGTTACTTAACTTTTGACTTACTAGCTGTGCCCGCGACTACGTTTGCTTGGACTACAGCATTTAGATATTTTTTAATAAAATTAAATTATTTTTCTAAAATAAAAGTAGCATATGTTACTTCTTTTTACATTAGCTACCTACCACCAAAAGTTCCGTCAAAATCCCATTTCAGAGATTAGTCGGATTATACAGACAGACAGACAAATATTGTAAGAAATGTTTTATTGGTATATATATACCGTATATACATATATTCATACTTCATATGCATGTAGTAAAAAGCGGTTATATTAATATAACCAACAGACACTCCTTTTTCATTTATATATATAGAATAGCGGCAAATAAGCCAAACTACTTTCTTATCCGATAGAAAATACATAAAAATAGTTGAATGGACATTGAAAATAAGATATACGTGAGACAGTTAATGAAATATGACTAGGTACATACTACGATATGCAATGGCTAATTATAGCAACTGCAACTTTAAAATAACTTTGATAGATACAAAAATATTCTATTAAATTTAAAACCTCCTCAATTTGAACGGACGGAAGTCAAACTGAACGGATTAAAACTAGTCTTCTTATAAGTAATTAAAACTTTAAAACTGCATACAGTATCTACCTCCAATAATATACCAACTACATAATTAAACAGCAATATTTCAAAAGAGAACGGACATCATAATAGCCGTACCTAATCGAATATAGTTGTGTTGCTCATGATAGTTGAGCAGTACCCAGTTCTCATGGTTAGTAAGACATCGAAGGCGATGAAGCATTTGATTAATGAACAATAACGATAATCCAATAGTAAAATCACGTGCACTAACATGTATTCAAACTCAATCTATAGTGAACCTTAAGGCGATTTTATAAGAGCTCTAATGTTTACATTCAATTGCTCGTGACTGTAGCTACATATTTTTTTTATAGTAGCGCAGTATATTGGCTCCTCCCAGACTGATGGTAAGCAAGAGAGGAACCCACATCGCGATGACAATGGATTTGATATCGAAATATCCTACCCGCTAGCATCGCCATACTGGCCCGCAAGATGTTTCTTCACGCTCCTTTTAAAGGAATCCATGTCAAAGGAAGGAGAAAACACATGAGCCGGCAACGAGTTCCACTTCTTTATGGTCCGGCAAAGATAGGAGTTACCAAAATTTTTTGTTCGTGGTGGAATATTTTCCACGGTGAAGCGATGACATCGTTGGCCGGCTCTTGTAGTTCTGTGAAGGAAAGGAGAGAGTGGGATAAGGAAAAACAGTTCCTTGGAACACTCACTATGATAAAGCGGATAAAAGATGCTAAATGCTTTGACGACCTCCATAGCCGAGAGGCTAGCGTGCCGGACTTTAGCGTCGCGCCATTTCTGAGGTTCCGGATTCGATCCCCGGTCGGGTCAATATAGAAAACGAACTTTTCTATATTGTCTCGGGTCTGGGTGTTGTGGTACCGTCGTTGTTTCTGATTTCTGTAACACAAGTGCTTTAGCTACTTACCATAGAATCAGAGCAATGTATGTGATGTTGTCCAATATTTATTTATTTATATATTTATTTAAATGAACCAATGTCTCTACGTAGTTGAAGAGGTTCAAGGTTCCTGTAATCTCTTCATCGTTAATTATGCGCACAGCCCGTCGCTGCAACCTATCAAGGTATATTATAGTCTTAATAATATATAAAAATAAATGCCTATTTCCCTTGGTCACGCCATCACGCGTGAACGGCTGGACCGATTGCACTTTTTTTGTTGTCTTTGTTATTGTCAGGAGAAGGTTCTTCTGAAAGAAAATAACAAAAAATACATAATTAAATAGTCGTCATTAAGACAGGACATCTGTCGGGTCAGCCAATTATATAAAGTGATAAAATAGCAATAATAGGGGTAGGGACGTGATGACCACATTGCCCCCTGATGACAATTGGTGATCTTCGTACCATAAAGAGCGACAACTGTTTATCAGTGCAGTCAGTCTCTGCAGGGCAGATTGGGGCGACCTGTCGTGTGCGGCGACACCACGGGCCCGAGACCACTTGGGGAGCTCACCATTTGTGCCGACCTCTTGCTTACTATAATTAGCAGACCAGAGTGGAGTGCTCCACTTGCTTATCCCTACTAATATTATAAATGCGAAAGTAACTCTGTCCGTCTGTCTGTCTGTCTGTGTGTCTGTTACGCTTTCCTGCTTAAACCTCTCAACTGATTTTGATGAAATTTGGTATAGGTATACTTTGAACCTCAAGAACGGACATAGGCTACTTTTTATTATATAATAAGGGGGGGGTGGGGGTAATACCACCCTTGAAAGTTTATATGGAAAAATGTTTATTTTTGAAGTTAGAGATATGAAATTTCGCACAAATATAGCTCAAAACTTGGATTAAACTATAGATTACTTTTTGTTTCGAATATTAGGGGCGAAAAGGGTAAACCCAACCATGAAAGTATGTAGTCCACGCGAACGAAGTCGCGGGCACAGCTAGTACCTATATCTAGATAACCGGGATCCAGAAACCGATGCAAACTTCTTTAAACCCTTAGCTGTCCATGCTAGTGTCGCCTTCTTGCCGCTCATAGTAGCTGTTATTTGGGTTGGAGGAGCGGGAGGCTAGTCACTGCCCGCCTATTGTTCAATAACGCCTGCCGTTTTATTATATAACTAAAAAAAACAACTCAATATTGGACAACATCACAAACATTGCTCTGATTTTGTGTTAAGTAGCCTAAGCACTTGTGTTATAGAAATCAGAAACAACGACGGTACCACAACACCCAGACCCGAGACAATATAGAAAAGTTCGTTTCCATTTTGACCCGACCGGGAACCGAACCCGGGACTTATAAAGATGGCGCGACGCCAAAGTCAAAAATCTTTAACGTTATCCTTGAACGCTCCCTTAAATTGACTTAGATGTTTGTTGTAATTACGTTTCAACGAACGCTCACTTAAAGTTGTTTTCCAACAATCTAAAGATAACAACCTACTCGATGATTAAAATGTACAATCTGATCAGGTTATTTGAATGGGCGGGAAGTGTTTGTCGAAGAGAAATCTGGACCGGATTGGATAGCCTTCGGTAAGTAGGTACGCCAGTTCTCTTCCCGGCTTGCAGTATCCGTACGAATATTTTAGGCAAATAACCTATTATCTTCGCGTCTTTAGGCTTGAGAGCCTTCCGCTTTCTAGCAAACTCGATGATGATGAAAAGGCCATCTGTGGCAATCGTCAATATAGAGTATAGGCAGAGGGAAAAAAATAACAATAACTTCTGTGTTGTTGTGTTTCTGCGTGTGAGTAAGGTTTCCAGAGCTCTTTGGGGGTGCAATATTAGTAGCAGGGGCCAAGCCTTCAAGGCAAGGGCGACAAGTCCAGTAACAGATTCACTATGCTATACTTTTCGCCCTTAAGCTAGGACATCATTACCTCTTAACATCAGGTGGGATGAGGTTAGTAATATTTAAAAAATCTTAGCGCTTCCATGTTGCGGAGCTGTGCTGGATTTTTTTTTTTTTTTTTTATTATCGCCTACCTCCAACTTAATCGGAGCCTATGTTTTCTTATGGGTGTGTTTATCGACTCTTTCACTCCAGTTCTCTCTCGCGCTACTGGTGCTTTCATTCTACATACGTTGTCTTTCTTTCATTCGTCTCTAGCATACTTTGGATCGGGGACTGATCCTTTCTACCTCCGACTTTTATAGCTCTGTGTCTATCTACTCTATTTTATCTATATTTTATCTATCTCTACGATTTCCTTCGTTTCCTTCTCTTATTTATTTCCTATATTTCTGAACTCTACATTTGCTTCTGGGATGGGTGGGGTTGGGTAATTCTTTATTTACTTAGCATTTTTCTTTTACATCTTATTTTCTATTACATTGTTATCTTACTTATTAGCTTATTTCTATTTTACTATTCTATTGTTACAATGTTTATTTACATATCATCATAATATATTCTAAACATTGTCTTGCTTTATCTTAATCTTATTTTCTACTTCTATTATTATTACATACTGTTTTCTTATTTCTATTACATAGTTAATCTTACGTCTAATTACATGGTATTTCTTATGCTCTATTATTCTCTTAGTTTCTAGTTTTGTACATTTATGCGTCCCATGTGCGAATATTGAGCGGTTTGGGATAGGTAGCGGGGAGGAGTGGGTCGGGTGTTGGTGTGTTTTGTTGTTGTGCGCGGTATGTTTCGGGTAATGAATGTCCGCCGGAAAGTTGACGTTGAATTATTAATTGAATTGGAGGGGGGGGGGTGTTAATATATAATCTAGACATATTCCTATAAATTTATATAACGCGCAGGGCTTTACCTATACGAAATTATTTGATATAGGTACCTACTTATGCCATTTATGATAAAATGCTGCTAGTTCTTTGGTCAGAGAAATGGTCGGTGCTTTGGGACCCTGGGCACGGGCCACGTGTGCCCTTTGGTGAAGACGATTGTTATAACGCGTAAGGCTCAGAAAGTATTTAGGTAAAATAAAAGAAGCCAAACTATACACTTTGGATTTGTACCGCCCTTACGTCTCAGGTATCAGGGGGGGTGCAACTCCCATACAAGGATTTTTTCATATGGTTAGCGCCATCTCTCGATCAAGTGTACAATACTGTTAGTACGAGAATTACTTACTTGTCGCTAGGTGTCTCTAGAAATGCCAACAAGGGTAAAAATTAATAATCTTGAATATTTTTCAAATATTTTGTAAAACTTTACCAATAATTTATTAATAATAAATCATGTATTTTGATTTATTAAAACAATTTCGTACATAAATAAATATTTTTTAACTTTTATTAGCTACATTATATATTTCACCGCCCGCACATTTAACTGCCCAAAATTGCCATTAAATCGCTGATATACTATGTTACTAAGTAGTATTTTACTTTTGTTTTTAGTTTCGGAAAAAAATAGAAAATGAATTTTGGTTTTAAAATACTCAGTGAAATAAAGAAACAGTTGGGAAATCTTGGGAAATCTAGAAATCACAGAGCAAAAACGATGCGAAGCTTTTTTGTGGTTTAGTGCCATCTATTGACATTCTTACAAACTAGGTTTTAAAGAGAACTACTTTCTGGTACGGTCTCAGTTTTGATGTAGTTTAATAATTATATAGTAGATGGCGTTAAAACCTTGAATTAGTCATGCCATGGCTAAAAATATTTTTGTGTTTATCAGTGATTAAGTTTATCTTTTTTAAAACACAAAAAATGTTCATATTTATTTTTATGAAAAATATTTTTGGCAGTAGTAAGATCCTTAAATATTTTTGGAATTATGAAAGCATACAAATGCCAATACTGCAACGAGTTTTAATTATTGAAAACTAGATGGCAGTACTTTCTTTAAAGATTAAAAAATATATATTTATACATTGCGGATATTTACCTAGCTTTAACAAAGAGAGCGGTTAGAAACAAGCAATGGAATAGTTATAAATGTCAACTGCCAGGTTTTTTTTTTAATAATTTTTTGACCCGGAACGAAAATATTTAACATTTTTGTTTAAAATATTTTATTTTATTTAATGAACTTCTTTAAATTTGTTCTATCATATCACAAAAAACATTATTTGCTAATTTCAAGAATTACTGACGGATTGCAAAGTTTTGTTGCGTATTTGGAAGTTGTTCGCCTTCATTCCCCATCGCCATCTCATCGTTCGGGCGCCGTACGTCATTGGCAGTGAACGGAACGAAGTGTCGTCGTATAGATCGCTGGCTGGCTGTCTGAAAATAGTGAACCCAGTATGAGTTTTCGAAATATGTTCGAATAAAAAGTGGATAGTGAGTGACTGTCATCTAGCAAGATGGTTGATGACGTGAAAAATATTACCGAAACCGCTGAAAGTAAAGGTATATGTGCAATTATAGTCGAAACGTGCCATTTTAGTGTAAAATGTGATTGAAATTTGTCTAACCCTAAACCGTGTCGTGGCCCCACGTAGTGGGCTCGTGCGTTCGAGAAGGTCCGTGGTGCGATTTGCTCGATGCGCTGCACTTCAATGTTTTGTTTTTCATCTTTATTTGGACGCCTTTTTCCCGTCTTGGTATGTTCTAAAATTAGCAAAATAGTTTCCAGACAGCAGGAATGCGCAGCCGAATGATAGCACTAATGTCACATCGTCGTCTTCGATTTTAGTTGTTTCGTGCTTAGGTACCGTTATAGCTGTCTATTTTTTGGCTTTCTACTGTAATTTCACACTTAATTCTGTCTGATGAAAGTGGATTAAATCATTTGCTGTTCGTATGTTCGCTTGAGTCACAAGTTCCGTGATTACCTATGTTCTGACGTATTTTATGTACACAACATATTTGTTACATGAATGCAAGTATAGCACACACTCTACTTCCAATATACTTTCTATATACATCTTATCAGTGTTGTATCATGGCATTTTAATGCACAAGGCAGTTACTGTGAAGTCGTCACCTGTAGCGGCAAAATATGAATTTATAATCTCATCAAAAGATAAAGGCTGACCTTCCAATGCAATATGTGGGCTCCTGATAAATCTAATATTATTAATTTGATGATTTAATAACCTAAGTATCATAATAATGATATTTTTTTATCAACATCACTTACTTTTTGCAGTTTCTTATCAAATTATCACTATTGATAGTTGTTTAGTAGTAGCAATTCAGTATCCAAGGTTCTTAAATAAATAATTATCCTCAAAAAATGATAAGCAGCTAAGTAATTGTTATGTTACTTTTAAACATTGAACTCATATACACAACTCTAATAAATGGATTCACATTACATTAAAAAAGTATCTAGGGTGCATTTTGGCTGTTACTGGATGAGAAAACTTTATCAATATTGACAATATTAACAATATTAATTGTATACAAATAAATAACTGATCTTGCACCAATTGATTAAGTCTTCATGAATGTGGTATTTTATAAGTCATTGGACATAATTTAACAGTTTTGTCATCTTTATTAATTACTTATTCTTTCCTAGTATTGTAATTTAATGATTCAACGTGAAAACAATTTTTAAAAGATAATTTGAAAACACTTGCATTTTGCAAGGGTCAGGGTAAATAAAATTGTTGATTGTGTGTTTGCTACTACTTGATAAACAAATAAGTATTATTTAATAACTTCATTATCATTTAGTCACCAATTTATATTTTTAGTTCTTAAAATGATTGATAATTGTAATGCAGGAAAAGACCACTGCTAGTAATTTGTGGGGTTTTAAATATTTTCCGTTTAGCCATGCACCATATTTGGTAAAAAGCATTTAGGTATACATTTTTCAATTTTATCTGTAACCATTGTTTTGAAATGGAACTTTTTAAGTGATGTGAACACTCGAATACATTTACACTGCAAAATCAAGCCATAAGTTAGCTATGGTATTTAAAAATAAAATGATTGATCTAAACTATTGACAGGCAGTTGTATTTCTTTTTATGCAACAACATTATTTGAATTCTTATAGAATAGCATCCCAGACCATACATATATACAGATGAGCTATACTGGTTTTGTTAGATAGACCAAAAAAATACATGTATAATGCTAAAATGGTCATCCCATTTAGCATTATGTACTTTTGCCAAAATCAGAATGACGCAATGTTTCAAGTAATTTCTGTAACCCGACAAGTTACAGAAATAAAATTGCTGCATTATATTAGTAGATATTTGTGTCCACCCCAATGACTTAGTGATGCTGGAAAAATCATGTTTTTGTAGATGTCGTTATGTAATAAAATTAATTAGCACTTTCTTTCTGGATTGCGAACTTAGCAGTCAATCTGCTGTTAGTTTTGTAAGGTAATTCATTATGGCATATAGTATCTTCTTATTCTGCAATACAGGTGGGTTTGCATGGCAGGCAGAAGTCAGTTATCATTTTTTTTTTAAATTTATTACTAATATTCATTAGTTATACTAATATATTACTAAGAAACTTATTTAGTAATGACTCCTACACACATCAATTAAACACCTTGACATGTCTGCATCAGATACTGTGCTTTGATAAAGTGGTAACTTACTCATAATTAATTTAATGCTCATTGCCAACAAATAGTCATTATTGGATTTCAATTATTTTTTAACATGACCATAGAAACTATGAGAGTATGATTTATGATGAGATATAACATACTGAAAACTTCTTTGATACTACGCTATATGATGGCCTTATATGGTTCTACTACTTCTGGAATTAAAGTTAGCTATGAGTCAGAATAAAAAAAAAAATAGTTTTTAATCATCAAAAAATTTGGGTACAATTACTTGTGATTGGAGACTTCTTTTAAGCAAGAGCCTGTGTTAGAAGTCTCCGCTCCTCCATATAAAGCTAGAATAGTTTTAATTTTCCAATTTAAAAAAATATATATTTATTTGCCTTCTGGTTGATGTTTTTACTTCTTATCATTGAATCATTGACAACCTCACACATTGACTAAACATACCTTTTGAAAATTGACTAGTCTGGTTGTACTGTATGTCTCAAAGTCAAAGTCAATCTTTTATTATTCATATAGATTACATTAGTAATACTTATGAATAGTCTCTATATAAAGCAAATGAAGCTACCTCCGGGTCGGAACCTATAACTAAAGAGAAGATACCGGCAAGAAACTCATTAGTTTTTTTTTACAAATGGAAGCTAAACTTATTACTAATTTTGCACTAAGACACACAGTTAGTTTGTCAATTGTAAAATAAAAATTAAAAATAAAACAAAAGTATCAATTTGTAAAATATGCCTATCTAAGTATCCATCATCAGATACTAAGTTAAAGAATAAAGTTTAAGACTTATGCATTGGTGTGATTGTACGATTATAACAATTTACTTCTGACGATTTTCAATCATCTAATCATATTTTAACATTTTCACTTTATCTACAGACTATACCTTTTAGTCCAATTAGGAAATCTTTACTGTAGATTGACGTGACACTGTGTGTAGGTATGTGTGAACAAATTATTGTATTATCAAATTTGAATGATAAAATCGAAGTATTTGGCCTATGTATTTGTATGTGTACCTATTACAAATTATTTTTGTAAAAAAATATGCTTGGGTATAAAAAAAAATTGTGTGGAATTTATAAATTTGGGCAATGTAATAATGAGTCACAGTAAACGTTTTTATACCTACCTAGGGATTTATCTGTGAAAAGTGCAAACTTCACTGCCATGCAAATTAGCACTAAACTGTGATTGTATTCATTATCTTTGGATGCTAATCGCGTCTAAAGAGTTCTTGCATGTGAAGTTTTTCATTCAAGTGACTGGAAATTTTCTGTTTTCTGTTAAGTGTGGAATGATAAATCTATCTTTGTTACATCTAGAAAGAACCTCATTAAAATTAAATTTTATCGTTTAGTTAAGGGTCCATACCCTAAAGGTAAAAACTGGACGCCATTACGTACGAAAGTTCGCTGTCTGTCCGCCCGCCTGTCCGTGTTATTCTGTCTATCTTATTTTCTCAAGTTATATATTTATTTTGCCGCTATAACAGAAAATAAGCAACAAACAAAGTGAATTAAATATTTAAGTTATATATATATTTAAGTTTGTTTTGCGTGAAAGGGCAACAAACATACATCCAGACGTCCATACAATCTTACAAACTGTCGCGTTTATGCTTAATATAAGGAGGATTTGAGATTTTGTTTATAGGTATTTGTCCTTTTTCATTCTAGAATTATTGTACTTGGTGGTTATGTCAAAGTTCAAAACACAACACCTGCCTTGCGCAGTTGCCTAATTAGTATTCAACCGAGAGGAAAACGCCGCATTGAAGTTGAATCATTACGTGGTATTGACAGACACGCCTAAATTCCGATCTCAGGCATTTCATCATAATTAAGCAAAATCCACAGTTAGGGTCTGTAGGGCTGTCATGAATATATGACATAGTAAAATAATGATTAAAAGTGGATTAACAAAAAGGGGAAAATGTATTTTGCAACGTCACTCTCTGTGGGGAACAGAAAGTCGTGGGTCGGGCTCACACTGGCTAAAACCCCCTCGGTGGCCAACGCTACGCTGTTGTGGAGGAGTTGGAATCCCTTGCGCATTATAAACAGGCTCCCCTGCAGCGTCTACCGCTAAGAAACCCTCCTTGTCGCGCAAAACGCGTGTAGCTGGAGCGTGCCAGGCTGCACCCTCATGGGACCGAAGTAACTGACGCCAGGTTTAAGCTACGCCTGGCGTCTCTGATCCCAGCAGCGGATCTGCTTTGCGACTCCGCTCCTACCGCCAATGAAGACTCCCGAGACTCTCTCAGAAGTCCAGAGACCCACTAGTTTTTGGTGGGCCAATATGAAGGCTGGCAAACGCAATACCGCATCCTCCTCATCCTTCCACGATGCGATTCGCGTGATTACACGGTCGCGGAGGTCGGCAACGAATCACCGAGGTCTTCCTCTCATTCTTTGGTCCGTTCAAATTAACACCACCGAATAAATTAAGTTGAAACGATAATCCAAGTCTCTTGTCTCCTAGGTATTCGTTTTTATTCTTAATTGATACCCAAGTCACATAATGTGATTAAAAAGCGAAGTTTTATATATTCATACAGCCTGATTATATCAGCACAACTGAGCCCTTTCAGGTATGACTTCCAAATCTTAAATAATACTTTCATTGACAAAACTCCTGAGCAGTAACTTAAATATAGTAATACAGAAACTTCATATAGTTACTCTACACGTATGTCATGTCTCTAAAATAATCCGTAGGTGTTAAAACCTCGGGCTTGTTAGCGTTTTTCATACTTCGGCATATGGTTACATCCGAAATACCGAGTCGTGTCGCACCCACGCTCTAACATTGGTGTCCTTATTACAAGTGTTTAGAGTCCATTTCGTCCATGAATATGTCGAAATAAAGCCTTTATTGCAGATTGCATTAAGTTCATTTTGTTTGGAGTTGTCAAGTTGACTGAACGGAGCGCAAGGTCGCACGTCCTAATATAGAGGGACAGTCGTTTTCATATATTATGATTTTATTGCCAAAGGCATTGTACCGTGAATAGAATTTTATTTGATTTGGTCTATCGGCTTTATGTGAAATTTAATGTTCATAAACAAGACTTTGTTGCCATGTCAGGCCTATGTTGAGGCCGGATTATAGTTTGAATTTCTCGAGTTCTTTGTTATTTTTAAAACCTTTTTTCTTGTCTATTATTCATGGTAAGATGGCCATATTTTAGGTACAATCTACATCGTCTTACTTATGAGTATGAATAATGTCCGGTTTCAATAATTGAAATTAATCTGTTCTAGTTACGGATAGTAATAAATTATACGAGGCGTAACCTAAAAATGACCGATAGACGACTGACGACAGCTGATACGGAAAGCAAATTTGAAATTAGAATTAACGACTCGTAGAAAAACGGATCGTCATTTTTGACACATTACGAATCTATATCGAGTAAAATATTGGAATTATTAATCTACTGCATATTCAAAGTAAAAGTCAAAGTCAATTAATTTATTCATGTAGGTTACAAGTAACACTTATGCATCGTCAGAATGAATACAAACCAAAATTGAAGCTATAGCCGGTTCGGAACCTAATCCTACCGAGAAGAATCCGGCAAGAAACTCAGTAGTTATCCTAATCTTTACAATGTTTAGAGCTAGAGAACTTAAAACTATGGTGTGCGAGCGAACAGACAATCATGTCCATATATGTTCATCGTTTAAATTTATTAACATGTTAAAATACTTTTCTTCTAATGGTTTGCCTAACGACCGCAATAAGTAAGAGATACCTGATCTACCGTAGAGTACAGTCATTTCCAAATCGCACAAACCACAAGATTACCAACTTTGTACACACATTTGCAACGTTCATGTTATACTTTGCTGCATTAAAGTCATGTGCAAGACAGTCGTTGCTACATAAGTGTTCATCATGTACGGCGTGGTCGACCATAAGATCTATTAGAACATTAACATTTCGTAATGAATCATCATCCATAGCATCCTTCAAGGCCGTCCGTCGCCCACGTTACAAGCCAATGCCCGACTACACACGACCATCAGCACACCCGGTGACAGATGAAGCTAAACCCTTATACGTAAGAATGCCTGTAACCTGTTTCCGAGTCATATTCGTCACAGCACATTGGCTTTGTTCAATGAACAAAACGTACCATACCTAGTTACCTATCCGAGTATTAATAACTTGAGCGCTGTCACAACTGGGATGGCATCTGAAGATCTTGATGATATAATGTAAAGTCGGTTACAACGTCAGGAAGGGTTCTTCTTTCAACAATGTTGAATTTAACGCAAGTTACAACTTCTAAGTTAGTCCCTGTGACAACTGGCATAACATCTGAAGATCTTGATGATATAGTATACAAAATCGTTCACAATGTTGGAAAGAACTGCCAACAATGTTGAGTTTGTCGCAAGTTACCACTTCCAAGTGGGTCTTAATCTTAACTCTAGTAGGTATCGTGACTTGCTGAAGGATTAAGTTGTAGTCCAGCTCCCTAAGAGTGGTTTTGATATTTGATAATTTTGATAATTATAGATCTGATTAGATTAGGAATCATATGGGAGGGGTAAGATATTATAGACTTTGCAACTGTTCAATGCTGTTGTTTGAAACGACAATATTAAACATTACGCTTACTACTTTTACTGCACATAGCGAAAGACTTCCATTCTGTGGACCGAAATCACATAATTGCTAATTTAATATTTACCGTTGATTGCTGTTCGGTAAATCACTAAGTTTGCGCAAAACGGTATTTCTATTCTTTCTAGAAATCTTCAGCAACACAAATGGCCTTTCGTTTGATTAATTAATGATATTTTGCTTAATGATTATTAATGTTTTCATATTGAAGTAAGTCTCCTTAACAATACAATTTTTAGTTAAGATTTTCGTAGAATTATTTTAGTCTCAACATCAATTCAGTATTGCAATCTACTTATGATAAGAGATGGCTGGAATGCGCGTAAACTTTATTGCTTTTAGGTCAGCCTTGTTTACATACCACTTGTAGAGAACGAGTTTTATTATCGTCAGATTAGTGAAATATTCCGTCGAGGAATCTGTATTGGGTTATTGGCTTTGGTATCATCGTATCTCGTTGTATTACTATCAGCATTTGTAATGAGAATCACTGTAATACAGATAGCGACCGCATTGCACAACTTTTCTGATGTAGTATATCGTTGTAACAGCAGATAGAGTTAAAGTCTATAATATAAATTGAATGTGCTTTATTAGAAAGTACATGTGGTTCAAATGTTCTATTTCTATTTTCGATAAAAATACTCTGAGTAATGACTTGAGTAATATCAACTTTGCACAATAGACTAAATATCTTGTCAAAATATTATTGAAAAACCTACAAAGTATTTACTTATACTTCACTTTTTATTTCATTTAAAGTGGCGGACACGTTGAAAAGCTTCGCCAAATAAAGTAACTTGTGAAAATATGTCCCATTAGCTTTCAGACCAATGAACATATTGGGATAATAGATGGGTTAAAATATTAGCGACTGATATACAATATTGCGTGTAAAATTGTATCTTGCGATGTTATATTAAGTTTGTACATTTTTCATGTAAAGATGTATTCCACTAGTCCTCCTTAGTCTCCAAAACATTAGAATCTTAAAAGCCTGAACATTCAACAGTAAGGCGTACCTAAGTTTAAAGAATGGCCTTGATTTATCATCGTCCTTGCAGCTAAGGTCATCTCTCGTTTCACTGAATCAATATCTTGAAACAAATTTTGCATATTTTCGTTCCAAGCACTCCTAGCTTGCTTCTTCAAAAAAGATATGCAATTTTTATCGATGAACAGTGGACCAGGTGGTCTGTTGGACTGAGTGCTGATATCATTTCGTGGAATCTAGCATGACATTATTATTACAATAATGACTCAGGATAGTAGGTTCATTTTGTGACGCGCAAATACTATACGACATTGCTCACCCACATACTTATTTTACATTCACTAGCGCTTGCCACGCATATTCCTTGTTACTGGAAATTATTAAATATCACATTTAATCAAATGCTTTATTTTTCATCAAAATTGATTGTATTTTGATTTCGAAATTAAGCGTCTATAAAAGTTTGCTATCCCATTCGTTATTCTACTACATTTCTTAGTCTACTTCCAACATTTGCAAATCTCAGATGTCTGTCTTCAGCAGCCTAGACGTATTACCTCCGACAGTTTTTACTGTTTGTACTTCACAGTAAAAACGACCAGTCATTGTAGATCTAGGCTTTGCGTCTTGCAAAAAAGTCAGCATTATAATCAGAGCTCCGGTAAAAGCGGATCGTATTGAAGTAGTGGTGAAACTAACCTTGAATATTCACATCTTTCTACTTGATATTGGTAGATCTTTGACGTTGAAACTTTGATCAATTTGTTATCTAGTTTTTGCCATATGAATGAGAAAATAAAGTGTTTTATAAGGAAAATCCTTCTTGAATATTTATGTTTAATTTCTCTTATTTTTCAACTGTTAATTATTTTCTTACTGACTATAGACGATGGTCGCAGATGACCTTTTCATCATCATCGAGCTTGTTAGGGAGAGGAAGTTTCACACCCCTAATTAGCTATTAAGTTTTAATCAAATTGCTAGGGCTCGTCACCCAGAAGCGAATTTTTCATAATTTATTGCAGATAAGCGAGCTCGTCTTAAATTAAAATGCAAACTCATATGCACTGGTTCTCGTAATTTTCTTAGTTTAAACATACGTACTGATTTCGCGTGCTTGCCGTTTCAGGATCTTGATAAAGCTATTGATTTTGTCGGCGATTAAATGTCGTTTAGTTGCGTGTTTGTTTATTTGCTTGAGAGAGTTGGGTAGTGTTTTCGATTTTTCTGTGAGGTTTTTCAAAATAAATTTTGAATAGGAGTTGGTAATTAATATTGTTGGTGGATGGGTGCAATACTCAGTCTGGACAATTCGTAATCAAATTTTCGGATTGAAAACGCATAAACTAAGTTTGTGCTACTCTTACAGACTCATAAACAACAATACTTCATTTGCCTTCGTTATCTGGTAAAACAGATTTTTTTTAACGCGTTTTATGGCCAGGTTTTCTTTTTCATATTATTTATTTTCCCATAATTGTGGTTGATTATTTTTCAAACTCCCAGTTTACCATATTTTGCATCTTAATTACGTAAAGTTGTTTACTTATCATCGGATAATCTATCTAGGCCCAAACTCAAGGTCAAGATTCTACTTTCAAGTTTGCGAACTAGTTTGCCCACTATAATTGTATCGACCAGTTATTATGACTAATGGCAGCGAATTGCTAGTGTTTGCAGTGTACACCTGGTACATTTTTTTGGAGTTATGTAAATGTAAAGAGGTATGTTTGTTTGAATGGGGAGTAGAGGAAGACTTCGTGTTTTTTATGGAGTTGTTTTTATTAGTGGAACTGTCGACTAACTAGAACTTAATGTAGCATTTGAGATGGTAATTTATGTTTAATTCTACTGTTGGGTCCCTGAGATGAGATTGATATAGCTCGAAGCGATACGCGCTGTTGTGAAGGAAAATATCAGTTTTTATCGCACCGGATAAAGAATTAAACTTTAGGCGTAAGATTATACATTGCAGCTCATCAACCTACGCGAATCTCACGTTCTCGCAGTTAATTTTCGTCCATCAACAACACCAACATTTGCAGTTCGGGAGAAACAAAGTCCAAAATGTTTTGTCTGACGGGTGTTAGTTTGTACAGCCAGCATCATTAGTCCGTATACACTTCAGTCCCTTGTCATATCAAATCTCCGCGTAACTAAGCAAGTCAGATAGACAATGACTTAATGTGACAGGGTACATAGTTGTTCAAGAACTTAAGCTACTGACTGTTCATTAAGCAAAACAGAACTTACACAGTATTTTCTTTAATTTCCTTTACTAACAAACTGAACTAGTTATTCATTAACATTTATTTCATCTTCCTCGTTTGTACTTCGTCCCCTGTTTTTTTTGTATCAAATGTTCAGCGACCGTTGTCACTTTGTTTTCTTTCGAGGGTATAATTTGAACTTTATTGTTATTAAAAACGGTCATGCATGTCTAACTAACGGTGACCTTGATTTCACTTAATAGGTGCGTGACGTGCGTGGTTAAAAATAACTTTGCGCTTTTTCTCAAGGGGATAAACAAAAGCCGTTTCGCTACGCGTCTAATGGGATGATATGGCATAATCTATTTTGGTGTCTTTTGTGCAACGTGATATTGCACGGTGTGCTCATTAGTTCTTGATTCAATTGCTATCATAGTGCGTACGTACAATGTATCGAACTCCACATTTCAGTGCATCTACTGGTTCATTTAGCGAATCTTCCGTTCTCTATTTTTTGTCGTTCTATTTCCCAATTGACCAAGCATCATCTCCAACGATAACTTCATCAAACGTATAATGCATGTATGTTACCAGCTAAATACTTTCTTTGATGAGCCCATAAAAAAAAAGTGTTTTTTCCTTCATGATTTGGTTCTATAAGTAGTGGTATTGTGTTTCGTCTCCTTCCATAATTATTGGTACAACCAAAATGTACGGTGGTTCTTATGCCCGCGTAATAAATTAATACAATTTGACGTGCTTGTGCATGTACATGCTGTTTTACTTGTTAATATAGTGTTTATTGTCATGCTGATTGTAAGTTAGTTATCAATCTCATTTATTTTATAATTTTCATCGTCCTTACCACAATTATCATTGTAAGAAGTGGGATTGGAGACATATCAAATGGCGTTTTATATGTATATATATTGCAGCTTCGTGCCTGCAATTAACCTTTGGGCACTTGATGATGCAAGATTTCCGATTATACATGTGACATATTATTTCGATGCCTTTTTTTGACACGGCCATGTGGCATGCGGACATATCACAACATTCGTGGTCACACCTTTGACATCACACCGTATATGATAGGCACGTCTGCCGTGTTGTAATCGTTTATTAGTTCCAATGACCCGTCCGTTTCATGGCTGGTTATTACTGGCGTAGAGTACAGTCTGTAATTTTCTCATTAAAATGGCGACATGGTTTTTCGCGCTATGCTATGCCCCAATTGGTATCAAACTCCTACACTATTCAATTAATTTATAGAAGAGATTACAATTCAAGTCCGATGCCTTTAGTATTTGACTCGACTTTATTTTTTTATGAACCATACGTCGTATCTATCTGCTGAAATATTGTAATTGGCTACTTGACAGTGTTAACAATAAAATATGAAAAGTGTTAGATATGTTAGCTTATTAGTTAAGTAATCATTTTACATTTTTACTTTTTAGTTAAAAGCATAGTTAGTATTTTATTTTTGCAAAATAAATTTTAGTTTTTTTATCTGTGGAACTAAAGAACCGAAACGGAAAGATTTATTTTCGTTGGATCCCAATTTTTGATCCCATTTTTTAAGTATTTACGATTGATCCCATTTCCTATTTTCGTTGGATCCCATGTTAAAACCACATATGTACTTTGCAGAAGAAAAGTGGTTTACCCTTGTTCAATATTTAATTGAGGTTTTGTGTGCCAGATTAGTCCGATTAGGTTTAGGTATTATTATATTTTTTTTTTTGACGGGGAGAAATGCATTGACGCACCGTACCGCCACCCTGAGGGGAGTGACGGCGTGTGTGGGACTCCCTGCCCTGAAAAGGGCAGAACTACCCAAACTAAAACTCCCCGGTAGACCTCATCGCCTAAGTGGCGGGCGTTGTGGGAGATTAACTTAGCCTTTCCATCCACAGTTCCCCCCTGGGTGGTAGGGGGGGAGTAAGCGGGGGTGGTCAATCCACTGAACCATCCCCGCCTCGCACTGGAGACCGTGGGTGCAATGCCGACTGGGGTTCACACCACCAGCCAGGTCTCCGTGCGGAACAACGGCGCGGTCGTAGCGCCGACGCGCCCTGGGTCTTCGGCGCCTTCTTAGCGCTGGGGAGGACGGGTCGTCCTCCCTTTGGCGCTCTGCCTCCTCCTTCTACGAGACGAGATTCTCGCAGAAGGAGGCTACCGCTGCCCAGGCGTCCTCGCTCCCGAGCATCGTCCAAGCCATGCTCGGGAGCAAGGATAGATTGGCCCCTATTACGGGGTAATGAGGTCCTAGCTTAAGAGCGATAAGTACATCATAATAAATCTGTTACTGGACTAGTCGCCTTTACTTTGAAGGCTCGACAACTGCTACTAATGTAACAACCCCAAAGAGTTTTGAAAACCTCACTCACACGCAGTAACACAACAACACGGAAGTGATTATTATTTGGCTGCGATTTTCAGTAAGGTGGAGGTATTTACCAGTCGGGCTGCTCCAGTTCGAGCGATAAATCGCTATGCCCTACCTCTCTTTATTCAGCACTGCTGGGCGTTTTCTAGATAAAAGTTTTTTTTTTAGGTAATGGATATGCGATTAACCTTTTTAAATACCTATCTAATTACGTTACCTGGTAACAGGACTAAGAAGAGCAAATTTTTGCTGCCTCATATCATGAACATTTAAATCTTTGTGGTCAAACAGGCCTAGCATGCGTCTCACGACTAAATTTTATCGCGTTCTTAACAAACGTCAAAATCGATTGAAGACAGTGCGTCAGCAGTAGATTGGCTGAAAATACGAGTGAGTTGTGGTATTAGCCTTAGAATAAGAAAAGTAATATATCTATGGTATTAGCCGATCAACAGTATCAAAACTGTTGTCGTGTCATGCGAGAAATTTGACGTATTGCGCATGCTAGGCCTGATAGATAATAATGCGTGGTTCAACTTCACTTTGTACACAAACGCAGATGATTTTTTTTAAAATGTCCTACATTTTGAGGTACCAATTCAGCGTCAGCGTCAAAAAGAAAAAAACAATAATTATTTATTATTTTTTTACTTTAAGCTTTTCTACACAAAGTCCTTTGCAGTTTTCTCTTTTTATATTGTTGCAAGACATAGGTAGTTTCTTCACTCTTATTTTTACCCGACTTTGACGAAAAAAAAAGGCAGCTATGATTTTGACCAGTATTTAATATATTATGTACGTATGTCTATCTGTTCTCGCATAACTACTAAATTAAGACACATGTATTTATAAATAAGGTGATATTTCATCAGTATCTCGAAATGAAAAGCCATCGTTAGCAAAAATGTTCCTACCTGACTATCGATGATGGCTGCGAAACCTTATCATAGTCACCTAGCTTATATTAATTCAAAATAGAGACATATATAAGCGTGTACTCATGACTTTGCGTGCTTTTAATGCTAGCATAATTTCTATAGCGTAATATTTTTAGCGTAATATTTAGCCGAGAGGACAGATCTTGAACTGTGATTGTGTTAGATACAATTTTCATGTTGAAAGTACCCGCATTCAAATGTTTCTTAGCTTTTGGGATCCAACGAAAATAGTTTTTGGGATTCAACGACAATTATCTTCTATTTTCTAAATATGGGATCCAACGGCAATAAAAATTAATTCTTTGTGGGACCCAACGGCAAAATTATTAAATTGGGATCAAAAAATGGGATCCAATGAAAATAAATCAACGGAAACCACCATTGCAATCCGGAAATGACAGCTGTCGGCGAAAATTATTTATTTTAATGTGGCGAGACAATTATTATTTTACCGAATAAATTGAATTATTGTGTCTCTAATCGTATAAAGAATTTATTGAAACATTTTCCGTTTATCTTAATTAAGTCGTTCCTATGCGTATCGGTTCGTTGTCTAGGACGTTGACGTCATAATTGCAACAGTGACGCGACTGGGCGTTTTCCCGCGCTTTTTAAATGTGTTACACAAAATCTTTTTTTTCTCTAGTTATTTAGATTATTTCCAGATAAATCGAATTGCTTGGGATATAAAATGAACGGGCGCACATTTTACAATACTTTTTCAAAAACTGTCAAGTAGCCAATTGGAAAGCGGAATAGAAATTGTTTTTAGTATTTCTGTTAGTCCGTACTAAAATATTGAAACTCCTATTTTTGCGTATACCACCTAATCAAAAAACATTCTTTCTTCACTTTCGTGGTTCAGTGAGGATATAGAAAGGCTATTATTGTAAGTCTTAAGGTTATTGTCAGTAGAGTTTTAATGTTAAGAAACATTTGTTTCACTACATACTTCGTATGTACGGTCAGAAGCACGTCAGATTACACACATTGGACTTTGCACCGCCCTTGTGCCGTCAGTATAAATACTAATATCGAACTCCAAGTCTTTACCTTGACGTACTGTTGACCGTATATGTTGAGTTAGCTTCTATGATGTCATTTTTTTATGCCTGTTCTGACTATTAGGCAACTGCAAAACCCCACATTATCCTTCTTTAGCACATATGATCCAATCATTTGTTATCTTGGCATTTTTGGGATCTAATCAAGATTTCTTTGCACAGTTACGCAACCATAAGAAAATATTCCAGTCAGATCATCTAGTTACTGGTATTATAAAGAGTTTCCTCGATTTTGATGTTTACTCATTTATTTGTTTGTTTGTAAAACAGCCTCCAAAACTACTTTACCTATTTAAAAAATAGTTATTTTATGTGGTAAGTGGTACTAGCCACGGATGAAACAGGTATTACTATATTTTGAAATAATTAGGGATTCTTACCAAAACTGCAATAATGTGCTAATCTACCCGTCTGAATTTAGGGCGTCCGCTATTTACAATAGAAACACAGAAGTTGATCAAATCACTGCACTAACAAGATTTACCTGTAAGAATAAAGTCATTCATACACTTCTAAGAATACATACAATCAAACTTTCGCATATATAAGGAAGTAAGGATAGCAAGTTTCCAAGGCAACCTTGTGTGGGCAGTCCTTACCCACTAGACTTGCACTATTAGGTATTCTGTCACTGCAATCAAGTGTGCAACATTCCTAAGCTATGACGCGGAATATTTACTAAACAGCTGACTATTGATCTTTGATCGATTGTGTGGACAATCGTTCATAGATTTCGTTTGTAGGACCCCTTGCTGAACTACATGAGTTAGGGTTGTACATGAGCAAATATGCCACTATTTATTTTCCTAACAGACAGCCGCAGATAGCCTTTTCATCTTTACCGAGCTTGCGAGAGGGAGCGGAGGGCTCACACCCCTAAACAAATGTGCCACGTGCTACCAAAAGTACTCTTTATTTATCCCGAAAGTGTCATACAGGCCTAGCATGCGCAATATGTCAAATTTATCACATGAGACGACAAAAGCTTTCTATACCGTTGATTGGGCGATAGTACACCATACTTGTATTTTCAGCCAATCAGTAGTTGACGCATTGATTTTGGCATTTCATAAGAGCGCGATAAAATTTACTCTCGCGGCGCATGCTAGGCCTGATAGACATGAACCAATTTAATGTTAAGTTGTATTTTCATTGTCCATGCGTAATATGCGTCGCGCAGACTTCATCGCCTTAGAATTTCATCGTTGTCTTGAGGCAGGAGCATTTCCCTGCTTCAGAAGGTTTCTTGAGCAGTTGGTTTCGGGTAATATCTCGATGTTAGTCATTAGTGGCCTGCATTACCTAAGTGTACGGGCTCTTGTGGCTGGAGAATATCTTAGATCCTGGTCAGGGTCTGGGTGTTTCATACCGTCGTTGTTTTTGATTTCTGTAACACAAGTACATTAGTTATTTACCACAGAATCAGATCAATCTACTTTTGTGGTGTGGTCCAATATTTTTTTTTTATAATGTTTGATATTGAATTGAACTCTTAATTTGGTATGATATTTCGTTCCTTGGTTTTAGCAGCAAAGTCAGTGACTATGGTTAAATTTTAAGTGGTTACTATTTTACCATTATTCTTGAGGGTATCAAATTCCTATTATGGCTTACAGGAGTATGTACCTAATTGAAAGGGTTTAATGCTGTAACATAAATGGTTTAGGTACTTACCATAGAATCGTAACAATGTGATAATATTTATGGTTTAATAACCAATCGGTAACCCTAAGCAAATATGATACGCATTAACAATTAAGTAGGTCGAAGCTCCGCTGTCGGTATGTTGTTATTACCGTCTTTACGCCCCTCAAACTCGCAATAAAAGCTATGGGCTGGGAGCTGGTAGTTTTGTTTATGTTTAACTTAATGCTAATGTAGCATAAAATTTACCGTAAGAAGTTTATTTTTTGTTGTTAAAACTGTTTTACTAGTTAATTGATTTGAAAAATTCTAGCCAACTAAGTCAATTATAAATTAATGAACCTTCAGTTGATCTCAGCACATGACTAAATTCTGTAATGAGTTGTGGTATGTTCGATATTTTATATTAAGAGTAAAATTAAATATCCAGAAAGACTGGATATTAGAAGAAAAACATATAATTGCATTTTATACTGAAATAAACCAAACAAAGAGCGTGTAACAAAGAGCGTTTACCCAAAGGTATGTGAATGTATCGACGTTTGTTACTCTTTTACGAAAAAACTATCAACAAATTTCGATGTAGTTCAATGGCTATGTATTAAATATAATGAGAGAGGTAGGGCATAGCGATTTGTCGCTCGAACTGGAGCAGCCCGACTGGTGGAATACCTCCACCTTACAGAAGACCGCAGCCAAATAACAATCACTTCTGTGTTGTTGTGTTCCTGCTTGTGAGTAAGGTTTCCAGAGCTCTTGGGGGGTGCTACATTAGTAGCAGGGGTCAAGCCTTCAAGGTAAGGGCGATAAGTCCAGTAACAGCTTTATTATGCTGTACTTGTCACCCTTAAGCTAGGACCTCATTACCATTTAACATCAGGTGGGATGAGGTCAATCTTGAAGTGCAATATAAAAAAATAAATAAATACTAAAAGAACATCGCATACATTTTGTTCTGTAATAACGCGAGAAAAATCGCGGTCAGCAGCCAGTATATTATTTTTTATTCGTATTTCTATTGGAATGTGTTGTAATATTGTTAAGAATGCACGCGACTATATGTCCACTCCGTTTCTTCCCGCCCCGTCAGAGGGTTAATTACCTAAAATTATTTGCAAACACATAGGTACATTCTAATAAATACCCCTTTCAGTCCAATGCCCGAACCTCTAAATGTCCAGAAGATACAAAATAACCATAAAGAAAGTTCATATCCCAAAATTTTTATCTCCCTAAATGTTCCAAGATGTGCTTTATAAATAAACGCGTGCTAAAGTGTAGTAGTGGTTTCAACTGTAAATTGATAGACCGTTCAGTAATAGTTTCCTTTTACAATATAGAGTTTTTCAATGGGAATGCTCTCGTAGTTAAGTACTTTTCCACGTCTAATAAAAGAATCCACTTCAGCCTCGTCGATACCAATACTTTAGGTCTTCACGAGTAATCCACTCATTGATAAATTTGTTTGCTACAATGTTTTATCTGAAACTCGAGTCGAAGTAGTTATCGATCGAGTTAATACAAGTCTTTGTTTCAATTAAAAATTTGCATACCCAGAATAATATTTTTCCTCTAAAATATATGTTGATACGCATAAATGCCATGAATTTCGGTCACTGTGACAGTGGAATGAAATGGTTTGCTAAGAAATAACCAGATAGATACTTCGAATTTATGTTTTTTTTGTTTTTCAATTAGTATTAATGACTAACGTGTCTTTGGTCTCAAAATTATGGTCAATTAAAGGGCTCTAGGTCTTGTAAAAATATCCAGGTTTCATTACCAGATATGTTTGGGTGCTATTTCGAGGACCAAATCTACTTACTAATCTATGGCAACCTTCACCAACATTGGTAGCTTATTATTTGTCGCCAACAACCGCCTGCTCCTCCAGATCGAACCATCCATCTGCCAAAACATTGGCCGTTCATTGTTCCCAGTCGGATGATAATCAACAACCGCCTGCTCTTCCAAACCGAACCATCACATCTGCTAAAGCCTTCATACCAACCAAAGTTTCCACACTCCGAGGCCTGACACAAAACAATAATCTCGATTCGATACCGTAACACTAACGGCGGATCACCAAGTCGTAATTGCGAAGACTCGGAGACATAACGACCTTTCTCCTGCGTATTTTGAGTTAGTTCGTGCGGCACTCCTCCACGGTCCATTTCCATAGTGGCGATTTATTGGCCGTAAAGCAACAACAGTTCAGGCCACGTGTGGGTGGAAGTGGAGGCTTGATTGCTTTCTGTGGATTGTCTTATGAGGTATCTGAAAGGTTGTAATTGGTCGAGATGCCGCGTGGATAGTAAGGGAGGTATGACTTTGCGAATAATTCAGTTCGTAATTGAATTGGAACAGAGCTTCAAGATTGCTTGCCATCGTACCCCAGCAATTTTTTAGCACGTAGACTGAATGTATTGTATTGGCAATTTATAGTATGGGTGATGTTGATATTTTTGTTTTCCCAATCCAATCCCGATTTCTTGAAAATAAATGCATTTTAAAGGATTCCTTTTTATTAACGTAACACAAACCATTTTTTTAGATCTTATTTCACAAAATGTATTCTCATTTTGTTATGAATACTAAAGTCTAACTTATGGTTCGAAATAACATTTTCATTGTCTTTGGGGATATTACTGTCCCCAGAGTCTCAACTTCACGGAGCTCTCGCTAGAAGTTTAATGACATTTTTAATGGGGTTTATACATTCAACACTAATCACGCTGATTACATTCTGTTACCTGAATTCTCTAGGGTAGGGTTAATGGTTCTAAACCGGTGATCCTAGGAAACATTCCAAATGGCCCGCGGGGCCATCCTAATCCTACTTTTATTACGCGAAAAATACTCAATCGATTTGAATGAAATGAAATAGGTTAGATATTAAAATACTTTTTGTTTCTAGTATATTTCAAACTTGAAAGTTTAACTGTTTGCATATAATATGGATGCATGATCCTACGATCATAAAAGATCATAAAACATAAAAGAGTGACAAATGTCTACACATTTGTCACTCTTTTATGCGAAAAAAACTGAATGGATTTAGATAATATTTGCTAGCAAGATGTACTAGATATTAGAATAACCCAATATACAGGCATAGTTAATATGAGATAAGTGACAACGAGTAGGCACACACGTCATCGACAAATTGTCTTTCGTAGATTTCGTAAATAGCTAAAGCATAATTTTCACACTTAAAGTAAGAGGCGGAAAATGCCTCCATAATTTCTTCCAAATTTACCTCAAGCTTATCCCGCCATCAATTTGTTCTTGTTCATTATCGCCCTAATCCGCACTTAAGCTGCAGATCTTTCTTTGTTTTCCTGGGCGGCTACTGAAATTTCGTATTAATCGAGCTATGGTGTTTTAAAACTGATTATTCTACGATAGCGGTCTGTAATGTTTGTTTCTTCCAGCAGCAAATACAATATTTTTTTTATTATGATCTTTTGAGTCTTTTGAGGTACTAGGTAGGTACGATTTATAGGCAGTTCGTTTCGTTAATTTAATAGAAATGGGGTTCTTCCTCAGCCAGTAACTAGGATTTGGAACGTGTTTCATATTTCATGGAATGTTATATTTCATGGAATGGTTCTTGCTGTAATAGGGTATTTGTGAGTATCTAAATTTAAATGCAAGGACTCCATTGATATTAGAAACTATGTAGAATTCTTATTCTACGGAATAATGTTTGCAAAACTCTAAGTACTAATTGTGTAATTAACGAACATATTCGCGTTCGCCGGCGGCTGTCAAAGTGTCACCATTAACTCTTACCTTAAACAGAAGTTTTTATTATCCTCAGAACTCGTGCGAGTTTCCATTCGCTGACTCAGTTGTTGTTGTTTCAGCGACAGCAGATGCCATAGACCGAGCGAGATTAGCACGAGAGCGACGCGAGGCCGAGCAGAGGAAGAGGCTGGACGAGTTGCGCGCGCACGCGGCGGCGGCGCAGGCGCAGCGGGAGAAGCGCGACGAGGACCGGCGCAGGAGGCAGGCGGAGCAGCGCGCGAAAGACGACGATAGGAGGGTGCAGGTTAGTCAGGCATGATATGAGAGCGCATATAGAGCGTATTGCACGTGTACTTCTGTACTGTATACTGTATGTATACCTACTGTACTGTTTATTGTACGGTTTACTGTACTGTGTAATCTACTGTATACTGTACTGTATACCGTACTGTATACTGTACTGTATACCGTACTGTATACTGTACTATATACTGTACGCTAAATTTAAACGCAATGTTACGTAGTATTTTTTTTGTTACATGATAATGAAAAAATACGTTTCTTATATTTTTTGGTAACCTAACTGTTGAACCAAACAGAAATGTCTATTCAAGTACCGTTCAGTATACAATACTGTTAATACTAGGATACATTGCGTTGATATTTAGCGTGACGTCACTTCTTAGCACAGTTTTTACGAATTAGTGACATAAACTTTGACGCGCAGTATCGTAATTTTTTTTATACATTTGCCAAAGCAAACGATACGTTTTTCATTGTATTTTGAAAATCTAGTAGATGATTATATTTAGTGCTTTAATTTTGTTGGTCGATCTATTAACTCTTAAATGGAAAGGGCTATAATATATTTTTTACCGGTTATAATATTTTTATAGGGTTTCAATAGCGAGATTTAATTAATAAAGAGGGGTTATCACAGAAGTTTGTGGATGTAACAGCGACTGCATCCAACCACTGCTTAGTTATTTATTTAGTTATGCTAATGAGCTGACCGAAATAAGCTTGAAAAGATCTGACTTCTCAGATAAACCCTGCTGACAAGTATGACATACGTTCCAGGCATCGGTTCAATCAAAATCAAAATACACAGAGATGACGGAATAAACACCTAAAGCAGGGGTTCCCAATCTTTTGTATCCCGCGGCGCAGTTACAAGTTTAATATTTTTTCACGGCGCCCTGTCCTAGTTATCTATTTGAGGAAAATTGTCGAAAGAAATAGGTACCTACAATAATAGTAGTTAGGTTAGGTTGATCGTAGCGAAAATCAAAACACCACAATATAAAATAGACTTTTTTATTATAAAGGAATTTAAACGGAAAACAACAAGAAAGACTTAAGAAAAAACAAAAATTAAGTACGACATTTACTCAGTCAAATCAATGTGAAGGGTGAGCTTGGTGATCTCCGCACAGTTTTTCAAAGCGGGGAATAAGACTTGACACTGCTACTCTCATTTCTTGCTCCACATTGATCTTTGAGCGATATTTATTCTTTATCGCAGCTACAGCTGAAAATCCAGCTTCACATAGGTAAGATGTTGCAAATGGAATGAAAATGTTTAGTGTTTTGCAAGTCAAATTTGGATACTCATTTTGAATTGATAACCAAAACTCCACCAAATCGACACTCGCGAATCTAGTTTTTAGGCTGCTGTCGCAAGAGAGTTCAATGAGACTCTCTTCATCTTGTGATGTAAATCCTTGTGGACTTTGTGCATGGAAAGGGTCTTGGATCCACGCAAATTTTTCAACATCATCATCTGCAAAGTACTTCGAAAAGTATTCGGTGAGCTTCGCTAGGTGTTCCGTGAAAAGGGTAATCAGGTCTTGTGAAACAACCAGTTCATTGGATGCCGCATAATTATACAATTGCGGGAAGCAATCTTGACCGCCGCCTTCCTTCAACTTTGTTATCCACAACTGCAATTTCTTTCTAAACGCCGCAATCTTCTCCGAAAGCTTCAGAATGTGTGTGTTGTTGCCTTGCAAAGACAGATTTAAATTGTTTAATTTCTCAAACACATCGCATAAATATGCTAGCTTTAGCAAAAAATCAGGTTCAGTAAAATATTTGGCATTTTCTTGACGTTCTTGCTGTAAAAAAGTGCAAATTTCTTCGCGTAATTCAAACACACGAAATAAAACATTTCCACGTGAAAGCCATCGTGAATTACAGTAGTACAGCAGAGCTGTATGTTCAGCTCCCATATTTATGCATAGTTTTTTAAAAAGTCTGGCTTTTAGAGGCCTAGTTTTTATGTAGTTTACCGAACTAATTACACATTCCAGTACTTGGTTCAGTTCAGAGCTCATGGCTTTTGATGCAAGAGCTTCCCTATGGATGATGCAATGGGTCCACATAGCATTCGGTGCTTTTTTACGAATAAGCGCTTGTAATCCCCCATACTTGCCAGACATCGATCGAGCACCATCAGTACATACACCGATACACTTTTTCCAATCCAAACAATTTTCTCTAAAAAACTTGTCTAAAATTTCATACAAGTCTTGGGCTTTCGCACTTCCCGTAATGCTTTTGCAGAATAAAAGGTCTTCGACGATGATATTGTCAGCCAGAAAGCGTACGTAGCAAATAAGATGTGCATCATCATTACTGTCAGTGGCCTCGTCAAGTTGCAAACCAAAATCCCTGCTTTTAATTTTTTCTATTAATTGGTGATTGAGATCCTCGGCAATGTCATGGATTCTTCGACTGATGGTATTGTTAGATAAGGGTATCTTGGAAATTAATTTTTCAGCTGATTCTCCCATCATAATATTCACCATGTCGCGAGCAGCCGGTAAAATAAGCTCTTCTGCAATAGTATGAGGTTTTTTGCATTTTGCCACCCTGTATGCCACCTTGAATGATGCTAACAGTGCGTTTTTGGGTACTGAGGTCTGCTGAGTGAATACGTTTTTTGTCTTATTTAAATTTTGTAATTTCCGGTGAAAAAAATCGCGCGATTTATCAGCCATAGTCGGATGAATTGTCTCGAGATGTCGCTTTAACTTACTTGGAAGCATACATTCGGATGATAGTATTTTCAAACAAAGCACACACTGGGGTTTTTCTTCATTGTTTACTTCTATTGAAGTAAAACCAAAGTCCAAATAACTATCATCGTATTTACGATATTTCCGCTTCTTTGCTTCCCCACCGCCACTAGTAGATGCTTTATCACTACCATTAGAACTACCAACTTGTTTACTTAACAAAAATCTGTTCATTTTGCGTGAGATATTTGAAGAAAAAGAAAGGAAAACAAAACAACAACAAACAAAACGTCCGTCGCGCGGCACACTTGTAGGTAAATAAACGGGCATTGCGTTGCGATGCGAGCGAGTGAGCGCGGGCGGGTGAAGACGTGGGAGGGGTATGGCATCAACGGTTTCAAGCTTTCAAGCGAGTAGGCACTTTAGCGAGCGAACGAACGCAACGCGACGACGAAAAAAAATTCTACGACGCTATGTTCGTTTCCTATGCGAACACTCAAAATGGTACCCGCCAATATTTTTGGTGTCCAATAATAAGAGGATCGACTCACGGCGCCCCTCTTTACTTTCTACGGCGCACCACGGCGCCGCGGCGCACACTTAGGGAACCCCTGACCTAAAGTTTCGGTGGGAAGGCCTGCCCGCTATGTTTGCCAAACCGCCTGCCAAATAGGGAAAAAATTGGCAAAATAACCCCAGTAGAACAGTTCAGTAACATTAGGCACAGTTAGCAGCATTCGTTTAAATAGGTACGCCTCAGTACCTTCTCTCATTAAACCTCGTATGTAGTTCTTCAGTTAGACAAACATAGATAAAGATGGTTTGAAAAGTAGTATTTTTTTTTTAAATGCGCCAGACAATCACACCAATCACCTGGTCTAAAACTAAAGTTTTCCCTAGTACTATGAGTACCAGACGATGGATACTAATTGGGGGCGTCATCCCAGCACACCCAGACCCAAGTCAATTTAGATAAGTTTGTTTTTCCAAATTGACCCGACCGGGAATCGAACCCGGGACCTTTCGTTCTTTGGCCGCCTACCTTAGCCACTGCGCCACCGAGGTCGTCAGTCGAGGTCATTTGTATTGTTTAGATACAAAAATATCTGATACGTGCCTTAAAATGGCTAAGGCATTACTGGAAGAATCTATAAAACTTTTAATGATACGGAAGCTATTTATCTTGGTCACTAAAACGTTTGTTATTTTTCCATTCACTTACTCTTGGCATTAAGTTTCGAAGTTTACGCCTACATACCATTCGTTGCGCGGTCTAGTATAAAATTACATAACGCCTACGTAAAATAAATGGTGATGGACGATGAAATCTACTTTTTAACACGCTTTTATTAGCTCGGGTTGTATGTATCTATGTATGTAACGGAATCTTTGAATCTTAATTTGACCCACTTCCCGGTCTTTGATTAAGATGAAATTTTGCACACGCTCTGAGTTCTGATGACAATACATGACTAGCTAAGAAACGTCATTACAAATCCAATATGGCGGCCTCCCCAAGATGGCGAACTGACTGTTTGAAATGCACTTCCATGATATGGGTATCAAAAGTAAGGGTTTGCTGTCAGGAATACGAAAAAAATAGTCACGTGATTCAAATCCAATATGGCGGGCGTCCAAGATAACGGACAGGCTATTTGAAATGCACCCCTATGATCCATATCATCTAAAGATGTCTAGCTAAAGATGTTATACCCACCCATCGTGCACTTACGTAGTTTAAAAATGTTTTATTTATTTAGAAACTTTATTGCACAAAAAAGTACACCAGGTGGACTTAATGCTATGGGCATTCTCTACCAGTCAACCTTTGGGTCATGCGGAGAGTTAGTTTATGGGTGCGGTAATAGTGACAAAGTGCATAAGTAATCTTTACTTTGATATTAGTTGCTACTAGTGCCTCCTCTAAGCTTTGAAATGCAAACTTTAATTCTTGCAGAAGAAATAAGGAGCAAGTGTATTGTTCCTTATTAAAGTTTCGATGTTCATCGAAATAAACGTTACCAATAAAAACAGTCAAAATTCGTTTTGATAGTGATAAGTGTACGTAAAAACTGAATTTAGCTGCTTCTCATCAGCCACTGCATATTAAGTGTAATTAACTTTCAATTTACTCGTAACTAGAAATGTAGTTATGTACATTATATCCTCAATGTTAAGGTATGTTATAGCGTACCATCAAAATGTATACTTCCAATTTGTGGTGTCACAGGATTGCTGATAAATCGGTTTTAATCTCCATCCAACGATGAAATTGTATAGCTCAGTTGCTAATCTCTTGTGCGCGGGCTAACGACACCACACTCCATAACTTTCACCTTCCGAGTAAAATAATAGACGCTATGGCAGTGAAAATTAGAAATTACATATAGACCAACGCGAAAACAAAACTACGCGAAAGGAAAATAATAACAGTGTGGTACGGTAAACAACTAACCAAGGTGTGTTCTCGTGTATGGTACTTATTGAAACTGCCGTGGACAATAATTTACAGTCATCATCACTACATAATATAAAACAAAGTAATTTCCTGCCGACTGTACATATGCGATAGGTCTTTGAAACTACGGAACGGATTTTGATGAGGTTTTTTAGTGGATAAAGTAAGATAAGAGAGGCAGGGCAAAGCGATTTATCGCTCGAGCTGGAGCAGCCCGACTGGTGAAATACCTCCACCTTACAGAAGACCGCAGCCAAATAACAATCACTCCGGTGTTGTTGTGTTCCTGCGTGTGAGTAAGGTTTCCAGAGCTCTCGGGGGGTGCTACATTAGTAGCAGGGGTCAAGCCTTCAAGGTAAGGGCGACAAGTCTAGTAACAGTTTTACTATGCTATACTTTTCGCCCTTAAGCTAGGAACTCATTACCACTTAACATCAGATGGGATAAGGTCAATCTTGGAGTGCATTATAAAAAAAAATACAAGAGGAAGGTTTCTGTAGAATACATACCTACCTACATAAATTATCGTACAGTAAAGCCGAAAATAAAATTTGTATCTACGTTGCACCCGTAAGAAGCCGGGTCCAGTCGCTAATCTAGACATAGGTACCTAATACTATATTGAGGAACGATTTGATTGTTCCTTTGCATTGAGTAGGATCCAAATTAATCTAAAACTACTGTAACGATTTAAAAAAAACTTTCACTATTGGAGAGTTACACTGTCCCTGGATGACTAAGGCCGTACCCATTTTTTTTTAATTAGAAATCCTTACTAAAACTCCAATAATGTGGCCCAAGGTGTTAAATAAACTATACAACCGTGCAAAGCCGGGGTGGACCACTAGTCAGTTATGAAGCTAGAACATTAGGATTCCCCATTCAGATATCAATTGCACTCCATTTAACGTGTGGCTTTAACATTTGATCCAATTACCCAGTACCTTTCAACTTCTCTTATAAAAGGGATACGCTACATAACCGAATCATTAAAATACGGCTTCTTTTATTTATCTTGTAAAAGTTCTACAATATTACTTGCTTTTGTCACACTTCATCTATTCTGGCTTAGCCTAGACACAATAAACCAAATCTTTCTCATGATATTGAAAATAATAAAGTAAAATGTCAAATGTTTACTGGAAACCTTCCTAGAAGGGTATCATCGTCATTTCGGTTTTTAAAATTTCCACGCTTTCTTTCAAATCTGGGTTTTATCACATGTTGACGTTCTTCAAATACGGTTGTTTAATGATTTTCAAAATTGATCCCTATACTCCTTTCTCTAGATCTCAAACGTATATTGAAATTGCATGTTACGCTATCGTCTGCGGAATCAATTACAGCTCCTCGATTACGTTCAACAATTAGCACATTTTAAGCATCTTATATTACTAACACTTTTTTACACTCTCTGTGGTTGTTTACATTTTTCTGAGTAATCTTCGTTCGTAAATGTATCTCGAGTAATTTTCAAATAGGAAGTAAACTACATCAACGTAAGTGTATTGTGCAATTCTTGTCTCTGTAATCGAAGTCTGACAAGCTAGACTAGCAAAATCGAACAAACTTAGAACCATTAGATGTTGGCTAAATTCTAACAAAAAACAAAACATTTCGTTAAGTGCTCTGCGGGAGTAGGTAGTACCGAGATACGAAAATGAAATAATAAAAAAGATGTATGAAATAACTTGAATACGGGAAAAAATCGAAACGTTACTTATAAAATTATTATTCGATAACGTAGTTTTTGGCAAAAATCCCGATATTAAAATCTCGATGCTTAAATATAACCAAATAATTACCTTTTAATATGCCAAATTAAATTATTAAATTAGAAAAGTTCGTTCATTGAATGACCTGAATAAGAATCGAACCCGGACCTTTCACGCTACGGGTGCCTATTATAGCGACTGAGGTGTCTATAATAAATAATAGCATATCATTGGAGGAAGGAATTATCGTTGGGATCGAAAACCTAGCAATGGTCGTGGGTTCAAATCCCCCGTGCACACATTCCCTATGTGAAGTTTCCCCAGTAACCAAACGACTATGAACCAAATAGGTCTAGTTTTCCGTCTAAGGGTTGCAAAGGTCAGATGGCAATCGTTCCAGTCTTCCTTATATCACTTCAGGCTCCGTAATGGACGCAAAACTTGCATACACTCTAGAGGAAAGAAGCATATTATCATCAGGCAAATATAATGCAGAAGAGGAAGTTGTCCTAGAACCAATTTCCATTTACGAAGCTTAGTACCAAGGCAACATAATCAGGCTAATGATTCCGAAATTTTGGCATATTCTAGTAAACTGCAATACAATAGGCGAGCATTAGAGATCCAAACTGACATCATCTCCGCGAGGACGGGTTATGCAACACCTACGTCATTTACATCGGAATCGCGAGGAAATTGCGTTTACGACGCCATTACAGTTTCTTTTGTGTATCGAAGAAACTATTGGCTATTTCAAGGAGACTGGGTTAGACAGATGTCTGGTCATGAGTTTTTGTTACGCGTTTTTTCAGTTAGTTTTGCAGTTATATAACTTAGGTAACTTGAAGAAACTTCAGTTTGGTGTCTTTTAGCTTTAACTTTGATGGACAATTGACGAGCGTCGCTGTGGATGGTTTTGAAATGATGTTTCAAACAGTATCATCATAATGCATGTAGTTTTTATAGTCAATTACTGAGATAACCGATTCGCAGATGAGCAGAAATCGTCTGCGTTGTGAAGTGTTTAAGAAAATATATCTAAATAAATATCATCTAAGATGACGCTTAATTCTTTAAAATCGCTTCGGTATTTAGGTAAACACTTATTCAAGCGTTGCTGTTGTTTTCCTCAGGAAATAAAGGTAGATATTTATGTTGTCTAGACACAATACCACTTTACATTAATTAGATCTATTGAACAGAGGTGCGGTATTGAAAATATGTGCGGAATAGAACACCTGTGAACGGAGTATTTCAAGCTGTATTCCTTCTTTGCTTAATTGGCATACGAAGTACTCTGACGTTTTTATATGGAACAGCTTGCGGCATAATGCATTGTAATGAGGTAAGAACATAATGAAACTCTTGTGTTGTTGATTAGAAATTGTAGGGTGCGACTTCATTCACTTTATTCATTCAATCTTGAGCCACTCAAAATGTAATTGATTTGACTGTACTTTATTTGATTTAAACATTAAAAATGGCATAATGAGTTTTCAGATCTTACGAAACAAAATTTTTTAACGTTATTATAGACGAAAACTGACATTTTGGTACAATACAAAAAATAAAACTTCTATTTTGGTGTCATTGCTTTGAATCGGCGGTTCTCGACCAGCCATTTTAAAATATCCAGGTATGTCAAGGTTTCTTCAGCAAATTAACATTATAAACATCGTTAAAATATTTGCCTAAAATTTGAATGTTATATATTCAGTCGGTCCGATTACGAATTTGTACTCTATTTATAGTCCAATCAATGTTCCATTTTGTTTGAGCGTACGCTCTGCCAGGTGACCCGGTCAGTTACATAACACGTACTCTATTGTCAATTATATGAGGTCACTCGTTTGTAAAACTCCGTAATGTGCGTGCGCAGGCGATCGGAATTCGTTGGTAGTGTGTTTATTATTGAGTGACCTTGAAAGGGTCCTTTGATTCTGTTACTAGTAGAATGTTCATATTGAATTCTTGAACACTCACGTAATCCATTAGTTTTACATTAATTTACACAGTATTTTTAGTTATGCCGTTTGTTACTAAACGTGCAGTAATTTCTTTACATTTCACAAGGTTATGTCTGTCTCTGCCGTTTAGTTTATCTATTATCATATTCCTTTTTCTTCCTCTCCTCTGCTGCCTCTTGAATATACCACAGAACTAAATACATACTAAGCACTTTATTGTCTTTTACTCATGAAACAAACCGTATGAATAGTTCAAAATAATGTGCCTACAGTAAGTAACTTAGATAGTGATACTGCAACATACCTATTGAGTTTCTTCCCGGTATCTTCTCGGTAGACATAGGTAGGTTAGTTATCATCGTTCTCATCGGCAGTCCACAATGTTTATTGAATTTACGTGGAAAAAATATTGTAATTGAACTTCCTAGCAAAAAGTATTAGGTTCAAAAATGATTTTATTATTACCAAAACCTGCACTTCCGCTCTTATAAATCAATGTCCGCTTTCCCACGTTCCTTTCACGTTCCTTTAATAAAGTTCCTTCGTTCAATGCCGCAACTGGATTTGCTGTCTCAGATGTCTCCTTGGAATTTGCATTGTTCATACGTGTTTGGCGACAGTTGGCAACCAGGTGGTAGATAAATCCATTGTCTTTTTGACCCAAAAAGTATTTTCAAGAGTATAATACAATTTACTTATTTGCTCAAACAAGTTTTGTGCTTCTTCACATTCGTTATCGTTATTGAGTCAGAATGACGTCGAAGATAATCCAGTTCAATAAATGAATGATTCGTTAATATCTGCTTCAATGTTAATGCATTCCTCTCCCCTCTCGGGCTTGTTATAGAGTGGACGTGTGTGTGGTTTTGTCTGTCGAAATATTTAAATAAATTATTTAAAATCTCGGCCTCCGCCCTGTGTCGCTTTTGGAGTCGCCGGGCGTCGCGGTGGAGTGTTGGAGTGAGTGTGCCGACTTTTTGTCGATAATTTGACTGGATTGGAACCGGGTGTCGCCCGATTGCCGCATTTTCGACCTGGGCCTGTGACAACTGGGCCACAAAAACTCCAAGGCGCGCGCCGAAATTACCAACCAGACTAGAACAGTGCTACGAAGAGTGACTACTATTTCAAAGAAAGCTAACGTACGCGCCCAAGCTACGGGGCCGTTCAATGCTACGGTGCTGTTACGGAGAGTAACTGCGGCTACGTCGTGCTCAAAAAAAAAAAAAAAAAACGCACGATCTACATTCCATAATACAGATCTCGTACACTATGCCTAAAATATCGCGTACTCCTACCAAAGCAGTTTTGTCGGATGAGAGCGCCTCGCACTATGGATCAGACTCTAATTTAAACAAATCGTCCCTAAGTCTGTCGGAACGTGCTGAGATTGCGAATATTACCAAAAGATATAAGCGTAAATTTGACCAAATACCAGATACATCAGACTCATCTTTAGAAGATAAACTGGAAGTTTTGCGCACTTCACAGGAGGAAGGATTTGATCAACTCTCAACTGCACTCGCTACGTTAATAAACCAAAATAGTGAGATACAAAAGTCCGTACAATCTATGTCAGCTAAATACGATAGTCTCTTAAGCAAAGTCGTCTCACTCGAAAAAGAAAATTCGCAGTACAAGTCACAAATACATAACCTTGAAACCAAACTACAGCAACTTGAAAAAGAAGCAACATCGACGTCTATTGAAATTAGGAACGTACCAAAGTCCGACCTGGAAAACAAAGTAGTATTACTTGACACGGTCAAAAAGATCGCCTCTACTGTTGGATCCCATCTCCCACTCGAAAGTACAGAAGTAAAAGATGTATATCGTACAAAGTCCAGCGCTATAGTGGTTCAGTTTACCACCGCTATCAGAAAGCGCCATCTTGTTTCCTCAATCAAAGATTACAACAAGACCAAGAGAAACAATCAAGAACCACAGCTTAGTACCAGGTGCCTGGGTTTCCAAGGTACAGTAAAACCTGTTTTCATCTCTGACTTGCTTACCTCGAAAACTCGGCGTATTTTCTACCTAGCTAGACAACTTGCAAAAGACAAAAAGATTTTCGCTGCTTGGACCTTCCGTGGAGACGTCTATATCAGAAGGGAAGAAGGTGACCAACCGATCCGAATAAACATAGAAGAGGAACTAGATAGTCTCGGCTTGAATACTACAAGTTAATTAGTTTAAGTGGGTGCTTATAAATGATACTTTTCTACTATAATAACCTAATTACTTACCCTTTTTCTATCTTTTTTAATTTTCAAGTTATATGTATACATACTTACACTTTTAGAGATACAGATCTTATTTACACATACAAATTATATTAAAACGGTATTTATCACTAAAATCCATACTGAATACATAAACTTTCTTACTTGAAGAGATCTTAGACACATTGCAAACATAATAATATAAAAATGGTCCGCGGAAACGGTATTTGTGATTTAACTGATAACATCGAAAACTATACAAACTCGGAATCATACACATGTGATGTGGATGAGTGTAAAAATTTTATTCCAATTCAATCTACTATATCAATACTCACACAAAATATCCGAAGTATAAATTGCAATTTTCCAGACTTTCTAGTCCTCTTAACACGTTTGGCTATTAAAATTGATGTGATGGTACTCACCGAGTGCTGGTTGTCATCAGTTTCCGCTATACCTACCATTCATGGTTATAACTCACACCACACTACGCTAAACTCTCTGCAAAATGACGGTGTTGTGGTATACACTAAAAATGATATCACTTCTTCAGTCACGGAGCCGGATTTAAAAGATTGTAATTCTCTCCTCATAAAAATAGGCCGCAATGAAACCGCTATTTTGGCGGTCTACAGGTCGCCCTCTTACCTTAAACTAGATCCCTTTTTGATCTCGCTAAACCAAATATTGATAAGCTTGTCAGTTTTTAAAAATGTGATACTGGTTGGGGACCTAAACCTAGACATATTAGCAGAAAACCTAGCCACCACAACCCAACAATACCTTTCTCTCACTGCTTATCACGGACTTTCACCCGCACATAAACTTATTACCCGCGATGCCAGTGAAACCTGCATCGATCATGTGCTGGTGAGGACCGCGGCAAAGAGTTTAACCCTAGTCCCGCAGTCCACACTTACAGACCATAAGACGGTTATAGCATGTCTACTTATTGAAATGAACCGGCAATCAATCTCTTCCACTAAAACTATCATTGATCAGGAGGGCCTACGGAGGGGCATAGCGGATTTAAACTTTGAACCTATTTATGCCTTAAATGATTGTAATCTTGCAATAAGCTATATCATTAATGAATTAAAACGTGAGCTGGAAAAAAACTTAAAAATCATTTATTTATCAAAGCGCCGGAGGATTATTAAACCCTGGATCACTCAAGGTCTTCTGCGTTGCATACGTAATAGGGATAAATTAAATAAGAAATTAAAATCCAACCCTGACAATAACATATTAAAAACAACTTATGTTCGGTACAGAAACTTCTGTCGGATAATCCTTAAAAAAGTTAAACGTAATTACGAAAAAGATCTTATTCAAAAAGCTGGTAAGAACCCAAAAAGACTGTGGGAATCCGTAAAAACCATAACAAACAAGACTAAAGAAACAAACTACCCTAAAGAATTGCTAAATATATCAAATTGCCCCCAAAAATCAGTAAATGAAGTAAATCAATATTTTACTAACATCGGTAAACTTCTAGCCCAAAAAACTATTCCTAATAATCAAAATAATAACCCTGATTACACACTTTTTACTCAGACGGCCAGTGACTCCTTTGTTCTTTTTGATACAGACAACAATGAGGTGGACAAAATAATTATGTCACTTAAAACAGATTGCTCCACTGGTTGGGATAACATCTCAAATCGCCTTCTTAAGGAACATCGAACCATATTAGTCCCACATTTAACTCACGTGTTCAATATGTGTTTAAGAAACGGTACTTTTCCTAAAGCTCTTAAAATTTCACGAATCCATCCTATATACAAAGGAAAAGGCGATAGGAACTGTGTCGGGAGTTATCGCCCCATTGCTATACTTCCAGCTCTTTCGAAAATCCTTGAAAAAATTATTAATGTCAGACTGGTGGATTACCTTGAAGATAAAAAGCTGCTATCGGATTACCAATTCGGTTTTCGTAGAGGTAAATCAACTGATGACGCAGTAAATTTCTTTACCAATTATGTTACAGGTGAACTAGATAAGGGCAATAAATGTATCGCAATACTGTTAGACTTAGCAAAAGCCTTCGATACGGTGTCTGTCCCCATCCTTTTAGAAAAACTGGCAAGTATTGGGATCAGAGGAACACAATTGTGCTTACTGACAGATTACTTGTCTGATAGAACTCAATACGTGAAAGTAGGATCATACTCAAGTACTTGTCTCCCAGTGACATACGGTGTTCCTCAGGGCAGTATTTTAGGACCTACCCTCTTTATAGTTTATATAAATGAACTTTTAAACATTAAACTATTACGTGGCAATGTAATCTCCTACGCAGACGATACTGCGCTTATTTTTTCTGCGAAGACTTGGAGTGGAGCATACACAGACGCACAAAAAGGACTCAACTCCATAACTGGATGGCTTCGGAAAAACATATTAACCATAAACACGGATAAAACAAAGTATTTAACTTTTTCTTTTCTGGACTCCTCACATTGTCTTGAATTATATGCTCATAGTTGCCCAAGTTTCTCAAAGGATCCTGTGTGTAAATGTAAACCATTAGAGCGTGTTAAATCAATAAGGTACCTTGGAGTTATAGTGGATGACAAATTCAGTTTCAAACCTCACATCAACTCCTTGAGTAACAAAATACGTAAATTGAGTTTTGTTTTCAAAACCCTGAGACATGTAGTATCACCTATTACGCTCAAACAAATTTATTTTGCGCTTTGCCAATCTCTTCTACTTTATTGTGTCACTGCGTGGGGTGGTGTACCAAAGACCACGCTTAAACAGGTAGAAGTGGCTCAACGAACAATTCTTAAAATATGCACATTCAAACCTTTTCTTTACCCTACAAAACTACTATTTGAATACTGTGAGGTTTTAACCGTTCGTCAATTATTTCTGCTAAATATAGTAACAAAGCAACACTCACTTTTACAATTTAACCCTGATTACATAGTAAAACGTAGGTGGCACAAGGTGTGTAAACATACTTTTCAACCAAAAACAACATTTATCCATAGATTCTTTTCATTTCTAGGGCCAACAATTTACAATAAAATTAACAAAATAATGAACATCTATCCTATGGACAAAATCATGGCCAAGAAAACAGTAACCAAATGGCTTTTGAGTAAATCATATGACGATACAGAAGCCTTACTTGCTAGGCTAAAGTGATAATAATTGCCTTGCCGATTCGTATCTATATTACTGAGGTATATACACATATACACACACACACACACACACACACACACACGCGCGCACACACACACACACACACACACAATGTTCACATCGACAGAATATTTTTTAATGTCATTGAGTAATAAGCTAGGAATTTATTCTCTTTAAATACGTTAATAAACTCTGTTACCCAGATTTTTAGATATTTTTCCTGTTCACTAAATAAATATTCTTATTACATTTGTTCCCCTGTAGGGCAGGGCCTGGTGACCTGTAACACCGGTTTTAATTAACTGTTCTCAGGCACCAGCCTCTCTCACACTGGGATACATATACTAATAAGCATGTACCTATTAGAATAAGCTGTTAGATTAAGATCCTTATTGTGAAGAGGAAATAAAGAGTTATTATTATTATTATTATTATTTTTAACATTTATTTTCTCCATTCAAGATGGGTATTCTACCTATGACGCGGACCTTAGTCAAGCGCAATAGGGTGTAGTGGTGTTGATCCAGATGATAAAAATTTCCGTGTTATCCTGCAGGTGTTTAAAATTGTTGCTTTTTGTAATTTAAATATTATTGCTGGGTTATTATTATTATGTACTTTATTCCTGCATTAGTCATGTGCACTTGGCAATGGTTGGTTTTAAAAGGACGAATATTACCGGATTGTCTATATGCCGTTGTTATGAGTGTACATTTTGCGAAAATATTTAAACTACGTCAGTTTGACGTGCTCTTTATCTTTCGAATTCTCTCTTGAACCAACTCAATGAGATATCGTATAACCCCTACCATTTCATCATAGTGACAGTTTTTTACGTCATTTGGGCATATGTTTAAATTTTGGGTACGGAACAAAAACCTGAATTTTTATATAACAATAGTAGTTATTTTTTCTGATCTAATCATTAAAACGAAAATTAGCTCTCGTATATGTTCAAATGAGACAAGGGCCTGTATCCAGCTGTGGACTATCCATGGCTGAATACATATCCCAAAAATTAAAAAAGGAAACAAGGATTTAAGCTGGGCCAAAACCGATTTCCCGAAAATAGGGTTTTGTGATATATTTTGGAATTCTTGGTTCCACTGTTCGTCTTTTTTAAGCATATCGTTAGCTTTATATCTTTATTCTAAAAAAGGTACATCTTCAATGTTTACACCATGTTCCTTGAAAGGTAAATACTCGGGTCACTTCGCTTTTGGAGCATACAATGTATCGTTCGTGTGGTTTTTGGGTCAAGGCGTAAGTTTCTAACAATGAGCCTGCGTTTAGTACAAGTAGGCCTTCCTCTTTGAGTTTATTTTAAACAACTTCAATTTATCTTTTTAAGTATTTACGTCTCCAAAATTAATTAAACAGTTGATGTTTTTTCTTCTAAATTTTTCCTTTTTCATGAGCTTATTGATTGACTACATTCTAATATAGGGCGCCAAATAATGAGATACTGTACATGTTGTTTTATTGGAGTACACCATTCAAATAAGCAGATCCTTCCTCTTAAATAGATATTTTGCTCAAAATCGATTTATTTACTTGTCTTAAAATGTTCCCTTGGTAATTTCTAGGTTTCATGGGAAAGTTGTGATACTTAAATTCATTACACAAACATGGCAGCAAAACATTTTCAAGCTGCTCTTGAGCAAATCAATAATATAAGTATCCTACTTTTAATGCTGATGCCTTCCTGATGGTCAAATGAATGTTCCCAATTTTCCCAATCGATTTAATAAGACTAGTTCAGATTTGTAAATGAAGTCCAAATTTGGAGTATTTACCAGATAAAGCTAAGTAAATGCACTTCTGTGAGAACGTAAAAAAAATATCAAAATGTACATTGAAACTTAATCAGCATTCCACATTCGAATTCGTGCTACCCCACTCCAGTGAAAAGATTAAAGTCGGTAACATTCGTACGCGCATTAATGGCTGCTACGCTACTCTCGCCGTTGTAGTGCATCAAAAATATTTAAAATTAACTCGGGCCACACGTTAAGGAGCCGTGACAAAAATAACAGAAGCCCATTTCCTCCAGGACTACTCATGTACGGCTTTCCGATTAATATTGTGAGTCGCCCATTGAGGATCGTGCGTTTGGACTGTTGGTGTCGATAATAATATATTATATTGTTAGGCTTTGTGCTGTGTATTTGAGTTTGGAAATGAAGTATAAGTGTAATGAACGTTCAGATGTGAGTATTGGAACTAGTGAAGTAAAAGGTAAAATGGTAATCCTGTTAAAATGCGTTGAAATTTCATGCAAAGATTAAGCGTTAGTGCGGAGTTATTTGGTGTTACATACAAGGACTGTAGTTTAATTACTTTATTTCAGTTCAATCAGTATTTTCATTTTAAGATACGTTATTTTTAAGTTAACGTTATAAATATCAAGAAGTGCTTCGGTGAAACTAAATAACAGATACAATGATTTCCTTAAAATTGAATTATAAAAAAAGGACGGAAAGGTATATCTACAAAACTGTTTTTTTTATAAGAGTAAATTATATTATGACCACAAATAACGAATAAAATTGGGTCTTAGTAAGGATTTTCAGTCCTATACAAATTTCAAGACGATCAACTTAACACCAGATTCAATTAACACTGGCTTATTAAATGAAATTTAATATATTTTATGAATCGTCTAAACAAATCAAAAGTCACTGCTACAGTTTACCTTAAATAAATGTAGCTAAATTACTGTACAGTACAAAATTATATCTGACACGATACAAAGTCAATATTTACCAAAATATTGTGGCCGATAACTAGTTGCGCAAGATACCAATGTAATACATCAATCAAATTTATCATCCCAACGACAAAGAACCAACGAGACTAAACAAATATTTATTTACAAACGTACGTTTTAATTATATAACATTTCTCCTAAATAGTATATAAACAGTTCACTTAGAATTCTGTCGGAATCTGGTATAGATTATACCACTATTACTGAGAAATAACAAAACTAATTGTTATGTATATTAGATGCACCAAATCTGCTTCAGAATACAGTCTAAATCACCTCATACCTAATAGTTCTATGGTTAATTATATAAATCCAAAAATAGCAACTTACATACAGTTTATTTGATTAAGAGAACAAGGTAACCTTAAAAATCGTCCACGAAGTGATATTGAAATATAAAAACGCAAAACAGATGTAAACTGATAAAACAATCTCGTAATTTGATTCCATAGTCTTCTGTATATTTCGTAATCTTATCCCGAAAGCTGTGATGATGATTATTCAAGATAGTGTAAATCTTGGAGTCATACTTTTCTCACGTACACCAAACAATATTGTTTTGTTTGAATTACTTTCTCTGGGTGTCAAGTGCGACGTTAAATATAATTTACAAAGTGAAATAATGGTATGTTATTTGTTATTGAAGTAAAGTTCAAACTCAGAACTAAATCCCTAAACCATCTTCCTTCATTTTTAAACAGAAATTGTTCTAACTTTTAAAATGAACCTTTTTTGTTCTTATGACTGATAGTTACTTTTAAGCGAAGAGTTTCGTTGTTATTCATTATTTTAACATCTCTAACAACATGATTTATACAAATTTTTATTCCAAATTTTCTTTCATCTAACATAATAATGGTCGCATTTGACCTTGTGGTCTTATGAATGATGCTCTACAAAAAAACTACGTAACAACAATTCAACAGTCATGTTACTGACACACTTGGCATACATAAGTTGAAACGTCGCGAAAATATCCAATTTCCTATGTTTGACATTGGCCGGCTCAGATTAATCTGTCTCGCGTGTTTCGTGCTCGTCGTCTGCTTTATTTAAGATGCTAATGTCACCAAACATTTTTGTTGTGTTATTTTTTGTTGCTACTTCGTCGTCAGTGTAGCGGAAATTCTTTTCTGAAACGTTTATTGGGTAGGTTTCATCATCATCGCATATGTTGTGATGTTCTGTGTCCAATCTTTCAAATATTTTTTTGACAAAACATCTTTCAATGTTTCAATTAATCTGAGATATTTCATCTATATTCCATTTAAGTCCGTGAGCTTACTTTGATAAATTAGTGGTGTAAACATTTTATCTGATCCCTTACCGTAATAAAACTGACTACCTTGTTTTGAGGTTCCTTTTAAAGCATTTTATTTTGTGTATTAAATGGTGTGTTAAGCTTGAACAAAGTAAAACTTTATCAATACTTCACCAGCACGCTAATTTTCTGAACAGAATACATCATTTTACAGAAATAATGTTCTAAAGTGGTCACCCTATTGCACATGAAACGTATGTAATGAAATTATTTATTTCTGCAAGAAGATTTACAATATTTTCTTTTCAATTTTTTTTTCATTATTAACGAACGCCTCTACGTTGGTTCTGCTAAGAAGCGCGCAAAAAAACTCTAAAGATCCCACAGATCCAGATAGACAATTGAACTTTCCCATGTATGTTTTTTATTGTACAGTATTTTTCATAACACATGTTTCGATTAGATTATCATCTGTACATCTAAATATGGCAAATTTTAATTAAGTCTCTACATAAATCTAGCATAAAGCTACAACTTTCATCTCAGTGTAATTTTCCAGTTCTAAATTAATGTGGTTAATTTCAACTCTTTTGTGATTTAGCCATTGATCTAACGCAAGAATGTCTCGGATAGGCCGTATCTAATACATCTGACAGTTATATCTCTGCGGACGATAGATTGGCCAGCAGGCGCTATGCTGCTATGTTATTCAGAAACATCTCTATTGGTATTCGAGGTGAAATTCGAGTTAGATATCTCAGTGTTTGAATTTGTAAGGTGCCTGGCTGTATTGGAGAATTTTGCTTGTCGTCTTCGTTTTGTGTCTGAATTAGACTTTAACATCGGCACTTTCCTTTTTTTCTTCGAGAAATGGTTTGGTATTGCAAAAAACTCCAACAAAAACATTACCTTGTTCACGTAGAATATTGTCAATCTGAATATTACTTTATTAGAGGTTTAAGCGGGAAAGCGTAACAGACATACAGACAAAGTACTTTCGCATTTATAATATTAGTAGGGATAACACAACCCGCTAGCACCTTACACAAAAATAGCACCCGTTATTGATTTTTATACCACAACTAGCTTTTGCCCGCGACTTCGTCCGCGTGGCGTGTTATAAAAGAGAGATCTTTGTGGGTGTTGGAGAAAAGTTTAAAAAATGCTTAATTTTATTATTTTTAAATTAGGTTATAGTATAAGTAGCTCAGCTGAATAATGTATTGTTATTAATCTGTACACAAACCACGCACAAACACAACGCAAGTTTAAATAGGATTCACGCATTTCAGTATTTTTCTCGGTGTGTGTCGAATGTAAATAATAATGAATGTTGCATTCAAAAATTTTAAAAAGTTTTTTTTTTTTTTTGAGAAAATACATTAAAAAACAACATAACAATTATTCTGAATCTGGCGCTAGTGCAGTATTTTTTCATAAAAAAGATGTTTCCCATTCCCATGAAGCTGTACATTTGCTAAGATACCCATATACTAAAAAATTTCAAGCCTCTAACTCGCGGTACAAAAGTTTTTCCCGCTATTCCCGTTCCCATGGGAATTTTGGAAAATCCAATCATGACTTAACTTTGCATTCACTAAGGTATATGCATGTCAAATTTCAATCATCTAACTTACGCGGTTTAGATTTTTTCATACAAAAGTTTTTTCCCGCTAACTCCCGTTCCCGTGGGAATTTCTCAAAATACAGCCATAACTAAACTTTATATTTACTGAGGTACCTGCATGCCAAATTTCAAGCGTCTAACTTAAGCGGTTTAGATTTTTCATACAAAAGGATTTTCCCGCTAATTCCCGTTCCCGTGGGAATTTCGGGAATTCCTTTCTTAGTGCACCCCTACGGTACCTAAGCTACGTCCCTTCCAAATTTCAAGTGCCTACGTTTAGCCGTTTGGGCTGTGCGTTGATATGTCAGTCAGTCAGTCAGTCAGTCAGTTTCTCCTTTTATATATATATAGATAAACGTATGAAGCTATAAAATTAAAAGCAAAAGAACATCTGTTGAACACTGTTGTCCTGAAATTAAAAATAATAACCAGGCGACACATTGTTACAAGTGTGTACCTAAACCAAGGAGCATGAGAACAATTCCTGCCTTCTAAAGTCTTCAAACATACTAGCAAAATTGAACTAAAATAACAGTTTTTAATGTTTGAAGACTTTTGCTTGTGAATCAACCTGCATTGTTACACTGTGGCCTGCAATTTTTACCCTGAAAGGCGGTGAGTGTTTCTTGTGTCCCATTATTATTACAAAATACTCATAACATCTACCCTTTTCAATTAAATGAAGTGGTAATAGGATTTCCTTTTTTGAGCTATATGATACGGCATTTGCGAAGGTATTATAAATAACCAGATTGAAGTACTTCTATAGTTATCGTTAGTTACCAACATTTTTGACAACCACTGGGTGATCTAAAGGGGTAATCAGAATTTGTTTACACTTACCACTGGTTCTGCGTCTTGTCTAGACAGTGAAGGTGAATAACCTCTGGTGTTAATGCACCCACCAATTTTGCAATTGTCAGCTACGCTACGCTATGTGGTCGTCGATACATGTTTTTTTTATATCTTTTGCCCGCGACTCCTAATTGTAATGTCATCGATAGATGAGGTAATACTTAGCATTTTGACTTTTGCAACACATCGGTAAAAACTATCAGTTCTGACATTAATAAGTTCATTTGTGAAGTTTTGGTCGCGTTGATGCTAATAGCCTGATAACAGTTGGGCAAAAAAACTGGTGTTAACACTTTGTTTTTCTCCAAAATATACGTCAAGAAAACGTTTTTAATTCCTCGTAACAAGCATTATTCAGCCGAGGTGACAAAGCAGATAAGGAATTAATCATTCATATCCTTTCATTCGATACGAATTCGTGATGTGGTGCTACCGTGTTTTGTGAGGTTTTTATAATGCGTGATGTTAAAATGACTAAACATGTGAGTTTTCAAGGGAGTGTCAATATAAATGTGATTTCCGAAGTGCCTGAACTCTGCGATAAGTCGAACAACACTGTACCTGTAAGTTTTTCATCAAAGACACGGGGGCCAATGTTCTTGTGAAAGGATTTTGCCGTCATGTAGCTTTTGTTTGCGACTTTATTGGCGTTATATAGGGGGTATAATGTATCCCATAATTATAATATTAATGTACTTGACGGCTACCGAATTGCCTCCAAATATTTTTTAAAGTTTTTCCGTCATCCATAAAAATTGTGACGTTTTTAATATTAGCAGATACGTCTGTAGTTTTAAATTCATCCGGCACACTCAATGCCACCGAAGGCTTAGAGGTTTAATAACAGCAAAATTCGTCCCCTACAACTTGTTCAGTTGGATTTGAAAGAGCATCACTCACTTTACTTGAAGGTCGTGTCACACAATGAGAGGAGATGAAATTTGAATATGAAAGGTAGTACTGTGACTAATGGACAATACATATTACAAGACATACAATCAGACTCCATCGCAGAACCGCTCGCAGGCTAACTCTGTTAGTACAGACTTAAAGTTGTACAACTAACTATAAGGCTTATGTAGGCTGTCGTCTTTACTGTTGGGTCAAGACCCTTATATCTTTGCACAGAGGTCAGATACACTGAAAGTCAATGCCGTGAAAGGCTACGGGGATCGAGCGTGTCCATACGCGAATCAAAACCGTCGGCGACCGCTAGCTTGAATCAGCGATGGAATTATTTTTTTTCGACCTCAAATAATGATGTTCTAATTGTATAGTATTTATTTCTTTGGGTATCGCCTGTGTTTTAAAGTTTTTGTGTTTATCTACCTTCAAAAAATGTGTTGCGAAATCTATTCTCCTATTAAAGGAAGTTCGCTTACCTACGAATTGATTTTGCGATGTGCGCAGTACGGTGTGATGCATTTAAATAAAACTGTTACAGATAATATGCTATCTCCAAGTACACGCGTTATCAGGAAGTGTTTTAAATAGGATTGCGGTAATTTTGATATGAAAATTAGGATAGGTATATTGATATAATTAATAACAAGAATAGCACCGAAAATTATAGGTTACTAGCAAATACGAAAGTGGTTAGGATTTTAGGATAAATAAAATGCAATCCATCTTTTCTGTCATATAATATTAACAAAGTATTTCCGTCAAGAATTTCAGTTGCTTGGTGGTGCATTTTTTAATACATGGATAATGCTAATGCTACATTAGTGACCCTGAATCAAGGTCAACACGCACATTAATTAGAAAACTCAGTTTAAGAAGAGGTGTAGAACTATGAAAGCTATAAAAATGTTTTTTACACTTGTTAAATTGATTGGAACACTTCTCTTCTGGTTTATGTTTGTTATTGAAATTAAAACGTTTGTCTATGGTGCTTTGCTTACGCACGCATCCTATACACATCCAAAGAGACGATCGCTCGAGCCGACAATGAGCGTAACGGGACAATGACGTCGTCTTTTTCGTGCATGCAGCCCCTTAGTATTGAGTTATTAGACGTTATCACGTCAACAACTAATGCCCGGTTCCAATGTTTTACGATTCGTAATGTGTCAACGAAGACTATCGGTTTTTCTTCAATCAGTCTTCCGTCAGTAGTTTTTATTAGTATACGCCACGTTTAATTTATTACTATCCGTAACAAGAATCGATCGTTTTAATAATATGTAACTGGGCATAAATGAATAAAATATATCGTCTTTGCAGGTTGAAGAAAGGAAACGAGCGATATGGGAGGCGTCTATATCGCGGCGGGAGGCGCTGCTGCAGCGCGAGCGAGACCGCACCGAGCGGCTGGAGCGCGCGCGCGCCGCCCGCTCCGCGCCCCGCCCCGCGTTCGCGTTCGGCTCGTCCACGCCGCGGCTGCTCGAGCCTCTGGATTCTGCTGGATTCTTCTGGGCTGCGCGCAGGTGTGTACTTATGCTTATGCTTTATGAGTTTGTTTCTGTTAGTGTTTTGTAGTTAGTTCAATCCACGAAGACGCGTCCTTTTGATCTTAGGCCCACGGGGTGTAGGGGTAGGCAGGAGGCTCCGTTTCAGGGATGGCTCCGTTGGATTGGCCATCCCTCCTCCCCCTTTTTTGAAGTAATACTGTCGATATGGTTGATAACACTTCAACTATCAACAACACACGATCGATATGCAACTCTGCACCTATTGCTATCAGGCGTTTCTTTGTGGACTGAACTATCTACACCAGACCCATCGATATCGTCGATATCATTCGATAGTTTCTACCAAACTTTTCGATTCGACCATCGATCGATGTTAAAATGGATTAGTCAAAGTCGATCGAGCTGTTTGAATAGACGTTCCTATCGATCAACTTTGACCGATGGAATGGATCGCTTGTATATTCGAACGGTATCAGTCTTAGTACGACATAATATGCGAATGTTAAACAGAGAAGGTTAATTCTTAGACTAAGTTAATGATACACCGTATAGGTATATTGTAAATAGAGGAATTTGAAGTTATTATTATGGATATCTCAATTGTTCAATGATATTATCCCGAGGTAGGGCATAGCAATTTATCGCTCGAACTGGAGCAGCCCGACTGGTGAAATACTTCCACCTTACAGAACGCAGCCAAATGACAATCACTTCGATGTTGTTGTGTTCCTGCATGTGAGTAAGGTTTCCAGAGCTCCTGCGGTGTGCTACATTAGTAGCAGGCATTTAAAAAAATGCAAAATATGATAAACAAGCTTGAAGTAGTAATCGGAGTCAGTCAAAATACAGACCTAAATATCATACATTGGCACTGTCTACGTCTACAGTGTTCCAAATAAGGCGAAGCATTCCACTTGCAATGTTTGAGATGCCATAATATCATTGTCTTGGTCTATTGAGTAGGATCAAAAGCACATCAGACTATACGCTTTGGACTTTGTACCACCCTTATATCGCGGTCATAAGGTTTAATATCGAACTTCAAGTGGTTACCTTGACTTGCGTTTGACCGTACATCGACCAATTTAGTCAGCGGGCAAGACCTATTATGATTCATGGAGCGGGCTATTCGACCCAGTTACATATGCCCTACTTTGTTGAACTCTAAATCTATAGACATAGGGTTCTAGATTGATTTGTTTATTTACAACAGCGTTAAGGAATTTTTAATGCGAAACTTTTTTTTATTGTAAATTTTAGAAGGTTAATAAACATTCGCTTTTTGCTTAGCTGTTTTAATAGGCAATGTTTTATTTTTATTTTTTGTAGTTTTTATACGTGGCTTTTTTATAAAGGTGAAGGGTTAATAAAAACACCAACTCCCTCAGTTTGTACCCTTGATTTTTACTACCCTGATTTTTTTTCTAATTTGTTTTTATTTTGTTTCCCCATCCGCCAGTACCAACCCCATAGATCAGATGAACTTTTTTGAGTCACTGTAAGCAGTTTTTTTTATTTTACTTTTTTAGATAATCCCGACTAATTTTGATTTGTACCTGTATTGTTGATATAACTTACTAATATAAACGAGCTTGTAGTATATCGTATTTTTGTAGAATATATTAGTAGTATATTAGTTTCGCCTTAATTGTGATTAGTTATAGAAATAGGAGTATTGTTTGGGCTTTTACAAATATAAGGGACACAGGAACTCGAATATTTCGATAAGATATTTTTTTTTTCGATTAGGTGGCGCTTATTATGGATGGTTGATCTCATGTAAATATAATGTTTTTTTCATTTAAAATTATAGACACAAAGAGTATCAATAGTATACATTTATAGGTGATTAGAATTTGGTGTAATTTTCTCCGTGTCGGTTGGACATATTGATCATAATGTACAATTGACATTGCACCTTTTTTTCATTGTTATAAGGACCCAATTTGGTCGTATTTTGTTTTGTAATACAGTTCATTATAACTATCAAATATTTGAACTTGACTCATAGACGTTTTTACATTTCTTAACGATTGTATATTTGTGAATTGAAATAAATCGTAGCACCTATTCAATATCTTATAAACTTTTGCTCTAAAACTGTGCTTTAGACATTTAATTTAGATATGAAAACATGGTCCATGGGACAGTCAACTGATCGCGTTTTGATTACGAAATAATCGAGTTACCTCTACATACATTTTTGCATAGACGCATTGTTAATTTAACGCCGAGTTGTAATTAGCTAAAGCGTAATGCCTGTTATCTATGTGCATGGTTTGTGAACGTCGGCGTTTGATGTTCAGATTATGTTTTACATAAGTGTTTTCACTTTGAAAGTAGGTGCGGTGGCTTTGGATGTATCTAGTAATGTAACTACAGTAACTAAGGCAGGTAATGTGTTGTGCGCTTAAGTATTGCAATTACACGCATCGGAAAATTTTGAAACTTGAGCTGTATTGTCTTTGACAAAATGGAACCCATTTGCTTCGTTGCGGTTTTTTGGTAAAGTTTTCTTAAAAATTTACCTTTGGTTTCCTCTAATTTTGGCGCGCATGCAAAATCAGCTAAATGGAAATACGTGGGCGAGAGGTCCAACTGCTTCGTGTTTGGTGATTTAAATGTCATAGTGATATTTGACAACCTCGGTGGCACAGGCTAGGGTAGGCGGCCAAAGCGCGAAAGGTCCCGGGTTCGATTCCCGATCGGATCGATTTAGAAAACGAAGTTTTCTAAATTGACTTGGTCTGGGTTTGCTGGGATACCGCCCCAGTTAGTATCCGTCGTCTGGTGCTCATAGTACTAGGGTAAACCTTAGTTTGAGACCAGGTGATTGGTGTGATTATTTGGCGCATTTATTTATTTATTTATATGTGTCAAAGTTATGTCTTTAACCAACAATCACGGAGCAGCCGGATATACCGCCGAGTTTCCTTTATCTGAGCTATTAGAAACTGCTTCGTACTTACTTTCAAGATTCTTAGTTCACGGGAATCACCCTGTAGGTTATGATTAATTTGCGAGTGGCTTTATCTAACTTCTTCTGATTATAATTATTTTTTTATTGGAAACTGAAAAAAGGAATAAAACATAATGACTATCCGATTTGTTTGTAAAAACAATACATAACATGACGTAACTTTTACAACCGATTACCGCTATCAGTATTAATCTATCCGACTGCCGATAATCGATACCTATGTAACTTTCCAGAATACTTTAATAAACATCGCTAGTTATCACGATGTACTACCGTGTAGGTACTACCGTGAGTACATAAGCCATACAAATAACGATACACTTTCTACCTAGAAAGTGTTTATTTTTGTATACAGTTCAACTCTTGACATTCCGATATGGGCCAAGCGTATTCAACCTTTGGTATACGCGGTTACTCATGAATAGATTGGAATAGATTACTGAAGATCGTGAATAAATGAGGATGTTTCAGATTGAATGTATCTGTGAAGAGTTTGCGTAGCAAAATTGTGAAATTCGATATCATAATTCAATATCAAAGTCAATGCCTCTTTTCGTTGTAATTAGTTGTATAACTCAACAACGACTTAACATATTTAACCTTTTTTATTTTATTTAGGCTGTATTTGGACTATTTAGTAGATGGGTTATGTGATGTTTGCACAAAATCGGTCGAGCGGTTCTTCTTTTAACACATTTTTGTAAGTTATGTATACTTTAGAAATTAGGATCCCTTTTGACAGAATCCTAGCTTGTAGCGCAGCGTCAGTTAAGATATAAAATCCAGTGTCCAACAATGCTTTGTTAAGCTATAAAAATAGACCGAAAAAAATCTTTCTCTCCTGAAAGAACAGCCTAAAAAAGAAACAATGTCTAGTCTAGTACTACTGCTCAATTTCGGCAGCAGATGTGCGACAATGGTTCATGTATAGTGAACTAGCTGTCGCCCCCGACGTCGTTCTTGTTATTACGGGATTAAAATCCTACTAATACAACAAAACACGAAAGTTTGTTATAATGGTGTCTAGATGTATGTTTGTTACTCTTTCACGTAAAAACTAGTGAATACTATCGAGTTTCTTGCCGATTCTTCTCGATAGAAGCAACATTCCGAACACGGTGGTATTATAATCTGACGATTCATAAATGCTTTTATAAAGTTTACATTCATAAAGATATTTTTTATTCCAATGGATGTTTAGGAAATTTGGTAGAAATGTAAATAGCTAGATTGACACATAGGATACTTTTTATCCTGAAATAACGCGGAAGATGTTGAAAAGCTAGTATCTTATATACCTATTAGTCTTAAATTGATCTGTGTAATGTTAGCAAATTTTATTCAAATGCGTTTTTGCGCGAAGTAGCAAATATCCGTACAAACTTTCACATTGCTCACATTGGAGGGTTATTATTAGTAGTGAACAGTTGAACACAGCTGATCTAGACTCTGAAATATTTAGGCCGAGAGACCACTCGACATAAGGCGCGCGATTTCATATTCCACTAACGTCGCATAATAGTAGTGACGTCAGTTTTACGTTTGAGGGTACTGTTTTAAAGTGGTTTGGCTTTGCAGACTTTATACTGCTAATTATGTAACTCATTTGCTGTGTTTCATAAGATGGATTGGACAAAAACATTGGACAACCTCGTATACATTTACTATGTTTTATTATGCTGTACTTGTCACCTTTAAGCTAGGACCTCATTACCACTTAACAGCAGGTGAGATAAGGTCAATCTTGAAGTGCAATATAAAAAAAACATTTCTCTAATTCTGTGGTAAGTAGCTAAAGCACTGTATTACAGAAATCAAAAACAACGTTGGTACCAAGACCCGAGACAATGTAGAAAAGTTCGTTTCCCATATTGACTCGACCGGGATCGAACCCGAATAATGCTAGTGTGAGATGAGTGTCCAGATATTATTGATTTGTTGCGTGTTTAGAAATTATTGGCTAGCACCTGCTCAGATATTAATGAAATAATGAATGTTAATGGTATCCAGTAGTCTATGGAACTTATTGACATTTTAAACTGTTCAGAAGTATTTGGTTACTTTGTCTTCTTCAATATATGTGACGGCGATTGTACAAATCGAAACGTATGTTCTTGAATCTAAACATGTTTAGATCATAAGTTTCCGTTAAAGTCATCGTCAGTGACATCAGTGAATACATTTTTGGGCACTTGACATTTCGACTAGCAATGCAATTTAAATAAAAATATGTATAGCAGTATCATAGATATGATTGTTATAAATCTTCCCATTTCGGGCTTTGGAGATAATACTCTTATGTATTTATGTTATGTGATTTATGTAATGTGAAAAACACGTCAGAATACGCGTAAGACCTCGAACCGTCCCTAAGTCGTTGGCTTAAGCAGTGATAACGACCTGTTATTGGTTAACGTGTGTGTGTATGAGAACATTTTAACAGTAGGGATATTCATTTATTTTTTTTAAAGATATAATATAGAAACCAGCTCCTGAGTATAAAATCCCAGAGAAATCTAACGAATTTTATTTCCCTAAAAATTATAAAATAATCCCACGCCTAGTCTTTTTTTCTACAATTATTTTCTTGGCCACAACTTCCCTCTAAAACGAATTTCTTAAAGTTGTGGCGGACCTCCTTCGTTACATACTTTTTAACTAGTTTAATTTTCCTGATAAAAACAAACATTTGACAGAAACTGTCCCTGACCTAATTCTGGTTGTCTAATGAGATTTACACGGACTACCTACACAGAAAAAATAATATTATTTCTCTGCGGAAGTAGGTACATACCCACAATGTTTTTAAATTAAATTATGAAAAGATGCCATTAAATCTTTTCGGAAACTCATTTTGTCACTACTGATTTGGGTTATTCTTTAACATTTGGGACAACTAGCTATGATTTGGTTTAAAAATTACATCTCTACATCCAAACAATAAGGACGATTTTCGAATACCTGCAGCTGTATGAAAATTGTATAGATCGCATGACTTGTATTGCATGATGTGTAATAAATGTCTATGTAGGTAATTGTTTTATTTTGTACCTTTATCAAGGTTAGTTTTATGTTAATTTTGATGCTACTTAGGTACATAACTATGCCAAATGATGTCAATTGCGCAAAAAAAAAGGTTGTTCTCTAATAACCCTTAAATTATATACGTTTAGACATGCATAGTCAAAAGATTGGCCTTTTCTACTCTTTGGACATTAAATAAATAAATAAAATAAATTTAGAAAACATCCACATTACATTGCTCCGATTCTGTGGTAAGTAGTTTAAGCACTTGTGTTACAGAAATGAGAAATAGCGACGGTACCACAACACCCAGACCCGAGACGAATAGAAAAGTTCGTTTCCCATATTGACCCGAACGGGGATCAAAACCGGGACCTCAAAGATGGCGCGACTCCAAAGTCTGGCCCGGTCGCCTCTCGGCTACGGAGGTCGTCATGTACCGCTTTACGTCGTTGGCATAAGAACTAGTGTGGAACTGCACCTATTTAAACTAAATTTTAGTACCGTTTAAGAAGCTGTCAGTTTAAAAAATATATAGAAAAAAAAGTATAAATTATAACTCACGATTGCCTGCCTACATAAGAATCATGATACCCGATAAAACACGGAAGTGCATCAACTTCATTATCGCTAAAATCTCAATCAATCTCCTATTAATATTTCAAACCAATAAATTCAACATTTCAGTACATTTTGTTAGATTTTGGATAGGTATGTCCAAATTATACCGTTTGTTTACATATGTTTACAAATATGTTAAAATTTAAGTTAATTTGGGGAGGATGATTGTGTTGAATGCATTTGTGAAGGTAAAATGTCAACCAATATATGTAAGTAGGTAAGTGCTATCTTTCCTGTTCTGGACGTCGTATGTTTGTTTGTTGTATTATTGTCCTGGTAAAAACATATTAAACACGTTAGGAATCGGCCAAGACTACCTTTTTGACATATTTAATTATAGGGTTCTGTATACTAAGCCTTAAATATGCCAAGTTTTTTTTTTCTGTAACAGTAGGTCTACCCGAAAAAACGAAATATGTCGGATTCAGTTCACATAGTATGCAAATACAGCGTTTTCAAAAAACGATTTTTGAAATAACCAGGTTTTACATCCTAAATTTCGATTTATCTTTAAATACGAAACCTTTCGTTAGTTAATTTCTTTTTGGGAGTAGACGTCCAGGTCCGTTTTATGTACAAGATCACATTGGTTGCAATGACTTGTGCTGATTAGTGGCAGTACAATGGCTGAATTTTGATGTCACCATTCACAAATAATTCTGAGCTATCAATGCCGCAAGAGGGGACTATATTATGTTACGTCGGCCATACTGATTTTTTGCAATTATCTTTAAAATGCTCGGTAACTATTTAAAAGTCAGTTTGTTGATACGTAAATTTGTAGGTATCGTCATAGATTGATAAGCTTCATAGAAAATGTTTGAAGGTATCATGTTTTTGTTTTTAAAAGTATCTGCCTGTTATAACCAGTGGCGTATCTATAGAGTGGCAAGTCGGAAAAATGCCACAGGGGGCGAGGGGGGCCTTCTAACTGGGCCCCTCGCAAAAAGCGGCCCCTATAGAGAAGAATCTCAACACCCAAAAACCATTAATGTCAACAAGTTTGCCTTAAGTGTGCACTGCATATCTGTTATATCTCAGGTGTACAAACAAGTAATATAAAATAGGCTTGGGCCCTTTGGGGAGGTAGCCTGAAGGATCTATGCATGTATGTCCTATCCGAGCGATATTCAAAGAGGCTTGAACAGTAAGTTTATTCCCAATTGATTATAACACCAAAAGGCTTAGCCAATGTCAGCAGCTTAGCCAAAACTTACGGCGTCTCTATAAATAGCCTTGACTTTGACTTTGTCCACGCATAACTCACCGTGTTCCGTTAGCTTATGCTACTCACGTCTCTATTACTCACTGGAGCCTTCCGCATCTGCCTTAGCGGTGGTGACTCACGAATAGGGCTACCATCTCTGAAATTCGACAGCTAAGATATAAAGTAATTAATAAATATGTTTGATATAAATTTACTACTGTAACGCAAATTGCTATGCCTCACTAGGTACCATGATGTACTGTATGTTTATCCTTTGACACATTCATGAAATGCAGATTTTCAGTTTGAAAAAAAACTGTAGGAGTCGGTACTATCAAGCTTTAAGTTTGACATTTGACCTAGTTTTTGTGTTTTAATTGATTACATATGATATCTTAATATTGGAAAAAGATAACATCTTATACACATACAAATATTAATGTAATTCAGAAACTACTAGATGGATCACGAAAATCGTTTACCACGATAGTGTAGGTGACTAAAAATGTATCTTTGATCCAAAAATGTTTTTGGACATTTCTGTCCGGATTGACATTCAGACAGGACGCACTTTGGCCACGGGACGAATGGCAACCCTACGTAGAAGAACCTTCACTACAACTATCATTAATCATTAATTATAAATATAACGACGAGATATTTTTATCATTAATTCAATTAAGGCCGCTAATCAAATGGCGATGTAACTATTTATCATCTTTGTTTTGACTGTCTGCAGTTACATAAGTAGTTATTTAATTGGCGAAGATTTATTTTATTCGCGAAGAAATTTATCATCGCTTTTAATAAACGCTTCATGTTAATTTAAAATTATTTGTTGCATATTTATTACTTACGCGTGCAAAGTAATACAGGACTAGTAAAAGTTCAATGAACTGAGGAATTTACCACTGGACTATTCAATTGTATTCGCGTACAATGAGTTCGTCTCCGTCCTTCTCAAATATATTGTAATACATTAACATAGCTGTAGTTAAAGGAAAAAAATAATTTGATACCTAAGCTTTTTATGTGAAGTACGAGTCGAACTTGCAAACTAACGGTACCGCGGAATATACTATTTTTTACCTGAAATAATAACACTTCATTATTTTTCTGTATTAAGGTTTCTTTTTGGTCTTTATAAATGCAATAATTTAGATTCTTCACGTGAAAGGTGTGTTAATAATCCTACTCTTTCTCTTAGTTTTTCTTCGTCAGTCTGTGTGATATCGGGAGCGCTCAGTTGCTTTGAAGGCGATGAACTAATATGAATCGTCTATTTACTCACATGTTAGCCAGCTTAGTACACGATACTTCAACCAAAATTTCGGTCTGCGACGCGCCTGTGATATCTGTCCATGGGGTAACCGCTCACCATAAGATCTGTATCGTCGTTGGATTTAGTTTCTATAACACAATTGCTGAAGCTTATTGAGATCAGGGCAATTTATGTAATGTCTGAAATTTTATATTGATTTCTTAAGGCCCAATACGAAGCAATTGACATTACCCGTTTCGCGGCGAACCGCGCGCCATCTATTGAACGCATTTGGCATTAGCTCGTGCTATCGCAGTACGAGTGTGCGGTGCTAGTACGAGCTAATGCCATGTAGTACTAATACATACATGTCATGCTGTGCAGAGTAATTTTGATTTAGAGACAGCATTGCGTACGTATAATTTATTAAATCTTACTACTTTGTAATATTCGTAAGTACCAATAGATTATCAATTTTGTATTTTATTCGTTACATACATACAGACATATCGATGGCCCCAACGAATAAACGTTCAAACGAAAAACTACTACTTTTCAGGAAACCATAGCAATGTTTGAAATAACATTACTTTAATGTCGTAATGAATAGATATATTTAATGTATAATTATTTTAAAGGTTAAAAATATTTCAGATCATATATTTTTTAAGAAAATAAAATTATCGATTATCTCAGTATTCAAGAAAAAACATATAATTTTATTATTCTAATGAATAATATGTGACTTGTTAACAGAAATGTATCACTGCACGTTTATTTGTGTCATAAATGAAGCATAAACAAGTGTAGTAAAACGATACACGATTCTACAAATTAGTAAAAGATAATAATTCTACATTAGGATAGCTGTATTAAAATTTTTGCGGTCTGTAATGAAGCATAACTAATAAAAGTAGCTTCCATTTTTACACGAATAATCGTGTCTTTTTTTTTGTGTAGGAGTTATTACCCAAAGGAAAGGTTAGACACAAGCGGCAGATTGATTTAATACGTTTATTTTGGTGTACTTAAATAAACAATTAGATTCAATAGACGCATGTTTTGTTATTCATGTTATATGAAAAAATTTAATTTCCCTACAATAAACGAATTTTGTGCTATAAAAGTCTTATTTTAAGTCCAAAATTTACAAAAAAAATGTGTAGGCGTATTATAGGGCATAAAAACGAAAAAAAAATTTTTGGGCAAGAGCTCTTGCACGTTTATTCGTTGGGGCCATCAATATATGGGGTATAATTGAGCGTTTGCAGCGTGTATGCTAACCGACCTTTCAAAAGGTACATGAAGTACATGAAGTGCAAAACTGCAGACGGTACACGCATCCTCACCGGTGGCTCCAAGTAGCTGTGGTACACACAACGATCACACCCCGGCTTACTACGTCGGCTCGTGAGCTAAACCCGATTAGGAATCCTGCATGCTTCGGTTGGCAGGGTTTGCGGAGGAACCTCCTGCTTTGTGTACAAAGTCTAACTCGGCGGTAAAGGCAGTCCACGCTGATAAGCATAGGGCAAGCTGATAGGGCAGAGGTCCAGTTTCATACAGACTGGGCTTTGTCCGAGGCTTGCACTTGGACGGCTCTGGGGGTGTAGTTGGTACATCGTGGTCGCTTTCACTCTACACCGGGGAGATAAAGAGGATTCGGCAGCACCTTAGTGACAAAGGTGGCCTGTTTAGGAGGGCACTGCTTTGCCTGCTCAGCCGGGGAGGGGGCTAGAAAAGATGGCCTAAAGAAATGTTCATACTAACCCACACGGATGGTAGTAACCGCGGCTGCCTCCGCATCGTTTCACTCGTAGTCGACGATACAATAAAATACGGTTTTTAAAATCACCTAATATGACTTCATGCGCGTAGAACGTGCTAACCCTACTTGATTGTGATCAAGTGACTCCAACACCTATCCAGAACGGAAAACCGCAATTGTTCCCGGAAACTTAGCAATCCTCCGAAGAATTAGCGCGCAGTATCGAGAGTGTACGTCCAATCGAGCTGGTACTCTTGTTGGGCGCCAAAATGGCTCAAGACTATGAAGGCTGGCCTAAAATCATAGGCAGAAATGGAGTGGGTAACATGAACTAGAACAGCTACTGCTCAATTTATTTGCACAAATTCTTGCGATTACAAACACTTTGTTCAGCCTCCCCGCGGAGCATAAAACTACATGGAGCACCCAAGGCCCAAATATTAGTATCTAATAGGCTATGCGAAAGTACGGCAAAGAGACGTTTCCCAAGTCCTAATCACCCGCGGGATGCGTGGTGGTCACTGCTAGACTGACCACAGACTTTACGTTATAAAACTACGTCTTTGCTTCCGGCGTCCTCGCAGATCCGGTCCATCCAAGTCTGCATGTTTAAACGGTAATAGGCTTATGAATCATGAGACAATGAAGACATATACTGAAGCGCTAACAATCAGTTAAGCGTCTGTAAGCCCTGAGAGCAGTGATATCGAAAAGAGCTGGTTAGCTATATCTTCTCATATCTTAGACACGGCTAAAGTCACTCAAGGGCTAACAACCAAAAACATGAAAATTGGTTTGGTAAAAACGATAAAGTCATAGTTAGCGCAATCGACAAAGCAGAGCAATTCACCCTGAAAGTGTTGTGGAAATACGACAAGAGTAACTTGAAGCTTCGTCGACTATCTCGGGAAAGGATCGGTGGTGGCAAGACAAAGCTCACTACATGCAGTGGTTTCCTGACACAAACCAGCTTGGGGAGTTTTGCAGTGAGGTTCGAAAGTTGATTAGCACGATCCCCTTTTCAAAAGCTCCTTTGAAACCATCGAATGGTGAAGGACTTCTCAAAACAAAGGAGAAAGTGCTCGAGTAATGGATGGGACACTTCAACGCTCTACTCAACGTGCGCTGGTCTCTTGACTTTGAATATGTTCTGTTGATATCTGAACTCCCCACTCTAGCTAAGCTGGATAAGCCGCTAACACTTGCTGAGATTGTTCTTGCCGTCAGTAAACAACTAAAAAAGCGCGTGGTTGGTATCAACTTGATACCGGGAGAGCAACTACTTAAATCCGGTGGTGACGGGTTTCATTCGGCTATATGGAGCCTTTTTGTACTTTGTGGGAAAAATACCAAGTCCCAGCATTTTTACAGTTTCTCGCATTGATCGATTGCACCTCTTACCGGGGTATTTCACTATTATCAGCCCCTGGGAAAATCTTTGCTAGAGTACTCCTAAACCACACCGAAGAGCACCTGTCTGAAACCCAATTTGGATTTTGGCCTGATCGGGGCACGTGCAAAGCTAATTTTTCAGTGCGTCATCTTCAAGAAAAGAGTTGACCTCGAAAAGGCTTTCGATGGCGTGCCCCGGAAAGCTCTCTAGATGGTCTAGGGAAGCTATGATGCACGGAGCAGTTCTGTCAACGACGAATAGTCTGACTTTTTTCCCCGTCACCTGTGGTATGAAACAAGGGTATGTACTAGCCTACACTATCCGCGCTGTATTTTGCATTGGATGTCAGGGATGTCTCACGGACTTCTTCGAAAGGTTTTCGCATCCGGTTCCGCACTCAGGACGCACGAACGTGTTACACACGCTATGATTAATGAGATCTTGTACGTAGATGACCTTTGTTTCGTGGCAGAATCCCCAAAACCCTGCAGCAAATCATGTCGGAGTTTCACCGTCTTGCCAAAAATTTGGTCTAAAAATAAGTATCAAAAAGAGGAATGGCTGTCGATGGACGTTAATGGTCGCGAGACACTGAACTGAAGACTTGGTGAGGACTAGTTGAAGCGGGTTAACAAATTCCGCTACCTGGGAGTACAATAACACCCAAGTGCAACCTCGATGCTAAAATAATAAGCAGAATTAGTGCTGCAGTCGCGGCATTCAGTAAGCTAAATTCAGAGTTCTTCTGCTCTCAAGACATCAAACTTGATACCGACATGTATACATGGCGATCATGATCGGCCGATTCCATCTCAGATGCCTACTGAAGATTATGATTGGCTTTTAGCCACATGCGACCACATTTTCTTAATTGGTGCATCGTACGAAAAATAACTTCACGTACATACATACTTTGAAATGATTGTTCTTGTGAGTCTCACAAAATGTCGTTGTAAAAATTGCAAAAATAAAAAATTAAAAACTTTATTCTGTTTTCTCCATAGTGGGGGTAAGGTCCTGATTGTATTAATTCTTACTAGACAACTCCGAGCGGTCAATCATACCCCTATGACAATGTATGACATTATTTGCCGTCTCTGTGTTTGCACTTACTCTGTTCATTATTTTCCGATTCGGTTGTGATATTTCGTCGACGCGCGTGCAATACCGCGTAATGACATTTTCTCGTAAGTTCTAATTTAGATTGAAATAATATGAAATAACAGACAACTTTAATCTTTATGGCAAATGCTACATACGCGGTATTGCACGCGCATCGACGATTTGCATTTATGAGTTTCTCACTTGCCTAGAAATGTATAAATGATCAGTTTGGCTAATGTAAATAAGTAAAACCGGCCAAAAGTGTGTCGGTCCACGCTCAGTGTAGGGTTCCGTAGTTTTCAGTGCATCACAATACTTAAGTATCCTTAAATTACAACTTTAGTTAAAAAAATATTTTTTCAAAAATTTCAAAAACTATTAAATCAGGTTCAAAATAATTTTCCTAGAAAGCCTTTATGCAGTTCTATATTCCAGATTTTTTTCTTACTTTTTGAACTTATGGTTCAAAAGTTAGAGGGGGGGGGGACACAATTTTATTTTCTTTTGCAGCGATTATTTCCCAAAATATTAAAAATATCAAAAAATGATCTCAGTAAACCCCTGTTTATTTTTAAATACCTATCCAACGATAAATGTTGGGATTGAAATTAAAAAAAAACACTCCCCAATTTACGTGTAGAGGGGGTCCCCTAAAAAAACATTTTTTTATTTTTTTTTTGCACTTTTTTGACGTGATTAATATACATATTTGTGCCAAATTTATTTTTTCTAGTGCAAACGGTTTCTGAGATTATCCTCGGACAGACAGACAGACATGGCGAAACTATAAGGGTTCCTAGTCGACTACGGAACCCTAAAAATGCAGCCTAAGCAGCCTCCCAACAAAAAAGTATTTTACAAAAAATATAATCTCAAAATGGAATTTTCACAATTCGAGCTGCGTTCTTGTAATAAACTCTTTTCTAAAATAAAAAGCCCTTAGGTAATATTTATTTCTTTTCCTAACATTATTTCACCGTTATTGTAAAGACTACGCGTGTAAACCAATTTATTTACTATTTTCAAAACAGACAACTAACTGCCGTCACCTGTCAACACTACACATCGAATCACCTGAACGGCAAACTTTCATATCTAAGTAATATGCAATTTAATTAGGCGTTTGTGTTTAAAATGAATCATTTTAATAACTAATAGATTTTATCAAAAATGAAGAAGACGGCGACCTTTGGAATCACAATCCTAACATTTTTTAGTAAAAACATTTTTTTCTAAATATATATTTACAGAGTTTTGGAAGAAAAATAATTTGAAGAAATCATTTTTTAACATTTTTTAAATCGGTATAATTTTTATATATTCATTTATTTTAAAATTTCAAGAAGGCGGCGACCTTGTAAAATATCTGAATAAACGTACAAAAAGTGATTTAATGCTTAGAAATACTTTGGCTCATAGTTCTAGTGAACAGAAATACATGAAGTTTCGCTAATTCTCTTCGTATTGGGCCTTAAACTGAAAATTATCTAAACAAGGTAAAAACTTAGTAAAGTTACCTTGCTAATTTCACCCTGCATTTAGAAAAAAAGCATGGAACTTCAGTTTTTATATACGTAACCGTTCAAAGTCACGCCACAGGGTTGTTGTATGAAAGCCATTACGTAACAGATCAGGTTTAATTTTGAAATGTGCATTTCTAGTTTTTTTATATGTGACGTCACTTGTTTATCCCTTGTACTCTTCAACTCTTCTATGCTAATAATACGTAAATTTTATTAGGCCATTAGCCATAAGGCCCCATATCCACGTCCGCGGTATCCTCTGCGGTCCAGCGAGCGTGACGTCACCTTCCTTCCGACATTGCCATGCTATTGTCTCGTGAACAATGGCCTTATTTCGACGGATTTGACGGTGGCGAAATATTTTGACGTTTTCATTATGCAAGTTTTGGGTGCAATAAACTGGCGAACACATTTTCTTATTTCTTTGGTACACAAATATTGATTAAATTTAACATTGTAGTACTTAAAAAACAGCGTCAGGAACATGAACGAGATAGTAGGCTCGCATAAAGGATGTTTAATCCCGAAATAAAGTGAGAGTCGCAGAAAAGAGCTAGTCAGTAGGTAATAACTTCAGTTATAAAGATAAATCCAAAAAGCGAACATGTTAACATACATCGTAAACGAGTATATAGGTACATTTAATAGTAATTATATTTATTGTTGCAATTAGTAATAGTAGCCTTAATCAACAACATTAAGTATGTCATAGATATTTGTTAGATAGATCTTGTGTTCGTTGTGATACTGGTTTGTATTTAACTATCATTAGATTTGTCGTTGTATTTGCATGCATGAGTTATAGTTTTAAGCCTTGAAGAAATACATACTCCATAACATTGCATGCTAGCCTAGAGTGAAAATAATTTCAGTTTTAATTGTGTCAGATGTGTCTTCAATTTGCAGATACCGTTTATTACCGCGTCTATTATTTATCATTAAAATAAAATAATTATTGATTATGTGTGGCATCGTCTGATGGCTCACAATGCGCTGATTTAGTTATTATTATTTCTTATCGGTAATTTTGTTGCCTTATGTAAAGGTCAGACGGTTTCATTTTGATAAAAAAATATACATAGCACATATCACTACAATCATTAGAGAAATCTACCTTATACTCATGCTAATTTATAAAGAATTCATAAATAGTCCAACACTGATTCTTACGTAAAGGCTTAAGATAGCAATTAATATAAATTTTATGAAGAATGCTGCATCCAAAACTAATCCTTATCATTACTTCAATTAATGTATCATAATCGTATTAACATATCGTTTCCAGGGCGGCATCAACGACAAACGTGATGTTCGCGTCTGCGCCGCTGACGAGACGCGCCTCTGCACTTCAATTGGACTCGTCAGACACTGACAACAAAGGTACCATTGAATTGATTAATGTATCATTGATTTAATAAGTGATCATTACAATGGTCATCATTTGTTATGTATTAACAAAAAAATATTCGTTTCCTAAAGTTTACTAACTCCCATTGTATTTTGTGTGTTACTCTACTAACAAATTATTCTTTTTAACGCTTCCAAAGGATTTAGAATGTTTGCAAGTTTCTGTAAGTATTAACATTTTTACTTCTTTAAATATATAAATAGGTAAAATAAAATGCGGTTTATATTGAAATAAGTAAAACACCAAAATATGGCCAGAGGCATGTGTGATTTGTGTTAATAACAAAATCTTTCAAAGATTATGCATTTTAAATACGTGGAAATATACCGTCATTAAACAAACTGATCACTATTGACTAAGTTTTCAAAATAATAAAGTTTAATTTTTAATCGTTTTCGGACAAAAATATAGTAAATAAGGTTCAATTTATGACGACTACAGTGACGTTATTAAAATAGGTCAAAGTGTTATACGTGTAAATATCTTTAAGAAAATATTTACTTCTCCATTCCATAGATGGTAATTGTACATAAGTAAACAAAAGCACCGAATAATAAACTCTGCGCAGTTGCATTTAGAAGTTATTTTTGTTTACGTCATGAGTAGATCACTTGGCCTTGCGATGGATTAGAAAAGATCACATTAATACGCCTTGTAAGCCATTGCTCATGTACCTATAACCCTTTACGTTATACCTCATTCTTGGCACTCCTGGCGAGGAAAAAGGAATCCTATTTTTGGGACTGTTGGGTCGAGTTCTCAATAAAGTATCAGTCAAGATGTTTAATCTAGATTCTAGCCTATTGCATACCGACCATTGCGACCTAGTTCTCGATAATTGGGTTTGTAATAAAGATAGTTTCAGAGATTCAAATTGGATAGGATCTGCCATGTATAATGAGCGTGAAATGTGGTTACAAATAAAGACTTTCAAGCGTTTTATTTCAATAACTAGCGACCCGCCCGGCTTCGCACGGGTGTGATGTAAATACTTAGAAATATTTGCTTTTCCATTCTTTATTGCAAAAAAAAACCTTCTTAAATCACGCTACTAAAAAACCGCATCAAAATCTGTTGCGTAGTTTTAAAGATTTAAGCGTACATAGGGATATAGGGACACAAAAAGCGACTTTGTTTTGTACTAATGTAGTGATAAATGATTGTAGCCAGTTGTGCGCGCAAAGTTCAACCTCTGTGTTAGTTGGAAATATCTAAGAAATTGCAACATCCATGTAATTCCAATAGGTATCCATCTTAATACTAGATGTAATCTCGCTCGTTTAAGTAAACTTTTCAAAACTACTTTCACTGATACGTGAATGACGAGTATTTTTATTTAAGGTCGTTTAGTAAGTTTAAATTGTTCCGTTTGCGTATGTATTTTTCAAACAGTTCCTTGTGAGTTACAATGTACTAGTTGTTGGTGAACCTTATTAAATAAATAAAATAATAACTTTCGTGTTTATAACAATTACATCGTAAGATAACTGATGTCCGGTTCCAATATTTGAAAAAACGATCCGCTCTAGTTACGGATGATAATAAATTATACGAGGCGTAAGCTAAAAACCACCGACGACGCGACGGACGACTGATGACAGCTGTATGGAACGGTATGATTTAAGGACTCTTAGGCGGTTGGAGAAAAAAGAATACTTATTTTTGACACATTATGAATCGTAAAATACGGGCATGAATCTATTTTATATAAACTTTAAGACTTTCGCGTTCAATGTTAAACATTTAAAATAAATTAACGAGTCAAAACGAGACACCATTTTTATTAAGTAGTTAATACGAACTACTTACGGCCCGACGTTTCGGTTAGTGTGCGCCAACCGTGGTCACGAGCTAAGAGCTAAAAGAAAAATATAAGAAAGATTTAAAAAAATATATTTTATATTACGGTTCGTCTTATTGGCAGAGTTCGGTTTACGAATATTTTGGTCCGATCATTCAACTCTAAACATTAGTCTAAAATTTGCAATCACGTCGCTCTGTATACTTGGGCTATTTTTATACTTCCTATCTGCTATGTTTACGTTCTTATGATCTTGGTGAACTCTTGTGTTTTTGTTAGGAGCGGCGTTAAAATAAAAGTGAAGTTACTTATTAATTGAACAAAAACTATAATTTTAATTGAGAAGTAAAAACAGTAGTGATACCACCCAAGTCTATACTAATATTGTAAAGCTGAAGAGCTTGTTTGTCTTTTTGAACGTGCTAATATCGAAACTACTTTTCGAATTAATTAATTAATTTTTGTGTTAGATAGTATATTTATCAAGGAAAGAAATAGGCTATATAACATCACGCTACGATCAATAGGAGCAAAGAAACAGTGGAAAATTTATAAAAAGTGGCGATAGTACAGTCAGAAGCAATTAATGAGTTTTCACACATATTAGTGCACGTGTCTGTACGTGTGCTGTATCTACTTGAATAAATAAATAAAAATATTGGAAAACAGCACATATGTTTTCCCGGATTCTGTGGTTAGTAGCTTAAGGACAAGTGTCACAGAAATCGAATAAAATGGCGGTGGCACAACACCCAGACCCGTGACTATCTAGAAATGTTCGTTTCTCTTATTGACCCGATCCTAGATCGGTCACCTCAGAGAAGGTGCGACGCCGAAGTTCGGCCCGCTCGCCTCTCGGCTACGGTGGTCGTCAATAAAGGAAATCCATACTAATAGATACTGTTTATTATTTAATAGATATTAGTATGGATTTCCTTTATAATATTACATTTAAATCATATACGGAAAAACACTGGACCACGCGAACGAAGTCGCGGGTGCTAGTAGTAGTATCTCAATATTTAGTACCTCACTCAGTAGGTACTAGTAAAAGAAAAATTCATAAATAATAATTTTCGCAGCAGATTAGGTATATTATTTAAATTTGGATACTGTTTATGTAACCTACTTTAATAATGAAATAATTGATTTGAGTTAAAATGATATTTAAACGAGTTTCTCATATTCGTCCGTTCCAGACGAACCGGACCGGCAGCAGACCGCAGTGATGTGGTCGTCTGTGGCGCGGCGACGCACCGACCTCGTGCCCACGGTGCCCGCGCCCCGCGCGCCAGGTAGAGCCTACTCCATGACGCGCCTCGACAGGATCCCGGCGCGCCCGCTCACCAGCGGCTCGCCCTCCATGCTGCACCTCAACAGGACCCGTAAGACGAGCCGGCTGCACGACAAAGCACCTTCAGGCTTTGGGATTGGACGCTGGTTCGCTTGGCGCGGATGGGGGCGCTTGTGCTGTGCGCGATACTGGTTTTTTGGTGCCTTGTTGTTCAGTCGAAAGGGACGCGCGTATAGCCATTTCGTTCCCGTGAGCTGGAACTGCCTCTTCCGTTTGTAAACTCAACGAAAAGGCACATACGATTGGCCTTATCGTTTCTGTGAGCTCTGCCTCTTTCTTTGCTGTGAAGCGATTAAAGAAACTGTTCTTTCAACCAAGGAAATCGATAGAAGGATGCCCCTTTCTTAAGAGAGTAGAAAGACTGCCTCTATCCCTCTCTCTTGCTAGATTGAGGATATTCGAGATGGAAATTAAGACAGTATCCTTCCATATTGAGCAGACATTCTCATTAGCTCTATATATAGCTCAAATCACAAAAGTCAGATCCTTCTTGGAGGAGGAAATCTTCTTCTTTTATTAGAAACACAAATGCATAAATGGAATATTTATACATCATCCAGAAAACTCTTATGACGTCTTTTCTGGCAATAACTTCAATTAATGCAAAAACTTATTGACAGAAGTCAGAAGAGATTTTGCAAGAAAAGTCAATGGTTTGTCTCTTTCAAGCATGAGACGATCCATAGATTCCCAATTAAAATTATTATTAGACTTTTTGTGTCTAATTTGTAAAAGTTTGTTTATTGTAAACAAACATCTTAATTAGCTTGACTTATGTGCTGGGTTGACTATCCAATTGCATCTTTCATCTGGGTTTCATAGCAAAAGGGAGAACTTGAATTTGAGACCAGATTATTGGTATGACTGTCTAGCTCATTCATTCATCGTTCAATAAACATCGTTTTGATATTGACAACCGTTGTTTCGTACGAAGTATGTTTAGTACAGTCAACCACACATAAACACTTTAATTAATTCCACTGAAGTGCCTAAACTGAAATACATAAAGGCGAAAAGACTGTAGATTACAAATACCACTGTAATAAAAGGGATATCAAAAACCAGTATTGTTTCTAAATCTGTGCCTCTATTTGAATCTGGCTCTAACAATGTGGACATGATAAGGGCATATATGATAAAGATATTCTTCGTCATATATTTCTTTAAAATGCCCACATGTGCGCTTTCGCAGGTTTTCTACTAGTGTTTTGGGCTAACGCTTTGGTTTCGTTCCGGAGAAGGCGCTTTGCTTACATGAAGCGAATTGTTTTGGCTAAATTAAGCCCTAACCTCACATACTCGAAATTGGTATTAAAAGGTTTAGCGTTGGTTTCATATCACGATTGTGACTAACAAATTCCTAATTGGCAAACGGGTTCAGTCATTTCATTACCATCATTATTATTGTTAGGAAAATTACAAATTTTACTTGTTTATATTTCGATATTAGTTCTTATGCCCATGCCATAAGGTCGTTTCTGAGTGTTCGAGCTTTCGGCTGGACCATTCAAGGTTTCGGTTAGATGCTTCGCAGTCTGCTTTGACATGTGTGCGCTTGGTTTTAACTAGAATAGGAGATTGTCTATACAAAGGCTAAATTAAATTTGTATGTTAATAAACAATACATTAATCAAAAAACGTACTGATCCGTTGTCTTTTTTTTTGGCAAAATGCTAAATTATCAAAGATGCCAAATTATCAGCGCCACGCGAACAAATTGTAACATGCTATTTTCAAATGTCAAAATCGATAATTTTTATTTTATCGACTTGAGATCGGCTGACGATACGACTGTGATTTTTTATTAGCTATGAAACATTGTCTTATGTGAGAAATTGGACCTATTGCACATATTGGACCTTAAGGCAAATTTTTAAACTCTCACATATAATAAATAAGTATCATATCTCAAAAGCAAGTGGCATTCTCCTTAAATTTTAGCATAGGTTTGATTAAATATAATTTATGTGATAGGTTTGGTAATGTCAACACTATCAAGCTAATGTTATTCGTAAAACTATTGTGTTAAAGTTCATTTTCGTTAGGAACTCCGATAAACTTCGGTAATTAATTTTGAGAATTCTCCGCAAGCTCTGTTTATTGGCATAATTTGGGAGGAAGAAGAATTAAAATGCGTTGGAGGTAAACATTGGTCATCACTTTCATCCTTCATACTTTGCGTGGATCATACATAAGGTATTGTATTGGTACAGCGTATTATGGGTCTTACCTCCTTCTCTGGTCATTCTTTCATGGTTTTGGGCCATCATTAGCCAGCTAGTCAAGGTATGTTGGAATTTGTATCATCTGATTGAAAACTAAACGAATATTCATATGAAACAATGTTAATCAAATTCAGTCAGGTTTTACAGAAATTTAATAACCTAAGTCTATTTAATGTAAATTAGATATGTATCGCTTTTTACACATTTCACGAGAGCTTATTTTCATTGCACCTTTTGTAAATAACTCAAATCGTATTACATTTTTGGTTAATGTGTTTTCATATTTCCATACGACTAGTAATATTCTTATCTTTATGTTTTAGGGGTGTGAGCCCTCCGCTCCCCCGCAAGCCCGGTGAAGATGAAAAGGCCATCTGCGGCCATCTGAGAAAAAAAATCTTTGTTAACAATTATTTAATTTCTATTAAGCGATTTTTTATTTCCCATAAATGTTATTGATGTCTATGAATCATTTGGATAAATAAGAAATTTTTATAAAATTCCATTCGCAACTTTCATCTCCTAATCAACCTGTTGTTAATAACTGAATGCTTGCCTCGCTTAAGTTATTTTCGAGTTACACCAAAAGTGATAGAACAGCTTATATCGGTCCCGATAATAAAATCAAACGTTTGGGACGTTTGTTTACGTCTTTTCATCAAAAAAGACGTAAACAAACGGTGTTAAACTAGTGGGAAAAGTATTAATTATTCTGAGTTTAGCAAAAAATAATCCCTGCCCTCGTCTGCTGTGTACGGAGTGCTGCTCTCGTGAGCATCTATAACTATACTTGCGTCATTTGTAATCGCCTTTTGAGTTAATACGTCATACCTACATTGGGCGCACATCACGTCTACTTCTTGCTTTTGAACAATACGCGAGACTGTACAAATTAACAAAGTCCAATAACACTGACGTCATCTTTACAATATTATAATCTAGCCTACCCGCCATTCATTGCCCCTCGCTACAACCCACGCGTCTATACTGAGTGCCAGTCAGGCATTGCGAACGACTATCTACACATGATTCCCTTCGCGTGCACGCGGGCAATGCCGCGGGCATCTCAATACATTTAGCGTTCGGCACGCTTGTACAACGCGCGCGTCCGTACAGAGTTGCTTATGTCGCGGCCATCAATCCAACGAAACTCGCGATTCCTTTTTTAAAATCTCCTTGTAAACTACCCAATAAGCTTTACAGTTTGCGCTCGCCACGCTTGTACAACCCGCACGTCCATACAGAGTGGCTTATGTCGTGGGCATCTATAAAAATTCACTCGCGATTGCTTTCTTAAAATCTCCTTTAAGTTACCCCCTACTTCATCGCGCGGTGAGCACGCTTGTACAACGCGCGCGTCTGTCCAGAGAGCCGGTCGGGCGACACGACGCCGGGCTTATGTTGTGGGCGTCTAATGAGGGTGTCGCGTACGGTAAATCCACTAGATGGTGACACGTAGGCGTGGGCTCCAACTGCTACGTGATTGGTTATGGTTTACATGACATTGACGAACATGTCACCATGACATTTAAATCACCAATCAATTAACAGCTGGACCCCATGTCTACGTATCGCCCACTAGTGGATTTTTCACCCCATACGCTTTACAGTGCGCGCTCGACACGCTTGTACAACCCGCGCGTCCATACAGAGTGGCTTATATCGTGGGCATCTATATAAATACACTCGCGATTCCTTTCTTAAAATCTCCTTGTAAGTTACCTATACGCTTTACAGAGTGCGCTCGCCACGCTTGTACAACCCGCGCGTAAGTACAGAGTGGCTTATGTTGCCGGCATCTAACCAACTTCACTCGCGATTCCTTTTTTAAAATCTCCTTGTAAAGTACCCCGGACGCTTGATTGCGCGGTGGTCACGCTTGTACAACGCGCGCGTCTGTCCAGAGTGCCGGTCGGGCGACACGACGCCGGGCTCGCGGCCGGGCAGCGCGCTGTCGCAGGCGGGCGTGGTGCGGCGCGCAGGCAGTGCCCAGCGGAAGCCGCGCCCCGCCTCCATAGCCGGCACCGGCGTCAACACGCCGCGAGGTATGTTGCACTCTAGGCACTCTAGGCAAGCACCCGTGTGTGTCTACAGTTTGAATTTAGAATTGAATTAAGTGGAAGTGATTCGGTGCCTTTTTTAAATTTGAAACGAATAAACGGAAGCTGCAATTGACTTTTTTTTATGTACTGATGGCAGCGAAGACTGATTTCGTAGTCTGTTTTTTTTTATTCACGATAAAATATGGCTGTCGGGGCTATGTAACCTCCTTAGTATTTCGTAGAGCCCAATGACTTGGCTTAAGCTGGTTGCAACAAGTCTCTTGACACTAGTTTTAATGCGGTTTAAATTACAGATTGTTTTCAAACTAAACAAAACAACACTAAATTAACAGGCAAAAAAACACGAAATAATAAAAAATCTGAATTTTTATAGTTCTACTTTGTTTTGACACTGACGAAACAATAGTAGATTCTTAAACTGTTTAACTATTTATTATTGGCACCGAATTGTTTCTATATAAAAGTGCTATTGGGTTTATCAAGTTTTTTCCCTTTTTTTTCTTAGTTTAGTTTAGGATCAGTACCAATAATAAACTAATTAACACAAAAATTATTATTAATTGCAATGCAGCTTATTTCATTTGCCGTGCTCTGTGTGCAATGTTAATAACTTTTATGCTGCTTTAAATTTTGTAAAATAACATTGTTTGTAATTGTATGTCGATATTAAATCATTTTTAACTTAAGCTTTTACTTTTTGTCTATCTTTCTCTAAATCATTCTTTTTTCTCTGAATCAATTATATTTATCAAATTGTATACCTACACCTAATCTGAAATGGGAAATCGCCATATAAATTTCTGAACTCATTTTCATCATCATAATTAGAAAATATGATAATGGCAGACTTTAAACTAAAATCATCGACTACACAAATTTACTTTAACCTTCCAAATATCTCTAGCATCAACTAATCCATCTAATAAGGCGACCTTTTCTACCCTTCTAAATAATGATCTAATCCACCAGGCGGCATAGGCGACAATTGTGGCGCGTCAGTAGCGACGACGCCGAGCATGTCGCGCGACAGCAGCGTCGTGGGCGGCGACGTCCCGCGGCGGCCGGCGACGACGCCGCGCCGCCCGCGCCCCGCCTCCTTGCACGCGGGCAACAAGGCGCGTAAGTATATACATTTTAGTTTCTTATTGCCATCGAATAGTGCTAAAAATGTCATTGACCCCATAGTCTTATATTTTAAATGAATAAGTTGGGGGGTCCATAAATTACGTGAGGTGTTTTTTTTAATTCTGAAAAATTTATAGCCTACGACTACTTGCGGTTAGTTCAGTTGGAAGAGTAGCGCGTGCGGTGCGTGAAGTACGTGGGTTTGACACCCAAGTCACAAGGAGAGATGAAAAATATAGATTTCTTTAAAATATTTAAAGTTCGCTAGTGCGGTGTGAAGCATAATAAAATATTTAAAAAATCCATAGTCTTAAATTCGGTATTTTACTTCATCATAAACAAAAATGTATGATAATGGGCTAAAAAGTATGCTTACGTCACTATTGTAACATTTGTTCGAAGAAGTGACGATGCGCTTTATGTTAACGCAATGTACTGTAATAAAATGGGGTGAGAGCCTTCTGCGCTCCCCCGAAAGATCGTTGAAGATAAGGCTTCACAGCCATCATTTATTGTCAAGAAGGAAAATGTGTGATGCTTCTGTTCATTATTAAAAAATATTTTTCCTATGTTACAGACATTTTTAAACATTTACCCTGTATAATACCGATGATATAATTCCAGCGTTAACAGTGGCTCCGGGAGAAGGCAAGCCGCCTATGCACAGAAAGCCAAAGCCATCCAAAGAACACGAAAACAAGACGCCGCGCGGCAAGTCCGTCTCCGCGTCGCCGGGCCGCACCCTCTCGCCCTCGCCCGCCGCCTCCAAGGAGCCGAGCGTCGACAAGGACCTCGCCAATAAGGTAACATGCTTCAAACAAGACGCCGCGCGGCAAGTCCGTCTCCGCGTCGCCGGGCCGCACCCTCTCGCCCTCGCCCGCCGCCTCCAAGGAGCCGAGCGTCGACAAGGACCTCGCCAATAAGGTAACATGCTTCAAACAAGACGCCGCGCGGCAAGTCCGTCTCCGCGTCGCCGGGCCGCACCCTCTCGCCCTCGCCCGCCGCCTCCAAGGAGCCGAGCGTCGACAAGGACCTCGCCAATAAGGTAACATGCTTCAAACAAGACGCCGCGCGGCAAGTCCGTCTCCGCGTCGCCGGGCCGCACCCTCTCGCCCTCGCCCGCCGCCTCCAAGGAGCCGAGCGTCGACAAGGACCTCGCCAATAAGGTAACATGCTTCAAACAAGACGCCGCGCGGCAAGTCCGTCTCCGCGTCGCCGGGCCGCACCCTCTCGCCCTCGCCCGCCGCCTCCAAGGAGCCGAGCGTCGACAAGGACCTCGCCAATAAGGTAACATGCTTCAAACAAGACGCCGCGCGGCAAGTCCGTCTCCGCGTCGCCGGGCCGCACCCTCTCGCCCTCGCCCGCCGCCTCCAAGGAGCCGAGCGTCGACAAGGACCTCGCCAATAAGGTAACATGCTTCAAACAAGACGCCGCGCGGCAAGTCCGTCTCCGCGTCGCCGGGCCGCACCCTCTCGCCCTCGCCCGCCGCCTCCAAGGAGCCGAGCGTCGACAAGGACCTCGCCAATAAGGTAACATGCTTCAAACAAGACGCCGCGCGGCAAGTCCGTCTCCGCGTCGCCGGGCCGCACCCTCTCGCCCTCGCCCGCCGCCTCCAAGGAGCCGAGCGTCGACAAGGACCTCGCCAATAAGGTAACATGCTTCAAACAAGACGCCGCGCGGCAAGTCCGTCTCCGCGTCGCCGGGCCGCACCCTCTCGCCCTCGCCCGCCGCCTCCAAGGAGCCGAGCGTCGACAAGGACCTCGCCAATAAGGTAACATGCTTCAAACAAGACGCCGCGCGGCAAGTCCGTCTCCGCGTCGCCGGGCCGCACCCTCTCGCCCTCGCCCGCCGCCTCCAAGGAGCCGAGCGTCGACAAGGACCTCGCCAATAAGGTAACATGCTTCAAACAAGACGCCGCGCGGCAAGTCCGTCTCCGCGTCGCCGGGCCGCACCCTCTCGCCCTCGCCCGCCGCCTCCAAGGAGCCGAGCGTCGACAAGGACCTCGCCAATAAGGTAACATGCTTCAAACAAGACGCCGCGCGGCAAGTCCGTCTCCGCGTCGCCGGGCCGCACCCTCTCGCCCTCGCCCGCCGCCTCCAAGGAGCCGAGCGTCGACAAGGACCTCGCCAATAAGGTAACATGCTTAACCCCTTATACGGCAGAGCATGTTTAAAATTTTTATTGGTTCTGAACCTTCATTTTAGGAAGTATAGCTCAAATTATGGTGGTAATATAATCGACGGGGCCTCAACGGGTTAAAACGTTAATTCTTACTTATGGAGAGTAATTAAATAAGTAACAATGGGTATAATTAACAAAAACTATAGAGACAAAAGGCTAAAAGAGGGTAGATTTAAATTAGAGCCAGAGTTTTGATTATTAATTGTAGTATTTATGTCTGACTCTAATGCCCGGTTCCAATATTTTTCGACTCGTAATGGATCAGAAATGACTATTTGTTTTCTACAACCGACTACGAGTCGTAATATCGTTCCAGAATTTACTTTCTATATAACTGTCATCAGTCGTCCGTCGGATGATTTTAGCTTATGCTTTATATAATTTATTACCATCCGTTACTCGAACAGATCGTTTTTTCAAATATTGTAACCGGGCATTAATCTGTTACTTTTTTTTAAAAAAGTATGCAATCATCTTACATCCTAAGAAAACATAACAGATTTATGAGGTGTTGCAGCGGGAAGATCGTTTATGTTCGATAAGAACAAAATAGGACCAAGGTAACTTCCTTGAGGCACATCTCGATTAATTTACATTTGATAGATAAATGATCTCGTTGTCACCAGGGCGGGCCCGCGGCGGCCGGGGACAAGAGCCAGGTGAGCGCGCTCGAGGTGACGCAGAAGCTGGAGGCGCTGCAGATACACAACGGGGACTTAGACGATAAGGTGACCTTTGACCTTACTCGAAGCTATGCCTCTAATAGGAATACAGAATTTATTGTGATATCCTACTAATTCTACTACTAATAAGGATGTATCGATGTATGGATAGTTGTCTAAAACTATGGATGTATGGATAGCTGGATGTCTGCTCTTCAGATTATAGCTGATCTATCTCGTCAGATTGTAAACTGTCGAAAGATTGTGAACCGTAAAATATGATTGAAAATTAACGCATTGTTACTCGCTATATTAAATCTATTGACGGGGATCAGTCAAATCGGTTCTAAGTTACTAACTACTTTTTAAAAATTCAAGTATTATTTAGGTGGACTGTAAAGAAAAGGTCGCTTTTGGTAGAAACGCATAATGACAAGTCATAGAAAAACAAAGCATCAATCAAAATTTAGAAATGACAGATTAAAAGCAATACAAAAACTGTAAAAAGGCTCCTTACAAAGAAGTCCGTAACACTACTAAATTAGAATTAAAGACTGGTGGTCGGTGAGAATAACGGATAGTAATTTTTGATACATTAAGAATCGTAAAATATTGAAGCTGGGCATTAGACGATAAGGTGACCTTTGACCTTACTCGACGATATGCCTTAACAAGAATACAGACTTACGTGTGTGTATTTTACTAATCCTACTAATAATGGTGCCTGGTTGTATGGATGTCTAAGTGATTTGATGTTTGGATGATTGTTACTCTTTCACACTTATTCGATTTGGATGTAAATTAGATGAATTGGAGAATGAGAGATATGATACTAGAATACATTAAGGATAATGTTTATCCCGAAATATCGCGGGCAGAGTTATAGAACACTACACGTCATTAATACAACCAAATTTAAGAGAGGTAGGGCCTAGCAATTTATCGCTTGAACTGGAGCAGCCTGACTGGTGAAGTACCTTCATCTTACAGAAGACCGCAGCCAAATAACAATCACTTCTGTGTTGTGTTTCTGCGTGTGAGTAAGGTTTCGAGTGCTCCTGAGGGGTGCTACATTAGTAGCAGGGGTTAGCCCTTCAAAGTAAGGGCGACAAATCCAGTAATAGATTTATTATGTTGTATTTGTCGCCCTTAAGCTAGGACCTGATTATCGAATATAGATGAGGTCAATCTTGTAGTGTACCTAATGTAAAACCAAGGCCAAACAGACTGCGTGAGATCGGATATAAGTAGATATTTATAAAAATGTTGGTTTTGTTAACAAATATTCATTATTATTGCAGGTAAACGAAAACAAAGAAACAATAGAAGTTAAGCAAGAAACGAAGCACGAACCCGCGACAGAGAAGGTCGCGGACGCGCAGAAGCTAGCAGAAACACAGAAGATAGCAGAAGCACAGAAGCCGGTAGAAGTACAGAAGCCTGTCGAGAAGAAAGAGGAGATTAAAGAAGATAAAAAGGAAAATATATTGGAGAAGACTGATGATTCCGAAATGACAGGTATATTCATTAATTTTGTTTATTATTTTGGTTATTTAAATTTATGACATTTTTATTCTCATTTTGTAATGTTTGGTAATTAGTTGCTTGAATAAGTTAATTATAATAATTATTACTAGTCCATACCTATTTAAATCATATTATAAAAATATGGACTAAGTAAATTTTGTTCAAATATTAGGGGAGACAGGGGTAAAACCGACCATTAATATTTTTTGCTAGAAATGACTAAATCCTCGCGTACTATGTCGCGGGCGGCTAGTTTATAATATTAGTATGTATGTATGTATGTGTGTATGTTGCAGCGTCGATGTCCGCGCGGCGCATCACGACGGAGGAGGAGGCCAAGGCCGCGCTGGCCGAGCGCAGGAGGCGCGCGCGGGAGGAGCTGGAGCGGCAGGCAGACCTCGAGCGGCAGAGGTGAGCGACGCGGCACTGCACAAGGAATACCGCTCAGACTTCATATCAAACACCTTTTAAAAGAAACTCGTCTTAGTTATGACGGCTCTGATCTCGATTAAGTCTTTCAATCTTGAGTCCTGATACTTTTAGGTGTCCATTACGTCAGATGTTTGGAGAGAGGGCAAGGTTGAGCCAAATCACGACATTTTTACGTTGGAGAGAAGGACTCTGCAAATATCACGCATTTTTTATAAAAAAATTACAAAAAATAAAACACCTCACGTAATTAATGGACGCCGCCTTAGGAGTCTCTGACTATGACTAGAGCTTCATTAAAAACCCTCGAGATTTTTAAATGTCTTGAAGAAATCAATATTTTATAACGACTGGATGCCGAGCCATAAGGCGTGCTCATACGCTGTTATGAAAAATTAAAATTAATGTGGATATTTTTGTAGTGGGTATACACTAAAACTTTAAAACAAGGTGTACGGCCAGGGAAAATTAAATCTGGTCCTTGAACATATTTTAAGTTTGCTAGTGCAGCTTGAAGCACTATAACAATTGTAAAAAAGGTGTACGCGGTTTTAACCACTATGCGTTTTCCTTATTAAAACATGATGACAGAATAATGGTTTGATTAATAAAGCAAACTTTGAAGACGAAGCTAATGATGCTTACAATTTTTTTTTTATTAGGATTAAATTAAAAACTGTTGTATTTAATCAAGCATCAAAAAATCTTACTTAAATAATAAGTAAGCCACAAATATAAGTGAGCCACTTGGGCTTCAGCGATTTGTGGCTCAGTCAGTATTTCTATTTCCCAAATTAAAGGTGCCTGTGAAATTATTTCTCAATTTAAATTACTTTATTATGCTTAACTACTCGTTTTCTTTATTTAAATAAAAAATAAAGAAGTTGTCGTAACTCGATCGTATTTTATCGTTATACGAAAATTGCCAGTAAGCTTCCTAGTTGTAATGGACAGTAAAGTCTGTTAAACACATAATCTCATGTTCCAGACTCCAACGCGAGGCGGAGGAGGAAGCGGAGAGGCAGCGGCTGGAGGAGGAGCGGCAGCGGCGCGAGGAGGAGGAGGCGCGGGAGCTGGCCGCGCTGCAGCGACGCATGGAAGAGGAGAAGCTGAGGAAAGCCATCGAGGTTAGATGCAGATTACGATGGAATTATAAATCTTTATATTTAAATAAATAAATATAATAAACTAGCTGACCCGACAGATGTCGTCCTGTCTCGACTTTCTCGAATTTGTTTTCACTCACGTCGACGAATGGTATTTCCCGCAAGTATATATATAGTATTTTTTTTCTTTCATAAGAATCTTCTCCTTACAATAAAAAACACTAAACTAAGCGAAATAGATCCAGCCGTTCAATGCGAAAACCAACGAAAATATGGATTTCTTTTTATATATAGGTTTTGGACGACATCACATACATTGCTCTGATTCTGCGGTAAGTAGCTTAAGCACTTGTAATACAGAAATCAGAAACAACGACGGCACCACAACACCCAGACCGAAGGCAGTATAGAAAAGTTTGATATCGATATTGAAACTAAATAAAGTTGACGACCTCCTTGGCCGAGAGGCGTGTGCCGGACTTTGGCGTCGTGCCATCTCGAAGGTCCCGGGTTCGATTCCCGGTCAGGTCTATAGGTATAGACAATATCACTTCAATATTGCATCTCGTTTGTAGGCCCAACAGCAGCTCGAGCGCGAGGAGGGCGAGAGGCGCATCAAGGAGGAGGCGGAGCGGAGGGCGCGGCTGAAGGAGGACGAGGACAAGCGGCGCGCGGCCGAGGAGGCGGAGCGGCTGCGGCGCGAGGAGGCCGAGCGGGAGGAGAGGGAGCGCCTCGCGCGCAAGCAGAGGGTCGAGGCCATCATGGCCCGGACCAGGCTTAAGAAGGTAACGCGCGTTTACACCTCTTAGGCCCGGTTCCCACCAAAGCAGAGAGGAGAGGAGACGGGAGGTGATGTGCTGCAAAGCTGGCAGGTTATTACCACCAAAGCGGAGAGGAGATGTGAGCTATGTGTAGCAGAGATGTGAGCTGTGAGAGACCGAAACCAGTCAAGCTCTGTCTAAGAAAGGAAGACGTCATGTCTTACGCGCCCGGCCGCCCGACTAGGAACTTCTCCGCTCTGCCACTGGCCCGCTCGCCGCACATAATTATATAGAAAAATAGGTTATACAAAATTATATAGTCGAGATTTTTGTTTGTATTTCGCGTGAAATCTTTGATCGAAAATTTTGAACATTGTGAAATAAGAACCATATTGCTATTTATTTTTTCGAGTTCCTAAAAAAATCTCATACCTGCTGATTCGAGCAATAATATATTATTATTGCACTGGCAGCAGATTCCCTCACACGCCTTCACCTCCCTCGGGTCATGGTACGGTGCGTTAGGCATTTCCTCCTGCCGAGAAAAAGAGGGCTCATATCATTTTACACAATACTTTTCGACCAACGCTACGCTTCATTGAACATCGTTTTTGAACCATACAAAGTTCTATGATTCGGCGAAACAATGTCCGGTCAAGCGTAGTTTTGATCGAAATATATTCTGTAAAATGATATAAGCCCGACAAAAAAGGTTATACATTAATTATTCTATCGTAAAATTGAAAGCAAATACTTGTTTAGCAGGCGGAAGAAGAGAAGAAGCAGCAAGAGCTGAAGGCGGCCGCGCCCGCCGACAACGGGAACGCCTCCACGGGCGACTTGCTCGGCATCACCACTAGTCAGGTGACACTCATATGTATATTAATACTAGCGGACCCGACAGACTTCGTCCTGTCAAAAAGATTTGGAATGTGGCTTGACTCTAAATTGCAGTTAGAACACGTTTGTACTGGAAAAAGAAAAGGGCTGTCTTTAGAGTATTCCCGGCAATTATTCGATTTTTTTCTCGCCGTAAAAACCATCCTTGGACTTCAAAGAACATTTTAAAAAAGAATTGCCAAAATTGGTCGAAGGGTTGTCGAGTTATGCGCGTACCAACACATAATGCGATTCATTTTTATATAATAGATAGATTAGCTGTCCCGGCGAATTTTGTTCCGCCTTAGATGGAATAATCATATAAGATAACTAACATACAAAATTGTGTTATACCACGGTTTATTTTACGTCGGGAACGTGATTAAAAGTATCCTATGTTCTTTTCCTGGTTCTAAGCTACGTCCCGACCAATTTTCAGCGAAATCAGTTCAACCGTTCTTGAGTTACAAAAAGTGTAACTAACACGACTTTTTTTTATATATATAGATGTGCTAATATATATCTACGAGCATATTAATATATGAAGGGTTCAAGCATGACAATAATGATGAAGGTCCAAATTTAAGTGATCAACGACAATTGGTAAGTTCATTCGTGCGAAGCAGCGGCGGACCAAGTACCTAAATAAAAGATTGTGTTAAACGTCGCATTATATTTGTGTATAGTAAAGGAGAAAAAAGTTTCCTACTTACTCTGCAATATTTGTACTTATTTAAAATCGCCCAAGTGGGTATTCGCCTTCAATGACGGGTTAAGTTCTTAATGACCCCGCAGTGATTTATGTATGCGTGTGTATGGGGGTTTATTCCAGGCTTTTTTTTTCATTGCTTATGGTTTGTATCCTCAGGTTGAAGAGTCGAAGGTGCAAGAGAGTTCTCCCGCTGTGACCACGCACACCAACAACGGGAACCTAACCGGCGACCTGCTCGGGCTGTCCCAACAAAATAATGTAAGACAACATCCCTAAGTCCATTTAATTCTTCAGGCTTACAAATACTCCTTACTGAAATAATTCTCGACTCGTACTATCTTATTTTGATACTGGTACATTGGGGCTCTTATTCGACCGTCACTCGCTTTACCGAATATCGTTTCGCCGAATCATACAAAGTTGTATGATTAGCATGTTAATCGTAGAGATTAATGAACGATGTTACTTCATTGTAAATCATGTATTAATACCACTACCAAATCGTATATAAAGAATTATAAGGTAACTTAAATATACGTCACACGTAAAATCTCGAGTGTCAGAGATTTTACGTGTGACGCTTCCAATGCACATGCAAAGTAATTATGTTTTAAATAATAATTATAAGTAAGATTTTAACTGGTCTTACTACTATAATTTAAATTCAATAACAGAAAAGATCTCTGCAGGAAACTCTGTCGTTCATATTACAAATATAGCGGAACTTATAACTATTTTTGCAATGGTATGAATGCGGTAGAATATCCTACGTTTTTAAATAAGATTGTCTCGACAAAAAAAAAAGGTTGCCCGTACTACCATTTCTATACCTTTATCTTCTAGACTGAGGACACAAGCCAAGACCAGTCGGCGAAACCGAACGTAGACAACGTCGGGACGAACAACGGTAACATGAACGCGCACGCCGCCCTCTCAGCCTCCTTCCTGCACACGGAGCGGCTCAGCGAGGCGCAGACCAAGCTCGACTCGCCCGCCGTGCCCGCCGTGCCCAGCGTGCCCAGCGTGCCCAGCGTGCCCAGTGTGCCCAGCGTGCCCAACGTGCCCAAGCTGCTCGACGACGACTTCACCTCGCACAACGGCCACGGAGCGGCGCACCCGCTCACTCTGCAGAACGCGATCTAATGTGCACGCAGGTAAAGTTCAGAATAGAACGTTTCAAGCGTAGATATTGGCTGCGCGGGCTAGGTGGCGCTGCGGGCGAGCCCTGCACTGGGCACTTTGTGAGAACGCTTCTTACTTGTGATACTAAAGAGAGTGTACACGAAAATACACAAACAGGCCTAGCATGCGCCGCGATAGTCAATTTTATCGCGCTCTTAATAAATGCTTTACCTACTGATTGGTTCGGTGTACTAACACCCAATCAACGTATATAAACTTTTGTCGTCTCATGCGATAAATTTTAGGTTTATTTCTATGCGAAACTATAGATAGTCAAAGTAGCCCGGATTTGACAGTGAAGCCTTGCCATTCTGATTTGTTCTCTATTTTGACGACAGTAATTGTGAATTTGATATGTCTCATACGCGTAAAATTGAGCCAAAAATTAGTAACATTGTTTCTAGTTTGACCTACTCAGGATGGTTTTGTTTGATTTAATTTAATGCGAAGGACTCTCCATGAGACGCAATAAAGCTCTATTTAGCTCACACGAAAAGTCCAGTGAGCTGTGTTCCGTAATGGTAGCGCCATCTAGTTTCGCTAGTATGAGTTAGACGGAAGGAAATGTTACAATAAGTAGGAAACAATTCGTTTGCAATATATCAAATAGCATTATTAATTTATAATTAAATAAGCATATTATTGAAAGACTAAAGCGTAGTCTTAGTAGTCTTTATTCAAAGTTATCGGCTCTAAAACTGTTATGAAAACCCCCTGCATATGTATCGTCTGGTTTGAAAATTGGTGCCTTCTGTAGACATTTATTTCGTCGATACAGAACTTTATTTTGGTGCTGCTTAAGTATACTTTTTGTTTTCGTTTGTCTAGATATAAAAGTAAGAATATTTAAATTAAATTATTAAGGAAAATAAATGACTAAATTTAATTGAGATTTTCTTTCTTGGAACATGAATTTGGTAGTCAGAAATTACATAGGGGTGATTTTTTTTTAACGTATGGGGTCGACCAATGGAGTTGTGAATGTGAAAAGTTACTTCGAAGGTGCTAGGGAACGATAGAAACGGTTCCATAAAGGATGTTCTAGACCAAATGTTATGAGTGTTGTAATATCTATATTGTGAGTTGTGATGTGGTACCAGCCAATATGTATGCGTTGAAAACGAATTGTTTGAAAACCCGCTCTTAGGTTCGTTTAAATGACACTTACAAAGCCTAAAATAAAATGTATCGCTTAAATTCTTTGACTTCCGATATTTTTGCAAAGAACACTCAGAGATTTAAAAATTGAACGAATGATTTGGGAACGAATTCGTTCAATTATGTATATATTAATTTTTTAGGAAATTTGCTTGCTTAGTATGATTTTAATAGATGTATAATAAATGAAAGATGTATAATAAAGTAGTGGCATATTGGCTTTATACATTTTTAGCCAAATCTGTTATTTAAATTTCAATGGCATTTTTGACAATTATTTTTTCCTGGGTAGTTTAAACCTTGATTTTTAAGGGTAAAATTTTATTTTAGGTCATGACATAATAAAAATGAAATCGAGAGAGCGGGGATGTTTGGGAAAAGCTAAATTGTAATAATTATTAAAATTAATACTGCATTTATATTGCAACTCCTTGATTCTAATAAAGGTTGAGAGAAATAATAGCTTTTTACTTTGCGTAGGGGAATAACAAGACATTCATCGCTTCAATGTCATTTACAAATAAATAATATTTTCATACAATTAATTAACATATTAAATAAAAGCGGCCGGAAGGAAACTATCACTAGAATCAGGGAATTAAAATCGCTCATCGTTTCATTAAATAAAAATATCATTTGATGTATCATCGTCACCCATAGGTTGTGTATATTATACCGTGTAGCAACGGTTTGTATTAAAATTTGTGTAAATTATAAGTTTCTATTTATTGTGATGTTTTTTATTAAAATCCATGCCGGTAGAGAAATGAAAGATGCTTCCTCTGATTTTTTGTTCGGAGATGAGGAGCAGAGTGAGAGCGGGATAGATATATTTGTTAATTGCGTCCGAGTTGTGCGAAAATGCACCTTATGGACTGAGCTAAGGGTACTGATTTGAGTGTAAACATGCTGTTTCAACAAATTGTAGTGTTTATTTATATGGATGACATTGGTAGAACTGCAAAGAAGTTTGGTATACATTCAGTGTTTCTTGAATTCTTCTGGAAACATAAGTTTCTTGTTTAATATTCAATATGAATAGGATTCACTAATGATTTGTGATTTGGTAACGTTTTGTAATTTGGGAGAGATTTTACGGCCGTTTGTAAACGAAGTTTGTTGAAGAGCCTGTTGGTTTGATCCAAGTGATTTGTTACATATTGTTTAAAATGTACGAAAGGGATAGCTTGATTCAGTTTTGCGCTGATTTCGTCTATCGAAAATATGAAGTGGTTTTACAACATCTGTTTTGACTATTTCATGTTCAATATTAAAAATTATAAAGAAATTGTAGTGTGTAAAGGCGTGAAACTAGTTTATAAAATAAATTAAAGCATTATGATTCCAAATATATTATTTGAAAAACAAAACTAAATATAACTTGACCGATTAAATTAAACATAAAATGTTCATACAAATTATCCTAGGTAAGTAAGTAAATGCGAAAACCAAATGTTGTAAAAACCACTTAGTCGCTCTCACGAAATCGCACTAGCATTGCCATGAAATTGGCGACAAAAAATGTTTTTTGTCACCCATTTAAAAGCAATATTTAGTCTTGAAAGATTTCTTAACTTGAGATTTTTTAAACTATCTGATAATTGTCCAAAACATTAAATGTGACACACTCATTCTATATTTATGAATTTTAAAGCATTTTATTAGCTTGTTGTTTTTAGTACAAAATCTTTGAATTATAATCAATCAAATTAAATATCAGGAAGTTTCAGAAATTTCAAGATATTTGTTAAGCAGAGACACTTAAAAGGAAACCCAATAAATAATATTATCAGTAAGTTATTTAACAATCACCTTATACGACTATTGTATGATAAGTAGTTAGCGTTACAAAATAATAATTATTAATAACAATTTATTCTTATATTTCCATTAATTCATTCAGGTTTTTTTTCACCTTTTTTTTGGTTTTCCACTAATAATGAAATTGCTAGAGTTAAGTATCCTATTATTTTGAATGTACGATTATCGTCGTGGTTGATTATACTTACGCTTGATGGATAACGATTGAATATAGCACAAGTTTAAATGACTTATCCAGTGTTTGAAATATTCCAAGGTACATTTAGTCATGATTTAAAAAACATGTCACTCCGCAGGACACTCGAGACGGTTTTATTATCAAAGCGAGTCAAGAAAAAGTTAGATTTAATTTCAATATATAGTTCATAGTACATAAAATTAACACAAAATAAATATACGGTAAATCAGAACTGTTTAAACTTGCTTGTTAATTTCTTGTTTATGTAAAAACTGTGATATGTGTGGAGGGGAATTACTATTTTTTTTTGGGATTGTACCGAATGCCAAAGTGTTAATTTTATTGGATTGCGCAAAGCTCCGTTTAGAATAACTTATTGGTTCGAAAATAGTTGTGTTTTATCATTTAACTATAAAATGCATTAACTTGGCTCTCGGTGTCATTTCATAACACAGTTCTCAGCACATCACAGTTTGTACATGCTTTGTAAAAATGTTTTATACTTATAATACTTTGAAAGTTTACTATAGAACAGAGGCCTTATTCACAACATATTTTGCCAATATAGAAATAGGTAGCGTTTGTAATGAACATCGTTGAATGTAGTTAGTTAAACAATTGTATCAAGCTACTTGAAAAAGCCTTTAAATAGCTCTTTTGTTAATTATTTTTATTTACTAGTGTCATTCGGTAACCAAAAATATGATTGGAACGAGTAATGAAATGATATTTAAATGAATTGATCTGTGTATGCTTCAGAAAATATATTTCTGAATCAATGTCATTGCATAGTAATACTGTGTCTGAATTTACGGTCAAATATTTTTAACAGTCAGTTATTACTCGCTTGAATCAGATTTATTTATCCAATAAATTGTATGTACCGATCAACGTTAATGGTTTTTTGTAATCTACATTAATTATTATAATAACAAATTGTCATACCCAATGCATATTCTATGTGTATTTCACAATAATTAGTCCTCAATATTCCTATCGAAGTCAGTGCTTTGTATCGTGCACATATTTGTTTCAACCACACGCAACATGTAAATATTGTTCTTTTTTATAATCGCCTTACAAATATCACCTTAGATCATGTATGTATTATGACGCATTTAAACTTAATGATTATATCAATCAAATTGAAGTTTTATAATATGGGACAAATGCGTGTTGAAAATGTAAATTTAATTACATGACGGTTTTTTTTCTCGTAATATTTTTTGTAAGCGTCACTTTTCTTTCATATCGTTTACTGTACTGAACGGCTTAGGGTAAATGTTCTTTTAATTCTTTTTTACTACTTTTTGTGTGGGTGTACATCGTTTGAATGCGGTGGATTTGTGACGGGCCCCTAGTTTCTTTTGTGTAACAGACTGCGTTTAAAGTATAATTCCCGTTTATAACCTTTTTGAATAATCTAACTGTTTTGCATAGTTAACCAATCGATGAAAATGTTATGAAGATCGTTGTACTGGTAGAAGGTTTCGTTGTATGTTGTACGATAATGTACTGAGCGCTTTAGATAATTTAGAAAGTTATATACAAGATGGTAAGCGATTGTGAAAATGTTTTATGATTTGACACAAATATACCGCCAAACAAATATGGCGGCCTGTCACTTCGGCGTGGATGGGGTTGTATGAGACGACGCAATTATGTTTGTTAGCTGTCACCATAAAACATTGTATGTAATGTATTTATATGTATATCACTTCAAGACATGGCTTCTATGTACGTTCTATCTATTCTATTATTATGTTAGCAATCGATGGATTTATAAGGAAAAAGTTTTAATAAAAAATATTATGAAATTTATTTTTTGGCATGTTTTATTTTGAATCCTTCCAATTATACAACGTGTAACGGAAAGGGTATAACAATATCAAAAATACCAAAGCAGTTAACGGTTACAAACTGTATGGGACCATTTTTAGCTGTGTACACGCATTTATTGGTTCAATATTTTTTTTTTAAATATCAGTCAAATACAAGTCAAAATTTTGACTAAGTCACGCTTGCACAACACTATCACAGTATTCACGGTGTAACAGCTGTGGGGTCAACAACAACATTCAGCTCACACTGCACTCCTGGTATTCAATTAAATAATCTTCAATGGGTTCCAGATACCTATTTATTTTCATACATTGTTCAATTTCTTATGATTGGGGATTATTATCTGTATTATTATTTCCCTATATTTTAACAAACAAGAAAAAAAAACGAACAGTAGCTAAGCTAAGCTAGTTTCTCCTAACTTTCATAAATTTTTGTAAACATGTGCAAATGTAAGATGACAAACAGTGATCAATGTAGTTCCAACCTATTTTATCATGAGGGCGTACAAAAAGAAAAGTTATTTGAATATCGCATGCCGTGCAGTTCGTAAAAGTGAGTTAAGAAAAAGCAGATATTGATTGTAACACTGAATCGAAAACTAGGCGTTTTCGGTTTCACTTTTCCAACTTGCTATAACAACACCAGGTTCTACCTTTCTAGTAAGGAATAAAGAGGTTATGAGCGAGCTAGTTGACATTAAGGATTGTGAAATGTAACTTCTTCAGTTCTAACAGTTACAAAATGATATCAACAATTCTGTCGTATCAAGAATTATCTTAGCCCAGTGTTTTCGACTAAATAGTATTTTTAAATATTTATCAAAAATATTGAAATCAAAAAAATAAGCGGTGAAATATTTAATAAACAAAACTATTCCACTAAATGAGCTACCTTATTTTTTCAATGAACCCTAAAAATGGGCGGGTCTCGTGGCTATGATACTTTAATATGGCCCTGGTACAAAAATAGTGCTAATTTTAAAAATGGGTTCTGCATTTTAATTTATTTCGTTCCTACAATTTCAGCAATAATAAAATTATGTTATTAATGATGCGATTCTAATACCTACATTGAAATTATGTTCATGACCCTTCAGTGTTAAGATTTTTCGCAAATTGTATTAAATAGGTACTTGGTAAGATTATGTTACAACTGTGTGCCCCATACTGTAAAACTATCAGGTGTTTTCTTTCTTTATTTAGAAAAGTTCGTAATTGCATTAAAGGCTTTTCAAGCAAAAATACGATAAATCTTATCGTATACGTTATGTCCAAAAAATTTGGAATAAAGAGGCTATGAGCGAGCTAGTTGACATTAAAGATTGTGAATAATGTAACTTCTTCAGTTCCAACAGTTACAAAATGATATCAACAAATCTGTCGTATCAAGCTCTATCTTATCCCAGTGATTCCGGCTAAATAGTATTTTTTAAATATTTATCAAAAATATTTAAATAAAAAAAATAAGTGGTGAAATATTTAATAAACAAAACTATTCCACTAAATGAGTTAACATATTTTTTAAATGAACCCTAAAAATGGGCGGGTCTCGTGGCTATGATACTTTACTATGGCCCTGGTACAAAAATAGTGCTAATTTTAAAAATGGGTTCTGCATTTTAATTTATTTCGTTCCTACAATTTTAGCAATAATAAAATTATGTTATTAATGTTGCGATTCTAATACCTACATTGAAATTATGTTCATGACCCTTCAGTGTTAAGATTTTTCGCAAATTCTATTAAATAGGTACTTGGTAAGATTTTAAGTTACAACTGTGTGCCCCATACTGTAAAACTATCAGGTGTTTTCTTTCTTTATTTAGAACAGTTCGTAATTGCATTAAAGGCTTTTCAAGCAAAAATACGATAAATCTTACCGTATACGTTATGTCCAAAAAATTGTCTGTCTGTAAAATACGTTTACGGACGATAATTTTACGTAAGAACGTCGAAACATAATAAAGAAAAAAGTATTAATTGAAAATTACATTTTAAATCCTCAAACTTGACTATGCAAAGTAACGGACCTACCAGGAATCTATGAGTATGAAAGAGTTTTCTTATTGCTAGTTTTAGTAAAATAATCTTGAACCCTAATTTATTGTCACAACTTTGTAGTTGGAATCGTCGAAAGAGTTGGATGTACCTACCTATTATGCTATTAATTTAAATATCACAATGGTGGTTCATCTTTTAGTGTTTACTGAATCACATCTGAAATTTGTTGGTTTAGCGTTTCTCATTTTGACAATTCAGTTAAGTCATTGAGTTGTCGTCGCCGTGACATCTTGTGTTTTTGCCTTTCTGGATTCTACTTCCTACGGATAGCCTAGTGATATTTCGTGATGTCTTTGAGCAATCAAGAATATTCGAGATGATTCTCTGTGTCGGAGCAACCGACGGCAGCCTGATGGCCGACCGAGAGCTGGAGAAAGAGATTTACGAAACCATCTAAACGCCCGTTTTCATTTGTGGATTGGGCGAGGAGGTCGTATCACATGGCCAGCTCGGTCGCCAGACCTCACTCCGTTGGACTTCTTCTTGTGGGACTACGTTAAAAGGAAGGTGTACGCTGTAGCATGCTCGTCAAGGGAAGAGATGATAGAACGCATCAAGGCCGCGTTCTGTACAGTGACAGCACAAATGTTGCATAATGTTCGCGCATCTTCATATCGGGGAGCTGGTTTATGCATCCAGCTTCAAGGACAATATTTTGAACCCTTCCTTTGAAAAGTAAGTAGATAACTTTGTTCTAAATCCTCAATTTATCAATTAGAATTTGGTTTTCAAGAAATAAAATAAACTATGTAGGTAAACGATTGTACTTACGTAATTAATAATAACAAATTGGTCTTTATGCCACGTTAATAAGTCCTCATTTCGTTTGTTCCAGGTGTTTCCATAAACGTTCGCTACAATGTACCTAGTGACAACGCCGATTCCTATGTGCTAAGCCGCCAAAGCAAGCCGAAGGTAGCACGCGCTCACGCCGAAAAGTACTAGGCGCGCATGTCGAGGAAGGAGGTGGAGAAATTCAGGATCGCAGTGAATGTAGTGAAGTGATAACGTGATTTGGGGTCGCTGACCTCAATAGTGTTGTGATGCGTTTGTTTACGTTTTAGTCAGTCATTATAGTTAATCATTTTTAATTTCATAAAAACAATAAAGTGTTTATTTTAACTCGGGATTTCGTATATAGAATCTATACAAGGTATAGTATCCACCTACTTTACATTGTTACCCCCTTTCCGTTACAGGTTGTATAGGTGTGTTACAGCACTTCTATATCAGCTCTGGGTTACGTGAGATATTCACTTATTTGCTCGTTGTTTCGGTTTTGTTGAAAATTAAAAAGGATCACCCATTATTCACCCGTATTTTTTTTTTAATATTTTTATCTTGTTATGGTATTTATATTGATATTTTCTGTTAGTATTTTTCTCAAGCATTTTGCTCGGCTGTACCCGTTTCTCGATGTCTACTATTTCCTCTACCTAAAGGTTGTCTGGAAGAGATTGCTCTCTAGCAATAAGACCGCCTATATTGTACTTAAATATGTCTGTAAAACCAATTTCTGTAAAATTTCTGTGCAATAAAGTGTATCTATCTATCTATCTATCTATCATTCCAGATGCACATTTCATCTAGGGATGCTTCATTGTTGTTTGTAACTGTGAAGATACAATGGGGCCGCCATATCATTGTGAATAAAAGCCCCAAATTAAACAAAATATCTAGGGATGCAATATATCCATTACTACATAATATTTCATAGTTTCACTACTTGGGTTAAAACTTCGCATTTCACTGTCACAGCCAAAAAACGACATAGGCCGCAGTGTAACGTTTAAATAATTCAGACACTCTCGGGACTGTCCCGACACGCGACCTGCGAGCTACTTAGGAGTTATGCTTTATATGTTACTTAGATACATTTTTAATAGTAATTGTTGTTTTAAATACTGATAGTTGGCTTCATTGTTATCATTGTAAGCCCCCATCCTTTAGTGCGAACATAAACGGTAATCAAGTAGATTTACGTAAGTATACATTTTTATTAGTATAAATATTTATTTAGGTACATAAACAAAACAAATAAACTTAAGATAACACTAGCTTACAAAAAATTCAAACTAAAATTAATAAAAAAAAAATCAATATTTTAAATAAACAAAGATGGTCCCTGTGGTAAGGTACCCAAAATGCTGGCTGCATTACCTCGCTGAATAGCGATTGAAAGACGCTGGGCGAGGTAGCAGCCAGCCTTTGGGTCTCCTGTAACGTTGATAAGTATACATTTTTAATTACCTATGTGTGTTATCGAAATATAAGGATACCACTTTACGGAAGATTAAACGTAACTGTTTTTTGATGCCCAGTTACAATATTAGAAAAACGATCCGTTCTAGTTACAAATAGTAATAAATTATACGAGGCGTAAGCTAAAACGACCGACGGACGACTGATGACAGCTGATATGGAAAGTAAATTATGGAAAAGTATTGACGACTCGTAGTCGATTGGTTAAAAACGTATTTTCATTTTGGACACAATACGAATCGTAAAATATAGGAACCAGGCGTTAATCGGTAAAATCATTCGCGCCACAACACTTAGCTCTGTAGTTGGCAACATTAAAAAATAAAGTGCGCCGGCAGCTGTTTAGTACACCCAATTAAAAATCAGATTTGAGTATGTATTTATCATAGATTTATTTAGGTTCCTTATTCTTAGGCAATTTACTAACAGTTTGGTTTAAAATAATTTAGCAAAACATCTGTTAGAAATGGGAGACCACTCAGATCCGAGACGAAATGTCAAAAAAAAATTACAGCAGTGGCACCTCAGAGAGGATGATGTAGCAATTATAGCTGCTTACAAAAAATACAATTATTCTAAAGTAAAACGATGTTTCATTCTGTAAATGCAAATGTACCTACTTATTAATACTATACTACACTATTTATCTGGCATCAAAATATCTTATAATCGAAAGGATATATTTATTCTACGCGTTTAAAGTTTTGAACCATGGAATGGGCTGGATTACTAGAATATAATAATATAAATTATCAAAAAAATAAATAGCCACAAACTAAGAAATTTTACGCGCTCAGAGTGTAGCTAAGATATCAAAGAACATAAATCCTTTAGCTTGTTTATAAAAATTTATACTCTACCCACAAATTTTAGGTGTAAAATCAAGTGGGTTAGAGCGGTCGCCGGGTACCGCTTAGTGTTCAACGGAATGGCGCGATGACAGCACACGCGGTCCCCGGGGGCCGCTTGGGTGTTTAGGGGTTAATCATTGGATGGAGTTGCACGACCCTAAAATCCTCTCGACCGATCGCCACTACCATACTAGGATAGTACGTGAAGCTATTGAAATAAAAAAGTACAAAAATTTCAATAGAGAAGACAGATTTAAGTTATCATCAGCATGGAATACAGTGATTAGCAAATGTTTACCGCGGTTAGAACGATCAAAAACCATTCCGGATACTGTCAGTGTAGTGTGTCGAAGTGACTTCAATAACATTTTGTTATGTGAGAATGTGAGGGTGCATGAAGATTTGCAAGCTCCCCCGAACAGACGAAGGCGAGCAAGACCAGCCAGCTCGTGACCACGGTTGGTGCAACCTAACCGAAATGTCGGGCAGTAAGTAGTTCGTATTAACTTACTAAATAAAAATGGTGTCGCGTTTTGACCCGTTAAATTATTTTAAATGTTTAAAATGGAACGCGAAAGTCGTAAAATTTATAACAGTTTGGTTGTCAATTTTAGTATACCCGCCGCTCACTGCAACGGCCCTCCTTTGATTTCCATACTATTTTCTCCCCTTCATGTTCGTGAGGAGTGTGCACCAGTAGGCACTTCCTAATCGACCCGACCCTCTTCTCTTTTATGGTAAATCTTCTTACAGATTGGTAGTACTTAAGTAGATAAATAAAAAAGAAATAAAATTGGCAACTGCGTTTATTAGTATCTTCATTTTATTAATATATTACACAGTTACATTTTGCCAGCCTCAACAAAATGCAAAAGAAAGTTTTAAGTTAAAATATACTAGTAATTTACGCTAAATTAATAATTGATATATTATTTTAAGTAGGTACATGCCTCTGTTTACGATATTTAGATTCGTACTTATAGAATTTATAAAATAATTAATAAGTATTTATACAATTTGAAAATTTATCCTTGAATCTATCTACCGACACTTTAGTATTTAACATTATATATAATACTCTAGCCATCAACAATGAGATAAATTTTAACACCAATTAGAGATATTTAGAAAAATCTATTAAACATTATTTGGTATGAAATTATAATTTAATTTAATAAAAATAAATACTTTACATAGGTAGATCTCAGATAACCTAGATTATATGTCTTTACCTAATTGACTCATTCGTGTAGCATTGTTTTTCTCCCTAATTAAATGTTTCGTACTATATATTTAATCATATACAAATTATGTGATCACAAAACATAATATATTGTTGTAACTCATTAGGAAAATAAAACATTGAAGTATTAAAATAGAAAGTAAAATTAAATTAAAGATTTAAGAAAACTAAGGCTCACTGCCAGCATTCCTTTGTTGTTAACAAAAGACAATTTGTCTCTACTGTGGTGGCCATAATAGATAAAAAAATACGACTTCAACTGATTTGATGAAATCGAGGTTTTAAGAAAGTGCAAATGGGAGCCCTAAGTACTTCAACATTTTTCAGGCAACGAAATCTAACTAAACATTCAGATAATCAAATGAAAATCAGCATAATAGAAACGAGCGTTTACATAGTAACAAACCTACATTACATTTACAACAAATTAACTTAAATTCATTTGACAAATAAAATTATGTTACTTATAAGGCAAATACTTATAAATCATCAATAATAAAATACAATATTGACATTTTGGCACAGATATTTTAATCGATTTCTATTCGACTTCAAAAGGTCCTTATTCATCTGTAGGTAAGTAGTTATTTTATGTAAATTATGATTGAGATGACACGCATTTACATGTCAGTGAAGCAATTGGATATTTTGTAAATAAGCTTGTCCTCTGAACGTTTTCGTGAAAACCGTCTAGACTACGCTGTTTGGGGAAATAATTAAAGTTCTTACGATTTATTACTCGGGCAATGTTTACCGGGGTTGAATTTCATATCTATTAAGATCAAAGGCGTAATTTTGATTGAACAGAATGAAATGATTTGGTAAATTTACACATTCGTTAGTTTTGATGTTTTCATGAACGAAAGAATATTGAAATATTCAAAGACGTGCCATAATCAAATGTTGAAATCGTGGACTTAGTAACGTAGCGTGGGGTCGGGGACGATGGGGCCATGGGAGGGGCACAAAAGGGGGCAAGACTAGCCTCAAAACTGGACCAGAATGGTTACTCCCAAAGACGAAATATATCGGATCCGATTTGCGGATAGCAATTTTTAATTCTTATAGTCGCAGCCAATTCCCGTCGAATGCGAACTTGCAGGAAAACAAAAAACACTTTTTGTTTTCCTTAAATATTTTGATTAATCTTCAAAACCAAAACCTTTCGTTTGTTAGTTACGTTTTTGGGAGTTGACCCCCTGGATTAGCGAAAACAGAAATTTAAAAGACGTCGATGGGACGAGCTTCCCCAGAAGACGCCAGTTCAACTACACTTCACTTTTAATACAAAGGCTTTATGTAGGGATATTCTTGTGGAACATTGCTGTGGGTATCACTCTTCTCCGCATAGAATGGCAAATAGGTAAATTTTATCTCGCTCTGATCAAATGTCAGATTACGTCAGCGGCTAGCTTGCCAGCATACGAGTGCGGTACGTTAACAGCCAATCTACAGTATCGAAACTTTTGAAGTCTCTTAGAAGACTAGATTTTCTAAGGAAATATTTTGAACCTTATTGCTTTAAAGATTAAGAGAAAAAACGCTGCACGAATGAGTCGTGGACGAGCTGAACAGGGTTAGCGGAGCTGAACGCTAGAATAAGCCTTTCTGTCAATCAATCGACGGAGTTCCTTCGTCTTAATGTAGGATATGGTGTAGGGTAAGTCTTGTCAGTGCGGCACAGGAATTAGTCGGCCGTTTCGTTTTCCAAGCTCGATTCTGGAACATAAATAAAACATTTTTAACATGAGTGGTAAGGTACAGACACCAGCCATAGGTTGTAAACAACTTAGAAAGTGCACTTAATGCGACAGAGTACTATCTGATTTAATTTCGTACCTATTGGAGCAGACAAAGTGACCAAATACTTCTGAACAGATAAAAATGTCAATAAGTTCCATACACTACAAGTTACTATTAATACTTATCTGAACATTCACTACTTCAATAGGTAATATCTGAGCAGATGCTAGTCAATAACTTCTATATACACAACTAACCAATAATAGGTATCTGAACACTCCTCTACACAGGTAGCTAAATGAGACACATGACGTGCGTGACACATATTGACGTTATGAGTGTTCAGATGTTATTGGCATCTGCTCAGATATTACTGAAGTAATGAATGTTCAGATATTAATGGTAACGTGTAGTGTATGCAACTTTTTGTCATTTTTAACTGTTCCGAAGTAGGTATTTGGTCACTTTGGCTGCTCTAATATATCTGACGGCGACTGTACACCAGGTGCTCTAGCCAAGAAACCGATAACGAACTCCTGTCGTTTCGACAAGTTTAAAATGTATGAGATCTACATTTTTCTTCGGAAAGTCATGTGATCTTAAAAGTCAAACCCATTCATTTAAAACATGATAATTATCCGATATCGAAGTAGGATTACTGCCGCTCAGTTAGGCATATTTATATATTAGTAATATATAATAATAAGCTTTGATCTAAGATTTTAGATCTACAGTTTCATACAAAAAAGGGATTAACTTATTGTCCCCCGCTTTACTTTATCCATAGATGTATGTTTATCAACACAAGAATTACAAAGAATCCTTCAAGTTACATATACTTTCATTTGAAGCTTATGTACAGTCAGCGACTTTAGTTTGTATACAACTCAGTACCTTGTCACATTAATCTGACTGTCTATTTCACTTACTCAGTCACAATACTTATGTTTAGTGTGACAAGGTACTGAATATAAAGTATATAAAGTAATGATGCTGACTGACTATACTAACTGAGATGAGTACCTATGGCAATAATTCATTTTGACTTAAAACGAATACAAACTAGCGTTTGAAACGCGCGTATAAGTTGGGTTTTAGAATTGGCTACTTGACAGTGTTAACAATAAAATATAAAAAGTGTTAGATACGTTAGCTTATTAATTAAGTAATAATTTTATTTTTTTACTTTTTAATTAAAAGCATATTAAGTATTTTATTTTTGCAAAATAAATTTTACTTTTTTATCTGTGGAACAAAAGAACCGAAACGGAAACCACTATTGCAATTCGGAAATGACAGCTGTCGGCGAAAATTATTTATTTTAATGTGGCGAAACAATGATTATTTTACCGATTAAATTGAATTATTGTGTCTCTAATCGTATTAAGAATTTATTCAAACATTTTCCGTTTATCTAAATGAAGTCGTTCCTTTGCGTATCGGTTCGTTGTCTAGGACGTTGACGTCATAATTGCAACAGTGACGAGACTTGGCGTTTTCGCGCGCTTTTTAAATGTGTTACACAAATCTTATTTTTCTCTGGTTATTTACATTTTTTCCAGATAAATCGAATTGCTTGGGAGATAAAATGAACGGGCGCACATTTTACAATACTTTTTCAAAAACTGTCAAGTAGCCAATTGTATGTAGGCGCGCATAAGCGCCCCTTTTGGCACACGCTCAACACGTACGAGCGTTGACGCGCTTCTAAGCTCGTATAAGCACGAGCGGCGAAAGTAACGCAAATAGTAATGTTTCTTGGTTAGAATCCATGTTGATACTGACATGACACAACAACCGATTCTAGTGAACACGTCAAGATATGCTCGTTTACGCGAGTCCGGTTTTTTGAAGCGAGTAATGTAGCGCGCGTATAAGCACATATGCTGAAACGAACGCATACGCAGAGAAAAATACGCTAATCTGAAACCAACCGTCAACGCGCGCAGCCACATCGTAGATAGAGGCTTATTAAATTATGTAGGTCGCAACTATGCATCAATGAATACGTTGATCGAAATAAATTTCCCTATAAAATGATATCACGTAGTATTCTCAATCTCCAAAAGCCCCTAAAGTAACGCATGGCGTGGGTATTGAGTCAAGCGTAAACTAACTAAAACTCCGATCTGATTGGCCCTTTGCGAATCAACGAAAAAGGTAAAGTAAATCATCCTTTTTACCGGTCCCAAATATGAAGTGAATCCAAAACATTTGTCGAGAGCCTCAAACAAAGTTGGTCGTCCCAGAAATTTTGGCAACCTTCAAAAGAGTAAGTTTACTTTTAAAGTACCTACTCAGAGAAGGAAAGAAGTTAATGCCGGTAAAGGACACCTGTTCGGGAGTCGATATTCTAATGCCAGTTGAACGAAACGATTTACTCGATACAGCAGTTTTATGTAAATAGCTTGGATTGGTTACTTTTAAAAAAAGCAAAGGTTTTGCTTTTATACAAACCATATCAAGATATATTGCTCAGTATTGAACTAAGCACTTGAGTTACAGAAATAAAAAAACGGCGGTACCTACCACAATATACAGACCCGAGACAATATAGAATAGTTCGTTTCCCCTAATGACCCGACCGGGAATCAAACCCGGGACCTCAAGAGATTGTGCGATACCAACAAAGTCCACTGACCTCTCGGCTACGGAGGTCGTCTATTCTTAGAACTTGTTAGAAATAGTAGCTAGGCTATAAAGATGTCGTATCATCGCCCCTAATTAGTGCCATAACAATGGATGCTTACCGTCCATCCACTTCTTGCCGCGCATTCCAACAAAGCCCATCTGTGCCCTTCTCTTCGGCCAAGGTCCATTCAGCAAAAACCTGATCTCCTGAGCACCGCTGTTCTTCAAATCCTTCTTGCCGCGGACCCCAATAAACTTCCCCCTAAAAGCCAGATCGTACGGACGCTTTGCCTGCATAGATTTCTTTCCGCGAACTCCAAAGAACTGGTGGATGTTCGCAGCTCGCTTGTCCACCTCGTTCGAAATCCTCTCATTGGACAACTCCCTGTTGTTTTCCGGCGACAGATCAGTTGCAGTTTCGAGAGAGTTAGAGCGTTCCACCTTCTGCAAGTATTCGTTGAGGATCACGTTCAGCAGAGGAAACTCTTGGTCGTCCAAATTCTTCAGCTCGTTATTGGATCCGTAATCAATCTGCCCTATCAGCGAGCCTCCTCGCTTCGGCACGTACTCAAAGTTCTCTGGATAATACATCTCGGGCAGGTAAGATTCTTTCTTGCCTCTCATACCGACGAAGCCCATGGGGACACGTTTCTCCGGTTCTTCTAGCAAGTCGAATATGCTTTTCTTGCCTTTGACTCCGACGAAGAATTGTGGTTTCCGCTTGTAGAACTGCTCTGTCGATTCGGACTCGAACTTCTTCCCTCTCATGCCGACGAACCCTTGGGGTACTCGCTTCTCGATCTCCTGAGCTGATACGGCGTAGAGAATGTGCATGGTGATGAAAAATCGGCAGGTTCTTGAGCTGATCATCTTGACTCGATCTGAAACAAGGAATTTATTTTCGGTCATTGTTAAGTTATGCTTTTTTATTAGTTGGTGTGGTAGGTGCGTTGGGGGAGCCTGTGTAGAATTCGCAAGGGATCCCGACTCCTCCATTACAACGCGGCTTTAGCCACCGAGGGGGTTTTAGTCGGTGCAAGCCTGACACACCACTCTGTGTTTATGGTTTTCCCCCTATTACATTTACATTTCCCCCTAGTAAAAAAAGTAGGCACACCTCAAGAATGATGAAACTATTTAGTTCTGTAAATATATAAACACACAATAAATGCTTTTGCATGACAGATTATTCCTGCCAGCGACTTAGCGTTGGTGCTGAAGGTTGAGGTCAAAGCTAAGATTTATATACCTCTGTTATTCGATTATATTGTTCTATTTTATCTGATCATTCCTGTGAATGTTTTTAACATCGCAACATAAGCAACAATCGAAATTGGACAAAAATGCATTCCTAAAATTACGTTTCGTTCAGGACACCAGGACACCACAGTAAAATTGCCATGCCAATTCGCAAAACACAAGTTCTAATAACCTTTTTAATCTGAAACTTTAGGAAATTGCTGCAGTATGCTAATTTTTTAAACTGAGAATATTATTTGGTTCCCTCAGTACTTCATACGTACATTCACACCCAAACTTTCACGTTTATTTTGTTTAAGGAAATTAAACTAAAAATATTTTTTAATTCATTCAGAATAAGCTCATACAATACTATAGTAAATCTCAAACTAAGCATAGGTATTAGACCACGCGATGATTCCGCCAGTCTCGAGCGTTCAAAGAGACATGACGACTGCTAATTCGTTTCTCACATGAGATCTTCACTTTATCACGTCACGTAAAACAATTATAATTTATTACTAGGATACTGTATTAGCTTTTGTTTGACGTCGATTCATGATCTTTCCCCTCTCTTTACCCCCCACAAAACCAGAGGCCAATATCGCAATCCTCGTTATAACTGGACACACACTGGCCATATTTGGGCGCCGACACGTAGCCGTTGTATATGACCATAATTTTTCCCGCTCACACACATTTTGATAAAGAGGCCGGCCTTTGGGGCGTTATAATACGCTAGTATATTTGCTTAAGCCGCGTCGGGTCATGCATTATTGCTAGCTCAGCCAACAGAAGAGACAATAGTTGCTGGCTGGTTGCAACTGAAATTAGTAAGGGGCTTGCTATTTCAAGTTTCTACTCACATAATTCTTTGGTAGATATATGTGTGTATCGTAGAATGATATGATTAATATTTTTTTTATTTTAAATTAGTTTGGACAGACACATAATTGGGATGTTGGCAAGAATAAAGATAATATAAAAGGTTATGTCTCTTTTGTATCAGGGAATATTAAAATCCGTAATTCTAAGTTGAAACAATTAGTTGAAAATAATCCTAAGTATTCAAAATAATGATTGTGCACATACAAAAAACTAATTTTATATTGAACATTTACAATAAACATTTTCCAATTTTCTTCAAGCAATCCTTTCCTCTTCCTAGACTGCACCTACACCAAACTTCATAGAGAATCACGTAGTAATAGAGATATAAACATCTAGAGTAACCAACTTTCGCGTTTATGATATTAATTGTACGTAGAGTGTTATCGCTATGTAAACTCGTAGTAATAAATCGGTTTCCCAGCGAGAATCAACAAAAACTAACCGAAACCCGAATACGAATTAATCGGTGGTCAGACGTAGTGATGTCAACTGAAGGGCTTGTTTGAGGGACATATTTGAACTAGCTGTGCCCGCGACTTCCTCCGCGGGTACCTTGAGTACTATATTGAATTTATCTAGGCTAGTTACTGTACAGATACGACACATAATACAGCTTATTAAAGTAGTAAAGTATATAGTATAAAAATCATGCCACGAATCTTCCACCAGCATCAAGCCACACATTTTTAGGGCGTTTCAATTAATAATAAAAACTTTTTCGTTTTAGATCTAAAAAGAGAACAAATTTCCGTACTATAAAATAAAAAAATTGTGGATACCTATATTATTTATTATACACCTAACCTTAAGGGTATACTTTTAAAAGATTTGAATGACATATTTTTGTATATCAACTTAACGGACCATAAAGAAGTGGAACTCGTTGCCGGCTCATGTGTTTCCTCCTTCCTTTGACATGGATTCCTTCAAAAGGAGCGTGAAGAAACATCTTGCGGGCCAGTATGGCGATGCTAACGGATAGGATATTTTGATATCAAATCCGTTGTCATCGCGATGTGGGTTCCTCTCTTGCTTACCATCAGGCTGGGAGGAGCCAATATACTGCGCTACTATAAAAAAAAAACTACCTCAAAAATAAGTACCTATATAGTAGGGCATTTTACAATTTTTCATTAGGTATGGGTCTTATTTCTAGGTAGTAAGGTTAATATTATGGCAGTCATATAGTGAACAAAGCAGAATTAACACTGAATTTACTCACTTAAATTAATTTAATATTTTAAAACCAATTAATCGGATTTTTTCAACTACCCCCCATCAAAATCTTCTAAATACTAAGTGATTGGCTATTTTTGTCTTGACATTGACAGTTATGCCAAAACGATAGACGACTTTTCAAAAGCGACAGCTTTCATTGTCCCTGAATATCGGGACACTACCATTTCAAGACTTCACTTGACACACTAAAAGTTTTATCTCAATTTTATTGATATTGGTATTTCAAGCCTGGGTTAGGTTAGATATCGACGGTGAAGTGCAAATACCACCTAACTGTATATTTTTGAAGAAATAATTAAGACCTTATTTCTAACCAGATAAATCATATTTTACTTAAATTGGACACTCATAGTTAGGTGGTATTGGTACTTCACCATCGATATATGGATCTATCAATACCTCATTACACATTTGGCTAGGTCATGAAAAACATTAATTGTAAAATCGATTTATGCCCGTTCCAATATTAAAAAAATGATCCATTCTGGTTACGGATAGTAATAAATTATACGAGGCGTAAGCTTAAAGCGACCGGCAGACGACTGATGACAGCTGATATGGGAAGTATACTGTAAGGAACAATATAACTACTCCAAGTCGCGTCGGTTGGAGAAAATCAGATGTCATTTTTGACACATTACGAATCGTAAAATATTGGAACCGGGCATTAAATACAATTTTTTTTTAAATATTGGACAACATCACATACATTGCTCTGATTCTGTGATAAGTAGCTTAAGCACTTGTGTTACAGAAATCAGAAACAACGACGGTACCACAACACCCAGACCCGAGACAATATGGAAAAGTTCGTTTCCCATATTGACCCGACCGGGGATCGAACCCGGAACCTCAGAGATGGCGCTCGCCAAAGTCAGGCCCGCTCGCCTCTCGGCTACGGAGGTCGTCATGAAATATTATCATTAGTAAGGAAATAAATAAATAAATAAATAAATAAATATAAATATTGGACAACATCACATACATTGCTCTGATTCTGTGGTAAGTAGCTTAAGCACTTGTGTTACGGAAATCAGAAACAACGACGGTACCACAACACCCAGACCCAAGACAATATGGAAAAGTTCATTTCCCATATTGACCCGACCGGGGATCGAACCCGGAACCTCAGAGATGGCGCTCGCCAAAGTCAGGCCCGCTCGCCTCTCGGCTACGGAGGTCGTCAATAAATATATTAAATATAATTTTTATTTTTCTTGTTCCTTCAAATCTGTTACCAATCTGTGGTATCTATATTCTGGCTTGTTTACAGTATTTTGATAATTATGTATTAGCTGTTTTCCTTGACTATGTTTACATTATTTTAGTCTTTCAAGTATCTTTAAATGTTTTTCTAGTTTCTTATATCAATAGGTATAATAGGTACTTAATTTTATTCAAATCCATTGCGTGAAAGTATTATAAACAATTTAACAATCGTATATTCCTAGGATTTGAATTTTGATACATTTTAAACATGACAGACATTTATTTGATTCTGTGGTAAGTAGCTTAACCCTTTTGTTAACAAAGCACAACACCCAGACCTTAGCTGTTAAGTTCGTTTTTCATGGTAACTCGACTCCCTACAGATGGCTTAACGAATTATGACAACTTTGACAATATTAGTGATAATTAGATAAATTTAAAAGATAATTGGTAGCGGCATTTAAACGAAATATTGTCAGGTACATTCAGCATTTAGCCATATTTGAAAACATGTTCCGCGGTTTTCACAATGAAAACTACAATATTTAGTGGGTCCATCCATTCAACGCTTTCAATCTCGCGAACGTAGGTACTAAATAAACACCTGATTCGTAATGACGGACCCTAGTCGCAATCTAAATATGAATGCAGTATTACTGGGTTGGTCGTCAAAAGAATTTACAAATGGCCCCCTACTTTCTGCGATGTCTGTTTATTAAGTTAATTTTTAACTGTTTTGTAAAAATGCAATTAATTTTTTAATAATACATTAAGCATTGAGATTACATGAAAGGTTGTTCAAATATTCAGAAAAGAAAACTATCTAAAAACTATACAAAACTAAATTTAATTGATTTCGGTATCTTTACGTGTCTACTTTACGATTAAAGATTGATAAAAAAAAACGTCGAACAGACAACGAACGTGAACTAAAATCTGGATATTTTTTTATTAAGGACTTATGCTGCATCTTTGGTCTATAAGTGCTGAAGAGTCCCTCACATACCGTCACCTCCCTCAGCTTTGATGGTTCGGTGCTTTAAGCATTTCACCTTTAAAAATGCTTTGCTTAAATCTGAACTATAAATACCAAAAAATCAGCATACCAGAACAATCCTTAATTTTATGGTCCTATAGCTGTAAACTGAGGTACACTATTTTGGTAGTCGGCCATTTTAGTTTTAGGTAAAAGCTTCTGGAGTATACCTAAGAAGGTAGCTCAAATAGATATGTTCTTCTATCTTAATGCTGAAATACGACAAGTAGTTTTTAAGTTTTTGCCTTAAAATGATAAATCAAAATCACAACTATAATAAGAAGAAGAATAAGATAATGATATTTTTCTCATGGTATTTATTAGTGGAACAGTCCTCACGGGACTGCTACACCTGCTCACTTTAACTTGTTGTTTCTTAACTGTCGATTCACCCACATCATCCAGTGGTCAAGTTCAAAAGTAGTCCCTGGCCATCAAAGGCATTCAAAACATTATGCACGCAGCTATTGCGCCAGAGGTTCCCAAACTGGGAGTGGGGACTTCCCTTCCAAAGGGAGAAGAAACTGTGCGATACATATTAGTTTATTTTATTATTTTAAAACCCTCGACCGTTTGATAGAAGCGTATTGCTGCTATAAAGCGGCCAGGGTCCAAACTGTCACGTTAACTATAACAATAATATTATTTCTAGAAATTATTTCTCAGACATCTTTTTATTCATTTGGGCAATAGAAATACTGACTGAGCCACATGTTGCCCCAGCCCAAGTTGTTCAGTTATTAAATTTTTGTCGCGTTATCTCTGAGGTCCCGAGGTCAATTCCCGGTTGGGTTAGTATGAAAAACGAACTATCTTCCTTGATTTCTGTGATACAAGTGCTTTCGCTACTTTCCATAGTATCAGAGCAATGTATGTGACATTGTCCATTGTTTATTTATTTAATCTAATGTTTATTCTTCATCTTTCTAGCAAAATATCCAAATCCGTTCAGTACTTTTTGCGTGAAATACATATTTATAAAAATAAAGTGCACAGTTAGCTACCTCTTGGCACTTTATGGTAACTTTTGTACTAGACTCTGATCCCACAGACAAACTGTGTTAACAGTTTTGTGGAACTCTTCTTCTTTTTTTAAGATTATCTGTTTGGTTAAAAAAATAAATATATAGATAGAGACAGACATCTATACATTGTTACACAATTTGACGATTAAGCTTAGTATTAGTAGGATTGACCGCGAACTGTGAAACTTTGGGAGCCCCTAACCTAGTCCATGCTGCCATTAGAGGAAAGACTCGACTTTCACACATCTTCACGTTTTCAACCATTTTCAACTTTTGATGAGGGCTGGCAGGCTCATTAGCTGTTCCTCCGTCCCTCTCACACTTAGAGAGGGCTGCGTTAGTCCATCCCTCTCGCACAGCACTCAGGTGGGAACGGTGACAAGTGTCAACCGGTGTTTAGTTCTTGGATTATTTTTTAGTGACGTCGGCCTTTGTGGTGCAAAAATTCAAATGGAATGCTTGCACGGGTATTTCTGATATCAGAAAACTTCATATCTACAAGTAAAATGCCTCGTGGTCATAAGAACAACTGTTGATTTCTTAATAGATACGGATATTTGAATTGGCTACTTGACAAAATTTTGAAATCTTGTTAATTGTAAACCTTGATACTCATTTCATCGTATGAAAAGTATATTTCACAAAAAAAAATATATTTACTACATGTATTTTTCATTTTAAAAAATCTCTTTAAATTTCCCACGAAAACGCTCTAAGCTGTCATGGCGCCTAAAATGACGTCAATATACCCTAGCAAGATTAGGGCTGTCATTGATCATAGATTGTCATATCGAGTTTGTTCGATGGAAGCCTTATGATGTTTTTTCTCGATATTTTCCTAATTTTATTTGACAATTCTTTTTTGATGTATTAAAAATCGTTAATATTCAGAGCGTCCTGTCGATTGGCTGAAAACTTGAAATAACGAGCGTAAATTACGAATTATGCGTTAAATATAATATCATACGAAACAATCAACAATATGGATTTTTTGTCATCTCATGCGACAAATTTGACGTTACATACGCTAAACGTCACTATTAATATCTGATCATTCAATAATACTTCATCTTTTTATGAGTATATGCTAGTCAATAACCTTAATAGTACACACAAATAATAGATAATATCCGAAACTCATTTTGAAAAGAAATAGGGTTCCGCAAAATATTTGGGTTTTTCGACACAAGGTTTAAAATCAACCAGAAAGGTTACTTATTTTGCGTACGCTGCCTAAACTATTAAAGATAGAATCATAAAATATTCAAATTAATTGTAGATCTTATAACTATTTACAAAAAAGTTCGCGACACACTATAACTATCTACGAGTCGAGTGAGGCACAACAACCATTTTGTTATTAAAAAAATCTTGAATTTTTTTGGACCACATTCAATCTCATTTATTTTCATGCTATTAATCCTCATCAATATAAAGTATTTCATCACTAAGTGCAGTTTAAGTATGGTGGTGATGGTGGACGAAATTAAAATATTACGATTTCTGCTGCACGGCCCGTTGCGAACTGAGCGTCTCGATGGAAATATAAAATTATGAATAATAATCAATACTCAAAAATATCGATTTTTTAGACGATGTTTAAAAAATAATCGACTTCGCGTTCCGATTTTTCAAATCGAAAACATCCATAGTACGTTCATTATTAATCTGTGGTACAGAATGGACACCCCTAAAATATGACATATCGGCTGCTGTGACGTTGTGACTTTCTGCTCGGCGTTTTCAGTCACGTGACTTAATGCCTATGTTATTGGATTTTCTTTTCTAAAAATATTAATAATCTTTGATATTTATGTTCTTGAAATTCGTATTTCCTTATCTAAATATCTTAATTTATCATTAGAAACTATTATCCTTCCGGTTTGTTCTTAGTGGAAAGTAGCCAATTGTAAGAAAGTAATAACGTTGCTGGTTTAAACCTGAGGTTTAAACTTTAGACCTTCATTCTCAAATTTAGACACTTCCCATAAAGCTTTGTCTTTTAAAAGCGTATTCATCGAGATATTAGATTAATATATAGAATATTCCAAAATAATGCGACAAAACCGCGGGTTGTTGCCTAATAAACGCTTGCCGTCAAAAAGTGTCCTAACACATTATGTCTCGGTGCTATAACAAAATAATGAATATCACTAAATTACTAAAACTCCGCTTGCATACTTTCCAAGTTGTTCAAAGCTTGACAAACAATTTGCCGCCTAATTGATTATTAAACGCATGCTTCTGTTGACGAGATCACACAGTCTTCTGTCACCTTACACCAATTATGTCCAGAAATGTTTTCGCTCTCTCTTCTGATCTTTGGAGCTTGAATTGTTTACACAAACGGAGATGTGAAAATAATGAACAGGTATGTCATTGGTGTCGAATGGCTCTTTTGGTGCTTTGTAAGAGATTAAAGACGAACAAAAATTGCTCGGGAACTCCGATTTTGTTGAAAAAACATGTTAATCGCTTTATATATGAATAAAATTGGAGTGACTGTAAATTATATTGAAATAGCCGCGTTTTACTTCATGTATATGAATATATATATGGTACATAGGTACCTACACCAATAAGATTTGTTAAAAATTTTATGAGTCTGTTTGTTCCGGCTAATCTTTGACATGGCTGGAACGGATTTGAAGCTTTGGGTAGATGATGTATTTTAGTAACTAAAAGTTACAAATCGCACCCCCCCTGGAACAAAGACGCAAGTCCACTTGCGTGATTTTTTTTTTATTGCACTATAAAATGAAGAAGAAGCTAATACGTCTTGTCAATTTTTTTCATAATTTTTATGTTCAAAACGAAGGAATTAAACACAAATATGTATAATATTACAACATACAATTATGGATATTTCCATCATAAAAAGGAAATTAATACATTTGCACTTTTTTATTTACTAAAGTTCCCAAGGACTAATAGCTTATTTATACTCACATAAATCTTCAACGAAGACTTTATTAAATATTTTTACATAACGATAGATACAGACTTGTTTTAGGATACAGTTTGGTGGATATCGTAGTGCAAGTCTAGATGCTTAATTTTTCCACGAATTTTTAATTCAGATGATATTATTATAACAATTGATACGTTATTTGTCTATGCAGATTTAGGAAGGTATCTTTGTGCAAGTGTAGTTGCCTAATTATTCCACGAAACTTTTGTTGATTTTATGTTATGTAACAGTTGATACTTATTTTTACTCAACAGTGTTTGTAAATTATTTGGTCGTTATTACAAAAATAGTTTAGCATTTTGTTTTAAAAAGGTCATAATTAATAGAAGCTATTTGTTCTTAGAGGATTTTTTATAAGCTTCATGGCGTAAAAACAATCCCACCAAAAACATTCTGTAAAAAAATAGCCAAGTCTCGATGGAGCAGCTTGTTTATCTCTAAAAAGTAATGAAATCTAGACAAAGTCCTGCCCAGTCTAAGGATTCTTACTGCGATTTCTTTATAATTATAGTTAATGTTGTGTGACTTGGCCGTTGAACATTCTTGATAGGTTAGTAGGTACAAGTTCATTGGTAATTTGACGCTAGTGTCTCAATTTAAGTTGTTATTGATTGTGCAACACATGCCTTCAACGTTAACAATACAACTTCTATTCTCTTCTTTTTTAGGGTTCCGTACCTCAAAAGGAAAAAACGGAACCCTTTTAGGATCATTCGCGTGTCTGTCTGTCCGTCCGTCTGTCACAGCCGATTACTCTGAAACCACTGGACCAATTGAGATGAAATTTGGTACACATATGTAAGTTAAAGACCCAAAGGTGCATGTGTAACGTAAATAAATAAATTATGAATTTGGGGGTCACTTTTGGAGGGTAAATCACAACATTAAAAAAAAATCGCTAACCATATCGTGTGACATATTAAATGAAAGATCTTGCTGTAAGAATTGCAAATATGTATCATTTATAATCTTGAAATAAATAGTTTTTAAGTTATTTAAGAAAATAGGCGAAAATTGACCATCCCCCCCCCCTTATCTCCGAAACTACTAGGCTAAAAATTTTGAAATTAATGCGGAATATAGCTCTTTACCTATAGATTACAGGAAAACCTATAAAAAGTACATGTATTAAAAAAAGGGTTGTTTTGTTAAATTTACGTTTTTTTATTGTTACCTGCCTGTACCATGTGATGTTTAATTTCAAAAGGTCTGACACATCAGTTTATGAGCAGATTACACATTATTTCATCAACTACGGATTGCTCCACGAAGGGGGGTTTGTGGGGCGAAGAATTAGGGCCAGGAATTTGGTATTTTTTTAAAAGAGAAAGATGGAAGATAGAGAGACAATTAAGATATTTCTTTGTTTCTCATAATGCAAAGTGAAAGCAGTTATTGTGACCTATGAGCCCAACGTACGGAACCCTCTCCACGCGAGTCCTACTCGCACTTGAACGGTTTTTTAGAACTTCAAATCCACCACCGATCTTACATAAAATAGACGAACAGACGGACTTCTATCAATGATTAGAAGTCCATCTGTACTGGAAATATTAATATACTGTTTGTTTAAAGCTCCACTATACAAAGGTATTATTAATACAATAAGTCAATTATGAATTATTTATTGAATCAATGTTTTCCAAGTAGCAATTTTCCATCGTCAATGGGTAACGGTTCTGGCGACAGATTGGCACAATGGTGTCATGGATCACCTGGTTTTGTTTATCCTTCGACGGCCAAGTCACACAACATTAAATATAATAATAAAGCAATCGCAGTAAGAAACCTTAGACTTGGCAGGACTTTGTCTAGATTTCATTACTTTTTAGAGATAAACAAGCTGCTCCATCGAGACTTGGCAATTTTTTTACAGAATGTTTTGGTGGGATTTCACTTCTTTTTGTAGATACGGGGGTACATTGATTTATTTTATTAGATAATCTCATTTGACAATGAAATTAAACACGAATAAACTCAAAGACCATTAGCATATGAATGAATGAATGCGCCAGGCAACCACACCAATCACCTGGTCTCAAACTAAGGTTTCCCTTTTTGCTATGAGTACCAGATGCCGAATACACACTGGGGGCGTCATCTTTACATAGCCAGACCAAAGTCATTTTAGAAAAGTTGGTTTTCCAAATTGATCTGACTGGAAATCGAACCCGGGACCTTTCGTTTTTGCACCGACAAATGCAATCCAGTTGTTGGGCAATATTTTTACAGGGTACCCTCGATGAGCTACAAACCTGATCAGAGACTATATGATTGCGCTATCTGCAGTCAAACTACGAACCAAATCCAAATTAACTGCTCTTGTATTGAGACAAGTGAAGAGAGCCAAATATCTCTTCTCTGTAGCCGTGTTAAATCCAAACATGGAAACTTTGGATAAGCAATTTGATAGTAAGATGCCGACGGTCCATAAAGAACGATTAGAGCGACTTTTAAAAGTACGGAACTCTCACGCAAGAATATAATACATTTGAGACGAAATATGTATGATTATATAATAAAACCTCATACGGTGTGGTGTAAAAACTTTTTCATTATTCACAAACAAGATTTCTTTTTTATTATTGTCAATAATGACATGAGATGTCGATGGCAAATGAGCGATGGCATGCCAGCAGCATGACATTATTTAAAATCAGACAAGATGAAAATTAGGGATTTTCTCCATGATGAAAATTTTTGTGATGCAATGCCTTGCAGTTTTCCAGGCCACACGGCTTTGCCTTACAATATATATATATATATTGTATATTGTTTACCTTAGCGTTAACACCGCGTACATATTTTATTTTTGCGAACTTTGGAAAGCGATTGGAAACTTGAAGTGCTAGGAATTAGGCGCACGCTTTAATGTTATGATTTTTAACTGCACCATACAGACATGGCAAAGGCGTGTAGGTAACAGAAGATGAAGGGAAAACATCATTTAATTTCGCAGTACGAGATGCAGCAATGTGATGCAAATGAATGATGCGTGATGAATGCATGTTACTGCGATCAGGAAAGGTAGCCAACTGCGGAAACGGCTTGGGCTTGTCGCTCCGAAGTGGTATGTTAAAAATTTCACACGAGCCGAAGTTAGCTTGATTTTCAGCCTCCACCTTAAGGAGAAATTAGAAAATGCATGGCAAGTTCAGGATCATGAGAACATGAAAAGGAAAGGACGGCTTCTTAAGCCTTTCCCGTTTTGGAGCCTAGCTAAATTCTCACCAGCTAGGAAATAAGTTTTAGTGTCATCAAAGATGCGCTTAAATAATTGCCGATCAGATATATTTCCGCTAAACTCAGGTAGTTCAACGTTATGATGAGTCTTGAAACTCGGATTTGCTAGTGACTTAATAGCATGAGTAAGTTTCTCGATGTCACTAACCTATAAAGTGGTAATATTTCCATGTCTTGGGATTTGAGTATTTCTCTTCTCTTCCTGCAGCGGGTGTGGTTAGAAAACCGTCGCCTCGTCAGTGACATCGTTCGGAAAACGCAGCATGGAGTCGCGCGCTGGTTCCACAATAAGGATCTGTTGCGCAGTAGTAGTAGCCTCACTCTGTTCACACGGAACACTCCGTTCTCTCTTCGAGAACCATACCAGTTGCTTTCGATGTTGCTTCTGCGAAATCACTTTTCTGTGGCTACGACCTCCCGTTTTGCAATTTAGACAAGATACTGTTTACGTACTGCTTCTGCCGCTTTGAATCGGGTGACTGTTGAGGCACTGGGTGTGGAGGAATTCGAATGCAGATTAGACCGGGCTTGTCGTCTTGTGAACATTTTTAGCGGGAAAACTTAAGATTTTGAAATTGGGAAGAGTGCTGGATTTACCAATAAAAAAAGTATTTTAGTGTACTGTAATCAGGGGTTTTTGGGTCCGTAGATAACACAGGTAGCTTGACTAATTTCCAGTATCTATTCAGGCAATATTTATTCACGGTATAAGCGTAGGTATGTACTACATACAACTGAAAAAATGTAAAACGGAATGGGGTGAAACAATATCTTTCACATACACCTCGAGTTAGTGATGACTTTCAGGATCGAGGCCAGAAGTACCTATCTAGGGGTTGCAATTGTCTTCAAACGCAAATAGCAAAGATGCCGATGTAGGCTTTTTGCTATTAAGTAAAAGTGCCTAGTCAAGAGCTCTTTTTTTCTTTTTTGTTTCCTTTCTGACTATTGCTTTCTCAATGAAATAAAGAGGCCTACCTGGATGAATATTTTTTGTATAGGCAGTATGTCGATCGCTAATAGTTTGGTTGGGCTTTTGTGTTTTCTACTCAGGGTCACCAGGGACACCAGACCTCGATAATCCTAGTTTTTATAGTTTTCCCTTTATGTGGCCATTAAAACCTAACTCTGTACCAAATTTCAGCTCTCTGAGTTTATGGGAAGTACTAGTTCTATTTTGATGATCATGAGTGAGTGAGTGTGTGTCGAAAATGCGAAACTTTGCTGTCCCTTAACTTCGGAACTAAATGACCTACAGACTTGAAATTTTGGATTTCAAGTAAGTGTCTATAGCTTATTAGATAACGAAAATTTCAGCGTTCTGGTTTTATCCAGAGGTTCTGAAATAGGGGTCTGAAAATGCGGCGAAATGGTTCCAGTAAAGGATGGTACGGCAGTGTTTGCTTTGCTTCGCTCTCAACTTGCAAATCAAAGAGAAATCTCCCGTCTTCATGTCCAAGGTAACCAAAAACAAAATTGACATGCAAATTTAAATTTATTTATTTTCAGTAAAGTTATTATTCCAAATAACCACCATTGTATGATAATGTTTCACAAGGTAAATGTACGTAACCCGTTTTACACAAACGGGTAGTTCGACGAAAACGTACGTAAGCCACACTTACACATTGAATGCATAACTAAATTAGAACGCAAATAAAAAGTTATCTGCAGTAATACCAAACAGTGAGACTTTCTTAACAGGTCAACAATTCAGTATTCATAGTTACTCCATCAAGTGTTTAATATGCCCCGAGGAATAATTACGCATCGCTCATTTTCAGGTTTTTTTATAATACGCATTACATTATTTTAAAATATAATGACGTAGGACCCTTACAGGTAGTTTTACTTATCGTTTTTTGTATATTACATATTTCTAATAATGTTAATAAATTCTTAGGACAGTTTTTTTACGCTCCTGAAAAGTTATCATTTTTCACTTACATTCTTCTTCCACGAAGGGTGCGAAATAACACTTATGCATTATCGAAGTGATTTCAAACTATAAGGAACGTATGTTCTTTACTAAAAGTGTAAGTACTTCCGCCGAGCTAGGTGTTATCTGCTCGGGGACCAAGGCCCAACTGCCAATCTTGGTTTGTTGTATATATACTTAGTGGCGACGAAAACTCTGACATCGCGATGTAGGATCGATGTCATGCATTACGTTTATGGAGCGTTATTTACTTCGCAAATTCTGCTGACGCTGTATTTGTGTCGACTTGTAGGTAATGTCGTAGGTCGGCACAAAACCAAATCTTAAAGTAACACGTTAAGGAACCTAATGCAACCGCCAAGAAATAAAATAAAAATAATGATGTAGTAATTTCAACGGTGAATTAACTAAATAGGTAGAGCATAGCGGTTTATCGTTCGAACTGGAGCAGCCCGACTGGTGAAATACCTCCACCTTACAGAAGACCGCAGCCAAATAACAATCAGTTCGGTGTTGTTATGTTCCTGCGTGTGAGTAGGTAAGGTTTCCAGAGCTCCTGGGGCTACTTTAGTAGGAAGCCAGGGGTCTAGCCTTCAAGGTTACAATCCAGTAACAGCTATTAATTCTGTACTTATCGCCCTTAAGCTAGGACCTCACTCATTATCACTTTACATCAGATGGGATAAAGTCAATCTTGAAATGCAGTATAAGAAAAAAACTTGAATTGACTCTCAAAGTGCAAAGAAGATAAAAGGTCGTATTATGGGGAAACATAAATCGGTATCTTGATGTTTTTTTCTTTTGTTCGATGAGTGTTAAGTCCATAACACTTATCTTGGACCACGAGTTCCTTTTGACCTCGTAATTAGAATGCTCTTTGATACAATCGTGTATTCATTTAGAAATCTCGTTCGATTTTTAGGGTATGATCCCGAAGAGGCTAATGCACTTGTATTATGGAAACCAGAAAATATATTGTGATATCTTAATACACACAAATGCATGTCAGACCACTCACTAGACTTTTCACCCCCCTTATACAAATACAAATACAAATACTTTATTTATCGTTATCACAGGTCAGGGTACATACAGGTGTTAACAAAATTATTATAGTATCGCTATGATAAGCCAAATGGCATACGACAATTATTATTGTTAAATATGAAATATTCACTTTTAACAAATGTCATTCTAATTAAATTAAATTTACATGTCAAAGTCCATAAGATATTCATTAATATTATAGTAACACTTATCCACTAAAAAAATATACAATTCTCGTTTTAACCTATGAATGTCCAAATATTTAAAATGTTCAGGTAGTTTATTGAACATCTTTGGGGCCATTTCTATAACACTGTTTCGCATTAGTGCTGTCTTACATTTATTGTTTGTGCATATTTTTAGTTTTCTAGGGCGAAGGTTGAATCCACCAATAGGCTGCCTTGCCTGAAATAAATCAGGATTTGATTTTACAAATTTACAACATTCAAAAATGTAAAGACATGGCAATGTTAAGAGCTTTAGCGACTTGAAGTGAGGCCGACAACTTTCCCAGGGTTTCAGTCCACACATTGCTCTGATACTTTGTTTCTGGGCCCTAAACAAAATTTCCCTATAAGATGAATTTCCCCAGAAAATTAATCCATATCTCAGATTTGAGGCAACAAAACCATGGTATGCAGTAAGCACAGTTTGTTGGTTGGCTATTTTTCTTAGTCGATAAAGTGCATAAGAGAATTTGTAGAGTCTATTGCATACCTCTATTGAGTGTGTTCCCCAAGACATATTACTGTCCAGGTGCAATCCCAAAAATTTATTATTAGTCGTTCTAATTATGTCTGTGCCAAGATAATGTATGTCTAATTGTGGTCTAACTTTTCTTTGTGTGAAGTGCATTATAGTAGTTTTGTCCAGATTAATATTGAGATTGTTTGCAGTTAACCATTCAATTATATTTTTTAGAGTTTTGTTGATCTATGTCGTCTGCATGATGTAGGTAATATCGAACTGCATGTGTTCTTTTTTTTATATTGCACTTCAATATTGACTTTATTCCACCTAATGTTAAGTGGTAATTAGGTCCTACCTAATGTAGCACCCCCCAAAGAGCTCTGGAAACCTTACTCACACACAGGAACACAACAACACCAAAGTGATTGTTATTTGGCTGCGGTCTTTTGTAAGATGGAGGTATTTCACCAGTCGGGCTGCTATAGTTCAAGGATAAATCGCTATGCCCTATCTGTCTTAAAAACACCTTTTTAACCTTGACATGCTGTTGACTGTACTTTTTCTTTTCGAATTCCTAGCATGTACCTATGCATCGATGGCCTCCGTAGCCGAGAGGCGAGCGGGTCGGACTTTGGCGTCGCGCCATCTCTGAGGTCCAGGGTTCGATCCCCATACGATATGGGAAACGAACTTTTCTATATCGTCTCGAGTCTGGGTGTTGTGTTGCCGTCGTTTATTTTTATTTCTATAACACAAGTGCTTAAGCTACTTACCACAGAATCAGAGCAATGTATGTTATGTTGTTTAATATGTATTATCTAGGTTGTGCATCTTTTAAGGGGCCAGTTGGCAATTTAGACTAAGATCCTGATTTATTGAGTGCTTGCCGTCTCACCTCCGTAACCCTTAAAGGTCTTCCAAAAGACCGCAAATTTCAATATTTGGTACGAGTCCAACTTTATACATATTTGCGTTCAGGAGAATAAGGCTCTTAATGGAAAGAAAAATAGACAATGAAATTACCTACATTATTATTATCAGTTTTTCGCCTTATCCTCAAGTTATATTTGGAGTCGCGCAATATGAATAAAGTGATCTAAGGCATATTTTTTCCATAGAGTTATTTTTATCCGTAAAGGAGCTATTTCTCCCGACTTCGTTCGTTATTTTTGGATAAAAGTATCCTAAATATTAATCTAGCATTTAATCTACCTTTCTGCCCCATTTCATCCAAATACCTTCATTATTTTTTGCGTGAAGGAGCAAGAAGCATACATCCAGACATTTAGACATCCAGATACACAGACAAACATACATCCTTACAAATTTTAGCGTTTAGTTCGCGCTGACCGGGATGGATCGAGCATTCGATGAGCTTTTATCGAAAATTAGTTTAAACAAGATCTAGTAAGTTGTTTTTTATAATACGTCATAAATCGTTAACCTTTAATTCAATCAACTACAATACTCATTTTTATATTATGTTAGTTGCTACGGAACCCTTCATGGACGAGTCCGTCTCCCACTTGGCCGGTTTTTCTCATTCCCCATCCACCTATGTTCGGAACAGAATGTTTTGTGTTTTGTACGTAAGTTGAGACAGTAAATATTTTCTTTCTTTCTAATGTTAGTAGTAGATATCTACAATAAGTTCAGTGGCGAAATACACACAGTTATTAGTGAAAAATATTTCGCACCTACCTCAGTCCGGCTAGACCTTTTAACCTCGTAGCTCGTAACTTAATTTACTTGTAACGTTTCCCTGAATTCATTAAATGTAACATAGTTACTGTTATTGCATTATGTACCACATTCGGGCGTTTTTCATTACGAGCGCGCGTGAGAAGAATACTAGGACATGTAATTTATTGTCGCGAATTGTGGGTAAATTGATAAGCAGTTATGAAAGTGGTATTTGGGTGGAATTTACTTTAATGCCCACAAAGTAGGGAGATAACAAATCTATACGTTAAAGTTTAGTGAATACAAAGATAAATAACCTTAAGTTTTAATTCTTTAACGCCACCACACCAAAAAGTATTTTCAAACATTAGAAGAGAACAGAAGAAAATTTGAAGTGAAAGAAGTTCAATAAGAAGGGTTCCGTTTTTTCGCCATTTGGCAACCGTACGGAACCTTGATAAAGTAGGGGCATTTTGGAACAGATTTTCGATCTTGTCTGGAGCAAACGATAGGCTATGTTCCTCTATTATGGTAACTTCAACCCATAATAGATATCTATATATCTATCTAGATACACTTTATAGCACAGAAAAAATAATGCAGAAATTGGTTTTACAGACATTAAGTACAATTTAGACCGCAACAATGGTGCTGACATAAGTATTTAATACTTTATTAAATTTATAAGCACCTAGACTAAGATTTAACAAACATGTCCATTACTCTAATGCTGCCATGGTTGGGTATTGTACCCATGAACTTTGGTTTAACAGCCAGAACCAATAACCATTGTTTCCTCAAGCCTGTGTATGAAGACGAGACGTGCGTGAACCTATCTCTATCGTCAGAGAAGAGCAAACTATAATAAGCCATCAAATTAGCTCGACGACGTATGAAATCGCTTCCTCCAACAGTATTTGCGAACAAATATCTTTGCTATTGCAAATTGACTCTTGCTAAATAAATATTTGGTCTATTTTCAAGAAATGTCGTTACTGCTACTAAAGGCTATTAATAGTTATTAAGCTGCGATAAGAGTTTAAAAGAAAAAAAAATACATAGATCCATGACTTCGAATGTTTACTTCGTTGAAAGAAATTAATAATTAAAACGGATTTGTTAATTTCTATTAACGGCAATCCAACCATGGGTATAGACCCAGCCCCCCTCTAAAAAAGCTAGAGAGCTTAAGCATTTGCTCGTGTTATGGAAACCAGGCCCAACCATGATGCCACAATGATGCCTCAATAGTTATTGCCTAGTTATGAGTCCAGATTTTTTGTGATCTACATAACTACAGAAATGGTAAAAGATTTAGTCCTGCATTCAATTATTATTATATTAAAAACAATCCAACATGGCTCCTTGATAACTTTCCAAAAAGTGCAAAGTAACCTTACTTTGTTACCTAATTATCAGTCTTTATTTTAAACTTTACTAAATGTTAAACATACTAACTCACTAGCCAATTGTTTGATTTTGAAGTACTTTTGCCTACAACATTTAAATACACATCTTTTCTTTCATAACGAATCCTTCTAATATTATCTTTTCGTTTGCAATAACACAAGTTATTTCTGAGGTTTCTTAAGAACTGTTTGAATAGACAAAACATTTGAAGAGCAACATGTTAAGATCGTATGAATATCAATGTGAAATAAAATAATTTTACTTTTCAAGAACAATACGTGGTTCGCTTTAAATGGTATATTGAAGTTAAAATTTTAGACTACACCTGTTAAAATTTGTAGTCATTCAAAGAAATTTTGTACTGAAAGATTTATTTATCTCTTTTTTTTTACGTCAAAATTCTTGTACATTGAACTGTTCCTATACAAAATAAACTAAAGAAACCGATTCGTATTTGGAAATAAAGCTCTCTTGTCTATACGATTGGACAGTGGCAAACGTAAGATTCCGCTTTGGAATGAATCAAATATTTGTTTAAAGGGGGGGCTGGGTCTATAGCTTAAGCACTTGCTTGTGTTATGGAAGCTAGACCCACATACCACAATGATGCCCCATTATGCCACAATGATGCCTTCATTTCAACTCTTAAGTAATTGTATTACAGGTTACATTTCGGGACACAAATGCACCAGCAATCACTTTGTCCCAAAACCGAGCGCTAATAACTTTCAATTATCGTCTAATACTTTCGGGTAATGCGCGTATTCACGGTGACGTTCAGATCTGCAGTGGAAGCCGTGGTATATTGTTTCGTATTACATGTTCTTAATAATCAAAATAAAATAAATAATATTTCTCAAATGGGCAGATACAATGACCCAAAGGTTGACTGGTAGAGAATGCCCATAGCATTAAGTCCACCTGTTGTACTTTTTTTTTGTGCAATAAAGTTTTTAAATAAATAAAGAAATACAATATGAACTGTGTCAAGCACCTTTTAAGCTAATGTCAGAAATCAACGCTTTTCCTGAAATATACAACACACAAACCATGCTTATGCCTAAAAGTGCTCGTGAAACAGAAGAGAAAAGAAAAATAAAGGAAACATGTTGAACATTTTTGAAAGTATTAAAACATAAATGTTTATAGTCCATTGGCGACTGTGGAGGATAGCAGAGGAGAAAACTGTAAATAAGGCGTATTATTTTAATGTTTTTGGAAAGCTAGTTAAAAGCTACACTACACAATATGCTACACAGATTTCCGATAAGCTGATGGCATGACAGTAACGTCGTCTAAATATAATAATATGTCATCGTGTGGCTAGCGTGAGTAAACTGTGTGGAATAACAAAGTCAGCACTAACTAAGGTTTAAAACAATTTGACGTGAAACCCAAATTTACTTTGTAAATAACTGGGTTTTAGTGTCATTCGGGAAAATCTGCTATTAGCCGTAAATGGTGCAGCCAAATTGGATCACTCCCTGTTGATATTTTTTAAGTTACCTAATGATTATGTAGGTACGATACATTTGTCAATTGATCAATTTTGTTTAGTATCCTCTTTAATTACATATCCACATTTTAAATACTAGTTAAATATACTAATCACTTTACAATAACTTATCAATACAAACTAAACTATATATTTACAAATATAAATATTATTATAAAAAATAAAAATCTTCTAAAATTGGGCCTTGTGGGATCGATCCCAAGACGCTGGCAGCATTACCTCGCTGAATAGCTAACAAAACACGCTGTGCGAGGTAAGTGCCAGCCCTGGGGTCGCCTGAAGTATGGACCAGTTTTTTTGCCAAAACTCCGTACAGATGTTTAGCATCGGAACTCCACGGACCCATAGTTTCCACTGCAAACGCCGCGAATTCGTTATCTTTGAGAAGAGATGAGTATTTGCGGCGCTTGAGAAGTTGAGCCTGGTCTGCTGCCGCGCCAGCCCTTTGTGCAGTGCCCTGAATGTGGGATGCAGCCAAGGTGTCGACGCAAGTGGCGTCCCACACGAGGATTCGACCCAGTTTCCAGGGCACCAGCGTTGCTCCATCCGGTCTCTTGCCATCATCCCTAAAAAGACCGCGAGGCTCCAGCGTCGCTGGAATAGAGGCGGTGGCAAGAGAACGGCGCAAGATGTCATTTAAGGCATTGTGGCGATAGCTGCGGCCAGCACTCTTTGAGCAAGATAGTCCGTGACGCCCAAACAGGTCCACACTTCGCCCACAATGGCAGACGTGTGGATGACACACTTTTGTCCCTAGTCTCAAAGCGCATGCGACGCGAAGGGTATTGGCATCTAGCAACGTTCCTATATGACGTGATGGGAGAGCATGAAGCCAATACCCTGATTCTTTTTCGAACACCGCGAGGAGTCGAGCACGATCAGCATCATCTATTGAATTCATCAAAAGTTGAGACTGCGTGCCTTTAATTGATGGAAGATCCCAAAGCCTTTGAATCTGCTTTTCGATGGGGGCATCTACAGTTGGATTGGCTGTACTCCATGCCGTTACCGCCTCTGACAGACTCGTCACCTCAGTATCAGCAGATTGTTGACATTCGATATTTAAAATCTTACTGATAAGAGGCAGCGAGCCAAAACCAGAGGACAAGAAGGCAGGGAGGGCCACACTCGAAATAGAACGGATGCCAAGCCCACCGAACTTAATTGGGAGGGTAGCTTGAGTCCATGAGTGATCATCAAAACTAGAATTTAGAATTTTGGAAACTATTGATTTTAATGAAAGGTCTAATAAAGAGGTCAAATGTGAGAATTTCCAAACAGGTGAACAACGCATAATGTAAGGTTATTTTGGAGTATACAGACAAAAACGCAAAATATGAAGAGCTATGTGAGGATTCAGGCTTAGAAGACGGTCAGAAAGTTCTGTAAAGAGATTTAATTTTGAATTTAATACGGGTGGAACAGCGTCATCGAATATGGGAGAGCCAAGAAGAGTAAGGGATTCCTTAGTAACTTCTGAAATATTAGGGATGAGATTTTTGAATTTGGCAATAATGTCATTCTTCTGAAGTGCGTCTAAATTGTCTGAAAGGAAAAGTTCGCACTTTTTAAAATTTAATTCCAAACCGATATTAGAAAAGTACAATAAAAGAGTTGAAATATCTTGTAATACTGAACTTGCGTCTCCTCCCAGTGAACCATCATCTAAATACCATAGATTAAATTTAGAGCTTAGAGAAGAAATAATAGGATGTATGCCAAGACTGAAAATTGCTGGACCAAGTGGATCACCCTGCTGGCAGCCCACACTAGACAAAATTTCATCAGTACCAAAAAGTAATTTAGAGGGAGTTCCATAACATTGCCAAAGATATTCATACACTTCAGGAATTTTGTTTTTTATCTCGCAGAGAAGTGCACTGCGATCTATTGAATTAAATGCATTTTTTATATCAATTTTTACGAAAACTGAATTTGATTCAGAATTTAAAAATGTGCGGGCTGCATGGACTGCTGCTTCACAACCACTCTTGATGCCATAGCCAAGTTGAATAGGCTGAAATTTTTTTGTGAGACGGCCTTTTAGTAATCTACAACAAATTTTTGACGTTAAACGCCTTAGTGTGCTGCCTACCGCTATAGGGCGTACCCCTCCGTCTTTTTTATTTAAAGCTATCAAATTAGCACCATATAAGATATCACGGATTTCACTGCAAATTTTACCAGAAAGCATCGTATTAACCAAACGAGTAATTTCTTTTAGTAGTGTATGGGCGGCGTCACCTAAGATTGGATTCGTCAAGTCTTTAAGGTGTTGTGGGGTGATGCCGTCCAGCCCTCCGACAGACCCATTTGGGAATGACAGGATAGATTGATAAACGTCCTCTTCTTTGACTGAGAGAGGCTGTGGAGCAGAAGTAGAGGGTGGGATATAAGAAGGAGATGCAGAGGCAGTGGGATGTTTACTGCGTAAAGCAGCAAGCGTATCAGCCGAGTTCAGAGCCAAAGAATCGTTGGAGAATAACATTTTTGCAGCGGCTTTTAAGTTGCCGTCATATACCTTTGATTCTATAATGTTTATGTGTTTCTGAGGTATAAGTCTGTTGGGAGCATGTAACGAGTTAAAGTTATGGTTTTGATTGATACAATTCTGTTTCACAGTATTAGTCAAATTAGTAAAACTATTGGTGTTTATGTGCAGAACTGAATATGAAAAAAGGAAAAGATTTGACCAAGAATCAAGGTTATTCTCCGATACGGTTTTGGCTATGCACTCAGCTAAGCTACGAGCAACAGTAACGCGGGCTCCTCGAGGTATTCTTTTAAGAAGTTTGCAGTTTGACTTCAAATTACTTAAATTGCTCGCGAGGCTACTAGCCCTTAGCGAGTGTCCCTGTGGTACTGGTGGAGATGATATTGGTGAGTTATTAAGTTGACCAGGTTGAGTGGAAGTTGCATGACGGCGACTTTTATGGATAGCAAGGCCCCTAGGACCTTTGTATAGTTTATTATCATTACATAAGGGACACTCGATAAGGGATATTACCTGAGGCAAGCTACACATACTTACTTTAATTAATTAAAACTTACTTTGATAAAATTAAAATCATACAAAAAATCAACATAAATAAACAATAGTCCATAACAAACGTTGACATGACAAGCTCTTGTGACGATAAAGGCCATTGGCTGCTGTGTGGCTTCAAAGTATTGGTTTGCAGCAGCGCCATGGCAACGTGCTCTCTGAATGGTTGCTTTTTGATATGTCATTCAGGTTGTGACGGCCTTAGCAACTATCTTGACAGAATGGCATCAATCTCAAATCGCTTTAGAAAAATCAGCTTTCAAAGGCTTTTATTTCACTTTTTGTCGACGAAACTGTATATGTATGTCCACATAAAGTCGATATTGACATTATAGAGTCACATAATGTAATGTAATTCAATTCCAATATTTTATTGAATTTATTTGTTTGTTTACTCAAACTTCGTAATGACAATCCAATGACATTTTTAATTAATTTTAGTTAGCAATTGGATGCATTATAGAAGATAAAATTGATCTTTTAATTTAAATTTAGGATCTCTTTTTACTTTAAAATATAATTTCCCAATTACTGCTGCTTTCATTTTTCATGGGTTATTACCCATTTTTATTATAATATCATAATTTATTTATTTATATATTATTTACTAGGTAGCCAACCTATTGGTTAGTTCCCTGAATAATACGAAACCAAATATAGTATTAGTACCGGAGGCCAAATCACATCCAGTCCACTGAACAACTAAAATACTTACTTATATAAATGTATTTCCTAGTTTAGAGCAACAAAATTATAGATAACATTGTTTCTATTACAACATTCTGGGCACTAACGCAGCTCAAATCCATTTTGCAAGCACTAATAACTCTCAATTATTATGTCTAAGCCAAGCGGGCAATGTTGGCATTCCCCGGCACCGGGCATTTCGGCCATTAGCCGTAAGTGGTGCGGATATATTGCATCCCGTTGCACGTCGCACAGTTCACGTAGCACGTGGAGAGCTTTTTGTAGCTTGCTGATACAAAAAACTTTGTATGGTGTCCATTAAACCACTTTGTTAGGACGAAAAGTAAGAGAATTTCAAACTAAGAGTAAAGTATTTAAAATAATTTAACGGGTCAAAACGCGACACCATTTTTATTTAGTAGTTAATACGAACTACTTACTGCCCGACGTTTCGGTTAGGTTGCACCAACCGTGGTCCTCACAATGTGAGCGTGGATGAAGATTTGCAAGCTCCCCCGAACAGACGAAGACGAGCATGACCAGTATGCTCGTGAGCACGGTTGGTGCAACCTAACCGAAACGTCGGGCAGCAAGTAGTTCGTATTAACTACTAAATAAAAACGGTGACCCGTTATGACCCATTAAATTATTTTAATGTTTAAAATAGAACGCGAAAGTCTTAAAGTTTATAAGTAAAGTAAATGCACCAGACAAGTATGTACTATGATCACCAGACGACAGATACTAACTGGGGGCGTCATCCCAGCACACCCAGAACCAAGTCAATTTAGAAAAGTTAGTTTTCCAAATTTACCTGACCGGGCATCAAACCTTTCGTGCTTTGGCCGCCTACTGTAGCCGCTGCACCACCGAGGTTGTTTAAAGATTTTTTTGAATCTTGGAATCAAAATTATAATGACCTTATTATTACAAATATTATTCTATTCCTCTTTTAAATAATACACACTCACAAATATACATATTTGTGAATACATATAATATTATAAACTTTATTTGGAAGAATTCCTCGGTTTGGTTATAAACTCAAACTCAAATATTTCTTTATTCAAGTAGGTTACATATAACACTTTTGAACAGTCATTGAATACAATGCAAAGTGATTCTACTTCCGGTTCGGAACCTATATCTACCGAGAAGACACCGGTAAGAAACTCAGCAGATCATTTACAGTATCAGTATCTAACTTATTGCTATGTGTAGCTCACTTTGGACACTTTGGACCTTTCGAGTGTACAAGTATGTCTTGTCTGTCTGCCTGTTTGTTTGCTTGTTCGAAAAATGAATGAGTCTATAATTTATTATGTGAGGGCACGGCAGTGCCCCCGCCAAGTCGAGCATAAACGAGGCACTCGACTTTTTCGTAAAAAAAAAACATAGTGAAACTTGTTTTTTTGACAAGTATTGCTTTCAAGGCATTAGTCTTATACTTCCCGAAATCTATACATTGTAGTAAAATTGGAGTGTCTGATATATTAATAAAACCGCTTTTTACTACATGCATTCTTATGAATATACGGTATATATACCAGAACATCATTTTTTACTATATTTATCTATCTGTTTGTTCCGGCTAATCTCTGAAATGCCTAGACCGATTTTAATGGAACTTTTACTGGTAGATAGCTGATGTAATAAGGAAACACTTAGGCTACTTCTATTTTTTCAAAAATAATTCATAGCCTCTCATCCACGCAAACGAAGTCGCAGGCACAGCTAGTAGTAAAAAGTATTTATAACAATTTTATTCCCATACCGTTAACATATCTTTTTCCAGCAAGAGTGTATGTGGGTAGTTATAAAGGCGTTAGATATCCACTCCCAATGGAATACTTCCTACGCAGAGTATACTTTGAGTCCCACAAACAAAACTCTTTTAACAACATGAACAATTCGAATCTGCATAACAAAAGGCCCTTTTGAAAAGTTCTTAAAATCCGTTCAGGAACTTCGGAGTTCACAAGTGATATTTCGCATAATCTTATGAGATTCGAAAATAACAATATCAAATGTTATAATTAATAGACAAAATCTTGAGTCGCCGGTAAATTAAAATATCATACCCATTTATATTTATTTTTAAAAGAGAAAAGTTAAAGATAACTAAATGTAATAGAATTTGGAGATTTTTATCTATATATATTATAGTTTGTTTGTTTGTTTGAACACGCCAATCTTAGGAATATTGGTTTTTCATTGAGGAAGGCTTTAGGCTATATATGTACCATCACACTGCAACCAACAGAAGCGAAGAAACAGTGGAACAAGTGTAAAAAACGGGGATTGTACGCGGGCCGCTAGTTATTTTTTACCTACTTATAGTCGTCAATAGTCTTTTGGCTAAACCCTCCTGTTTTTTTACCAATTACGCGTGGTAGTTGACATAATTTCGCAATAAAGCACAATAAATTATTATCAAGACAGTTATTCTAGGTTATCAAAATCCTAAAGACTACACGTATTTAGACTTACAATTGGCCGTTTTATATCTGGAGCAAAATAGCCCTAAATTAATTCATTAACGGTGTACCTCCTCATATATCTCCCAAAATTACGAACGAAATAAAAAAAGTATTCTTTTTGCAATTATTGCGCACATTAGCTAAACAAAGGGTCTCGCGAACAAAGAGTTATTGTAATAAGCGAGACTGGGTCATCCCTTCGCGTGTTAAAATAATGACGTCATGATAAAAACTGCTTAATTGGATAATTTCTTCATAGTATCATGCCCCTGACCTTTATATGTAGTCTTCTAAACTATTTGATACTCAGTCTTACTTAGGATGCTCAAAACCATTTAGCATTCGCAATCTAAGTCACATTTTTCGAAACTGTTGATTGGTTAATAGAACACAGCACTCGTATAATCAGCCAATCAGCAGCTGAGGCGTCGATTTTGACATTTGTTAAGAACGCGAAAAAATATACCCGCGTGGTGCATCTTAAATAGTCGTATTTTAATAGAACTAGAAAGATTAAAAACATGTCGAGGTACCGATCTCCTCTAGATTTCAACACAGCAAAATAACACAAAAGGTTAACATAATAAAATCCTATTTTGGTTTTTAAAAAGATTAACAAAAGCTTTGTTTGTGGGTGAGCGCCGGCCGATTTCGCCGCGGCTCGCAGGAAGCTTTTAGCGACCTCCCGAGACATTTTATTTTTCCGGCTAACCTCCGTCCCTCCAACTATGTATCAGTGAATGAATATTATAAAAGGCTGCGAGGTTTTTCTGATACAACCAATGCGTGGGTTTGTGTTTGAATTAAAAAGGTTGTAGCCAAATATGCCTTTTGGGCATTTCGTCGCTTTGCAATATCAGGCGGTCACTTGCCATTTACTAATGAGATCTGTGCCCAATAATAAAAAATAAATAAAAATAACAATGTCGAATGGTGCCAATTTAGTATCCTTCTATATTATGTATCTTTCTACAAAATTCATGCCATTTTACTTTTTCCATCCAAGAGAAACAAACATTCTAAAAGTTTTGGCGTTTATACTATTAGTAAAAAATATGTATATATGTGAGATATTAAACGTATTGTGGAAGTTAATGTCACATATCATAATAAGAAAAATGTAATCATTAGCCTAGAAATGTATAGGTTTCCCTTGTATTCCTATATTTATGAAATATGTTAATTTATAAGAAAGAACCCAAGAAGATGTTTGACATCACAGCATCTTAGCCAATGCAACTCTATAAAAATAAATGGTAAATATCACTCAGCACAAACATATACTCCTCCAAATCTGTCCCTACTGTACAGCTATAAAAATACATAACCAAAGATCCATCTTTGGAATTACGATTAGAAGAGATTAGAAGAGTATAGATATATATTTTTGAAGAAACTGAAACCAATATTAGTGTTTTTTTTTATTATGGTTTAAACGAATTCTATGAAAATAATTGCATTATTATCTGTCTCAAGTTCATGCTATGCCTAGACATTACTGCAACCAATTTTAATCCACCTTGTACCATATTAATGCAAACGCAATGAACATTTTAACTTTGATTTAAACAATTAATTTCAAAAGTATAGAAATCAATTATTTATAATACGTTTAAAGACTTTCTAAAAGTTTTTATAGAATTCATCAAGAATACATTACCTATAATGAATAACGACCTCCGTAGCCGAGAGGCGATTTCGCCGGACTTTGGGGTCACGCCATTTCTAAGGACCTGTGTTCAATTCCGGGACGGGAAGAAGAAATTTTCCTTAATGTTGGGTCTGGTTGTCTGGGTATTGCAATATTCTGTAATACATGCACCAGCATCATTTACCTTCCCGTGTAAATATATATATATAGCTGCAAAAAATTTCGTCAATTGTTGTGTAAATCAACCATAAAACCAATTAACAAATACTATTTATTGATCAGTCCTACCTACCTAAAACAAAACCAACAGACATGTTACGTTTTTGAAAATCAATTAAAAGTTTGGGAAATTAATACGCGGTTTTTGATTTGTATAATTTTTTTTTTGTTTATTAAAACCGGTTAATTCTCAACCGAAGTGAATTGGTTGCGATTATTTAAGCATTTAAAACTGCTACCGTCATCAGATCCGACATATTTTGTTTTTGTTAATAAAAGGTATAAAAGGTTGGCAATATCTGAAGGGCCATTTTGACATCCGATTGCTCTTAAATAACGTGTATTCCTTTAAAACTTTGTAACATTGTTCGGGGATCGGTGAAACTCGAAACAGAAACGCTTTTTATGGAAAAAAGTTTTTTCACCAAATGGCAGAAATTTTCTTTGAGAGTAGCTTTATGGAGTCGTTGATGAGAATTCAGGCCGTACACTTTTGTTCATTTATTAAAAATTGTATACGGGTTCTTTAACATCAATGATAATAAAAAAAAATGCTTTTCAGATTATTTAAGACCAATGACCCTGAATACATCCAGGAATGGGAATATTCGTAGCAGAACTGAATTCAACAATTTATAGCAAAACAAAGGTGGAAATGGGCTGGCCACTTAGTTAGTAGCAAAAACCAATAGGAGGAATCACTACAAGCATAGTCGATTCTCGCTGTGACTGTCCCTATATGTATATGCCTAGATGTTTAAAAATACGCAACGGATTTTGATGCGCTATTTAATATACAACAGTGCCAATACATCAGGAAGGTTAATTTGTTTGATAATTGCATAATTTATACGAAACACTGATAATTTAAGAGATTTCTATAGTGTGTAATAAACCCAAAAAAACCCACAAATCAAATATTTGTTTAGTCTTAATAACCGATATCATCATCTACGTACCAGAGTCAAATTTTATAAAAATATCTTATATTCTTAAAACTAAATACGCGGTTAGGTGGTAGGTTGGTTCTTCACTAATAGTTTTGAATCGTCATTGAATACAATGCTAAGTAACCCTACTGTTGAGTCGGAACCTATTTCTAACGAGTTTTGTCTGTCCAGCCTAACAAGTTGAATATCTATTTCCCCTAGTCACTGCGTGAAAGATCCATCAAATGCAACGCAGTGTCTGTTTCAAGTGTCACCAGTATTTTAGCTTAATCGTTCAAATCTGCCTGAGTTCTGTATTCCTATGCAGAATACGGATTTTTTCACATTTGCGGGCGACATTCGTTACCCATTTTTATCGATTAAAATAATACTTATCAATATGGTTGAGTAAAGCGATGGCTGGCACATACATCATGCATGTGAACAGGTGCCACTTTTGGGAATAGTCTGCTCCAGCCTACCTCTCGAAAGAAAATACTTAATGTTTTCTTCTCTCATCAAAATCAAGCTCTATAACTTAGTCCAAAGTGGTCTACATATAGCTATAAGCTAGATACTGTAACTGTAACTAATCTGCTGAGGTTCTTACCGTTGTCTTCTTGAAAGATATAGCTTCCGAACCGGCAGTAGAATTTACACTGTATGAAATGACGATCCAAACGTGTTACATGTAACCTCATAATATGAGAACGTGTTACTAAAGTTTATGAGTTTAAATAAGATTGCAAAAAAATGTTTTTTTTTATTCAAATGTCATATTTCTTTGTAATATGAAAAATTGTTGGAGAATTGAGGAATGTAGAGTTATTAAGATGTAGTATATCATAGAATTTGGAAATGTTATTGTAAAGATATCGATCAATTTATCGATATCGAGAGCCTCTCTAATCCCTGATTTCGTGTGCTTTCTCGATGTAGAGCGCGTGCAATTCCGATGATGTTCAAGTTGATTTCGAGTCCGAAAACAGCCTATTTTGCTATTTGCTTATCGAATTGCATTGGAGTGATACTGAACATAGCATTTCTGAACGCATGAAGTCGCTTGCGTAGGCATTCATGTATATTCTAGCTGTTGCCTGACTTTGTCCCCGTTATATCGTGATACTCGTAATAAGTACTAATAATAGGATAAATTTATTACAAATTACAAAATTTCATCGGACTTTTTTGTTAATTGTAACCTAGTTATATTAATTGTTGTACACAACAAAATAAACAACCTGGATTAGAAACCACAATATCAAAAACACGCGAATTGTCAAAAAAATATGCATATTTAAATATACAAATAGATGAAATCATATCAAATACTTATTTTGAGATGTCTTGACGCTGACAAAGTATGAAGCATTGAAGTTGGTGCAATAAAATGCATTAATTTAATTCTACACACAAAAATTATAAGCACAGCAAAAAACGAAATCAAAACAACGAGTGGCTGTAGACTGTAGGTTTATCCAGTACCTTAAAATGTAATATTTAGTAATCTAAAGGTTAGGTTAGTTTTTTGAACAAAACAAATAAGTGTATAAAAATAGGCAGAGGCCCACTCAACACAGTTCACACAGGGTTTAACTTAAATGTTAAAATAATTTTGCAAAGAGATGTACCTACCTGTACACTTTTAAAAAATATTTTGTTCAACGATAAATGATTTCACAGGTAGACACCTACCAGGTGTTTATTTGATTTTAATTAATTTTGGTTCTCGGGACTATTTAAAAAGTGAAGTCACTTATTTGGACAACTCAAAAAGCGAAAATAATATACTCGTATTTAACAAGAAAGTTTCTTAAAAACATTTATGATCACAACTAGTTTTCTTATACTTACATAAAGAAACTGTATTCAGACAGAAATACATTCCTAACGGAACAGACTGTCACTATATTAATGCTCTCGTTATCTCATTAAAGGTTCCTAATTAGTAATGGCGATGATTAGGCACGGAGGTTCCTAGGCAATTTCCACAAACTCTCACTCTTTGTGGCCTCGTGTCTAAGCCGTAATCTTAATGAAAATTTGATGCGAGTTAGCAAAGCCTCGTTGTGTGAGATTAAGGAAACGCCGTCCCGCGCGCTCACTTGAATTTTAAACCATGTCTGATGAAATAATTCCTTTTTTAAAGCTTCCACTAATTAAAATCACTAAAAACACGTGGTCTTACAAAAAATACGGAGCGTTGATTTTTTCGTTGCAATATTTGTGCTAACGGACAAGCTTCATAGCTCGTAAAATCGATAGCTAATGCGACAGGAGAGTTTTATATGGCGACAACGTTCCGGTAAGTGCAGCATAGAATGGCCCGCCACAAGGTAGACGGATGCATTTTAGGTCTTCTTAGCTGTTTTATCACCCACTACACCTACATGAAACTTTAGGTTCGCTGGGCGGTTTGTTCAAAAGCTAGCTTTAGTTCATACATCTTCTACGAGAGAAACCCCCCAACACGCCTGGGTATGCCTATGGAGGCTTTGGATGTCATTTTTCTTTTGGCTTTGAATAGTGATGATATTTGTTGCTATCGATTCGCTCCAAATGTAGACTGATTGATTTCTTTAGTCAACCATTTTTAGATCGCGTAATCTGTCTTCTTGTTATTTTCCTTCCTATAGTCTAATGGGTCAAGTACTTGGCTTTGATCTCGGTGATATCAGTTCGATTGCCGGTGAAAAAAAAATATTTTATGAACATACTTCGTTTACAATCACCAATCCACATTTCGAAAGTGTAACTAAGCTTATCTAATTGTTATTACTTGATTACAATGATGGAGGTCTTTTCACTACAGTGATACTATAATTAGGCTGACACCTCGTTATTTAATATATCACGTTAGTGCTACGATTATAGTAATACAATTAATTAAAAATAAAACAAAAATACCAACGAATCGTGTAATAAATGGTGTTTGTGTACAGTCGATGCGTTTAGTTTACTGATTTATTGTTTTTCGCGACCGACTAGAAAGATTTTGTTTGTTTTGTGAACCTCCGACACAAAACGGTAGAGCGATATAATTTTGACGAAGAGACTCGTCAAAGAATAGTGCGCTAATGTTAAACTGTTGAGCGTTTAGAAAAATATATTGGGTTGTTCAACAAATATTTTGGGAGGTTGAAGATTTTATTTTAGAAATTAATTAGAAAAAAAGAAAGAAAGAAAGAAAATACATTTATTGACATCACAAAATATACATACAAACACAACGCAAGACAATTTAACAAAAATTATTATTATAAATACGTTGTGAGGCCAATTAGACGACCTCCGTAGCCGAGAGGCGGGCCTGACTTTGGCGAGCGCTATCTCTGAGGACCCGGGGTTCGATCCCCGGTCGGGTCAATATGGGAAACGAACTTTTCTATATTGTCTAGGGTCTGGGTTGTGGTGCCGTCGTTGTTTCTGATTTACCATAGAATCAGAGCAATGTATGTGATGTTGATGTTGTCTAATATTAATTAGGGTTCCACCTCAGCAAATGCCGCTACAACATTTTTAACGCCGCAGCAGCGCTGGTATTCTGGTAATTAACTCTCATCACCGAGTATTTAACTTAATATAACGTGTCTCTCTAAACACTTGACATTGGTGGAATCATCGTGTTATACGCGAAGCGAGAGAGATAGAGTTCAAAGACAAAAAAAATTGTAAACTATAAATTAGACACCTTTTGTTTGTGATGCCGACACACACTTTATCGGTTACTTGTTTTTTTAACATCACAGTTTACATATTTGCATTGAAATCTTAATCAAGCCTCGGTGGCGCAGTGCCTATGGTGGCTCGAAGCGCGGAAGGCTCTGGGTTCGATACCCAATCAAGTTGACTTGGGTAACGAACTTTACTTGATTGGATTAGCTCTTAATTGGGTTGATGCCCCCAGTTAGTGTTCATCGTCTAGTATTCTTAACAAAATGGTAAACCATATGAGATCAGTAGATTGGTGTTATTGATTCGCGCAAAAATAAATCATAAGGCTTATAAACCTGGATCAAAATCTGGAATGAAAAGGTTCTACACTGTCAAACACTGCAATGATTTTATCCTTTATAGACGGTTATATCCTATATCTATATCCTGTTCATGTTTGCTCCGTTAAAAGTTACCTACTTAAGCGAATGAAGGTTCTTAGTAATTAAAAAAATATGTATGCCTTCTAAGTGGTATAATAGTTAAAACTAATTATCCTTTATTTGTAGTGGCTCTGGTCTGGAGAAGGCCGAGCGATCTTGTTTTTATTCGTCCATAAACAATACGCCTGCATCAAACGTTTTAATATAATGGCTGTGCACATCTGGCCTTAAAGAAAATTATCGTGAGACTAGCATTATCGGTAAACGTCTTACTAGGAAGTACGATTTAAGTAACCTTTTCCTATTGTATATATTTGCTGTCATTTCTATTAATTTACTTTTAATCGTCAATATATGGCGTTACCTAGTGAAAAAGGTTGATCAATAGATGGCGTTAGTAAAAACCGAAATATTCTTTGCTACATCACGGTGACAAGATTTTTCTGCGGAGATAGACCCCCCGGCCATATAACGCGGATTCAACGAGTGCTGGAATTTTATTACTTCGTCCTGTCCACCTCGTGCGTCAACAAGCGAAAGTTGTACACCTATACATGCTATTTTATTTAGAGAAATGATTATCATAATTGAACTACGCACTGTACCTATCCCACGTTTATTATAAAACTACCGGTCGCCCGCGACTTCATACGGAGTTAGTTGTTATTTATCGAGCAAGGCTTTTATTTAAACTATATAACATTACGCTGCGACCAATGAACGCAAAGAATCAGTGGCAAACGTGATAAATATGGGGATATAAAAGTTTTAAATAAACAGTGCATCTCTTATTGCGGTGAGGGACTCGAAATCTACGACCTTCGCCTATTGCACGTGCTGATCTCCCAACTGAGCTAACCGTTTAACTATTTCAAAAAGAAATAAAAAAGCATGTCTTAAAATAAAGCCTGCAACGATAACGGATTATTTATAGTATCACAAGTTAAATAATTCATGTAGAACGTACTTATATTATTTGTGTGTAATGTACGCTTAAAGTGCATGCGGTGCTTTTCATTAAGTTATGAGGCACTTCGACATTAAGGTTGATTTGTAGAAGTAAACTGTAATAGTGAATTTATTATTTAAAAGCTATAACCAATAAATAAATTAAGGTACCAAATTGATGTTCAAATAAATTAATGTACGAACTAAAAATTCACAATTACAATTCACAATTACAATGCAACCATTAGGCATTTGTAATAAAACAAAGGAGGTTTTAAATGTGGCTGCCAAAAATCTGTGGAGGCAGCTATATTTGTAATCGGCTTACAAAAAATCTCTTGTCTCCTGCCCTAAAAAGGGCTGTATACAATTATTGGGATTGTCTAGAACATTTTGTATTCAGAATTATTCATTAGATAAAAACTAGAAAATATCAGTTGAATGGGTTTTGTGATAAATATTTAGATAAGTGTACATTTGATTCCTTTTAAAGCGGTTACTTCTTAATTTCCACTCATATTTACTTTACTTTACTATAAAAAGTAATACTAATTATCATCCTTTTACTGAGTGAAAGCAAGTCATTATTACAATAATGGATTGTGGCTTAACCGTAAAGCAAGCGTAGGCTTGCCAAATTCAGATTCAATCAAATATTACTTAATTCAAGTAAGTTACATGTAACACTTTAGATTGTCTCTGAATACAATGCAAAGTGACTACTGCCGGTTCAGAACTTAAATCTACCAAGGAGAAATTCAACAATGTTGAACAAATTTGTAACATGCTTTTCTTGGTTCGGGAACCGAACCTTGAGCCCCGATATTAAACTCAACTACGTAAACCACTAGATAGTCGAAACAATAACTTAACTAAAATTAAGTTAAGGTCCAAAATCAATTGAAATTTATTTACCTTTGACTATAGATGCTCAATATTTAAAGTTCGTAAAACTGACAACTTAAAGAAAGATTTGTCGAGTGTTCCACTCCGCGATATGATGTCGTCCTTATTACGGGTTAGAAAAAAGTAAAAAATAATCAAACGTTCGTAACAGTCTCATGTCCGGTTCCAATATTTGAAAAACGATCAGTTCTAGTTACGGGGGCGTAAGCTAAAAGCGACCGACGGACGACAGCAGTTAAGGAAAGTAATTTTGAACTTGGAAAAAAACGGGTTGTCATTTTTGACACATTATGAATCGTCAACCGGGCATAAATCAACAAAAATAGTGGTAGAATACGTTTTTTATGCTTGCTTACATGACATGAATTAAGTTATTTTCCATTCTATTCTCTTCTAAATAGAGAAAATGCAAAAAAAAAAACAAAATACCTTGCACTCACAATTCGTGGTCCTCAGTCAGATCATCCCGTGCCACCACAAATAGTATTGTATTACTGAGCATATAGACTTTCAGCGTTTTATCCTCGCCCACCCGCCACTTATGCCCGCTACAGACAGCGACACAAGAGGTACGCCGTTAAACGCAAAGATTTTGCTGCCAGTAAAATATTCGTTAGTTTATACGTAATAGGTAAGCTGTAGCTAGTGAATTTATTAGTGCCAATGAAATAAGTTTGAAAAATTCTGAGCTGATGTCTTTTATCTATAAACAACATTTTTGCGTCATACTTCCCAACACCATAATATTTTATCCTATATTGATTTGTTTGCACCTAAGCAAAATTCAGTCCAATAAGTAAAAAGACAATTATGTATAAAAATCTAAAATTCAATCGTCCCAGCTAATATCTCAATTTTACTCATTTGTCTGAGTGAGAGGCTTGGGGAGATTTTGCGGCTTGAGAACATCTTGTGAAACGTTACCTAATACACTCCCCCTACCAATTGACACTTCAGAAGTTGATTAAGGCCTGTGTGATAAGACCGCCTAAACTGCACTATAATTAATCTGTAAAACCTATTTCTGTAAAATTTTTGTGTAATAAAGTAAATCTATCTATCTGTGCCCAGCAGTTTTGAGAGAGGTAGGGCATAGCGATTTATCGCTCGAACTGAAGCAGCCCGACTGGTGAAATACCTTACAGAAGACCGCAGCCAAATTACAATCACTTCTGTGTTGTTGTGTTCCTGCGTGTGAATAAGGTTTCCAGAGCTCCTGGGGGGTGCTACATTAGTAGCAGGGGTGAAGCCTTTAAGGTAAGGGCGACCAGTTCAGTAACAGATTTATTATGCTGTATTCATCACCCTTAAGCTAGGACCTCATTACCACTTAACATCAGGTAGAATGAGGTCAATCTTGAAGTGCAATATAAAAAAAAGTGGTTCAAAGCTAAAAAACTAACTACTATATTGTAAACAATAAAAAAAATAGTTCTACAGAAACTTTCCCACCGACCGATACCCGATAATATTTTGTTAGTTTTAGATATCTCTACATTAGTCGCGCCATCGGAACGGATTAGTGGTTTTCGTGTTATTGCCCAAATCCGCAAAAAGCTGACTAGACTGCTAATATCGTTCGAGAGGCAATGTAATGACATCATAAGTGCATTAGTTAATGCATCGCCTTATCTTAATTGCTCGTATTTATTGGATCTGACGTGGAAAGTTGGCGGCGCCGCACTCAACTTTAATTGCAGGTGTACGTTTCTGATATTTTTCACAACAATAACGTTAAGTATAGTCAATGTCAAATAGGTGAAATAGTGACACTGAGGGAACTCAAATATTTAGACTAGTAGGAAAGGGGAACTAAGAATGAGTTTTAGGCCGTCTGTAAGATTATAAATGAAATAAATAAATGAATAAAATAAATAAATAAATAAATAAAAAAATGTTTATGGTCTGTCTCCTTAAACTACAACATTTTTACTTAAAATATAAAACGCTACACAGGAAGACAAATGGAAGTGGTTCAGCTAATGCAGACACGGAGCAAGACTCCCGTCTGCGCTGGTTTTGGACCCTTCCAGGAGCTCTAAGGAGTCGTTTGAGAGCATGTGGTAGTGCTTATATATTACTATCCCAATATATGGAACACGTATTTTTACATTTTCTACCTAATCAAAAAATAACGGCGATAAATTGAATTAAATTGTCGTGCGACGTCATTGATAGACTCATATTTCCCACCGGTGACAGAGTTAAGCCTTGCAACTGAACATCGTTTGGTGTTAGTATTTTTTTTATTAATAAATTCGGTAAATGTCCTACGGCAGCGGTTGTAAACTTAACCAGGTAGTGAGCAAATAGGTACCACTTCAAATTGAACTTTATGAACTTCACTTACTGGCGAAATGGAAAATTTCGATACTCCAGGTCTGATTAAGGGTTTAAGAAAGATGTATGATTTGACGCTGACTGTTACTGATACCTTCAAATTACACAAGGTTAATTAAGACTTTGACGGAGTACGATTTGGACCTTAAAGGCATATAGATTCTACCAGAATACAAGCACTGCACTGTTCAAAATGGCGTCGTACCATTTGTTGAGGTGGAACCCATTTTGTTTCACCTCATATTTTTTGTTGATGCGAATACTGTAAGCATAGTTAATGTGATGGTCAATAAATGGAGTTCTTTCTTCTTTCCTCAAAACCTTCTCCAGCGTAAGTAAAAATGAAACAAGTAGAACGCTACGAATAGTTGTTATTGGAACTAATAATAAACTGGGGCTCCCGTCCGTTCATAAATCGCTTACACAATTTAAAGACCAAAGTACCTTGGTATTACGGGTTCAAAGTACTACTTTCAAGCTTTGCGGCGAAGTTTTACATTGATATTTTGCAACTCATAAATGGTGAGAATCACCGCAAAATGTTTTCAAAGTAATACGTAATACGTCTGAGAATAATTGGTAATTTAAAAATCGATATTGTGAAAGAGAAGTAAATCAACATTATAATTGTTAAATATTAATAGCTCAAGATGCATTTTACCTAGTTTTTGTAAGTTTAACGACAATTAGACTTCTTAAGCGAACTATATTTACTTATGACAATATCGCGATAGAATTTAAAATGCGGTGTTCTTTATACATATTTTATTTACCACTTACCATTGAACGTTGCAAAACTACGAGTAAATAACATAAAATTTGCAAAATAAAATAAATAATTAATTTATGAAGAAAGCAATAAATCGGATCAACCGTGCTTTTCTTAATTATCATGCATCGCTAATACCTGTGTTAACTTACTTAATTAGATACAAATAGTTAATTAAACATATTATTGCATTACAGTGGGTCCCACACTAGGAGTAGTCCTGTATCCTGGGCACCCTGTTTACGAAACATAAACCGGGGGAGACAGATGACAGTCAATTTTTCAATCCCTACTATCCCTACTAATCCCTACTAATATTATAAATGCGAAAGTAACTCTGTCTGTCTGTCTGTTACGCTTTCCTGCTTAAACCTCTCAACCGATTTTGATTAAATTTGGTATAGGTATATGACACGTGTCAACAGTGCCTAGCAACCGTTGTCATTACTAAATGAATAAACAGTGAATAAATACAATCTAATTTTCATGATAGTTTATATTTAACAAATTGGTTAAAGAAGTTCTTTCATTATTGTTACGGCCGAAAATTTACTTTGATAACTGATCACAAACCATTGACTTCAATTTTTCATCCACACCAGACTCTTCCAGCACTTAGCACAATGAGACTATTTCATTATGCTCATTTCTTATCTGGATTTGATTATAATATTGAATATAGAACTTCAGCTAAAAATTCAAACGCAGACTACTTATCTAGATTTCCTGTTGAAGCAATAAAAGAAAAATCTATCGATCAACACTGTGCTTTTCAAATTCAACAAATACATCAATTAGAAATCAGTCCGAAAACGATAGCATTAGAAACTAAAAATGACGTGGAATTTAATTCACTATTACAAGCATTAAAAGCAGGAAGATCTTTGAAAGTCTATGGCTACAAAGATAACGAACTAACGTTACAGGACGATTGTCTCTTAAAAGGAACCAGAGTTATGATACCCCCTACATTACGCGCTAGAGCTCTGGAAGAACTCCATGCAGGACATGTGGGTATCGTTAAAATGAAATTACTGGCTCGAAGTTACATATACTGGAAAAACATAGACACTGACATTGAAAATAAAGTCAAATCATGCCGAGCTTGCAGACTTCAGCAGAACGAACCAGCCAGAGCGCCACTACATCATTGGGAAGAGCCAACTGGTCCTTGGCAAAGGCTTCACATTGACTTTGCAGGTCCAGTTGCAGGTCAACAATTATTTATAATAGTAGACGCTTATACAAAATGGGTAGAGATAATTCCAACAAAAACAACTACAAGCTCTTGGTGCATACAGAAACTTAATAAATTATTTGGTACATTTGGAATACCTTACACTCTAGTTTCAGATAATGGACGACAATTTGTTTCACAAGAGTTTCAATATTTTCTTACCAATTGTGGAATCATTCATAAAACCACTGCACCTTATCACCCCGCAACCAACGGGTTAGCAGAACGTACCGTACAAACAGTGAAAAGAGCACTGCGTTCATTAGAGGGCGAGAGTGGCAGCCTTGCTGATAAAATTAACATAGTTACGAGTCGCCTTAGGCGTACTCCAGGAACTAACGGCCAATCACCGTTTACCTTAATGTTCGGTCGTACTATAAGGACTCCCTTACATGCAATGTTGTACCACCCCCCACCTAAACCAACACAACGTAGAACAAGCATGCAGAACCTGCCTAGGAACTTTGACACTGGTGACAGAGTGCAGGTGAGAAGCTATGCGAATCCGAAAACGAGATGGGAATTCGCGACTGTAACTCGCCGCATAGGACGCCTACACTTCGAAGTCCGAACGGATGCCGGTGCGACCTGGACTCGGCATCTGGATCAGATGCTGCCGGCACCCCTGGTGGCGCAGCCAAATAGCGGCGGAGGAGTGACACGTGTCAACAGTGCCTAGCAACCGTTGTCATTACTAAATGAATAAACAGTGAATAAATACAATCTAATTTTCATGATAGTTTATATTTAACAGTATACGTTGAATCTCAAGAACGGACATAGGCTACTTTTTATTAGAAAATAAGGGGGGGAGGGGGGTAATACCACCTTTGAAAGTTTATATGGAAAAATGTTTATTTTTTAGAGATATGAAATTTGGCACAAATATAGCTCGAAACTTGGATTAAAATATAGACTACTTTTTGTTTCGAATATTAGGGGAGAAAGGGGTAAAACCGACCATGAAACGATGTAGTCCACACGAACGAAGTCGCGGGCACAGCTAGTATGTTATATATCAGAGTAACAGACAGACAGATAGGGTTACTTTCGCATTTATAATATTAGTAGGAATTTATTCTATGGCAAATCTTCTTCTATCACAGTGCATAAGATAGTGTAATTGAAAACTCTAGTTTCAGCAAGTAAAACGAACAATGAAAGCAAACCAACTCGTTAAGTCCACAGTAAACTTGCGGCAGACAGTTAATTCCGTTGCTCTGAATAACTTGTTCAGTTTTATTCAGACGTCATTCGAAGTTTAAGATCGTCACCCGACGTTTTAGAACGTCATTTCACGGCTTTAAAGCATGCGACCCCCGAAATTAAGTGAATTGCTTTACGACTCCCGTTTAGCCGACTGCGGCGCTGTAAAGTGGGTAATGAATTTGTTTAAGCATTTTGTGGTTTGTTCTTTATTGTTCGGTGGCATTTTTATCGATTTCAGTCGATTTGCGGTTTTATGGAACTCTGTTCTGTCGACGCATACGAAACTTGGCTGTGAAAGTGCAGAGGACAAGTTTATTGGTTTGACACCATAAAGTTAAATGTGCCTCTGTGGAGTATCCAAACCCCAAAGATCAAAAATTTGGTAACTTCTATCTTTGCCGGACCATAAAGATATGGAACTCGTTGCCGGCTCATGTGTTTCCTCATTCCTTTGACATGGATTACTTCAAAGGGAGCGTGAAGAAACATCTTGCGGGCCAGTATGGCGATGTTAACGGACAGGATATTTCGGTATCAAATCCGTTGTCATCGCGATGTGGGTTCCTCTCTTGCTAACCATCAGGCTGGGAGGAGCCAATATACTGCGCTACCATAAAAAAAAAAGATCGTTTGTTCAAATCCCACGAGGAACACTTTGTGAATATTTTTGTTTTTGTTTTGTCTACTAATAATCCTTTGATTGTGTCAAGTTGAAACACAATGTTCAAATAATTTTGTCTCGCACATATGTCATACTTGTACCTTAATTATAAATTAAAACTTACATCGGCACCTATTTCTGTCTTCACTCATCAAAACAAAACTGATAACTATATCCAAAGTGATCTACACATAGCAAGAAATTAATTAGTATAGATATTGCTTCTGTAGAATATCCATTGAGTTTCTTATGGATAATTTCTCGATAGGTACCTACGCATAGATTACAAATCGGTATAGAGTCAATTTTCAATGTATTCACCATTCAAAAGTTTTATAATTGATGAAAAATATTTGATTTTTATCGGGCATTGTAATTCTCAAACATTAAAGTCAAAGTCAAAGTCAATATTTTTTTTATTCACATAGATTACATTAGTAATACTTATGAATAGTCTCTATATAAAGCAAATGAAGCTACCTCCGGTTCGGAACCTATAACTAAAGAGAAGATACCGAAAAGAAACTCAGTAGTTTTTTTTTTACAAATGAAAGCTACACTTATTACTAATTTCGCACTAAGACACACAGTTAGTATTTAGCCAAAAGATAGCTGCTGAAAATTGACTTATCTACTTGTTTTGAGATAATTATTTCCTATTAATTTAATATAAGTAGGACATCAAATCATACCGAGCTGGGCCGAAAATTATGTTTATGATATGAACGATTCACTGCAATAACGATAAATGTCTTTTATTATTTTTTAAGATATTTGGGTTTTAAGTTTATAAACTTTGAACCAAAATCTGCCTTATTTATTTATTTTATTTAATAACTTTGATTAATGAGTACAATAGGTGTGCTTAATGATAGGGGCATTCTTTACCAGTCAACCCTTGGGTCATGAAGATAATATGTGTATGTGATGGGTAATAGTGAAGAAGTGCGTAAATGACTAGTACCTTCTATATCCATACTAATATTATGAATGCGAAAGTAACTCTGTCTGTCTGTCTGTCTGTCCGTCTGTTACTCTTTCACGCCTAAACGGCTGAACGGATTTTGATGAAATTTGGTATAGTATACCTATATTTTCAAGAACGGAAATAGGCTACTTTTTATTAGAAAATAAGTTTATATGGAAAAATGTTTATTTTTGAAGTTAGAGATATGAAATTTGGCACAAATATAGCTCAAAACTTGGATTAAAATATAGACTACTTTTTGTTTCGAATATTAGGGGAGAAAGGGTTAAAATCGACCATGAAAGGATGTAGTCCACACGAACAAAGTCGCGGGCACAGCTAGTACTAGTATAAAACGGCCTTATTGCCGTGAAAACCTGGGACACTGAGCGTTCTAGACGTGTAGTCAAATATCAGGTCCGTTTTTATTTCAGGACTGGAAGCTGTATTACCTAGTTTGTAAACGAGATTACTAGCTGCATGTATGAAGTAACCGACTGACTGCCGTTGATCACTTATGCTCGGTTCCAATATTTTACGATTCGTAATATGTCAATAGCGTCTATCCCGTTTCATAATTTACTTTTCATATCAGATGTCAGTCGTCGGTTGGTCGTTTTTAGCTTACGCCTCGTATAATTTATTACAATCCGTTACTAGAATGAGTCGTTTAATATCGGAACCGGAATTAGTTTGATATTTTGCACATTCATCCTTATTGTCGTGGGGGTCCACTTTCAAATCTTATTCAACCATCTAATTCTATGCCTTATAGTAACATCAAACATTAAAATCTCCAACTTGACTTTGACGCAAGAATTTGTTCCCAACAATTGTAATCGACACAAGTTAGGAATTTGCGTTCCGCGTTTTATGTATCTTAGTGTAATTTATCTCTCATTTCTCATTAATTAATTTGAAGAGATATTTGAGCTTACCTACAAATGCTATGTTCAGTTTGATTTCAATTGTAGTAGATTTACTTAGGATGGTTATGTAGATCTATACTTTAGGATTCAGAAGATAAAGTAATATATTTGTTTTCAACAATTGTAATGATGTCTTTGAAGTTGTGTGATAAGTAATTTTAATAAATTTGGAACCACTTTAGTCTCACAAATTATGGTAAATTTCAGACTAACAAATTTAAATATTTTTTAAGAATAATTAATAATTAAATATTTTAATCAAGGTGTTTAACTCTTTAACATAAATTTAATTTACAGTAAGAATCAACTAAAAGAGGTTTGCTTAAAACGTTGAGTAATTTAGAAAACTCATACCAAGAAATTATTTAATGTCAGTCTTTATGTCATTGAAAACTAAAAACATTTGGTAAAATAAACCTCTATTCAAAATTCACGCAAGTACCTGCTAGTGCACTGTGTTGATGTGCCTACACACACATAGAAGATAAAGTAAAATAACGTGGAATGTAAATTAATAATTTTCCTTTAAATTAAAAATTATAATTCACATCAAAAAACTTTTTACGTCAATTTTTGGTAATTGTGACGCCACAGCTGCTTTGAGCAACATAGAGTAGTTGAATTAAATAATTTCATTATAATGCCATTCCCCAGCAGTTTAACGGGAACATTTTAAGGTAAATTGTGTAGGTACCTACTGATGATATCTTTCTTGACAAACCAGTCAACCAGAAATAACTCGTAGAGTGTCAGTAATAGTCCTTAGGAGAATGCCTCCAAGCGGACGCTGCGTAGCACCATGGAGAATCTTAAGAACTGGAGCAGACTTGAGAGACAAATATAAATAATTATTTTATTATTCCTAGAGTCCTAAACTAGGTAAAGCCCAGTATTGTGAGTACCCAGTAAAACCCAAATAAGATATAAACAGGCGACAGATTACATATACCTACCTAGTATCTTTTAATTAACTATATGAAAAAGTAAAAAAAAATGGTTTACGTTAAGTTAAGTAACATCAAACTAAAATAATTAAATCTATTAAAATAAGAAATTGCAAGATATGACCGGATTTTGGCGTCGCGTCTCTTTTCTACATTGTTTCGTGTCTGCATGTTATAGGACATAATTTTTTTCTTATTATATATCACAAATAGCTACTTATGGACTCAGAGCAATGTTTGTAATATTGTCGTATATTTAATAAATCTATAACACATTTTGTTCAATCGCTCGAGAAATTATACCAACCATAAAAATCATAAAAGGTATTACACCATTGCAAAATCAATAACGTACGATCAGAAGCATATCACAATAACAAAGCCACTTCGATATTAGTTCTTATTCCCACGTCACAAGATCGGCAAAAAATACAAACTGCATAGTACTTTTTTTTTTTATATTGCACTTCAAGATTGACCTCATCCCACCTGATGTTAAGTGGTAATGAGGTCCTAGCTTAAGGGCGACATGTACAGCATAATACATCTGTTACTGGACTTGTCGCCCTTGCCTTGAAGGCTACCCCTGCTACTAATGTAGCACCCCCCAGGAGCTCTGGAAACCTTACTCACACGCAGGAACACAACAACACAGAAGTGATCGTTATTTGGCTGCGGTCTTCTGTAAGGTGGAGGTATTTCACCAGTCGGGCTGCTCCAGTTCGAGCGATAAATCGCTATGCCCTACCTCTCTTACTTTTTACTATATTAATTTTGCATTTGAGTGCGCTATATAAAGATGCAGTATGATAGTAAAAAAGTTAAGAAATGTGCTCTTTTTTTATCTATTTCTGATTTTTTCTAAGACCTCTCCGGTTGAGTTAATAATCTAAGTTTCAGAACGACCGAGCATCGAGCATCTATTTGCTCCTTGTTAACTTTGCATTACAGTTTATATTCTAGGGTTAGCTAGATTTTCACTTATTGATTATTAGATGTGCGGAAAAATTTAGCTCAAATAAGTAAACGTCAATAATATTTATAATGGCTTTTCAAAGCTTCTAAAAACAAAATCCTGCCATCGAAGGTAGGTATTATTTGAAAAGAGCTCATTAATGTGAGTCCACCACCATATCGCGATGTCACCATATACCGTTGTCATCGCGATGTGGGTTCCTCTCTTGCTTACCATCCGGCTGGGAGGAACTATACTGCGCTACTATAAAAAAAAATACGAAAATCTCTTTCTCGCAGAAAATACGAACTCGACTAATCACTACCCAAAGTGTAAACAGGGACGGACTTTTGAATAAACCGCACAGTGAACAAAATGTTTCATGTAGGTGTATTTGTGTAGTGTTTATGATAAAACGACTAAAAAAAATGATTTCCTCTCCCGAGGCTAGTCGGCTAGTCGTCTTACCCCTGTTCCGTTCACTAACCACCGAACTGGGAATTGCTATCAACATAGGTAGGTATCCGACTTTCTTTTTTTTTTCTTTTTTTTTATATTGCACTTCAAGATTGACCTCATCCCACCTGATGTTAAGTGGTAATGAGGTCCTAGCTAAAGGGTGACAAGTACAGCATCATAAATCTGTTACTGGACTTGTCGCCCTTACCTTGAAGGCTTGACCCCTGCTACTAATGTAGCACCCTCCAGGAGCTCTGGAAACCTTACTCACATGCAGGAACACAACAACACAGAAGTGATTGTTATTTGGCTGCGATCTTCTGTAAGGTGGAGGTATTTCACCAGTCGGGCTCCTCCAGTTCGAGCGATAAATCGCTATGCCCTACCTCTCTTAAATCATCATTATATATTATATATCATATTATTTAATCATCAATCATAATCACTATTTAACCGCAACTTTATATGTCGGAACTTAGTACATTGCACATGCAACATTGAACAACTTGTAAAACTTGTAAAACTCACCAGCCCTGCCAGCCGTTGCTGTTCGTGTGCAGTCCAACAACTGCGCAATAACTTGCATTAACTAGTTTAGGTTGTTAGAATCATAAAAATGGAAAATTCAACGCGGGTTGTTGAGAAGCTTGGTTTAACTTGGTAACTGACGGAATAATCGGGTGCAACCGTTTGAAATGTTCGTTTTAAAATTGATAGCTTTAGTTTGCAAAGCACGAAGAATACTAAACACAATAAGAGATATAAATAAAGGTGAAGTTAGTAGTAAAATGGCAACATTACAGTTGTTCGGGATTATTTTAATGTGCTAGTCTACTGTAAAAGTTAGAATATAGTATTTAGGAATTTTGTGATACATTTAAAGCATTTTAATTAAGAATTCATTAGGACCACAACGTGACAATATATTTAATACAAACAGCATAACAAAGTAAAAAGTTGCAGTTTTAGTTCTGATTGATAAGTTCTCAGCAAATTAATTCTTTAGATTAGGTTGTTCTCGGCTGTTTTATCATACCTACATACTACAAAAGACACCTACATTAAAAATTAGGTTTTATAAGAGGTTAGAACTAAAGGCTCCATTTTCAACTGGGTTAGTAATTACTCAAGTTCATATTTATTTATTTTCATAGAAAACCAACCGCGTTATATTAAATTTACGTTACTGTAAGTAAATTATTAAAAGTATAGCCAATAACAGGCTTTCCTTACATGTAATAAGTGTTGTTCTTATGCTAATATAAAAGTTTAGTGATGTTTAAATACAAGTGCAAGTATTCTGCGACATATCTCGAAGGAGGCAGCTGTCCTTCACTGCACCCCTTGGAGACGCTCATGCTTTCAGTATCCTTTAAGACGATTTAGATAAATTAAGTTGCCAACGCGTACGGAGATAATAATTTATGATATAATAATTTATAATTTATGTTTATTTGATTGAAAGCGCTAATCTCAATAACTACTGGTTTGAATTGAAAATATATATTTTGTGTTCGATAATCCATTTATTAAGGAAGGCTTTAGGCTATATAAAATTTACGCTTCGATCAATAGGAGTGAATAATCAGTGGAAAGTGCGGCAACCCAGAAAGTACGCGTGCAAAGTCTCCGTCTCCTTGTGAAAAAGATCAAAAAATTATCATTACATAATTTTTAATCAAAATTATCATAAATAAATATAAACAAATATTGGACAACAACACATACATTGCTCTGATTCTGTGGTAAGTAGCTTAAGCACTTGTGTAACAGAAATCAGAAATAACAACGGTACTGCAACACCCAGACCCGACCGGGTATCGAACCCGGAACCTCAGAGATGGCGCTCGTCAAAGTCAGGCCCGTTCGCCTCTCTGCTACAGAGGTCATCATCATAAATCCTAGACACATTTTTTTTTATATTACACTTCAAAATTGACCTCATCCCACCTGATGTTAAGTGGTAATGAGGTCCTAGCTTAAGGGTGACAAGTACAGCATAGTAAATCTGTTACTGGACTTGTCGCTTTTACCTTGAACGCTTGACCCCTGCTTGTAATGTAGCATCCCCCAGGAGCTCTCGAAACCTTACTCACACGCAGGAACACAACACCGAAGTGATTTATATTTGGCTGCGGTCTTCTGTAAGGTGGAGGTATTTCACCAGTCGGGTTCAGTTTGAGCGATAAATCGCTATGCCCTACCACTCTTAACATAACTTTATACCGGTAAAGAAGTATAATAAACTAGCTGTCCCGGCGAACTTCATAACGCCTATTTTTTTAGTTTCTAACCTTTCAAACCTTCCCTGGACCTCCACAATTATTTCAGAACCAAGATTAGCCAAATCGGTCTAGCTGTTCTCGAGTTTTAGCGAGACTAACGAACAGCGATTCATTTTTATATATAAGATATGTCAATACAAAATATAGAGGCTTAGATCCATAAATAAATAACTGATGTCAATAGTAAACGATAGTCAAGGTAACGTACAAAAAGCATTTAAACGCTAGTCATTAAAACTGATTAATCATGCTAACTAAGTACCGCAGCCGCTGAACCGTGTATTTTCACTTACTGTTCGTAATTTTTGCTCGGTTTTTCTCTGTTTGACGCTCCCCCCCTGACAATACTATCGTTCGGTGTTTTATTTACTTCGGAGCTGAATACATGAATACGATTTCACACACAACATATTCGATGGCGTTTTAGAGAATTCGTGTAAGGAAAATGTTGATATTTTCCGTGTTTCTGTGTGACAATGATTCTTGATCTGATACTAGTTTGTGAGCTTATCTGATGGCTAGCGGTCCAGCGCGGCTTCGCACGCATACTTTTTCTATATTTTCTATATTTACTTTTTCAATATTTTCGACTAATTCTAAGTTGCTATTTATTCAGTTTTATATTATTTAGCATAAAGTCTTCCTCAATAAATTTACTATCTAACTAAAAATAATTGTTCAATACGAACCAGAAACTACTGGAAAAAACTAATTATGTCGTATTTATTATTATCAATTTTGCTGTAATCCATACTCACATTTTTACTGTTACCGCACCCATAAACAAACTATCTACATGACCCAACGGTTGACAGGTAGAAAATGCTCCTAGCATTAAGTCCACCTTCTGTACTTTTTTTTGTGCAATAAAGTTTTTAAATAAAAAAAATAATGTCGGATCCGATGGCAAATAATAATCGTTGTCACAATCGTACCCATTTTACTTGAAATGTGAATTAAACGTCTTCAAAAAATTAAATTTATGCAAATCAAAAAAACACATTACATTACATTAAATTTATGCAAATCAAAAAAACACGTTTTCATTCCCAAACTTTTAATAAATCTTCAGAAACAACACCTTTAGTTTGTTATGCTTTATAATATTACTCGTAGTATAGATTTATCATCAGATATTACTAAAAATAATAATAAATATCAGACAACATAACATACACAATCCCAAAGTATGTAGCTTAATCAATTAAGTAGTTGTGGTTATAGGAAAAACGCTGGTAGGTACCATAATTGTGCCGAACACACGTGTAACCTTTTTTACTAGTTTATCATTGATACTTTTACTTTTACAATTGAATATGTCATTATCTTAGCTCTGCTCAATAAATGTCGCACTATTTTCCACCGGCTTTTAATCCCTACTAATATTATAAATGCGAAAGTAACTCTGTCTGTCTGTTACGCTTTCCCGCTTAAACCTCTCAACCGATTTTGATGAGATTTGGCATAGGTATACGTTGAACCTCAAGAACGGACATAGGCTACTTTTTGTTAGAAAGTAAGGGAGGGGGGGGGGGGGGGGGGGTAATGCCACCTTTGAAAGTTTATATGGGAAAATGTTTATTTTATGTTTATTTTTAAGTTAGAGATATGAAAGTTGGCACAAATATAGCTCTATTAAAATACTATTTGTTTCGAATATTAGAGGAGGTAGGGGTAAAACCGACCATGAAAGGATGTAATCCACGCGAACGAAGTCGCGGGCACAGCTAGTTCCTTATAAATTACTAATATAAATTCTAAAAATCATTGCTCACGCATCTCTTTCGGTCGCTAACAATAATACATATTCAAATATTATGTGTGTCTATACAATTAATATTATGTAGACACAGGAGATAAGGGATCGAATCCTTAATGAGGTGCTCCGGCAGAGAACTAAGGTCATCGACATAGCTCACAGGATTAGCAAGCTGAAGTGGCAGTAGGCTGGCCATATCAGCCGCAGAACCGACAACTGTTGGAGTAAACGAGTTCTGGGGTGGAGACCACGCCTCGGTAGACGTAGTGTAGGACGCCCTCAGGCCAGGTGGAGTGACGATTTGCGCAAGACGGCTGGCAGGAGCAGGATGAGAGTAGCCGAAAATCGATCGAAGTGGCGAACATTTGGAGAGGCCTATGTCCAGCAGTGGACTGCAACAGGCTGATGATGATGATGATGAGACACAGGAGAAACATAAATGTTAGTCATACGAATGTTGTTATGTTAATACTAGTAGTAAACAAAAAAACGAACTACTTAAAAGTCTTATCTAGGATTATCAAAAATATTGACGACCTTGTTTTCTATGAACCACGTTCCAAGCCTAATTTTCTTAGTACCTAATTTAATATTTTAAAATGTCCAATCATTTTAATTAAATAAATGATTGTTCACAATTTTGTCTAATTTTCATGACTTAAAAGTTATTTTTGACTTAAAATTTACTTTGTTGTTTGTTCATTGTTTTTCCCATTTCCTGTTTTGAGAAATTGGTAAATTAATTGTGAATCGCGTTTCTCTTCATTCTTCACGACCTCCGTAGCTGAGTAGTGTTACACCATGTCTGGTCCTGGGTTCGATTCCCGATAGATTCAATAGCACGTAAAAATAAGAAAACTCGCGGTTCGATATTAGTTCTTATGCGAACGACATAAAAGCGGTTACAAGTCCAAAGTGTATATTTCCTGTCCAAAGTGTATAATGCCCGGTTTCAATAGTTGAAAAACGATCCGTTACGGATAGTAGTAAATTAAACAAGGCGAAAGCTAAAAACGACCGACAGACTACTGATGACAGCTGGTATGGAAAGTAAATTTGAAATTAGAATTAACGACTCGTTGAAAAACGGATAGTTATTTTTGACAAATTACGAATCGTACAATATAAGAACCGGTCTGAGTCTGACGTGCTTTGGGTTAGTAGTCGATTGGCACGAAATTAATTCGCCCGAACGTGTGAATCGTCCCCTTCCAATAAAAAAATGTTTTTTGGTAGGCGTTTCGCACCAATGTATTTTGAACGCGTGAAATAGACTCCTTCAAGAATTAGTAGTATGCGTTTAGTTTTCGTGTCAGTCGACTACTAACCCCGTGCTGGGTTTACTCTAATTTTGCTGTCAACGACAGGCCGGTAGCAATGCAACCTTATTCGTTTCTTATTAAAAATAATTTGTGAAGTTCGAAAAGAACTGTTATTTTTTTGTTTTTTCGTCTTTTGTTTTTTCTCACGCGCTCCGTAAACACGTCTTTTGGTTTTTCTCTGTTAATTATTTAATTTTATTTTGGTATGTATTAACATTTTATTATTTTATTATACCTTTTACATTTTAAAAAACAAAAAATAACAGTTCTTTTCGAACTTTACAAATTATTTTTAATAATAAACGAATAAGGTTGCATTGCTACCGGCCTGTCGCCGACAGTGGCTGTGAACATTAAAGTCCGCCAATAATATGAACGAAACGTATTCCCATTCCTTGAAGTTCCACGTTTCCACGAATTAGTTCGCACAAAATACGTCTTTTTACCCAGTGGGTTTGGGTTTGACATTGAAAAATGGTATGTGAATTTAAAATCGAAGCGACTCAAATGCAGGAAACGAAGATAGGATCTCGGCATTGAGGGTTGGTTGGTATTGATTACGTGGCGCGATGACGTGATGAATTGCGTAAGGTCAGCATATCAGTGTGACGTGTTACATATCAAATATCAATCCATTTGGTGTAAATGGTCTCGCTGAAAGATTACATGTCAACCGAGGTTCGATGTGGGGATGTGAGAGTATTTCAAAGGGAACAGAAATGAAAATAGAATTTTAAATAGGGACTAGGTATACGTTTATTGAAGCGGATTCTTTGATAACAATAAGACATAATACTACAAATTAATTAAATAAAAGTAAAAATAATAAAAAATGTATCATAATGAAAAGATGTGGCAAATAGGTTTTGCTTTCACAACAGGAACGAAAATGGTTTAATTAAGAGCTGTGGATTTTGTGAAACTAAAATAAATAAAATCATAGAAACAATTCTATGATTATTATTTTTTTAATTTAAATAAAACAAAAAATAACGATTGAAAACCTCCTCTGTAGTTTTCACCGGTGAATGAAATAACCAATCATATTTTTATATTTCGGCAGAAAAAAATCATTTCAGAAATTTATCAAATATTTTATCGATATTCAAGAAAAATCAATTTCCTGTAACAATAAAATTTATTACTTACCTACCTTATTTAAAGAAAATCCTCTTGTAACGTAGTATGTCACCTACAGTAACATGCGGTTAGCTCAGTTGGAAGAGTAGACGCGCGATACGTGAAGGTCGTGAGTTCGAATCCCGCACTGCAAGGTGAGATTTTTCTGTTTCTTCAAAATATTTAAAGATCTCAGTGCAGCGTCTATAAAGAATTGTAAAAATATTCTGCGAGAATGCAATCCAAGGTTTCCGTAGTTTGAAGCAACTACTTAGACTTTGAAGACATGCGCACCTTCTGTAGAACAAAGGCACAATTGTCAACTGTCTTCAAAACAAAACTAATAAAAAACTGAAAGTTCTTAATTTTTGTAAAACACATGTCTAAAAATAATATAGTATAATGGTTTATGTCTTACAAAGGAGGACAACTTTAGAGTAATGAAAACAGAGCTAGACCACACTAATGCAAAAAATATCTTAAAATGGCTCTCCTGTCAAATTGTAAAAACTGCAATTGTGCCCTTTTGGGCCTACTCCCATAAACGAAATATGTCGGATCCGACAACGGATGGCAATTTTTAATCCTCATAATCATAAAGAAATCACTTCGAATGCAAAATAATCGTTTTCAAAAAACAAAACATGATTTATGCAAATCAAAAACCACGTCTTCATTCCTAAACTTTTGAATAATCTTCAAAAACGAAACCTTTCGTTTGTTCGTTTCGTTTTTGAGAGTACACCCTCTTGTTCTACCGAAGGTGCGATGTGATTAGCAAATATAAATAAAAAAGACTAAGTGAAAACATAATGAATAGAGTAAACTATCAACTATTCTCCTTAAAAATTAGGTTTGATTCTCACATGAAAGCTTTCCAGTATTTAGTTTTTCCTTAATAATCTTATTATTTACTCGTGAGGCTATAAAGGATGTGCGATAGCTAATTTATAGCCGGATTTTCTCGCCCCTAAATTAGTTCTAGCAAGACACCTCTTATCGTTCATCCCGTTTATACTGTTTATTGCGGTTAAGGGAGATATATTCTTTCAGTTTACTATTGATAAGCCTTGCGTCATGAGACCCAAAGTAAATTTTTACTATCATTTTAATAAATAACTCTTTACTTCTGTTTTTAATGTCAAAATAAATTCAACTAATTACGCCCGTAACACCTTTTTGCTGCGCTCATGTCATAAGTACAATAGCGATTTTCATGACCTAGACATTTTTGATTCTTCCTTAAGGGCGTTCAAAAAGGCTGTTGCGGATAAATTGTGTCTTAATTTAACTTAATTAAGTAATTTGTTTAGTTTTTTATATGTATTTATGTAATTTTTAAACTTCTGGTTAACATGTTGCAGTTTGTATAACATTGTTTATAGGTGGAAACTTAATTGGTTTAAGATATTGTTTGTCTGTATTACCTATACTGTGATAAGTACTGCATGTTTCCTTACAATAAAAAAAAAAAATGAATGGACTGATATAAATAAATTTGCAGTGCAATAAAACTTGCTTATCGAGGTATCTTATATATTTAAACGATGAATTCTTGTGTACATATATATATACATGTATTCGCGAATTTATCGTTTCAATAAAATATATTTGTATGTAAGTATAGCAAGTCCATAATAGGCTTTTTGTCAGGTTAAAAGTTTGACTGCAATGCAACATATATAATCGGAACCACGGTAATGATAGAGCTAATGTCATAAAATATGGTATGTAGAAGTTTTAGGGACAAAAAATAAGTTTATTTTTTATTTTATCATATTTTTTTAATAAATTTTATTTAACGTTAATGTTAGTCGATTTTGGTTATCCCCAATTAAAAATCTGCCCTGTTTTGTCAAGTTTTCAAATCTAATAATCGAATTTATTTAAAATTCAACAAGAGCTTTTAAAGGATAGGTAAAGGAATTCGCTAGCAAAAGCTAATATTGATATCTCATCTTCAAAATGAGATTTCCTTATCAAAAGTGCTTAAGATACTGGATGTGAGATAATAACAATGTATGTGACTTCCGCAGCCAAGAGGCGAGCGGGCTGGATTTTGGTGTCACACCATCTCTGAGGTACCGGGTTCGATCCCCGGTCGGGTCAATATGGGAAACGAACTTTTCTATATTGTCTCGTTGTGGTACCGTCGTAGTTTCTTGTTTCTCTAACACAAGCTCTTATGCTATTTATTACATAATCAGAGCAATGTATGTGATTTTGTCTGATTTTATTTGATGAGAAATCAAGTCAATTTAAAATTATTTTTACAGTTTTTGCTGTTTCAGGTTACGTTTTCTATCTGCTGCGAGATTTAATTCCTTGACCGCCAGACCACATCCCGGCCGGATGTTATTCATTTGTAATGCACGCGGTGCCCTACAAATGTAAGGTCATGTAATGAAAAACTGAAAAATGATCTACCCTGTCACTAACTAATTTTAGATACTTACTGAATTTAAAATACATTTGAATTTTTGTGTGTGTGCATGTTTGTTATGTTAAACTTGTTAAATTTGTTAAACTCAAAAACTTTTTTCATCTTTGTTTCTTTGGTAAGTAGCTTAAGTACTTATGTTACAGAAATCAGAAACAACGACGGTACCACAACACCCAGACCCGATACAGTTAAGAAAAGTTCGTTTTCCACATTTAAGAGAGGTAGGCCATAGCGATTTATCGCTCGAACTGGAGCAGCCCGACTGGTGAAATACCTCCACCTTACAGAAGACCGCAGCCAAATAACAATCATTTATGTGTTATTGTGTTCCTGCGTGTGAGTAAGGTTTCTAGAGCTCCTGGGGTGTGCTACCTTAGTAGCAGGGGTCAAGCCTTCAAGGTAAGAGCGACTAGTCCAGTAACAGATTTATTATGCTGTACTTGCCAACCTTAAGCTAGGACCTCATTACCACTTAGCATCGGATGGGATGAGGTCAATCTTGCAGTGCAATTTAAAAAAAATATACCCGACCGGGAATCGAATCTGGAACTTGAGACATGTTGCAACGTCGAATTCTGACCGGTTCCCTCTCGGCTATGGAGGTTACCAATCCTTAACGAAAACTTTTAAAAGAAAATATTTTGTTAATTAACAACCGTATAATGTTATTATATTTGGGTGCGTCCTACATAGTTCATGCATACATAATACGCCAAATTCGTATTATGCAAATTGTCCCTTTTGAATTGTGTACGTACTCAGGTCTTGCTATGAATATCTGCGTCCGTTTGTTGTTTTGTCCTTCATTATAGAAGACTGGGGATCTCCCCTACTTTCAAGAATTTTGCTTTAAACTTTTATAATAAATCCTTAGGTACAACATTACAACACGGTAAAAGTTTCTGCTAACTTAATTTTAACAAAAGAGTCTACTATTTTTGAAACCACCTCAAAATCTCGGTAAAAGGAATCTTATACTGTGCTATCTACAAGTTGACACAAATCTAGCGTCAGCAGAATTGGCTTGGTAAACAAACGCTCCATACGTAATACACGATTAGCCAATCAATACATCGATCCTACATCGCGATGTCAAAGTTATCGTCGCAATAAACTACATACAACAAACCAAGATTGGTAGTAGCACCTTGGTCCCCGAGCAGATAACACCTAGCTCGGAGGAAGTACTTCCATTGTTAGTAAAATAACATTTTTATGTCACAAGTGAGCATCTACAAACTCTTTGATCGAAAAAAAAGCCTTAATAGTTAGTACCCCTACAAACATTTGTTGACAAAGTGCTTCCATCGCCGATTGGCAATAAACTTCGCCTCTGGAAAATACTATCCTGTTGCATCTTGCAACTATAAAGTAGCTCGTCACCTGCCTAAGTTTTATTTGCCGGGCTCATTCCGCGAGGCGCAATTTCGTCCCCAACTAGGTTAGCCCCCAACAGGTAAGGATGTCCGATCTAAATATTTTTTTAGGAAATTGATAACGTGCATCGATTTTCGAATCGATTATTACTTCGATCTGAATCGATCGTTTACATGACATCGCCTAACATACCATTTTTTGGACCAATTATGCTATGTATATCTTCGATTTGGTTACTTATAAGAGTAGAGATGGTCAAGTAGATTAATTAATATTGGACAACATCATCACATACATTGCTCTGATTCTGTGGTAAGCAGCTTAAGCACTTGTGTTACAGAAATCAGAAACAACGACGGTACCACAACACCCACACCCGAGACAATATGGAAAAGTTCGTTTCCCATATTGACCCGACCGGGGATCGAACCCGGAACCTCAGAGATGGCGCTCGCCTAAGTCAGGCCCGCTCGCCTCTTGGCTACGGAGGTCGTCTATAATTAATAATGTAATAAGTGTGCTTATCTTAATATATGCAAGTGAAAGCTAACTGACTGAATGAAATATCAACTCAGGGCTTAAACTTAAAAAAAAATAAAAACTCTAAGAAAGGATGTTTGTAAATTCACCCCCTAAGGGTGTAAAAACGGGATTTAAAGTTTAAGTATATATTTTATAAGCTGAGTGACAGAAAATCTTTTGACGCTTTAGATATATATTTAATAGAATAAATTGCACGTGCTTAAACCCGAAACAGAACTCGACATTAATTGAGTTTAACGACAGTAGCTGTTTCATTTGTGATACGCCGACATATCTTTATTTCCCTATCTCCGTTGCCTTAAATAAATAGTCGAAATGTAGTATGATTATCATTTATTGACATTGAATGAACTTTGATTAATACAGGTTCGATTAAAAATCATCTCAGTCAATCGATTCTATGGATTTCGATTTTATACAACCCAGTCGATTAAATCGAAAGTTTGGGCATCCCTATTTGTAGCTGCGGCGGCCGGCTCTGTCTAAACGGTGCATAACTGCCTGTTAATGACTTGGAAAAACTCTCAGTATGGGGCGGGTTTAATTTTATAGTACAGTCAACAGCTAATCACCGTGAACACTTGCCGGTCGGTATTAGTTCTTATGCTGACTACATAAGGGTGTACAAAGGCCAAAGTCCTCAGCTAGATCACTTAAACAGATCAGTTGTAGTAGCACACTTATAGGTATAAAGGTTGTGGGATCAAGTCCCAATATGAGATGAAATTTTTTGTTATTTAATATGAAATCATACGTTGAAAATTATCCCCAACTAGTGCACTTATTGACTTATTTGCCGATTTTACATATTTGCCGACCGTTATTATAAAATGGCCCTTAGCTTGCGTCTCGTAAATTTCAAATTAAAATCTTTATGATAATAATGTCAAAATCGACAAAATTCAGTTTGACAGCCGCTGATTGGCTAAAACACGAGAGTGGTATGACATATGTAACAATCGAGAGTTTATTCTGTCCTTTCATGCGAGAAACTTGACGTATTGCGCTGCAAGTCAGCAACGACTCTCGTTCACTGACCGAATTATTAAATCGCCTATTGAATCGAATAAACAATATTTAAAAAGGCTGAAAAGCAAAACAAAGAAGGTAAGAATAACAAATTCACTTAACTTATTAACGATCCAAATGTTAAACAAAATAATTTCTTATTACCATCGTATTAAGACCAAAAATATACAGCGTAAACTTGTGAAACGAAAACAATACAACTTAATGCATTACCCTTTTGAGAGAAAGACAACATAATATTTCTATTAAGTTTTCCAAGTCAACATTAGCGTACTGCCAAAAGTAGCGTATGAATATCAATTGGCGAATAAATTTATTGTACTTATGCGTATAAAATACCTGGGGAGAGTTTGTTGAGTAAACGTTAGAATAATAAGGTTTTTATCCTTCAACGTTACAGGCGCGGTCTAAACGACCCCACGTACTGCTTTAACTGTATTTTTTATTTTCTCTTTATTTTTTTTATTAGTAAAAAAAGCTACTGAGTTTCTTGCCGGTATCTTCCCGTCAGTTATTGGTTACGAACCGGAGGTAGCTTCATTTGCTTTGTATAGAGACGATCCATAAGTATTACTCCTGTAATCTATATGAAAACGATTTGATTGATAGATATTACTTAATACGAGTATGGTGCGAAGGTTTTCGACAAGATACGTACCTAGGTCGTGTTTTTGCGAAAGTAAATAGGTACATATTTTACGCACGCACTTGTATTGATACACTTTTTTTCTTTTGTAATATATCTTATAATCCATAAAAATATATTTCTTCATGTTTTTATTAGAGATATATAGAATACAATAAGTCGGTTGTGGAGTATCAGAAAAAACTATTGCTGAAATGGAACAGAATAAGCATGTGGCCACAATAAAAAAATTATACACTAAAAGATGTTCATAGATCACTTTGATATTACTAAGGCATAAAAACCAAACGAGACAATATTGAAGTGATTGTGATAGTTATTTTTATAATTGTATGTTTTGGTTTCCATTATTGTTAGAAGTGTTTAATAGTGTTTAATTTAAATGCCGAAAACAGTAAAAAATCTGAATTTTCAATTTGTTAAATAATATGCACTATATACCTAGATATAGTTTATAAAAATATTCGAAACAGTTTTTTAGACTCTGACTATTTGTAAATTAACGTTTTGCTTAAAAAATAAAAAAATAAGTAGTCTATTTTTTATTACGAGTATGAATATGCCTTGATTGAATGAAAATGATGTAATAAGATTTTTCAAAACTTCTAAATGTAAAAATGTTAAATATTCATGGGGTAACTTTTGTACCGCGTGCGGAACGATACGCCCCCTAACGGACGCGTGTACCTAAAGGTTAAGGAAAGCTTAAGAAGTTTGCTTTTACTCATTTTCGGGAGATTTCATTCAATTTTCCTCCTATTACTTCGTTATTATCGTGGCATTTGTGATTTAATTATAAGTGAAGTGTGCGTTTACTCAATTTATCGCAATCAATAGAAGTCCCGTGAAGTATAAGTACTTAATTGATTTTTTTTAGTACTTTACGCCGTACTAGCGAACTTTAAATATTAGAAACAGAATATGTATACGATAAGTATGTAGTTATAAACATATCCGGCAGAGGACACTTACCGGAGGCTTACGGTTGATACAGCAGAAAAATTTCATCGCCTACGATAACTTGCGGTTAGCTCAGTTGGAAGAGCAGCACGCGCGATACGTGCAGGTCGTGGGTTCGATTCCCACACCGCTAGGGGAGATGAAATTTTTCTGTTTCTAATACCTAGTATAAGTACTTGCAAAAGAATAGAAATATTATTTATTTAAATAGAAAATTTAACATTTTACATAATATAATCTAAACATAGCTTTAGATTAAAATATTTAAAGACTACATACACAATTTTTGAGCTTGGTGAAATAGGCACTGTAGTTAGTTTTTTGATAACTTTGATAACCAGGTTTGAAAAAATAATTTTATATGTGTCTTTGGTTAAAACATTGCAAGCTTGAATCAGCAGATTTCTCAGATATAATGATAATTACAATTTTTTATTGGTTTTTTACATTAATTCTAGGAAGTAAGGTTCAAATTGTGGTGGTATAATTTTGTTAATTTTAACACAGATCCTGGTCGTATTTTTATCTCGTGATTGGTCTCGTTCAAACAGAAACACATTAGATTTAATATGACTGAGATATTTGGTAACTGTATCTATAGCATCATTGTGAAATCATTATCACTTTGTAACTACATCTACTTGCATTAAGATGTGCTTTAATGTTGGAAACTCATTAATGTACAAAAAGACGATTCTGAAAAGAATTGAATATTCATTGTAATTTAATATTCAGAGTAAATGTGACACGGTATCGTATTATACGTATATTCCTATCCAAGCCAAATTTGTACGGTACGTGAATTTATTCTGTACGGGTTTGTGATCAGGGATCACAAATCTACATTTGGCAAGCTTGAAGATTAAGGCAGTGTCTATAGTTGACTTCATTTTGATTATGGTGGCCTTAAGGCTCGCTAAGTGAGACGCGGGACGTCGGGCATTGCGTATGGCGTGGCTTACCGCGGCGAGACTGACGTTCTTTCCAAATATACAGGCCTAGCTTGCGCCACGCGAGTACATTTTATTGCGGTCTTATGAAGTGTCAAAATCAATGCGTCAACTGCTGATTGGCTAAAAAATACGAGTACGGTGTACTGTCACCCAATCAACGGTATAGAAAATTTTGTTATCTCACGCGAGATATTTGACATATTGCGCTTCATTCGCACCGTTTCCTTTTTTTTCGGGGGATATTCTTTAAAGAATCGTACCGCCCTCGGAGCGAAGATGACGGCGTGTGTGGAGCTCATCGCCTGTATATATATTATATAATATAGATATATCGCCTCGGTTCAGCCAGAACCACCACAACACTACCCTTGGGGATATATGTTTTTTTTTTGTTTTTCCTTATTTTGCAGACACACTGAATATCTTACACACTAACTTGATTTACTTAAGAAATAAATAATGAATGACATATGGAGCTTAAAACAACTGAGTACATGAACAAGGAGCTCATCGCCTTGTATTTAGCTAAGAGCTTTAACATTAATTAAGCGATTGTTTGTATATTTGCTTAATAAGAATCTCCCTGCTGAGTGCTCTTAGTAGATTCTACATTTGCGTAGGTTAAAAGGTTTCCGTATTTGTTGGGATGCAGAACCAAACGTTATTTGACGGACGGAAGTAACTTTTTATTTATAACGGAATTAAAAAAAGAAGGTTTTGGAAGGATTTTCCTCAATTCAACCGAATATATTTTTTGTTTTAAGTATTTCTCATCATTGTGTATGAACCGAATTTAATATTTTTTCTTGTTGGCAAGGAGGTGTTAGACGATGTTACCATGACACGGAGACCAGAATCTGATGGGGATCCAAATATGGTTTATATGTGAATGGTATTTTTTTTGCTAAAAAATATTATTTAGAAGAATTACAATGGTCCGCATTCATCGTTTTAAAATACTAAAACGGTCAATCAATTATACTTATTTGGGGTTTGGGCTATGTAATTAAGCTTGCTGAATATTCACATTGTTCCTTTTCGTGGGTACGGTGAACAGTGATCAAGGAAAAACCTTGCAGTCCGAATTTAGTTCCTATACCTAGGGCATAAGGACGGGACATACGTTTAATATTCACGTAAATTCCCTTCAATAGTTTATACCTGAAGTTTTATATGCTTATTTTAATGAATTAATTACTTAATAAACTTTATATCATAATGTAGCCGTACCGACGACTTTTTATCCTACTATTCATACCTTTTAAACCTTCCCTAGACCTTCACAATTGTTTCACGTTATCGATTTTCAGCGAGAATAGCGAACAGCTATTCATTTTATACATAAGCTTATGTAGCCACTACATGACCTGTCATTCAAATTTTAAACTAGCGACACGCCGCGACTTTGCAATTGTACGACTCCCATAAATTTTAATATTTTTATTTAAAAACCTTATCTTTGACCATTACCAACATATTAAATAAAGAATTAACAAATTTACGTGATTTATTTTCAGTTATATGGCATAAGATGTTTAAAAATAGAACGCGAAAGTCTTATACTCTACACAATCCTTAGTTTTTTACTCATATGACATGAAATGTCGACATTTTCTTGGAGAATGAATAAAATTACATACAAAGCTTATTGGACTGTCCGTCTGGCTAATACGATTTGAATGACAATGTGTATAACGAACCCTGATCCGCATTCACGCCGCGAGGCTAATAAACGACACAACACCGGGCGCGGTCCGAAGGGGGGTCACAGGGGACATGACCCCCCCCCCCCCCAAATACTAACTAAGTCAAATTGAAAAATCACATTTGATTCAAGATAAAGGATGTCTATGTAGTATTTACCATCGAAGTTTGTGATGATGATTGATAGCCAAAGAGGGATCCTTTTCTACGCTTAGGCGTGTAACAACGTGGTTGAGAGCTAACATGTTAGAAGAGCGCTTAACAGATTTAGCTCTTCCAAACATTCACCCGGAAATAGTACCAGACGTCTCAAATAATTAACGACTTCCAATCATTTTATAGATAATTTTAAAAATAAAATTGTGTCTTGGGTTATGTTCATTTTATTCCATATAGATATCTATTTTTTATTAGTGTCGTGAGTGACCCCCTCCAAAATTTCAGGCTGCGACCGCGCCTGCACAACACATCTATATAGAGTTTAAATACCGACGCCTGAATTATATTACTTATATTTTGTTTGTTTTTTTTTTTACTCTATTTCACACCATCTAATTATTTTGGTGTGTTCGTTTGTAATAGTAAAAACGTGTTTTTTACTAAATTTATAAAGGTGTGCACGTTGTACTACTAGTGGCCGCCCGCGACTTAGTCTTTTCTAGCAATAAATATAGCCTATGTTACTCAGGGGGAACGTAGCTTTCCAATAGTGAAAGAATTTCTAAAATTAACACAGTGGTTTTTAAATTCATTTGAGAGTAATTACTAGGTTATTCATAAAGCTGAGTTGCGGCCTAGTTGACCACTTATCCGTTTAGTTGTTGTTGGTAACTCTCGTAAAGAATTCGGTTTTTTTTCCTGTATTTCTTTTTGTTTTTTATTTTTTATTTTATTTGTCGTGTTGTGGTGTCCAATGGAAACATGTATCTTGTATGTAGTGATCAATAAATGTATTTTCTTTCTTTCTTTATTAACATACAAAAATACAAATATTTATTATTGATTATATAGATGTAGATCATCCGATTTTATATACCTATGTATATATTATATTATTTTATTATATTAATTTATCATGTTCGTATGAATACTCTATTTTGGTGTTTTGTTTATTGCTATTTATTATTAATTATGGTAATCCATACACACTTTTTTACAGTTACTGCTCCCATAAACTAACTATCTGCATGACCCAATGGTTGACTAGTAGAGAATGCTCCTAGCATTAGGTCTACCTTTTTCAGTTATTTTTGTGCAAAAAAGTTTTTAAATAAAAAAATAAATAAAAAATATTTTGGTACCCACGTATAACGAAATACTTACGTTACGACATCGTATACAAAAATGCTTACTTGTTGATACTTCACAGAGAAAATCGTATTGTGGATCTCTACCAAATTTCCTTTTTACCTGTAACAAAGAAAAGTGGAGTTTCAAAACAATTGCACATCTTAGCGATCTAATTAATATCGATGCTTAAATTAGTAATATTGCTTTGCCTATCCAAGTAAGAAAGCCTTTGTAGTTTGCGATGCATGATTATGCAATAATTGCTATCTACTTTACTTTTAGAAAAAAAGTTTTTGTGTTCATTAGGAATACTTAATTGGAGAAATATCTGCATGCAAGCAATGAACATAAGAGAACTCGATATAATACAAGTGTTGTACGAGCCTTACGCAAAAAGGATTGTGTTCATCAGAAATGTTTTGAATCATATAAATTACGACAGTAATATTTATGAATCGTCTTTAAAAGAACATTCCTGCTACCAACTCTGTAGTTTCATTTCAAGAAAAAAGCTGAACTTATAACTAATTTTATACCAAGTATGCAGTAAAAAGTAAATTTGTAAAAAGAAGTTGATCCAAAAAAATGATGTAAAATAAGTATATAAAAATTTAGGATTAATATACGAACTGTAGATCCTAATGCAAAATATAGTTAATGTACAATAATTGTTGTTTTTTATTTTTTCAAAAATAAATACTGCTTTAGAAATGCAAGCAATCAGACTAATTAGTATATTCTTCTCCATTACAGCCTAAAAAATGGAGAGTTAACTCAACAATAACCAGATGCAGTTTATTTCAAAAAATATATTTAAACCAATAAATGGATCACCTATTTTACAAAGTGTAGACTTCAAACTTCTTTGGAACAGAAAGTTTGTTTTTATTTCTGGTATTAATGCTACGATTGTCTGATTTTTTAGTAAAAGTATGCAAGTTTCTATACAATCGTGAATATATTGAGATGCGACTGTAATGATTTGATTTCCTTATATAATTCTCTCAGCTCAAACTTGTGGTTCGGATGGTCCTCTTTTGTAACAATCACTATAATAGTTTGAATATCGGGACCTGACCCATAATAGTAGACCATATTATGACAAGAAATAGAAATATATTTGGAATAGAAACTAATGTATAAATTATGCTATAAAAATGTTTAAAAAAATTAAAAGCACTTACATATTTTACCAACTTTAGCATGCAAAACCTGTTTGTAATATTTCAATCATCTAGTAATTGTACACAAATTCAAATTGAAGATCACATCTACTCATATACCAGTTATGTTTTAATATATTTAATAATTTATATTAATAATTCATAGGTAGTACTTTTAGCTCACTTAGTATTTCATTAAATATATACTTGTGCTACATCACAATAGCCTCTGTGTAAATATCTTGAAATGGTAAATCTGATTGCAACCGTTACTAGTAAATCGGTTATTACAACCGTAATTTAGCAAGTCATCATTTTACAACCAAGTTATTGCCGCCATGAACTTCGCCTAATAGTTTTACGAACATAAATTTAATGTGGAGACAAATCGGTTTATTGCGGTAACATTATCGAAGTCTTGTATTAAGTATGTAGGTACTTTTCACAAAGCATATTTGAAAAGTCTGTCCTAAATAAGTTGACATGGATTCCTTCAAAAGGAGCATGAAGAAACATCTTGCGGGCCAGTATGGCGATGCTAACGGATAGGATATTTCGGTATCAAATCCGTTGTCATCGCGATGTGGGTTCCTCTCTTGCTTACTATCAGGCTGAGAGGAGCCAATATACTACGCTACAATAAAAAAAAAAAGTTAAAAGGCGCTAAAAAGGTTAATAAATTCATGAACAATAGACAATAAAGACTGATTTGTCAGGGTGTAAAATAAAATTCCTAAAGTATTCAGCCTAAAATTAATTAAATTTTAATACTAAAATCAGTCTAAATTTTAAAATCAAAAGATGTTAATTAATTAAGTAAAAGAAAAACATATTTACTTTTTGTATAATGGTCATAATTCATAACTCACTGGCTATTTGTAGTTTATTATGTCATTAGGTGTCTTTTTAAAAAAAAACTTAATAAATTATTATTATTCACTATAATCTAGGTAATCACAAATTAAATTTAAAGCCCTCTTTTCATATGATCTCCAATTTTTCCTTAATTTAGTCAATTAGAAATGACAAGCACGCAGTTTCCGTTTTTTATCGTAAGATATATTTATCTAACAAAATTTGGGACAATAAAGAACATTGAAAATAAAAAATGAACTTTAAAAAACCTACATTAAACATTGAACAATATTAGAGCGTGTTAAACTTTTATCATTAAAATGTTTTATATCTCACTTTTAAACAACAGAGTTAAAATTTAAGTTACAATAGAATTCACCTTGCAGTTATTGCGACCATCAAGTTAACGTGCGCCAAATCGCTTGGAAACAACATCAAGGCGGCCACAAGCGCGCCATTCCGAACAACGGGCCTTAAACGGTATCAAATCAAATAAAACTCAGTCAACACACCTTTCGCTGGCGGTCGAAGGGTTAAACTTGAGCGCGACTCGAAAAAAATATATCTTATTTATATATAACTTGGTTCATTAAAACGCTGATTTTGCTGTTTTTTTCGTTGGCACTGATTAATCCTCTTTTATTGGTATTCCTCATGGACTACCATATCTTCGAAAGCAGTATCTTATTGATATATTTTAATTTTAGTTGAAACTTTTCGTTTTTTTTTATTTCAAAGGATTTACATTCACAGTTTAACATAGTTTTATATTGTTAGAATGGTAAATGATTTTCTACAAATCAATAAAATAGGTATCAGTTCAATTAAATCTACTTTGCAATATCCTTACACTGTATTTTATGCAATTAAAATAAATGTTATTTTGTTATGTTATTCTGTTATCCTTTATTCTAGTGAACAACCTTGAGAAAAGTAAACATGTTATGAAATAATGTTTTTTATTTTAATAACATTAGAATTCTTTGTTATGTTCTTTGATTTCATGAGTTTGCAATCACTTATAGCTTTTAATGCAGTTGACATCTTCTCTTTTGACTTGGAGCAATCTGGTGCGGTGATAAAACAAAATACGGCTTGTAAGTGAGCCCGAGTTTACGGCTACTTTACGCGTCTAGCTGCTCTCAGCTACTCGACAAAATATTAGATTTACGCGTGGCGCCGCCTGAAGTAGGGGACGGTATGTACTCTTAAACTTAATACAGTTAACTAGGCATACCTAGCCACCGTTAGATCTTTTTACTTTTTGGTTATTTGAACATTAAACAATATTTGTTATTTACCACTGTTCGCGTGAACAGCAGGTTTTTTCCATAGCTATACGAGTATAGATACTTTCATGGTCGGTTCTAATTAAGGTGCAAGGGTTTAACCCCTACCTCCCCTAATATTCCAAACAAGAAGTAGTCCATATTTTATAAAATGTTTTCCTTATTCAACCTTTTACTACTTTTATAATGTTATATCGAACAATATAATATCTCTTATTTTTTTTTTGTTTTGTTGCTGGGGATAGCTGAAGAGTAATTTGCCAGGCAAACGCTTCGCTGAGCAATTTCCTATTACCTCGCCGCGACACATATGCCAGTCTGATTAATCTCCTACGTTACCTTTAAACATTTAACAGCTGGATAATATTGATTGTTTTGGAATTATCGATTCGTTTTTTCGTTGCAAATAAATGCTTCACTTTATATCTATTTTAAAAAAGCATCAGGAGACCCGAGTTTGTGATTTACTATTTGCGGTAAGTAAAATACATACGAACCAAGAAAAGAAATTAAGGTGCTAGGGAGTGCTGTTCAGACACTTATGGTGATGAATTTGAATTGGTCGCGTTATACATTTGTCATTTTGTAAAACCACTCCTAATTAATTTTATTCATCTAATGAATAATATACCTAACATACTAATTTAGTTCTTGCTCGACATTTTAGTTGCACTCTGTTTACACACTGAAACCAAAAGCTTCCGAACATTGATTGCATTAATTAGCATTGCATTTAGTCATGTTATTTGAAGTCGTAATTACATTTGTTTGCACAGCTACTATTTGAATGAGTTGCGGTATTAAATGCATTCGAATGTAGAAATGAATTTAAAATTTTATTTGATGCCACTCAGAATTATAATAACTTTTGCACGTTTAAGTACGCTCACATGTGGTAAGTAGTAAATATTCAGATATTAATGGTAAGTTGTAGTGTATGGAACTTATTGACATTTTTAACTGTTCAGAAGTATTTGGTCACTTTGTCTGCTCCGATATATCTGACGGCGACTGTACATAAACATATTGATCGTGTAGGTAATCCTACTTAACCGTTAAATTTGGCATGTTCCATTCAATAATTACTCAACGGCTTGAAATTTATTATAGGACATTGTTATGTAACTACTTGCAAAGTTAAAATAATTTTAAGAAACAAAAATAAATTGTGTCTTGGTTAGTGGGATATTGTTCATTCTCTTTTTCCTTAAAAATAATTAATTTTCGAAGAAAAACTATTAAAATCGTTAAAGTTTTGATATACAAAAATTGTTGATTGAATTTGAATACAATTTTGTATTTAGACAGATTATATACTAAAATAACATAAAGGATACATTTTATACCAAAATAACGTAAAATAAGTCGCGGGAAACAGTAAGTTCAAAATAAAACACCAAATAGGTATTCAACTTTTCAGTGACCGACATTTTCTGACATGTTTTCATCGTCAACAAAAAACTGGCCAAGTGCGAATCGATTACGCGTATTGAGCGCTCCGTATTTTTTATTTTGATATAAAGCTACAAATTTATCATTTTATTATTTTTATAGTACTAAACGCCGTACTAGCGAACTTTAAATATTAGAAACAGAAAATTTTTATCTCCCCTTGCGATGCGGGAATCGAACCCACAATTCTTCACACGATGTCTTCGATTCCGTGGTTTTCAAACATTTCTGCAACGAATGTACCATGGGCCGATAAGTATGTAATTCTAAACATATTCGGCAGAGGGCACTTACCGGAGGCTAACGGTTGATACAGCAGAAAAATTTCATCGCCTACGATAACTTGCGGTTAGCTCAGTTGGTAAGAGCAGCATGCGCGATACGTGAAGGTCGTGGGTTCGATTCCCGCATCGCAAGGGGAGATAAACATTATTCTGTTTCTAATGTTTAAATTTATCATTTTCTAAATTTTTATCCATTTTTTATAATGCTTTACGCTGCACTGGCGAACTTTAAATATTTTAAAGAATATTTCTTCGTATACGTAAACGTCGTGGGTTCCAGTCCCGCGCCGCAATGAGAGATGCAATATTTCTATTTTTTTTTAACATTTATAATTTTTTTTCTTACAAAATTTCGTGATACTACGTATATGGGCATTTGCCGGTGGAGTTTTAGTTGGTCAGGTTGACCCGGTTTTCCGTAACACCACCACTAAGCGATAAGGTTTAAACAGGGGGTTCTAGTGGGTAGTCCTGTCCTTTTAGGATAGGGAGTTCCACAAAAGCCTTCACCTTTCTCGAGTGATGGTAGAATACGTCAAATCGTCATAAAAAAAATCAAGGTTTATAGAAGTTAACTTACAAGTTTTGTTTCCCAAACAAATGTTGGAAAATAGAGCGTGCCTTTAGATTGCGTTGACCAAGAAGGTTGATTTTCACACCTTTTAAGCACTACAAATATAATTTTTGAGTGATCCAATGAAACACTGGCTACTTGATGGTTGAACAACTTTGGTACTAAACAATTAAATAAAGATTCGATCTTCAACCATGATAATCATTTGCATGATGATCATGACGCATAATATCGGTCTTCATTTGAGCAGCCACTGATAGGTCACCGTGTAACAGCTTAAGGTATGTAATTGTGGTATCATTTTGGTGTTGTAGTATCTTAATTTGGGATCAGGATAATGAGGGTAATGTCTAATATTTATTTGTAATCTTCATGTATAATTTAATCACTAGGTTACAAGCTTTCCAACACAACTGAAATACGTTTTTAATTTATCTTTAATTAGTAAATATATTTGTGTCTCACTGTAACAAGAGATTCTAGAGATCTGAGTGATGAATCCGAGTAGCCAAATGTGAAAATAATTAAAACACATCAGAAATAATGGTACGATTTCCACATTACAACAGTTTGATTGAAAAATGCTTAAGATATTCATTTATTTGATTCATTTGTTCATTAAAAGTTGATACCATCACACGTTTATAGACAGACGTACAAAAATGTGTTTCTAAGAGGGTTCCAGTATTTTTTTGAGGCGAGAGACCCCAAAAAACCACATCAAAGCTGTTAAATGTTGAAACCAGACATAACCACAAAACAAGGGGTCGTATTTACGCAACATGGCGTTGAACTCATAAAATGGTGGCTTTTTCATTAATTCAAAGTCAAATGAAATACTAATTCAAAATATTAACAAAAAAAAATAACATCACAAGCGATACAAAGGGGCAGTTATCTAACTTTGAAATTATTATAATGTTCGACGAAAGTTTAAAATGTGTAATAAATATTGGACAACATCACATACATTGCTCTTATTCCGTGGTAAGTAGCTAAAGCACTTGTGTTACGGAAATCAGAAACAACGACGGTATCACAACATCCAGACCCGCGACAATACAGAAAAGTTCGTTTCCTATATTGACCCGACCGGGGATCGAACCCGGAACCTCAGAGATGGCGCGACGCCAAAGTTCGGCCCGCTTGCCTCTCGGCTACGGAGGTCGTCACCAACTAACTTTATTTACAATTTTACGGTGACATGTATATAGGGACGTAGTTCTATATGCAAATAGGTACGTTAGTTGCTCTCATTGTAATGCATTGGAGGAAAACGAAAACCTTGATCGAATTATTTAATTTCTTTTCATATTAGTATTTGTAATTTTAGTTTTCATTTATTTAGTAACGTTCAATAATGAATATTTAATACAGTGAACCATATTCACAAGTGAATCGATTACCAATCGAGATGTCACTTGACAAACTTAGTTTAGACCTGATTGTGCCTTGAAACAAGCAAACACCACATTATTGGAATGCAAAAAAAGCTACAGAGCCCTCATATCATATCATAATTATGTCGATTGTCTAAGTCTACTGGCCATTTTATACAAATAAACTAGTAAGTTCACCTCCGCTGAGTCTTAATTAATATTTTGAACTAGCTGACGATTATTTAATTCGAATTGATTTTCGCTGACGACGACTATGGTATTCTTAAATCTTTCATATTTTTTTCTTTTTTAAGAACCTTCTCCTGACAATAAAAAACACAATTAAACAAAATAGGGATTAATTTTTATAAATTAATATTTTGAATTTGGTCGCTACTTAGGTACATCAACGAACGATTACCATCAAATTGTTACCCTTTAAATCTCTTAACTTTTGATAATTTCTACACATATTTGTAATGGCGTTGACATACATTTGTTAGTGCTTATTTTTACAAGTACTAAAGTGGAATCTGAACAGAGTCTCAATAAATAAAGCTGAAAGCTAGCTCTTAAGGGGAACCAAATAAATTCAGTCTACGATGGCAAGTGAAATCAGAATTGATGTCTCAAATATGAAAAACTATTCAGAATATACTAAAAAAATAAAAATAAAGGGTAAATGGTTCCCACGTGCCAAATAAATACATGGTTATAGTACAAAGCAAACAATTTACTATTTTTAGCTCAGACATTAAAAGGCACATCGAATAGGTATATAATAGCAAGGCAAGAAATTAATCATACATGTAATATGTTACTGTAAGATGTGCACTGCTTTTACAGTTTCTTACCGGTATGTTCTCGGTAGATGTAATTTCCGAACCAGGCATTGAGTTTTTTATTACGTTTTATAATCAATTCGACCTATACTACTAAAATTGACTAATACTGCAAAAAAGAGTATTACTGAGAAAATGTGCATCAAAACTTCTTATTCAAAACTTTACAGTAGTAGTAGAATCACTTTGCATTGTATTCAACGACTATTCAAAAGTATTCTATGTTACCTACTTGAATAAAGAAATATTTGAGTTTGGGCTATTGTCTGTACCTACTAAGGAAAATGCTCTTTGTCGTTAATTAAGATTTAAAAATGATTTTAAAAGAAAGGAAAAGAGAAAGGTAGAAAAAAAAGAAAGAAACGCTTTTATCGACCATTAACACAATAGACTTTACAAAAATACAAAATATTAAATACTAGTAACAGGTAACATTTTCAGGTTCAACAGATTTCCTATGATTATAGAAATATGTGACGTCACAATCTTATTAAAACACTATCTAATAAAATGGTTTCGGCGCATTTTTAAGCATTATATTTACGAGCAATCAAAAGATTATTTACAAATGTTAAAATGGCCTATGTAACATAAAGTGCTTTTGATGGCATTGATACCTTAAAATTATTTGAATGGCGGAAAATCCAATATATTATTTTATCGACAATCTTTGTATTTGTCAAACTTAGAGAAGACCGTAGCCAAATAACAATCACTTCTGTGTTGTTGTGTTCCTGCGTGTGAGTAAGGTTTCCAGAGCTCCTGGGAGGTGCTACATTAATTGGGTAGCAGGTAGCAGCAGTAAACATAGCAGGGGTCAAGCCATTAAGGTAAGGGCGACAAGTCCAGTAACAGAGTTAAGCTAGGACCTCATTACCACATAACATCAGGCGGGATGAGGTCAATCTTGAAGTGCAATATAAAAAAAACTGATCTTCAATTTATGACATTCAATTAGTATTATTGAAATTTTTATTAAATGTTTAACATTATTACATTTTGAAATAAGACTATCATTGTTTCCACATAGCATGATATAGTTATTTATAATTGTTCAATTACCTTCAAGAATTCATATGTTTCAAATATTATTCATCTGCTGTATCTTACGTTGGTGATCCTAAAATAATAAAAAAACACGGCCAAGTGCGACTCAGATTCGCGCGCGAAGCGTTCCGCACCATTATCTATTCAACATTAGACACAATTGTTTATTTTTCAAATAAATATACAACAAAATACTATGTGAATATTTCAAGCATCTACCTACCTGTTGCTGTTATTTAACATTGAGCAAAAAAGGCTATCAATCAATTTGTATGGTATTTTTTGTTATAGCGACAACAGAAATACATAATCGGTGAAGCTATCACAGTTCTTGAGATACAGCTTGGTGACTAACAAGACGAATAAGGTCCCGGTTTCACCCTTTTGGTACGGAATCCTAAAAATGATTCTGATTCCCCAACGTACTGTGCACTACCTAAGTGACGCTTATAACTGTAGTTGTATCATGAATTATTCCGCGATAGTGATTACCCATCACGCATGTCAATCCGAGTCCCGCGGGATGTGAGTGTAGGTAAATGGTGACGTCACGTTCATCTCCTCACATTAGCGACGCTTCCTGTAGTTTCGTCTTGCGCTCTGATTTGTAAGGCAAGCCTTCTAATTGAACTCGGCGATTATTCATCGCAATCTTAATATGAAAGTTATGTTCTGCAAAAGATATGTCTTCAAAATATGTTTATTATGTATTCTGATAATAGTCATAGATCCACATTTAAAGAAAAGAGTTTTCTGCCTTTAACAAGTATATATTGGAACTATCCACGTTTGTAAAGCAAAACAGCTCTTATTTTAAAATATATTAATTAATAATTATGTTTTATATGAAATTAAAAAATGAACTACAAGTGTTAATCTTGATGTGCTGTCGTATGTGGGTTATACGAATTATTGAAGTTTAATTGGGGATCCTATTTTTTTTTAAAACATGCCCATGCTCATAGCCGATGTCACTCGAAGATAGTTTGTGCCTTTTCAGTTACAGTCGCCGTCAGATATATCGAAGCATACAAAGTGACCAAATACTTTTGAACAGTTAAAAATGTCAATAAGTTCCATACACCACAAGTTATCATTAATATCTGAACATTCATTACTCAGTAATATAGACGATCTCCGTAGCCGAGAGGCAAGCGGGACGGACTTTGGTGCCGCGCCATCTCTGAGGTCCCGGGTTCGATCCCCGGTCGGGTCAATATGGGAAACAAACTTTTCTGTATTGTCTCGGGTCTGGGTGTTGTGGTACCGTCGTTGTTTCTGATTTCTGTAACACAAGTGCTTTAACTACTTACCACAGAATCAGAGCAATGTATGTGATGTTGTCTAATATTTATTTATTTATTTTATATTTATTATTTAATATCTGAGCAGATGCCAATAATATCTGAACACTCATAACGTCAATATGTGTCACGCGCGTTATGTGTCTAATTTAGCTACCTGTGTAGATGAGTGTTCAGATATTATTGGTAAGTTGTGTGTATAGAAATTATTGACTAGCATCTGCTCAGATATTACTGAAGTAATTAATGTTCAGATATTAATGGTAACTTGTGGTGTATGGAACTTATTGACATTTTTAACTGTTCAGAAGTATTTGGTCACTTTGTCTGCTCCGATATGTCTGACGGCGACTGTACCTAGTCGGCCATTACCCATGAACTAGTGCAGATACTGTTACAAACGAAGAGCGTATAGGCAAAATGACAACGAGTTGTTACCGCAACAGTCAAGGTCTTAACAAGTCAATTTAGCAGAGCTCCGTTTCATATTCCTATAGATAGATAAATAGATAGATAGATACTTTTTACCTATATCACAGAAAAATTACAGAAATTGGTTTTACAGACATTTCAAGAACAATGTAGGCGGTCTTATTGCTAGAAACCAATCTCATCCCGACGACCTTTAGGTAGAGTAAATAGTAGATATCGAGAAATGGGTGCGGCCGTGCAAAATATAAATTGGCGGAATATTAATATCTTATGTCAGAGCATTCCCGCAATAAAACGAAGTCTTACCTTCTGTGACCTCTTAAAGGCAGACTCCGAGAGGCTCTTTGCCTTAGAGGCACTCAGAGGTGTCGTGAGAGCAGATAATGCCGCATAACAATGCTCCCGGCGTATTCAGAGGATGGACTACCAAATTAAAGTGGTCTCCTTTATTGAACAATCCTTGTTTGCGTTTTAAAATAGCTTGGGAAACTTTTGCTGCGGCGTTAGGCGATTTAAAATAAAAACGCCTGATCCTCATTTCGATTTACTAGTCTTAATGTAAGATTTTCATACGAGAACTATAGTGTGTACTTGTGAGGTATAGTGTTGTCCCATCGCATATTTAAAAAAAAGTAATTAGTCATGTAAAATAATGTTGTAATTTTGTTATTGTAAAGTTGAAACTGTGTCTTACATACCGTTACATGGTGTATGTACCTTTAGTTTTATAACTTGTTTTGTTGTGTGACTAGGTTATATGTATTGCAATCCTTACTCCTTACTAATATTATAAATCGGAAAGTGAGTTTGTTTGTTTGTTCCGCTTTCACGCCGTAACTACTGAACCGATTGCTTTGAAATTTTGCAGAGGTAAAGTTAGAAGTCCGGATCTTTTTATCCCGGAAAAAATTGATGAACCCGGAAACAAAAATATAGTTTGCTTGATGGATGGATTGGAGATGAGGTATGCGATAGATGGCGCTAGATGGTGGTAGCGATGTGCTTTTTAAAATACGTAAGAAGTGGAATGATAGCTTACCCTATATAGTTCATTCTTTTTAGTTCTTGAGGTAGGTCTATACTTGTTGGGTCTTTGGCAATGCGCAAGTCTTGTAAAAGACCGGGAAGGTTAAGCTTGCGGAGCTATCCAAAAGATGATAATATAATAATCTATACTAATACTACTAACATTATAAAGCTTAAGAGTATCCGCTTTTTAAACGCGCTCATCTCATCACAGGAACTACTGAAATCAACTCAGGAATTAAAAAATTATGTGTTGTATGGGCCATTTGTCGAGGAAGTTTACGCCATTACACTACGAAATAAAATTAAAGTAAAAAGACCTTTTTAAAATCAAGCTTTTATTTAAATGCCCTAAAAAGAAAAAAATAAACTTTTACCGTTAACTTGTAATGTCATTTCAAATTTAACACATTTGACACAATTTATATGATATAAAAGCTTGGCGCGAGATTTAAGTACTCGCATTTACTTGCTGCCCATTAAAATTTGAAAACTAAGAATTTTGCATGCACATGTAGTGCAAAATTTCAGCTCAAGTGGTAAACGGGAAGTGACCCAAATTTAGCTCGCAAGATTTCATTACAGACAAACATCGGGACAGGTGAAACTAAATAAAGGCTTGTAAAATAGGAGCAAAGAATTGAAAATGGTAAAAAAACGAGGATAGTATGTGTGTGAAGCCACGGCGGGATACTAGTTGTAAACATTGCTTCTTCCCTAATCTGATTACATTAAATTTCATCTTATTAATAAATAAAAAATATCTAATGCCACTTCTAAAATGCAGTATCCTTCTTCTGAGAACGATTCAGTTGGATAAAAAACATAAAATGTAAACATTCGTTGAGTTCCCCTAATAAGTACTTACTAACCCAGTGAGTGGCGAAATGAACTAGGCAGCAGTCCCGGGATCCCGCGGGGCCGGGATCCTTTCAGGCGAGTCCGGCGGATCCCGGGGCCTGGCCAGTTATTTACGTCATTGTTGGCCGGTAATGGGTCGACAGATTGTCGGCATGCGACCGATATTGAATGTCGGGTCGTGTTCTCGATAAGGATATAAATCGTTTAACTCCTCAAGACTTGGGCTGTACAGTTTGAGAAAAACTATTAGTGAAAACTAATGAAATCAGTACTAGTAATAAATGTACATACATCGTATTTTAAATATTAGTAGGGAATGTGTTGTTTATGTGGGTTTGATTGCTGCAGTATTGTGATCTTAGTTTAATAAGTAATATTTGTTGGTCGATAAGTCCTTCCTAATTCTAATATCCATTACGTACTATATATGTACTTGCGAGCAAAAAACGGAATCGCACTGTGGGGTGATTCGGATTTTAGGGACTAATTAAAGTAGATTAATTTAAAACTTTAAATTATTATCATATTAATTTTAATCACACCAATACTTCCGAAGTTATCGTGGATGAGTGGAAAAGAGTGATTTATCTACACTAATTATAAAGAGGAAAGATTTGTACCTATTTTTGTATGTGTGTATGTTTGTAATGAATAGGCTCAAAAAGTACTGAGCCGATTTAAAAAATTCTTTCACCAATAGAATGCTTTATTCTTTCAATTTGACATAGGCTACAAAATTAGGGATCCTTGGTAAAATTTGAACAATTTAACCGAAGGTGTAGAGAAATGAGTCTTAAAATGTCTTTCGTCGAATGCGCGGGAAAATCCTCTAAGGCGAAACGAAGTTCGCCGGGACCGCTATTTTGTTATAAAACGAATCTACAATGTGTTATTTTTAGCTGGGGATATTCTTTAGTGAAATCTGTTCCTTTAATAATTCAATATTAAATTTATAACCTTTGATGAACTCAAACTACTTTTATTCTGCACCCCTAAAAGTGCAGTTTTATTTTCAAATTTTTTATAGCTTACATATTTTTATTGCCATCATTGATGGCCAATCAAATATCTTGGAAAAACTCAAAATGATTATGACGTTTGTACAAAAATTATGTAAGCAAAAGATCGGGACCGATCCCACAAGGCCCAATTTTAGAAGATTTTTATTTTTTGTAATGTTTTTATATTTCTAAATATGTTGTTTAGTATGGAGGTGATAAATATATAAATAAATATACTAGTTGTTAACAAAAGATTATTCCGATACGATGTAACTTACTCGTTATTTACAAGTATACATATGTGCGTGTGGCGAACAATAAAATGTAATCATTTAAAGACTACCTTAGTAGCCAAGAGACGTGCTGGCCAAAACGCCAAAACGAACTTTTCTATTTGGTCTCGGGTCTGGGTGTTGCGGCCCCATCGTTGTTTCTGATTTCTGTAATACAATTGCTTTTGCTACTCAATATATAATCAAAACAATTTACGTGACATTGTCCAATATTTAAGCTCATGATTTTTTTTTTTAATGTTTACAATATTTAAAGTCAATTTAGTTTCACAATTCTTGAGTCATGGCGCAATTTTGAGTTAACTCAATAAACTGTGTTCCCAATCTACTGTTTCATGTTAAAGTACATGTACAGTTCAGCAACATTTTGTTTTTCATATTCATATATTTGAAATCTTATGCTGTTGATCCAATATTAGTTTACGTGACTAAAGTTAATCCTGCGTCAAATCATCGTATGATTTAATTTCCTGCGACAAATCAGGGTAAAGTTCACGTTAGGCGTAGGCAGTTGGAAGTTAAAGTTTAACTGAACTGCATAATTTCCACCCACTTGGTTAAATGCACAATTTTCCATTTTCACTCAATTTTTTCCTATTTTCGCCCAGTGGGCGGAGATTGTAGCAAACTTAACAAGCCGGTAAAAGAGTGGGCTTGGTGAGCTGGGCAATCTTAAGGGCTCATTAGGTGAAGGGTTCTTTCTGCCGTTGAAAGTTTTATTACTTTTAATAGGATACAACTTTCTTATACAGTTGTTGGCACCGTGGCAAATCTGTTCCTAATGACAACTAGTTTTAAATATATGACAGTCCTACTAATATTAAAATATAATATAATATAAAATATATACATGTAATTTTTTGTTACCTTTTACAAAAGCATTTATAAATATTTAAATTGAACTAAAACGACTGCTATGTTTATGTTATGTTTGACGACTTCCGTAGCCGAGAGTTCAGCGTGCCGGACTTTGGCGTCGCGTCATCTCTGAGGTCCCGGGTTCGATCTTCGGTCGGGTCAACGTAGGAAACGAACGTTTCTACATTGTCTCGGGTCTGGGTGTTACGGTACCGTCGTTGTTTCTGATTTCTGTAACACAAGTGCTTAAGCTACTTACCACAGAATCAGAGCAATGTATGTATGGTATCCAATTTTGTCCAATATTATGTTCGGAATGTTCATGCTATCGAAATTAACTGGCAAGAAACTCGATAGTTATTTTTCATAAAAATTACCATTAAGAAAACATACTAACGTACAATAAAGCTTATGTCTAATGTCCCTTCATAAAGAAATCTAAACATTTTTGTCATATATACTATAATGTTCATCTTATAATATTCTAATCCAGCCGTTTATCAATATCTAGTTTGGATTTGAAAAAAAGCAGATGTATTAATAAAGCTAAATAGTATTATTTTTTGGTTTTGGTTTAGTTTTTTTTTATATTTCATTATATTTAAATTTTACCTCAAACATATTAATAATTACGAGTATTATACTCGAGGCCATATGAATTTCTTTTGTGCAAATACAATTGTACTTGGTGGATTTAACGCCTTACAACAATCTTTACCAGCCAATCACTAAGTAATTAAAATAGCGGGAAATTAACGTTTTCTGCCTCTAATGTTATGTCTAAGGTGTTTACGAAAAATCCATTATGCTATGGAATATCTCATTAAAAATGACATTGCTTATTCTTACTTATAAAAAAAAGTTTTGAACTAATGAAAGAACATAAATACTTCCGAAACAGATGCTTTAAAACTGATCCAATATTTACCTAAAAATTGCTTGACGTCACAAAAAACAAAAACAGTTGAATCGGGAATCTTCTTTAAAGCCGTCTGAAATGTCATCGACAGCAGAAATACGACTAAGCATTGTGTTAACCGCATCAAAAAGAAAATACTTTTCGTCCGCAGACCACAGAGTAGATACGAGTATAACAATTGGATATAGAATTTAAGACTTTCGAGTTCCATTTTATTTATTTAAAAACTTGATTGCACAAATAGGTACAACAGGTGGACTTAATGCTAGGGCCTTTCTCTACCAGTCAACCCTTGGGTCATGCAGATAGTTTGTATATGGGAGCGGTAACAGGGGAGAAAAAAAAGAAATCATTTTAAACAACAATAAATTAAGCATTAAAAATAACATTACGGTATCTTTTAAATATACGATAATAATACACATACTATATAAATTAATTAGAATATAATATATAAAATATGAAGGTATACTTAGATTTACATAATATTGATAATTTATGTATAAAAACAAATATTTACATAACTATAAATTCAGAAGATAAATAAATTGGTTCAGCAATTGACAAATTCATGACTATCATTACTTGTTAACTTATTTTAAAAGTTTAAAATAAGTTAACGACAATTCTGATCCAAGTTTAAGGTTAAAGAATTTTTATTTCTCAGAAAACCGCTAGTCACTTGTATGAGAAAATTAACATTTAGAATAGGTACAAAATAAAATAGACACGTCAAGGGTGATCAACGGATTTTTGTTAGTTCCTTCTTGGTTCCATTTGTTCGGGCTCATCGGGAAAATATGTCTTTTTAATCTGGCTTTAAATTTTGAGTTTCGATCTATATTTATAGTATCTCTAACTTAAAAAATAATCATTTTCCCATTTAAACTTTCAAAGGCGGTATCCCCTTATTTTTAAAACAAAAAGTAGCCTACGTCTGTCCTAGAGCTTCTATTTATACCTATATCAAATTTCATCAAAATCGTTTTTAGTGGTTTAAGCGTAAAAACCGGACAGACAAACAGACAGACAGGGCTACTTCCGTATTTATAATATAAATATGGATGTATAGAACAAATGTAAAATGTCGGTGTAAACGAAACACTGATTGCTCTCAACGCCCAAATGGATTTTCAAAACTTCACAAGCTTATTTCAAATTGTTTATTCGTGCAAATGGCACACAGAAGTGCCTTTTTTTCGGTGTAATTTTATTTTTTGATCTGATTGCGAGTACGTTGGTTCCAACGTGCTTTGGAAGGGAATTTGATTGTCATTTATTTTGCGTTTTAAAATTGTCATGATTGGAGTTTTGTTTTTGAAACAATCCTTCTTTTGTTAGATTGTTAACGAATTATGTATTAATAATTTATTAGCTCTTTTTCCCATTTGGCAGTGCAGCTAAACGAAACAATATTTAAACTTTTCTAGTTGTTTTTGTTATTTTATAGACATTCTTGTGTAGTTATTGTATGTTGATTTCTAAAGTCATAATGTTTACAACTCATCGTTTAAATTGCCTAACAAACTTTAATTTGTACATAAATGTTAGTAAATAAAAATACAGGTCCCTCGACCAAAACGTAAGTACTATTTCAAGTCGTAAATATTGTAAATGGGTGCTATTAATCTAACCTAACCTAAATAATAGTTTGGCCACAAATTTTATAAGTGGCCCAGTCAGTATTTCTGATGCCCAAATTTTAAAATAGGAGTCTGTGAAATTATATATATAATAATCGTTGTTAAGGACAGTAAACCGACCCAATATTTGCTTGCAGCAGAGGAAGTATAACTTAATCACCCTCCCACTCGACAGACGCTCAAATTGTCTCAAATTCGTCAATTCAATAGGGCGCAGAGAGCTCTCCAAACACGCTATTTTAGTAAACTTCGATTACGTCGCGACTTTTAAGGGATTTTTATAGAATCGACCTAGATTTGAGGATGAATTCCTAATCCTTAACTTTTTCAGGAAAAATTGTGGTCTACCAAGCAGTTGAGTTCCTAATAAAACTAACAAATAATTTAATGATCTGCAAAAATTCGAGTACCTACGTACCTATTCTCTTTTTATGTTGAATTTGTAAGAAAAAGAAGACGACCACCATTTCATTAAATTCGTTTTCATATCATTTTACCGAATCTTTTTCGACTGACGCTACGCTTCACCGAAAATCGTTTCGCCGAATCATAGAATTTTGTTTGAAAAATATTCGGTAAAATGACATGAACATCTTTAATTTTTTTACTAATTATTCGCTCTTATTTGTCGCAGCGTGTATTATATAGCTTATAGCTGTGCCCGCGACTTCGTTCGCGTGGACTACATCCTTTCATGGTCGGTTTTACCCCTTTCTCCACTAATATTCGAAACAAAAAGTAAAAACCAAGTTTCGAGCTATATTTGTGCCAAATTTCATACCTCTAACTTCAAAAATAAACATTTTTCTATATAAACTTTCAAAGGTGGTATTACCCCCATCCCCCCTTATTTTCTAATAAAAAGTAGCCTATGTCCGTTCTTGAGATTCAACGTATCGTTCAGCCGTTTAGGCGTGAAAGAGTAACAGACGGACAGACGGACAGACAGACAGACAGACAGACAGAGTTACTTTCGCATTTATAATATTAGTATGGATAGCCTTCCACAATAAATAACCGTATTTGAAGAGCTATCTGTGCCCTATTGCATTGACCGATTTAAGACAATTTGAGCGTCTATGGACATCACAACAACATTTTTAAATTCAAACCATTAGTTACTGAGATTAGCACTTTCAAACAAGCAAACCCTTCATTTATATATCACTAGCTGTGCCCGCGACTTCGTTCGCGTGGACTACATCCTTTTATGGTCGGTTTTACCCCTTTCTCCCCTAATATACGAAACAAAAAGTAGTCTATATTTTAATCCAAGTTTCGAGCTATATTTGTGCCAAATTTCATATCTCTAACTTCAAAAATAAACATTTTTCCATATAAATTTTCAAAGGTGGTATTACCCCCCTCCCCCTCTTATTTTCTAATAAAAAGTAGCCTATGTCCGTTCTTGAGATTCAACGTATACCTATACCAAATTTCATCAAAATCGGTTGAGAGGTTTAAGCAGGAAAGCGTAACAGACAGACAGACACACAGACAGACAGACAGAGTTACTTTCGCATTTATAATATTAGTAGGGATTAGTATAGATATCAAATATGTACTCATATAATAAGAACTTGGATAAAATATAAAATATAATGATTTTTTATGTAATTACCCATTCTTATATATAGACCATGTATTTTTTTTTCAAAAATACCAGTTTGAACGTGACTTTTAAAACTCCAAGAACCCAGTAGGTAGGTATCTTTTTGAGGCCACGTTTCCGACATTAATTCAGAGATAATTTGGACAACAGTTCGCAAGAGACATTTGTCAGGCAAGTTTGATACTTCATTTGACAGCTGCCAGGTGATTTAGACGTGATCGGTTCATCCGATTTGATTTATTGAACGTTTTATTTAACTGTTAATGGATTAAGGGCTACTGAGGTTGGCCACCTTCTCGTTTTGACAGGGTGCTGTAGGTATTATGTTTGCTAAAGATTTCTATTTATGTTTTTAAGTTTCTGGAATGTTACTTGGCCCGATGAACCACGGGGTTTAAAGGGGCTTTTTGAAAAAAATCTATCATTGTAACCGAAGGTTTCTGAACCGAAGAATTCATGTTCGCATGATAATATTTGGTTACCAATATTTGTTAATTAATTGTTACCTAGTATCATGAGCAGATTTGTTATTAGTAATATTATAAGGGATTATTGTTTTTATTTGTATGTAAGAATGTTGTTACATAATTAGTCCTTTACTTAACAGAAATCGTCAATTACTAAATGTAAAGTCCTGATACTGAATATAAGAAGCAGAAAAAAAAATATTTATTTTTAATAATCATCATTAAGAAGGTTACAATTTATTCGGAAACGCTTTGTTGTTGAAACTCTCTATAGGTCTGATATTACTTCTCGTCAACAGTTTTAAATTAAGTTCGCTCCTAACGCTTATAAGGATTCTCTGACAAAGTTCCCCTGCAGGTACTCATCTTGCATAAAACTTTCACAGCTTTAATATTCACTAAAGTTAGATATTGTAATATTTCTAGTCCAAGCATAAAAAGCACCATACTTATTTTAAGGGGTTATCTCTTAGAAATAAGTTCGGTTAAAGATTGTTTAAACAATATTCCAGATGATTGATTTTGTTATCTATATATAAAAGAAAGTCGTGTTAGTTATACTATTTATAACTCAAGAATGGCGGAACCGATTTGGCTGAAAATTAGTGCAGAGGTAATTTAGAACCAAGAGAAGGACATAGGATACTTTTTCGTTGCTTTTTTTTAAGTCTGCTCATTTATTGCTTCTAAAGCAAAACGAAGCTCGCCGGGACCGCTAGTTTATTATATTAATACGGATTAAATTCGTCTAGTAAACAGATGCCTGTAAGATCGAGAAATGGGATCTAACGGAGTGACGACGTTTAAAAGACACCGGTGTGTCCCTTAGGCCTAGAAACGTCGTGCAGTAAGTAGTTCGTATTAACTACCAAAAATGTTGTCGCAGTTTGACCCGTTGACTTGTTTTAAATGTTCGTAACTTGTGTTAAAAATTATGTTATTTTTATGTATTAAGTGTAATGCTGATGAGTAATTTAGAACGAACCTCTGGCACAGTAAGCTAATCCCATTTTCCACTCGACTCGCAAAATCGTGAATTCACATGAAGGATAATTATATGCAAATTTAGTGCGAATCGAATAAAACATACGAGGGGTAATGGAGTGGTTTGCCATTGCATTTGCAGGTTCCCTTTGTTAATTAACTGCTCAGCTTTTACGGTTTTGGATGAGGTAGAGGGTTCTTAAGTGTACCTATATTAGGGTCAGAGAGAACGTATGTGACATAGCATAACATTGGACAACATCACATACATTGCTCTTATTCTATGGTAAGTTCCTAAAGCACTTTTCTTGCAGAAACCTGAAACAATGACGGCATCGCAACACCCAGACCCGTGATGTCCTCATACAGTATTTGGAAGGTTGAAACCCAGAGCTATCGGCATTTAGCATTTAACAATTAATTTGCTCTTTAAATTCAATAGTACGACAACCTCCGAATCCAAGATGCGTAAGGGCTTAACTTTAATGTCGAGCCAGCTTTGAGGTCCCGGGTTCAATTCCCGGTTGGGCCAATATAGAAAACTAACTTTTCTCCTCGTGTCTAGATGTTGCGTATGTATGTGATGTTACTAAATATAAATTATCATTATTAATACTAGTAATAGCTTTCAATGTCTGGCATGCATGTTTGTAAGATACTGACAGTGTTCAAAATTATATTATAAGCATATTTTATGCAATATGTTCAAAACTAACCATATGAAAAAGCAAGCAAGTTAGTAGGTTTTACTATCTCATTTCTAGATATCTCCACCTGAATGGTGCGTTAAAGCACCGACCGAATCGCCCCATTTTCCAATTACAATACTCACCTGCGGAATGCTTATTTTAATCCAAAAGTAGATACAAATTATATCCGTCCCCCTCAAGAGTCTAAACATAAAACAATATGATTGAGACACGTAATCCGAACTTTCTATTTACAGAGGACAGTCCTGAATAAAGAACTAGTTTAAACAACGCAAAATGTTGGCCGCACCTGGCGTTCGGACAAAGAAAGCTTATCCACGCTTGAATGTTGACTAAGATCTCGAGGTCCCAATGTTCACGCCCGAGTCTCACTTATGCCAACAGTTTGTCACAACTGGCGAAGAGTTTTTAGTTTTTTTTTTACTGGACTATCTAGAATGAAGTAGTTAAAGTCGTGATATTTATTTATTTATTTATTTAAAAACTTTATTGCACAAAAAAAGTACAAAAGGTGGACCGTTGGAAAGTCAACCGTTGGGTCATGCAGATATAGTGTTGCCAGGTGTCCCGATTTGCGCGGGACGTCCCGATTTTCAGGGGTCTGGGGACGCGTCCCGATTTGTACCTGATCGGGACACTAAATGTCACGATTAAAATACTTGCACTAGTAGTTTAAAAATGCAACAAATTAAATTCACTTAAAAACTCCCTGTTTTTTTACTGTCCCGATCTGCAACCCTTAATCCCAATTTTTCGGACCTCATGTACCGATTTAAAATAAAATGGACCTGGTAACACTATGCAGATAGTACGTTTATGGGTGCGGTAACAGTAAAAAATATAATATAAAATAAAATGCTAAATAGGTGATATAATATAAAATGCTACAAAACTATTTATGCCTGGTTCCAATATTAGAAAACAATTCGTTCTAGTTACGGATAGTGATAAAATATACGAGGCGTAAGCTAAAAACGTCAGACGGACCACTGACGACATCTGTATGGTATGGTATTATTTATCGACTAGTAGTCGGTTGGAGAAAAACAGATAGTCATCTTTAAATAAATATATAAAAATATATATAAATATTGGACAACATCACACACATTGCTCTGATTCTGTGGTAAGTAGCTTAAGCACTTGTGTTACAGAAATCAGAAACAACGACGGTACCACAACACCCAGACCCGAGACAATATGGAAAAGTTCGTTTCCCATATTGACCCGACCGGGGATCGAACCCGGAACCTCAGAGATGGCGCTCGCTAAAGTTAGGCCCGCTCGCCTCTCGGCTACGGAGGTCGTCTTTGACACATTACGAAGCGTAAAATATTAGAACTGGGTATTAGGCCGTACAGTGGCGTGCACACAGTTTTAAGACCGGGTAGGCAGAAAATTTCACTCACCAAAAACACTTTGGTTTTGGTTCATCGTCTTGTCGACTGATAATGTAGGTAATTGCCAAATGCTAGCTCAATATCCATAGATTGACTGATTTTATAGACATATCAATTTATGGATATCCGAAGTGGCCTTTCGGCGCGTTTGTATGATGTTTTGTAATGTTTGTGTGATTTGCAAAATTTAAATGAAAGCAGTGAAAAGATGGTGGTGTAAGTATCATTTTTTATTTTTTCAATACACACACCATCTAAACATCTTTCACAAACAATATTATCAATTTTTCACTCTATTAACAACGATAAATCCTAAATATCTGAAAGCGTAGTCACAAACACAACACAAATCAAATAATATGGCAACTTTTGACTATTGAAATTAGTAGTAAAAAAGAGAAATATAATACGACAAAAAAATATTGCCACCAAAATGTATAAAACTCGATGAAACAATGTTACTTTCTAAAATATTTGCATTGCTTATCAAACTTTCATTCGGAAATGTTCGGTAAGAGTCGTAATTTTTCGTGTTACCTATAAGGAATCTACAAAAAAAGACACTGGCTTTTTATGCAGTTGTGTGCGTGATTTTTGTCATTGTGTGTCAGCAAAGCCCACGTAGCTACAGGAACGCACATATATTAAATCCGCATGACCGCGACTTACCACGAGAGCACACATACAAAATTTTAGGGATTCATAGTTTGTGTCTTTGCCGTGGCACTTGTACGCAAGGGCGAGGCGGCGCTAGTGCAGCGCGAATCGGTGATGCTAAATAATCAAATTACATGTTGATCTTATCTTAATGATACCACCGGCAATCGATCGGTGGAGCTAATTTATGATTTAAGTTTTTATGCTATTTTGTTTATTGATAAAATAATATTGGAATCTATTATCAGACCTAGGGTAGGCAGTGCCTTTCTGTCTTTATGAAACGCACGCCACTGAGGCCGTAGCATTGTGCGTGTGACAGTCGGGCCCAGTTTCGTTTCACTCTTGAAGTTGCTCATGTCAATAGTCAAATATTTGAAACATATAGATTATGTTCATCAGTCGTACTACCTGTCAAGCTACCTACGGTTCGGAACCATTAACTAACCAGAGGATTCCAGCAAGGAAATCAGCAGTTTTTTTCACAAAAGCTAAACTTTTTAATAATTTTGTCCCAAGACATACGCTTAGTTTGTGAATTGTAAAAAAGAAAATAAAACAAATAATACTAAAAAAACATTGAAATTTAAATTCCTTGTAGGTCTAAATGGACAATATTCAAACACATCATTTTATACATATTGGCCTACAAGGGTAAGTATTTCTGCAGCACCATTTTTATAATTCTAGCGGTCACCCGCGACTTCATACGCGTGGAGTTAATACAAATTTTCATCCCCTATTTGTTACTCTAAGGGGAAGAATTGGTCAAAATGGACTGGAGCAGCCCGACTGGTGAAATACCTCCACCTTACAGAAGACCGCAGCCAAATAACAATCACTCCGGTGTTGTTGTGTTCCTACGTGTGAGTAAGTTTTACTTAGCTATACTTTTCACCCTTAAGCTAGGAACTCATTATCACTTAACATCAGGTGGGATGAGGTCAATCTTGAAGTGCATCATAAAAAAAAATCCTTTTTTAGCATATGCCTATATTGATTTATTTATTTATTTATTTATAATAAATGACTTTAAAAAAAGCAAAAATAAATTAATGAAAAAGTATCCTATGTCCTTTTCCTGGTTCTAAACTACCTCTCGACAAATTTTCAGCCAAATCTGTTTTGCCGTTCTTGAGTTATAAATAGTGTAACTAATACGACTTTTATTTATACATATAGATTTGTTTATTAAAAGATATAATAGTAAATTAAATTAAACCCAATCTGAATATTCTACACTACAATTTTTTTTACAAAAAATTAAACATAAGTGTATGTTATTAGTTTAAAAATAAAATTGTGCCCCGTTGAGCGTTGCATCCGACATTCATTACAAAGTAATTACTAAAAGAATCGTATAATTGGAACAAATTCAAATTTTCTTCGTATCTTTTAGCGACTAAACGAAACAAATTAATTGGATTGCTGTGTACGTTTTTGGCTCACCGGATAACTTTACTAGATATAATGTAATTAGGTGGCGGAATTATTTTTTACTTAGCACAATTTTCTTTGGAGAGAATTTGATAGATAAATATTTTAATCATGATTAAAAAGGTTTTTACGAACGCCACGATTGTCTAGTGGCTTAAGAATATGATTCCGGGGTCCTGGATTTGATACCCGGGTCGCACAAAGTATGTTACGGGTATGATAAACTCATACCTTAATTAATTAAATGTAGTGAATAGGTATATAGTACAACATAATCTTACAAACTGGTTATTTTACACAAAAAATGGAGTCTTAGTGAAATAAACTAACTTCATAAAGATAAATATACTTTATTTAATTTTCTGATTTATCAACCTCTCAGCCGGCAAGTGCCCTCTGCTGAATAATGCCACAAGGAGAGATGAAATTTCTGTGCTTTTTTTTAAATGTGTACTAATATATATTTGTCTGTAATATCATTTTAAAATATCTTTTTTGTGTCCTCTCTGTATATATGTGACAATGTTGTGATGTTTTTAAGTAATAAATGTTTCTTTCTTTTTTCCTTTCTTTCAATTTATGTAAAGTTTTTGTGCAATGAAGTAAATCTACCTATACTTGATGCACAGGAGGAACCCAGTGTAGGGTCAGCATATAACGTCGAATTAGTCAGTCTTATTTCAGTGTCGGTCACATTGCGGGAACAGTGTCGAGAGTTAATTTAAAATCGATAACGTTTGCTTTTTTGGGAACTGTATAGCCATCAAATGTTCCTGAGCTCTTATGACGAAACCTTATGGGTTACTTTTGAATGAGCTTATATATTTATTTGCGCATGTGACTGTTCCTTTCACAGTAGATGCAATTCCGACGGTTACAGTAATTGAGTAGTCGATCACGGGGGTCTACTTCCAAAAATGAAACGAATAAACGAAAGGTTTGGTTTTTGAAGATTAATCAAATGTTTGGGAGTTAAAACCTGGTTTATGATTTGCCATAAGTAATATATATATATATATTACTTATGGCAAAATATTAATATATATATATATATATTACTAATGGCAAATTACTTATATTATTATATTTGTATATATTTATAATGTTATATATTTATGAGTTTATGTATGTTTATCATGTTATACTACGAAATAATTCTAAAATAAAAACTGTATTTATGTTGCACGGCCGTACCCATTTCTCGCCATCTACTATTTCCTCTCCCTTAAGGTTAATCATAATCATAATCATAATCAATTCATTTATTCATGTTGGTTACAAGTAACACTTATGCATCGTCAAAATGAATACAAACCAAAATTGAAGCTACAGCCGGTTCGGAACCTAATCCTACCGAGAAGAACCCGGCAAGAAACTCAGTAGTTATCCTAATCTTTACAATATTTTGGGCTAGAGAACTTAAAAATATGGTGTGCTAGCGAGCAAATAATCATGTCCATACATGTTTATCATTAAAATATTCATCAAGTTTGTAGTACCCTTTTTTCATTAAACATGATTTAACATAGACCTTAAATTTATGCATGGGTAAGTCAATAATACCTTGCGGTAACTTGTTGAATATTTTTATACTTAATCCAACGAATGTTTTACTGGTTTTGCGGAGCCTATGGTTTGAAATGGCGAGCTTATGTTTATTTCTTGTGTTAAAACTATGTATATCAGATTTCTTATAGAATAAATTAAGATTTTTACGAGTATACATAATGCAGTCAAAGATGAATTGAGACGCTACAGTTAAAATATCAATTTCTTTAAATAATTCTTTGAGTGAATCACGCGATCTTAGGCCGTATATAGATCGAATAGCTCTCTTCTGCAATACAAAAATAGTTTGTATGTCAGAAGCAGAGCCCCACAACAGTAGACCGTATGACATTAAACTATGAAAATAGCTGAAATAAACCAGTCTCGCCGTTTCAACATCAGTAAGATGCTTAATTTTTCTGACTGCATATGCAGCCGAACTAAGTCTTTCTGCCAGAGCACCTATATGAGGACCCCATTGTAGTTTAGAATCTACAGTGATTCCTAAAAAAGTTGTTGAATTAACGAGTTCAATATGTTCATTATTCATAATAATATCAGTATTAATTTGCCTTACATTAGGCATTGTAAATTTAATACATTTAGTCTTTTTTGCATTGAGGACTAGGTTATTAGTAGAAAACCAATGCAAAACTTGTGAGAGAGTATTATTTACAACGTCATATGATTGCTTATGCCTGTCAACTTTAAAAATCAAAGATGTATCATCTGCGAACAATACAATCTCACATAGATTTTCGGTAAAGTGAGGAAGATCATTTATATATATTAAGAACAGAAGAGGTCCTAATATAGAGCCCTGGGGCACGCCCATAACAAGTGGTGCGCCGGAAGAATTGGCTTCGTTAACATTAACTTTTTGTATTCTACCAGTTAAGTATGATTGCAATAAAGATATTGCAGGGCCTGAGACACCATAGTGTTCCAACTTTAAAAGCAAAGTTTCATGATTGACACAATCAAACGCCTTTGACAGATCACAAAAAATACCAATGGCATCTTGCTTTCTCTCCCACGCATCTAATATATGTTTGATAAGTGCCACTCCCGCATCAGTGGTGGATCTACCTTTGGTGAAGCCAAACTGTTTATTATGTAGCAAATCGTTTTCATGAAAATGTGTTATTAGTTGATCGAATATAATTTTTTCAAAGATCTTACTAAGCGTTGGCAGTATAGAAATAGGTCGAAAGTTAGATGGGTCACTTTTAACACCCGACTTAAACAGGGGTATTATTTTACTAAATTTCATTAGATTCGGAAATTGTCCCAGATCAATGCACTTATTAAATATGTAAGCTAAGTGAGGGGCAATGGTAGTAATAATAGTTTTTATTATCTCTAGAGAAATTCCCCATAAATCTTCAGTTTTTTTAATTTTCAAGTTTTTGAAAGTTTTTATAATTGTATTATAATCAACGTGTTTGAAACTAAAGGAGCTTAGACACTCACATACATTAGACCGGAGCAGAGATTGAGCAAGATGCGGGCAAGAATTTATACGACTAGTAGTAACTATAGGGATTTTGGAGAAATAGGTTTCAAATACATTGGCCACTTCATTGTCAGAATCAATAGTATTTTTGTTGATTTTAAGAGAGAACTTGTTTTCTCGAGTTTTATTTTTACAAGTCTCTTTGTTAATAATGTTCCATGTAGCCTTTATTTTATTTGAGGATTTCTTAATTTTTTCTTTCAAATAATTTGATTTAGCAAGAGCACAAACTTTTTTGAAAAGTTTAGAATAGTTTCTAATATATTCTATTATTTTAATATTGGTACTATTATGTTTAATTTCATACAATTCAAAAAGTCTTCTTCGACTTTTGTAAATACCCTTTGTGGCCCAATCACTAAATTTTATTTTAGGATTGTCTATTTTAATTCTTTTTTTAGGAAAATTAGAATTAAACTTGTCTATAATTGTATCAAACAGTGTTTTGTATAACTGGTCAATGTTATTGTTCAATACTGGCCTAAGGGAAATTTTTTCAGTAATTTGTTTCTTAAACTTGTCAATGCGACTGGTAGTGATTGGTCTGCAAGTGAAGCTTGAAAAAGTTGGACTGAGATGATGCTCAAGCACTGCTTTTTGCCCGCTGTGGTCCGAGCTTATAAAATTAATTATTGATTTTTCCAATACATTACAGTTACAAAATATATTATCTAAGCAGGTAGCTGACGTGGGTGTTACTCGAGTTGGTTCAGCAAAAAGGTGGTGTAGGTTAAAAGACTTGAATAAGTTAAGGAACCTAACCGAGTATTGAGAATTTTTGTCTAATATATTAATTTTAAAATCCCCACATACAACTACTTTTTTATTGCTTTTACATATTTTCCTCAAGACCTCCTCCATGGTAGACTCAAACAAGGCATAATCACTGGAAGGAGGTCTGTATACACAGACTATGATATGTTGCTCAAGCTCAGTACACGAAAGTTCAATAGTGCGCTCAACAGAGAGTGAAGCTATATCTTTACGATTTTTTGATTTTAATGATTTATTTAACAGAATAAGTGACCCACCTCTAACAGCATTCACTCTAGTGAACGAGCTAATGACCTTAAAGTTATCAATATTAATTAATAGCTCATATTGTCTAAACCAGTGTTCAGTTATACACAAAACATGAATATTCATTTCATTTAAAAATAATTCTAGCTCCAGTTCCTTGCCAGCAAAGCCCTGAATATTTTGGTGAACAATATTTAGATAACTAGATTTACCCTTGGTCAAAAGTAATTTGCTAGAGTTATTCTCTATTGTCTCATGGTATAATTTAAATTATTTGGAACATCTTCCAAAGTCTTATTTAAAATGTCATGATTCTGCTCAATAGAAGCAGGTTGAGTAGCCAATTTTTTGGCTGAAATTTTAATATAATATGATAGCGACATTGCTATCTGTCTTTTATACAATTTTGAAAGATAAAAATTATCCCTTGTCAAATTAAAACTTGAATTAAATGTCAGTTTATTTGAAAAATTAAATGTCATATTATTTATATCTATCATATGAAACTTTTCAGAATAATTAGAATTACATGTCAAAGTGCTCATCAAAACATTAATTTTATATCTAAAATCATTTTCTGACTGTGACAAACACTTACTATATGGAAGTGTAAACAATACAATTTTATTTAAATTCAATGCATTGAGACACTCAAAACATTGAATAAATTCCTTTTTGTTTACATTTCCTCTATTGGCTATTAATAATATCAGAATAGTATTTTCTGAAAACTTATATTTACAAATTTTTTTCACAATTTCTTTATAAGGCAAATTTGGTAAACAATAATTTGATACAGGTTGTCCCAGGTAAGTACTCATCAATAGGCCCATATCTTTACCCAACTCATCACTAAACATAACAAATTTACCAGTACTTACTGTTTTTGATGACTGGGTGAGGGAACTGTTAGATTTACCTGTGTTGGATAAGGGTGTTAAGTCATTACATGTGCTTGACAGTGATGAGTCACATACTAACCGAGAGCCGTTTAAATTGTGTGAATTTTCATTGTTACTATCAGGTGTCAGGGATGTTTCCAGAAGGCTCTTCAAAGCAAGCATGTGTTCCTCACTCTCCTTCTTGGAACTTATATACCTACAAGTCATAATGTCCAAGGATACTTGTAACAATTGTATTTTATTTTCTAACTCTTGTAAATTATTCTCATATGTTTTAATGTTATTGTTAATTGTCAAAGAACACAAATCCAATTCATCACCTAAACGACGTCTTTCATTGATACATTTAGTATTATTACATAAACACTTTTGTTTTTTCATTAATTTTTTAGTTTTCTTAATATATCTACTAACTCTAATATATTTTTTTAACTTATTCCTGCTACATTTGACAATCCCCGCTGTAGGAATAGAACATAAGGTATCATCCTGTGTCAGGTCAACAGATATAAGATTAGAGGGGTTTATGTCAGGTGTATCAGGAACACGACTGTGTGCACTACCTACAAGTTCGTCGAATAGACATAGGGTCTGGGATGCCGCAACCTCCTGCCTCTCATTTTGCAAGTCATTAATGCAGTGGTGAGCCTCTTGTAGTTCATGCTCCAGTAAAGTGACGCGTCTTAGGTTTTGTACGTACTCCTGGCTGCACTCACCAAACCCATCGACAATAGGTTGTCTGGAAGAGATCGCTTTCTAGCGATAAGACCGCCTAAATAGTACTATAATTTTTCTGTAAAACCTATTTCTGTAAAGATTTTGTGCAATAAAGTATATCTATCTATCTATCTATTTTGTTTTATATAAACGCTTCGAATTCGAAAGGAATTGATTGAGACATTCAGGCATAGCATGCGCGATGTGTCAAATTTATCTACACCGTTGATTGGGTGATACTACACCGTACTCGTAATTTCAGCCAATCAGCAGTTGACGCATCGATTTTGACATTTCTTAAAAGCGCGATATAATTTACTCGCGGTGAGCATACTAGGCCTGTATGAGAATTAGAATTGCCAACCGTCATCGGATCTGATATATTTCATAGTTGAGAGTTGACCTACAGGTTAGTTATTGAAACCGTACCTGGGTTGAATATAATATGCCTTTGCTAACCTTACATGCATTACTCAGAAGTAATGGTAAGTAGATTAAGCACTTGTGTTTATAATGCATTAAATAAGGCACTCTCTGCCTAAACCTAACCGGTTTTTACACAGCCATTTTATTTTCACCCAATAATTAATGACATAGAAGATGATGACGTCTAGACCTGTGACGCGACTTGTAGTGCAGTCATATCAGGATTTAAGACGCTACTACAACACCCAGGCTCGAGATAATGTAGAAACATTTTTTTTTATGTTTTTCTCATTTCTTTTTGTTATTATTAGGGATTCGTGTTCGGCCGCAACTAGGTACTCTTAGAATCAATTATTGCTAAGATTAATTTCGGCTAGATTCTTATTTTTAACACCACTTGTAGGTACTACCTAGCATACACACATTTCGGTATTTTGTGGAAAAAGTGTTCAATATGCCTACATATAAAATACCTATATTTTATTTTAGCAATATCTATAATTCTCATTACTCAAAACATTCCCGTTTAATACAAAATATCAGTTTGTGAATGCCGGCCCGTCTCAATGGGTATCAACATTGATCGTACATTTCTATAAAAAGGCCGGGCGAGCTCCTATACCGCACTGTGTTTATATATGGCAAGGGTTGAAAATCTCTCGATTTCTTTTCGCGAATGTAACTAATGGTCCACCCCGGCTTCACACGCGTTCGTAGATTTTAACAGCGAAGTTTTAGTAAAATCTCGAATTTAAAAAAATATGTAGGATAGCTTAAATCGATCCAATTGTTTTCGAGTTAATTCGTTACGCACCAAATTACAAATCATCTTTTTTATTTTTTTTATATCGTACTTCAAGATTGACCTCATCCCACCTGATATTAAGTGGTAATGAGGTCCTAGCTTAAGGGTGACAAGTACAGCATAATAAATCTGTTACTGGACTTGTCGCCCTTACCTTGAAGGCTTGACCCCTGCTACTAATGTAGCACCCCCCAGGAGCTCTGGAAACCTTACTCACACGCAGGAACACGACAACACAGAAGTGATTGTTATTTGGCTGCGGTCTTCTGTAAGGTGGAGGTATTTCACCAGTCGGGCTGCTCCAGTTCAAGCGATAAATCGCTATGCCCTACCTCTCATAAATGTTTTATGTTAATTGTAGATTCATGTCCGGTTCCAATGTTTGAAAAACGATCCGTTAGTTACAGATAGTAATAAATTGTACGAGCTAAAACCGTAATGGATTAAAGAAAACTGATAGTCATTTTCGACACATTACAAATCGTCTATACTGGAACAGGGCATTAGTCTACTATCTCCTTTACCGGAGATTGCTTTCTAGCAATAGGACCTCCTAAATTATACTTTAATATGTGTGTAAAACAAATTTCTGTATTTTGTTGCCTGTGCAATAAAGCGCATCTATTTATCTATCTAAGCATGATAACCCTAAATGTACCCAGCAGTCGATTGTACCCTGGCTATACAAAGCAGGCGAATGTACCCTGCATATAGCATCAGATGAATGTACTGCATTTGTGCGTAGGTAATGGCGTGGAAGGTGTATCTCCAGTGCATCTGATCTAGCGCGATGTATGTCTGATGAATGGGCGCAGGCAAAACATGAGAGGTGAAAACCGACCGGGAAAATGTAGTCTGAACATATTTTGATCGGCATAATACTTTACTATTACTAGTCCTCTCATTTGGTTAATATGCAGAATTGTAAACAACATTCCGTACGTAATGCACGATTAGTCAATCAATACATCGATCGTACATCGGGATGTCAAAGTTATCGTCATCACTAAAAATTTTACAACAGAACCAAGATTGGTAGTTGGGCCTTGGTCCCCGAGCAGGGGGGGTACTCTCAAAAACGAAACGAACAAACGAAATGTTTCGTTATTGAAGATTATTCAAAAGTTTAGGAATGAAGACGTGGTTTTTGATTTGCATAAATAATATTTTGTTTTTTGAAAACGCTTAATTTACATTCGAAGTGATTTCTTTATGATTATGAGGGTTAAAAATTGCCATCCGTTGTCGGATCCGACATATTTCGTTTTTGAGAGTAGACCTCCAGATAAGGCCTAGAACGGCAGAAGTACTTCCACTTTTAGTAAACGAGCGTACGTTCCTTACAAATGTAAGTAATATTTAATGAATTTATTAATATATAGAAATAAATATACATGTTTTTATATATTTATCACTTTAAATTAACCATACTTTAAATGTGGGAATTCGTCTCTGATCGTTACTATTCTAAAATAATTAATCTATAATATCACCAATCAATCAATCTATATACTATTCTAATATATATATACTATTCTAATATATTTAAGGTCTATGTTAAATCATGTTTAATGAAAAAAGGGTACTACAAACTTGATGAATATTTTAATGATAAACATATATGGACATGATTATTTGCTCGCTCGCACACCATATTTTTAAGTTCTCTAGCCAAAAATATTGTAAAGATTAGGATAACTACTGAGTTTCTTGCCGGATTCTTCTCGGTAGGATTAGGTTCCGGACCGGCTGTAGCTTCAATTTAAGTTTATATTCATTTTGACGATGCATAAGTGTTACTTGTAACCAACATGAATAAATGAATTGATTATTATGATTATGTTATTTGCGGTGTGTTAGATATTTAAGTTTATTTAATTTAGTTAATTAATGAGAATTATGAAACGCAATGATTTTGATCCGAATGCCGAAGAAAAGAAAGTACATAATGTTTTTTTTAAAGTTTGTATGTTTGTATCAGTGTCCTGCTGAGTAATAAAAATAACGAAAAGAGGAATTGATTTTATCTATACATATAAATAAAATTCGAGTGTTTGTTTGTAATATTAAAATAACCGCTTTTAATACATGCATCTGAATACAATATATATACCAAAATAACATTTTATCTATTTTTGTCTGTCTGTCTGTTTGTTCCGGCTAATCTCTGAAATGGCTGGACTTTTTTGATGGATATTTTACTGGTTACCTAGCAGCTGATGTAATAAGGACTAACTAAGGCTACTTTTATTTTAGAAAAACAATTTTATTTTATAAAATAAAATCTAAATCCTAGTCCACGCGAATAAAGTCGCAGGCACAGCTAGTATACATTAAAGAGTACGTTACAACTTGTACACTACGACACGCCTTAAGCACAAGTAAACAACTTAACCCTAAAATGTCCTAACTTAGGGCTTCTTAAGTAAATTACTGTGATTTGCAACTTTTACAAGGGCCAGTGAAGTTAGGGCTAAGTTTTTGACCGATTTACTTGGCAAAGTGAAACTTGCCGTAACTTGGACATTCGTTGGGTAACTCTTGTTTTTCAACAATTTATGTGAGTTTGTTAAAAACTTAGTACCTACTATGTAAGTTAAATCCGATATCAACTTAATATTTTAGTTCGTTATTCGAAGAGGTAAAAAATGGTAATTCAAACGATTTCTGAGAACGCGGTGGGGTTTTCAAGGAATTAGAAAACTTTATTGGAATTTGCAATAACCCTCGAGTTTTTTCGTACCGGATCGTTGTTTAAGATTTCAGTAACACTTGGTGCTTTAGCAACTTGCCACATAACCAGAGCAATGTATGTTATATAGTGCATTTTTTTAAATTGATAATGCTGTTTTAAAATCACTTTGAGACTACAATAATACCTGGCAGTCTGTTGGTCTAGCTTATCATATACCCCTCCACCAAACCGCATTAAGACAGTCAGTATTGATTTAATATCAAAATTGAAACAAAAAAAAAATATAGACGTCTTTTACATTTTTTATTTTTTGACGACCTCGGTGGCGCAGTGGCTAAGGTAGGCGCCCAAAGCGCGTAAGGTCCCGGGTTCGATTCCCGGTCAGGTCAATTTGGAAAACGAACTTTTCTCAATTGACTTGGGTCTGGGTGTGCTGGGATGACGCCCCCAGTTAGTATCCGTCGTCTGGTACTCATAGTACAAGGGAAAACCTTAATTTGAGACCAGGTGATTGGTGTGATTGTCTGGCGCATAAAAAAAAATACATTGCCGTTATTCTAGGGCACGTAGCTAAAGCACGTCAATTCAATTCTGATTTTTATTGCACGTCACGTGGGGCAAAAGTTGAAATTCTTAAGGCTTAGTACATGTGCCGCCCTGTAGAGGGGGCTGCAATAATTCTAAACATTATACACATTATATTTACTAATCAGTTACACATAGCCCACATTGAAACATAACTGTAACTTAATTTATGAACATTGTGTGTTTGTTGGTATACAAAACGAAATCGTTGTAACCAGTCTACATTTGTTAGGCGAGTTGAACAAAAAGTAGAAAGCTTTTAATAAAACAGATAAAAATTATTCACAAACTCACAACTTTACGAGTCGTACAACTAATTCAGTTGTTATCAACATCTATTTAAAACAACTCATTGTGATGCATTGAATGCGTAGTTCCAGTTGATAATAAAACTCACACGCCAGTTCTGCGAGTTTCGCTCAACTCGCCCGGATAAAGTGTATTGCGAAATGAAGAGAGTTACTTGTGCCCAATGCAAGGTAGCATTGCGATTATATTTTGTTGGGTCCACGCTAAATTTGTCTAAACTAGGCGGCACTATTTAGTTTACAGCAAACATTCATTATATGTATTTTAAAGGAACAGAATAATTCCCAGAGCCCACACTAGGATTTTTTCTGTACAGTTCAGCTCAAATCCACGACCTTTACGTATTGCGCGTGCTGCTCTTCCAACTGAGCTAACCGCAAGTTATCGTGGGCGGTAACTTTTTTCTGTTGTATTAAGCTCTTAGCCTCCGGTAACATTACATTATATGGCTTATTTACCAGCATTGATGTGTTTCGTTTTCTAGAACTGGAAAAGTTTAGATTAATGAAGTATTTATATCAGCGGCTTTTGCACTAATAGCAGATACTATTACAGCCTGTTTTCAAAAGGCGATCCATTTAGTCTGATTTCGATTCTATCTTTTATCAAGATGGCTATAAATACTAACTTTGTTTACTTCAAATTACCAATTTTAGTGTTTTAACGGCAATCAGATATTGCTGTCCCAGAACTTTTTGGTCGTAAGACGCCAAAGGATTTCACGATTAAACGGTAACATTTCTCGTCCTATATTTTAGTATTTTTTTGCAAATGAAATTGTGTATATAGATACTTTTATTTTATTAATTTATTTATGCTTAGTAATAGGTACTTTCGTTTTAATGACAAGATCCCTGCTTATAAAGTTTTAGGTACCATACTCAAAAATAGCATGGGTAAATTAAAAAGATTCGGTCATTCACACACTTTTTTTATTTACTTTCTTATATCTAATAGCGTTCTTCTAAGACTCTGAGTAAATATAATTCAACTAAACAGTAGAACCTACATTCTACTATTTTAAGTTATTCTATCATTTTTAATTACAAACAGAATAATTCAATTGATTGATGTGTTACAATTTTCAATTGTTCTATTTATAAAGGGAGTTAGGTGAGCGTCACTGCCGGGTCACAGACAGGGAAGCAGGCAATAAAACACCGAGGTCCTCCTCTTCCTCCGCGATCCACCTCTGCCCTTGCGGGTTTGCCGCAGAGATCCACTTACTCTACGCGGGTTAGCTCGGGATCCGTCTTAGGTTTACCCTGTGCGGTATCGGAGGCCTGGTGGCAAGGTCAGACTGAAGGCAAAATACTACAGGGTTACTAAGCCTTCCCTCCCATCGCTACAAGATGCGGAACCCAGCGGGGGGACAGTAGTAGTATCTAACCTACAGCTATGTGTAGACCCATTTGGACCAAGTCATATAGTTTTGTTTTGATGAGTTAGTTACAACCAAGGTTGTATAAAAAACGTATAAAGTTTTTGTCTGACGATCAGACCTAGCATGCGCCACGCGACTAAATTTTATCGCGCTCTTAACAAACCTCAAAATTGATTGAAGTCAGTGCGTCAGCTGCTGATTGGCTAAAAATACGAGTGCGGTGTGCTTTTAGCCAATCAACGGTATACAAACTTTTGTCATCTCATGCCAGTAATTTTTTTTTTTATATTACCCTTCAAGATTGACCTCATCCCACCTGATGATAAGTGGTAATGAGGTCTTAGCTTAAGGGTGACAAGTACAGCATAATAAATCTGTTACTGGACTTGTCGCCCTTACCTTGAAGGCTTGACCCCTGCTACTAATGTAGCACCCGCCAGGAGCTATGGAAACCTAACTCACACGCAGAAACACAACAACACCTAAGTGATTGTTATTTGGCTGCGGTCTTCTGTAAGGTGGAGGTATTTCACCAGTCGGGCTGCTCCAGTTCGATCGATAAATCGCTATGCCCTACCTCACTTAAATAATTAATTTGACGTATTGCAGGCCTAGATATCATGTCGAGGGAAGTTGAACCGCTAAACGGTACTTGTTATAAGACATCGAGCCCTAGTGACCCTTAAGCGAGCAACAGATGGCTACAGTGGGCCGATTACAAAGTTCTCGGCCTGATCCACTAATTGCGTAATGAGATGGGAATTCGACCCTTGTTCCCTTTGAGATATTATTTTTTATTTGAACACGACTAATCGGTGTTTCTTTCCTGGTAATGGTGAAGAGAGGGTTACCTAATTTGCTAGTGTAAGGCGCGTCTCCATTGGGTGAACAATGAGCGGCTAACTGATTGCTGACTGACTCTAAGTGGCATATCGGTCACTAACTTAATATCAACTGAGCGGTGACTTAGCGCGTATCAGTTGCAAAACGCTTGGAAATTCTTGTGAGGGCAGGTAAACTTGTATATATTACGACCTCCGTAGCTGAGGGGCGACCGTGCAGTGCTCTGGCGTCGCGCCATTTCTGAGGTCCCGGGGTCGATTCCCGATCGGGCCAATATGAGAAACAAACTTTTCTATATTGTCTCGTTTCTGGGTGTTGTGGTACCGTCGTTGTTTCTGTAACACAAGTGCTTAAGCTACTAACCACAGAATAAGAGCAAGGTATGTGATGTGTATTGAATATTTATTTATACAACCTGTAACGGAAAGGGGGTAACAATGTAAAGTAGGTGGATACTATACCTTGTATAGATTCTATATACGAAATCCCGAGTTAAAATAAACACTTTATTGTTTTTATGAAATTAAAAATGATTAACTATAATGACTGACTAAAACGTAAACAAACGCATCACAACACTATTGAGGTCAGCGACCCCAAATCACGTTATCACTTCACTACATTCACTGCGATCCTGAATTTCTCCACCTCCTTCCTCGACATGCGCGCCTAGTACTTTTCGGCGTGAGCGCGTGCTACCTTCGGCTTGCTTTGGCGGCTTAGCACATAGGAATCGGCGTTGTCACTAGGTACATTGTAGCGAACGTTTATGGAAACACCTGGAACAAACGAAATGAGGACTTATTAACGTGGCATAAAGACCAATTTGTTATTATTAATTACGTAAGTACAATTGTTTACATAGTTTATTTTATTTCTTGAAAACCAAATTCTAATAATTGATAAATTGAGGATTTAGAACAAAGTTATCTACTTACTTTTCAAAGGAAGGGTTCAAAATATTGTCCTTGAAGCTGGATGCATAAACCAGCTCGCCGATATGAAAATGCGCGAACATTATGCAACATTTGTGCTGTCACTGCACAGAGCGCGGCCTTGATGCGTTCTATCATCTCTTCCCTTGACGAGCATGCTACAGCGTACACCTTCCTTTTAACGTAGTCCCACAAGAAGAAGTCCAACAGAGTGAGGTCTGGTGACCAAGCCGGCCATGTGATACGACCTCCTCGCCCAATCCACAAATGAAAACGGGCGTTTAGATGGTTTCGTAAATCTCTTTCTCCAGCTTTCGGTCGGCCATCAGGCTGCCGTCGGTTGCTCCGACACAGAGAATCATCTCGAATATTCTTGATTGCTCAAAGACATCACGAAATATCACTAGGCTATCCGTAGGAAGTCGAATCCAGAAAGGCAAAAACACAAGATGTCACGGCGACGACAACTCAATGACTTAACTGAATTGTCAAAATGAGAAACGCTAAACCAACAAATTTCAGATGTGATTCAGTAAACACTAAAAGATGAACCACCATTGTGATATTTAAATTAATAGCATAATAGGTAGGTATATCCAACTCTTTCGACGATTCCAACTACAAAGTTGTGACAGTAAATTAGGGTTCAAGATTATTTTACTAAAACTAGCAATAAGAAAACTCTTTCATACTCATAGATTCCTGGTAGGTCCGTTACTTTGCATAGTCAAGTTTGAGGATTTAAAATGTTATTTTCAATTAATACTTTTTTCTTTATTAGGTTTCGACGTTCTTACGTAAAATTATCGTCCGTAAACGTATTTTACCATGGACTTAATATATAAACAGGACCGAGTACTCGCAGCCAAAAAACGAGCCGAGCGAGATAGCTACCACAGAGGCGTGTGTCCCTTTCTAATAGGGTGACAACAAGATTTATTTTGACAACGAGAATAACCCTAAATTTTTGAAATAAACAATACAAATTGTCAAAGGTATCTATTTATTTAGCCATGTACATGCTTTGGTTGATACAGATGACAAGAAAATATAGTTGAAACAATGCTTAAAATAATTGCTAGTAAGTACAATTACAGCCGCTTCGGCTACATGTTTAATGAATGGCTTTTGTAATAATTGTACGCCAGTCTATGTCTACGATTTTTTACCTAACTTCTGATCACGGTGGGCAACAGATTGTTTTCAGTGCCAATATTAATATTAACCAAAAAACATCGTTTAAACAATTTGATTAATTAAACGACTGAGAAACTACTTTTTAAACATGATAATATCTTTAAGAGGTGGCACGATGTAGGATTTCTTCTTCAGAGTCTGGTAGTGGTCGGTGGCTGAACGTATTACTGAAAACTTCAATTTTTTTACTTTTGGTCTGTAAAATAAACATAAAAGTACTATACATATTACATCTAAAAAAATTACAGTTAACTTAGTGTAACATATTACATCCAGTTTATGACCTACAAAATAATACTCATGTAAAGAATTAAGTAAAAATAAACCAGGCCAAGTACCTATAAGTCGTAAAGGTTTTACTATATTTGAATGTAAAACGAATCCTTCTTAAATATTTATTTTATTTCAATTTTATTATTTGTCTTTAAATAAAGTGTATTCCGTCAATATTTCAAGTGTCTAACTGTTATAGCTATCAATATCCGGCAAGCAATAAAATCACGTATGTTTTATGGGAGCCCTTTACATACGTATATTATCTTGTTTTTTAGTATTAAGTATTTGATGTTGTTATAACGGCATCAAACAATTAAAATTATAACTAACTATCACTGTTCATAAGATACAGCCTGATGGCAGTTAGACGGAAAGCGAAGTTTTAGTAATAGGGTTCCGTTTTACCCCTTGGGTATGGAACCTAAAAGACTATGTATAGTGTATATACAAATAGTGTTTTTTAAAATACTTGATTAGGTGTTTAGAATAAGTTTACTAAAATTAAATCTTGTTGTGTGTTGTTGCGTTGAAGCATGATAAACACTTACTAATGATACTTACCACAGGAGAAATCGTAGGTATAGCAAGTCCCGGCTGCTTAAGACAGAATTTATAAGTTATATATAGAATTATTTGCTTTACGTGTATAGCTGAGCCATTTTTGTCGCATTACTTCATTTTTAAGGCAGGTAACTGTAAATAAATGTACAACAGTGAGGAACTAACTCGAGCACACAATTGAAATATTACGAGAATTATGGGTACCCTAGTGGTAAGATTTACAGTAAGATTATTTTGAGCTTACCTGTGGAACGATATATGGCAATCACTATATAATTCACTTGAACAAGTATAAACGCAAAATTTTTTCACCATTTTATCTTAAAAGGTGCCTAAGAATTATATTAAGAATAATATTTTGATAAACTCAATCAATGACAGTTTGACTTACTGACACCATGACAGTTCATGGTGATGCTTTAGAGGGTTACCACTAGGAAATTAGAAATAAGCAAATACTATTTTACGTTTTCTTTATAGTTTATGTATAAAATCAAAAAAATAAATTAAAATATAATTTATTATTTTACAATTGTTGAAATAACAATTAAATACAAGTGCATAAACTGAGTTTTTGATCAGGCAAAATGTAGATCAGAAATATTATTTTATGCTGGCAAGATCTAAGAAAGATCAAAGAACGAGACACACGCCTCCGGCCTGGCTATCTCTGTCGGCTCGGAATTGCATCTGTATAAAGCGCACAGGAATTAATACTTTATTGCATTGTAATAGTGTTCATTTTTCATAATGAACTTTTTCGGAGTTATCAGTCCTGTTTATTATATTAGGTCCATGTATTTTACAGACAGAAAATTTTTTGGACATAACGTATACGGTAAGATTTATCGTATTTTTGCTTGAAAAACCTTTAATGCAATTACGAACTGTTCTAAATAAAGAAAGAAAACACCTGATAGTTTTACAGTATGGGGCACACAGTTGTAACATAATCTTACTAAGTACCTATTTAATAGAATTTGCGAAAAATCTTAACACTGAAGGGTCATGAACATAATTTCAATGTAGGTATTAGAATCGCATCATTAATAACATAATTTTATTAATCCTTACTAGAAAGGTAGAACCTGGTGTTGTTATAGCAAGTTGGAAAAGTGAAACCGAAAACGCCTAGTTTTCGATTCAGTGTTACAATCAATATCTGCTTTTTCTTTACTCACTTTTACGAACTGCACGGCATGCGATATTCAAATAACTTTTCTTTTTGTACGCCCTCATGATAAAATATGTTGAAACTACATTGATCACTGTTTGTCATCTTACATTTGCACATGTTTACAAAAATGAATAAAAGTTAGGAGAAACTAGCTTAGCTTAGCTACTGTTCGTTTTTTTTTTCTTGTTTGTTAAAATGTAGGGAAATAATAATACAGATAATAATCCCCAATCATAAGAAATTGAACAATGTATGAAAATAAATATCTGGAACCCATTTAAGATTATTTAATTGAATACCAGGAGTGCAGTGTGAGCTGATTGTTGTTGTTGACCCCACAGCTGTTACACCGTGAATACTGTGATAGTGTTGTGCAAGCGTGACTTAGTCAAAATTTTGACTTGTATTTGACTGATATTTCAAAAAAAAATATTGAACCAAGAAATGCGTGTACACAGCTAAAAATGGTCCCATACAGTTTGTAACCGTTAACTGCTTTGGTATTTTTGATATTGTTATACCCTTTCCGTTACACGTTGTATATACATAAGTGTTCTGACAAGAATGTATTAGGCGTAGTGAACACACTGTGATATCGACAGCGTGCATCAAACGCGAAACAGGCGCTTACAGAATGAGTCGGCACGCGAAACGTCGTCAATTGCGTACATTACGCGCTGTATGGACACTTCATTTCAAATGTATAGGAAGGCAAACTAGAAGTAGACTGTCAGCCACTCACTATTTTTCTAATGGAGACGCGCCCTAATGGAGCTATATAAAGACGTATTAAACCTTTTTAGTTCCATTAGTTTCAACATTTTGAGTAATTAGAATAGAGCAAAGCACGGGTGCTATGCATTTATTACACATAGCGGCCGCCCGCGACTTCGTCCGCGTGGATTTCGGTTTCCATACAAACTTTCACCCCCCTTTTCAACCCCGCACGCAACGGGGTCGTCAAAGATGAATAATTTTCCCCGTTTTTTTCACATTTTCCATTATTTCTTCGCTCCTAATAGTTGCAGCGTGATATTATATAACGTAAAGCCTTCCTCGTTGAATGGTCTATTCAACACAAAAATAATTTTTCAACTCGAACCAGTCGTTCCTGAGATTAGCGCGTTCAAACAAACAAACAAACTCTTCAGCTTTATAATATTAGTATAGATATAAAACTTCCTCTTAAGTTACTCTATTTAGTTAAAAAAAGAAGTTGAAGGAACACACAGCAGGGAGCGACTTTGTCACACTATATACTATACAATTATAAATTTGGTTTGAGAGCTGGCGGAAGCATTTCTTATGGAACCTCTAATATCGTAAAAATTCAGAAACTGATACTCTAGATAAACCTTTATTCTTATAAAAAACACAAGGTAAAACGGAATTCGAAAACCACTAAAAAGCCAGAAAGAGGAATTTACATTTCGCTTCACTCAAACAGAGACCTTTTACCGTGAGGACGCTCCAAGTACTACGAGAATGGGTGCTACGGTTTCTACGAGCGCTACGACTCGTAGCGTAGTCGTAGCTCGAACTGTTCCCAATTTATTCTGAATTTGTTTTGTGAAATGTCTGCCATCTTTGAATGTTTCACGCCGAAGATTTCAACCTGGTACTAATAACTGATTCTTCTTCAGCTGGGAGAACAGCATACGCGATACGTAACGGTCGTGGGTTCGAATCCCAGGGAACATAAAATGTTTCGGTTTCTTTGGAATATTTAAAGTTCACTTGTTAGTAAGCATCGCTTGAAAGTTATTTAAAATCATAATCATTTCAACTGACGAATGTCCATTTCTGCAAATACACCTCCCCCCCCCCCACTCCAAACTTTCCAAAGTCTCGCTTAAAATAACTTTTACAAAAACAGAAAAGTAATTCAAAAGTATAAGAAAATAAAGAACATAGGACAAAAAGCTGCCTATTTTTTGAAATGGGCACTAAAATAAATCGACACAGTCCTAGATTACTGCAGGTGTATTACTAACATAAATCCGTGAAAGCGTTTTTGGTTTCAATAAAGATTTTTATTATTATTCGAGTATACTTTTGTATTCTCAGCGCTGGCGGCTGGTATACTGAAATTCAATTATTATTATTTCTAAATCCGTAACGTGTAGATAGTGTTTCCTTCTTCGATCATACTATTTTATAGTTCCTAAGCTTTGCGCTAAATACAAACAAATACCCCTGCGTCATTTACGTACATATTGCTGAAAAGAACTAAAGTGAAGTTTAATCTTATTTAAAATTCGTATGAGAGCGAAGCAAGGCATGATAGTTTTATGCCTTATTTTGCTGGTGCTACTTTTTAGGTCACTACTATGCATATACAATATGTTTGTTCGCAGGTTTCGTTGGAAAAAAGTAACCAATCAATCATTAATTTCATACTAGTGACTTGCGCCGGCTTCGTACGGATGCATAGATACTAATTTTCGTATTTTCTATACAATAACTAGCGGTCCCGGCGAACTTCGTTTCGCCTTAGAGGATTTTCCCGCTTTTCTGTTGATTTTTTCCTGAGTTTTCTTTGCTATAAACCTCACGGAGCCCGAGACCTTTCCAACGAATGCAAAACCGTGGAAATCGGTTCATGCATTCTGGAGTTATAGCGTCAGGAAGGAAAACCCGACTTATTTTTATTAGATATGTGACGACCTCCGTAGCCGAGAGGCGAGCGTGCCGGACTTTGGCGTCGCGTCATCAATGAGGTTCCGGGTTAGATCCCTGGTCGGGTCAATATGGGAAACGAACTTTTCTGTATTATGTCGGGTCTGGGTGTTGTGGTACCGTCGTTGTTTCTGATTTCTGTAACACAAGTGCTTTAGCTACTTACCACAGAATCAGAGCAATGTATGGAATGTTGTCCATTATTATATGTCTATGTATAACAGCTGACCCGGCGATCTTTGTTTTGCCTTAGAGGCAATAAAGAATCAGATTTTGGATTGCGGTGAAATGGGATTAAAAGTATAGTATCCTGTGTCCATCTCGTCGTTCTAAACTGCCTCCTACCTAACCAAATTTCAGCCTAATCGGTACAGCTATTTTTGAGTTAAAGATAGTGTAACTCACACGATTTTCTTCATATATAGATTACGTTACAAAATAGTCTCACAGTTAAGTTATCATAGAAATATAATTTCTATTTGTGCCATACTAGAATTATTAATTAAAAAATCGTATTATAGCATAAGTGAATATCTATCTGATATTATTTAAACTAGAGTAGCATCAACACAAAAATATAATTAATAATGTAATAATTAAAGCTATAATAACTTCCAATGTAAAAATTCAAAAATTCAAAATTCAAATAGTTTATTGCTTTCATGTTGTACAATATGGCTCCTAAATTACAAAATGAAGTTTCAAACATGAACCCTGTAAGGGCACTGCAAACAATTAAGCACTCATATATCTAATAATTAATACATTGTTATTTTAAATTTACATGTGGCGGTCTAGCAGGAACTCTGACAGTGAATAAAACCCTTTAGTTATCAGGTAATTTTTAAGTGACTGCCTGAATGTATTAATATTGTCTTCCAGCTTGTAACATTCCGGGATCTTATTAAAAATTTTCACACACATGCCAAAGGGACCAGATCTTACCAGTTCTAGTTGTGAGTTGGGTGCGGCTAATTTTATTCGGGGTCTTAAATTTTGGGGACGTAAATATAGTGGGAACATGTTAGGATTCTTTTTTACAAACAAACAAACTTCTAAAATGTACATACCCGTTAATGTTAGAATTTTTTCTTGTTTAAAATAGGGCCTGCAGCTTGTCTGTGAGTCTATGTTAATTATTATTCGAAGGCACCTTTTTTGTAAAAGAAACAATTTTTCTACGTTTGTACTGTTGCCCCATAGAAGTATGCCGTATTGTAGCCACGCGTGGGCGTAAGCAAAGTACGCGCATTTAGCAGTTTTAATATCTGTAGATTTTTTAAGTTCATACAGGGCAAAAGTAAATCTAGATAATTTAGAGGATACATTGTTTATGTGTTCCTTCCAGTTTATGGCCGAATCTATTGTTATACCTAGTAATGGATAAGAGTTTACACTTTCTATTTTGATGTTATCATAAAAGTATTCAATTTCTAAGGGGCGTTTTTGATAGGGCTTAAATTGAATAAGTTTAGTTTTGGAAAAATTTAATTTGAGGTTGTGATATTTTAACCAGTCAACTATTTTATTTAAAATGACATTCAATCGTTCATTTAAATTTTCGATAGACTTACTAGGTATTATTAATGATAAATCGTCAGCAAAAAGTGTGCAAGGGTTGTCAATAACTGTAGGTAAGTTATTGATATATATTAAGAAGAGTATACAACCAAGAACACTGCCCTGAGGTATTGATTTAGTTACATAGATTATTTCCGATCTGACTTGAGTTACGATTCCTGTTGTAGTGTCACAATGATCTAGTTCAACACATTGTTTACGTTTTTCGAGATATGAAATAAACCAATTATATGCAGGACCCCTAACACCAATGTTGTAAAGCTTTTCTAAAAGTAAATCATATCGGACTCTATCGTATGCTTTGCTCATATCAAGAAGAAGACCTATTGCATAATACTTTTTATTTAATATTTGTAGTACATTGTGGATACACTTAAAAACGGCTAATCCGGTAGATTTATTTTTGCGGAAACCATTCTGACATTCCGTAAATAGATTATATTTTTCACAGTATGAGTATAACCGATTGCACATTGCACCTTCAAATATTTTAGAGAATGTGGGCAAAAGAGCGATCGGTCTATAATTACCGCTATCACTTTTTACTCCTTTTTTGAAAAGAGGTTTGATGATTGAGAATTTCAGTCCATCTGGTACAATACCTTCTATGAAAGATTGGTTAATTAAATAGGTTAGTATTGGGGCTAATTCGTCTGCACAATTTCTTATTAAAGAGGGTGGTATATCATCGTGACCAAAACTATGCTTGTTTTTTAAGTTGCGTATTAATTTGAAAACTTCCTTAGTATTCACTGGTTCTAAAAACATGGAGTTCTTGGCTTTATCAGGCGCCGGAATGCTAGAAGGGTAGGATGCATTCCTATCGGTTGCATCTTCTCCTACTGCGGTAAAAAAGGTATTAAAGAAGTTAGATATTACCTTTGGCTCGTCTGTTAGTTTATTATTTATATTTAGTTGTATATTTTCTTTCCTTTTTTGCGTTTGTTTGTTTGTTTTCTCTTTAACTACATTCCACATGGTTTTTACTATATTCTCTGAGTTTTTAATCCTTTTTATAAAATTTAATTTCTTTGAGGTTATAACTACTTTTTTTAACAATTTTTCGTATTGTTTATAATGTTCATTTAATATTGGATTATGAATTTTCGTGACAAATATTTTTAGCAATCTTTTATTTCTGCATGATTTTTTTATTCCCTTAGTTAACCATAATTTTTTATTTTTATGACTTATTTTTATTGGGATTTTTGTATAAATTCTTTTCGTTTTCTTTCTGTTAATTATGTTTATATCAAGGATCGTGTTAGCTTTGTTAAACAGTGAGCGTCCTCTCTCTAATTGCAGTGCCCTTACAGGGTATTTCGTGATCTAATTTTAAGTTACCACCTTGTAAAAACTAAAGACGCAATAAAAATATTGAGTATTGAATAAAGGCAGCGATTGTGAACCGACCGCTCGCCCGACACTTCGTCACCGGACGCGGAGGCGAGCGGTCGTGTTGCAGGCGCATGGCTATCAAATAGATCGATGTTTCATTTATGCCCATATTTCGTCGTAAAATATTAAAATCTGAAATATCAGCTGAGTGTAAATATTTTTAACCGACTTAAAAATGGAGAAGGTTCTCAATTCAACTGTATATCTTATGTGTGTTCGGGCATAACGCCGCGGTGTGTGAACCGATATTGATATTTTTTTATCATCAACTAGCAGGTGTAGGCCCACGCGTAGTATCCCAGTTTTCAGTACATTTTTACTGAATATTCGCTCCTAGTAAAATTAAGTACTTTTTTATTTTCCACACAAATATAGGACACGATAAACAAGGTTTTCTTGTAAATACGGATCGTTGGCTTATAAAGTAAATTGGCGTTACATTATAATAATATGAACGACGATGATTTCATCTTGAATGAGTTTGGATACAATAAAGGAACAGTTTTTATAGCCTTCACTTGGGGTAAAATAAAAGCGTAAATATTTTTTGCTTGCTACAAAAATATTACAAAAACAAAAGTTATGTTGTGGTTAAACTTGAAGTCAGTATATATTATCATATTGAGCGAGTTATGTTTCCTGGTAATGTGAGTCTTAATGCTTCGATGGTCAGGTACAGGGCGTCTACTCTTGAAAACGAAACGAACAAACGAAAGGTTTCGTTTTTGAAGATTGATCAAAAGGTAGGGAATTAAAACGTGATTTTTGATTTGTATAAATAATATTTTGTTTTTTGGTAACGCTTTATTCGCATTCGAAGTGTGTTAGTTGCGATAATGAGCAATAAAAATACTAAACGTCATCGGATCCGACATATTTCGTTTTCAAGAGTAGACGCCCTGGACTAAGATTTGTTCTCTGTTTTGCGTCCGATACCCGGGTCGAATAAAAGGTGTTTTGGATTTTCGAACATAGTTCGAGCTTGTTTCGAAAACACTATAGGGGTGCTGATTTGCTAGTCAGTTGAAATAATTTTAAATACCTGTCAAAACGCGAATCCTCCATATATTTCTATGAAGTTTTTTTTTATAATGAAAAAAAAGTAATAATAATAAATGCGCCAGACAACCACACCAATGACCTGGTCTCAAACTAAGGTTTTCCCTTGTACCTACTATGAGTGCGAGATGACGTATACTAACTGGGGGCGTCATCCCAGCACACCCAGACCCAAATCAATTTAGAAAAGTTCGTTTTCCAAATTGACTTGACCGAGAATCGAACCCGGGACCTTTCGCGCTTTGGCCGCCTACCTTAGCCACTGCGCCACCGAGGTCCAGGAAGTGTTAGACAACATCACATACATTGCTCTGATTCTGTGGTAAGTAGCATAAGCACTTGTGTTACAGAAACCAGAAACAACGACGGAACCACAACACCCAGACCCGAGACAGTATGGAAAAGTTCATTTCCCGTAATCAGAATCAGAATCATCACATCATCTACAATCAGAATCTGATTCTGATTTCCCATAATGACCAGATCGGGGTTCGAACCAGGGACCTCAGAGATGGCGCGACGCGAGTCCGGTCCGCTCGCCTCTCGGCCACCGAGGTCAGCAAATTATATTACAGTATATTGGCTTTTCCCAGCCTGATGGCAAGCAAGATAGGAGCCCACATCGCGATGACAACGGATTTGATACCGATCAAATCCCTACTTCCATTTTAATACAATTTGCTTACAACCAAACAAATCTAACTACCATCTGAAACTTGTAACACCAGTTCTGGAACTCAATTGTCGCCAAGTAGGAACTATATGCTAGACCGAGTTGACTATCTGCCAAACTATGTCATCAAACTAATACGCCAATAGTACATCCGACGTCTCGTTATTAGATATTGTAGCGGTGATCCTGACGTATTCCCATCGGATTAGAACGCGTTTACCTGAATGCAATATCAACTAGTGCTGTAACCGTCTCACCTTCCCTATCGATATTTAATGTATTATCTATTTAATTTCTCACTATCGAAAAATCCTAAAAAAAAATTAAAGTGGAGTTTAACTTTTAAAAGGAGATAGAAATATTTCACCTTGCGGTGTGGGATCTCCACGACCTTCAATTATCGAGCGTGCTGCTCTTTTTAGGTGATGATTTTTTCTGTTGTATTAGCCTTCGGCAAGTGCCCTTAGCTATATGGGTTTAAAACATTATGCTTATCCGTGGTACATAGTAATAAGCATACCTACATACAAATTAACTGTGTTTACACATTCGTTTCAGAAACGTTTGAAACCACATCTTTATTTTACATTTTGTATAGTGAAAACTTAAATCATTTAAAGAAAAAGAATCTGTCACTTAGGGACGATATTTGAGAAAGTATAAGGTGTCAACATAATTATGGAACATCCCTAAGGTCGATATTTTTTAACCAAGATCGAAACGATTTTATCCTTTGCCCATTTTGATATTATTCTCAGCTATTTCGCAATGTCACGTATAAATTTCGATAAAAGTTTCGAATTTTCCCACCTCTAGTATCGGTTTCATAATAGATACAATGTTACCAGATGTTAACAGCGGTCCAACTTTCAACCTTATGCCTAATACGTTTACAAGTATTTTACAGAATAGTTGACTTGTCAGTTGTCTATATATGACTAGAAATATTTATACGCAATAAGCACTTCTTTTTAAGTAGATCTTACTGAGTACTTGACACTCAGACTCTTTAAATGTTTAGCAGCTTTTAGGCTATGATAAATAGATTTATTATTATCTGCTTTTGGTATCGGCTTATATATTGATGTAATATTTTAAAGAAATATAAAAACTACATCTCCCCTTGCGGGATTCGATCCCAGGACCTTCACGTATCGCGCGTGCCGCTCTTCCAACTGAGCTAACTGCAAGTTATCGTAAGCGATTAAACATTAAAGTCTCATTCATGTTTCTAATTTATTCATCCTCTAATTACATAAAATATCGGACTCCAACTCGAAATCGGAAATTGGTGTTATCTCTTTCTTGACATAAACGATAATATTAGACAGAGAAAATACACGAGACTTTCCCAGCTGGAATTGTTTCTGACATTTGTCAATCAGCCCCCTGTGCTTAAAAGTGGAACGATGCTGTATTTGCTGACTCAAACTCAATGCCTATTTTTTTCCAAATTTCTTTACCTTTTACACCTTCATTGGACCTCCATGATTGTATCAAAACCAAAATCAACTAAATCGATCTGACCATTCTTTAATTTTAATGAGACTTACGAACTACGATTGATTTTTATTGAAGTACTAAAAGCGTGTGTCCCAGTGTCTCATAGCAATTATAGTAATAATTATTTATCTAGTTGCATTGCAGTTCATGAAGTTAATAAGAATTGATTTCTTGTGAAATTATTCCTCATTAGTATAACCTTAAAGTCAAAGTCAAAGTCAATCTTTTTTATTCACATAGATTACATTAGTAATACTTATGAATAGTCTCTATATAAAGCAAATGAAGCTTAATAATCACTTTCCTATTGTTATCTTTTCTCTAACCCGTTGTCCTAGGCGAACGACAAGCGCAACAAATAAATATCAATAGGATTTGTGTTCTAATAGTGTCCTACGTAGTCGCTTTAGCCAGTTTGCGACGAGACGCGATCAAAAGCTGATTTGTTGTTTGCGCGACGAGAGACGACATTGAAACAACTTGAAGAAGTGCATTTGCATATAGGGGTTAAAGAAAATTGTCGTGATTTCAAAAAAAATATGGATCTAGTAACAACGCAGTATACTTGCCTATACACAGTACTGAACTAAATGCGCCGCATTTGTCTTTCACGGATAACGTAAAACACAAGTTGCGTAAAAGTTTTAAGTCGCATTTCGTCGCATAGCGTCGTGGCGCGTCGTGTCGCGTCCCGTCGCTCACCTAGGATAATGCGTTAGGATACTACAAGTTCTGAGGAACGGCGTTACCCGTCGCATAATGGAGTTCTGAACTTGGCGAGTCACGTGGTGTAGTTACGGTTACACGTTTTACTACATCAGTTCGGTAGTTTGCCTTTCTTATTATTAGGGTCTGAGTTTTGAAGACGGCGGTAAAACATGAGATCACTTTTGGATAGCTCCAAAATTAAACAACACACGGGTAGTAACGTAAAAGTTTTTATAATACTCGTAAAACCTTTTTTGGAATTTGGCGTCGCACCATGTCTTAGGTCCCGGGTTCGATTCCCGGTCGGGTCAATATGGAAAACGAAATTATCTATATTGTCTCGGGTCTGCGTGTAGTGATGCCTTCGTTGTTTTTTTCTGTAACACAAGTGCTTTAGTAGCTTACCATACAGTTGGAGAAATGTATGTGATGTTGCCCAATATTTATATATTTCGACATTTTATTTAGAATTATATACTTTCAAGGAATACATAATAAGTTAGATTATCTGTAAAAATAAGCAACAAGCAAAAGTAAACAATAATTGAACAAAATATTTATAAAACTTATTAAAACGAAACAGGGTAAAATATATATGTCTGTTAAACCACATTCACGTAGTTATATAAGAAGGTTCGTTTCCGCTGAAGGTTCACTTTTTTATTTATTAATAATCTTTTAAAAAAAACGGGTTAAAAAAAACTTCAGAAATAAATGAAGTGATTCAAGCTAATACCCATAATAATATACTCTCGCGACGTGGGACTCGAATTCACGACTTTCATTTACGCCCGAGCTGCTCTTCCAACTGCTCCCGATAAGTATGTTGTTCTAAACGCATATGGTAGAGGGCACTTACAGAAGGCTAAGAGGTTAATACAACAGAAAAAATCATTGCTTACGGTAACTTGCAATTAGGTTAGTTAGGAGAGCAGCACGCGTCATACGTGAAGGCCGTTCGAATCCAAAACCGTAAGAAAAGATTAGAATTGTCTGTTTCTTTGAAATATGTATACTACATTAGTTAAGACACAAAATGAATGTAAGAGAGGGAGGTTTTATAGCTAATAAATTTAGAGAGGTAGGGCCTAGCGATTTATCGCTCGAACTGGAGCAGCCCGACTAGTGAAATGCCTCCACCTTACAGAAGACCGCAGCCAAATAACAATCACTTCTATGTTGTTGTGTTCCTTCGTGTGGATAAGGTTTCCAGAGCTCCTGGGGGGTGCTACATTAGGAGCTGGGATCAAGCCTTCAAGGTAAGGGCGACAAGTCCAGTAACAGCTTAATTATGCTCTACTTGTCGCCTAAGGGCTAAGCTAGGACCTCATTTCCACTTAACATCAGGTGGGATGAGGTCAACCTTGAATAAAAAAAATGTTCTCTAAAGGTGCGATTCTCATCTCTGAGTTCAGAGGAATGACGTAGTTCGCCCTGTAATGGAGTTCCGAACTTGTGACACGTTACGTTTACAAGACTGCTTTAGTGCATCAAGTTTGAAGTTTACCTGTCGTAATAGTGTCATGTTCTTAGTTCTTGAAGACACTGGTAGAACGCAAAATAACTTAGCGAAATCCCAATCCTTTCTACCTATATGCATATATAAAAATGAGTCCCTATTTTTCTTGGTCACGCCACCACGCGTGAACAGCTGGATCAGTGTCACTTTTTTTTTGTGTTTGTTATTATCAGGAGAAGGTTCTTATGAAACATTAAACAATAGTCGTCATTAAGACAGGACAATATCTGTCAGGTCAGTTAGTACATTTATATAAAACAGTAGATTTTTATAGTTTGCTGGCAACAGTTACCTGTTTAGTAAGTAGTTTTTGCGTGAAAGAGTAACAAGAGTTGACATTTAAAAAAAATACCAAAACACAGAACAAACACAATTTTTACTAAACGATTATTTGTCCTTAATGGCGATTGAACCGACGACGATTTAGTTTAATTTGTTATTATTTTTGTCTTCTTTAATGGTTTCATAAAATTGTTTGAAAACAAAACTTAATATTCAACAAACTAAACCCCTATCATAGATAGGTAGATACACTGAAATTTCACAGAAATTGGTTTTACAGACATATTCAGTTAAAATTTATGCGGTCTTATTGGTAGAAAGCAAACTATTCCAGACAACCTTTAGGTATAGGAAATAGTAGATATAACGAAACTCGTTACATATATTCACAAATATAAATGCATTACTAAAAATAAACGTATTGTAAATTTGGGCCTTGTGGGATCGATTCTAACACGCTGGCAATATTACCTCGCTGAATAGCCAACGCAATACGCTGAGCGAGGTACGTATGTGCGTGCGAGCCTTGGGGTCACCTGAAGTATGGACCAGTTTTTTTGCGAAAACTTGTTTTTCAACTAAATTGTTACTTAACCATTGTTCATTCATTTTACGTCACATTTTATACTTCAGATAAATGCAAAATAAATACATTCAGTTATACATTCATTTATTCGATTATTATTTGTTACCAGACAGTTGAGAACTCGGAACTTCACATTGTATTGCATCTGATATGCAATTGTTTATCCGTCTTTGTTTTCACAACACCCACTATTTATGACGCAATCAATACTTTGTTAGGTAGTGTTTAATTAATCTGGATAACAATTAGATCATCAAAACAACTATATGCCTAATTTTTGATGGCACACTTCGATTTGAATAATCTGCCTGCGTATCCATGCTGATATTATAAATGGAAAAGTAACTCTGTCTGCCTGTCTGTTTGTCTCTCCGTCTTTGGGGCCGTTCAAGTATTACGTAAGCACTATAGGGGGGTGGGGGGGTCTTTGTTTTGCTTATTTTGGATGACATGGGGGGTAGGGGAGTCCAGATGATGATTACGTCATCGATAGTTATTTACTTTTTTACACGAATGGCAACCCTCACATTGTCTATGCTTGAAAACGAAACGCATTTTCGGGGATTCCCGCAAATATACACGCATACGTTTAGGCACTCGCTTTAGAAGCAAAGCTTTTACCCCCTCCTCCCATGCTTACGTAAACATTTTTCAATTAAATATGTTATAATATAAAAAAAAATACATATTTAATTGAAAAATGTTTACGTAAGCATGGGGGAGGGGGTAAAATCTTTGCTTACTTTTGCTGACAAGGGGGATGGGGGGGTAAATAATTGTAATAAATCTGCTTACGTAATATTTGAACGGCCCCTTTCACGCATAAACCACAGAACAGATTTTGATGAAATTTGGTATATGTTGAACCTCTAGAACGGACATAGGTTACTCTTTGTTTTATAAATAAGGGGTGACGGGGTTAATACCGCCCTTGAAATATAATACAATCAAAAGGTATAGGTAGGTATTGATAAATATAAAGGTACAGCTGCATAGTATGAAGCACGAAAAACACACGCGTCAAAGTTCGTTCCTTCTCGTTCCGTTGATAAATATCAATAAACCAATGAGGAAATGTCTCAAATGTCACGCCTTAGCACTACTGAATGATGGATGATCACAGTAATTGGTTGTTTATCTTTGAGTGAGAAAAACCATAGAACTTAAGAGAAAATGTATGTTTACAGATCGCATACCCGTTGCCCATTTTTGAGTTAATTCTACTGTTTGTTGATTTTTCTATTAATTAGCTCATATTTAATTTGAGAACTGTTGATGTGATTGCTTAATCTTTTCTTATATTTTTTGATCACCATCAGCCTAACAAAAGAATTATTTATTCCTTAAAAACATTATAATTTAAATCAGAAATAACAAATAAACATTAGGCATAATTTTAGAATCCGCCGATAGAAAAGGCTCTTTATTTTGTATTTTTTAATTATTGAATTTGGAGATTTCATTTTAAAAATATCAGAAGTTAAAAAATGTAAGCAAGAAAAAAGTGATATGGTCGCCGTTCTCCCCGCTCGGCCAACTAGGCAATATTTTAAGCGTAAAAGGGATCTCTGGTGTACAGGCGTGATTAGAAACTGTTAGAAATCAGTATGAAGGCTAATTATTTTTTCGACATCTTAAACCCAGGCAAAGCCGGGGCGGACCGCTAGTTCTAAATGTTCTCGTCTCGTGAATATCAATAAGTACAACTTGTATTAACAGGCGAGTCATCATGCAATATTACAGAAATAAATTCCGACGCCCCGTCGAATCCATTCCCAATACCATTTAACATCGCTTTCAAAATAATTTAAAAGCGTAAAGTATTGAATTTATTCCATTGCGCTTTTGTAAACATTAACTGATACATATTTAACGATGAATAAGTCGATGGAGCGTGAACATTGGAGTTTGTTATGACTACCAATTAGGTGGATGTTGCCTTCCAGGTGCTCGGTAAAATATGTATAATACATATTGATAAAATTGGAGTATGTTATATTAAAATATTCGCGTTTAACTAATTGCATATGGATGTATCAACGGTGATACAAAAATATTTTTTTTACAATATTTGTATGTCTGTATAATAGGCAATCATCGGACGATTAAATAATCGGTTTAGTTTCCGACATCTTTGTGGTTGGGTCAATATGGGAAACTAACTTTTCTGTATTGTCTCTGAATCTGCTGTGGTACCGTCGTTGTTTCTGGTTTCTGCAATGCAAACTACTTACTATAAAAGCAGAGATTAAAAGTGTGTGGTATTTTCCATTTCCTTATCCTACCCGGCGAACGTCGTCCCGACTATTATTTTTTTTAATATTCTTATCTTTTAACCTACCTTGGACCTCCACAATTAAATCAAAACCAGCTAAGTCGGTCTGACCGTTCTCGAGTTTGAGCGAGACTAACTATATAGATTTACTAGCTGTGCCCGCGACTTCGTTCGCGCGACTACATCCTTTTATGGTCGGTTTTACCCATTTATCCCCTAATATTCGAAACAAAAATCCATATTTTAATCCAAGTTTCGAGCTATATTTGTGCCAAATTTCATATCTCTAACTTCAAAAATAAACTTACCCCCCTCCCTCCCTTATTTTCTATTAAAAATTAACCTATGTCCGTTCTTAAGATTCAACGTATACCTGTATCAAATTTCATCAAAATCGGTTGAGAGGTTTAAGCAGGAAAGCGTAACAGACACAGACAGACAGACAGACAGACAGACAGATAGACAGACAGACACACAGACAGACAGACAGAGTTACTTTCGCATTTATAATATTAGCAGGGATTTATTGTTGTGAGCACAATTTCAAAAAGCGTTATTCCCACGCCTTTCATCTTCCATGAAACTTCCTAAAACTCAGATGTGACGGCTAGTAAATAATAATTTTGCGGCTGTGACGTCACAACACAATTTATGTCTCGGATGTTACGAAGCAACACTTATTAGGTACAATACTTTGCTGCGAGGCCTCGTGAATAATGTATTACGCACATAATTATTTTCCCTAAAGTCAACATGAGCCTAAAATTCAAAGTTATCAAAACGTTCAGATTTATTTGGAAACTTGGAGTTGGTTGGCCTTAATAGTTTTATTATTGGAAATTATTCGTGAAAACTTATGAAGTGTGGCATGTTATTTTACAAGCGTAAATATGAGCATGTATTATGCTACGAAATAAACCTACACTAGATTTTTGACGCGAGCCATTATTAAAGAGTTTATATTATTTCGTATTGTATTAAAATAATCTTTCAAACCCATTGAGAGAGGTAATAAAATAAAGGTTTTTGTTTAGCAGCAAAATTGCTTTGGAGGCTTGGTCTGCTAATGCTTGTAATTTGTTTAAAGTAGAGTTCTAGCTCTACTTTAAACTGAACGTTATAGGGTCTTGAGACCCAACAGCCGTGTAGGATAGGGAGGCCGGCAACGAAACACCAACTTCCTCATCTTCCTCCTCGGTCCACCTCGGGCAAGGCGGTCTTGCCGCAGAGAGCCACCTGCTCTCCGCGGCCCAGCTCGGGCTCCTTCTTCGCTTCACCCTGTGCGGTGTCTGATCCTGGGTGGCAAGGCCAGCTTCAATGGACCGGACCACAGGTTTATTGAGCCCCCCATCGCAACAAGATGTGCAATATAGCTAGGTGGACTTTTACAAGCTTTTAAAAATTTGCAATAATTGCAAATAAAAAGTTTAAATGACGAGTATATTTTATATTCTTTAGCGCATTTCAATGACAGATCGTTTTAAAACTTTTTACCTTTTAATTTACGTACCAGTATTTCAGCCAACACCGTTTGAAATTTCAAAAAAATACATCTTTCTTCAATTGTTTCTTTGTAGTCGACCTCAAATCTAAACGCCAATCACCAGCTAGGCCTCAGAATTTCCTCGACCGAAACCTCAAACCGAATGCAAACAGCTCATGAATACGTCTTGGAATGCTCGGAGTATTGTGTCGAAGTGTTCCCGCTATGCCTACTACCTAGATGTGTGGTGAGTAGTTGAATTTGAATTACAGATTTTATATAAGTTAAATAACCTATACAATATTTTGAGTGAAGCGATGGCTGGCACATACGCCATACCCTACTAGCAAGCGCAATACGTCAATTTTCTCACATGAGACGTCAAAAGTTTCGAAACTATTTATTGGCTAATAGCAGACAGCATTCGTATTTCTAGCCAATCAGCAACTGGTGTATGACTTTTATCAATTTTGACACTTGTTAAGAGTGCGATAAGATTTTCTCGCGTGGCGTATTCTGAACGGGTCGGTTGTACCTACAAAGGTGACTCTTTGTCCATTTTGTTTTTTCTCTTTTTTCAAATATTTTGGCAAGCATTGAGGCGGTAAGAATTTACGCTTCTACTGATTTCTAAGTCCAGCATTGTTTACATACTTTGGTTGGATTCATTGTTTTTTCACTCCGGGAATTGAACCCGAAACTTTAAAGCAGGCGTGACACCGAAAATCTACGTACCCCGCTTCTCGGCTATAGTGGTCGAGAATTTTGTCGATACAGAATGCAAAAAAAAAATACTCTAATTAATTATAAATCCTATCTGAACCACAATGAGCCCAAGCCCAAATGGCTCACTTATTCAATTTGTGGGTAAACTATTACATAGGCTAGGTTTGGTTAGTATTTTATGATACTTAATTAAATAGAACCCATTAATTATCATTTTACCGCCGCGTAGGTAAAGCAACAATAAATACAGGGTGTTATTGTTGTTTTGGGTTTGTTCACTCATTAGTTGTTCGGTACTCGTACTCAAAACTACATTGAACATTTTCTACTAATACTGTTTGGAACACAGGGCCGTTTAAGGGCTTATAGCTGTGGTAAAAAGTAACGAAGACACAAAACATAAATCATAAACAGATGATGACTCCTAAAGGTACAAAAATAAATATTTAGTACGCCAGTTAGGTTTTTAAAATACAATAGCAACGTTTTTAATGCATCAACGAATAAATAAAACTGATGCCAGGTCCATCATTTGCCGGAACAAATTTGCAGATGGTGATTAATTTTTCAATCATAAAAAGTTTCGAAAACAACGTTTATTGCCAATTTTGAGCTTCAAACTAGCTAAGTTAGAAATATCTGAGCGGCCCTGCGCCCAGAGTTTAAAACCCCACTTGCCCTTAGGGCAAAGGCAAAATTGTGAGAACTTGTAACATACAGAGGATTAGGCTCATTAATTCAAACTACGTATAGTACGACATTGTTGATGCTATTGTTGCCAAACTCCGACGATGAATAATATTTAAACACCCTATATGTTAAATTTTCATATCCGCCCACTTCGTTCTACATCTATAATATTATAAAGAGAAATATAATATTAAAAATAGAAAGTATAAGGAACCTATATTCTTTACTAAAACTGGATGTACTTCCGCCGAGCTAGGTGTTATCTGTAAATTTTAAGACTTTCGCGTTCCATTTTAATTTTGCGAGTCAGCTCGTGACCACGGTTGGTGCAACCTAACCGAAACGTCGGGCAGTAAGTAGTTCGTATTAACTACTAAATAAAAATGGTGTCGCGTTTTGGCCCGTTAAATTATTTTAGGTGTTATGTCCTCGGGGACCTAGGTGTAACTACCAATCTTCGTTTATTGTATATATAGTTAGTGACGACGAAAACTCTCGACATCGCGATGTAGGATTGATGTATTGAAGCTAATCGTGCATTACGTATGGAGCGTTGTTTAGTATGCCAAATCTGCTGACGCTGTATTTGTGTCAACATGTAGGTAAAGTCGTAGGTCGGCAAAGAAAGCTTCGTATTTTGTGTGTATGTCTGCATGTTAATTAATAAAATCAAAACTGATGTGCTGATTTCAAAAATTGTTTTACCATTGTTAAGGTTAATTTACCCTGAGTAACATCCCTACTAATATTATAAATGCGAAAGTAACTCTGTCTGTCTTTCTGTCTGTCTGTCTGTCTGTCTGACTGTGTGTCTGTTACGCTTTCCTGCTTAAACCTCTCAACCGATTTTGATGAAATTTGGTATAGGTATACGTTGAATCTCAAGAACGGACATAGGCTACTTTTTATTAGAAAATAAGGGGGGATGGGGGTAATACCACCTTTGAAAGTTTATATGGAAAATGTTTATTTTTGAAGTTAGAGATATGAAATTTGGCACAAATATAGCTCGAAACTTGGTTTAAAATTTAGACTACTTTTGGTTTTTAATATTAGGGGATAAAAGGGCAAAACCGACCATAAAAGGATGCAGTCCACGCGAACGAAGTCGCGGGCACAGCTAGTAGGCTATATATGTATAATGTAGGTTTATATTTTGCAAGAAAAGACAAGACTATGTTCACGGCAGTCCAGTTTTGCGGGATCACTACATTACTTGTTGTCAGACCGGATCATATTTTTTACTGGTCCAGTCTAATAAAAAATTGAACAGCAAATTCGAACGGATTTTTTTTTGCGGGCCATTGCTAATCGCATGTCCATGTTGATGTTAGCATCAAAACGAGTATGTATACTACGCGTTAAAATTTTTAAAAAGAAGTATCAGTTATTTTAAACTAATTTTTACCTAAATAAGACTTTCGTTAAGGGGGGCAATGCATTGGCGCACCATACCACAGCGTTGTTAAGCCAGCGGTATGTGTGGGCACTTTTTAGAGCGGGGACTACCTATTAAAACCCTCCCGCCCCTCTCATCCCCTAGTGACGGTGCCATGGAAATAAAGATATCTATAGCAACCACGGCACTTAAATAAGAGAGGTAGGACACAGCGATTTATCGCTTGAACTGGAGCAGCCCGACTGGTGAAATACCTCCACCTTACAGAAGACCGCATACAAATAACAATCACTTCTGTGTTGTTGTGTTTCTGCGTGTGAGTAGGGTTTCCAGAGTTCTTGGGGGGTGCTACATTAGTAGCAGGGGTCAAGCCTTCAAGGTAAGGACGACAAGTCCAGTAACAGATTTATTATGCTGTATTTGTCTCCCTTAAGCAAGATCCTCATTACCACTTAACATCAGATGGGTTGAGCTCAATCTTGAAGTGTAATATAAAAAAAACTTTTTCATTATATATCGAAAACCTAACTGATGGACAGATCAAAATTTCGGTATGCCTAGTGCATTTAATGCTTGTGTATGTGGGATAAAGTTTCAGGAAGACCGACTAACTGGCTACTAAACTTAATAGTTTGTCAAAAGGTAATCCGGCGCGGTCGGACGATTAATCTTCGGACTTGTCTCGTCTACTTAGCGGCTATTGTTAGCTGATCTTCCTGGAAGTCAATATGAAACTTGAGAATTTAGGTATTAACTTCGTTAGCGTCTCTCAATCGGCATTGAGCGAGGTGAGGCAGCCAGCATTTGGGGTACCTTAACACGGGGGCCATATTTTTTATTTATTTTTCATTTAACTAGTTAATAAGTTAGTGTTAATTCATTTTATGCACTCCATACTTCAGTTAAATGTAAATTAAAGGTTAATAAAATAAATGAAACATTATATCGTTAGTATATTTGTAAACCATTCACGATATTCCTATAGAGTTGGCAAGTGAAAAGTTTTGGAATAAAAATCCGAAATTTCCAAGATAGCGAAATACGTAAAAGGACTCTTACATTTGACTTTGACCATTTTTAACCGACTTCAAAAAAAGGAGGAGATTCTCAATTTGACCGATATCGATATTTTTTTATTTTTTGTTTATATCGTAAAAATAGGTGTAAATATCAAAATGTCAAGTGTCTTTGACTAACAATCACAGGTCATGAGGAATAGCTTGGTGACAGACAGACGGTCAAACAGACGGAGTTTTAGTAATGGACCATACTACTTACTACATTTTACTCTTTGGATACAGAGTCTTAGTAAAAAAAAAATATAGGTGCCTACGTCTTCGACAGTTAAATATACTCGTAAATGCGTCTGTATAAAAAAAATAACTTCTCAAGACAGTTTATTATTCTCATCGCGACAATAGCAATTAGAACAATAGAATTAAACCTTTTTACAAATAATATCTTCGTTCAAATACAACGTGGGCACCTAACTGTTGTTTTTGACAAAAGCCTGTCGTGACTTAGCTGTGGTCGTCTCAGTTCATGATACTTTATCAATATTTTTCGTTACATTACTTAAGGCACAAACTTTGTTTATAAACCGTTTTGCTGAAAACGGGCACTTCAATTTAGTTCTCCAACTTATCCCAATCCTACAAATAATTATTAATGTTTATTACTGTTTCAGGCAACATCTACTAAATAAATATAGACAAAATTTGTTTGAAGCAGATAGATGACATACTAGAAAGTATTTTACGCTAGCTCACCCGACAGATATTGTAATGTCTTAACGATGACTTTTTAATTCGAATTGGTTTTCATCCACAACGACAATTGTATTCTTAAATTTTCTAATTTTCTACGCATTTTTTTATAAGAACCTTTTTTCGTCTTAAGAACCTTCTCATGAGAGTGACGAACACAACGGAAAAAAAGTGAAATCGATCCAGGCGAAAACGACAAAATGAAAATTAGCATTCCAAAATTGCTTGATGACTTCCATATTTTTTTAGTTTAAGACGATCTTAAAGAAAAGCGTATCGGTAAGCAATCATCAAACAAATCTTTGTTAATTTGAAAATTTCAAACCCTCCCCGAGGTATCTACCAGATACCCGCACATGTGCATGTTTTCATTTCTCCCACCTGAAAAAGAAACTTAGTGCGCCGCATACTGAAAAAGTTTGGAAACTTCAGGGTAAATAATTTGACCAGTAGCATACCACGCATTTACGTCAAAGAAAATCCTTTAAAACTATCGTCCTGGCGAAGTCAACGCTTTTTAGAGTATTAGGAAGCTGCAAACCAGATGGAATAAATAATGAGACACTTGCGGAGTGCATAGCACACTTGTTTTAGCAGTGTACACTTTGTGACGGGGCCGAGAAAATAAAAAGTCAACATACACTTTGTCCATACAAATAAATGATGATCTTTTTTCTTTGTTATTTTAGAGGTTCCACAAAACCTATACATAAAAATATGAAGCCTTTTAACATTTAAAATCAATTCAGAATTGGGTTTACGCCTCAAGTGTATGTACCGAAAATGATATCGGGGATCTGGGTTTGATTCCCAGGTCAAACAATGTATGTTTCCGATTATTCGTTGACTACCTCCTTAGCCGGGAGGCGAGCGGGCCGGACTTTGGCGTCACGCCATCTCTGACGTCCCGGGTTCGATCCCCGGTCGGGTCAATATGGGAAACGAACTTTTCTGTATTGTCTCGAGTCTGGGTGTTGTGGTACGTTGTTTCTGATTTCTGTAACACATGTGCTTTAGCTACTTACCACAGAAACAGAGCAATATATGTGATGTTGTTCAATATTTATTTACTTATTTCATTTATTTATTCGTACATGACACCATCACTTACAGTTTTGGTCTTATAGTAACATAAGCATTTGTGTTATGTAAACCAGAACCAACAATGGTACATATAACAAAACATACCTAGACACACAAACAAAACAAACACAAATATTCGTATACGAATATTTGTCCTGGAAATCGAACCCACAGCCCTAGGTCCAACAGTCAGAGCACTATCCATAGTTCCATAGGGCCAGTAAATAATGCATGTACGATTGAAAACACGTCAGACTTCACACTATAGACTTTGTACCGCACTTATCTCATGTACATAAGAACTAAAATGGAACCTTTCCTACGAATTGTGGAATCAGCCCCTTCTCTTATTTAAAAGAAGAAATATTCATGCTATTATCGAAATATTATAAATTATGCAACCGCTGATGGAATTTGCATCGTAATATATCGTTATGTTTATGCAGAATATGTAGGTACGAATAAAGAACACGATACGCCAATCAGCCTGTCTTTATTTACGCGAAGTAAAATGTTTTGTGGTTGAATAATTTAGAAGAAAGAAAGTAGGATAATATGACAGTCGTTAGGATAGAACCCAGATTCAGGCTTTGTATACAATCAGGGAGGGTACTCTCAAAAACGAAACGAACAAACGAAAGGTTTCGTTTTTGAAGATTATTCATAAGTTTAGGAATGAAGACGTGGTTTTTGGTTTGCATAAATAATTTTTTGTTTTTTGAAAACGCTTTATTTGCATTCGAAGTGATTTCTTTATGATTATGAGGATTAAAAATTGCCATCCGTTGTCGGATCCGATCCATATTTCGTTTATGGGAGTAGGCCCCCAGTGTTGTTCTTCATTTAATTTTTCGAAATACAATGAAAACCCATTATTTACTTCAACAAATAAATAAAAATGTATTATTAACTGTGCGTGTCCGTTGTTTTCGTTATAGACAATGACAGATATTATTTTAACAATGTTTTTGTTTAGCCAATACTAATACAATTGAATACTAAATCACTGTTGTGTCATAATATTTAGCCATCGTCAAACGTCATAATAATTACCAAGTATCCAGCACTGTTATAATCAAAAGCTTACTCTTGTAAAGAACTTAATAAATTGTCTATGGATTTGTTTACAGTTTTCACCTGTCACAGTATTTAAAACTGGCTGCCCACAGTAGCTTCGCACGCATACTAAATAATTCAAATATTGAATTATTACGTTTTTGTTGATGTGAATATGAAATAATTACTTAAAACATGTAACTTAAACCTTGCTTTTATTCTTGAATAAATTATTGTACATTTTTCCGCGTTTACCTTTTCTAAAAAACTAATTTGACATGTCACTTTTTTTCTTTTTTACTATATGGCGTTACACGTTTGTAACCAAAAACAGAATTGAGGTTTAATATGTTTTAAAATGTGAAAATAGCACAAACACATACTATCCCATATATGTACTATATATTAAGAGAGATAGGGCATAGCGATTTATCGCTCGAGCCGGAGCAGCCCGAAACACCACCTTACAGAAAACCGCAGCCAAACAACAATCACTTTGGTGTTATTATCTTTCTGCGTGTGAGTAAGGTGTCCAAAGGTCCTGGGAAGTGGTACATTAGTAGCAGGAGTCAAGCCTTCAAGGTAAGGGCGACAAGTCCAGTAACAGTTTTATTATGCTGTATTTGTCGCCCTTAAGCTAGTACCTCATTACCACTTAACATCACCGACAGGCGAATGACGACAGCTGGTATGCAAATATAATTATGAAACGGTATTAACGACTTATAGTCAGTTCGTAGAAAAACGGATAGTAATTTTTGACGCTTTACGAATCGTAAAATATTCTAACCGGGTAGTAGTACGTATGTACAGTCATCAGCACGTTAAGGTAAACACTTACAGTTCGATATAAGATCTTAAGCAAATGACACAAGGGTGGTGCAAAGTTCAAAGCGTGTATTCTGACGATGGTGTTCTCTATACTTGAAAGCTACCATTTGACATGGGTCCATTTATTTATCGCAGTCAGAAAACGGTAACATAATCTTGAAAAGAACATTTTTAGGATGGCATTCTGTTAAATATGCATGATCTTTTTCTCGTTTATTCTATGATGTGGGATTTCGTTGGTCTTTTAAAATATGGCGAGAGTTTGTTTTTTTATTTGGGGATCCGTTTGTGAATTAAAAATGATTCGCTGACCGTCTCGCTGAAACTCGAGAAATGCTGGAACGATTTGGCTATTTTTTTTTATAACAAACTTGAACCTGTTGAATATTCTATTCTCGTGTTTAATTTTCTGCTATTTATGATTATTAATTTTTTTGTTATCCACACTCACATTTTTACTGTTACCGCACCCATAAACGTACTATCTGCATGACCCAACGGTTGACTGGTAGAGAATGCTCCTTTTGTACTTTTTTTTGCAATAAAGTTTTTAAATAAATAAATAACACACTTCTAGATTGGCCTAATCCCACCTGATATTAAATGTTAATGAGGTCCTCGCTTAAGGCAACACGTACAGCGTAGTAAAACTGTTACTGGACTTGTCGCCCTTACCTTGAAGGCATGACCCCTGCTATCAATGTAGCACCCCCAGGAGCTCTGGAAACCTTACTCACACGCAGGAACACAACAACGCAGTAGTGATTGTTATTTGGCTGCGGTCTTCTGTGAGGTAGAGGTATTTCACCAGTCGGGCTGCTTCAGTTCGACAAATCGCTGTGCTCTACCTCTCTTAAACTCTCTCTCGTTCTGAAGTAACTTCACTTGCACAAGTGGCATATGCGCGCTTGCGTACGGTCTACATTATATAATACTAGCTTTTGCCGGCTACTTTGCCCGCGTTTTTTCGAGATAAAAAGTATCCTATATGTTAATTTTGTATGTCATCCCGCTTTCTACCATATTTCATTTAAATCCTTTCAGTAGTTTTTGCGTGAAAGAATAACAAATATCCTAACAACCATACTCACAAACTTTTACATTTGTAAAATTAGTATTATTATAATTATCACACATTATTGAACAAATCACCAGTCATTTTGTATACTAAACCTTACGAAATAATCTGATAGATCATGCTTTTGCCTTCAACATCCTCCACCGAATACCCTACACTTCATCGATGAGTGAATTAAGGATAAAACTTTTACATGCGGTAGAAATGATGAAACGATAAAAAAACATTGAATGTATGTATACAATCAGTGTTGTTCTTCAATTGAATTTTCGAAACACAATAAAACCCATTATTTGCTTCAACAAATAAATAAAAAAATATTATTACGGGGTAGCATGGCGTTACTTATCCATACTAATAGTATAAATGCGAAAGTAACTCTGTCTGTCTGTCTGTCCGTCTGTTACTCTTTCACGCCTAAACGGCTGAACGGATTTTGATGAAATTTGGTATAGGTATACGTTGAATCTCAAGAACGGACATAGGCTACTTTTTATTAGAAAATAAGGGGGGATGGGGGTAATACCAACTTTGAAAGTTTATATGGAAAAATGTTTATTTTTGAAGTTAGAGATATGAAATTTGGCACAAATATAGCTCGGAACTTAGATTAAAATATAGACTACTTTTTGTTTCGAATATTAGGGGAGAAAGGGGTAAAACCGACCATGAAAGAATGTAGTCCACGCAAACAAAGTCGCGGGCACAGCTAGTAATATTATAAATGCGAAAGTAACTCGGTCTGTCTGTCTGTCTGTTACGCTTTCCCGCTTAAACCTCTCAACTGATTTTGATGAAATTTGGCATAAGTATACGTTGAACCTCAAGAACGGACATAGGCTACTTTTTGTTAGAAAGTAAGGGGGGGGGGGGTAATGCCACCTTTGAAAGTTTATATGGGAAAATGTTTATTTTTTAAGTTAGAGATATGAAAGTTGGCACAAATATAGCTCTATTAAAAGATAGACTACTTTTTGTTTCGAATATTAGGGGAGATAGGGGTAAAACCGACAATGAAAGGATGTAGTCCACGCGAACGACGTCGCGGGCACAGCTAGTTCGTAATAACTATGCGAGATGTGATGTCGCGGTAAATTTTATCACAATGTAATGTATTTCTATTTATTTTGTAATTTAACTATTGAATAAAAGAAACATTTTTAGACGTCTACTTTATTTGCTTGCGATTTCAGCACGAATTTTGGCAAGATTTTGTAGCCTTTTCCTAAAACTGTATGTTCGTTTAGCGGCACGTGCCACCAAAACGTTCTAGTTGAGACTGTCGATTGCTGCGTATTAAATGGGAACGTGGAGAATCAACGTACCTATACTACTTCGTTTGTATTTAGATCAATAAGGATTTTGAAGAAGCTAGGTGTAAGGTGGGGGACTTAAAATCTGTTTTGTCCGTTAGTTACGTTACCGAAAGATATAGGACACATGTTTTTTCTTTTATCGTTAGCAAGGATTTACTATTTTATAATAAAATTTCGTAATGAATGCAGCGTAAAGTAGGTACTATAAAAATCGAAAGATTTAGGTACTACTCGTAATATGCATTTGCATAGTTTTTACGAATGAGTGACGTGTTTTTAATATGTTTGCTTTTTTGTGAGAGTGTTTCCCCTTTTTTCTTGTCATCTCATTTGTTGGTTTTATGTAAGAGAAGGAGAATTGGCGAATAGTACTTAAAAAGGGCACATTTGATCCGGTTTATTCGTTTTTTTATTTGTTGTTAAGTGAATTTTAGTTATTTGTGATTTTTTATGTTGAGTACAGTTATTTAGTAGTGAGTATTAAATAAATTAAATAACCCAAACACGCAACAACTACAAGAAGAAGATACAGAACCTATCCCTCCAATACTAAAAGAAGAAATAAGGTGGGCAATAACGTCCCAGAGAAACTTCAAAGCTCCCGGTGATGATGGAATAACCAACGAAATTTTGAAAGGATGCCTAGACTACATAACAGAGGCTATTACAAACTTATACAATAATATTCTAACTAAAGAAATAATACCTAAACAATGGACAACTTCGACCATAATACTGCTCCATAAGAAAGGCGATAAAACGGAAATGAATAACTACAGACCGATCAGCCTCATCTCCAACTTATACAAAGTATTCTCAAAGATAATACTAAACAGAATTGGTTCAGTGCTGGACGAAAATCAACCGAGAGAACAAGCGGGATTTCGAAGCGACTTTTCAACAATGGACCACATCCATGTTGTAAAGCAAGTTATACAGAAATGTAATGAGTATGGAAAAACGTTCTACTTGGCGTTCGTAGATTACAGCAAGGCATTTGATTCTCTAAAACACTCGCACATCTGGGAAGCTCTAAAATCACAAGGGGTTCATCCAAAGTACATCAGAATAATAAAAAATGTATACAAAGATTCGACAGCAAAAATTCAAACTGAAAAGAAAGGCCCAGCATTTAAAATAAGAAAAGGAGTACGACAAGGAGACCCGCTCTCGCCAAAAATATTTTCAGCGGTACTGGAACATATATTTAGGAAAATTAACTGGGATGCGTATGGAATAAATATAAATGGCGAAAAGCTCAACCATCTGAGATTCGCAGATGACCTTATACTACTTAACGAAAACCAACAAGGCTTAGAAGTAATGTTGTCACAATTAGAAAATGAAAGCAAAAAGGTGGGCTTGACCATGAACCTAGATAAAACAAAATTAATAACAAACCACGTAAAAACACCTATATTACTAAATTCGAACCAAATAGAATATGTTGATGAATACACATACCTAGGACAAACTATCTCAACGGAAAACCAAATGGAAAAAGAAATAAACATCAGAATAAGTAAAGCTTGGAAAAGGTTCTGGTCACTAAAAGAGGTAATGAAAAACCCTCAAATACCCCTGAAAGACAAAACGACAATATTCAATTCGTGCATACTACCATGTTTAACATATGGAGCTGAAACTTGGGCCCTTACTAACAGGCAGAGTAAAGCACTTAGAGTGTGTCAACATAGAATGGAGAGAAGCATCCTAAACATCAAATTAAGGGACAAAATCAAACTCACAGATATAAGAAAGATGACAAAAGTTGCAGATGTCACATACATAGTTAGAAAACTCAAATGGAACTGGGCAGGCCATATGATCAGAAACGGGAAGAAAAAATGGACAAAAGATATTACGGAATGGTGTCCACGAGATGGGAAAAGAAAGAAAGGTCGCCAAAAAACTAGATGGGAAGACGATGTCAGAAAAGTAGCTGGAGCAACATGGCAAAGACAAGCCAGGGACAGAAACAACTGGAAAGCCTTAGGGGAGGCCTATGCCAAAGGGCAAGCGGATGATGTTACCGATGTCGAGGAATATAACTATTATAATTAATTAATATTATTTAAATAACATGTAGAATTAAGTATCATTGTATTGTAACTAACCAAATCCAAAATAATATTGTAAAGAAGTAATCTAATATCCGAAATAAAGGCTATTTGAATTTGAATTTGAATTTGAATTAAATAAATTAATCAATAATGTGGACCATATTTCTTTTTGTCACCGCGCCACTCTCGTAAGGTTCCGCCAGAATACCAGCGCTGCTGCGGCATTGGATCCAATGTCGTGGCAGCTCATGCTGAGGTTGGGACCTAATTAGCCGCGCAATCTTAATGTTTTCTATTTATAATTTAATAAGTATTTTTGTAAGTGTGTAATTATCGACAGTTTATAAACCTACGCATCCAAAATAAAAAAATAATATTTGCACTTAGATTAATCGATAGAATATATATTGGATACATTTTGTAACCATGTTCTTGCAAATAAAATATATTATTATCAATAAACATAAATTTAACACTAAGCAGCGGTTTAATTTTTAACACATCTTTTTTACAATCTACAGCAAACATTTTCGCTTATTCCCGACAAAATATTTTTTTTTCCTGTTCCCTTGAAGTTCTTATAGGCAGAAATCTTACTTTAACAAAGAGCATCGAAAAACAGTATCTATAAGGAAGGCAAATTTCCCGACACAGAAGCGTATGTTAATGTAATAAATCATTGATACCGCCACAAAATGAGATAAGGCTACCTGCTTCGGCAATATGAATAATATTTAATATCGCGACGCCATTCGCTATTACCAATTTACAAAAATTACCAGCACCACACTTAACGTAAGTACCCGATACTTAGATAGAATTGCACTTGTTTTCGTATGCTTTAGAGAATTTTTCTTAATCATGCCGCACTAATATAAGTTTTTTTTTTATGTTTTTAGTACGTTCCAGTGTTGAATGTAGTTTAGAACATAAACGTATACGATTTAATTGAACGAGTTTTGCAAATTAAACTTCTTTAAGATTGCACCATAAATTTAATTTTAGATAAAACCTTATTTAAGTTTAATTCAACGAATTTCATACAGCGCAAATGGCGTTTTCAAAATAGTTTCAGACAAATCGAGGTTAAGAGAAATGTATTTTTTTTTAATTTACTTTTAACGCGATTTACTATAGTGTTAAAAAATATATTTTAGGTACTATGTTCCAGCTGAATATTACCACTGATGTTATTTATTTAGGTAACGATTTTTTTTATCTTATGTAATGCATATTTGCTCGTCACTTGACTAGGTTACGGAAATTGGATATAATAAAATAGGCTGTAAATAAAAAACCTACACTTGAAAAATTTGGGGTTGGCAATTTACGTATTTTTTTTTATTTAACCTGCCAAAAAGTATAAAATTAAAGCCACTCACCTTAAAGTCAGCAGAAAATAAAACACGCGGCGAATCACCAAGTCCGCATAACTTTTCGCAAGTTTGCCCGGAGCTGACCAGACCGCGCGCGGGAAATGCTGAACTGATGCCAAGCGCGCCAAAACTCGACTACTTACGCGCACCATCCACCAATGGGGGCGCGCGCACGCCTCCGCGCCAAACAACCAGCCAATCGCAGCAAAGGCGAACACTCAAAAAGTTTAATAGGTTTTTCATGTTCGCTGTGTAGGGTTAATCGTTTTAATTATCAAGTTTTTCTTATCGGGTGACGATTATGATAGTCGCCGTTTTCTGCTGATAAGTGGGCGCTCAATCATGGCATGGCTATTAGGAAAACACGCACATGAAAAGGACCGTGAAAGTTATCAATGAAAACACCCACGCCTTGTGGTAATAAGGGTGTTAATTAAACACATTTTCGGAATATTTAACCATCAAGTTTGCCTAAATTGTATGAAAAATGGCGCTCCTGGTTTTTTGGTTGTTGAAGGTCAAAGGTCGCGGATTCGATCCCGTGCGTGCGATGATGAACGCTTATGTTTGTTTCGTGTCTGGGTGTTTATGGCCCTTTGGAACAAGCGCCTCTAGCTGTTGAAGTTGGTTGAAGCATTGGATTTGATCTCCACACAGTATCAACATTCGTGTGATGAAAATTTATTTTTGTTTTGTGTCTGGGTGTTCATAAAATTATTTAAGTACCTATATATAATATTTTTAAGAGATGTAGGGCAGAGCGATTTATCACTCGAACTGGAGCCGCCCTACTGGTGAAATACCTCCACCTTACAGAAGACCGCAGCCAAATAACAATCACTCCGGTGTTGTTGTGTTCCTGCGTGTGAGTAAGGTTTCCAGAGCTCCTAGGGGGTGCTACATTAGTAGCAGGGGTCAAGCCTTCAAGGTAAGAGCGACAAGTCCAGTAACATTTATTTGCTGTACTTGTCACCCTTAAGCTAGGACCTCATTACCACTTAACATCAGGTGGGATGAGGTCAATCTTAAAGTGCAATATAAAAAAAATATATATATTGTGATATCTCCGTTGGTTCTGGTATCCATTACACAAGTACTTACTTTACTTACTTTAAGATCGGTTCAATGTGTGTTATTTTACGTAGAGCCAAGTTTCTGAGCATTTTTTTTAATGTACTATCCCGCGTTAAGAAAGAACGCAGTGATTCCGCCAAACATTTTACTGTTTAAAGAGACACGTCAAAAAAGGCACCAATTTAAGTTAACTTTAACGGTAACTCACAATTTGACAGCTGACACAACTGTCGAATCCCAGAATGTGTAATTTGACAACCGTAAAATCCCCAGCTACTGTCAGTTTATTAGATACCACTAAGCCTTACATGTATTATGTTCCAGTAAATATATACTTGCAACGTGGCTGCTATACATAATCTGTATTCACATGGTGCCGTCACTAGGCGAAAAGGGGTGGGGGTTTTTAGTGGGTAGTGCCCGCTCTTCTCAAAGCGGGGGATTCCCGCATACGATTCCTTTCACGACGCAGCGGATGGGTTACCCCCCCCCCCCCCTTAAAAATATATACTAGAGACTAAAAACAAATAGAGAAAGAATTTGTATTATAAATATTTGTATTATACCTAACGAATTTATAAACTGGGTCGATATAAAATATCCCTTTTATCAATAGAATGCTACCCTATTCTTTTTTGATATGAGATAGGCACATTTTATATAAAAAAGTAAAGCCAGTTAAAAAAGAATATCAGGAACAGATAGCTCAAATCACCGCGCAGTCTCCTTTTGTGACGTGTCTCTCTAAACACTTGACATTGGCGGAATCACTGCGTTATTTTTTAAACGCGGGATAGAGATCATAATAAAAAAAAGGATATGTCGCCAGCACATCAACCTCCGTAGCCGAGAGGCGAGCACGCCGGACTTTGGCGTCACGCTCTCGTCATCTCTTAGGTTCCGTGTTCGATCCCCGGTCTGGTCTGCATATGGGAAACGAACTTTTCTATATCGTCTCGGGTCCGGGTGTTGTGGTACCGTCGTTGTATCTGATTTCTGTAACACAAGTGCTTTAGCTACTTACCACAGAATCTTACCAATGTATGTGATGTTGTCCAATACTTATTTATTTAATTATTTATTAATATAAACACGTGCAGTCCGATTTTAGTTCTTATGCGCCCGACATAAGAACGGTATAAATTCGAAAGTGTGTAATCTGACTTACTTATTTCTGTACGGTTAAAGTTACTGTAAAAGCAACCAGTGGCGTAACTATACCATTCGGGGCCCGTGGCAAATTCATCAATCCATCGACCAAACCCCCCCCCCCCCCCTCCCCCTCCTCCTTCTCAAAGAAAGAATAATGTCTAATACTTGTTTGGAAATACCAGAAATGTAGTGCATACTTTAGGAAAGTTTGATGTAAAAATTATTCTTGGTAATTGGGATTCTCCTCTTACCTGGGGCCCCTTCTGGCTGGGGGCCCGTGGCATTTTGCCGACTTGCCACCCTGTAGTTACGCCACTGAAAGCAACATAACCTAAATTGAACGACGTGAGTTACTTACCAATTTATGAATTTCAACTTATTTTTTGAAACGGCTAATTTGTTCTAACAGGTTGTTAGGAACTAATCCGCCGGGTCAAAAGGGATGGAACCACTCATGAATACAAACAACTTTTAGTCACATACTAGATATGGGTCCTACTACCCCACCTTAAATTGAACCTTAAATCGTTGAATTAACGGCGAAAACAAATGAAACATTCCTGAAATATCCTGGCCGTTTAAGGGTTAAATTACGAAATGGCTAAAAATGGACCTAATTGGAAAATTAAATTAGTGTTTAATTAGAACACTTATAGATCATCAATGGCTTGGTAAAAAAAAACAATTATTGTAGGTATATAGTCCGTCAATCAGATTTTTAAAATAGGTACAATGAAAACGTATTTTTTCTTCATTAACTAAATTGAAATTGATGTTGATACAACGCAACAAAATTCAATGGGGGTGTGTGTTTACATCACTATTTTGTAAAAAACAACAATTTTCAAAATTCATACTGCATTTTATTGTTAACGTGACAAAATTTGTCTTATATTTTGTGCTAACAATTGTTTGGTGAAAGTTTTTTTTAGTTCGATTCAGTAGTTCAGTTTAGTCAGCATGCGTTTTACGTGAAGGTCGTGGGTTCGAATTCCACACCGCAAGGGAAAATACAATTTTCTGTTCCTTTAAAATATTTAAAGAACGCTGGTACGGCGTAAACCACTATGAAAAAATAAAAATTATAGCAGTTAAGTTCTTAATGTGTACCTTTCTCGTACCAACTGAGCTTATACCATTCCACATATCATATGTACAGATGAGCCATGCATTAGAGAGACGATACGCATCAATGGGCATACGCAAATGCACTCATTTGCCTACTGCAAGATTGATTAGCCGTCTGTTTGTACTCGTGACTACGGCTCTCTTGGCTTGTAGGAGCAGGCTTGCATTATCCCTTGTTAATGCAAGTATCCACTTCCATTAGGAGATCTAGGTAGGAATTATAGACGGAAGGTGAGGTCAGGGCGTCACATGTACTTAGCCATAAGAATGTCCACGTTTACCACACATGACATGCAATTGGCTACTTGACAGTGTTAACAATAAAATATGAAAAGTGTTAGATATGTTAGCTTATTAGTTAAGTAATCATTTTACATTTTTACTTTTTAATTAAAAGCATAGGTAGTATTTTATTTTTGCAAAATAAATTTTACTTTTTTTATCTGTGGAACAAAAGAACCGAAACGGAAACCACCATTGCAATACGGAAATGACAGCTGTCGGCGAAAATTATTTATTTTAATGTGGCGAAACAATGATTATTTTACCGATTAAATTGAATTATTGTGTCTCTAATCGTATAAAGAATTTATTGAAACATTTTCCGTTTATCTTAATTAAGTCGTTCCTATGCGCATCGGTTCGTTGTCAACGGACGTTGACGTCATAATTACAACAGCGACGCGACTAGGCGTTTTCGCGCGCTTTTTAAATGTGTTACACAAAATCTTATTTTTCTCTGGTTATTTAGATTATTTCCAGATAAATCGAATTGCTTGGGATATAAAATGAACGGGTGCACATTTTACAATACTTTTTCAAAAACTGTCAAGTAGCCAATTCTCAAATTTAAACTCAAACTCAAATGCTTCTTTGTTCAAATACAAGCTGTACCTGCGACTTCGTTCGCGTGGATAACAGGGTTTTTTTTCGTAATTAAAGGTAGCCTATGTCCTTTCTCAGGGTCTAAGATTGTCTGTGCCAAATTTCATCAAAATCGGTTGAGAGATTTAAGCGGGAAAGCGTAACAGACAGACAGAGTTACTTACTTTTGCATTTATAATTTTAGTAGGGATGTTACTTATTATATTACTCGTTGAATCGTTATTAAAAATAGGCGTTACGAAGTTTTCTAGGACAGCTAGTTTAGAATATAAAATAATAGAAGAATATTTTTTGTATTCAGTTTTGACAAATGATATTAAATTTAAAATACTTCTAGCGCATATTTCTCCAGTTATTATGGCGTGCAAAAAAAAACAAAATCTTATTTAATAAATTTGTCACGTGTACATACACACATTTATTTGTGCAAATATAAAACCAAGTTTTAATTCCCGATCTTTAAAACCGAAATGAACAAACAAAACCTTTCGTTTGTTCATTTCGTTTTTGTAGACACTAGGCCTACCGAGCTATATTCAAGAACATACATTGCCCACCCGGTAATCGAACCCAGGACAACAATATCATAATCCAGTAGGTACTCAAACCATTATAGCGTAGCCGTGAAGTAGATAAATAAATCGAAGAGTTCGAAAACGAATTGACGGGCGGAGAAACCATTTTCCATTATGATAAAAGCGAACCATATTTAATAATGGAATCTTAAAAATATTTGCTCAGCGATTGTGAAAGTACGGGCTGAATACTTACATTAATAAAACATTTCCAATGCCTCGAGTTTAGGCGATCAATACCGATCAATGGACACTCCCGTTGCTTGAATTAATCAGATGTACCTACCTACAGTCAGCGTTAAATAGTCCACCTTAACAGAAGACCGCAGCCAAATAACTAATCACTTCTGTGTTGTTACTTGTTGTGTTCCTGCGTGTTGTGAGTAAAGTTTCCAGAGCTCTTGGGGGGTGCTATATTAGTAGCAGGGGTCAAGCCTTCAAGGTAAAGGCGACAAGTCCAGTAACAGCTATTATTATGCTGTACTTGTCACTCTTAAGGTAGGCCCTCCTTACCACTCAACATCAGATGGGATGAGGTCAATCTTGAAGTCAAGTGTAATATAATAAAAAGTTAGTATAACTCAGGGTATTCAAATATAAGAGCCAATCAAAATGCCAATAATATCAGACCATGAGTAAGGATTTTTTAATAAATAAATATTGGACGATATCACATAGGTACATTGCTCTGATACTGTGGTAAGTTGCTTAAGCACTTGTGTAACAGCAATCAGACACAATGACGGTACCACTACACCCAGATCCGAGACAATATAGAAATGTTTGTTTTTCATAACATGGACCAGCCGGGAATCGAGACCGGGCCCTCAGAAATGGCGCGACCCCAACGTCTGATCCACTCGCATCTCTTTTTCTATTTGTTGATTGCAACTATTGTACCTAAGCCGGCTGCGTGCTCACGCGCCGACTTAGCAAGGCATGTTCAATAACAAATGCCATTTAACAGCAAGCTTACACCTCGCGGCCAGCGGGTGTGATCTTTACCTTGCAAACAACACGTAGCTAGCGCGCTGACGGCTAGCCGTCAGTACCGTCTTCACCGCCCTTATGGTGAAGATGGTACTGATGGCTAGCCGTGGGTCAACCCGGGGCCCGTGCCCATGGCCCCCATTATCTGGGGGCCCCGTCGGACCTACATTTCTCTAACTAAAGAACCCTTATTCTAATATCATAGATGACATGACATGTACCTATTTCAAAAAGTTTAGTATAATTCGCATATTTTATTTTCTAAATTCTTTTGTGCCCAAGTGCCCCAAATTATTGTGTACTCTAGGGCCACAGGCTAGTTTAAGACGGCTTTGCTAGCCGTAGCCTAAATATTAGGCGACATTGTACTGAGGCCGAGCTAGCATAGTGTCACATGACCTTTAGGGGCTGAAAGTCCGTGTTGAGTCCTTATCAGATCGTTTTATTAACAAAAAGAAACAAAACAAAGTTTCTAATTCAAATCCGATTCCGTTCAGTGAATAGTTAAGCAGGAGGCGTGCAAACATTAAAGTTATTAAACTCATTGCTTGCATTAACAACCTGTTGCAACACTGTTGACACAGACGCTAAGCACCAGTAAACACTAACTCCATCATAGCTAAACCAGAACAAACTCTATCTCCTCATTCGCAAATAACCCGCCATTATGTGCAGAGGAATCAATCTGCGCAGGTGGAATTGGACGCGGTTATGTAACAAGTATGCAAACGTATTAGTTCGCAATTGGAAGATTTTGATGCTAGAAGCGGCATATGCGCCACGAAATAGCGGCCCTAGTATAAACACTAATAGTTGACATTTTTCCCTGAACAACACCATTAATTATATTTAAATAAAAATAATCAAAATAAAATAAAGGAGCCCAACGTTCCCAGCTACCTAAAAGTAATAAATTAACCGAAATTTTCATCGATATGAAACAGGCTCTACTGCAGTAAGATAAATATTTTTTTACACATTTTGCGTTTCTATAGGACCGCCTAACCTACATGGGCCAATAGGAATGAGCCTGATGATTCTAAACCAGTAGCAAGTGTACCTTTTTCGTGAGGTGAGGAAAATACTTTTCGTATCGTACCGCTGTCGTGGGGACTACAGGCGGTGTGTGTGGAACTCCCCCGCTCGTAGGAGCGAGGACTACCCTGACTAAAACCCCCACCCATCTTCTCATCGCCTAGTGACAGCACCATGGAAAACTGGAGACCTTTAGCCACAACAGTCGCCAGTGTACCTGCGTAAAGAGTTAGATAGTTTTCTGTCCATATCGTTTGTATGAATGTGGGACAAAGAAGGCGTTAAGTTCTGTTTTATTTTATTAAAAAACGCAATGTTGCCACAGAATGTTATTTTCTGAAAGACGAATATTTACCACGTCATACCTTGCTGTCACCCCGTTAACAATTTAACAGGTTTATACGATGGCATCACTGCATAATACATAATAAAGTCACTTCACTTTGTCTCTCCTTATGTATGCTTAGATTTTTAAAACTATGCAATTAATTATGACAAGGTTATTTTTTATTAAATAGAGTAATAGATATAAGATAAATATCTATTTATCTTTTACCTATTACTTTTTTACCTTTTTTGCACAAAAACTTTATAGAAATAGGGTTTACAGATTAATTATAGTACAATTTAGGCGGTCTTATCGCTAGGAAGAAGAGGAAGTTTTATATGTAAAATACATATTATATTATTATAGTACCTACAGAGAAGCCGAAAATGCATTACCTACAGTAGATACGCCCGTGTGAAGCAGGGTAGGTTGCTAGTTTGTAATACATTAGTTTATAGATACCTACCCTATATTTCGTGTTTCAATAATAAAGTTTTAAAATATGCAGCTACATGAGAAATTGCTATTTTCTGAAATCCTTGGCACAGTCAAATTCTCACCACAAAGTCATCATAGCGTCAACGTAACGCAACTGCTTATTAAGTGAATTTGGAGGAACATGAATTAATTAGGTAATTAGATCTTCTCCCATTTACAAATAGTATTGACTACTTTAGCTTTTAAAAGTATTTTACCATGATTAAATTAAAGAGTAATATCGGATATTCTTTTCGACCAGATTTCCTCTAAACTATTAGTGGATAGGTATCTGCCCGCTCAATATAATAATAGACTATTTTCTTTACAGCTATGAAAATGTACCTTCCTAGTCGAATAATAATAAAACATTACAGTTTTCCTTATCAGTGCCATCTAGTGATATTTTTTCTAAATCGGAACCAAATATTTTTCTAGCCCGTAAAAACTTTAAGCTCATTGCTAAAATGTAACGCAACTTAGTTCTTACCACAAAAGGCAGATGTCAGTAAAATACAAATTCTCAATTGAATGGTTTGTAATTTTAATTGAGTTTACTTTACAATGGAAAATAATGAACATTTTGTTATAAATGAAATTAAGTGTCATCCATTACCATGTAATACTGTTTCCAATTAAATATATATATAGGAATCGACGCCTACGTAAATTTAATTTTTTAATATAATATAAAAAGGAAAACTGAAATAAATTGAAAATTAGTTTTTCAATTGAATTAACCCGAATCGATCATTCACTTATTCTGTTTCTGTGTGCTATCTGCAAACAACACTATTTTGCAAGCATGCTTGCTAATGTCAAAATAACAGCGTCGTCTTGAAGGGGGCCGCTGTTTTATGTTTTCAAGGATTAGTGTGAATTTATTGTGTTTTAAACGGAAGTATCCCGTTGAATCTCAACAAAATCGTCGACTCAATATCACCCACCGTAAAAAGGTAAGTTTTAGTCTTGATATTAAATACATCGCTAGTAAAAGTACTAACAATGTCATAGGTTACCTTTTCACTTTAAATCACTTATTCTAACAAAATTATTTGATTTCGATGGTGAACAAAGATGAAAAAGTAGTTCTAATATACAGTACTATGTAACCAATCATCTCTTTTATAAGTAGCAATCCGAATACTCGCAACAATAGCAACTTTATTTATGACTTGTTTCTTCGCAAAATTTGTTAAGTGACTCCACAAAATTGCACAACCATTCCAGAATGTCTCAAGACAAAGACGGTCCGTTGCCGGAGGGATGGGAGATGCGGACGAGCCGGTCCACTGGTATGACTTACTTCTTAAATACATATACTAAGAAGTCACAGTGGGAGCGCCCTGAGGCTCCTGCAGATCCCGGCGAGATCCGCTGCAGTCACATCCTGGTGAAGCACGTGGACAGCCGCCGACCGTCCTCGTGGCGCGAGGAGAAGATCACGAGAAGCAAAGACGAAGCTCTAGACATCCTAAAAGGCTACCGTAAGCAAATAGTCAGCAACGATACACCTTTCGCGGACATCGCGACGAAGTATTCTGACTGTTCGTCAGCTAAACGTGGCGGTGACTTAGGACTGTTCAGCCGCGGTCAGATGCAGCGAGCATTTGAAGATGAAGCTTACAAATTGAAGGTTGGGCAGCTAAGCAAACCTGTGGAGACGGACTCCGGCTTCCATCTCATTCTTAGGACGGTGTAAGTTTGTTTAAGAGACTTAAATATTTGTGTTCCAAAATTGTTGCGAAATGTGAAATATTCATACTGAAATAGGTAGTGTATTTTGATACTGTACATACATTTATAATTTTTGGCTTTTAGATTGATTGCCCTGTTTTCAATTCACCAATAAAATTTGATTATGAAATTACGTAAACTCGCAGCTCTAAAATTATGACCAAGGGTAATGAAACAAAAGTATTTTTGCACAATATAACGTACAGTATTTTCTCATTAAAATAATTGTATGTCCATGTGTAAGTTTACATTGAAAGTTTCTTAACTCAAACTGTATTACTGACTCTTAGCATTTTGGTTTATGACCTTTTGATGAAATAAGTAAAGGCGATTCAAAATGAAATAAAACTATATTTAAAACATTAAATTATTGGACAACAAAATGATGTGTCGCACGAATAATGGACGAGAGAGAGCCCATAGGTTGTAGACGTCAGGCATAGACAGCAACACCATGGAGTGTAGACGTTCATACATCATCACCTTTCATTTAGTTTCCTGATGAATGATGAGATAAGATGTTAATGTAATCTTATGGAAACAACAATATAAGATCAAATATGCTTCATCTTAAATTTGAATCAAACAGTCAGTCTGCCCCTATATTCACAAAGTCAGTAACAATTCTGTGCTCAAGTATATAGATTAAGAAAAAGAAATGGCTAAGTTTATAAATTCAAAACCCACAATGTTTCTGACAATTTTTACACATAAGAATGGTCTGTGAGGAGTTAGCAATGTGAGCATATTTACCCATTATATTAAATAAGTTACATCTGGTAGCCACTTCTAATAAATCCAATGGATTCTAAATGTATTGTCATTTGATTTTTCTTGTTAGACGAGAATAATGCACCAGTAAATAAACTTTCTCTGATAAGAATTGAAAATATGTATTTTTAATCTAAACTGCCTTTTCCATAGAAAGATAAACAGGTTTTTAGATATCTAAATGCAATGAATGTTACATAAATAAACATGTCCAACAGATAAATACAGTTTGTAGTTATCATTATTAAATAAGCATGTGTTGCTTAATTTTGCTTCCTATTTTTACTTCCAATGAGTGTATTTGCGTTTGCTAATTAAGTTTTTGATTTAAAGGGGTCATTATCAAAAATTATCTTATAAAAATAAGTAAAGAAAAAAAATGAAAATTGGCATTTTTCTTTGTGCAGCATTTATATGTAAAAAAGTCGAATGCTTACCAACGAGTAGCCACAACTTGTAGATTTCAGTTGTGATTGTAAGTAAACAAAGGTTACTGATGTAGGTATTCAAATATTGGTGATTGTTCTGTTGGCACATACAGAACTTAATTAAAGATTTGTGCTTTTATCTAAGTATTCTTTGCAGAACAAATTTAACAGAATTAGAGTTTCGTCATAATAAAATGTTTAAAACCTGTTTATTCAGTCTGTTGCTAATAGTAACGCATTAAAACAACACACAAATTCAGTTTAAGTTTGTGCCAATAGTATTGGTACCAATGCTGAATCTGATTGTACTGTTAATTCTCAAATGACTCCTATTAAAGTTCCAAATGGAAATAAAACTATTTGCTTACAAATATTTGTCAAGAAGATTGTTATGTTATATTCTGGATTGTGTACTTGAGCTCTAAGCGCAATAAATGTATTTTTTAAAGGAAAAATTTATTTCAATATCAACTTTGTTCACCATCAAATGAGTTTAGACGTTTTAACTTAATATTTGTTTATTATTTTGCTAATAAGATAGCACATTAAATAAGAGTAGGTAACAAATCGTCAGACTTTTGGTAGAGTGTGCAACGACCAATCCAATTTTGTATTTTACCTTTAAGACATAGAGTACAAAATCAAGTTTCGTTTTTGAGATGCACTTTTTTTAGGCTAACCTGCACCAATCAACTAAAAACTAATTTTTGTTTTGTAAAGAAAAGTCTCTTTGAATATTCTGAAGACAGAATTAAAAGGTTTAGGTAGACATTTTGACTTCAGTAAAGCTATAACTGACTTAAATAAATATTCTTAATTGCTGTGCGGGATTGGTGCAAGACACCCCTGTCTTCTGTTCAGCAAATTATCGCTACAAATAAACACAATGTTGAAGCGAGATTAATATTTATGAAATGCCTTTTCTTAATTCACTGTCCCATGAAGACGGACCTAAGCCGACGAAATATAATATATAACAACAATACGATATTAAATCAGTTCGTTAGAGTCCATGACGAACCCAGCCTTTTTCGTCAAGGACCAGAGGTAACTCTCGAACTAACATTTTTTTAGTTTTTTTCGTTAGTCATCACTCTTATGGCACCAATATCAATCTAAATCTAGTTACAGTTACCATATAAAGTCGTTAAGTTCGGGAGCTACTTAAACAAAAGCGAGGTCGGTGTTTGTCCATTACAGTGCTTTCGCCGTGTCTTCGTTACCGTTTTCATGGTTGTTCCTTATCAGAAGTATCGTGTTTAGTGTGGACTCCTTGATGTCTTGAGGTGCTGGCGTCCAGATAGGTCCGATGATAGGTGGAGATCTCTTACCTCCCCACGAGCTGAACTTCACTTTCCTCTTGCCATCTTTCTTCAAATTCACGTCTAAGTACGGGTGGCCCGGCTTGAAGATCTTGGGCAAGGATTCTAGAAAAGTCCTGAAGGGCAGCGCTTCCCGTAGCGTCTTGTCGTCCACTTGGGTGCTCAACGCTAAGACCTTAATCGGATGACGCTTGTCCAACGACGGTATGAACTGGAAACCAGCCAAGTCGAAGCGTTCTCCTGTCGGAGAGAAGTTGGAGACTATGCGTGTAAGCTCGGGCACGGATGTAGAGAATATGATCTTGGAACCCTTAGAGCCTGGCTTGAAGACCATCTGCCCTGATCTTTTGCCGCCCCAAGGGCTGAAGCGGACTCGTTTTGGCATGCTCGGTTCGCGGACGCCCGTCGACCGTTTCCAAGACCACATGTGTTCGACGCTGGCTTTGCTGCGCTTTCCTCCCCACGGGCTGAAGTTCTTCTTGTCCTTCTCGTCTATAAGGTTCATATCTGTGCTGTTATCTTCTACGGAACCGGCGAAGCCGACGATGAAAGGGCCCCCAGCTATCCTCTCGTCGTTGCGATAGTACATTGTCTTGTCAGTGTCCACTAAGTTGGGAAGCCAACGCCTAGTTCTCATTTCTTCTTGTTCTTCAGCAGTCCGTCTCTTTCTTTGAAGATCCGGCGGTAGTTCCCGATCGTTAGGTTGGTAGAACTGGAATTGAAAAGTAAATCATTTTACAATACCTAAGTTCGTCTTGAATGTGACCAATTCGTTGCTAGGTTGGTAGGTACCTAAATATTTGGTATCTAAATATGCTATGGTTAGCACCATAGAGATATTTAGGGCAAAAATAAAATACGGAATAGGTACTATGAAGATATCAATAATATTATTAGCATGCGTATCCCCACGTCTTTTCTCTAAAAAAGATAGTGCCCAAACAGTTAATAACAACGAAATGTTAGATATGATAAGCCTTTTCTGGTATTTGCATAGGTATCAAGCGCTATAGGTCAAAATAAAAGACAAGACTGTACTTTGTCTCCTTAACAAAAAACGAGTGGACTAAGAGAAATTATACACAGACTATTTAAATTGAAAACGTTTTTGATCTTTGAGCATAAGGGGGCAGGTTTGTTATGCAGTATATAAAGGACTACAGAAAATGTTGAAATATCTGAAGCCCGAATACTTATGTAACCTGATATATCTTGAAGCAATGGTCATTTTCAGCATCAGGTGGGGTATAAAGCCTTCGAATAACGGTTTTCTGACATGTTGATAGCAGCGCCGTGTGCCTGCCCTAATTTATAGCAATACCGCCCTACTCTGATAAGGTATAGGACAAATTATGATAGGGATGTACCTGCTGGTAGTTATGGGTCTCCCCCTGGTAGGGCTCTTCGGGCTGCAGGCTGAAGTAGTGCGCGTAAGGCAGCGGGTAGTGCAGCGTGGAGTCCAGAGGATCCAACACCGTGTCGGCCCCCGGCCCCCCCGTGTTGATGTACTGCAGGCTGGCAGAGCCGAACCAGGAGAATGTGAAGATCAACCATTTGTGTGACATGGTTCTGGAATGGGATAACAATATCTAAATTATGACTGGCCACGGCAAAGAGCTCACGCAATGTACCCGGTGAGACTCCTGAGATTCGGCCCATATGCTGCAGCAAGGGAGACGGTTGCACATAGCCCCTTGGAACAAGGATTAGGGCTCCGGCTTGAATCAAATGTTATGGGTTCAATCGCCACCATGGTTAACATGCCTGTTTGTTGTAGGTCACGATTTAGTTGACATTATTTCGGGATTAAAAGTTTTATGTAGATACGTTTATTTCTTCATCTTTCTAAAAAAATTTCGTCCAAACCCATTTAGTATTTTTTGCGTGAAAATGCCGTACTAGCGAACTTTAAATATTAGAAACCCCCTCTGGGTTGATACAGTAGAAAATTTCATCGCCTACGATAACTTGCGGTTAGCTCCGCTGGAAGAGCAGCACGCGCGATACGTAAAGGTCGTGGGTTTGATTCCAACACCGCAAGAGGTCATAATTTTATTTGTTTCTAATATTTAAACATACAGATATCCGTAAATTCTTACAAACTTTCGTGTTTATGATATTACATATTAGGTTTCAAGTATCGATCGCAGAAGCTTTTATTCTTCGTGCTGCTACTGAGGTCGTCATCCTACTAATTAATAAAAGCGAAAGTTTGTATGTATGGTTGTTTGTCGCTCCTTTACGTAAAAACTCCTAGGTTGGGTTTAGATACTTGATAATACATAGGATGTTTTTATCCCAAGATAAGGTGATCGAAGTTTAAAAAAAGTAAGTATAAAATACTAGCCCGTCGTGGCGTCGCACGCGTAACTATCCCGTTTTTTTTCCAGTTTATTTTCAATCTATTCTAAGCTTCTATTGGTCATAGCATAATGTTAAATAGACTATAGATTTCCTCGTTAAATGTTAATCTAACACAAAAATATTTTTATCTATTCGAACCAGAATTTTCTTGTCTAGAGAACCACGTTTTAACTCCCGAACTTTCAAATAATCTTCGAAAACGAAACCTTCCGTTTGTTCGTTTCGGTTTCGTAGACCTGCCTCGTTCCTAAGATTAGCGCGTTGAAACAAACAAACTATTCAGCTTTTTTTCATAGTACCTAGGGACAAATTGTAGAAAAAAAGGCTTTATGTAGCTCTAATTTTAAGTTGGTTTATCTTACCTTGCCGTAACACAGTTTCCACTAGCACAGAAGGTAATGAATAACTCTTTTCTGTATTAAAAAAAAAATACCTCTAGATAAGACGCCCTGGACATAGATTTGATTACAAAGTATAGAAGTAGTTCAAGCATGTGGTATGGATTAATTGGTATTGAAGAGGAAATATATAAACATTTTCTATCGACCCCTATCGAATGTGTTATGTGCATTACCATGAAATTTCATGGATTCTAGTGAAAATTGCCAACTTTCGAATTACCTACGCATGAAAGTTAAATTCTACCCGAAATTGTATCATAAAGTTTATTTTGAAATTCAAATGAAGGTGTACCTATTGTACTTACATCGATGTTTGCAAGTGGTTAATGTTCAAAGTAAATTCAGTAAGTTAAGTCACGCTAAGTACCTATACGACGTGGAGCGAGAGAGAGAGAGATGCATCGATGGGCCATTTTCCGATACCTATCGATACTTTCACATAAATATCGCCGTTATCAATATTCTTCAACACAAAATTCTTTATTTTCTTTAAATGTTTTCACTTACCATCAGACATGCACGTTTTCATTTGTTTTATTGTGTGTAATCTCGGGCTTTGTCTAATAAGGCACAATTGCTATGAAGAGTTATTTATGATACAAATAGTGGAACACGACATGCTCCCGGAATCACTTATATTAAACCAGTTTAAATTACTAAAAATATGGAATGTCTTAAAACAGTAGAAAAATAATTGTGTCTGGCTTTTCAAGGATATTCGGCCTTATAAGCATATATCTGCGGATTCGCCGAATTTTGTTATTAAAAGGCTTGCAGCTAATCCACCACGATATCTATTATTACATGCATACCTAGTATAATCAAATATATGGTATATAATTTTTCAAAAATTATTAATAGTTATAAATATTGTTAAGAAATAGGGATGTCTATTGTAATATCGAAGATAAACATCGCGAATACCGGTCGCAACCGGCGAAACCGAATACCTGCCGGCGTTATATCGATGTCAGATGCATCCTTAGTTGAAACTGAACTCTAAAATGCTTCGAGATATTTGATACTCCACGTCACTTTCAGAGCAACGAATGTTATCTGAAACGTCTCGACTTGTAAACTTGTTCTGTTTTTTTATTTCTCCACTTTCGTAATAATTTACATTTGGTAATACTTCTATTTTTGGTAATGTGATTTGTCGCTTTTTCATCAGTTGGGAGGTTGACACCATTAACTTAAATAATTTTAAGATTAATGGCGAAAAAAGGTCACGTCTATTATATTGATTTTTGCAATTGATCTTGAACAAGCTCCGAAACTAATAGTTGCTGTTTCGCCAACAGCAATCTGTGAAGCTACAATTATACCTATCTACTTAAAAAAATATGTATATTATTTTATTTACTTAACTAAGTATAATTGTGACTTATCATAGAAAATGTACGAAAAAATTGTGTTTTGACGGATACAACCTGTCTTACCTGTAAAATCTCTATTTAATAAATAAATAAATAAATGCGCCAGACAATCACACCAATCACCTGGTCTCAAACTAAGGTTTTCCCTTGTACTATGAGTACCAGACGACGGATACTAACTGGAGGCGTCATCCCAGCTCACCCAGACCCAAGTCAATTTAGAAAAGTTCGTTTTCCAAATTGACCCGACCGGAAATCGAACCCGGGGCCTTTCGCGCTTTGGTCCCCAACCTTAGCCACTGCGCCACCGAGGTCGTCAATCAATATTTGCATGAACCTATAAAAGCTTGAGCCGTGGCATCTATATCTATGTAATTTATTTACGTTTTGTAATTTACTTAGTTTAGATACGAAACAAAATTTATTTTTAGAAGAACGCAAGTGTTACTTTGTAGCCTACATGAATAAATTAGTCTGACTGTAACATAATAATTTCACAACTTAATACTGCTGTGACGAGAAAGCTTTATAATAAAAGATTGGAGAATTATGAACTTGGCTCTTCGAGCCCACACACTCACATATCTTGGAATAAAAAAAAACTCAAGAGGCAATTTAAAGCATTTTAAAATAAACTATAAGTCAAAGTCAAAGTTGACTTTGACTTATAGTTTATTTATTTAGTTTTTTTTATATTTAGGTTAGGTTAAGAGCTTGGGTAATTTTACAACAAACTAATCTGATAATCATTAATTTATTATATTACAAGTATCATAAGACTATTAAGTTGGTCTTTGACGTTTGCGACTTAATATCCTGAAACATCAGTTTATTGAAGCATACAGTTTCAGGAATAACGACAGTAAGGCAGGTCTCTAGGAGGAAAAGGAAACACCTCTTCACCTCCTATGTGACTGTAAATCTTTCATCGTAAGGAAGCATCCACTTGAGATGACGCAGAACCCAAGCCAACACTCTAAATATTTAAAATAATTTAACGGGTCAAAACGCTCGTGACCACGGTTGGTGCAACCTAACCGAAACGTCGGGCAGTAAGTAGTTCAAAAACGAACTGAATTTAAGCGATCAGAAACATCATATATAATGTATTAAATATTTGATATTCACGTATAAAATTGTTAACAATAAAATAGTTTGTTTATTTGATAATTCCTATTCGTATCAAGTTTACCTAAACTTAGGGCGACTTAAGTAACGGAAGCATTAATTACTTTACGCTAGTGATGAAAATAAAGCGCGAGCCGAGCGAGCTAGCGCCACATACCTCCTGCTTAATTTTATTTAAATATTTAGTTAAAAATGTAATCTTTATACTTTATTTTAATTAATAAACAAATTTACACACTAAAGTTCACAAAGTAATAAATAAAACCCAATAAGACCATCGACTAAGCTTTTCCTTCAACTGCTCTTACCAAATCTTTACTGGCCTTTCATTTTACTGTGATCACCATTATGATTATCCACGCTTCCTGTCATCTTGTAAATCAATGATCAAAGATCCGGATGTGTAAATTTAACATAGGAATGCATGCTCTATTTAGTATTAGGGATAGTTCAATTTACTTTGTAACAAGGGTGCGTATAGACTAGATCCGGAAATACTATGATATGTTGCTCGTAACTTTGTTTGCGTTATTTCGGGATAAAAAGTATCCTTTAAGGTATTCACAATCAATCACTTCGGTTTTGTTGTGTTCCTGCGTGTGAGTAAGGTTTCCAGAACTCCTTAAAGGGGTGCTACATTAGTAGCAGGGGTCAAGCCTTCAAGGTACCTACGGTCGAGAAGTCCTGTAACAGCTATTATTATGCTGTACTTTAGGCTAGCCTTTAAGCTAGGATCTCATTACCACTTAACATCAGGCGGGATGACGTCAATCTTGAAGTGCAATAATTTATAATTCAGTTTTTGGTCGAAGGTTAAAAATACGCTTTAATTATGTAATGTTCGAAGAAGGCAATTGTCTAGCTATATTGATAATAACAATTACTTAAACTATACTTCTAGTTTAGTTTAATTATTCAATATTTGTAAGACAAGGCAGAGACGCCTCCCGGGAGGCCTGAGTCCCAGGCCTTACTCGATAGCTTTATTGGTTTCAATTAAACATAAGCCAATAAATGCGTTAGCATAAACCTAGCCTTTACTAGACTAAAGGTTAGTTAAGCTTTGAAAGGCGATGCCAAAATGGCTGACGGGCCGTTTGGCTTATATTACTACGTTTTAATTCAAATTAATTTTAGGACCTTAAATGTTTCTTACGCCAATGTAAGAAAAATGTCATCTCTTGTTTAACTGACTTCAATAAAGAAGTTTCGCAATTAATTTATGTATTTAAATTCATTAATGTACTAAATATTTAGGTACGGTCGAATTGATACATTAATTCCTACTTATAAACGCGTTTGAAATAATGAATGGATGTACGTATTCGGATGAAATTTGGCAGGAAGAGAAATGTAGCATACAACATACAAAGATATTAAGATACTTTGATACAGAAATAAAGTGGGCGAAGATGCGGGCAAGAACTAGTTATATTACAATGCGAGTGTCTGACAAAATCAATTAAACTTCTGTGTTTCAACATCTTATGTTTATAAAAGTTAGCTTGCGATTAGCTCAGTTGGAAGAGCAGCTCGCCCGATACGCGAAGGTCGTGGGTTCGATTCACGCATCGCAAGGGGAGATAACATTTTTCTGTTTCTTTAAAAATATTTGAAGTTGCTAGTGTGGCGTAAAGCCATCCAAATGATGATAGTCAGCAAATTTCATTTTGAAATTTACTTACATATTTAAAATATCTTAACTGAGTTTAATGCAGACATCTGTTAAATACTTGTATGATGAACGATGATGACAAGTTCGTTCTGCTTAACCATCTAGTATGTTAACTCCATTTAATAATAACGTAGTTGATTGAAGTTTCAATCAAAACTTTGTCTATGAAACAATGGCTTATCTTTATGAAAGTATCAAAGACTTATTATTTATATAAATACAGCAACTACCTGTTATATTACAGTGGTTTGTTATGGGTTAGGCTTTTTGCAATTGACAGCATGATTTGAACTTAACAACTTTACGAAACTTAATTTAGATTATAATTATTGTTTATTTAATTTTTGTGATAAGGCGACTGCACCATTTTTAATGTGTTGTCTAAAAATAATTTTATATGTTTATAACCACAAGCAAAACAGTTTGTATTTAGGTGTTGTTGCCATACGTAAGTTAATGATTTTATTTCTTGACTTAATAACGAGTGGGAGGCGAAAGTTTAATAAAAACAAATACATATCCGGAAAATTTAATGTTTTTTTAGAATATTATACAATAAAATTAAACTGATGGCTGTTTTCAATCGTTGGATAAAATTACCAAGCTGTTTGAATAAGAAATGTATTAAATCATTTTGTAACAGATTATCATAATAATATTTAAATAATTCGTATTGTACTTAGCTCAGCTGTTATTCTTTATCTGACAATTGAAAAATCGGACCTAAATTACTCTTAGAGTAATAATAACGCTTCAAAGGTATTGTTTTGACTGAAAATGCGACAAGGTTTGTGACGTCAGAGAGTACGTCATGCAAATTCCGTAGATTTTATTGTTTGCGAGACAAATGTATAATTTTCTAAATGGTCACAGATAGTTTGCCCAATTTCGGTTTTGTTAATGCTTATCGTATTTAATTTTGAAATGTTTTAAGATGCAAAAACGAACTAAAAGGCTAAACACAAAAAGGTTATATTTTAGCCTTTTTAGTTAATGTATATATCCTATCGGTACGGTCTTTAACAGGTTGTTAATAAAATTAATATAAAAAGATTAATGCCCGGCGCCAATATTTTACGATTGAGTATGTGTCAAAAATGACCATTCGTATTTCTCAGACAACGAGTTGTTAATGAAAAATAAACGTTCCATGGTTTACTTTACATATCAGTCGTCTGTTGGTCGTTTTTAGATTACGCCTCGTACAATTTATTACTATCCGTAACTAGAAAGGATTTATTTATTTATTATTTATTTATTATTTATTATTGGAACCTTGCGTAAAAGGGTATTAAAGTAACACGTCGTCACGATTTTGAATGAAAATATTATTAAAAAAATTAAGATATTGTTAAATCGAAATTACCTAGCATTATACCTAGAAAAAAGCATTAAGTATTATAATACTTTTTTTCACTCATCAAAATAAAACTATATGACTTGGTCCAAAGTGTTCTACACATAGCAATAAGTTAGATACTGCTACTGTAACTTATCTGCTGAGTTTCTTACCGGTGTCTTCTCGGTAGATATAGGTTCCGAACCGGAAGTAGAATCACTTTGCATTGTATTCAATGACGATTCAAAAGTGTTACATGTAACCTACTTGAATAAAGAAATATTTGAGTTTGAGAATTATATCATTGTTCATCAATATCAAAACGTTCCTTAAAGATGAAAAACGAAATAGATTAAAGATTTTTTTTTCTAATTTCAATAACCCATTGATGAGACCCACTTAACTGGCGTGTTTTAATTAATTAATTAATTAATTGTGTTTTAATTTTGTCGTATCAAAAAATCGACAAATACTTGTGAACCATTTGGATAAAAGAATTAGCCACACATAAGAAAAATCAACTAAGAATTCAGCCATATTCTTACTGCTGGGCAGAGGCCATCTCTACTTCAACTATAATCGTTGCTACTGCAACAATTTACTAATTGTAGTAGCTACTATGCTGAAATGTAGTTAATTTTGCCCTATCCGTATTGTCACCTTCGAAAGGCAACCAAGTAAACAATCTTATTTTTAAACGAATTCAAGACACAATGACATAAATTGTAAACAGTTACAACAACAAAAAACACATTGATATATTTGCGCCATAAGAAGTCATTTAGAAAAAAAATTAAAGAAAAATTCCAATAATAATTTGATTAAGATTGATACTTGATTTTAGTATTTGATATGTAGGGACTTTTTTATTACGTTATGAAGCTATCATTTTGCACTTGGTTTGTATACTTATTTACAAACCATTTGATTGTAAGTAAATGATATCATGAATGTTGATTATTTTTCGTCATGTTCTTGTCGCTGCTATGAATAACAAATTTGGCGTATCAGAACAGTTTATAGTTTAACCATTATTGTAAGCATTGTTTAGATGTTTTTATTAATTTGCAATAAAATTTATTAAATTAAAAATGGCCTCAGACGATTTATACCAAGAAATTAGACACTGAAATTAGCCGCTTTGGCTGCAATTTAAAATAGTTTTTTTTTTTCCTTTTGCACTAATTTCCCGAGGCAGTTAAAAGTAAAGATAGAGGTGGCTGTCATTCAATTTTCATAAAAAATTATCATATTTTAAGTTTTATCGTTCTAAATTCAAACATCACGCTATATGAGCCTGTTATTTTTTTCTGACATTTGACAAATCATCTTTAATGAAAGTAATGAAGAATGAGAATTAATTATCCATTTGCATAAAAAAATAACCATAAAATATTTTGGCTTATGGTAATTTAGACTAATGATATTTATGTATATATTTTTATCCCTAATAAATTTAGGATTATTTATGTAAAATAATCAAAAGTCGGCTTAAGGCACCCCCGCCGCATCTAACCCTACCTTGACACTTTAAAATATGGAAAATACTGGTTGAAGTACCATTTTTAATGAGATTTTCCACAGTAAATATGCTGCTAAAATAAATAATGAGCAAGCATATTTTATGCCAAAAAAATATGCCAAAACGAGTAATGACGTAACTCACCTCTGATCCTGGCTCAACACTGACACTGATGATGAGGCGCCGCGCGCCGGAGTGTGGGCTCGCGCCGCGCGCCCCTACCTTATATACCGGGCCGACTTCGAGGGAAGTAGCGACAGCAAAGACGCGAGAACGATGACGCAGTTGCAAAATTGGTTAAATGAACTTTCTTTGTGAAAAAAAACTAACGTTTCCTGTCGGTATTTTTTTTATATTGCACTTCAAGATTGACCTCATCCCACATGATGTTAAGTGGTAATGAGGTCTTAGCTTAAGGGTAACAAGAACAGCATAGTAAATCTGTTACTATTGGTATTTAAGTTTTCTGATTATTTACGCTTATTTATTAAAAGGTACGTTTCATATTTGTATGTATATGTCTTTGATAATATTTCCTATTAGTATTGTTTATTAGGAATGTATTTTACAAGAATTTAATTTACTGTCACTATATTTTCGGCTCAAAATTGTGACCTTGACTGGTAGCAAAATCTGAAAATTTAATAAAGGGCCAATGGTGAAGATGCCCACTCAAAGTATATAAAGCTAGTAATTTTACAAGCTCTCAACTTATTTCTTTTCTATTTCTTTAAATGAACATAAACATTTTTATCCCAAAAAAACGCGATCAATGTAGTTGCTTGTAATAATAAAACTAAATCAACGTTACTATACATTACTTACCAATTGTTTTGAATTTGGACATAGCTTATGGTCTACTACTAATTTTCAAGATGTCCACAATTGTTCGTCGAATTTCTGAAATCTTAAAATTTAAATACAGTAGGTACTACATTTTATTCGTCACTTCGCACAGAGACTCTTTTCTCTTATTATCTAATATTTTACACAGATACCCCTATGTACTCATTAGGAAATTCCCTTTCAATTGATAATGCTCCCGCTACTAGCCTTTTTACATAACGCAAATAAGTGCCCACGTGCGTTTAATACGCACGAAAGGAAACAAAGCATTTCGTATTATTTTAGTTAAAAGTAACATACCTATTTTTATGAATGATATTTATGCTGTAGAATCATGTACGGCCGAATGCACTAGAATATACATTTTGAACTTTTGTACCGCCCTTATTTCGAGGGCATAAGAATTATAATCGAACTGGAGCTGTTTACCTTGATATGCTGTTCACCATACATTTTAGAATATATTATATTTGGTCATTCTAAATAAATACAATAAGTGTCCCTTAACCGTTCAAATCCCGGTGTCTTATTGCTAGGACAAAAAAAATATTTTTATTGTGTCTGAAATAGCCAAATAAAATGTATGAACGAAAATAGTTCACAGTAGTCGAGTAAAAAAAACGTATCTCCCATAACAAAATTAATTGGGAAGCATTCCCGCCTTATCTGCTGACGCTTCAACTTCATGCGGCCAACTGTTGAATTGCAATAGGACATTTGTACCGCACTGTAGGACGAAACGTCTCTGTTGTCCAATTATTTTATATTCATTACTTTCCCGTATCATTTCCTGCTGGAAACACCGTACACATGTCATGCACCTCCCCGATGAAGAAGCGACCTTATCAGTTAAAGATTAAGAGTTACAACTTAGTTTTAAAGTACTTAAAATCGCTTGCATTTTCTGTAAAAGGGTTCTGGGTGTCATTGTTACAAAGTCTGATAGAATCTTGGAAAATATTGACATTGAATTAGTTATGTTAGTGGAGTGCGCGATTCGAGATATATTTCTTTTTACCAAGTTTTTTCTGCCATTGACATGTTTGTCTAATTTCTGCTAAGTGCCACTTAAATATGTGTGCTTAATTAATTGTACCCGCTTTTTTATTTTCCGATACATTGCTGAGACGAAGATTACGCCCGTTTCTTTGGTAGTTAAATTTTAGTCTCTGTAATAACATAATTTGTTTAGTTGCCCTGAATACCTAATTCTTTATATGGTGACGTACCTACTTACTATGAAAACAGTAGACAAAATGTATAAAACAATTTTGAGGCACACAGACTGGGACCTACAGTTTCTTTGTCAATGCTATTTTTTATCCCTTTTGAATCAATTATATTTTAACAATTACCAAACTATGCTACTAGCTTCCTTTGTAAACAACACTAATTAATTTCAGTTTGGACTGTTAAATATCATTTTACCATTTTGTTAATATACACAATTTACATGAAAATATTGAACTTTTTCTAATTGGTTATTTAAATGTTTTCCTTTAGATATTTTTTTACAAAGCGATTTTCTTCTATTCTTCCGAAAAGGTAAATGGTGCAAAAGATAAAATACCGAAAGTTAAACTATAAATTGCGGGTCAGTATAAGATGGGTAACCATGCCGACCGAATTTATAAACTTTTATTACGAGCATATCCGTGCTTTGGGAGGCACTTAATAGATTTACAAAAATGTTTATAGTACTTAACGCCGCTATAGCGAACTCGAAACGAAACAGAAAAATTTCATCTCCTCTTGCGGTGTGGTGGTGATTGAACCCACGACCTTCACGTATCGCGCGTGATGCTCTTCCAACTTAGCTACTGGAAGTTATCGTTGGCGATTAACTTTTTCTGATGTATCAACCTCTTTGTCTACTCTAGTAATTATAATTTTTTATTAATTAGGAAACTAAAATCTTTTCTCTATACTCGTCCTGGGAAACAATAGAAAAAATATTGAACAAAGTAACGGCCTCCCGAGTTCACTGTCGCAAAAAAATCGTGACAAATACCTTATATAAATGAGTTTTTTAAATTAGATTGTGTTAATCATAAACGTAAATTATTATGGCAATTTCTTTTAATTGTGCATATTTAATGCATATTTCGCCCTTTTTAAATGCATATTTGCATGCATATTTCGGCCTTTTGATAGTGCATATAATCCGATGTCTAATTATCACCATCCTAACCAATCCACTTCGAGGGAGCGTTTTAAAAACAATTATTTGCGTGTTAAAAGCACGTTTGTATTTCCAAATTGTTTATATTTAAAAAATTATACCTTTCATTACTCTTTTTGGGATTAGATCCCCTAAATCCTACTAACACTATAAAAACGGAACTTTGTACAAATGTCTGTCTATATGTTCGTAAGTGTGTTTGTTACTCTTTACGCCTAAACTAATTAATGGATTTGCACCAGATTTAATACAATAGAATAGAATAGAAAATGTCTCTATTCATGTAAACTTTTACAAAAGCATTTAGGAATCGTCAAATCAAGTAAACTACCACCGTGTTCGGAATGTTGATTCTATCGAGAAGAACCGGCAAGAAACTCGATAGTCACTCTTTTTAAAAACTGACACATATGGTAGATATAAATAATGCAAAAAAAAATACTTAGCTTATGTCTAATGTACATTTTTAATGCTATCAAGTCCAAACATCTTTGCCGTTAATAAAGTCCTCTATTTTTTTATATAATGTAATATATAAATGTAAAGTTATAATGTGAAGTTAAATGAGATACCAGATTAACGTATAGAATACTATTTAATCCCGAAATATCATGAAGGAAGTCGCGGGAAACATTCGTTAATTAGTTATACTTATTATAATCATTACAGGTATTTTTTTACTATTGTCATGTCAATAAGGACCGCAACTCACATGCACCTCTTTCTTAAAACTCACTTTATGCTCAGTTTAAATTATTGTTCTCTCTGTAATGTTTTATTAAATGTTAACAAATCAAATATAATTTTTGATTGTAGTTTGGTATAATTAACAATAATTTGTGAATCTATTTTTTTAGTTCCTCGCAAAAACTAGGTACTGATGGAATTTGAATAAAAAATAGCTAGATAGATAAGATAGTAAATGTTGGCCGCGACTATGCCCACGCTATTTCAGGATAAAGTCTATCCTAAATGTTGATATAGTATATATATCTCTTTTCCTCCCAAAATTTAATCAAATCCGTTTAGTAGTTTATGCGTGATGGAGTAACAAACATTGTTACAAGTTTTCGCATTAATAATATTACCTACTCGTCGATTCCAAAATAACGTGGTCAGAAGCAAGAACTAGTAGATATAAAATAAAAATTATATTTAGGGATATTTACCAGATTTACTTACTACTTATATTCTTATCATTCTAATTATAAAATATGCCTTGCTAGTAACCTCTTTCTTGAAGATGCAAAATGGAAAAAGATACACAGCATTCTACCTTAATAAATTTGACAGATCAACCCAAAAATTCGACTCAAAAACCTTTGAAATTATTACCCGGCAGACTCTGGCGGGTTGATGACGTGTGACTACTTAATTTACTTTTCTTTAAATATTTTATTATTCCCTTTGTTGTTTTTAAAGGAGCTTCCGTTATGGCTAATGAAATTGAAAACACCGGCATCTTGACATGACTAAATTATTATGATATACTCGCTCTTAGCCGCGGGTTCGTCTGAGATGTTTTTTAAAGATGAGACTTGATTATTACTTCAGTTCCAATCACCTGGTCTCAATCTAAGGTTTGCATTGTCACTATGAGCACCAGACGACGAATACTAACTGGGGGCGCCATCCCAGCACACCCATGCCTAAGTTAATTTAGAAAAGTTCGTTTTCCATATTGATCTGACCGGGAATCGAACCCGAAACCTTTCTCGCTTTGGCCCCCTACTTTAGCCACTGCGCCACCGAGGTCGTCAAACAGTGGGCAGTGGTTACATCATGCTGTGAATATGAAAAACATTAAAGGTGTGTGAGAACGATTTTCTACAATTGGGTTTCGTTTGGAAAATATATTAACTTGGAAAGATATTAGCTCTAAAGTATTTATTAATATAAATTATTATTATAATGTAGTTCGAAAAAAGAAAATTTTTCTAACTGATAACGAGGACTTTCTCAGACGTATTTTATGATGGTTTTTTGAAAGGTTGTTTTTTATATTCAGATTCAATATAATATCTTGTTTACTTACCTAGATCCTATTGGTGAAGGTCCAGTTTGAGTATGTCTAAAATAAATTATTATAAGTCGCTTTTATGCTTCTAACCTTGCCTAACTTTGTGGTCAAATACGGTCGGAAGTGACTTGTAGCCCGTAAGTTAAAGCTACTTTTGTCACGTCATCATTGCCTTTTGGCCGAAGTAAAGTTACGTCGTGTTAAAGTTATTTATATACATGATGAGTTTTCAAATATCAGATACATCACATACTATGATCTGATTCTATGGTAAGGAGTTCTCAATCTAATCTCTGAGGTCCTGGGTTTTCAGTCGGGTCAATATTGAAAACGATTTTGTCTATATTGTCTGCGGTCTGGGTCTTATGGTACCGTCGTTGTTTCTGAATTGTGTAACACAAGTCTTTATACAGCTATACAGAATCAATAAAAATATGCTTATTGATTTCTATTATTGATGGTTTTGTCCTGCAGTGAGTGGGAAGTGTAATGAAGACTAATACTATATTTATTCTGGTTTAGTACTCGTAGTTTAAAATCTGCTACTTAACAGTCTCACTCTATGGAGAATATAGAGTATTCTGTCGGACTCGCACCTACTAAAACCGTCTCGGTGGTTAACGCTGCGCAATTGTGGGGGAGTGAAGTGGCCGGCCAACGCATCCTCCGATTTCTCCGCTGCCCTTTGCGCATCGCGTGGTTGCGCGCCACTGCTGATTTGCGGACTGGGAGACCGGCAACGAAACACCTCGGTCCTCCTCTTTCTTCGCGATCCACCTCTGCCCTTATGGGCTCGCTCTGGGCAGTAACCACCAGCACCACCTGCTCTCTACGGACCAGCCTGAGGTAGCAGAAACCGATCTTCACCCTGTAAAACTTTCTCACCCCCATTCAACCTCTTACAACCCTTTTGAAGCAATAAACAATATACTATGGCCTTTCTCCGGTTCTAGCCTATCTGTGTGCCAAAATCTATTTAATTCAGTTCAGTGGTTTTGGCGTTAACGCCGGACTGACAGAGTTACTTTCATATTTATATTATTAGTAAAGAAGTATGGAAAACAGAAATACTATGTTATTTAACTTAAAATATCTTACAAGCGTTTGTTCACGCCGTACATATTTTTAACGAGTTTCTCCTGAAAAGCCGTACCTACTGAATAATGGAGTGATTTCAAACGTAAAATTCAAAATCATGTTGATATTTTTTTTTTAAATAAATGTTCATTACTTTGAGATACTCTATACTACGCATCCTACTAATATAATATAAATGTGAAAGTTTATCGGTTTAAAGAATATTTATTGTCTCAAGAAATTTACATTTCACTTATAAGACAATTTTTAACTTAAAAATACTTATTATAATGTAATAACAAACAGTGAGCATGCACTTAAACATAAAACTAGCATAGATACTTATAGTTTTGAGATATAAAAAAGGGTAAAAACATTTTTTTTTTTCTTAGCTACCAGTAAGTTTTGGAATTATGATTCTGATAAATATAGTTTAAGTTTATTTTTAAAACTGTTAATACATTCACTCTCCTTGATGGCTTTCGGTAGTTTGTTGTATAATTTCACTCCTTCATACATTAGATTTTGGGACCCGTACTTGGTTCTCGGAAATGGTAAGTTAATATCATCTGAATTTCTGAGTCTTTTCTTTTGGATTTGACTATTTTTCATGAAACTTATTTCTGAGTGTATACTACCTTTTAAGATTTTATATATTAGTATGCAAGTTTTGAATGAATGTAGTTGTGTAATATTCATAAGTTTTGTGTCTTTATAAAGTTGTTTAGTCGAAGTCAGATAGTCATAATGGAATAGTACTTTTATAGCTTTGTTTTGTGCTATTTGGAGATGTTTAATATTAGATGGAGCCGCATATCCCCATACTTCCACTAAATATTCTAATTATGATTATGAGTATGGATGTTTGTTACTCTACGCAAAAACTACTAAACGGATTTGGATAAAATTTGGTAGGAAGAGAGATGACACACACACACGCACACACATACACACACACAAGCACACAACATTCTCTCTCACACACACGCATAAACTCACCTTCACATTTTTATTTCTTACTAGCGGACCCGACAGACTTCGTACTGTCAAAAATATTTGGAATGTGGCTTGACTCTAAATTTTAGTGAGAGAACGTTTGTACTGGAAAAAGAAAAGAGCTGTCTTTAGAGTTTTCCCGGCAATTATTCGAATTTTTCTCGCTGTAAAAACTGTAAAAAGAATCTGTGGACTTCAACGAACATTTTGAAAAAATAATTCTCAAAATTGCGACATTTTGCGATTCATTTTTATATAGATTTTATTATCTGTTTAAATTTTGTTCACTATTTTAATTTTCCATGTAATAAAATCAAAACTCAAAATAAATCCAATGATTAATCACTGGATTTATTCCTCGACCAGTGTCGCCATATTGTAACTTTTAATTTATGTAAACCTAGCCTGACTACTGCGATTCAAGCAATATGCTTAGTGCAGCCGTCGCTGTATATCGTAAGACCTTTGTATAATTTTATTGTAAATAAAGATTTCATTATTATTATTATTATTTTATTAGATGAACATTTGACGACCTCCGTAGCCAAGAGGCGAGCGGGCCGAACTTAGATGTCGCGCCATCTCTGAGGTTCCGGGTTCGATCCCCGGTCGGGTCAATATAGGAAACGAACTTTTCTATATTGTCTCGGGTCTGGGTGTTGTGGTACCGTCGTTGTTTCTGATTTCTGTAACACAAATGCTTAAGCTACTTACCGCAGAACCAGAGCAATGTATGTGATGTTATATAGGATACTTTTCATCCCGAAATAAAGCGGGTGAAGTCGCGGTCAAGAGGTAGTATTACATATTTCCGATTTACTCGTTGCTATTTTTTATTCGGTCGTAATGATGTTAGTTTATTAATATCCAGTTGTAAACACATCGGATGTTGTTCGCGTCGTAATTCGCGCGATGTCCGGCGCATGCGCATGGCTCGCTTCTCGGTAGCAGTTGACAAACATCTGCCGAGGAAAGATATTTAAACGGTCTGACTGCTGGTGTACAATGTAGATCGGATTTTTAGACGTCAACAGTTTGTGAGCAGGAATCTGGGAGGCAGGTTAAATGAGGAATGTATTTACGATGCAAGAGTTAAAGGTGTCCTTAACACCTACGTATATCTTGGTATGCTGAGCGGAGACCTTTTAGGTACCTACCATCTTAGTTACTCCACATTGTTTAATTTAGTTATGTATAAACAGTTACTAAAACATTATTGTCCTTTAGAAAGAAAGACATTTATAGGCCATTTACATTTACAGCATTAATAAATAATAAACGACTTGTGTCAGCAAGGTTCGGCCACAGAATTTGCTACGTCAGCCTGTAGAGGTCGCTATTTAAATGCTATATTTATGTTTTTAAAGCTCGTTTTCAAAAAATAGCGTCTAGCTCAAGATTCTCCTAGTTAAGATAAGGTCCTACATAGCACGGCGAATTTATTCCATTTATTTTTTTATCTTTGTTGCTTTACCCTGAGTCCCTTTCTGGTCAGAGGGTTTTGTTCCAAAATCGAAACGAACAAACGAAAGGTTTGGTTTATTTTTTTTTATAGTAGCGCAGTATATTGTCTCCTCCCAGCCTGATGGTAAGCAAGAGAGGAACCCACATCGCGATGACAACGGATTTGATATCGAAATATCCTACCCGTTAGCATCGCCATACTGGCCCGCAAGATGTTTCTTCACGCTCCTTTTGAAGGAATCCATGTCAAAGGAAGGAGGTAACACATGAGCCGGCAACGAGTTCCACTTCTTTATGGTCCGGCAAAGATAGGAGTTACCAAACTTTTTTGTTCGTGATGGAATATTTTCTACGGTGAAGCGATGACATCGTTGGCCGGCTCTTGTGGTTTTTGAAGATTAATCAAAATTTTACGAATTAAAACGTGGTTTTTATTTGCATAAACATTATTTTGTTTTTTAATACGCTTGAATTGTATTCTAAGCGAATTGGTTACGATTGTCCGAATTAAAAATTGATATCGGTCATCGGATCTGACATACTTCGCTTTTGGAAGTAGACCCTAGAGATTCTTCAGATCCTTAATATTACAAGTTCGCGGTCTACAAGAATATATACTTTATAGGACTACAGGGTTTTTCCAGTCTTTTCCCGCTCACACCCGTTTCCGTGGGAATTTTGCAATATCCTGTTGCGACTAAGCATGCAGGTAAACTTTAAGTTTACTAAAGTACCTGCATGCCAAATTTGAAGCGTCTAACTTAAGCGGTTTAGATTTTTCATGCAAAAGGATTTTTCCGTTAATTCCCATCGAAATTTCGGCAATTCCTTTCTTAGTGCACCTATACGGTACCTAAGCTATGCCCCTCCAAAATTTCAAGTGCGTAAGTTTAGCCGTTTAGGCTGTATATTGATGTCAGTCAGTCAGTTTCTCTTTTTATATATTTAGATTTCAAATGTGACATCCTCTTTTAAAACTCTCCCAAAAGAATATAGCAAACTGGCCCTTAGTAATTAGAAAGGTCCGTTGTCGAATCGTAATTCGAAGTCGCTAAGGGGCTCCCCCCTCCCCCTAGTTTAATGCCGTCGTCTGTTTTCGTTCAATCAACTATCGGGACCAGGTGCTTCACTGCTGGCGATCTTACGAATTGTCTGAGATGACCATCTTGTTTTTCTAGAGCTTCAGATATGAATTAAGTATTTTAGAATGAACAATAAATAGGTTAAATAAATATTTAACCTTTTACATACTTTATTTTTTCTGTGTAAAACACAGAAACATCTAAATATTTAATAAACGTGATTTATTATTAACCTCCGAAATAGACCCTTATTCAATTTTTTGTAAACTTTATAGTACAAAAAGTGGACTTAACGTTAAGAGGTTTCTGTATCAATCAATCTTTGGGTAATGCAGATATCTGGATGACCCACTAAGTAAATATTTACTTAATGGGCGCAATAACAGTAGCAATGTTTGAAAGGATTAAAAAATAAAATATATATAGGAATAAACCTAACTATAGACATCATGATAAATATAATATAAAAGAATTAAATATATTGTTAAAAGTGGATAAATAAAGTAAATAAATCCAGTAAATAAAATTAACTTTGTATGATTCGGCGAAACGTTCAAAAAAGATTCGGCAAAATGATAGGTTACCCATTTTCACTAGTACGGAACTAACAAACTTGGCCGATTTATCTATGAGGAAAATAATCACCTTAATCAGATTATATGTCCACGCCCAATATTAGCGTAGGCAGTTGCAGATATATTATTCAGAATTCCGGCGCTAGCGAGCCGAGCCCGCGTCGGGAATTACGTTAAGTGGGTGAAAATAGTATCTTCCCATTAATGGCTATGCTTGAATCGAATGGCGAAACAGCTGTTTATGATTGGGTTTCGTATTTGACGCGAAATGTACTGAGAACGTTGGACACACTTTGGACTTTGCACCGCCTTTATGTCATGGGCATAAGATCTAATATCCAGCTGCAAGTTGATGTGCTGTTGACTGTATTTTTTATATATATAACACTTTAAGATTGACTTCATCCCACCTGATGGTAAGTGGTAATGAGGTCCTAGCTTAAGGCCGACAAGTACAGCATAATAAATATGTTACTGGACTTGTCGCCCTTACCTTGAAGGCTTGACCCCTGCTACTAACGTAGCACCCCCAGGAGCTCTGGGAACTTTACTCACACGCAGGAACACAACAACACAGAAGTGATAACATATTTTGGCTGCGGTCTTCTGTAAGGCGGAGGTGTTTCACCAGTCGGGCTGCTCTAGTTTGAGCGATAAATCGCTATGCCCTACGTCTCTTAAATATTTAAATGTAATTGCGAATAAGTGTTTTGTAGTACATGGTAAGGCTTATGACGTAATCTGATGACCTCGCAGTTACTAATGCCCTGTTACAATATTTTACGATTCGTAATGTGTTAAAAATGACTATAGATCCGTTTTTCTGCGAGTCGTTAATCCTAATTTCAAGTTTACTTTCCATATCAGCTGTCATCAGTCATCCGTCGGTCGTTTTTAGCTTACGCCTTGTATAATTAATTACTTTTTCATATATTGAAACCTGGAATAAGATAAATAAGGCGGCCAAAGCGCGAAAGGTCCTGTGTTCAATTCCCGGTCAGGTTAATTTGGAAAACGATTTTTTAAATGTTATCATAATATTTGGGAACAATATTATTTAATGATGTTCTTGAATCGATCAGATTCTACTTTACAGGCTCGTTAACTTCATAAGACGATTGGAAATTCAACCCTAAGTTGCTCTTTTTATAATGTTCTCGTAGTCATTCCGTAGCAAGTAATTCCGTAACAACGCGTAGTCGTTTGATTCGTAGCACCGTAGCACACGTCACAGCGTGAGCGTTCCGTAAGTAGCGCGAGAATTTTTATTCGTTTTATCCGTTTTACGATAATTAATGTTTTACGATCAGTGTTAGTTATTTTTTTAACCCGTTTTTTTTTCAAATATTGCAATTTATTCGTAGTTATCTTGTTGGAAGTAAAACATATTTAATACTAGCTGTTGCCTGCGACTTCGTCTTCGTTATTTTGGGATAAAGAGTAGCTTATTCGTCAATCTAGTATGTATGTCATCTCTCTTCTTACCAAATCCTTTCAATAGTTTTTCCGTGTAAGAATAACAAACATCCAAATATCGATACTCACAAACTTTTACATTTATAATTAATTGATTGGATGTATTGTACAATATATAGTATGAATATGTCTATGATATTTGATAATACAATTTATTTATTTATTTAAAAACTTTATTGCACAAATAGGTACAACAGGTGGACTTAATGCTAGGGGCATTATCTACCAGTGAACCCTTGGGTCATGCAGATAGTTTGCATATGGGTGCGGTAACAGGGGAGAAAAAAAAGAAATTATTTTAAACAACAATAAATTAACTTATAGTATTAATTAATAGTATTTAGTTCTTTTGTTGCTATTTTATATATTTCTGTAACCCGTATGGGTTACAATATTCTTACGTATACCGCACCTATATTCCCAACTGTCTGTATGACGCAAGGGTTAACTGGGTCAAAGTTCAAAGTCAAAGTCGAAGTTCAAAGTTTAACAATGCTTCTAGCAGTAAGTGCACCCATCGTACATTTTGATGCAATCAATTTACATTATAAATAAAAATTTAAAATTTATAATACCCCTGATACAAAAAAGTGTGAAAAAAGTATTTTTATTTGATACCTATATTGAGGGAGTTATGACAAAAAATTTAGGCAATCCGTCATTTTCTGGTAGCGGCCATCTTGGATTTGAAATTTGTCATTATGAATTTATTCTGCTAGTCAAGCCCTTTATGAGAGGTAACTATATTGTGGGAGTTGTGTTAAAACATGTATTCTATAATTTTGTGACAGCGGCCATCTTGGATCGATTTTTATCATACATAGCTAAGAATACATAGATTTTTATCATACATAGCTAAGACTTATTCATCTTTCAAACGAAAAATCAAAATCAAAATCGGTTCATTTGTTCGGAAGCTGCGATGCCATAGACAGATACACACACATAGACACGTCAAACTCATAACATCCCGTCGTTTTTGCGTCGGGGGTTAAACAATTATTGTTTAACTTTTATTTGTTTTCACGCGAGAAGTATTCGAATCTAAGTTGATTTTGGTATCCGAGACAATTTTGAATAGATCTACTAAAATAACGGTTTAATTGAATCAAACTTTGTGTTTTAAACTATTTCGTTAAGAACTTAATTCTTATCCTTTATGGTTCCACAGAATATTCCGGCTTTCTAGGAAATAAACTTAATTACGAACCCATTTAATACAAGTTTGAAAGTTTTAAAACATCTCTTTTCTAATTTACTTTTGCACTAATGACTTTCCCATGTAGCTTTGAACGCGTCATATAGAACTTTCTAGAAGCAATAACGGTTCAAAATGTTGTCATTGTTCAAAGGTATATAAGTAGTGGAATTGCGCCTTTGATTCTTTGACTAAAAACGACTACCAGACGGCTGATGACAGCTGATATGCGGGCCTAGCATAAGCAACGCGACTAAATTGTATCGCACTCTTAACAAACGTCAAAATCGAAAGAAGTCAGTGCGTGAGCTGTTGATTGGCTGAAAATACCAGTGCGGTGTGCTATTATCCAATCAACAGTATCGTAACTTTTGTCGTCTCATACGATAAATTTGACATATTGCGTATGCTAGGCCTGATGGAAAGTAAATTATGGAACGGTATAACGACTCGGTAGTCGGTTCGAGAAAAACGGATAATCATTTTTGACGCATTACGAATCGTAAAACATTGGAGCCAGGCACAAGTATTTTTGTAGAGAACAGTAATTTAAACAACATTCAAGCGCAAGATAATTTTTGATAAAGCCGAGTCATTCTGGTGCGTCCATTGAACTTAGAAATAGAAATATATTTATTTGCATAAAATATGGTACAAAAGATGTTAAAAATAAAATAAAAGCACCAACATATTTTACCAACATTGGCATGCAAAACCTTTGGTGATATTTGGATCACCTACCAACTAATTGTACACAGAACATAATTAAAGATCTAACCTATTTTTTAATGGTTAAAAAAATCACTTATTGTATAGAAGTTATTTTCTCTAAGCCACATGGTTAGTCTGTGTTTAAATAATCTATTTGGCAGTTTAATTAGTTCACTATATTATTATATTATTAAATATTTTTACAATATACCATATTATTAAATATTTTTACACTCATAGCGTCACATTGTCGTAGATAAGAACTTAAGTTTTGGTCTATTATTGTAAACTAATTTATGAGGATCCCGTGTTATTAAAATTGACTCGTGTTATTAAAATCTACTGTATCAGAGACCTTTGGAACCGTATAATACGTCTGCACCGAGCATCAGTCGGTCAACAGATTACCCATTGTGTTTCCGATATTGAGTTGTGGCTTTGTATTTTAATACTGTGATTGCTTCTGAAGGAAAAACTGTATTTTATTGGCGTGGCATAGACAAGGAGGATGTTTTTTTATAACAAAAATTCAATGAGATGGTAACAATGCTGCTCTTGTTTTTAAAACCAAAGGTCGTGAATAAATTTTGCAATTTTTAGGGTTTTGTAGCTAAATGGCGAAAACGGAACCCTTATTGGTTCGTCATGACTGTCTGTCTATCCGTTCGTATGACACAGCCACTTTTTCGATAACTATTAGACCTATACTGTTGAAACTGTTCACTATTTAACTTATTCTTATTCTGTGAACCGCATTTAGATTTTTTACGAAAATAGAAAAGAAAGAAAAAAATATTTGGCACTAAACGTTTAACAGAATTACATTACATATAATATTGAGAGAGGCAGGGCAAAGTGATTTATCGCTCGAACTGGAGCAGCCCGACTGGTGAAATATCTCCACCTTACAGAAAACCGCAGCCAAATAACAATCACTCAGGTGTTGTTGTGTTCCTGCGTGTGAGTAAGGTTTCCAGAGCTCTTGGGGGTGCTACATTAGTATCAGGGGTTAAGCCTTCAAGGTAAGGGCGACAAGTCTAGTAACAGTTTTACTATGCTATAGTTTTCGCCCTTAAGCTAGGAACTCATTACCACTTAACATCAGGTGGGATGAGGTCAACCTTGAAGTGCGTTATTAAAAAAAAACATAAATACAAGTAGATAGGTAGTTTTAAGTCTACAATGTGCTAAAAAGGTTATCCACTCAGCATTATGCCGTACATTTGGATAGGAGAAAAATAATAAACAATAGCCCCATACTTAAAACTGAAACTCCAAAACATTTTTTAGTGGAAAATAAAAATAATGTACCCTTTACGAAACTGCATAGCTGAACTGATCATGATGTTTGATGTGGGTCGCTCAATCTTCGCTCAAGGTTTGGCGAAGCGTTATTTTACAGGTTAATGTGAAATGAACTAAGTATTTATGTAATTTCGCGACTTTATTGCTGGATGAATAGTCATCCCGCCCTCGTAATACGGAGAAAGGTAGAAATACTTTTGTGAGTGGGACGCGCGCATCTATTAAACTGTCTATCTGAGTTTATTTGATAGTTTTGTAAATAAAACTCTTGGAAATTGCTTCCATATGAAATATATTAAGTTAACATCATGAGTTTTAAAAATGCGAAAGTCCAAATTACAAATGTTAGTAGATACCTAAGTTGTGTAATACTGTGAATAACTAAAATATTTATGTGATTATTATTTTCCGCTAAAACGGATGTTACTAAAAATTCCTCTCCTTAAAGTAAACACTATTTAATTAATGGCTATAGTTTTTGCTTAATGAATATTCTATTCTGGCAACATATTTAAAACAAGCAAATAAGTTAAAAAAGTAAAGGGTAATGTAAATTAAAAGATTCATTTAAAAGTCCGTGAGCTAATAATAACGATGTCTTAAAATGTGTACATATTTTTACAACGTAGGTACTTAAGGACTTAACGGTCTGCCTCCGTGGTTTAGTGGTTGTGTCTTAGGCTCAATAACTCGAGGTCCGTGGATTTAAACCCCGCGAAGAGCACTGTCAATTGGGCTCATATTATTTTCCGGATCTTTATCGACAGACGTTACGCTTCACCGAGCAAAGCTTGGTAGAATCATAGAACTTTGTATGATCACAAAGTATCTCAGACTAAACACTTTAGACTTTGTATCGCACTTTTGTCGTATGCATAAGATCTATTATCAAACTATGAGTGTGCACCATGATATCCTTTTGACCGCACAATAAAGTTAAAGTTTTGTTAATTTCTGGCATTGCTCTTTAGGGTACAATAATGTAGTTGGAGACAGTATATAAAACCACAACGTTAATAAAATAAAATATCTTCAAAAGAACGTGACTTAAGCCTAGCTACAAAGCTAGGCTTAAGTCACGTTCTTTTGAAGATATTTTATCAAATTTAACAAAAAATTTTCAAAGCAAAAATTAAAACCAGACGGCGCACATAAACTGAAAAAGAAGTCAAACATTAGATACGTTATTTCTAATGCCGAGATTATGAAGAGATTTTTTCAAATTTAACACAAAAAAACCTTCAAAGTAAAAATTAAAAAAACCAGACGGCGAACTTAAACTGAAAAAGAAGTTAAACATTAGATACGTTATTTCTAATTCCGAGATTTAACAGAAATTTTTTTAATTTAACACAAAACTCAGACGGCAGTTATAAAGAAAAAAATAATATTAAACAGTACATTAATTCTTAATCGGAGATATTTAAGTTAGAGGTGGCCCATATACTCGAATTGCCACCATATTTGGACCTTATTAACTTATATAAGGTTCAAAACCAATGAAATTTTTATATATATATATAAATGAAATTTATAAATCAGTTCAGTGGGTTAGGTGTGAAAGCCAGACAGACAAACAGACAGACATAGTTACTTTTTCATTTATAATATTAGTATGAATTGAGCTTTCAAGCATAAATTAATTTTATTGAACTGACCTTGATTTTTTATAATTATGGCTTTTAATTTTAAAAACTTTATTGCACAAAAAAAGTACAACAGGTGGACTTAATGCTATGGGCATTCTCTACCAGTCAACCTTTGGGTCATGCGGAGAGTAAGTTTATGGGTGCGGTAATAGTGACAAAGTGCATAAGTAATCTAAAAAACAAAATAAAAACATAATACACGAGAATAGTAACTATCAAGCGTTACAAAATTCATTTCGGAAACAATTAAAAATGGCTTTGATACCTTGAAACTAATTTTGGAATTTAGTCTACATTTGAAGTTACCTATTCTTTGAATGAATGTTCTAAAGGGATAGAGCAATTTAATTATTGAATGAATCTGACATTTTAAGTTAGGTAGATCATAGTAAATGCCAGGTGTTGGAATTTTTAAAGGCTCTTAGTGATTTATTTCAAACCCAGCACGGCTCAAGGAGTTGGTGGAATTTCATCTAAACGAGAAAATTGCTGACGAAATAAATCGTTGCGAATACTATTTCTATACGTAATTACTATCTTTGTTTTTGTAAGTATTTAGATAGTTAATAGTTTTTTGTTGGCAGAGAAATACATAGTATGTCCACCATTGTACAACTTTACTATATAGATGTGGGATATGGACGTATCCGATCGTATTGAATGTGAGAATTCTGTGTGAATGTCCTAATTGTGTAAGTAAAAGATAATGAAGAGTGACAGAGTAAGAAGATTTATCGCTCGAACTGGAGCAGCCCGACTAGTGAAATACCTCCACCTTACAGAAGACCGCAGCCAAATAACAATCACTTCTGTGTTGTTGTGTTCCTGCGTGTAAGTAAGGTTTCCAGAGCTCTTGGGGGCAGCTACATTAGTAGCAGGGGTCAAGCCCTCAAGATAAGGGCGACAAGTTCAGTAACATATTTATTTTGCTGTACTTGTCACCCTTAAGCTAGAACCTCATTACCACTTAACATCAGGTGGGGTGAGGTCAATCTTGAAGTGCAATATATAAAAAACTGATCAAAAGACGGTGCATTTGCCGGAAGACGTGCGACGAGTTAGACGATATGTGTGTATTTTAATTATTCTGATTTTGATTCAACTTTAAAATTTCTCGCTGAATACTTAGGTTATGTTTTTAAAGACCCGGTTATGCCATAAAAGATACATTTACTGTAGAATTTACATATGCGAAATCTTTGGAAAGAACACATAAGAAACCTGTATTATATTGTAAATGTTTATTAATTCTCATATAACATTGGTATAAGTGGATCTGCTGGAGATATGCAGATATCTCCAGTTGATATTTTTTATGTTCAATGGCAGCATTGAAGATAAAAATATCAACTCGCACATAAAATAAACGTCTTCGCATATTATTAAAGAAATAATGATTACTTGTTTTACAGAAAAAGTATTTGACCATACCCTTATTTTTATAGGTATCGCATGTATTGTACATATTAATAGTAAGATGGTCCCGACCTGTTAATTTGTTAATATCGAGATTTACCAATTGAGCATGACTTAAAACTGGTACTCGAATGTTACCGCAACACACAAGAGCATTTTCTCTTCTTCCTTTACTCTCATAATCCTATTGGTCGATAGAGCGACACGACCCGAAAGAGATCAGGCGCAGAACCTACTATTAGTATGCCCTTCCGACAGCATGATCACCCTCTCATCATTCATCATTTATTTATTTATTTATTTAAAAACTTTATTGCACAAAAAAAGTACAAAAGGTGGACTTAATGCTAGGAGCATTCTCTACCAGTCAACCGTTGGGTCATGCAGATAGTACGTTTATGGGTGCGGTAACAGTAAAAATGTGAGTATGGATAGCAACAAAATTAATAATCATAAATAGCAGAAAATTACACACGAGAATAGAATATTCATACATAGGTTCATGATAAATAAATATAATAATTAAACAATATAATATATGTATATATGTCGCAGTCATCTGGTTTAATCAGCTATTTGATTGGATCACTAGCGCGTTCATTGAATGACGACGTTTAATTGAATGACTAAAGGACAACTCGTCAAATTGTTTAATATAACGTTTTACTTCTTGACTGAACGTCATTTAGCATAGTCGTTGAATGGGATATAGCTGACAGACATGACATAACACACCTTAATTAGATTTTTTAATATGTTTTAACAATTTTAAGTCTTAAGACAATTAGGCTAAAAAAATATTTTTTTACGAATAAGTCACTTTGTATCTCAATTTCACTCTAAAAATTATCAACACAGTGCTATTCGATTATATCTGTACCAGCTGTTTGACGCCATCTTTGTTTTGATGAGCACTAACGCCGCAGTGGAAAAAAATGAACCAAATTACAATCACCTGACTGATTACGTCCGCTATGTTCAAAGGGCTATGTTACAATCCGCTAACTTGTTGGACGTTCAGTGAGTCTTATTCATTCAACGTTCGGCCTAGTCATTCAATTAAACGTCGTCATTTAATAAACACGCTAGTGATCCAATCAAATAGCTGATTCAACCAGATGACTGCGACATATATATATATATAAAACAAAATAATATATATTAATATATGCAAACAAGTGAAAAAATAAAGCAAACAATTGAGCAAACGAAATTGTATGTAGTGGGGGAGGAATAAAAGAATTCACGAACTTTTAATTTAAAAATTCCCTTAGTGAGGGATTGTCGAGTTTCGGTGGGCAGAGTGTTCCAAAGCCGGATGGCTTGCACAGTGAAAGACTTGGAGAAGAACTCAGTATGATGTCGTGCTTATGCTTAAGCTGAAATTGTCTGAGGAGCGAAGAGAACATCATCTATTTCGTTATCAGACATTTAAAGTTACCAATTGCAATAGCCCTATCCGATCTTTTAAACAACGCCCAAAGACTTCGTTCGCATCATCGGAAATCGACCCCAAGAGTTATACCACTAACTAACTAATGCATGTCTAAAAACATGCATACTTTACTTAAAAAATCAGACACTCATAATATTAACAATAGAAATACATTTTTTACAATTGATAATCTAACTCAACAAGATATCTTGGTGAGTTAATAATTTTATCTTTTTTTTTGTAAAAAAACTACCTACTGAGTTTCTTACCGGTATACGGATAGTAATGAATAATACGAGGCGTAAGCTAAAAACGACTGACAGACGACTGATGACAGCTAGGGTGTAAAGTAAATTATAGAATGGCATTAACGACTCGTAGTCGGTTGGAGAAAAACGGATAGTAATTTTGACACTTGCGTATGAATCGTAAAATATTGAAACCTGGCATATATGTAGGTACTACTACTAGGCAGTTATTGAGAGAAATATTGTAAATACAGTGTGTATAATACAAGTTAGTACAAGTTACTAGTTCGTTCACGCTACGAAACCGCCCATTGAAAACTTATGGCGCGTTCAGCCATACTTAACGCGTGTCTGACCGTATGTCATCGCCGATTCTGATGCTAATGTTATCTGTTCTGTTACAGTTAACCCTGGGAGGATCTCGTCAGCATGGTAAGTGTTCGAGGTTATTGCCAGGGACGGTCGAATGTCGTGGAAAATCTACGAAGCATTAGAGCAGTTATGTTACGTGACCGTATAACGACGAAAATCGGTTTTAATATTTATAGTTTGAGAGTTTATTTATTTGCTTGAACAGGCTAATCTTAGGAACAACTGGTTCGAATTGAATCATCAGAAAAATAATGGTCATTTAACGACCTCCGTAGCCGAGAGGCAAGCGTGCCGGACTTTGGCGTCGCGCCATATCTGAGGTTCCGGGTTCGATCCTCGGTCGGGTCAATATGGGAAACGAACTTTTCTATATTGTCTCGGGTCTGGGTGTTGTGGTACCTTCGTTGTTTCTGATTTCTGTAACACAAGTGCTTTAGTTACTTACCACAGAATCAAAGTAATGTATGTGATGTTGTCCAATATTTATTTATTATAATTTATTATTTCAGAGGTTTTCGGTAAATAAACGCATTTTTATCTACACTAATATTATAAAGAGGCAGGATTTGTATTTTTGTGTGTAACATACACATAGAACATGCAATGAATAAAATCAAAAACTACTTTACCGATTTCAAACATTCTTTCACCATTGGAAATCTGTAATCACCCTGAGTAACATAGGCTATATATTCCTAGAAAATACGACGACTAGAAAAGACCACGTGCCATTACTTTTTTTTTCCACCTGACAAACTAACTGTATGGCTTGGTGCAAAATTAGTAATAAGTTTAGCTTTTTATTTGTAAAAAAACTACTGAGTTTCTTGCCGGAATCTTCTCGGTAGTTATAGGTTCCGAACCGGAGGTAGCTTCATTTGCATTGTATAGAGACGATTCATAAGTATTACAAATGTAATCTACATGAATAAAAAATATTGACTTTGACTTATTTGTCCAATTTTCTTTGTAGAAGTTCAAGTTCTGTTCGGATGGAGACTGTCCTCTGTGGGCACTAGCGGCGCTCCACGCTTTGAGCAGCCTTCCTGCGCCGCTGTTCAGGGATCTGGTCACTCATGTCATGGAAGAGCAGCCGGTAAGTCAGTAAACCACCCAGGCCGAACTCCCCCACTGAGTGCACAGGGAACGTGCCCAACGCCCCCTGAAGTAATAAGCTCCGTTTTATTAACTAGGGGAAATGCTCACGCTCCTTCACTTTCTGCCACGTGGAGACTAAAATCCCTAGGTAAGAAGCTAATAAAGAAAATAATGGTGGTGCTATGTGGTGGGTCGTTGCATTCCCTTCAATAGAGTTAAGCGATACGTGATGTTTGTGAACAGGTTCCATCTTTTAATGCCACCTTTGAAAGTTTATATGGAAAAATGTTTATTTTTTAAGTTAGAGATATGAAAGTTGGCACAAATATAGCTCTATTAAAATATAGACTACTTTTTGTTTCGAATATTAGGGGAGATAGGGGTAAAACCGACCATGAAAGGATATAGTCCACGCGAACGAAGTCGCGGGCACAGCTAGTTGATCATAATATGAACTTCATACTGTAAAATATTGCATTTGTGCCAAAGCCCCTGCCAATAAAAACATTTTTGTCCAAATAACACTCAACGTTTTATAATCTTTTTTTTAATTAAAGATCCATTTTCTTCAAGATAAAAACACTTTGCTTAAGTGGTTGAGATATCAAACTTGTTTTATAAAATGATTCTTCACAAGCCCCGAGTTTTATGAATTTTTGTTGCCATTTCTTAACAGGAAGAAGCGAACGTTAAAAATAGTCACTCGTTTGCCGGCTGTAATGACTTTTGGTCTTCCTGTTAAATTAGTTGATCATGACAGGTCAATACGAACCCATCTCATCTAAAAACTATTTGATAAACTGAGTCTCTTTTATTAACTAACCAATACATTGACATATCTTTTTATTTTCGCAATCACTTTCGAAAATATTACCAGGGTTGATAAAAGGTTTTCATGCGTGTAAACGTTTACAGACTTCGATATCTTTTGATATGAATAGGGATTGGCTGTATAGTCAACTTAGTTACTTTTAAATACCTGTCAATACACAATTCCTTTATATAAATAAATAAATATTGGACAACATCACATACATTGCTCTGATTCTGTGGTAAGTAGCTTAAGCACTTGTGTTACAGAAATCAGAAACAACGACGGTACCACAACACCCAGACCCGAGACAATATTGAAAAGTTCGTTTCCCATATTGACCCGACCGGGGATCGAACCCGGAACCTCAAAGATGGCGCTCTCTAAAGTCAGGCCCGCTCGCCTCTCGGCTATGGAGGTCGTCATATATGTGCTATATAGATAGCTGTGACGATACAATTTAGCTTATCAACACACTGACTGTTAAATGGTTTCAGAACATATTTTAAAGATAATTTGCGATAATAAATATGGCATATGGAACATAAAGTCTTAAATTTTATGTAATTGATACCTTAGTTTCGCGTGGACTACAAGGTTTCTCCAGTTTTTTCTCGGTAACTCCCGATACATTTTTCAATATCCTGTTGCTACTAAGCTTTAAGTATACTAAGATACCTGCTTGCCAAATTTCAAGCGTCTAACATAAGCGGTTTAGATTTTTCATACAAAAGAATTTTCCAGCTAATTCCCGTTCCCGTAAGAATTTCGGGAATTCCTTTCTTAGTGCACCTCTACGGTACCTAAGCTACGTTTCTTCCAAATTGCAAGTGCCTACGTTTAGCCGTTTAGGCTGTGCGTTGATATGTCAGACAGTCAGTTTCTCCTTTTATAAATTTAGAAGATAATGATAATGCGCCAGGCAACCACACCAATCACCTAGTCTCAAACAAAGGTTTTCCCTTGTACTATGAGTACCAGACGACTATATTATACTTAAGTGGGGGCGTCATCCCAGCACACTCAGACCCAAGTCAATTTAGAAAAGTTCGCTATCCAAATTGAACTGACCAGGAATCGAACCCGGGACATTTCTTCGGCGAAAGGTCCCGGGTTCTATTTAAAACAAAGTATTTTGATCGTGTAGGCGAGCATTTTAGCATTAAGTGTGAATTTATTTTGTTTTGATAACGCAAAATAGTCACGTACGAACATCGAGACGATACAAACTCGATACAGTTTAACATAATGTCGTTTTACATATCTGTTTCAAGAGAACTATGAATAGTGTAGTATGAATGTTTTAGCGATCAGGCAACTTCTTTAAACATATAAAAAAATATACTTTTGACCACGCCTTTTGGTGAATCTGAAAAACAGATTCAGCTACCTTGTTTCACGTAACGCTACTGTCAAATGAAGAACGGGAAACCTTGCTTTCAAGATTGAAAGTTTTCCGCTAACCTGAAAGTTCGGTAATTATGTATGTTGTAAGGAACGTATGTCTTTTACTAAAAATGGAAGAACTTCCGCTGAGCTAGGTGTTATCTGCTCGGGGACCAAGGTCCAACTACCAATCTTGGTTTGTTGTATATATTGCTAGTGGCGACGATAACTCTGACATCGCGATGTAGGATTGATGTATTGATTGGATAATCGTGGATTTCGTTTGGGGCGTTGTTTACTATGCCAATTCTGCTGACGCTGTATTTGTGTCGAAGGTAAATCAGGTGAAGTCAGAATGGTCAGAAAGCTTTGATTTTTTGCTATTGACTTACCCATTCATCGATTTAAGGTCCATATAAAATCATGTTTGATGAAAAAAGGGTACTACAAACTTGATGAATATTAAAATGATAAACATATAGGGACATGATTGTCTGCTCGCTCTCACACCATTGTTTTAAGTTCTCTAGCTCATTTCACATTCCCAATATTTAATTGTGAATATTAGGATAACTACTGAGTTTCTTGCCAGATTCTTATCGGTAGGATTAGGTTCCGAACCAGCTATAGCATCAATTGTGGTTTGTATTCATTTTGGACGATGCATAAGTGTTACTTGTAACCAACATTAATAAATGAATTGATTATGATTATGATTGTCAGGTAGGGAAAACAAGTTCGGCTCCTTAAAAGTTAGTCAAAATGAGGTCTCCGTAGCATTCGTTTCTATTCACTTAGGCATTGAAGGTATTCATGTTTGGTGGCTAATTTACTACATAAATAAGTACCCCGGTGTAATTATGGAAGTTCACAAACTTCTCGCGGCTTTAAGTTTGCACCGACATTACTGATTTATGAGTTAGCTTTTAGAATACCGAACTTGTTTAGCTGAGAAGTCGCAAGTTTTTGTAACGCGCCTGCTTAATTAGGTCTCTCTTAAATAATTCTTTGGAATGTAAAACATGTCTGAATCTTGATTAGTATTAACAGCTCTTTAATATAAGGGTGGTGTGAAGTGACACTAAGTGAAGTGACAATTTAGTAGGTGGTTTTTGTAAGCTGGAGTAGATCAGTCCCAATGGTTTTACATCATGGCAAATTTCAATAAATCAATCAATATCGAAATCACATACATTGCTCTAATTCTGTAGTAGGTAAGAAGCTAAAGCACGTGTGCTATAGAAATCAGAAACAACGTGAGCACCACAGCACCTAGAACCGAAATAATATAGATATTGGACAACATCACATACATTCATAAATATTACTGGTGTAATTTACATGAATAAAAGAATATTGAATTGAATTGAATTGAATTGCTCTGATTCTGTGGTAAGTAGCTAAAGCACAGAAATAAGAAACAACGACGGTACTACAACACCCAGACCCGAGACAATACAGAAAAGTTCGTTTCCCATATTGACCCGACCGGGGATCGAACCCGGAACCTCAGAAATGGCACGCTCGCCTCTCCGCAACGGAACAGGGATAGAACATGTTGTTTTCCATGTTGACCCGACTGTTATGCCATCATTATTGACCCGACCGTAATGATGGGTGTCAAAGGCCAGCCTGCTCACCTCTCGGCAATGGAGACCACCTCTTTAAAATGTAACATCACTAACTAAAACCTATGACCCATTGAATAACCTTTGAACAAATATTACACCCGATAGTACGCCCGCCCACATCGCGGTGTTCAATGATCAAAGCGCAAATGCCAAGAAACTCGATTAGCTCCATACAAAGACGCACCACAAGGAAAATGGTGTTTGTGCTAAAGCTCTAAGTAGAGCAAATTGACAAAGAGTCGTCTTGTGGTTTTTGTTGAATGACTAATGCACTACACAGGACAAGAGTTTTTACACAATATAAATAATGGCCCAGTCGGGAAGCTGCAAGCAAAACACTCGCCATATGCACACGGATTCAAAATCGAAAACGATGATTTTTCTCTTTATTACCAATCCTTAAACATTTAGCCAGAAACTAAATATATTATTTCCGTAGTTATGTCGATTCTGACACAAGCTTACGAACTTCGTTGCTCAAAGGAGAGACCCACTAACGTATTAAAAATGTATCACAAAGATTTCTTCCGAAAACCAACAAATTTTGTTCTCAAGTACCTACTTATATTTATAAGGTAGGTACGTTTTTAATTAAATGTCACAAAGTTTGGCATTCACATCAAAGTCGCGTTTAAGATTCGAACCGGATATTTTAATCACTAATTTAGAAATATATAACACATAATGCAGAGTGCAACGTCATCAAGTAAATTGCAATCATAAATACAACGCTTCACACAAAAGTCAAATTTATTTGTGTTATCTGTCTTATGCTTAAAATTACAATTAAACGCTGTTAATTTTTACTTTCCTTTTTTTGCCATCTTCAGATCTATCATAAAGATGTTTTCTTTGAGTTACCATGAAACAAAAAGGAAGAAATCCAAAAAATCATGTATCGCTCCCTGAATATATACATTTTTATCACCTCCAGACTGCAATGATATTTTGACTGTGACATATATTATTACGACATTACCAAGTTACTTAGTTACATCACTGACCTACGGACAGGCAGTTCTAAGCAAGAAGTACGAAAATGTTCCTAATTTAATATAATTTATATGTTTTCATCGGACTTAAAGAATGACACTAGGAAAGAAAGGGTAGAATTGAATTTAACATTGTCAAATAATTAGTGATTTCCAGGCCTAGCATGCAAGTAAATTTTATCGCGCTCTTAAGAAATGTTATTGCTACGAACTCCATAGAAGTCATAGGTTATGCTTTTATATTCATTTAAATCTGGTGGTCCTTGGTTCACCACCAACACTGAAATCCATAAGGAGCTAATAATAGAAACTGTTTCTGAAGAAATCCAGAAACAGACCAAAATATACCAGGAGAGGCTGGAGATACACCCTAACAGTCTTGCAGTTATATTAACGGACAGAAGTTACTGCAAAAGACTGAAAAGAAAAGACATCATATAGTCTGCTTTTTTGAAAGAGACCATAATGCTAATGATTAATAGAGTAGATGGTTCACTGGAATCACGCTCTCACTGTATCCATTGAAACAACAACGCACCTGCTAAAAGTAAAGGAACTGATTGCTTTTTTTTTTCTGGACGTATCTGGTCACGGAAAAAAAAATAAAAAAATATTCATTTAAATCTGTCAATTTGACTTTCTTGTTATTTTTCTTCTTCTTTTACTTTTCATTCGAACTGTATTTTTTCTCTTTACTTTTATTTTAAACTAGCGGCCGCCCGCGACTTCGTCCGCGTGGATTTCGGTTTCCATACAAACTTTCATAATAGTTGCAGCGTGATGTTATATAGCCTAATATAGCCTTCCTCGATAAATGGTCTATTCAACACAAAAATAATTTTTCAATTCGAACCAGTCGTTCCTGAGATTAGCGCGTTCAAACAAACAAACTCTTCAGCTATATAATATTAGTATAGATATATTTTTTATCGCCCTATTCTGAGTTCCTTATCCCTCTCCATTATAAGGAGTTCGTAACAGTTACAATGCGTCAACTGCTGATTGGCTGAAAATACGAGTACGGTGTACTATTACCCTTAGAATAAGGAAAGTAATATATCTATGCTATTACCCGATCAACGGTTTAGAAATTTGACGTATTGCGCATGCTAGGCCTAATAGAAAATTAATACAGTCGTTATAAAAAGAAATATGTCCATGAAAATAATTTATACTTGGAACTTGGGTAGCTTTCAAATACACTAATGTCAAATTAGTTTTGTGTTATAAGTGTTACATAGTTTGTGTGCATAAGCGTTATTTCTAACCAACATGAATTGATTATGATTGTGTTGTTAAAGATTTTAATCTGAAAATATTTCTGTATTATGAGGAGGGCTTTTTTTAATAAGTTTTCTCAATCAATGTCAGATTAAGACCACACAGAAGCATGTAGGTCAAAATGTATAAAAATGATGTATTTGAATATCACACATGAAGCCCTACAGTTTTTACTTTTTTTGTTTTTTTTTCAACTGACAAACTAACTGTATGTCTTGGTGCAAAATTAGTAATAAGTTTAGCTTTTTAATTGTAAAAAAAACTACTGAGTTTCTTGCTGGTATCTTCTCGGTAGTTATAGGTTCCGAACCGGAGGTAGCTTCATTTGCATTGTATTGAGACGATTCATAAGTATTACAAATGTAATCTACATGAATAAAAAATATTGACTTTGATTTTGACTTTGGCTCTGTCTCTATGGGGTATTTGGCGTATTTGACTGAATTTGTTTTGTTTATTGTTAGTTAGATGCCTACTACTACCTACTCGTAGTAAATTTACACTTAGGGAAATATAAATAGTATTAATTAACGGAACCACACCTGCGAAATCCAGTTCAGAGCTTTAACTTGAACTACATATTCAACTATCTGCAAAGTTTAAGTTTGCTTTGAAGCAAGTTCATACTTGAATATTACGTGAAAGTTTTTTTCCACGAGACATGTGCTTATCATTTGTGTTGCCAATGGTACAGAAAGCTGTAGTCGCTGCCAGTGAACGAAAAAATAAAAGAGACATTTCTAACGTTTGGAAATGGCACTACGAAAAGTAAGGCACGGTGGGCGTTGTTTAAAAAAGTGAGCTAGCGGTAGCGTAACTTGACTTGTTAAAAGAAATGTCATCGCGAATTGCAAATTACACTACCTATCTAAATTGATTTGATTATGTTACAATCAATTCGTACTGTACCCATTTAGCATTTTCTATTTCTTATTAAAATACGCAAATTATAACATTGGTTGCAGGATGACGGGATTATGGAGATACTCAAGGACACTAGTTTATGTAAGTAGCAAATATTTTATGTGTAAGTGACCACTAAGTCTAAGATAATAATGCAAGTAGGTACGCTTTGCAGGACCTACAAGTTATTATGTTAAAGGCGAGAAAACATTCAAACCAAAAATGTGCCTATAAAATGTACCTACTTACAATCATGGCGTTTGATGGCGTGATGTACAATCACGTGCACTATTGGGTATACAGTCTCATTCTAAAGTTAATCTTACGGTAACGACTAGACATGTCACTAGTGTTTACATTGTATTGCTCGTGAGTGTACCCGGCAATAAATATTGCACATGGACTTCTGGATAGAGGCATCGGCTAATGTCGGTTTCGTAGAGCATTACCTCTGTCGCACACTACCTACTTATGTGACGTTGTGTCAGTCGCTGTTCAAGTGCGATAGAGTGCGGTCGCGTTGAGTTCAAAATATATAAAGAGAGGTAAGGCATAACGATTTATCGCTTGAACTGGGGCTGCCCAACTGGCTAAATACCTCCATATTACAGAAGACCGCAGCCAAATAACACTCACTGCGGTGTTGTTGTGTTCCTGCGTGTGAGCAAGGCTTCCAGAGCTTCTGGGGGGTGCTGCATTAGTAACAGGGGTCAAGCCTTGAAGGTAAGGGTGACCAGTCCAGTAACAGCTTTATTATGCTGTACTTGTCGCCCTTAAGCTAGGACCTCATTGCCGTCACTAGACGATGAGAGGTGCGGGGGGTTTTAGTGGTTAGTCTCCGCTCTTCTCAGAGTTCCACACACGCCGCTGCCTCCCCAAACGCAGCGGTACGGCGCCCCAATGCATTTCCCTCCTAAAAAAAAAGGCCCTCATTACCACATAACACCAGGTGGGATAAGGTCAATCTTGAAGAGCAATATAAAAAACGTAAAATGTAATGATCAGCATCCCGCGAGGAGTGCGCGCGCGCAGCGGCCGTGGTCCGGTGGGTGGCGCGGCAGGCGTGCGCGAGCGCGTGCCCGGGCGCGGCGCTGACGCGCGACCTGCTCGTGCTGGGCGTGCCGCGCGCGCACGCTGCCGCGCTCGCCGACGCCGCGCAAGCGCACGCGCAAGCGTACGAGGAGAACGTCAAGGCCAACGGATTTATGAGTAAGTTGAGATGTATACTAAATAATAAGTATAGGTGTTTGTAGTATATGATATGTTTAGCTACCGACTCGAGAGATATTACTACGTGTTGCCCGCGACTTCGTTCACGAAAAAGTTCTCATTTGTTTTTGTTGAAATACATTCAATAGTTTTACGGAAACGAGTAACAAACTTCGACTATATTTCTGCCCAAATATCACATACATTGATCCGATTCTGTGATAAGTAGCTCAGGTAGATATGATGGTACCACAACACCCAGACCCAAGACAATATAAAAAAGTTCGTTTACCATATTTGAACCAGAATCGAACCCGTGACCTCAAAGATGGCGTAACGCCAAAGTTCGTGTTCAAATTAATACTTTTTGCGTGAAAGTAACAAACATTTATTCAGACATCTGTCCTACATGTAGTCTTATATTATCAGGCAGATCTGATCTACGAATCTGTAGTGTGGCCTTCATGCGATGCAACTGCTCTGCTTTCAAAACGCTTGATAACCGCACATATCATAAAGGCATTAAGATTCCTTCTCTCCATTTCAGTTAACAAAGTGACGGACGTGGCTGTCGATCCAGGGCCCTCGGGGTCCGTAGATGCCCTCAAGCTGTCTCTCTTCACCGCAGACGGTTTCACAGGGGAACAGAAGAAGCGAGAGATGTTAATCGACAGGACGCAGGCGAAACTGCTGCTGGAAGAACTGAAGACAGCCTATAAGAAGATGGAGGAGTTAGAAGCAGAGTGATATTTTTATACGTGCGGATTCTATGTCTTGTAAAACTGCTGTCTTTATTTACAAAACGTCGGACACGGATTCGAATTAGGAAATTATGGTATGGTTCTTTCTTAACTTAAATGATTAGAGATGAAAAAACTTGGATCAAAGATTTTATTAAACAGTAGTGACCTATAAATACCACCGGCTTCAAGCCTTCTTTCACTGTGGCCCTATCTATCAGTCATATAAGGTTCAATAAGGATAAACTACACTTTTGGGCGTATTTGCAATGTCAGTGATGTTGTGGTGGTTTTAAAATTTTGTCACGGCATTATCATTAAGGTGATGAGGTCATCGGGAGATTTTAGTCGGTAGGTCTGCTCTTCTGAGGGTAAGAGAGTCCCACACATGCTCATAATCATTTACACATGCTCATAAATTATGAGCATGTGTAAATGATTATATATAAACGCCCTTTTTTGCGGGTGTAAATGATTGAGTCATAATCATTTACACCCGCCAAAAAAGGGCGTTTTTGCAATGCTCGTGTTGATTACCTATTTACGTAGTGACGCCGGGGAAACTGATTTGCATTATCCATATTTTGTGGCTCTATAAACTCTTGGATCGAAAGTCGAAAGTGACAAAGCATAATCTTTCGGAATCGTCAACGTTTCTGACAGGACAGGTACGGTTGAAAGCAGGTTAAGGTAAACGATATTAATTCTTATGTTCACATCATAAGGACGGTACAAAGACCATAGTGTACCTAGTCTGACGTATTTTCAATAGTATCCTAATGCAAGTTAACGAGATCAAATAAAACATAGTTGATGTTTTAATTGTAAAGACCAAACACATAGGTAGATAATAATTATAATATCTATCGCACTTCGTGTGCGATTTTGTTTATCTCGCGAAGTAGGTAATATAAAAAATACCTGTACGTTCTCGCCCTTATCCATAATTAGAATTACATACCTAATTATTATAATACCTAAGTAAGGCATTCCTTTATTTTTTTTATGTAACCTTTAAGCGGCTCTTTTGTTAAATTAAAGTGTAAATATACCTGGGAGTATTTTATTTTAGATCGCTTATCTTCAGTGGTAAAGAATAAAACAAATTAATAATTGATAATGGTTCATATTTCATATAAATACATTCAGTCGTATCACAAAATATAGTAACATCTTATTATTTACAAAACAAATCGACTATAAATGAGGGTTATCGCGTTCGAAAAATCCACCAGATGGCGATACGTAGGCGTGAGGTCCAACTGCCGATTTATTGGTGATTTAAATGTCATGGTGACATGTCTGTCAATGTCATGTAAACCATAACAAATCACAAAACAGTAGGACCTCACGCCTACGTATCGCCATCTGGTGGGTTTTTCGAACGCTAAAACCCTCATTCTGTAACAATTAAAACCACGTCACTTAATTAGCTCATTACGGTGAAACGGTATTTTGATTTTTAATAACCTTAGTATGTTCCTACAGAATTTACACAACATCAGATTTTAAAAATAATTACATTTAATACGGTGGGTCAGAGTGTGTTAAGTACACAAGATTCATTCATGTTTCACACGTCAATTTTTATCGGATAAGAAAACCCATAGCTATCATCTAATCACTCCTATGCACAGATAGATACCTAAATAAATAAATACAAACGAAATGTATATTTTTTGAACAATAAACAAAAATCCGGGATTGGTTTCTGATTTACATAGATTAAATTTTTTGAGAATTATAAATTGCTACCCAATATCGGATCAGACATATTTTCTTTTGATAGTAGGCCTTTTTTTCTGTTTTATTTCTTTAGGCTATTTTACATCACGCTACGACCAAAAGGGGAGAAGCCGCGGCGAGCCGCTATCCCTACTAATATTATAAATGCGAAAGTAACTCTGTCTGTCTGTCTGTCTGTTACGCTTTCCTGCTTAAACTTCTCAACCGATTTTAATGGAATTTGGTATAGATATACGTTGAATCTCAAGAACGGACATAGACTACTTTTTATTAGAAAATAAGGGGGGATGGGGTAATACCACCTTTGAAAGTCTATATGGAAAAATGTTTATTTTTGAAGTTAGAGATGGCACAAACATAGCTCGAAACTTGGATTAAAATATAGTCTACTTTTTGTTTCGAATATAAGGGAAGAAAGGGGTAAAACTGACCATGAAAGGATAGTAGTCCACGCGAACGAAGTCGCGGGCACAGCTAGTCTACTATATATATAAAAATAAGTCGGGTTTTCCTTCCTGACACTATAACTCCAGAACGCACGAACCGATTTTCACGGTTTTGCATTCGTTGGAAAGGTGCTCGGTGCGGTGTACTCGGGCTCCGTGAGGTTTATAGCAAAGAAAATTCAGGAATTATTTCAAAAGAAAAGCGAGAAAATCCTCTAAGGCGAAACGAAGTTCGCCGGGACCGCTAGTCTTTTATATTTATTTAAAAGCTATTGGTCGCAGAGTGATTTTTATAGCCAAAAGCCTTCCTCGTTAAATAGGCCTCCAACATAAAAATAATTTATCAATTCGAACTAGTAGTTCCTGATATTAGCGCATTCAAACAAACATAACAACTATTTAGATGATAATCAGTGGCGTAGCTAAGAGGCGGCCCGCACCGGGCACCCCTGACCGGGTGACACCCGACTGTGAACATCAGAGTTAATGAGAAATTAATCAAAGTAAATAAAAAAAAATGGTACTTATCATTTCTGCTATTGAAGAACTTCGCACAAATGCAAACTTAGACACCAGAGGCGCTGAACTAAATCTTATGCTTGCAATTTGCCGTTTATTACTTATCTTTTTTATATGCTGTATTTCGGTATTATCCGCACCGGGTGTCACCCATGGTAGCTACGGCACTGCTTATAATATTAATAAAGACATCTCTTAACTAACAACCAATGTAATTTGCTGTCAGAAAAATAGCTAAATTATCTTATCCAGTGAGTATTTCGTTCAATAACAGAAGCTAGCCAGAGCTTCCCTACTACTTATCCCTAATCTTCTCCAACAGCTTCCCTATATCCTGACTCCCAGGCGGAGGATTAGGCCTCTTCAGCTTATGCCTTGAAGACAACTTGGGCACGCAACTCTTAATAGGCGGCCTCGTCGGCGGTACAGGGAACGTGTCCAGCTTGGAGTGACCGCCCAGGCCGTCGTACGATACGTTGAACTGCGATATATTGAGGGCTTTATCGTCTGAGAGGTCTATCTTAGTTGGTTCCTTCTTGTGGAATATGCTGAGCTTGTTTTGACTGTTCGAGGGGCAGTTCTCGGCGCCTTTCGTCGCGTTCCTCGCTGCGTTTATTAGTGCCAATTCTGATGGCTGTAATGGGAGAGAAATAAGTTGTTTTAAATACTTTCTTGTTACAAAGGTTAGGTTACAATAGGACTGGCATGTCTCTCCGTGAAACAAAAGTCGTTAAATTATAATTAGAATAAAAAAGTTACTTGGCTAGCCTGAGGTAACGATGGTTTAGCACTTGGTTGACTTGGCTTTGGAACTAAGAGTCGTGAATTCGATTCCCACTCAGGACCAACATTCGAAAGATTAACATATGCGATTGTTCAGGACAGGTAAATGTATTTAAATAGATAGATAATATTGGTGGTTGTGAGAGGTAGGGCATAGCGATTTATCGCTCGAACTGGAGCAGCCCGACTGGTGAAATACAGAACCTTACAGAAGACCGCAGCCAAATAACAATCACTTCTGTGTTGTTGTGTTCCTGCGTGTGAGTAAGGTTTCCAGAGCTCCTGGGGGGTGCTACATTAGTAGCAGGGGTCAAGCCTTCAAGGTAAGGGCGACAAGTCCAGTAACATATTTATTATGCTGTACTTGTCACCCTTAAGCTAGGACCTCATTACCACCCGCCCTCATTACAGGATCGCCCGGTATCCCATGGCGCCGTCAATAGGCGATGAGAAGGTGGGGGGAGTTTTTAGTTCGGGTAGTCCCCGCCCCTAGTTCTATTTCTGGGCGGGGGAGTCCCACACACGTCGCTGCCGTCCCCACGGCAGTGGTATGGTGCGAAAAGATGGCATTCTCTCCCCCTTAAGGACCTCATTACCACTTAACATCAGGTGGGATGAGGTAAATCTTGAAGTGCAATATAAAAAAAAAATTGGACATCACATACATTATTCTGATTCTGCGGTAAGAAGCTAAAACACTTGTGTCACAGAAATCAGAAACAACGCCTGTACCACAACATCCAGACCCGAGATAAAACATAAAAATTCGTTTCCCATATTAACCCGACCAGGGATCGAACCCGGGACCTTAGAAATAGTGCAACGCCAAAGTCCAGCACGCTCGCCTCTCGGTTACGGAGGTCGTCGTAAGTTGTATTTATATCATCAGTTATGATGTTACCTTGAGCTTAGATTCAGGTAGCATGTGCTTGGGCCTCTGCTGCAGCGCCGACAGCGCCAGGCTGCTTTGCTTGAGCGACAAGTACGGGGAATCAGCTGTCTCGATGCGGGTCACTATGGTATTCTGCAAACAAACATACATTTAGGGTTCAAGTCTACACAAATACAGCGTCTGAAATCTGAATTGGCATAGTAAACAACGCTCTATACGAAATGCACGTTAAAACAAACAATATATTTCTAACATTACCAAAAAATCGTCCCCTCTCTTATCTTTGCCATGCCCACCAGGTTCCATAGCATTGTTTTTGTCAATGAACATGTTATTTACCAAAGATTCCTCGATATCAGGGGATTTCCCTCATTTCAAACTCATTACTAGGTTTAGTGATGAACTGATCCTTCTAGGACCGGTATTTACCGATTACTTTGCAGCAGTTTTTATGAAGTAGGTTAAATTTAAGATTTTCATCAGATGTGAACTAGATACTAATTTCTTATGATTAACGATAACAATTAATGTTAAATTTCATAAACTCCCTAGTACTGTTGGTTGTTATTACTGTGACTCAGCTTTGTATTTGTAAATGTAGGATTGTAGGTACATGTGAGTTACAAAGATTCCTCGATATCAGGGAATTTCACTCATTCCAAACTTATTAAGTTTAGTGATGAAACTGATCGTTCTAGAACGGGTATTTACCGATTACTTTGCAGCAATTTTATGAAGAAGGTAAAATGTTCGTTTTTATCAGATATGAAATAGATTACAATTTATTTTGATTTACGATTACAATTAATGTAAATCAGTAATGTCAGAATGAATATTTGAATTTGCTCTGTTACTGGGTGTTTATAAATATTTATGTGGTACTATCATACTTAATATACTTGATTTTATTTATGATAAACATGTTTATGTTATATATTTATGAGTTTATGTATGTTTATCATGTTATACTATGAATATAATTCTAAAATAAACACTGGATTTATCTTGCACGGCCGTACCCATTTCTCGCCATCTACTATTTCCTCTACCTTAAGGTTGTCTGGAAGAGATCGCTTTCTAGCGATAAGACCGCCTAAGTTGTACTATAATGAATCTGTAAAACCTATTTCTGTAAAGTTTTTGTGCAATAAAGTATATCTCTCTATCATTGATAAATAATAGATGTTTGACAACATCACATACAGCAATCTAATTCTGTGGTAAGTAACTAAAGCACTTTTGTTACAGAAATCATAATAGGGTAATACCACAACATCCAGAACTGGAACAATATAATTCCCAGAGAGATGCCAAAGTCCAGCACACTCGCATCTCAGCTACAGAGGCCGTCAACCGATTCTGGTCAAAATATCGCAAGATTTTCAGCAATTTTAAAATAAATCGATGTACGTACAAGGTAAACACTTGAAGATGGACAATAGATCTTATGCCAATAAGAGAAGGGCGATGCAAAGTCTAAAATGTGTAGTCTAACGTGCTTTCGTCTTTACTCTGAGATGTTGATACTTTTCAATCTAATAGCGTTTTTAAAGCAATTGTTGACTTACATATTTTCAAATTTATACTTTTAATATTGTTTCAACAATTTTTCGTAGTTTCCATACCCTCTATAATAAGTAATGACAGCGCATCAAAACGATTAGAAAAACAAATTGGGTTATTGATACTTTAATTCAATAAAAATAATAATGATACTAAAATCCTTTATAAAGGCAGTTGAAATAACATTTACACATTTTTACTTCAAAATACTTAAGTTTCCATTAGTTTCTCAAAGGTAATAAAAATATGGCGACACAATTTCTACCGACTGCATCCAGACGTTCGGAATGCCATATCTACGATAAAAACATGCAATACTCGTTACCAAATTAAATACAAAACCAAAAGAACACAGCATACTTCATAAACCAATACCATGTTAAAGGAAGGTGGAGGCAAAAGTTTGCTCACAAAGCTATCATTGGTGTCCTGCATTATGACAGCATCATTCAGGTTCACGGGTTCAGAGAGCCTGAGATGTTTCTTTCCTCTCGAACTGTCAAGCGAGTTGTCGATGACGTCAGACGCTTTCCGTTTCGATTTGATTGCGTCATATTGGCGTTCGGCGGCCGACAACTTCTCTTCTAGCTGCCTGTTAAGGAATGAAGATACAAAGATTGAAACCCCTTCATGATACGATAACTTAACATATTTAAACACTATCGTATTTAACTACCAAAAAGCAGGTTAACGAAACTGGGCGACATTTAGAGATGATAAATGTTGTAAGAAAACGCCAGTGTATGTAATAGTTGAATATCCTTGGACTTTTTCTCCACAACTATTAATATGCCCATTTTACATAAATACGTTAGGTTACTATACTTTCAGATAAAACAGCAGATTGCCAATATTGTGCAACCAATTGCCACACTAGCGAGATATGAAATTCAAAAGGTATAAAATATTATATTTCATCCATACTAATATTATAAATGCGAATGCGAAACTAACTCTATCTGTAAATATTAGAAACAGAAAAATTTTATCTCCCCTTGCGGTGCGGAAATTGAACCCACGACTCTATCTGTCTGTCTATTTGTCTGTCCGGCTTTCACGCCTAAAATACCGAACCGATTTTGATATAATTTAGTAACGGTATATGCTGAACCTCTAAAATGGACATAAGCTACTTTTTGTTTTGAAAATAAAGGAAGACATGAAAGTATGTAGTCCACTTGAATGAAGCCGCGGGTACAGCTAGTTGAGATATAATTTCAACAAACACTTACACCAGTTTTGCTTGCAGTTCAGACACAATGCTTTTTTCGACCCCTATTTGCTGTTTAGCCGCTTGCAATCTGTCTCTTGTTTCGTTTTTCTTTGATTCTGATTCACACAGCGCACTGTAATTTGAACATATTCAATTTTAATATTTTACAAGTATCTACCATTGCAATAACAGCTACCAACAATTATAAATCTTTATTTAAAGAACTTACATCTTTTTTTACAATGGTGGGAAACTCATAATAGTACATTTTCGTAGCTTGTCTCAGACTGTCGTGGTACTGAGCGATCACGGGGAACCTTTTAAAAGGCACTGCCTAACGTAAATACACAACTACAATTTTTCTGTCATATCTTCTGTCATCCGATAGACCGGAAAACACTGTATAAGTAAAGGAACAAAGAAGAAAACCGTTTAATGATTACCGTTTTAATGCTGTGGCAAAAGTAGCAATAGTCCTCACATCTGTGTATCCCTTCAGCATCTGGTCCACTTCGTCACTTGTTGCATTCAAAACTTTCTGCAAACTGTATTACGAGATTTATTACTTGTTCTACCAATGCAATATATAAAAAAAAATTAAATTGAATTATACGATAGACTAAAACTAATTATATAAAATTGGCTACTGCTATTGGATTTCAAATATGTATGACCTCCCAATATTCACCAAAAGTTTATTTAGCTGTTTGTCTCAGTTACACTTGTCACACATACATTTATGGGAGAATGCTATTAAAAATTACAAACCTATTTTACCTCTAGATTACCTAAAGCTATTATAAAAAAAAAATATGTTTACCCATTCAAAGTCTGCATATTCTTCTTCAAACTTTCATTTTCTTCCTTCAGTCTTTGCGTTTCCCTGTTTTGTATCTTCACGTAATCTAATTGCTCTTTCAAAGCTGAAATTGCTGATTCCCTGGTAACAAGTTTCTTTTCTAAATTTTTCAACACTTCTCTGAAACAAATAGGAATATCTAGTTAGTTTAGATGCATCTTCAAATTCTTTCTCATTGGAATTATTAAATCATTGTAATCTTTTGATACCCTTACATTGTGAACAAACTGACAAACAGAATGTGAAAGCTGATAAGTGGATTAATAAAAGCTAATATGCAAAAGGTTGAAGGTCATATAATTTGGTACAAACTCATTTTTCTTCAACTCAATTGTGATTGCACTCAGTCTGTCATCTTTCTCCTTAGCCGATGACTGATGTTGCCTCAGCTGAAGCTGTGCGTCATCAAGCCGAGACTGCAAGGTGGCCGCATCGTCCCCAGTGTTCTCGTTTGACACCGTCGGGTATATGCGAAACATACCCCTGTCTGTCACTCTGTGTCGACATTGGGGGCATGATTTTGATCTGTAAACAAAAATATATTATATACTTTCAGTGCCTTCAAACTTGAATAATAAAAATGAAATATGTTTAAAAACCGATTGAATACCGGTATTTTTCCGGTTTTTTACAGAAACAACACTGAACTTTACCTGTCAATCCATTGAGACAAACAGTTGTAATGAAATATGTGGCCACAATTCGTTGCGTAGATGTTTTCGGCCTGATTCACCAGGTCACTGCAGATAGTGCACAAAATATGCATTTCCTGCAATAAATTGTTAGTAACAAAAAATTTTTTACTTTTGTTGACACTTTTAGGTTATGTTTTGGAATAGCGAATTTTGTAAACATCAATTGGTAGACAAATTACGGTTGTTTAAATTTAGTTTAAATTAAAAAGATCAGATGACAGTGTATATTATCATTGTTTTCTTGGTAGACTTACCTCCAAACTTTTATTTACACTTATGAGCAATCTCCACCTAGCATTAAACTAACCATACCATTTAAACTAACTTAATCATAGTAATTAAAACACATGAACAGGTTACTGGATTTACACTTTAGATAATCTATTCATTAAAAATCTCTACATTAAACTCAGAAAAAACACAATAAATATTATCAAAACATTTTAGAGAATAGAGCAAGTTGCGTGCGAACCACAGACAACCAAACAAGATAACCCATGGACTTAATATTATAGAGTAAATAATAATATACTAAGTCCATGAGATAACCAGATATAACATTTACTTATTGTCATTGGAGATAGATCGTCAGACAGAAAGGCAACCTACCTATCGAACGTTCAGGCCTAGCATACGCAACGCAACGCGACTACCTAAGGCGACTACATTCAATCGCGCTCTTAACAAACGTCAAAATCGATTGAAGTCAGTGCGTCAGCTGCTGATTGGCTGAAAATACGAGTGCGATGTGCTATTAGCCAATCAATAGTATCGAAACTTTTGTCGTCTCATGCGATAAATTTGATGTATTGCGTATGCTAGACCCAATAGACGTTATCGAATGACCAGAACCTGATGGTTCTTTGGTGAGGGAAGGTCGAGGTATTCTTCTTAGTAAAACTCCGTAGAAGGTGTAGAAATGAATGTCCTTAATTGTAAAATATGTTCAGCTTATATACAAAAATGTGTCGTATGAGGACAGCTTCTGACCAATAGAATGACTGATCCTTCTGATTGGCAGATGGTAAAATTGTTAAGAAAAAGTTTTGGCGCGCGCGCCCGCG